>JAVJAQ010003800.1:1321875-2643750 GCA_032362365.1 Zygogramma bicolorata | reverse complement strand
ATGATATCAATTACGTAGATGGTGATCACGTGATTAACTTATTTGCAGATGACACATTAATATATACCTACGATAAAACTTTGCAAGTCGCTGTTGAAAAAATGAATAATTCATTGAGAAATATTGAGTTGTACCTTGGAACAAATAAATTGAAACTTAATATCACTAAAAGAAAGGCGATGATCATTACAACAAAGTATAAACAAAATAACATTGGAAAGAATACAGTCAAAAGAAAAATGAACGAAAATGATGTAGAAATTGTTAGTAAAATTAAATATCTAGGGTTTATCGTAGATAATACAATTTCATTAAATGATCATGCAGACTATGTAATAAGTAAAATATCTAAGAAACTTTATTTTTTTTCCAGAGTGTCATCTTTATTATCAATGTATGCCAAAATAACTTGTTATAATTGCATAATTAAACCTCATTTTGATTTCTGCGGGACTCTCTTATATCTCTTAAATCAGAACAAATTTAATCAATTACAAAAATTACAGAATCGTGGAATGCGAATAATATTACGCTGCAATAGAATGACACCTATACAAGATATGCTATGTAGTTTAATGTGGCTTACTGTCTCTCAGCGACTTTATTATCAAACAATGATTTTTATATTTAAAATAATAAATAAGTTGCAACCAACATACTTAGAAAACCTTTTAATCACAAATAATGAAGTACATCATTATAATACTAGATCAAACACCAATTTTCACATTCCAAGGACCAACCAACGAAGCAGTATGAATTCACTATTTTTCAAGGGTTTGGAAAGTTTGAAGAATCTGCCAAATGATATAAAAAATTCTTCTTCTATCCGTCTGTTCAAGAGGGAGTTGATAGCATTAATAACTTCTAATTAAATCAAGGCCAATTTATATTCAAAATATATTAATAACTAAGACTCTGCTTTGAAGGAATACTTTAATGAATAGGTGAAACTATGACTTATATAGAACATGTGCGATGTAGTTTTTGTTATTCTCTGTCACTTTGTTGAAATAGATCAATTTATTTCGATTTTAACGAAGTATGTATAGATCAAGTACGTTAATGATGTTTATATTAGGCTTGCCTATTTGAAAATGAAGTTCTTCTTCTTCTTCTAGAATCAGAAGACTTTCGGGATATACCACATTCACTGTTGTTCCTAGGTATTTTTAGGTACTCTTTTCTCTCCAACTATAGCTCTCATCATATCAAATCAACAAAAAACTTGTAAATTGCATATCACTTTGATAAAATGTAAATGTGGTATCCGATATAATTATTCAATTTCGAATAACAAATAGATACATCAAACCTCACGACCACACAAATTCCATGAAATAATATTTCATAATTCACAAATTGATATAGCCGCAACCCGAAAATGAAATTCATCAAATGCAGCGGTAAACATTTCAAAACTAAATTACTTATGCACTATCTAAATCACACTCGAAATGATTTACAGTCATTTTATGTGCGAAGCCCTCGTCGCAATGCCCACATTCGACCTGGAGAATTGTACTTTTTCGTGTCGGAATTCCAAGATTTATGGTTCGAATTTCCTTTTGCAAATAGACTGAAATGAATCTCGACAATCTCTCATCTCTCGACTGCTGTAGAAAGGTCTCTCGAGAAGCTTCACAGGTTCATTTAGTTTGTTAATTGGAATCAGCGTTTTTTCCTCATTTCGGACAATTTTAATGAGTAATCTTAATTAGTAATCATGGAAAAGGCAGTACAGCGAAACTTCAAATAATCATCCTACAGGTTGAAAATGAGCAACGTGGAGGAAAGAGACTTTTTCTCAATCGAAACTTTTTTTGATTTTTTGATATCAAGAAGTTCAAAATACATGTTTAGGCTTCAATTTGTCATTAATACAAAATTCAACCACAATTTGATTAGTGGACAAGGAATTCTTCGTCTGAAGCTTTCGAAAATTTGATAATAATAATGAATATCATTTAATTTCAACCAGTGCTCGGTAATTTCCAAAATTTTCCAAATTACGCCCCCAACCAGCTTAACTACTATAGTAGCACCAAAATCGATGTTGACTTAATTTTCAGCATCCCTTACTCGCAGATTCACCAACTTTAAACCATTTTTGCCTCTTTTCTGCACTCTCGAGAATGAAAGCCTTAATCATTCACTTTTTCCAACCTCCACATGAATTTTCTCACTTTATATATTCAGGAGATTCTCCCCAAATTCATAAATATTCATATGTCAAACTGGAGCATAAGGAACAAACTTTTTTCTCTGATTGACAGCAAATATTGATTTTGTAGACACATATCAATCAGCAAAGTTAGTATTTTTCTACCTAGGCAGCAAAAGTAATGCTTTGCTGATTTGTATGTGCCTAGCTCAGTCGCTATAACTGTTCATAATGTTGTGAAACTATAATTACTATGACCATATACATTTTCATAGCAACCAACCATTCCAAAACTTGCGATTTTTACCATTTCTTTGAAAAATTCTACAGAATTGTAATTAATAGTATTACTTCGAGAAATGAAACGATGAGGAATGAAGAGAAGATCAAAAATTAAAAGAAAGAAAATTACTCGAGGCCGGATTCGAACCCACGTCTCTTCCAACTAGTTGAACTACCTATTTTGTATCTCAGCGCCTTAGACTGCTCGCCTACGGAGAGCTCAAAAAATTTGATTGAAAGAATAAAGAAATAAATCCTGCATTTGTCAAATGAAAAAATCAACCATTCTAACTGTATTTCTACCGGTGAAGGTGTCGAAGGTGATTCTCCCATATCGCTAGTATCAGACATTTTGTTATGGTTATCGAAATTTGGCTATAGGTATTCCTCAAAAATTCAATACCTACACCGATTTTGACTTGACAAACGTCAAATGCAGAGCATTCACATCATACTTGATTGAAAAATAATGGGTTTCTATTGGTTGAAAATCTGTATCGTAATGAAAAATCTGTATCGTAACGGATTTCATTATAAAACGGGTTGTGGGCATATAAGTGTATTATCAGAGTACAAGTGTAGACAGGGGCGCCGGAACCATGGGGGCAATGGGGGCTCGGGCCCCCATAAAGAATTGGCTATGGGGGAGGAGCCCCCATAGTGAAGTTCTGGTTTGCGGAACTGTTACCATGCTCTCATAGCAAAAATTTTCGTTTAGATCTCTGGTCTCGGTAGTGTAGTGGTTAGAATATCTGCCTATAAAGCGGAAGGTCGGGGTTCGAATCCTCACCGGGCCACCGTGCTGGGTAATCGCACGTTAAAAGGTAAGGCCTCGTTGATCCATTGCTCAAACAAGTTTCGACTTTTGAGGGTTGACTTTCGTCAGCTGGTTAACGGAACGAACAATTTTTTAGAACAAATTATGTATCGGTCTCATTGGTATCGGGTTATAAAGATTATCACGGTGGCAACAGTATCAGTGACAAAACCGCCGGAGTTACTCAAAGCCGTAGTCACTATTAACAAAGGTACGTACATATACCGTATATATTGTAATAAAAATAAAAATATGTGATATCTGATATATCAAATCAAAAATGTATTCACGGTCCACGATGGCACAGCAAAGACTAAACGATTATGCTATTTTGAACTTCTACAGAGCTTCTTTTTAAAGAAGTTAGTAATCACGAGATAGCAAATATTTTCATTTTTAAAAATAACCAGAGACGGCAGACCTTAACATGAGTAAAATTATAATTTCAATCCTATTTGTTATATATATATATATATATATATATATATATATATATATATATATATATATATATATATATATATATATATATATATATATATTATATAGTTCATGCAAAAATTGGTTATTTTTCCTTTTGTATTACTCAAACTCGCCCTTTGGTATTTAAGGTTTGAAACTGGCTGTGATTATTAGTTTTTTGTTTTTTCTATACTTTACCGAAGAGTTTGAAAATTATTTTTATTACTTTAAACATGTTGTACTTGGGTTGTTTTGGATTAGCATTCACTTTGTGTTTTTTGTATGTATGTCAACATCACCTTAATATATGATGTTATAATACACTGGCTTTATTTTACCTAGTTTATTATATAATATATATATATATATATATATATATATATATATATATATATATATATATATATATTCATATATGTATACATATATATAAATATATTATTCTCAACTTTGAGTTACAATATCATAGTTCATGGTCCCGCGAAGGATAATAACAAAGTTTTTATGGCGCAAAAAAGAATTATACGCCTTATATTTTCCCTCGGCTATCGTGAGTCTTGCAGAGATACTTTCAAACAAAAAAATCCTTACATTCATAGGTATATATTTGTATGAACTTCTGAGCCATACTTTTACTCATAAAAATAGCTTTACGCTAAACGCAGACATTCACCACTATTCAACACGAACGAAAAATGAGTTTCGCTTAGAAGCAACTAAATATGAAAGTCACAAAAAATCACCAAGGTATGCTGGGCCCTACCTGTTCAATATGTTACCAGATCATTTAAAAAACAACTAATCTCTCAAAATTCAAGTCCCAAGTGAGAACTTTTCTTACCTCGAACGCATTCTATCATATAATAGTATATTATGCAACGATCGTGTAATGATGGTTATTAATACATGAGCATAAACCGGGATACGAAACGAGCCGAAGGTGAGTTTCGTATGGTTTATGCGAGTGTATTAATAACCATTACATGAGAGTTGCATACGCTATTTTATCTACACCCAATAAATAATGAAGAACTAAAATTATTATATTATCACGTATTTATATTGAACACAATAATAGTAGGTAATAAATCGTATTTCTTTGAAAAATTCTACAAAATTATAATTAATGGTATAACCACGGAAAATACAACAATGAGAAATGAAAAGAAGAAAAAAAAAGGAAAAAAAACTCTGCCGACGTCAGGAATTGAACCCGGACGTAATCATTCACTACCGACGCCTTTGACCATTCGGACATGAGGGCTCATATAATTATGTTGAAAATAAAAACATATGTCTTGCATTTGTCAAATGAAAAATATAATCCTTTCAATTGTATTTTTTTCTTGTCCAAGACATCTGCGGAGGGTCGCTGGTAATTCTTCTATATCCCTGCTATAAGACATTTTCATACTATTATCGAAAATTGACTAAATCCTTCAAGAATTCAATACCTACTGATTTTGACTTGACAAACGTCAAAATGCAAAGCTTGCACATCATGCTTGATTGAAAAATAATGGGTTTCTATTGGTTGAAAATCTGTATCGTAATGAAAATCTGTATCGTAATGGATTTCATTATGAAACGGGTTGTGGGCATATAAATGTATTATTAGAGTACGGGTGTAGATAATAGTATATTATGCAACGATCGTGTAATGATGGTTATTAATACATGAGCATAAACCGGGATACGAAACGAGCCGAAGGTGAGTTTCGTATGGTTTATGCGAGTGTATTAATAACCATTACATGAGAGTTGCATACGCTATTTTATCTACACCCAATAAATAATGAAGACCTAAAAATATTATATTATTAGTTATTTATATTGAACACAATAATAGTAGGTAATCAATCGTATTTCTTTGAAAAATTCTACAAAATTATAATTAATGGTATAACCACGGAAAATACAAAAATGAGAAATGGAAAGAAAAAAATGTAAAAAAAAACTCTGGCGAGGTCAGGATTTGAACCTGAACGTAATTTTCGTCTGCCGGCGCCTTTGACCACTCGGACATGATAGCCCATATATTTTGGTTGGAAATAAAAACATATGTGTTCCAATTGTCAAATGAAAAATATGATCCTTTCGATTGAATTTTTTTCTTGTCTAGGACATCTGTGGAGGGTCGCTGATAATTCTTCTATATCATTGCTACAAGACATTTTCATTCGATTATCGAAAATTGACTGAATTCTTCAAAAATTCAATACCTACTGATTTTGACTTGACGAACGTCAAAATGCAAAGCTTGCACATCATGCTTGATTGAAAAATAATGGGTTTCTATTGGTTGAAAATCTGTATCGTAATGAAAATCTGTATCGTAATGGATTTCATTATAAAACGGGTGGTGAGCATATAAGGGTATTATTAGAGTACGGGTGTAGATAAATGAATTTATATCCCACTGTCAACACTCCTAGATGGATTATAATAACTTTCATAACGGTGACTAACGATTATTTTGTATTTATACTCATACTTGTATATACACTTTGCAATGCCTTTTGATTCTTGCATTGGCATAGTCAATCCAATTTAAATTTGTGATGTTGCTGATGATTTTAATATGTCTACAAAATGTATTTTAATATGTTTTTTCCTTTTCTGTGCTTTATATGAATTCGAATATTTACGCTCACCAATTGGGCTATTTCTACACTTTTTGACTTATCAATCCGATGTACATGTTGGAAAAATGATGAATGAATGTCTATCTATCTATCTATATGTTTACTTTTGGAGACCTAGCCCCCATAGTAATTTTGAAGTTCCGGCGGCTATGGGTGTAGATGAAACAAATAACTATTGCCTCTAGAGTCGTATCGAAGAGGTGCGTTTTCATCTTATTCGCGCTTCTTGAAGGGTATCACCCTGCTTTCGGATTCCTTGCCAGAAGAGGTGATCCCCGAGTTTACTAAATGAAAGAAATACGTATTCATATATCCTTCGTTATAGTTCATGCGATGTTCTCCGACTATTACAAAGGCTTTCCTTTTGTATGATCGTAAAGATAAAAACTCGGAACTCCGTGTTCATCTAATTCAACAATTTGATTTCGCCAACTGATATTTTTTTTGTTTTCCACCAAACGAATGGAAAATCGAATCGACCGAACAGCTCGCTCTGCAGCGTTTTCATTCATCATGTCAAAACATACAAAAACGTATGCCGGAGATATATTCGCTTGAAATATCGTCTTGGGAATAGAAGGTGCTCGAGCAACATTTTTACAGCCATGAATTTCCGAGGTATCAAGTATACGGGTCACGATTGTATCTGGTGAGGGAAACTGTACTTTTTAAGTCAGAACAGGAGAATTTATGGATCGAATTTCCTTACCCAAATAGGCTGAAATTAATCTCAGTGATCTTTCATCTTCCGAGTGAAATTGAAACCGAGGAGCCGTTCGTTTCATAATTAGATGAGTCCTATATATATACGTCTTCATAATGAAAAGTCAAAGGAACAGGGGCGGCTGAAGAATTCTCACCTAGGTTCTGACATTTTTCTTGGAACAGTGGCGCAACTAGGATCACTTTCTAGAAGGGGCACTAACGTGTTCAATGCGCCTTTATACAAAGTGGAAATATACAATTATTCGTTTTAATTTCGAATCTTCCACGTTTTTGAGAAAAAAGCCAAATGATTTCACTTCACAGAATGGAAAAAATAATAAAAACTAAATGAATATTGATTCTTAAGGTACGCGTCCATAGGTATGCATCGTACGTATCGTACGGATCGTATGAAATGGATCGATTTGTGGTAGTGCATCCACTGTATCCGTAGCGATCGGATTGCCGATGCGATGGTCGGTTTTTAAGTAACATTCGCATTTTCGTTGTGAGTGGACGATCGGAAACATTACACACTATAATGTTTCCGATCGTCCACTCACAACGAACAACATGGAAAGTGATGAAGATCTTGTCATTATCGCTTTGGTATTAGATGAAGAAGATGAAAAAGAAATGAGAGGAAATAAGAGAAGACATAGAATGTGGACATAGAGTGTGGACATATTCAAAAAAAGATCACAATTTGGAGAATATCATACACTGTTCACTGATTTGCTCAACGACATCGTAAAATTCTTTCAGTATTTTCGTATGTCTCATGCGTCCACTCATCGGAAATCCGCATGACGTCATCTGCACCAGTCGGAAAAGTTGCCCCTTCGATAAATTTCATCGGCATTACCGACGGACCGATACGTGCGATCCGTCCGCTGCCGGTCGGTGGACGCATATGTATAAAGGTACGCGTCCACAGGTACGCATCGTACGGATCGTATGAAACGGAATTTAGAATTATTAGTATAGTGAGTTATACATATGCGTCCACTGACCGGCAGCGGACGGATCGCACGTATCGGTCCGTCGGTAATGCCGATGAAATTTATCGAAGGGGCAACTTTTCCGACTGGTGCGGATGATGTCATGCGGATTGCCGATAAGTGCACGCATGTCACAATAGGTAGTCACTGGTCGCCTCACAGATCATTTGAATTTTGTTACATTTCCACACTAAGTACACACACGTGCTTCAATTACAATTGATATTACGCATATCATGGAGCAAATCAGTGAACAGTGTATGATATTCTCCAAATTGTGATCTTTTTTTGAATATGTCATGTATCCACATTCTATGTCTTCTCTTATTTCCTCTCCTTTCTTCTTCATCTAATAACAAAGCAATAATGACAAGTTCTTCATCACTTTCCATGATCGGAAACATTAAACACTTATGTTTATGATCGTCCACTTACAACGAAAATGCGAATGTTACAGCCGACCATCGCATCGGCAATCCGATCGCTACGGTTACAGTGGACGCACTACCACAAATCGATCCGTTTTATACGATCCGTACGATACGTACGATGCATACCTATGGACGCTTACCTTCTTACTATACTACTAATTCTAAAATCCGTTTCATACGATCCGTACGATACGTACGATGCGTACCTATGGACGCGTACCTTTATAGTAACATCACAATACTTAGAATGCAAAAAATGATGTATGAAATGAAAATCCACTTCAAATAGATATAATATGAATTATAACAAAAAATGGTTTATACTGATAACTTCACACAACAAAATGTATTCTCCGTGGTACATTCGTTTTAGAAGTAAAAGCACTTCTTTCGGGTCAACATTGACTTCTCTGTGTATTCAACCGAATTTCTCAGGTATGTGAGCCTATTAGACAAACTAATTCATCATAATTCATTTACGTTTAAGAGACAGCGCGTTCCTGCGCCCAGCGTTGTCGGCTCGTGCCATTTATGGTAAGATGTAAGATAAAAGGAAGAAAACGATTTTTTTGGTAGGTGGTTGATATGAAGAAAATGGGATAATATCGATTGCTCTGGGGGCGAGGGGGCTGGCTCCTGGTGCCTTCCTCTTGGTTGCGCCTATGTCTTGGAAAGAATAGTACTTTAACAGTTGAAATCTGAAATTTGGAAGAGCAATATTTTCAATGATTTCCATCTCTCAAATGGTAATCTTGAGGGGTAAAATATTGGCTATATTTCAGATGCTATATTTGTGCCATATCGATTGAATAACTCGACTAAGAAAATATCAATAGCCAAATATAAGGCATTTTGCATATTGGCGTAATAAGAATTCCATATTCTACATCGAATGAGCACATTCGAATATCAGTGTAGAGTAAATATCGAATGAAAATATTGGTCCAATATATGTGTGCTATGAAGTTTCTAATATTCGCGATAGCAAATAAGATAAAAAGTGACTGACTCGACAGTTGAATACTTAAAGAAAATTTCATTGAGCCAATTCGAAAGTTTTTCATCAATAAAACATTGTAACAGTCGAAAGACTCAAGGTTGTTTCCAGATGAGACTTGAATCCATGAGTTTCTGCGATCAAGTCGAATTTACTGAACGAATAATAACTGAAAATCACATCTCTCAGTTGGTAGATCTGATTCTCCCTAGTTGGAGTTATAGAACTTTTCTTCGGGTTTGAAGAAAATCTCGGCTGCGAAAGCCTTAACCATTTTGCTAACTTTTATGACTTATCGTGTGAGACTTATCACTTAAAAGAAATGGAATATAAAAATGACATAGAAACTGTTATAAAAACATTTTTGGCTTAACATTTTACATTAAAGATTCAAGAAGATGGTCAACTCCCAACTTGAGAATTGTTTGATAAATGAAATAGGATATAGGCAAGAAATTTAAGCATGTATAGCTTATCCAATTCATTTTAGCACAGAACTGATAATTTATATGCCCAGTAATTTCTGTGAAATATACTAAGATAAAAAAAAACTTATTATACGTGTTAACTGTGTTGAAATCTATTCCTAGTTGATGGTTTTTCTTTCGTCATGGTCTACACTACCAGTGTACAACTAGAAAAGTATCTGAGTTTGTGCCAAGATGGACTAATATGAATTAATAAAGTTAGCAACTTCAGGAGAAGTATCAATTTTCTTCTCCTGAAGATGCTAACTTTGTTAACGAAACGCGCGTCGAGTGCAAAAATATCAGTTTGGTGTTAGGGTACTTGATCTCTAGGAAAAGTTTCAACCTATTATATGTGTTTACTGTGTTGAAATTTATTCCTAGGTGTTTTTTCTTTCGTCATGGTCTACACTTCCAGTGTGCTACTGGAAAAGTATCTGATTTTGTGCCAAGATGGATAGGATAAGCTGTACATATTTATTTTTGTTTACGAATGTTGATGTGAATTGAGAGGTTGTGGGAATCATTACCTATTCAAGTATATTCATGATATCTGCATTTGGTTTCTATTCCCCTATGAAAAAACGACGGAATCTGAGATTCAAAATAAGCCTTTTTATTGGTCTAGTCAATATTCAGATGTCAGTATTTACAGATGACAACTTATCTCTCAGAACTTATTTCTTTTTATATAATTTAGTCCGTCATTCTGCAGTAACCCTGGGTGTATACAGAAAGTAAGATAAAATAAGAAATAAGATAAGGAATAAGACAAACTCAGACCTGTTTATACAGATGAAATTAAGAAATAAGATACAACGAATGAAATCACGCCTTTTTTGACAATGACGTTCAACTATTTTTCTGCACATGCGCACTTCAATTTTCAAACTGAAATGAGATAAGAATTGAAAGTTGGTCAACTCTTATCTTATTTCCTATATTATTTCAGAAGGTTCATAAACGTTCCAATTGAAATACGTATGTTTAACTTTCTTACCCTATTTCTAATGTTATCTTATTTGCTGTATGAACCCAGGGTAAGTCTTAAGGTGTTAAATGACGAATGCTGCATGTTGGAAGATTCTATAAATCCACCCTATCCCGTTTATATCTCGAACCAGAAAACAACTGAGAGTAAAGTATACGCTCACAATAAATACAGAGCAGCAAACCTACTTATTTCACTGGAATATTTCCAAACTTCTTGAAAATCTCTACAATCGCTATTGTAGCTCATACACACACTTGAATCATGCATATCTGAAATTACTGAAGAGCCAACACAACATACCCATATAGACACATGTAAACTATAATGTTTCCGCTAAAGTCGATAGGGGGCGTATCGCTTATCTTCTTTAGCGAATTCAGAACAGGAACTGTGGAAAAGTATCTGTTGGAAATAAGGCATGTCGAATAAATGAACCATTTTTACGCGAATAAAGGATTAGATAATTCCGAAGATAATTCTCGTGAGATTTCTTTCTGCTCTATTATAAGTACTCATCAATTCATAATGAAACAAGATCAAAACATTGATTTCGGAATCATCTTTTTGATATATGATGTATACAAACTCCTCAAAGTGAGTCCGATGTTCTCTTAAATCTCTTCAACAATAACGACTCTCTGGATTTTTCATGTGTGATACATCGTATGAAATGAACGAATACATTGAGAATCTCTGGAATCGGTTACAAGAGAACCAAAAGAAGTATATTTTGAGGCCTAAATGATAAGGACTTCTCTACTGCTACATGTCCCAATATTCTGAAATGAATTATCCTATTTCCACAACATCGATCGAAAGGCTCCATCAGAAAGAATAATATTTTTCTTCAATCCCAGGAATCCTCTCATCAGATTGGAAATTGTGGCATTAATTTTTTGAAATATTCTTTGGTACATTCTCTGCCAACAATTGGAATCGCACAATTGAAGTAATAATTTTTTGTATAGGTACAACCTAAATTTCAGGAAAGTGTTTTCCTCGAGATGACCTTTCAAATGATGTATTGTACATAGTATTTTTTTAATTTGAAGAAGTTGCAATTAATGGACTGTTTTTTCTGGAAAGCTCTGTATAAAACTTGTGCAGATGCACTTTTATTTTTCTGATTTTCGTACCAATTTTCGAAATATATTTATAAAGCTATTCGAAATGCCAGATTTTTTTCGGCCCGCTCTCAACCAATTACATGAGTTTATTGTTTTTTACAAATAAATGCAATTTGAACTGGAATGATTTACTATAGCGACGTCTCTATACGAAACTTGGAGTTCGAAATAAATCATTGATGAACATAATGAAAATAAGTGGCTCTAAAACTGAACCTTGGAGTACGCCAGAACAAATTCTATGATTGGGATAATGTCGAAATATAAAAACCATTTATATCTGTGTACAGCCTCCCTATCTTCCTTATTCCAGCAACAGAACTCTTGAAAATGCATTCTGAGTATAGGAGTTTGATCAGAGATTTCATACAAGAATCTGCTGTTCCATACAAGATTTCAGAATCACACGATTTCCCCTTCAACCACTCATACGAAACATTCGCCATTGCTCAGGCTCCATTTCACTTACACAATCCATTCATTCATGAAACGATTCGACTTAATTTCAGGGTACTCAATCACCATATTCATCAAGTTTGGAAGTTTAACGGTCGCAAAAAGGCATTGTATTGTAATTAGGATAGAACGAAACGATCCTTCCAATAGCCAAAAAAATATTCTCGCCAGCAGTGGGTCTCGTAATGACCTTTTTCATGAGATTCGAAACTCATCAGTTTTTCGAAAGGTCTGAAATGAAATTCGTTCCACTATGGAACGAAGATGTTGAAACGACTTCCTCAACCGAAAAAACGTTGAAGCTGAAGATCACACAATAATTGCAAATGTTGACGCGTTCATTCGAGTCTATGGACGAAACAAAAAATCTAGCTCATCGCTAATTACATGCTCTGTTGAAGAAGATTTATTAAACGATGAAATTGGGATTTTTGGTGTGAAAGTTTAAACTTTTTGTAGAAATAAATTACCCTAACACCAAACTGATATTATTTCCATCCGTCGCGCGTTTCGCTAATAAGATTAGCATCTTCAGGAAAAGAAATTTGGTACTGAATCTTTTTATATACCCAACAATTTGCAGGTAAAGCAGACACTACCTGCATATCCCAAGTAGCACATCATATTGGCTGAACCCCGAATTCAGATTGGTCCAATATAGATATATTGTAAATGGATGAATCAATTTTGAACTAATATGAATCAATATTGAAAAAACGATATTTCGATATGAACTTGATTCAATATTGACAATTAATTTCCACTGCATTTTTTGAGTTTCAATATTGATAATATATGGGTTTAATAACTGATTACCATTATCAGAATTGATGATGAATAATACCACACAACATAGATATATCAATATTATCTGCATATTTTGTATATACCTCATTCTCAACATTGGAATTCCAATATATATTCGAAATTGTTTGGGAGCGTGGATTATCAAATTGGCATATTACTGCAATATAGAGATGCGAATTCTGATATTGCTTGAATATTGTTTTCACAGTGAAATGGAAATATTCAAATCGTTTATTTCGCATCACAACCTAAGAGTGGTATTGGGATTTTGAGAGTGGTAACTTAGTGTATTCAAACAGATATCAATATTGGTAATGCAATATTTATGATGAATTATTCCTAAGAGAATGTGGAAAAATTGAATATCGATATGTGGTGAATTTCAATACCAGAAAATTACGTCTAGTTCCATATTCCAAACCGTCATCACATAAGACAGTGATCCTTCAGTGTTTTTTCAAAAAGATTCTCATTATAACTAAACTCCTACATCTTGATGTTGACAGTATTGTAACAATATAGTCAAAATGATATATCGTCACATTGTTCTCGAATATTGATCCAATATTGCCTAATGTTCACATTTTTTGTATAGCCAATATGATATTCACAATATTAGGTTAATATTTCTATAATATTGAACCAATATATTGGTCAAATATGTTTGTGCTACTTGGTAGTTTGGTCTGATGTGGACTTCGTCTGTTACTACTGATTATTCTACTACTACTAATTTTTGAATAATAAGCTTAAAAACGGGCTGAAAGGGATTGGTCCTTTGTCAAATTCATGCTGTCTTGACATTTTGCTATTCCTAGACTCTCACATGCATAAGATAAGAATTGATTGGTCTTTAAAATTGGTCTTTGAGTACATAAGTTGAAACAGACAACAAACATTTTATGTTTACTCACGTCAAGTCATGCACATGCTTGATCAGCTTCAGATTGCTTTCACCAATTTTGTGGTCATTGTCTAGAGCATGTTGAGCGACACTGGATTTTTCTACTCTTCCGTATCTCATGTGTGCAAAGTGTTCTTCGGAATGGATTTCAATATCTCGCCGGCTCTAGGCTGCAATCTTGACAATTGATTTCGTGAATTCCCGACTTTTCTGTGTTTTTTGATTAATCTTCTGGGTTACCAAAAACCTGTTGTAATTCATAAGAAGTTTCATATGCAACTCTCATATTTACTTTATCGAATATATGTTCAAATCCTCTAGTGACTTGAGGTTCATATGGGATTAATATTTTTCACTACTCTCATCTTTGACGTTGCGAAAAGATGAGAAATAATAAAATAGATGATAAGAAGCTACAGCACCTCAGCAAACACCATAACGTATGTAGACTACCTCAATAAACTTCTCACAAATATGCTCTTCAAAATATCGAAAACAAACATTCTCCGAAGCATACTGCTGAAAATTTCCACGGGGGTTGAATTATCTAATGTCTTCTTCGATAGTAAAATGACATAAAACCACCACCTAGAGCATAGCATCAGGAAGGCTTACATTTCTAATCAACAATATGTCATTGAAACATAGGACGAACACAGGGCTACAACTCGAGAGTCTGAAGAAACCACCAGGCTTTCATCAGAATCCCACCATATCCTAGTTAACGCCTCTAGGAGTAACACTGTCATACTGGGTTGTACCAAGAGGCATACCACATCAAAAGGAATTGCGTCGTTTATTCTTCAGCCAGGAAGGTTGCTGGTCTCGAATCTCTGAAACCTGACCCTTTCATTGGCATACAGGCACTGGCAACTGTCAAGATTAAAAACAGTCAATGATGTCATCCCCGTGTCTAGTAAGGATCTCCAGATAACTGAGAGAACACTATCCACTACAAAACTCCTTTTTAGAATAGGAATGAGAGGAATATTCTATGGCGAGATTGTTCAGTACCTAAGAATGGTACTGATGATGAATATCTGAATGAGGTGCTCTGAGCTATGTCGAGGCAGCACAGTACAAGTGTTTCACCATCCAACATTCCTAGATTCAGACCCACACATAGCTCGTTCTACTATAGCTTGCGAGATTGTTCAGTGAATCAAATAGAGGTTACAAAATTTGAAAATTCGTAAAGGAATATCAGAAGAGTATATATGTATATATAGTCTTTCAAAACTTCGTAATCGTCGAAGAGCAAAACTGACTTCCAGATACGATAAATTTTTACCCTGCCTTTTTCAACAAACTAACCGAGTCAAAGTTCACGACAGCAACCAAGGCGCCAAACCACATTTCAGCCTGTTCTGAGTGGCCCAAATTAAACTGACAAGACTCCATTCAGTCGTGGTCTACTAAACTAATTATGGTGCCATATCTGACTAATCTAATATTTTCGTTGCGAAGATTCCGCTCTCGGAGTAGAAGTAGGACACCGTTAGAGCTATTAAGCAGCGGCGGAACAGAGTGCGAGTTTAATTCTGCGATGATATTCACCCTATTTGAAAATAATGTCACAATCGCTAGATTGGTGTTATGGTTTCGAATTTCCCGGGTAAATATAATTTGGAATCTTGTAGAAAACTTAATAGGCCGAAGTGATGGAAGTATTTTGTCTCAACAAAAGAATTTAGAGGAACTCTGAAAAATTCAGCAAAAAAATTGAAATTAGCGCGCGAAACATACAAAGTAGTTCCCTGATAAAGGCCACAGAATTTGAATATTTCATTTTCGGAATTGTAGAGGTAAGCACGTCTGCCTATCAAGCAGAAGACTGGAATGCAAAACCCCGCCGGACCATCGTGATGAAATTAACAGGTTGAGAGGTAAGGCCCCATTATTCCACTACACTATCAACTACTTCCCTAGTTAACACCATGCCGAACGTTAAATGACATTTTCATCAGTTCAGGGCAGATCCACACCGACAGCTCGAAAGCCATAGGTTTCCAGTCTTCGTCGAACCAAACACTGTTTTTCAATTTTTCTAGGTTTTCTCTGTCGGAAATGAAAAAAGAAAAAGGTTCAAGTATTTATAATATAAGTTTTTAAGGCAAATTGGTACATTTGCTCCGAGTTGCAACTGCAATATAAGAAAAAAGAAAAATTGACTGACTATTTTGTCAGTTACCTATCAATTTTTTTTCAATATATTGAAAATTCACATACTTCCTCTTGGCGACGTTTTGGAAGCCTCCGTCAATTAGAAGTAGGTTGTGTCAAAAATCAGCACTTGTTATGTCTTTTAGGCATTCCAGATCACGTTATGTCAAGGGGGTAAACACCAGTTTTGCCATGGAAATCACACTCTTTCGAAAAAAAAAAAAACATAGTTCCTGGGAGGCAGATGCCGCCGTATTGGTTAATTTCGTCATTTGTGTGACAGGTTTTTTTTTGGGGGTTTTACGTGACTTGAATGAAACTCATATAATGACTCCACAATTTAATTGATCAGAAATATTTACATACATGAATACACATACCCATATGCGCACACACACGCACATATACGTATAAAAACAGCCAACCCTCGATAGCAAGATACCTACATTATATTTCAACATATCTAGACAAGCATGGCGATAACAATAAATATAGAAAATATACAACATAATTCAGGCCACCGCTCAGACCACTTAGATACCAAACAGAAGGTCACACAGACCAGGGTAAGATGGACCACTTAGATCCCAAACAGAAGGTCACACAGACCAGGGTAAGATGGACCACTTAGATCCCAAGCAGAAGGTCACACAGACCAGTGTAATATGGACCACTTAGATCCCAAAGAGAAGGTCACACAGACCAGGGTAAGATGGACCACTTAGATCCCAAACAGAAGGTCACACAGACCAGGGTAAGATGGACCACTTAGATCACAAGCAGAAGGTCACACAGACCAGGGTAAGATGGACCACTTAGATCCCAAAGAGAAGGTCACACAGACCAGGGTAAGATGGACCACTTAGATCCCAAACAGAAGGTCACACAGACCAGGGTAAGATGGACCACTTAGATCCCAAACAGAAGGTCACACAGACCAGGATAAGATGGACCACTTAGATCCCAAACAGAAGGTCACACAGACCAGGGTAAGATGCACCACATAAGCTTTAAATTAGTTTGAATACAGCAAAGCAAAACAATGTGGTAATAATAAAATACCTATAAATTGCTTCCACAAAGTAGCTTCCAATGAAAATCGCTAAAGCTCATGGAATACAAAAGAACCACTCCTACCTTGAATAAATGCCAACACCACAATACAATAATCACAACTATTCACCCACAATAATTTTAAAACCACAGACCCACTGTCTCGTACGAACGTTAGAACTATACTGGTAGTTTTCATCTATCGGGATGTATGACACAGCGGTTGGTCATCTCGCCATAACACTTGAGTCATCCCCAGCACAGGCAGGTATTTCGAATATTCGAATCTAACATTTGACAAGTATATAGAATGATTGATAATTGATGAGTCACATTTTGACACTACCAACCAAAAAAATATCTTGTTGAAAATTCCAAACAAGGCTTGAAAAAGGAAGCAAACTAGCTTCCGAAATGTCGCAAATGGAAAGTATGTGATTTTTTTATTGTAATTATAATCTTCAAATTCATGAAATATTCGATATGTAACTGCCAAAATAGTCAGTCAATTTTGCTTTTTTATAGAATCGCACTTACGTATCGGTGTAAATATACAAATTTCCCTAAAAACGGATATTATAAGAACTTGAAGCTTTTTCGTTTTCAATTTCCAAGGAAAAGAGAACCCAATAACTGGATTTCAGGACATTTTTTCCTCCTCAAAGGAGGTAGGAATGCCATCTAATAGGCGGAAGCCCAAGCAGTGGACAAAGCACTCCCAAAGAGTGCAAGCCTCGGGGACAGCGAAACTGAAAACAAACTCAGTCGGATGATTTGCCATCATATTAACAAGAACCAACCAAAGAAACCTCAACTGATCAACATACTGACTTATTCAGTTTCATCTTGAATTCCTGAATGATGTATAATTATTTTCAACCTGAAAAACCATGCTATTCCGAGCTTTGACACATCATTGTCATCAGTGGCGGGTTCAACGTCTGGCGTACCTGGCGGCCGCCAGGGGCCCCACGCCTCCGAGGGGCCCCGAAATCGCGATAGAAAGCTACATTCAAAAATAAAATGAAAAACTGCCAGAACAGAAAAAATCTTGTGAATTCATTTTACGTTATATGTGACAACACCAAGGCAGGGTTAGCTCGGGAAAATCAGACATACGATACGGGTGCGCTGCGTTACACCCTCATTTCGTTACACCCACAGTCATGGAACACTTTTCCGAACGTACCCGAATGATGCCTGTTTCATATTTCACCGAATATTCTGCAATTTTTGATTAACCCAATCTAACCAAATCTAACTAACCTGCTAATCTAACACATTCATTGTGGTTTTATCAACAAAATGGAAGAATTTTGCAAATGTTGAATCATTCGGGTATGTTCCGTGACTGTGGGTGTAACGAAATGTGGGTGTAACGACATGCTCCTTACGATACATACCTAAAACATTTTATGGTATTTTTTGATAAAGAATCGTCAGACGAATCAAAAACATCCGCAGTGAATACTCTAAAAGAAATTTACAAGAACGATATTGATGTGTCCAACAACTTCGAAGACGAATTAAACCAATTTCTACTCTTCCTGTAGGAAAACGAGTTAATGAACACCGCAAAAGATATGTACCGAGGCTGCCAGAGAAATGTCATCGACTTTTCCGAATGTTGAGACAATTTTAAAAATATTTTTAACAATACCAATTTCGAACGCATCAGGCGAGAGATCTTAAGAGTAAAAAACTATTTAAGAAGTTCGATGGGGAAGGAACGATTAAATAACATGGCAATATTGTATATAGAACAAGATATATTGGATAAAATTGAGACCGACAAAATAATTGATGAATTTTCAAAAAAATAGGAAGGCGTAAATTCATTTGAAATGCGTATGTATATTCAGGGAAAGTGTATGCACATATATATTGTAATCAATATTAGTTATTGAGTCATATGTACATACTACAACGATACTACCTATTGTAAATGTTTTTTTTCAGAATAAAAATAATTTTGTTTCTTTCAAAATCGCATGCGTGTATTATTGTGGTCTCAGTAGTAGTGGTTAGCATATCTGCCTGTCAAGCGGAAGGCCGGGGTTCGAATCCTCGCCGGGCCACCGTGCTGAGTAATCGCACGTTAAAAGGTAAGGCCTCTTTGATCCATTGCTCGCACAAGTTTCGACTTCTAAGGGTTGACGTTCGTCAGCTGGTTAACGAAAAACCAACTACTAATGACTGCTAGTTGCAAATTGGTTACTGGCTAGTAGAAAGATCCGTACAATCGTTATCAAAATTATTTAGGGAAAAAATTGAAATGTTCGCGAGTAAATGGCTATTCGCTTTTGTCGAAGGGCCCCGAAATTTTTCCCGCCAGGGGCCCCGAAATTTTTCCCGCCAGGGGCCCCGAATCGTCCCTATACGCCACTGATTCTCATCGTTGTTCAACATGCTGATCAAAGCAATGAAAAAGTATTATGTATCCTGTTTCCAGCGTATCTACTCTGTTGGGTTGAATGTGATCAGTGATAATCAACCTGGGGAAACAATCAATGTTATTTTGAATTAACCGGTTTATTGACCGAAAATACATTGATTTGACTATTATTGGCCCTGGTGTCAAATCGAATGATAAATGTTTTCATTACAATTCTCTCTCGGATTTTCTTCTCTGACAGAATCTCCATTCAACGGTGAATACAAATGATGCCAGTGTATTCTTAAGTTTCCACCCTAACCTAAACGATATTTGTAGGTATTCAGATGTCCATGGGTATACAAAATCATTGCTTTCACAAATCTATTTCAAAACCGCTGTTGGAGCCGTCAGTGGCACTCGGTAGGAGTTTCGCCTACAATTTATCAATAAAATCCATTATAACAAGGTATCGTTCGTAAAGATAACGTCTTCTACTGAATTTGACTGAAACTCTCTAATTCCAATCACTCCAAGTGTGATGAAGATCAGCAAATCTATAGAAAAGCAATCATACAATCAAAGTGTTAGTCTGCTCTGTAGATTGAACCAAGATGAATCTTCGATGGGTCGACAGTCGCTTTGATTTCTCCCGTTGTTACAGAATTTTCATAACTTGGCGTGAATGGAGCTCGTGGGCTTTCCAAGACGAACCAAATCAAAATCTGTTAGCGTATGAAGCACCAAAGGGTCGCCTGTTTCCTCGTAATAACTAGATATAGACGGAGAGCTGCTAATACACGTTTCATGGAGTGTTTTGTGTAGTGTAAAATTTTGCTGTAATGCATCTCTTGGGTGGATGCAAAATTGAGTATGTGTTGGCTAGACCTACCTTGGGACACCAGGTACTAGAGGACAGATGCAAAAAAATACGGCCCAAATGAAGTATTTTATTCAGAAAACAACAATCTTTAATGTTCAATTGAGGTAAATTCACAATGAAAAATAAACTTTCAAGGGGGTTAACATGAAAAAAAGAATCAAAAGTTGTTCTTTTTTTATGTTGAATGAAGTGTTCTATTCAGAAGCCAACAATCTCTAATGTCAAATTGGGGTATTTTTACAATGAATATTGAATGAGGCAGACACTTTTAGGAGGGTTATCATAAAAAAAAAAAGAATCCAAAGTTTTTCTTTTTTCTATATTAAATGAAGTGTTTTATTCAGAAGCCAACAATCTTCAATGTAAAATTGAGGTGAATTCACAATGAATAATCATTGAGGCTGACACTTTCAAGAGGATTAACAAAAAAAAATATCTAAAGTTTTTTTTTCTATACCAAATAAAGTGTTCTATTCAGAAGCCAACAATCTTGAGAAAAAGAAATCGAGGTTATTTTACAATGAATATTAAATGAGGCGGACACTTTCAAAGGGGTTAACATGTAGAAAACAAAAACAAAGTTGGTATTTTTTCCATATCGAATGAAGTGTTTCAATCACGCTGCCATTCAAACAGCACCTTCATCTAAGATAATTGAAAATAATCACGAAAAGGCAGACACTTCCAGTGGGGTTTGAATATCAGTAAGCATAAAAATAAATGTTGCCTATGATAGACTGCAATACGTTGTTATTTTGGAGCGACTGTATTGTAGTTTTCACGTTGAAGATGGAATGAGTGTGAATGTATACACGTGATGGGTCGAACAAGGCAGGACTTGTAACTACTGAAAAGAGGTGTTTGTATAGAATACCTCAAATGCCCTTTCTTTATTATTTTTCGAGGAGGACTATTAGCATTTGAAGATCCCACGGGAAGAATGAAAACAGTCCTTTCGTTACCAAATTTATTTGTATACATAATATTTTTCCTTTCAATAAGCTGCATCTTCTGGTACCTAAATGAATGTGAATATCGATAACTTTCACATATAAAATGTGAATTTGAAAATTTTTATACTCGGGAAAAACGATAAAATGTTTTGCATTTCGAAGGATATCTTCTGAAAGGTAGTTCTGATAAAGCGTCTTTACATCAGAAAATATAATAGTTTTTCTTACCAGCAAAGATTCATGAGTGACTTGGTAAAACTCGAATTTTAATTGAAGTAATTCGACGACCCTTCATCTCTGAGAAGAAATATTCCAGAAGTGATGGTAATTGCACAATGAGTGTCTCTGACAGAAAGCAGCAACAGCTTTCGTTTTCCACTCGATTCCAACTCGTAACACTAAAACGGTAGCCATTCGGAGAGTGGAAGAAGTGCGCTACACAATCGCTTCATCACATTAAATAACACGCTGCGACAAAAGAGCAATTTATCTTGTCACTATTACTTCCACTGCAACAAACTGAAACAAGGAGAGTAACTTCATTTCTTTTTCCCCGGTTCACTTCTTTCAATAATAGTTAAAGGCTCTTCTATACCGGGACAGAAATGTTCGCAAATCGACCGAAATAAATGTTATTATTCTTCTTTATTATTCATATCTAGACACTGATTTTCGATTAGAATCATGATTGTTTAACAACAAACTGTCGAATCATTCCGCTGAAATATCCACTGCTTCCAATGCTAACCTACTCGCCTACGCACTGGAAGTACTTGCTGGCTGTCACTCGAGAAAACTATTTGCCTGCTTTTTTTGGTGATAGCTGCAAAATTTCCACTGAAACATCTGCTTTTCCAGACAGCACATTTTTAGATCATCAATATCCCTATAGATATTCATAAATGATCCCAAAAATCAATCTAGGAATGATTAAATGAAATCCCAGGAACATTCTTCGTGAAAAGTTTCTGAATGATATAAAAAAATCTAGGAATATTCATGAACAATTATTTGACATTCCACGTTTATTCCAAAAATAGTCATAAAAATAATGTCTCGATCGTTATTCACCTTTTTTGGCAGAAGTCAATCATCCAAGCACCAAATTGAGAATGCATGCACTCGATGTGAGTGTCGCCCACCAAGTTGGCACTGTCAGTTGGCTGTGTTGACGTTAGTGAACTTTGTTATGAAGCATTTCAGAGCTCAATTATCCAGACCAAACTAGATACTGAGTTGTCATCTTCAGGTGAAATTAATTAAATGTGGTCAATTAATTCTCCTGAAAATGTGATATGTATTCATTGTCAACTGGTTGTCTGTCAATACCCACGCTCTCCACAAAGAAATAAAGAACTTATTACTTTTACTTCTTCAATTCTATATCAGAAGCATATTCATCATATTATATATAAAAATATCAGAAATACGTATGAAACAAAACTTATGTCTATTTCTACATACAGAGGCTTGTTTGGCTTTTAGAGGTAAACGAATAGTGGTCCCAAACCCCGTAAAGTTGGATAGAAGTTCAAAAAAAAAATTTTTTCAGGGGACTTTCATTGTTTGAAATAGTGTAGTGGTAACTTTAATATTCATTATGACCGATAAGAAAGGGGAAGCGTCCTCCCTACATGGCTTGGGAAGGCAATCCGTTCGGGGGCGTTAGAGCAGCTGCATCGTTTACTCGCACGTCGAAAATAGGCAAAGTGTATAATCGCGAAAAGTTAAAGGATTTTTTTTCTCCGAAATGAATTCCTCCCCAGAGAGTGAGTACAATTTGAATGTGGTGCTCGAAATTATTGTTACCAATGTTTGAAATACTTAGTCATGGTATTCTTCCGGTTATGTTCTGAAAAGTCCTGTGAGGAAAAGCAATAACTCAAAACCCTCATCTTATTCTGAACTAAACGAAATGGAAACTGTTTTGCTTGGACATTTCTACAAATTATATCCAACAGAAAGCTGCGACTTCGGTTTAGGGTATAATTTTTATGCGACGATGCGTTCACTAGGGTGGTCCTTGTTAAGGATATAGTCTCTTTCTTTGGATATGCTGCATAATCGATTGGAAATAAATAAGTGAAAATTCATGACATATCCAAGTTTTCAATTGAGAAATTTGTAGGAAATTTATATTTTCACCTATCCATCTGAAATCGATTAATCACCTTTCTCGGTAGTATATTAAGTACCGAGGAGGATGAATAGCCTATTACGCACGAGCAATTCGCGAGAGAACGTAACTAGCCTTATCCTCGATTTGCATCCCCCATGCTTGTGCGGTAATTTCTGCTGATGTAGCACAAATTCCTTCGCTTTCCATCATTGTTGATACAATAATCAACTATATATCGAAAATAAACCCGTACTTTTCAGAGTTTTTATTTCTACTTGACATTCCATTCAAGACTGTTTGTTTATATATATCTTTGGTAACAACCTCAAAAAATTATAGTATTCTAGAGGAAATAAACTATACACAGGGTGATAACATGAAAGAACAGATAACAACATTCAACAACATTCTCCCCCCTGTTCATTTATCCGCCCTCAAAATTTCTTCATTTAGCAATGCCCAACCAAAAATATTATTAGGACAAGACAACATCGACCTCATCATAGCTAGGGATGTTATTGAGGCAGGTAAGAATTGTCCCGTTTTATCACGAACAAAATTGGGATGGGTGATTCATGGGAATGCTTCAAGTTTTAATAACCGTATTGATGTAAACTTGCACATCAGCAACTGTTACGATGAATTGCATGAAATGAACAAAAATTATTTTAGGTTAGAAAATTTGGGTGTGAAATATCATGAAAATAAAATGATGTCAAAGGAAGATAGAAGAGCTCTACATATAATGGAGACAACTTCGAGGAAGAATGGAGAAAAATGGGAAATAGGTCTTCTTTGGAAAGAGAACGTGGAGGAAATGCCAAATTCGAAACAACTTGCTACAATCAGATTGAAATCGCTAGAGCTGAAGATGAGAAAAAACCCACAGTTTGCTGATGAATATTCAGGTAAAATCAAAGAGTATATTGAGAAGGGGTATGCCAGGAAACTTCCTGATGAAAAAATAATGGAAAAACACAGCAAAACCTGGTACTTGCCGCATTTTCCTGTGACTAATCCTAACAAACCAGCAAAAATGAGATTGGTTTTTGATGCGGCTGCTAAGTCATCAGGGGTAAGTTTGAATGACTGTCTGTTGAAAGGCCCAGATTCATCAAATAATTTATTGTCAGTTTTATTTAAATTTCGGCAGAAACCAATCGCATTCTCAGGAGATATCAAAGAGATGTTTCATCGAATTAATATGAGAGAGAGAGAGAGAGAGAGAGAGAGAGAGAGAGAGAGACTGATAGATGTTCCCAGAGATTTCTATGGAGAGATAGAAGCGAGAATGAAGAATGCAACAGCGAGTATGAAATGAATGTAATGACATGCGGAGCAGCTTCTTCTCCGGCATCAGCAACTTTCATTTTGGGAAAGAATTCTTTAGAATTCCACACCCGCTTTTCTAGAGCTACAGAAGCAAATTTTGAACAACATTACGTTGACGATTATCTCGACAGTGTAGATACCGAAAAAGAAGCTGAAGAGTTGATCAAAATGGTTACGGAAATCCACAGGCGAGGGGAATTTCAAATAAGAAATTGGGTTAGTAACTCTAGGAGAGTTCTTCAAAATATTCCATCTGATTTGAGGACAAGTAATTTGAAAGATTTGAATATGGAAAAGGAAACTTTCGAGTCTACAAGTGGGCAAAGGTGCCATTTCTGGTGTGACATGCTTTGCTCTAAAATGTTTGCAAAACTGGCACGAATTCCAACAGCTTCTCACAGCCATCCGCAAATTAAGTAAGTGATATTTTTGCCTAATTTCATTGTCACCATATTTTGCGAGTGATGTCCTGCTCTTACGTGATAGTTGTGGATCAGCAAACGAGTGAATCTATGCTTCGGCTCTAAAATGATGGGATTTTTCGTCTCTTCAGAGATCCAATGAGATGCTCCGATCCTTCCTCTCACTCTAATGATTTCCATTTCGTCCAGAAAGGGCGACAATTTGTAGAGTTTACTGGTTTTTGGTAATTCATTATTTTTCAACAATAAATAGACCTCTTCTCGAAACATATCTTTTTGCACATGTTTGATCCATGTAATTTCAGCGACGGCTGAAGTGAGTTCAGACGAGAAAGTAATATTTTTCCGATCTATCATTATTCCTTTGAGTATCAATATCCTCAATACCCAAGCAGTCGAACGAATCAGTCGCAACCACGACGAAAATCTATCTATATTCGGCAAACAATGTGAAACTGTATCGTCAGCTGTGACAGCTACAAAATATTTTTTTATTTTCGTGGAATCGACAACAAAATCTTCAGCTTGTTTCATCCATTCACTCTCTGGCTTTGTCAGAAAGCACGGTCCATTTATCCAATCACTTTCAGTATTCCAATCGACACTTTTTGTACTTCTAGTAACATCATCAGCAATATTTTCTGAAGTAGGTAACCACCGCCAATCATCTATATCCGTATTTTTCTCAATCTCACTCAATCTATGGGCCACAAAATGGTTCAAATTCATATGCAGTACTTGATTTGATCCAGCCGATAACTGTTTTGGAATCAGACCAATAAAAAATAGAGTCAAATTTGATGGTGAATTTCTAAGATGAATTTCGATAGCCTACTTCCTAAGACTGCAGCCTGCAGTTCCAACCTCGGAATTGAAATAATTTGTTTAACTGGAGAAACACGTGATTTGGCCATAATAAGAGATATATGAATTCTACTATCAATTTCCATTCGTAAGTAAGAAACTGCGGCATAAGTCTTTAGGCTCGCATCACAAAATGTATGGAGTTGAGCATTGGAAAATTGTTTGGAGAACAGATAACAACATTCAACAACAATCATATTCAATGAAGGTTTATAAATTGTAATTCAATTCCACAAAGAATTTGAAACGAAAGTTCGCTGAATTTGTTTTTTGTTAACGGAACGAACAATTTTGGAACAATTAATGTTATTTTTCCGTTTTATAGAGAGAATCTGGATGATACTGAGGCGATTCCTTTGACGAAGAAGAAAATTTTTGTATTTTTGAAATCGGTATTAAACGAAAAAATCAACGTTGTCACTGAAATTGTTGAAAAGAAGGTGTCAATAGACCGTACGTCTATTAAACGCGTATCAGAAGATGTAATGATAGACAACGAAGCATTATCACTTGTAGTAGATGGTAAAATGACCAAAAGTCAATATCAATTAATACGTTCTGTGAGCGTGCGAAAAATTGTACGTTATACTCGCCTTATAAATTTGCATTGGATTCTGAAAAAAATATGACTCTGCACAGTCAGATATTTCTGTAACTGAAAGTGGAGCCACATTTGAACTTCAGATATTGCTCAAGCATATAGCTGAAATATTTTTAATGGCACAATGATACGTTAAAGGAAGTCTTTCCGAAAACAAAGTTGATGATTGAGAATTGATATGCAAGTGGAGATGCGATGGCACTTCTGGCCAAAGTACTTAGGAACAAAAAGTTAGCGATAGAAATGGCAAAAAATCGGATGCCAACATTTTCTTTATTTCACTTGCTCCCTTGCAAATCTTTGATGAAGTCAATCCACACGTGATTATTTGGAAAAATACATGTCCTCCTTCGACAATATTTTGTCGGCCAATTAAAATTGAATTCTTTCATGAATCTTCCGAAACAACTAGGACAGAAGATGCTTTATCGAAACGCAAGAAAGAAACCTCGTGTCCTTTCAAACTGTAATTTGCGGCAGAAATATCAACATCAATTTGTGTTGACGATGATAGATAACAAAGTTCTTAATCACAAATACATCAATGAGTTATTGCCTTCGTGATGCTACGTCCAAATAATTTAATGATATTGGCAAGGTGTTGCAAAGACCGATTGATGAAAATCACTTCGAAATCGGAATATCGTCGATGCATGCTTGGGTATGGTTTTCTGAATGTTGCTTGCAAGTAGGTTAGAAATTAGTAATAAAAAAGTGGCAAGGGTCCAAAAGAGGATAAAGAAAAGGTTGATAGAAAAATAAATATACAAGAATTTCGTCATAGATTAGGGCTTCTTGTTGATCAACCAAAACCAGGCTATGGGATGTAATAACGTAAATACAGCTAGCAGTTTTTTCGAAAATTCTGAAATTTAACGGGAATTGATGAAGAGTTGTTGAAGCTATTCCATGTTGTATTGCAGGTAATTTCTTCTGGTTTCGAAATCAATATATCCAAATTTCGCAAATACACTGAAGATACTGCACGTAAATTCGTGGAACTCTATTCGTGTTAGTTTATGCCAACAACAGTATACAAAATTCTTATTCATGGTTAAGAAATCGAACTATCTCCATTACTTCCTATCGGACCAATGTCTGAAGAAGCTCAGGAATTAACAAGTATATTAAAATATTACGAGAAGATTTTTACGGAATTGTAACGGCAACAAAAATACGGAAGCCATTTTTGCAAATTTTCAGTAACGCCAGATCTAATAATTTCCAGTTTGTGAAAATTTCTTCCGAAGAAACGGAAATCGTTTGGTTCATACGCAGTTGAATTATTGATTTCACCTTCAGTTTCAGAATGAGAGCCAGATTTTCTTTTAATAACACGGGCTATACATCGGATGATAGTGGCAATTCGCAGGATAGCGGTTAATTGTAGGAAGTGCTGAAATTATATCAATTACAAATAAAATAATGAAAGAAATATATTACAAATATTCATTGTCATTGTAATAATGATTATTTACTGTTATCCGAACATCTTTTTCCCAATTCTTCAAATGTCAACTATCATTAAATTTTCTATTTCATTTATTCACAATCACAACTTCTAAAATTCCCGAGTACAGACGTTCACCCAAATTGAATGCGTTTTTGAAGAAATTTTTCGCCATATTGAATATGCTAAATCGTTTTTTTACATTTTGACTTCGAAATGGTAATCAGCGACCCCGAAAACCCCCGCAGATAAACATTAACCCGAAATTAAGGGTAAAGAAATTTTCCGCCATATTTGATCCGCCATTTCGTTTCTTCACATTTTGACTTCGAATTCGTAATCAGCGACCCCAAAAACTCTCGAGTACAGACTTTCATCCAAATTGAATATTGGATGCGCCATTTTGTTTTTCTATGTTTAATAATCTCTCATGGGAAAACCATGTGAGTTCGATCATTAAAGGTGCTTCCCAAAAGCTTGCATTTCCATTCCGTGCGAAGAAATACTTCTCATCAGCTTCTAATGATTTCCGAAGCTCAGATACCACCTGTCTTGGAATATAGTGCACATGTATGGAGCTCGGCACCAGAACATTCATTGGAGCTTCTTAATTCTATTCAGAGAAACTCCAGATATTTCCACTTCCTTAGATATTTTCACAGTCGGTGCTCTTTTGAATTGTCATCAATCAACCCTTGGCAGTATCTACACGGATGACTCGACGAGTACTGAATTTCCACTCCTTTGTTGTGAGCTTGGAGACCTCTTTCGAACCTCTCCTGCTCAAGGATATTTTCAAACTTCAAAGTAAATTTTGATTCGTGTCTCCTCTGCCTTGATTCTCGCGCTATTTTTTCAACATTACAGAGCTTCCGTTTCGTGTGAATCTAAATATAGAAATAATAATTCTTGTCAGCGACCCCGAAAACTCCCGAGTATGGACTTTTACCCGAATTCATTACGTTTCTGAAGAAATTTTCCGCCGTATTGGATCCTCCATTTTGGTTTTCTACATTGTCACTTTCAATTCGAAAACCCCTGAGTACAGAGTTTCATCCGTATTGAAAACGTTTTTGGCTTTTGGTCAGCTTTTCGGTGATTGGGACCACTGTGATGAACTGAGGAATCATGGGTGAGTGAGATTTTTCAATAGAATAGCTCACCATTTGTCCATCATGTTGTCCAGAAATATTCTCCGTATGTCATAATATCTATTCGGTTATGATTGCACGAGTGCATAAAAATTACCGATAATTTTGCAAGAAAGTGTGATATCTAAAAAATGCAAGTTTATTTTCATATTTTGGCGAAAGTGTCCGAGTTCGAAAGACGAGGGCTCTTTTACGAAATATGAAAATCACCGAATGCAATTTGTATAAGATATCACGCTTGCATGCAAAATTATCTGGTATTTTCATGCACGAATGTAATTCATTGGAATATTTCACGAATAAAGAAATCCTCAAGGAAATGTTATTTTTTGTTCAATTATACTTTCCTCTATAGATTGCATGGAGTACTCACCTAAACGCGAAATGTTTTTCTATTTTTGAAGTCTATCTGACATTTATTTGTGTTGTTTACTGACGTCTAGCGATACGGTTTCAAATGTGTTGTTATGGTGACTTGATACAATGCAATTACCGCTGTAAGTTTTCGATAATTGCATTGCTCTTATGGGACATTTTATATATGAGGGAAATATTCGCTGTAATTTATGTATGTTTGATATAAAAATTGTATATTAAAAAGTGTCTTCAATAAGGTTCAGCTCCCAGCAAGCGGCTCACGCAGAGTAGTTCTCTCTATCTGTTTGTGTTAGTCGTTGCTTCCTGCGTTATAATCTTTCTGTCTTTCTGAATATGTAGATGACATAACATAGTCTAAAAAATCAAATTTTTCAAAATCTTTGATAACTACGAACATATTGAAAAATTGTCTGAAGTGTATCTCGATATGAACCTCCTTTGACATTATCAATTGAATTCTAAAGAAGTCATCAAAGTTAAAACAACAAGCCTATGCAGTTCTCTGTTCATGAGCGTTTCGAGTCGGAAATCTCGGCTCTTTAAAATGAAGGTGACAGACGAACATTTCGGTACTGAATTAACTGTTTCCTGGAGGTATCAGAGCTTCGGTTTAATTCATATCACTTCTTGTCGAAACGTTCTCAAAGGCCGTAATGGTGGCGTACAATCAAATATAATTCCCATTCTAGTCGTAACAGTGTCTCTGTGGCGGCAACGTAAACGAGATCAGATCAAGGGATTTCGAAACTCTCGGGAGATAATTGAGAAGATTGCATATTAGAATGCTAATTAGATATCTTACCGAATTAGCTGAAATCCGAACCAGAGAACAATGCGCTAAAACTGCCAGGTGAGCTAGATTGGGACATATTCGCGAACGCTTTCGATTGATTAATCATGAATAATGAATTGCCTGAACGTTGGTATAATATGTCGTAATCATCAAAGCATTTGGTTTTGCTAGTTATCCTCGTGTAACTTCAGCAGAGTAGGGGATCACGTTAATTCGGAAACAGTCGATTTACTGGGAATTAGTTTATTTGCGGTTACTGATTTAGGATGATTGGACAAGAAACTAAAATAGTTGGTAGGCAAGTCGAAAATTTAGAAAATTGATTGGCCTCTTAGATATATATACCGTGTGACACAGACTCATGGTACACCCCCGTTTTCTCCTTTGTTTTTCTAGCTATATTTTTGAAATTCGGAACATTGAATATGCTCACTGAACAGCATTTCTTGACATATCTGAAAGAAAAAAAAACTTCCAATTTTTCCGGAAATGACATCAACTTTGGATTTTCGAATGGGACACCCTGTATATTGTTACATGATCGGTTAGGGATGATCATGAGGAATCCAACGATACCAGGTTTGATGGTGTTATCTCCGATGACTACGGAGATATCGCCATTTATTTTATTCATAAGCTCAATGAGTGGAAGAGAGAATTGGATTGACCCGCCAGAATGAGTTTCTCTCTGTGCGGAAGGAGAATTTTTAGTACATACAGAGAGTTGTAGTACCGAGCATTGGAAAGTTTTCGGAGCGATTTAAGTGATTGCGTTGTATTGTATTGTGATAGAGAGTTATAATAAAAGAAAATTTGTGTTGTTTGGTGTTTTAATCATCGAACCCAAGGAAATATCGTAACAGTGGTGTCAGAATTGAGATTTTCCAAGAGATAAATCGTAACACTGTTCTTGCAAAATGAAAGATATTATTATAGTACAGGGATATTTCATTGACTGTAACTCGTTTGGTCTCCGAGAAATACAAAAAAAAACAAATGAAGGGAAACGCATATTTATCTATGTAAAAAAAAGTTTGTATTTTTAACTGTCTTCGATAATCTCGTACTTGTTGACGATATCATTGAACGGCATTGAATAAAATTTTCTCGTTTCTTTTTTACCACTGCATTTGTAATCGATCGAATGAAAGCAATACCCACGATATTTGAATCTCAAGATTTTTCAAAATACTTTACATTTCAATTCAAATCTGGATAAAATATGTTCCAAGAAATAGCTGTATTAGGTCTATTTGTAAATAAAATAGTCCTTCAACTTCCATGTTATGGTCAGGATCAAAAACTCAAAGACAGATATCAGCGTTCTATTTGGTCAAACCCTTTGAAATTTGACCAAACAAACTGATATAATGGCTTTAACTGCCTGTTTCGCGATGAAGTGACTGGTATATAGATTACTCCTCTTAGAATTTGAGTCCGACTGTTGGCAAAACCCGCTACGACTACATCGGCCAAACAGCATTGATCGATCAGGTCCCTTGTCGCTCTTGAAGATATCCTGCCCGTTCATTTGAGATTTTGAAATGAATGTTCTCACGGTAGCTGGAATGTGAACTCGTATGGATGTGGCTACGTACACAACTATACTTTGTATATTTTGGCAATATAACTTTAAGCCTATATCTAGTGATTATGTCGAAGATCATCAATTTTCAATTAACTATCAATTTTTCATGCGTAAAATGAAAGTTTTTGGTGTCTGGATAATGTAACTCTGACAAGGAAGGTTTACAAACATCAAGAATTGAATTTGTTGAAGATGATCTTCAACACGTGGAGAAGCTCTGGCTGTCCCTGTAGTTTATCTTGAAGATAATGGTCGAATAGATAACGCAAAGCACCACCCACTCTCAAGGTGGGTCCAATAACGGCTATAACAACATTCCGGAATGTATGTTTGTTTACGAGTTAGGAATCTATAAACAGAACTGAGAGCCGTTAATAGAGATCCTCGGGGCGGACACCGATTCTGCAGTTAACCTGAAAGACGAGACGCTCATGGGCCCCTCAGGGATTTCCCAGTCAAATCAAATACCGCAAAGTTTACTCCGCGCTGATAGATTCCGAAATGAGAACATTATTGTACCACTGATCGAATATGTCTGAAATGAAGCGTTTGTATGCAAGAAGATGAGCAGAAGAATGGATTCGGCTGGTGCTTCTCGGAACACTTTTGAGACATTCAAGAATTAATTATAATGCTGAGCGTGGAGTGAAGGTGTTCAACTTGGCAAAAAGTTCAACTCGTGTTGGCTATTTTTTCGAATGGAGTTTCTATATTTGTGCAAATATTTCAAAGAAAAGTATATGGCAGAGAATATCAGTACAAATTGTATATTTCGAGTGAGAATATTCAAATTTTCATATAGTGAGTATAGTATAGAAATGATAGGTAAAACTATGGCAATTTTTTTATTCAATTCATAACATCATTTTGTTGTTAGAAATGAATAGGAATCGAAGCATGCATTTCTTAAAGAACACTTTCTCAAATAGCTGGATGAACACCGACTTCTTATATATCTACCTATCTTATTTTTCATAGCTCAACAAAAAATCCAGCAATATCAAATCTGTTCGAGACCTTCACGAAAATTCTAATCTAGATACAAATTTTCGAATTCCCTTGAAAAAAAAGGCACTCTAGCTTCGAAAAGTCGCCAAGGGAAAGTATAATAATTTTTAATAAATTTTTCAATTCAATCTCTGAATTCATAAAAAATGCGATTCCCAACTCACAAAAGGGTAGAGTCAATTTTGTTTCTTTATAAAAGTGCAGTTAGGTATCGGGGCAAATATACCATTTCTTCCTGAAATGAAAAAGATATAGGTACTGTTGCATTCTTCTCAGGGCCATTCCATTTTTATTGTTGAAAATTCCACTAATACTTTAGCAAATGATCCAAACATCGCCTATTTGCAGCAATCCTCGTGATATATGAGATCTTTGGGATAGTATTGGTATGCCAAACGCATTCATTGAAACCAAGACAAAATAGCATATTTCAACCTCTCGGTAGGTAAATGACATTTGTTGGGAGCTTCATGAAGTTCGCTCACTTACAATGCCCACTCAAAACACAAGATGTATCGAAATTGATAATACACATTTTTTTTTTTTTCATTTTGTGAAATTATCTACAAACTTTCTAGAAAAAGCTGTTCTTGGCCTTCGGCCTCGATAAGCAAGATTTTTCCATCGATGAGAGGAATGATTCACTGTTCGCCTCAGTGCATAATGCTATTTCAAGACTACTTATATATAAAAACCTCTTTTGCTTCAAGCTAACAATATAATATTAGTTATAACAGTTTTAGATGAAATTCAGACGACAGAAAAATCGATAGGAGCCTTCTTATCGTAGGGTGGCCGCTTCTACAGATATTCTAAGGTCAAAGGTTATAAAATCAATGGTTTGCAATTATCTCGTTTCCTATGGGTTTTATGCTTTTCATATATGGGTACCATATATTGTAGAGGATATAAGGGAAATACTTCAATTATTTTTTTAACTCTGATCCAATTCATACTGATTACTTTCTATCTTACTGAAAACGAAAGAATTGAATTTTCAATTCATGTTTCCATTGAAAAATAATATTTTCTTCTTTATCATCGTCTTTCAGTCGCTTCCCGTCTTCAATGACATTTATTTCCAATTCTTCTAGGATTTCGGGGTCGAAGGTACCGTCTTCATTGACATCACTCTGATATTGTGAAGCATTGGGACAAGCAAGGCTCAATAGTAGCTGTGAAAAAGAGCTTTCCCGTATGTCGGCCATCACAGCATGGGTCACTGAAGTACATTTTGTTTTCAGATGATCTATCTTTTCAATTCAATTCTCTTTTCAAGAAACACTCTGGTCTATAGAGGGATATGAAATTATGTACAATATGTGAAAAACATGAAATGAAAAATCAAAATAGCATTAAATATAGGACAACTCAATGCATATCTGAAAAATAATAATGGTAAAAGAGCCATTCAAATCAGTTAAATTCATTTTTCACGATAACTTTTTCTGAGACATACAATCCTTTTTTTGGAACTTATTGGTTGACACCATCCAACATTTCACTGGGACAAAATGGTTAAGGCTTTCGCGGCCGAGGTTATTAGTATGACTACTTTTCTTCGGGCTTGAAGGCCGTCGTTCTTTGGAATTTCTTCCTAACGTTTCGCTAACGCGAGTGGCCAGCTTCTTCAGAGGCTTACTCATTTCCGATGACATTTCAGTAGTTATATTAATTTCACTGGGAGTTGATCAAGATCAAGTTTCAGCAATGGATTGTCGAATATTTTCTCTGATGATAGCTGCTGCAGCTTCTACAATTTTCAGCCTTCCTGTGTGGAGATCTCACTTTGTCAATATCGTCTGCATCAATAAAAAATAAAGGTCGTGAAAGCTCCTACTTCTTTCGTAATTATTTTATTGGTCCAAAATTTTCATTACAGCCTTGAAATGATAGTTTCATAATCTAGTAAAAACCTTGTCAAGACATCCTCGACTATGCAATTGAAAATCTCTCTCGTAACAAAGGTTACGGTTTTTAAATGATCAATAAGACCGTCGTTTCGTTCGACCTAGTGAGTGTTATTGAATAAAATAGGAAATTATTGGGTATAACGTAATAGTTAATAGAAAATGCAAAGTATTCAAAATCGATACTACTGGTTGACCACGAATGATACTCAAAATAGTTGAACACTGCGCGCTCTCTGTCCTCTTTCGAAAATGGCTTGGACATTGAAAAAAAGCCAACAAAGTTGTAGAGAATTCAATCCTCCACAATATTCATAATACATACAGATAGCATGAAACCTATAGGAAACGTGATAATTGCAAATCAATTTTTTGACCTTTGATCTTGGAATATATGTAGACGCGTCCACCATACGATGAGTAGGTTTTGAGAAAACTTTTGATTGTTAAAATGAAGGTGAAATGTTCTCGAAATATTTTGGACGCCTTAGTCATAGATTTTCCGTCAATAATTGAACTGTTACGTAAGTTATATCCACCCTTTCGCACACATTTTTTTTATCGTCATAGTCATAGAGACGTCTGGATTAATTAGCGATTGATTCGTCAGAAGACGAAGTAGAAAACTTCTTTTCAAACTTCCCTATCTCTTCGTCTTTCGATCAAAACGTCATTCTATTTATATCAGAATTCACCAAGGATTCAGATCCCAGCTATGATATATACAACAACAAGCTAACTCTGACACGATATTTTAGTTACTGCACCCTTTCTCAGTACCGGTCGTACAGAATAGCTATGGGTACTCATTATCTTCCTCAAAACCCCAATTCTTTTAGATTACAGAGTCCTCACTCAGTTCTCATTATTAAAACATTACCTTTTTTATCAGCCGTTTTCCAAGTGCAGCACTGTCTTCCAGTTAGTAATCCAAACATCGTCTATGTATAAATCAATCCTCGTAAAATATCTGAGATTTGTGGAATATCATTTCTATGCCAAACGCATACATTAGAAAGAAACCATAATATGCATACTTTTTCATATTTTCGAGCTCCAAGTAGGTAAGTGACATTCACCAATGATTAAAATAGTGACATTTGTTGCAACGCCTACTTGAAAAACAGAATGTATTGAAATTTTTATTGCCAATATTGATTTCTTGGTCATTTTATGAATTTATATCGAATGACTGAATAAAACAGATGCAAATCTCGGCAACTATGTTTTTCTCTCGAGAGTAATGATTCACTAATATAAGTACTATTTTTTACTCCCACCCGTTAATATGCTGATTTCTTTATAGTTTACTCTACGGATTAGTAAGCGATCCCAGTCAACTAAATGGATATGATTTCATATCAACACAAGGTAGGATATGAATTCCACCAATCGCAGAGAACGAAATACTTGGTTATAGTATTTTTCACAGTAAATGGTATTGGCTTATTAACTTCAATAAACTACCCGATTTAATCCCATTGTGTACAACTTAAAGGCCTAATTGGTTTTATTATAATTCTTTATAATTATAATAAACTACCCGATTTAATCCCATTGTGTACAACTTGAGGGTCTAATTGGTTTATTATAATCCTTCAGTCAATACCATTTATTGTGAAAACTAATATACCAGAGACAACTCTGTAGAAACGTCAGAATGCTGATCTGTCTACCGACAAACATGAAATCCAAGTTGTTTCATTTAAGCATAAATAAATCTACTTATATCTGAAATAATTCCTAGTTTATTGGGTCAAGTCTGAATTGTCACAATTGATATTTTTCTGTGTGGAATTGAAGGACTCAGATCCACTTGCCAAACCAATAATTAATTGAAACTATATAATCCACGTTGCCAAGTGGGTAAACAGTTGGCCCCTCGAAAAGATCTACTTGTAGTCGTGGGTTCGAGTTTCACCGGAAACCGGGTTCATTTTGTTCTTTATTTATTTTACATCACTAATTTAATTTGTATCGTTCAATGTTGAATTTAATAGAGTTTCTCCCCTTTGAGTTTTTCATAAATATCGAGGAAATATACTATACGGCATTTTGTCGAAGACACGGCTGGTCAGAAAGTGTATATTGCCTTGGAATGGTAGGTTTTCTGCAAGTAGTCGATCGGAAAAAATTGTTGATCAAAGGATAAAGCACCGTAACTCTGCAAAAGCCTCTGTCTAGTTACCCACTGTAACATGTTTATCGTTGACAGAAACGTTGTCTGAATTTAAGAAAAAGGGAGACAGAGATTTCGGAACTTATGAACCACAAACTTCAGAATCCTTTTACTGGAATATATATCAGAAAGTAAAAAATAAGCAACCGAAAATTGAGGGTCTAGAATTTGGAACAGACTCTGTGAGCGAAGGGATCAACATTCAATTCAAGCGTACACCATCCCTCAGATAAACTATCTAAGCCATGGGATTAATAGCAGGCTAACAACAATGAATCGACTCACAAAGTCTATCTGGAAAGCTGTACAGAAAGTTTGTTAATCTTAGATTAACGATTTGGAAATACGCTGTCGTGGTTGAAATCTCTTATTGGATACGAGAGCAATCCTTATACGCTCACGATGAAGTTTGTGAACCTCAGCCAGTGCCAGTTACGGATTATGTCTAACCGTATTTGGAGACATAAAAACTATGACTGGGAAGAGAAATATTATTATGTATTTCTCGTTTCAGTTCAATAGTATCACCTCAATGACCTGGAATTGCCAGACGTCTTTGTTTGTACTCAGCACAAGGTCTCAATTCAAGCTCTTTATTATAATTTCAGGCTTGTAACGTTGTTGCCCTTTGACCTATATCGAGTCTTTTCAACAAATATCCGTCTAAACACCGCAACGTATAAGAAAGATGACTTGCGTGGGGACTTTGATGGGAGTGATAAAACTTTTTATAAAGATTAATTGATTATCGTAGCACCAAACTGACATTAATAGCTAACAGGGTTAGCATCTCCAGGAGAAGATCATTTTTTCTCCTTGTTATCGAAACGCTCGTGGACTGTGAGTAATAAAAAAGTTATAATTGTAACATCTTTCTTTACCTGCTTGTGTTAATTTTATAGACCTTATGATTCGATGGGGAAGCACCAAAATTTAGACTCTTTCATCAACTGCTGTCATTTCGATAACTATATTATTCAAGAGGATCTGTCTCCGTGTACCGAAGTCATAAAAACAAAATATCGAATTTGAAACATCACGTCAGCACTAGTACACTGTTTGGTAAAATTATTGGCCAACCACAGAGATGAAAGCTAATTGCGTGGCTTTATAGAACCATTATTCGAAATTTCACTTTCAATTGAAATAATTAACTCATTAAAATGAGTATAATAATACCATAAATTCGATGAATTTAAATTTTTTATATTTTTCAATTGAACTCAATTATCAAATATTGATTCTATAGAGGTACACATTCGACTTTCGTCTTTATGCTTGACCAGGAATTTTACAACAAAAATTCTGCCCACTGTATAGTATTTTTCACAATAAATGGTATTGGCTTATTAACTGCAATAAACTACCCGATTAAATATCATTGTGTAGAAAATCATCTGGTAAAAGATGCAAATGTGCTACAGAGTCGAACTTAAGAAATTTGAATTTTGCATAATGTAGGAGATATACAAGTAATTTATTTCAATGTTACAATTCTATTCTATATTCAGTTCAGTGTCGCTATCGCTATCCTCATCCAAATTAATTATAATTGGCGCAATAGATTTTACAGAAAGGTACGTGTTTTCAACATTTATAACATGACTAACAGAACTTTTCCAACTCTCGGTAGGAATGTCATTCATACAGTTCCTAATTAATTCTACCACACCACCACTTAAAGTCGGAGGAGTATTTTTTCCGCGCACGCTCGATTTAAGTTGGTGCCACATAAGCTCTATGGGATTGAACACGCAGTAGTAGGGAGGTAGTCGTAACACTTGTATGTCCCAATTTTTCTGCAATTGTATCACAAACATACGTTTTTTTTTTAAATGACTGCAGCACTTGTAAAAGTTCTTTTTTTGTATAATTTTCCTCAAAATATATGTCATTTGCAGCCATGAAGTTTTGAATCTCCAATTTCGTATTCTTTGAGCCAGGAATTTTTTGCAATTGTCGACTATGATAGCTCGCGTTGTCCATTACTACAACGCTGGTTGGCGGAATGTTGGGAAACATACAATTTTCAAACCAATCTTCAAAAAGCTCTGCTGTCGTATCTTCGTGATAATCAACACAAGAGTCCTTAATATTTTTGGCAGAAAGCCACATAGCGTTTGGGATCCAACCATTTTCTGATCCTGCGTGTAATATTGTGATTCTCTTCACTTTATTTGATGGTGCTTTTGTTTCACACTTATCAGAGGAATCAGACCATCCTTTGGAAGGGGTGTCATGCGTGTCAAACCACGTCTCGTCGAGGTAGAGTATTGGCCGATTTTCAGACCGGTATTTTCTTATTGACGTTATATATTCAGAAGGCCAGTTTATTAAACGTGTGGATTCCATTATTACTTGTCTCTTGTCAATTTTGTGATATTTAAAGCCCATTGCAGACAGAGCTCGCCAAAGAGTAGTGAGGCCACAGTTGATGTGAGTTTCGTCATTGATGAGCCGTTGTTTCAGACTTTTGATTGTAGGGACACGCTGCTCATCGTACATAATGTAGATTTTTCGCCTTATCAAATCTTTTACCCAGTCGTCTGGACTTTTTGTGACACCGGAATCTTCACGCTTTTTTCTTGATTCCATGGAATTTTCAACAATTCGTCTAACTGAAGTGAGAGGCACCTTCGTCAAATTACTGGTTACTTTTGCTGCAGCACCCGCGTTATATCCTTGCTGAAGTAAGGAAGTATACACATTTTTTATAATGATTTTCGGGTCACAAGATAAGTGATTCTTCTTTAACGAACAACTGGAAGAAGCACTATTACTTTTTATCCAAGGACGCCACATACTGCCTATTCTGTACGTTGCGGTATAAAATATTTGCTATTAATGTCTGTAATAACAAATAAATGTTATAAAATTATTGCACACCGTAACACAAGTGAACACTTCCAATGAAATACAAAGACTAAAATGAACAAGAAATGTAAGCTGTAATCCTCTACAATCCCTCTCTGAGAAACAAAATTACCTGAATCCGGTCCTTTTACATTTATGATGTGCATCTCGGATTTTAAAACTTATGGGTTTAATTGGTTTTATTGTAATCCTTCAGTCAATACCATTTATTGTGAAAACTACTATACCATCAAGCTAGTTGTTTGAGTTACGTAACCGTCAACTGTTTCATAGTTTTGTCGCATTGAACAATATATTCGGGGGTTATATCCCGAGTGAACCAAGTTTAATGGGTTAAAATGTGTGCACATCCATGATTTTCGAAATTTCATGTTATTTTCTGTCTGATGATTTTTTAAGGATTTCATCTGAAATGATTACACACGAAGGCTTCTGCTCAAAAGCAAAATTTTGGAAAATAAAGAATAGCACGCATTATGCTCGATCGAACTTTGTGTCGGAAGGATATATCTTGAGATTATTTTCAGAAAAAATGGAAACTCAGAAAACGTCATAATCGAAAACAAGAACAATATAGTACCTCAATTACTATTTGACTATTTGAATGGTGTGCGGTTGTTCCTGATCACAAAAACATTGATTTTATGAGTTTTTCAAAGCTATCGTCGCTATCATTATACTGGTGATGATCTTAATAACGTTAATCGATAGGAACGACTTGAGAGATGTATCTCTTTCAAAAGTTCTGAGAGAGGAAACATTTCTCAACTCAAAAAAAATATGTATTATCCATCCCGAAAAGATGGCACTGTTTTATCAGTTTTTATCTCTGATGTGCATTAGAAAGAAGTGAGATGTTCACGGTTTTCTAATGCTATGAATATTTTGACAATTCATTTCTAATAGCCCTAGCGAAAAATTATATTTTTTCTTCAATCGGTCTATTTTCCACAAACGTTTTGAGAATTTATCTCAAATTAGATCATTATCTGTCGCAGACACAAAATCATTTGTCGCAGTACCTATGATTCCGAAAATAATATTTGTTTCGTGAGAAGATATAAATAAAACTAGTCTTCCAACCTTCCTGAGCCTGAATATCAACAAGCCGTCATTACTGGTTGTAATATAACTTTTCTGGAATAATTGGTAAAACCTGGTGGAGTAAAAACTAATTTACGATTTACGATGAGGTATCTCACTCGGCGAAATTGACTGGTGTTGATTAAAATTAAATTTTATGCATGAATTGCTGCCGCAACGTGACCAGGGGAGCCGTAAATTCAAATTCCGGCATTCTGTGATGGCGCACTGCTATTTCGTGTTCAGCACAATGTTTGAAATATTGAGAATGACATGAATTTTGGAGGGAATACAGTGAGCCGATGGAGAGATATTCGGTTAGTTATGTGGCTATGGAATTGAGAGAATGAAGGGCTGATTTATTTTTCGAATGGCTAACCGAGTGAACTGATGATTTGAAAGCTCCAACGACGAATAAATGGAAAATCAATGCACGTTCCCACATAACTAGTTCTATTTGAATAGTTCAAAACGTTGATTGATTGGAAGAAAGAAAATATTGCATTTGGTTGTCTGAGTTATTGCTTTGTTACTTTTCCAACGAAACAACAATAAATTGTCACCATATTGATCTTTCTGATCAATTGAATTTCGAAATTTATCACATCTTCAATCTTGAATCCATTTTTCCTTATTTTTTCTGTCTCATGAGTTTGTTGTAACGAGTTTCAATAGCGTTAACTATATAGAGAATGGAAGTTGGAACCAGTCAGCAAGGAGCATTATCAATCACATTCAAGCAAATGGGGGTTTCTGCTCAAATTTTTTCTTTTTTTCTGTGTGTTATTTGTCAGACTTTGGAAACTGTCATGTTTTCTTACTGTGTAGGTGAGGTTTATCGAATGATGATATTAAAACTCTTTCTTATAGCCCGACATTCAATTATATTCAATCGAATATACCATCAAATATTAAACATTTTCAAACAAGTCAAAAATTCAAGTAAGAAACTAAATTGCTCTTACTCCAGAGTACGAAAATTTTCTGATATTCTTTTAATAACCACAAACCCTGAAACACTATCCCATTCGCCTATTTGTCTCTCATCACTGAACACTTTTGATTCAGAGATCACTCATCATTATCTATTTGGGGAGTTTCCACTTTCCCTGTCCAGAACAAGTGAAGGTAAGAAAAGTAAAAAAATTAATTATGTGTTAGTCTCTGAGTGGGATACACAAACATCCGTTCTGATGTACATTAACAATATAATCGATTGAGGGACTCACAGTACAAGCTTTTCAAGCTCAAGTGATTTCATCATGATTTGAGGCAAATTGAAAGTATATCATTATTATGTACACAGTTTATCCAGTCTATCTTGGCACAGAAGTGAAAACTTATATTCCCAGCAATCTCTGCGAAGTATACTAAGATGAAAAAACACCCATTATATGTGTTCACTATATGAAATTTATTCCTAGCAGGTGTTTTTTCTTTCGTCATGGTCCACACTACCAGTGTGCAACTGGAAAAGTATCTGAGTTCATGCCAAGATGGATTGGATAAGCTGTACTTGCATTATTTTGTATGAAACATGAGTCAAATCATCTTTCGAACAATCTGTTCAAGCCAGTCTCAAATTACCTACACAGTAGGTTTCAGCTGGCACCTGTCAGAAAACAACTACTCCCCTGGCTAATACCACGAAGGGCAATGAATTATATCCGACCGGTGCCAGTGCAGGTTTCTTCACAGAAGTAAATCCTGCTTCTGCTTTCGTCGATACAAATGAGGGAATTGATTTTCAATTATAGGGACGGACCATAGAAATAATAATAAATACTAGTTCAGTGGGACGGACACACTTGCGGACCGGTTTCGAGCTATTTGGCCACTCGTCAGTGCAAGGCAGTGCCATCATCAACATACAGTCGATGACTTCCCATAATTAAAAATCCAAGCCCCGACCAAAGCTGATGCGAACAACGAAGTTATTGCGCCATCTACGGATCCCAAACTCCTCAAAAAAAATCTTCGTTTCAAATCCAATTCTTCTAGCCTATATTTCAATATTCATTACATTTGAAAACAACCTTAAATATTGAGCAAATTCCAATAGGTTTCGAAGAACAAGATGGCATACCATTCCAAACTCAGAGAATGCCCCATCTACAAATTCTACACAATAGATGCTGAGGAAAAAACATTCGAATTTCCACTGGTGCCAACAATAGACAATATCCGTATGTTGTTTGAATGTTTATTCAGTAAAAATGTTCTGGGATCCATTTTTTTTTTATTTCACCTTGACTGGAAATGAAAAAAAGGTTTGAATTCTTATAATATCTGTTTTTAGGGCGAATTGCTATATTTTTTTCGTTTCATGCAACGATTATTATAATTACATTAACATTACATTCTCATCACCTTTTCATCAAGAAAATGTACCCATTCATACAAGAGTAATTGCACTATAAATTCTGGTTTAGCTCAAGTGGATATGCTGGAATACATTTGAAGGGTTTTCTCTCCCCTGAAAATGAAAAGAAAAAATATTCAAGCTCTTATATTTATCTGTTTTTGAAGCAAATTGGTATATTTGGCCCGATACGTGACTGCAATATTAAAAAGATGCAAAATTGAGTGACTGTTTTATTAGTCACGCATGGTATTTTTATGAATTTGGAGATTTAATTAACACATTCGTAAAAGTACGATACGTAACTGACAGATATCCACCCAATTTCGCACCTTCTTGAAATCACAGCTACGTATCGGGGCAAATATAACCATTTTGTCCAAAAAAGAGATATTATGAGAACTGAATCTGTTTCTTTCCATTTCCAGTAGAGAGAATATCGAAAAAGACGCGCCAATCTTGAATTTATAATGTTATTAGTCTTGTATGAAAAAGGATATTTTCTTGATGAAGATGTGATGATAATGTAATGTTATTGTTATTATAATGATCGTTGCACAAATCCGCCTGAAGATAATATGAAATTTTTCTCGATATAACGATTGAAGTGTTTCACGAAGCATACGCGATTTTTTCTGAACATTGCAGGTACTTTGCTTTCGTTCGGACCTTGAGATGAAAATATTGTAGTTGTTTCACTACTCATCATCACACATTCTTCTTTCAGTGGAAAGTTCAAAATAATTAAATCAATAAGGCGTTTCGATCTGCATCATTTTTACAGAAAATTATGCAAAAGAGAGCACGGTCACATGTCGAATCTGATGGTGCATTCATCCATGTGGTAATGAGTAATCCTGTGGATATAGCTCTCATCCTCTGAATGTGTTAATCTCCGGAACTGACAGCTTCTGATATATTATTCCACTTCAGGCTGTCAGGAAGTGATGAAGTAGCTGAATCTAAATTGAAATCACAACATAATGCCATTCAAGCTCACTACTGGATCCGATTTGATGAGTTTGTTCGCTATTCATTATTTCCTGGACAAAAAAAATATCCAGGCTCGAATTAAACTTTTCATCGATTTATGTGAAACAGAGCGTTGGATAATGGCGAATCAATTTCATAAATTTAATATAGTATCAATTCCAAATTTTATTCAGTAATATATGTCTCCAGAATGTGTGTTCTTGTTTCCTCCATCATACTCGATGTATAGGACTAAAATGAAATATTCATATCAAAATATTTTGGTAATTCATTGGAACACCGTATCTCTTCTTACTCAAGATATAAGCTAGGTATTGAAATGAAATGAGTTCATATTGAATAACTTCTTTACAAAAAGCTGAAAGCTGAATTCCGTAGAATATAAGTCTAAGGCAAGTACTCACCATTTTTCCGATACATGTAGCCATTAACTCATTCCAACAAACTTTTCTAATCTTGAGAATGAGAACAATGACGTTTTGAGAAATCCAGCCCGACTGTTATCTTTCCTGAGGACAGTTTTCGTGCTTCATATGAAACATCATTTCGAAATTAAAAGAATACACAACCGGTTCCATAACGTAATACCGTTTCTCGTTGATAATTCCAGTCTTTTCATTTTGCCATTCTTCGCTTCTGAATTCCTTTCTGACAATGGTCTGGTAATGCCTTGGCTTAACAAAATCCCTGAAATTGTGGCTGTTTCCATTCCCAAAAGTCATTCCAGACCTGATCGTATCAGTGATGCTAATAACGATTCCAGAAGATAACATCTGCATGAAATAACGCATAATTTTTTTTATGTTCGTGTTACGGTCGGAGATGACAAAAACACGATTTGCTATCATAGGAACAGGACCGTGTGTGATATGGAGCAAAACAAACGACGACTAATTCAACGATGAAATTTACGACCGCGAGTATACTCTTAAAAATGCCACAAGCGCTCAAAGAAAATCAACCGGTTCTATATAATAACGAATACACAATAACTATTGATGAAAGGCTTCGAAAAAATATTTGCTATAATATTCTTCATTTATTTTATTCTCCCAATAAATGCAGGTGTTCCACTGGGTTCAGTTCTGGCGCCCACTTTGTTTCTGCTTCATATCAGTAATTTGCTCGAGAAAACATCTTGTTCAATACATATTTTTGCGGACGACAGTACGCTTCATACCAGTTTCTCTTCCAGATTCCCATTACCAACTCGAGAATAAAAAATTCAAACATTCACGTCAATAAAATTAACGACGACTTGGTAAAAATAGTAGAATGGGGTACCATGAACTTGGTGAAATTCAATGCTATGCTACGAAAACCCAGACATGTCTCTTCAAAAGAGAAGCCGATCTGTCTTCGTCTAATATTCATATGTCAGCGGTAACTATTCCTACGAAATCAAGAATCTCGGTGCTAGGAATTACGACCAGTGATAATCTTTTATGGGAAAGCCATGTGAGATCGATCGCTAAAAGTGCTTCCCAGAAACTTGGATTTCTATCTCGTGCGAAGAAACATTTCACTCTTCGTCAGCTTCTGATGATCTATAAGGCTCAGATACGACCTGTCATGGAATACAGTTCTCATGTGTGGAGTTCGGCACCAAAACATGCATTGAAGCTTCTCGATTCTATTCAGAGAAAGGCAATTCATCTTGTTGGTGATTCTTCGCTCACAGACTCGCTCACTTCATTGGAACATCGTAGAAGGGTCGGTGACTTGTCTCTCTTCTATAGATACTTTCACGGTCGATACTCTTCCGAATTGTTATCAATCGTTCCCCCCTTTGGAAACCTGTCGAACTTGTCTTGCTAAGGGATATTTTTTCAATAGAACAGCTGAGCTTTGGAACTCCTTACCAAATGAGGTTTTTTCTGAGGCTTACAAACTTCATAAATTCGAAATAAATGTTAATTCGTATCTCCTGTCCCTTGATTCACGCGGTGTTCTTTGAACATTACAGGGCTTCCCTTTCGTGTGAATCTACTTATAAAAAAAAATATATTTCGATGCAGATCATATATTTATAATTCCTTCAATAATAATATGTATACTACTTGTTTCTCTACGCTCTTCAATTACTCGTGAAGTCTCCACATTAACCTAGAAAGGAGGGTGAACATTTGCTATTTCTGTCATTCACCAGAATATATTGAATATTTCAGCTACTAAAATGTCTCTGAAATACGAATAGTCGCACGCCACTACCCAATTCCAAACATAGGAAAACCGCATTGAGCGGTCTTGAAATATTCATGACATTTTTGAATGCAGCCATTGACCCTGTTAGTAGTAACCTATCGAAAAGGTTGAGTTACGTGGAAATCAATTATCATAGGCTTCTGAAAAGTTATCAGTGCAATAAGTCTCGTTATCATATTAAGGTGCTGTGGTCAAGCTGTGAAAGGTCACGCTCTCAGCCGGGCGAGCCAGTTTCAAATTCTGACAGTATCAGAATTTTCGAATTTGTTATTTGCCGTCCAGTTACGGATCGATCTAAAGTGGTCTGGATTCCACCTCATAAACTGAAGGTGCCGAGTATCCCTTGCTAGAGCAATCTCAAATTAGCTTTTGAGGGGTATCCTAGAAACCTGGCATATTCGTTGAAAGAAATTTTTCAAGAAGTGATAGTAGTGAATTTTATTCATGATATTCTGATGTGGCATTGCCGTCGACTTCCACTGGAGTCCTTCATTCAGGAACTAGGCCTATCAACTCCCTACGCCAGGAGCACCATGATTATTTACGGACCCGAAAACCATGAAACGTGGCAGAGTATTTTCCCAATATGACAGAGAAAAATTTACACCCCATTAGAGAATCGAACACACGGTATCTCCATCATGAGCCGGAACACAACCCCCTAGGCACAATATAATTCAATGAAATTATACATTGAACGTTCAGATAACTGTGTTCTTTTGTTACGTTTTTTGTAAAGTCGAACTCAGCAAACGACTCGGCCATTCCCATAAATGAAAAAATAGAAGATATAGGTGAAAAAATTTAAAGAATGAAAGTTTTTATTCAAATTTCATGATTTTCACTTATAATATCACATAAGCTTAAATTATTTTCGGAAATTTTCCAGAGCGCACAAATATTTTGAAAATTATTCGTGTCCGAAAAAAATTTCCAAGAATAATTTCAGCTTGGGTGGTATTCGGCAAGGAAATTTCACACCATAATTTGAAAAAATCTGTAATCTAACGTGACATTTCAAATTATTTTTTCTGATTGTCAAGTTGGTCAAAGTATTGATTTGTCATTTTCATTCAACCGGTTCTGTATATCTACCATATTTTGTTAAATAAAAACAAGTACCAACTTCAGTTACACCAAATGCTAAAAGTCAGGTGGATACTGGTTCAGTATATCACCCTTTCATAATTTCAGGTCACTAGAGTTGGTAAAAATGTAATTTGCATTATTCACAGGTTTATCTACATTATTTCAGGGTTGTAGATCATATGTTTCTTCAATTTTAAATATCGAAAAAATTGACAAAGATATTTTTTGTTGCCATGGTGAATAGTCAAAATTGAGACATCTCATTGGTTGAGAAGTAGAGGTGTGAGTACAATTCAAGTTTCTGATAGACAAGCATCTGCTTGCTCCCAATAATTCAATATGAGAAATGAAGAAATTGGGTGCTTTTTCATCAGTCAAAGGATATCCTGTATTTCCTAGCTTATAATTCCACTCCAAATGAGATTGAGTATAAAAAGTTCGGCTTTTTCGATTAGCATACCGTTTCTGATGGATTTGAAGTAAGAAATGTTTCGAATTTCAAGTTACTCACGTGATAATATAATCTAATTGAAGTGAAATTGAAAGAATTATACTCTCATCAAAAATATATACCTATATATAAAATGTGATTGTCATGTTTTATTTTTCATGGAAACTATTTATCTTGATTCGTTCATTCAAAAACTGATAGTTGTAATTCATATGAAAAATGTATTCGATGAAAGCAAAAGATAATGAATCTCAATTATTATTGGTGTAGGTACTTACTTATATTTTCAATTCAATCGGACCTCTATACGATTTCGAAATCGTATCGGGAATATGATCGAGTTTTAACTCAAAAATGTTTCATAATATAGAATGAATTACATTACCAACAGTTATGAGTAGTGTTGAGAACGTCCCTGGTAAGTTTGCATTCGGTAATTAAAATTTTCGTTCTATAGAAATTTCACAACAGTCAAGTCCGCAGAACACAGGGTTCATGAGCATTAGGAATTCACTTTTCTCGTTGAAGTCTTCAGTCCTAAAAAATTATAGTCGTTATCATTCACCGATGAAAGTAACAGGAATAAGTTCATTTGACTACGATCGTATTTTGGCTTCAACAAAAATTATATCGATATCCTTTCATCACAAAGGTGTAATCATTGTCTGATTCTGTAAGGTTGCAAGTCAGTTTCCGTTTGAAAAATGATAAGAAATGCTAAATATTCGGTTAATTCCACGAAATGAAATTATCTGAATAAGCATAAAAAAACGATGGCTCTTCTCATAAGAATGATCAGAATTTTTCGTTGAGACCTTGATCAAGATCGAACGGTGTGGTTGCTTTTGAATCTCATTCTCTAAATGCTTTCCGTTATCTATCTGTCTGTCCGTGATATGTAGCTGAAAATAATAGCACCCCTCGTGAGAAAACCAAGTACTGACGTCCTGGCAAACCCCCATTTCGACCCAATTTTTTTTTTATTTTTTGAGAAATAACGCGAATCTATCAATATCTTTCAATCTCTTGAGGTTTCAGACGATTCTCCTTGAAACTCAACCATGATTCAAGAGATGAAAATGTTGATGTTATCTTTACAAACTCTCGCAAATGAAACGCTTTCTCGAGATACTCCAGTCTTTTTCATTTTCCTGTAAGCAGGAATCACTATTGTACATTTTATGTCTCTGTTTTCAGCACCATATTCTCAGGAAGATAATTGACTCATTGTATATTGACTATTGCGAATTCATTTGTTGAAAATAAGAATTAAGAATCATTTATACCACTCTCCGTATGCCCTCTAGAAAAATCCACTCAGAAACTCAGAAAGTTTTCATCCGATTCTCGGAATACATTCATTCAGAGATTTGCTTCTTTCATTCACATTTGAAATTATGAAATGGTTCTTCGAGAAATATTTATTTTAAATAGGTATATGGTATCATTGGGGGCTCAAAACTTAAAGTTTTTTTAACAAGTTTCACGAATGAAACTGCCCTTAATACAAATTTGCATATATTTTTGAACTCTTTTTATAAAATATTGAATAGCAATGGAAATAATGTAATGTTTCTACTTGAAAAACGAAAGTCAGCTTTTGTACGCCTGAAAAAGTCAACGTTTGAGAGGATTTACTGGACGAATAAAGTATAATTTAATCTAATGAACAACTCAAATATCGGAGAATTACAGTTGAAAAAAATTAATTTATTCAGCATAACAATAAAGTTACCAGTTCTCAGCTGATTGATGTGATTTTCCCTTATTTGACGTATATGCATTATTCATTAGGTTATGCATTATGCGTTCACTGAACCCACCTTAAGATGTGGTGAGATTTTTTTGCGACCAATGAATACAGAATATTGGGACTTATTGAAACGATCGTTTGTTGATCCTCATCTTGTTGTCCCCCGTCACTTGTAAGAGGCACTCAATGCTAGTTCATTATACTTTCTTAAATGCATTTTCCCTACACCCTTCAATTGTTCCCCCCCTCGACAATCTTGTAAATCCAGGTACAAACGGGGTGGTGTCACCCTGAAACCACTAACACCTCAATCTAATTAGTCCTGATGAATTTTCGCACTGAAAGCTTCAAAGCGCTTTCGTGTTCTCGGTCGATTTTTTCCCACTTTGATGTTCCATCGATCGGCGGGGTTAGGTTGAAGGGGAAATTGCCTGAATTATTGGATGGTTCTTTGCCAATTAAATCGGGTGTGTTCATTTGAGCGTTTCGAGCTGGGGAGAGATTTCGTGGTAACGAATCCTTGCTATTATATGGGCTTATTGATACATTTCACGACAAACATGTTACTAGATAAGGTGGAAATGTTCGCTTCCCTCAAATTGTTTTCGACTCGTTTCATGATATCAGGTGAAGAACGAAAAAGTCAATCAATCAATCAATCAATCTGGTTTTCCGCAATAATGAAATCCATCACCCAGACTATTTTTGCGTAATATCAATGATTTACCGGGATTGATTTTCCCATATACCGTTAGTTGTGGACTCACTAAGGCAAACTGTATTGAAGTATTTGTCAAATGGCGAGAAGGCATCTCGTTTACATAGTAAAATGGACTGGATCTGAATGTGAGAGAGGGGGGCAGCTTCGATCTTCAGACTAACGAAAAATGACATACTTTGGTTGGAAATTTGACTAATATACCGGTAACGTCAACAAATTCTAACATTTTTTCAAAAGAGAAACGGTTTACCCATTGGATTTCGTTTTATTCATCTTTCACTGTTGGATATCGGATTCAAAAATCTGTTTTCAAGTGCACCTTTTTCGAATAATATTCACTTTTCGAAATACAATGTTCTCCGATGATATATTTTTTATGAAGTTTACGGAATATCAATTTATAATATGTGAACCCTCATTCTATAAAGCCAATCTGAAATTGTTTGAATAAAATATTATGGTTAAATACAGACTGTCTATCGGTGAACTTTTAGGCACTGTACATATCATCAAAGAATCAAAATTATAATGATGTCGTTTTCCCAATAGCTGATGATTCACTGAAATTTTTGTTTCGTGTTTTTCTCATTGCCAAAGTTTTCTTCGTCTTTTGAAATCATAAACATTTTCACCTCCACCCACTAGATCACTCTCAAGTTCTTTGAATATCGTAGTAATTCTTTTTTCATTCGAAAAAAATGATGCTCAATATCATATTGAGGAATGAAAACATCAATCAAGAATTAGAAGAAATCTCTTGATATTAACATATTTTCCCATTGTTTCAGAGATCAAGGCACCATAGAGACTCCTTCACATCCGATTCCCCAGAAACAACACATATCACTCTACTAGAAACAAGTGAGTAACTTTCTAGAAAATAACAGGTACTGAGTTTCCATGAATTTTTGAAGTGATACCACTTGCTAATAATAAATATGTAAGAATACATCAAATGACCTTCATGGACAGGGGCCCTGTCACAGGGCAATGGATTCACCCACTCAGCCATTATTCAGATTAAGGGACAGTTGTACATACTCCAACGAACTGTGGTTCAAGTGACCAAAGTTCAGTTGGTAAGCATAAGCCAATACAACTGCTTGACAACTGAACTCGGTTCACTTGAGTATGTACAACTGGCCCTATATCACATCCGTCCTGAATTTAGCTGCCATGTACATGACAATAATGAAATACATAACAAGTTCGAGTATTTCTAGTTTGTATAACTACTTCTCTTCGGGCTTGAAGGCCGTCGTTCTTTGGAATTTCTTCCTGACGTTTCGCTAGCGCGAGTGGCCAGCTTCTTCAGAGGCTTATTCATCTCCGATGACTAAACAGTTCGATTTCTCAAGGCGTATTTATATTGATGCAGGTAGTCTGGAGTGTTAATTACTTCTGTCGGGTTCAGGGAATAATCATCATTATTAGTTGCCGCACTACCTGCTGTGATTTCATTAGTTATTCTTGATTTCTTCAGAATCGGATTCCAAATTCTGTTCAGAGTCAACGCTTCTTCCTTTCTGTTAAAATTGTCCGCATGTTTTTGGATCTCTATTGCCTCCCGTACCAGTCGGCTAGGTAACCCTGGTTGAGGGCAATCAGTGTTGCATTTTCGAACAGAATCCTGTGGTCGCCCTCACTCAATGCGTGTTCCGCCACCGCCGATTTGTCGGTTTGCCCCAGCCTGCAGTTCCTTTGATGCTCTTTGAGCCTTGTACCCATGGGTCTTTTCGTGGTACCGATGTAAACCTTCCCACAGGTGCACGGTATGCGATAAACCCCTGCCGCTGACAGTGGGTCTCTTTTGTCTTTAGCCGACCTGAGGCTTTGCTGGATCTTCTTGGTCGGATTGAAAACCGTTTTTATGTTATATTTCCCCAAGAGTTTTCCAATTCTGTCAGTGACCCTCGGGATATATGGCAGATATGCATTCGCAACTACCTGAGAGTCCTCCCTGTTATGAACCGTGGGACTCTTCGGTTTCATGGCCCTGTTGATCTCAGATACACTGTACCCATTCGACCTCAAGGTCACTTGAAGATGTTCCAGTTCCTGCTCTAGATGTTCTGGTTCACAAATTCTTCGAGCACGTTCAGTTAGGGTAGATATGACTCCTCTCTTTTGACTGGGATGGTGGTTCGATAGTGCGTGCAGGTACCTATCCGTGTGCGTGGGTTTTCGGTATACTTTGTGGGTTAGTCTAGCGCCACATCGTTCAATCAGAACATCTAAGAATGCTATCTATCTGCTGGTTCTGTTCGGTTTCCATGGTGAATTTGATGCTGGGGTGTTGAGCGTTTAGGTGGTCCAGAACAAGGTTCAGAGCGTCCCTTCCATGTTTCCAGACGACGAAGGTGTCATCCACGTAGCGTAGCCACAAGGTCGGCTTCAAATCAAAGGCGTCGATTGCCTTCTCTTCAAACCGTTCCATGAAGAAATTGGCTATCACTGGGCTCAGTGGACTTCCCATCGCCACTCCATCCAATTGTTCATAGAAGTTTCCCCTCTATTGAAAGTAGCTTCCCGTTTCTAGTTTGGTCTCGATGACAAATAGTACCAACCACTATTCAACGTATTGCGAAATAAACGCCTAAGATTTTTAAATCCAAAACGAAATAGTTCTGAAGAAAATCCTCGGGCAGGGCAATTTTTAATCTTCATTTGTGGTAATGAAATACTTCTTCATTACAGCGTGAATCAGATTGGGTATTATGTTATTAGGTTTTTTGATTCCCCCAAGAATGTCTATTTCAGTCACGTATCACTCATAGGTATGAAATCAACGAAAATGGCTGAAGCAAACCAAAGCATGCATTGCAGCTGAAAATGATCAAGAGAGTCCTAATTCAAATTCGAATTATCTTGTCATGAGAATAACTAATCTTTAGCGCATGAGAATGTCAATATCCAATATATCAATATATCGGGTGACCCAGGTAAATTTTGGAATTTTATCAATTGTAAAAGAGGTAATTCAAAAATCCCTGGCCTGATGAGGAGCTGTAATGGCGTTCATAACAAGCCTCAAGATATTGTAAATGCATTCAGTACATATTTTGAAAGTGTTTACAATTATCCCAACAACTTAACTAATAATGACTTGAAAAACTTAGCTGTGAACTCAGATTGCATTACTTTCAACAAAATACTTGAGAAGGGTATTTTTGAAGCATCTAGAAAATAAAAAACAAATTAATTGTTGGGCCAGATCAAATTCCAAATTTTATAGTAAAATATTGTATAATGGCACTAATGGAACCTCTATTATATTTGCTCAATTTGATATTAACCAAAAAAACATTCCCTAATAGTTGGAAAATTGCTAGGGTGTGGTCCTGTGTTGAAAAAAGGAGATTCTGCGCTTATATCAAATTATCGAGCCATATCGATATTATGCAATTTTTCAAAGCTCTTTGAGATAATTTTGTATACCTTTATATACGGTTCTCTCAAGAATCTAATCTCAGTTCATCAGCATGGCTTCATCAAACAATCTCAGGTAGACGTGATATACTTTGATATGCAGAAGGCATTTGATCAAATTGATTTGAGATTACTTATGATCAAACTCGATCGATTCGGTTTATCTTCGAATTTACTCCAACTTTTCGAAACATATTTACACAACCGAAAGCAGTATGTTGAAATTGTAGGTTATCAATCGAAATGTTATTCATCACCATCGGGAGTTCCGCAAGGATCGAATCTTGGCCCACTTTTATTTTTATTGTTTCTCAATGACCTTCCACAAAAAATTCAATCTCCAAAATTATTTTATGCTGACGATTTGAACATTTCCAACAATATTGCAAAATATGAAGATTGTTTGAAATTACAAGAAGATATCATTGCAATTGATAGCTGGTGCTCGGCAAATAGACTCAAATTGAATATTTCCAAATGTTCTGTAGTTTCCTACTCCAAAAATCATGTCATTATTGAATACAATTATAACATTGGGGCGTCCCCTCTAGCAAGACAATCTGAGATGAAAGATCTTGGTATCATATTTGATCAAAGACTAACATTTGTTCAACACTTAAATAAAACTGTCTCCTCAGCTAATAGAATGAATGGTTTTTTGTTGAGACAAGGTAGAGATTTTCGCAAAATTAAAACAAAATTAAAACAATAATTTCTCTATACCAATTACCATTCTCACCACTCAGTAACACCTGTCGCTACCAATATAACTTCAGTGGATAATTCATAATTTCAGTGTACCTTCCATGAAAGTTGAACACGTTGTATATGATGTACTTAGTCAGTTCGTAGTGCTTGATTCATAATGGATATTTCCTAACCAGAAGTGATCATGAGTAATCATCAGGGATGTTATGGATATGAAAGTTCGGATCTGTTCACGGAAATAGGAATATAATTATATCGGTTTCGGATACTGCCACGGATATGTAATTATTGCGGATTAGCTATCAGTTTCGGATAGTTTCGGTTACGGATATGACATTGAAGTGAAATAAGAATCCTATGTAATAATTTGGTTTCTTTTCTAGATCCTATCTAGACTGGGTTATCATTTGGTAATACAATCAGTCACATGTTAACAAAAACCTGTCAACATGTTTTACTAAGACTCCGCCCTCATCCGAAACTATCCGAAACTTTCATAACGGATACTGTTACGGTTACAGATATTTGTGAACCAGGTCCAGATCACCTATTAAGCGTGTTAAGAAGTCTCTTTAAGCGGCAAACCTCAAGGTGCGGCAAACCTTCGCAAATTTTTTCTATATTATAATTGTTACGTAATATTCTCAATTACAAACTTTTACAACTTTCCGTAAAAATATTTTCTTAAGGCCAGTGCTCTGGTGCTTAGAAAAAGGCGCTTCAACTTCGTTCCGCCCTGCGCCTTTGTTTACATTTATTTCAATCTGTGCCAATAATTGATAATTGCTGAGGATATAGAAAAGTGTGAACACGCGTGCGCGGTGCATATAGAAGCACCCTTTAACAAAATGTGGAGCGGGAATATTATTTCAGTCTACATCCCGAGACTTTCAAATTGCGTCAACAGCAATATGAATTTCAATTTTTTTCTTCAGACCGAATTGTGATATTTTTTTTTATTATCAAGTCATTAGCGGACTAGCAAGTACTGTTGTGCTGGAAGTTCTATTTACAGGCGATTTGGCTCTATAAACAATGTCTGCTGGAAAAATTGCGACACTCAATTGTTTCTTCACAGTACTGTGTGGAATAGTGTACAGGGGTAACCATTCGAAACGAAACAGACAAAATATCTGATTCCACGTTCCACCGGTCGAACACGAAATTACATTGGTCAAGGGGGTCAGTTTGTCTATCAAGAAATTGCACAGAAACGAATTCCATGACGATTCCACAAATGTTAATATTATAATTATTTGTAAATGTCTTCTGCCTACGTAGGGGTTGAAATTATTTAAAATTGAGCTTCTTCAGTTTTAATAAATATGTTCGGTATTACAATCACATCTAATAAATCTCCGTTATGTTTCACGATGATTGTTTTACAAATAACAATTTGGATTGCCTGAAGAAACATCAACTGCAAAAAATTTCTTGGTCTTTGGTGGCGGGAGAACTATTCTGTACCTGACAAAGTGGCTGATAAAACGGAAAGGTGCAATTTTTGGAAACTTATGTATTATTTATTGAGAGGTTTGTAATTTTTAAGGCAGGAACTGAGTGCCTATATTTTTTCTGTAAGTTTGGTACTGGGATAATGTGTAATAACTGTAATATCAGGAGTAGCTCATTGGGTAGGATGACGTTTCGAATGAAAGAAAAAGTCGAAGTCGATAAAGTGCCAAGGTAGGCAAAGTGTTTTGCCGACTTCAACCTGGGAGTAGCTTATAAATGAGCACCTTCTTGAATCGATGTGAATAAAAGTAGTACCATACATTTGTGTAGAGAGGCGGCAAAATATGTGCTGTTTAAAGCACCAAAATTTCTAATACGAGCCTGATGTGATCTAAACTTTGAGAAAACTTCATAATAATTGTTGTAGAAAATCAGCCTACTGACCACCCGCAACGACTCTTTGAATGACCCATTTTTACAGATCCCTGCTTGGTGCAATATTGCACAAAAGGAAGAGAATGCGTGGTGGAGAGTGGAGAAGCCAAGTGCGTTTGCCAAAGGGAATGTCCTCCCCATCGACGAACAGTTTGTGGATCGGACGGAATCTTATATTCGAATCACTGCGAACTGCATCGGGCAGCATGCTCGCAATCGACCGCCATTACTGCCGTGAGGGTGACATTTTGCAGTAAGCAAGGTTTGTATATTGTGATCGCCTAATGCCATATATAAGACACTTGAAAGTGCATAATCATTTTGCAAAAATATGTAGCATTACCAGAGTTGATATGTATGTTTTTGATTCACAGAAACAAAAAAAGCAAAGATTATAGTTATAGCTCATGTCGAAAATCAAAAAGTTGAAAATGCTTATCACTTCCATCCTGGCACAAACTCAGATACTTCTTCAGTTGCACACTCGTAGTGTAGATCGTGACGAAAGAAAAAAAACCTACTAGGATTACATTTCAACACAGTGAATACATATAATGGGTGTTTTTTTTATGTTACTATACTTCACAGAGATTGCTGGGCATATAAGTCATCGGTTCTGTGCCAAAATGGATTGAATAAGATGTACTTGGCTCGAGTTTTTCTCGGAAATTATGTGACATTTTGACGTTAATGTCACCGAAGAAGTATGGGGAATCACTACATCTCACATCCCATGAAAAACATTCATTTGATCCGTCTGTTTTGCGATATAAGCTTTCTAACTCCCGTAATCCCATAAATCAAACAATAAATTTTGAAAAATGTGTTTCGGAAATGAACAATGGATCAACTACTGAAAAATTCTTAATTTGGTCTCATGATAAAACCTTACTTCGTTGTGAATGGATTAGACAAAAATGTTTTCGTTTTTGGTTAATGGCTCATCCGGTTACAGCAGACATTGATACCAACTTCATCATTTCGTATGGAATAATTTTTGACAGAACGATAAAATTTGGAGGAATGCAACGTAAAGAGGTATATTTCACTATTCATTGAAAGCAGTTGAATTCATATCGAAATCAGAGAGGACATGCTGTATTATATACAATTTTTCTACAAATACTGCTCAAATGAAATTATTCCGCTTCACAAAAGCTCCAGCAAGAAGCGATATAGTATTGAATATGTTGCAGAATAGCAATGTTCTGAAGGAGAAAAATACGTGTGGTTATTTTGTTGACCAACTGAAAATATCACAGAAAAACGTACTATCATTCCCAAATCAATATTTCGTTAGTTTCATTCAAGTTTTCAGTGTTACCATTTTCTTTTATTTGTGAAAGAATTGGTGATTCGTTGAATATATTTCTTATTTTTATTTTTCATACATTTTTTCACTCTGAGAGATTCCTCATTCGTATGCTCACTCGGAAGAAGTACTCTCAAGTTCAGATTTTTTTAAATGAATAAAGAGCTGAGTGAATTTCACTTTCGTTCTGAAGTTTTTGGGATTGTGTGCCACATAGAACATCTTCGTACTATAATGTCTCTAGGCTCGCTACAAGGTTCCAAATGATTGTTTCTCAAACACCCTGTGTAACGCACGTTCTATTAAAGCTACTACATCTCAGTTGAGTGAATCACTGTGTTCCAAATTAGTTTCAGATTCGTTCCAACAACAACTCAGAGTTGAATTATCAAATTACTCTGTTTACCATATATTCCCCTTTCTCATAGTTCATGTAGTACACAACTTCCGTAAACACATTAGCTCCTATAGAAAAGTGAATGCGGTGCCCCATGTATTTATAATAATAGTGAGTTGCCGTTATTGAACTCGACTGGGCTCAGCACTTGCTACTCTACTACTCAATCGGATCATTGTTTGAATTGGTCCATTTTTCACAAATGAACTCTTTTTTTTTATTTTTTCCTTATCGAACAGAAAGAAAGGAAACCCTGAAAAGTTACTATACTACCGAGTCAGTTATTACATCTGATGTTCGATCGCAATGCCAATATTGGTCTCTGAGCAACCAACATCACAGTGATGTGTGTCATGCGCATGTCTCAACCTCACCTGGCTATAAAAATTTTGCTCCACCATGTATCCAACAACGCAATGATGAAGACTGGGCGTCAGCAACAAAGCAAGCACTTTGTGTATTTTTTTTATCTTTGAGAAAGCTGTCAATAAGTTGTTCTTCTGATATTGCCAGAAATATACACCTGAATAAAAAAAAAGAGTTTTTTGCTCCGTGTAATGAAATCATAAACATCACACAACTCCATATAGATTTCAGCATTTCGGCCGAACAAAGCCAACAAATGGCAAGGAACCGATTACCTTGATGATTTTTCAAATTATCAATATTGAATGTGGATTTGAGCTGAAATGAATACACAGTTCGAGAGATGATGTGATATTTTTTTGTATACTTCGGTTCATTTTCTATTTGTTCTGAAGTAAAGCATCAATTGGCTCGGATTAATAGTCCATAAGAATGGGTGTGTCACCGAAATGTCAATTCATTCAGAGCGAGTCGAATCAGCTGCACTTGGCAGCTCGAGGATTATTTTTTTCCTGAGCGAAACATGCTTGTTTGGGCTAGGGAACGAAATATTTTCTTGATGGAAAATGGAACTAAAAGCTCATCACATTAAGGGTATCCACCATTTGGGAAACATGTATTCCGGAAACTTTTCCTAGAGATCAATCACCCTAACACCAAACTGATATTTTTGCACTCGACGCGCGTTTCGCTAACAAGGTTTGCATCTTCAGGAGAAGAAAATTGATGCTAAATGTAGAGCGGTGTCAGTTGTTTATATACCTAGAGTTTTTTGGTCCGATATGGACTTTGTTTGTTACTGTTAATTAATCTAATCAATTTCTCGATAATGAACTAGTGCAGTCACTACCTGCAGGGTCCGTCATCTGTTATTATTGATTATTCCGATAAAATTCTCAAAAATGAATTGAAACGCGGGCTGAAAGTGATAGGTCTCTTGTCACCATTCATGCTGTTTCTACATTTTGCTATTTCTAGACTCTCACATGCATCGAGTAGTCTTGTGTCATGCATATGCTTTATCAGTTTGAGATTGCTTTTGCCAATTTTCTGGTCATTGTCTAGAGCGTGTTGGAGGACACTGAATTTCTCTATCCTTCCGTATTTCATGTGTGCAAAATGCTTTTTGAAACGGGTTTTGATAGCTCTGGCCGTTGTAGTTGTTATTGCAATCTTGACAACTGATTTCGTAAATTCTCGACTTCTCTGAGTTTTCTAATTTATCTTTTGGGTTACAAAGAAGCTGTTGTAATTTGTGAGAGGTATTATATGCAACTTTCATATTCACTTTGTCAAATATCTGTTGAAGTCCTCTAGTATGTTGAGCTTCATATGGGATTACAATAAACTTTTCATTTTTCTCATTTTCTTGAAAAGTCGAAGATTTACGAAGTATTTTCCTGAATTTACATTTTCTAATTATCTTATCAACTATCTCTAGGTTGAAACCGTTCATTACAGCTACGCACCTAATCATTCTCCTCTCATTGTTTTTTCGAAGGAAAAGTTATTAACCTATGGACACGGAATGAAGTGGCGGCACTGCAATTCCTCAACTAACCCTAGCTTTAGATTCAGTATCAATTTTCTTCTCCTGAAGATGCTAACCTTGTTATTGAAACGGGCGTCGGGTGCAAAAATATCATTTTGGTGTTAGGGTAATTGATATCTAGGAAAAGTTTCAACTTTTACATCAAAGGTTCCAATCTCATTGTTCATTTGAATGTATTCCGGAGTGAACAGATTTTTTTATGAAAAATAGTCACTCCTATTGAACATGTGAACATGTCGGCGTTAGGAAAGATCTGATCGTCGTTCCATTCATCTCATCTGAACAAGGATTGTTGATAAATGTTTGCTGGTAATAAGGGCATAGCGGCCGAAATATTTACTCATCCAGTATATCATGAGGCGCAACTGAAAATATCACTGCGGAATGTTTTTAATGATAATGATATCCTAATCCTATAATTTCTATCAGCTAAATTACGTTGAAACAAAAAAATAACAATTTTTCAAATATCCACGGATGGTTGACACATTCTCACCTACATTTTCATCTCTCCTGAACATCTCGATACCCCACAAATTATGCCCCGAAGCCAAGTACAACATGAGACCTAATCCACTGCTCTCTGAACTTTGCGTGTAGGCTGACATATGAATCGATGTTACTCTACCCGGAGTGTCCTCTGTGTTTACAGGAAAGGGGTGGCCGCCCATTAGGCAGCACCGGTCCGAAACCCATGAAGAACAGTCGACAGCAAGAGCTGTACTCTCCAAACAAGATGTGACCACATCTCCTGCTGTCGAAGTCGTGAACACCACATTGGCGTCGACAACATCCAAGGAGTCGAGTGAAGAGGTAAGATGTTGGACGAAGTTCGATATTTCTTTTTTTTTTCAGGATTGTGCATCTTGATTTCCCTTATTTATTCTGGTTGAGCGCTAGATATACAGGTTGGGTTCTCGAATAATAAAAGATTCGTGAAAATCGAATATTGTTCAGCTTCAATCATCCAATAGCATTGCAAGAATGGAAGACTGGACTAACAATAACAAAATAGCAAAAAGTATTGGAGGAAACATGATTTTTCTCGCGAAGAACAAGATATGCATGATTATTGACGATTTGATTTGATACATTCGGAGCAATCTCAAATCGATTTTTTATGAGATTCGTGTTCGATACAGATATTTTGATCAATTCACGTTTATAACTATTTGTAGCAGTTGAGAATCACCTAGCAGAAGTGGATGATGAAACTAATGTATAATACAAGTTAATAAAAGGTAAAACAGTTTCAGTGAGATCTTTTATGATGAATGCCACATATTTGACTATGTAGTTGATTACATTTCCTGAGTGTCGTTTTCATTGATACTGATTCATTGTATCCTGATGCGAAATATATTCCTTGATAATTTCCCATAAATTCCATTTCGTGTTCATTCGACTAAGTATTTGGATTTTGATCAACGAATTTTTTATTTCTTCAATTTTATATTTTTTTCAATATTGCTTTTGTCACTCATGAACACGAGTTCCTATCACCCCATGCACAGGGATTTTTACCTCGATGGATTGTTTTTTATTAATCAATTCCATTATTTATCATATTTTTTTTATAGCGATATCAGATGGTGTTTTTCAGTAAATGACTATCAGTCATCGGAGATGAGTAAGTCTCTGAAGAAGCTGGCCACTCGTGCTAGCGAAACGTCAGGAAGAAATTCCAAAGAACGACGGCCTTCAAGCCCGAAGAGAAGTAGTTATACTAATAACCTCGGCCGCGAAAGCCTTAACCATTTTGTCTCTTCTAATTATTGATGTATCTGTATCTCTCAGGTATTTCAATAGTTTGAAAACCAGCAAGTCGAAACAATATCGCAATTCGATTTCAGTATTTATCTGTTTGATGTCTCTATTCAGTAAAGCTCCAAAGATACCTCCCAAACTTTTTTTCCAACAGCCACTTTACACAAACAACACCGGGAATTACATCTATAGAATCTATAAAGCTTTGCGGCTTTGCGAGAGATAAAATCTGGTGTTGGATGAATCGGTGAAATACAGTTTCCGCTTTTTCATAGAAACGTTTTTTATCTGGAGCGCCAATGAAGGTTTTTGTTCGAATTGAGTCGTTTTGAATTTCAATCCAACGGCTATTGAAATTTTGTGAATGGAGAATCGTTTACTGCGTTCATAATCCCACATTTATTTCAGAAATTTCAGAAAGCAATGAATTCAAAATTGAACGGAATTGCAGTCGGGATTGATCAATGCCTTCAGTTATAATGAATATTTCATGAAAATATCAGAAGCAGTGAGGGGCTCAATTATGGGACAATGTGTTTTTTACAATGTATTTTTGACAACAATTTTCATTTTCGAATGACGATATAGTGGAGCGCCGTAAGATTTCACCTGAGAAACAAGGACAGGTCAATGGATCTTCATGAGAGCTGTTGAACTGCATTGTTCGAAGCTCCAATAAAAAAAAGTTAAAAAACAAAAAAAATGCGATCTTGATTACAACAATTTTTAACAACAATCTACTGAGAAATGGGAAGGACAAGGGAAAAAATGTTCGAAGGAGAGGTTAATGCCTAATAAATAATATTTGCTTAGTAAATTTAATGGTAATTTATTCATAGTTCGCAGAAAAAACGAGTTACAGCAAAAAAAAATCATTATTATAAACTATATACAGTGGTGGTGATATAATTCTCTGCTTTGAATATTGTTTTCCTTGCCTGTCTCATTTTTCAGTGAATTGTCGTTGAAATTTGTTGTAACCAAGATCGCCCATTTTTGTTTTTCAACTTTTTTATTTGAGCTTTCAACCATGCAGTTCGACAGTTTTTATGGAGATTCATTAACCTGCTCTGAATTCCGTGGTTTTACAATTTTTACGCCTTACGGCACTCAATTAATATTTCAATGTGTATTCTGGAAATGTTAGTTCACCAAATTTTGTGATGTAATCGATAGCTTCGTGAGTGAAAAGATATAGGTCTTGGGTACTGAAAGGTCTCTCAATAACGAATTTATTTATTTGCAAAGGGTGATCCAAAATTCTATTTCATTTCTGTTAGAAATTTGTTATCAATAATTGAAATGAATAAGACAAATATTCAAAATGGTAACCACGTACCAATATATTTCAGCAGAAATCATTCAGAGGGTACAAGAAATGGACGAGAGATAGCTACATGAGTAAGCATATAAATTAAAATTGAAATGTCATGAAAGATTACACCTTCCAGTCCAGTCTTGAGGGCTAGAAGTGTATATACAATGGAGCAACTGGTGCATTTCCATTGTGATCAATGTCTTGGAAGATTGCTTCAAAGTGTCACTGAAGAACAAGATATTCCAAATCTCTTCTGATTTCTCCGTCTTCTGCTACTACTGTTAATCTACTACACCTTGTCACGTTTACATAACACCAATAAACGTTTTGATATCAACATGTTGAGAACGGCTTCATGTATACTTAATGAGGTGAGAGGAACCTAATATGTTGAACCATGGTTCATTTTAGTATGATTTTGAGTATATTCAACAAGAAATCAATTCCTAAAGAGATTATGCTCATTCCAGTCCTTCGGAAATGCTGTGCGCATTCCCTTCACTTTCCCAAGCAAGAAAAATAGACTTCAAGCCACAACAGTAACGAAATTCACTATATTCCTTGAGAACTCCATTTCAGAAACGCAAAGCAAACAACTCTCGAATATCACCATTTCGTGATTGATGTATGCCATTGCAAATGATGAAAAAACTGTTCAACGTGAAACCAACGAATTGAAAACGATTAGGATCCAAGAATATCAATTATCTCCAACTATGAAAGCAAATTTTTCAATTATCCGAAAATGTGGTTGATATTATTTCAAGTGGTACATTATGTACGGAATATACTCACACACACAAACATGCTTCCCTAGTATACTCACAGCAGTCATTTTTGTTGGAGATTGACTAATGTACTCTAAAAATATGAGAAAGTTTCACCTTGTTACATTCGTTGCCTTGTTCAGTTCATTACAAAAGCAATAAGGTTGACAGAAAGTCAATGAATATTCACAAACAAATTTATTAGGTATTGTAGTTTGATTCTGGTTCATAAAAAATGGTAATATAGTATGAGAGACACATTCACAGGAGAGCGTTTACCGACCTTTGGTTCAGTGGAATATTTTTATCTTCGTTTATGATATTCGAAAGATATAAAAACAAAAATTAAAACATAATAAGCCAAAAAAAAACTTTATTTAAATGCGTTTCAGCACTGTTTTCTATGATATCATTACATGAGGCGTCAAGTCAATTCTTCCTCTTTGATTTCAGAAAGCAACGTAGCTGAGTGCATGTCTGTCAGTATTCTTGGTTGACATCGACTATCTATTTATTTCAGTCATGCAAGTAAGCATTACATGTAGCATCGTTCTCCTAAAAAAAATAGTTCTTGAAATATAATAATCAACTGATAAAATGATAGAATATCAACTTATATCATTCGCTTCCTGGCTCAGTTTATTACAAATCCAACAAGGTTGGCAGAACATCGATTTGTAACTTTGTTGTTTTTGATCAATAACAGTTAAGTAATCAGTATTAAATACTCTCACATTATTGCAAAATAATAAACTTTGAAGATGAAACTTCATAAACAAATCTATCGGGCATTGAAGTATGATTCTGGATTCATAAAAAAATTCGTTATTCAATCTGTATATGAGACCTTCACAGGAGAGCGTTCACTGACGTTTGGTTACAGTAACTGTTGCTCAAACCATCCATGTCTAGTTTTTTATTAACGTCATTTTCACTTAATGAAGTCAATTTCACGAGGTGAGCAATGGAAGAAAATTCCAATTGATAAATTATATATTTTTCAGGCGAATCCTTCGCTCACTATCACCACTGCAGACTTATTGTCGAGACAAACGAAAGTTAACTGTATGCACGAAAGGTCTTTCTGAAAACTGAGTCGAAGTGTATCAATTTGAAAATGAGTTATCCGCCCCAAAGTATATCCAGATAATCATTTAAATGTACTTTTCAAAAAAAGATGTACTTTTCAAAACAAGAAATCCAATCTGTTGGTTGGTTCAGTGTATGAGGTGTCCATCTGGTGTGATATCTGTGACATTTATGTTTTCAACGTTATTGTTTGCTTTATAATAATCGAAAACATGAAGGGATGAAGGTGTCATGATACAGTTCGAAACTTTCGAGTAAAATTACGGAACGCTCTTTCATCTGGAACTTTTATAATTACGATTGGATTCGTATTCCGTAATACCTCATCATCACAATTAATCGATTATTTTTCAGGTGAATATCCTGGAGATGAATTCATTGAGCATTTTTCAATGAATTTTGGATATTTTGACATGACACCTTCATCCAATCAATTCAGATCCACAAAACTGCTGTATATTTTATGATTGGAGAAGTCATATGGTTTTATAAGCAGTATTTTATTTTGAATGGAGAATATTGACAAAATGAGAAGATAATGATATAAACTTCTCTTTCTTCAAAATGAAAAACAAACCAAACAATTTTTCTTCTTTTATCAGGATTTTCAATGTTTCTCGAAAAAAAAAATCGTAAAACCGTCTGTAATCTTCATCAACAAAGTTCTCGTGGGTTGGATGTTTGCAACTGTTGGTAGGCCAGTTGAAGTAACTTGCTCAGTTGTGACGTCTCTTACCCCTGTTTTACGTAAATCAATCTGAAAAAATGGCATGTAAGGATCCAAATTTGTTTTGTAATGATATAATCCAAATTTGTCCACTCGAATCCACTCAAATCGTTTTACTTTACCGATGACCACATTTTTAAGTTTTTCATATAAACGAATGCTCGGAAGCTACAAATTATAAAGAATGTTCCATATTATAATAGAAACAATTTTTGATACTGGCAGACGTGATAATGTTCTCAAACTGATAAGGAATCGAAATCGTCTAGTGCTTTCGTAGTTTTTTCCCAATTCTTCCATTGTGACCTAACACCTTTATCACCTAGAATATATAATGATTACATATGTGAGTTAATGAGAAGTTGATTATTGGTTTATTTTTTGTCAGATCAGGAATGTTCGAAAAGTAAATGAAAGCCAATATCAAAAAAATCGGACTTGACACCTTTATCCACTTATGTCTTCAATTTTAGTATCCTGGGAATGACCAAACGAAAGGTCGAAACGTTGACATGAACAGACTTTGATTTTCTGTTCCACTTGTGGTCTCGGTAGTGTAGTGGTTAGCATATCTGCCTATCAAGCGGAAGGCCGGGGTTCGAATCCTCGCTGGGCCACCGTGCTGGGTGATCGCACGTTAAAAGGTAAGGCCTCGTTGTTCCATTGCTCACACAAGTTTCGACTTCTGAGGGTTGACGTTCGTCAGCTGGTTAACGGAAACGAACTGACCACTTACAACAAACCGAAACACTGAAATCAAAAACTTTGGGTCACGAACATCTCCCCAAAAAAATCGAAAATTTGATCAATATTTTGGTCTTGCGTGTAGCATAATTTCCCCAATACACAAGTTTTTGATATATAACAATAAAAACAGCATTCTGCGATAAGAAAAGGCCAGAAACTAAAATGTACTCCAGCAGTACTTCTTGTGATTTCATCATTGAAGAGAGAAATCAACCATTTTGTCAAACTTATTTCAGTGAGCAAATTATTTCTATATTCCTTGCAATATTCAATATTGATTAATGCAGTGCTGACATTTCATCTTCTGGAACATATAGCCTCGCACAAGTCTTTCAGTATTTCCAGTATTTAGTAACGGGAAAAATTCTCAAGATATCAAGAAATATTTTCAATTAAAAAAAAAGAGTAGATCTAAAATTCATCTCAGCAGTTCTTTTTATGAGTACATTACTCGGTAAAAACTGAATACTCCCCATTCTCTCCCCACCTTGAATTCGGGGAAGCGAAACATTTCTACATTTCATGCTATATCCTAGGTCCTAGATTGTTCACCCCACTGTTAATATTTTATCATCTGGAACACACATGTCTGTTGGTATTCTCAGTTGACTCATTAACTATTTATCGTAGTTGTGTATACATTGCGTGTAGCATCATTTCCTTAATCCCTTCTGGTTAGCCGAGAGTACTTTACGATAGTATTTTGTCGTAAAACTACTTGACGCTAGAGGGGAAAGTAGAGCTCACGTCAGTTTTTCAAAGATGTTTGTAGGAGCATTTAGTAGTCGAAATAGGGTTTAGGGTGGAACGAATTCCCACAAAGACAAGGTTTGAATTGTTAAGTTACTTATATCATTCCAACATACTGAAAGTCTGGAAAAATGTGAGTGTGCAAAATGTGTTTTCTGACCGCCATCTTTTTTTTAATGAATTCATGAAGAATTGTGTTTGGTATCAATTAACTGGAAATTTCATGCTGAACAGGTTTAAGATAATATTCTCGGTTAAAAGTAATGCAAAATCTCTTTCTTTTCCCATGCTTTGAACAGATGCGATACCACAAGCTCCTTATTTGTGAAAAGTAAATCGGCAGCATATCGACATCTTTGGAAATGTGAAGAATTTAGCATTTGCGCTATTTTGTTTGGATCCGAAAATGCAAACAGAGAGGGTAATACAGGTAATAGAGAATTTTGCTTTGCAAAATTAGGCAGGAGTTATTTTATTGCATGGATAGTTGCAGTCTGACGTACTCAACCTAAAAACACAAAATACTTACAAAAATGGCGAACGGAAGTGCCGCCATTTTGTGAAAAACCGTTTGGGCCTGTATCTCCGTAACCGTGCACTTTAGGCGAACAATTATTAGTACCTTTTTTATAGATAATTAAATTTCCTATCTTTTTTATCCAATAATTTTCTTCGTAGCACTTACGACTTATATTATTATTACTTTTTGTTTATTCACTATTTTACCGATATCTCTTTAAATAATTGTTTAAACAATAAATTGTTCGGAATAAAACTTTTGGATCGATTGATTTTTCACAACTTTTATTTGAAACTTTTTTCTCTAAAGTTAATATTTTTGAAGTTACAACGCGTTCAATGTCGTTCTACAGAGTACAAGGTTATTAAGAACGAAGTATGCATAGCGTAATGATGTAGCGAATCCGATACATAATTCACAAAAATTGATTTTAGAATTTTTTTGATTTAATAAATAAATAATAATTCAGGTTCTTACCTGCAAGAAATAGCGAATACCCATTAAAATTTTTTCTTGTATTTTCTTTTATACAATTTAATATTACTATAATTAATTTAAAAACTACTTCCATAATTACACACGCAAATAAAAAAATGGAATAATTATTGAAGAATATATGTGAAATTTATTTTTACAAATGTACACCAAAATGAATCATATGTCTTCTCTGACTCTTTGGCGTTTCGAGGGTGGTGAATTTTCGATGTTGGTTACATTCTCCTCTTCCTCTTCGTTATCTTCGTCAGTGGCATATAAAGATTGTAACGCCTCTATTAATTTGTCGTTAGAATCATCACCAATATCTTCATCGATGTCGCACAATTCTGTGTTGTTGACGATTACTTTCAGCTGATTAGTGCACGTTTTCTCTGTGCAGTTCTCACAGATTACCGTACAGTCCAATCCTGCTTTTTGGCACCCACAGGCTCTGCCACAGCCAGTTCTGCATTTGCATGAAATGCACTCTAAATGATCTCGCACATACAAGACGATTGAAATTAACGCGTTGTAACTTCGAAAATATTAACTTTAGAGAAAAAGTTTTGAATAAAAGTTGTAGAAAATTCATCGATTTAAAAGTTTTATTAAAAACAATTTATTGTTTGAACATTTATTTAAAGAGATATCGGTAAAAAAGTGAATAAACAAAAAGTAATAATAATATAAGTCGTGAACAGTAAGTGCTACAAAAAAAAATATTGGATAAAAAAGATAGGAAATTCAATTATCTTTAAAAAAGGTCCAGATAGTTGTGGGCCTAAAGTGCACGGTTACGGAGATACAGGCCCAAACGGTTTTTCTCAAAATGGCGGCACTTCCGTTCGCCAATTTTGTAAGTATTTTGTGTTTTTAGGTTAAGTACGTCAGACTGCAACTATCCATGCAATAAAATAACTCCTGCCTAATTATGCATTATGGACACGAGTAGCCGGCTCCCTATTACCTGTACTAGGGCTTATAGATGTTGGCACTCCAAAGATAGAGGCTTTAATTATGCTACGATATAATCTACAATCCGCTGCACCTGCAAAACAGATACCATTGAACCATGTGGTAGTGGTAAATGTACTTGTCGACGGTATGGTGTGGAATGTACTAGAAGATATCCTGCAACTGTTATGGTAGCGATTGTACGAATTTTGTCTTGAAAGGAAATTTCGAAAAAAATGCTGTAGATTATCAGACTCAAGTTTTGCAGTTTTTATACACTGCATTTTGATTATTAAAGATGAATATTTCTGGATGATCTTTTGGTTTTTTTCCCACCACTTTGTTATTAATTTTCATACTTTGTGATAATTATCTCAATCCTGTTCAGGATAAAATTTCCCGTTCATTGAAACCAAATTCGACGTTTTATGAAAAAAACAAAAACATAATGGTGGCCAAAAAACGCATTTCGCACACTCACATTTTTCTAGACTTCTAGTATGTTGAAGGGATACGAGTAATAAAATTGTTCAATGGAATGAAATGTGCATCCTAAGAATGATTCATATTATGAATTTATTAAAATAGAACACCCTTATACCGCTGTGCATATATCTCATAAAAGTCATAATTTTCACCATTCGAAAAATATTTTGTGGAGAATGATCTCCTCATCGTAGTTTTTGGATTCTGGGTCGATATCCCACCACAATCTGAAAGAATGAAGAATTGATTCTGCATTTTATTAAAGTGTAGGAGAGCATTTACTCTGAAAAGTTGCTGCGTTAAGGAAAACAATTCGTTGTGAATGAGAACAACCTCCTTTCAGTCAGAAATTTTTGTAAAGCAAATTTCACAATCAGAAAATACATGTACTGAAATCTATGATTCATAAATAGTTTCATTGGATGTTTTTTTTTCGGAAATGCTATCAAAGATCTGAAATTTCATAACAATTTTTCTTTCAACAGTGGTAGCCAGGTACGATTCAGACAACAGCAGATTCCTTCAACCTTCGTTTTCTGCTATTACCATAGCCATCACTCTTCATCGGCTGTAAGAATGTAATCTGATAATTCAAAGCCGCCAAAATGTCTGTTGCAGAAATACATGTTGTTATCACTCTTTTGACAGTTTCAGAGGTTTTCATGTTCAAACGATATATTTTGACCGCACAAACAAGCAACTTGTTTAATATATTTTTTGGTTTTCTGTTTTGTTAGTTCGCCAGAATCAAACATTGTTCCGAATATTTTTCAATACTGACGCATACCAAACCAACTAACATAGCAGAAAACACAAAAAATTGTATATCAAATTCCTTGTTCGTATTGGCTGAATTGCAAAATTCAAATTTCGAAAATATATTTTCTCGAACGTACGTTATCATTCACTCATGATTTTTTTACAGGACACTGAAAACCCCTTCCTATTTTCTACTACTGAGGACCCAGACTATCTCGATAACGAAATAGATGATGAATCTGATGACGCTGAAGAAAAGAATGATCTTTATTATGATAAAGAAGACTGTACAATGCAAGAGTACGAAGTTTTGAAGGTACGCTATGCTTCACAAGTTTTCATGTAGATTGAGAGGGCTTGAAACTAATACGATTATATTTTCTTTTATCCATGAATTGTTGAGTTTTGTTGTTTCCATGTGATACTTTCTTTCTGGTACTTTCTTACATTTCGAGAATATTTCAGGAAATAGTATATTTTTTTACGAGCAAGAATGGACGTTCTCCCAATTTACACTGCATGCCTTTTTAAGGCTCGAAAATCAACCATAAAATATAAAAAATAGATAGGTTCCTGGCAACCGAGCGTGTGCACCTCGCAAGATAAACGCTTTTCTTTTTGTGGGAAATTTAATTTATATATATATATATATATATATATATGATAACCGAAGTTTTCCGCCATTACACTCGTGTGATGTTGTCACTTTTGTTGACAACAAGCCCAGCGGATGCTCGCGGAATTTCCATCCGAGAGCCTCCGTGCAGAAATTTCCATTTGGAACCACAAATCTGCAATCCTATGCATGTCGCCAAAAGCTGATTTAATTACCAGCAGACGTCATGGTGTGGTCTATCTGTGGACTGCAGTTTCGTCCTTTGGGACTCATCAGCACAGCGATGACCGCATTCGAACAACGACTAATGTTCGAATGCACCATGACGAATACTGGGAACGCCACTTGGCTCATTTCTCCACGATCTTACGATGAGTGTGAGCTCAGCGCCATCTCGTTGAGGATTGACAAAGCATTGGATCTGGTGGAAGTGGCCGGCGTAGGCCTAATCTGCAACAAAGTGCGAGATTCACGAGGAACGTCTGATAACCGAAGTTTTCCGCCATTACACTCGTGTGATGTTGTCACTTTTGTTGACAACAAGCCCAGCGGATGCTCTCGGAATTTTCATCCGAGAGCCTCCGTGCAGAAGGTTCCATTTGGAACCACAAATCTGCAATCCTATGCATGTCGCCAAAAGCTGATTCAATTACCAGCAGACGTCATGGTGTGGTCTATCTGTGGACTGCAGTTTCGGCCTTTGGGACTCATCAGCACAGCGATGACCGCATTCGAACAACGACTAATGTTCGAATGCACCATGACGAATACTGGGAACGCCACTTGGCTCATTCCTCCACGATCTTACGATGAGTGTGAGCTCAGCGCCATCTCGTGGAGGATTGACAAAGCATTGGATCTGGTGGAAGTGGCCGGGCGTAGGCCTAATCTGCAACAAAGTGCGAGATTCACGAGGAACGTCTGATAACCGAAGTTTTCCGCCATTACACTCGTGTGATGTTGTCACTTTTGTTGACAACAAGCCCAGCGGATGCTCTCGGAATTTCCATCCGAGAGCCTCCGTGCAGAAGGTTTCATTTGGAACCACAAATCTGCAATCCTATGCATGTCGCCAAAAGCTGATTTAATTACCAGCAGACGTCATGGTGTGGTCTATCTGTGGACTGCAGTTTCGTCCTTTGGGACTCATCAGCACAGCGATGACCGCATTCGAACAACGACTAATGTTCGAATGCACCATGACGAATACTGGGAACGCCACTTGGCTCATTTCTCCACGATCTTACGATGAGTGTGAGCTCAGCGCCATCTCGTGGAGGATTGACAAAGCATTGGATCTGGTGGAAGTGGCCGGCGTAGGCCTAATCTGCAACAAAGTGCGAGATTCACGAGGAACGTCTGATAATCGAAGTTTTCCGCCAATTACACTCGTGTGATGTTGTCACTTTTGTTGACAACAAGCCCAGCGGATGCTCTCGGAATTTCCATCCGAGAGCCTCCGTGCAGAAGGTTCCATTTGGAACCACAAATCTCCAATCCTATGCATGTCGCCAAAAGCTGATTTAATTACCAGCAGACGTCATGGTGTGGTCTATCTGTGGACTGCAGTTTCGTCCTTTGGGACTCATCAGCACAGCGATGACCGCATTCGAACAACGACTAATGTTCGAATGCACCATGACGAATACTGGGAACGCCACTTGGCTCATTTCTCCACGATCTTACGATGAGTGTGAGCTCAGCGCCATCTCGTTGAGGATTGACAAAGCATTGGATCTGGTGGAAGTGGCCGGCGTAGGCCTAATCTGCAACAAAGTGCGAGATTCACGAGGAACGTCTGATAACCGAAGTTTTCCGCCATTACACTCGTGTGATGTTGTCACTTTTGTTGACAACAAGCCCAGCGGATGCTCTCGGAATTTTCATCCGAGAGCCTCCGTGCAGAAGGTTCCATTTGGAACCACAAATCTGCAATCCTATGCATGTCGCCAAAAGCTGATTCAATTACCAGCAGACGTCATGGTGTGGTCTATCTGTGGACTGCAGTTTCGGCCTTTGGGACTCATCAGCACAGCGATGACCGCATTCGAACAACGACTAATGTTCGAATGCACCATGACGAATACTGGGAACGCCACTTGGCTCATTCCTCCACGATCTTACGATGAGTGTGAGCTCAGCGCCATCTCGTGGAGGATTGACAAAGCATTGGATCTGGTGGAAGTGGCCGGGCGTAGGCCTAATCTGCAACAAAGTGCGAGATTCACGAGGAACGTCTGATAACCGAAGTTTTCCGCCATTACACTCGTGTGATGTTGTCACTTTTGTTGACAACAAGCCCAGCGGATGCTCTCGGAATTTCCATCCGAGAGCCTCCGTGCAGAAGGTTTCATTTGGAACCACAAATCTGCAATCCTATGCATGTCGCCAAAAGCTGATTTAATTACCAGCAGACGTCATGGTGTGGTCTATCTGTGGACTGCAGTTTCGTCCTTTGGGACTCATCAGCACAGCGATGACCGCATTCGAACAACGACTAATGTTCGAATGCACCATGACGAATACTGGGAACGCCACTTGGCTCATTCCTCCACGATCTTACGATGAGTGTGAGCTCAGCGCCATCTCGTGGAGGATTGACAAAGCATTGGATCTGGTGGAAGTGGCCGGGCGTAGGCCTAATCTGCAACAAAGTGCGAGATTCACGAGGAACGTCTGATAACCGAAGTTTTCCGCCATTACACTCGTGTGATGTTGTCACTTTTGTTGACAACAAGCCCAGCGGATGCTCTCGGAATTTCCATCCGAGAGCCTCCGTGCAGAAGGTTTCATTTGGAACCACAAATCTGCAATCCTATGCATGTCGCCAAAAGCTGATTTAATTACCAGCAGACGTCATGGTGTGGTCTATCTGTGGACTGCAGTTTCGTCCTTTGGGACTCATCAGCACAGCGATGACCGCATTCGAACAACGACTAATGTTCGAATGCACCATGACGAATACTGGGAACGCCACTTGGCTCATTTCTCCACGATCTTACGATGAGTGTGAGCTCAGCGCCATCTCGTGGAGGATTGACAAAGCATTGGATCTGGTGGAAGTGGCCGGCGTAGGCCTAATCTGCAACAAAGTGCGAGATTCACGAGAAACGTCTGATAATCGAAGTTTTCCGCCAATTACACTCGTGTGATGTTGTCACTTTTGTTGACAACAAGCCCAGCGGATGCTCTCGGAATTTCCATCCGAGAGCCTCCGTGCAGAAGGTTCCATTTGGAACCACAAATCTCCAATCCTATGCATGTCGCCAAAAGCTGATTTAATTACCAGCAGACGTCATGGTGTGGTCTATCTGTGGACTGCAGTTTCGTCCTTTGGGACTCATCAGCACAGCGATGACCGCATTCGAACAACGACTAATGTTCGAATGCACCATGACGAATACTGGGAACGCCACTTGGCTCATTCCTCCACGAAATTCCGAGAGCATCCGCTGGGCTTGTTGTCAACAAAAGTGACAACATCACACCACGAGTGTAATGGCGGAAAACTTCGGTTATCAGACGTTCCTCGTGAATCTCGCACTTTGTTGCATATATATATATATATATATATATATATATATATATATATATATATATATATATATATATATATATATATATATATATATATATATAAATATAATTTCAAGTTATTAAACGTAAATGGCATGCTTGTAGCTACAGCCCAACATACAAAAATTCTGAAAATATTGAATGAACATAATTTTTAAAATTCAAGCAAACATGTGAAAAATTCCGTGAAATTTCTTGTACGCCGCTTCGTATGGTATTAGTGAATGTTATTTCAAGCTCAAATAACAAATGGAAAAATCGAAAATTCCTCACAAAAAGAAAAGCGTTTTTCCTTATGAAACGCACACGCTCGGCTGCCAAAAACCTGTATATTTCACCATATTTTAGGGTTAATTTTCAAGCCTTTAAAAGGCAGTGTGAACTGAGAAAAAGTCACCTGTCACCACCTCCTGGTCTAGAAATTAAATAAGTTAATAAAGCTGTTATTGCCTGAATTTTGAAATTTCATGGGGGACCTCGTTTATTGTTCAATAATAACTAGGGCTGTAACACAAATGAAATCATGGTGTTAAACTCTGTTCAACCATCCTTTGCCGTTACGTCATAATCGGTGACGTATTCAGCTGATTTACGTTTGTCTTATATTAGTTGAATGTTATTTTACACTCAACCTCAAAATTATTATTCGTATGTACCTTCCTACCTGCAGAATATATCGCATACACTCGTGTTCTTATTGCATGTTGATGTATGATATAAATCGATGATCCTCGAGCATAAACATGTCCGACATGAGATTTGATTTTGTAGTCTTTATCTGTTTCCATTCCACTAATAGCTAGTTTTTCAACAGTTCCAATAGATATTTCCAGAGCATCACCAACACGCTATAAAATTCAATAAAATCGAATCAATAAAAACTTACATTTTGCATAACATGGGTAGGTATATACGTTGTAGACTGCATTTAACGGTAAAAGCGGCACTCCAGCATCTCTTTCTCTTGAAAAGTAGTCAATCAACTTCAAAATTAAGCTTTGCTTTTTCTCATTACACCGAAAAGGCATTTTGACAATGAAAAATTACCTGAAAAAGGCGAAAATGGCCAAAAATACTGAACAAATCAAACCATGACAACTGAATTGTCAAAAATGACAAATAAAATTCACATCGACATTAGACATACGTTAATGACGTCATAATTCCGTCTCATCCATTTCATGAATGAGAGATAAAGTTGGGCAACGTATGACGTAACGGCAAAGGATGGTTGAACAAAGTATATCAGGTGAAGAAATTGAATTGAAGACATACATTATACCTCATTGTTCTAGCAAGAACAGATGAGATAAAGCAGGTTTGTGTTATAGCCGTAGAAAGAAGTCATTTCATCACTGAATGTGAGTGAATTCAGAGATCCAAAATGTTAGTCGAATTGGGTATATTCTTGCCGGATCTTCTTCAAAAAATTCAAACGAAAAGAATAATCCATTGTTTGGTTGGGTCAACTATACCCAATTGTTGAATATGAATGAAATGAATGATATGAATGAAATCAAAATGACATCAACAAATCAATTATCAACAAGGTCTAAGGAAATCAAACAACAGTTGTTTCTATCAAGTTATGGTCCATTTCATTTCATCATCGCCTATGCGATCCAAACAACTCCGTTGTTGCAAATTTCATTTTATCCAAATGTTTTTAACCACTGGATATTTTTGAATGAATCTTCTCTCTCAATGATTCAATATCAAAAGGAGAATAACAAAAATTGTATCAATCCTGGAGAGAGGATATTTCGATAAAAAATGGACTCTCTTCGTTTTAAATTCCATTCGAACATTGTAAACCGTGAAGTATGATAGAAAAAAGTTCAGCATGCAGCAATATACCTAAAACAACAACCCTTTCACCCCCACGCAATTTATATGCACATTCGTTTTCCCCGAACCGCACTAAACTAGTCCTGTATCGGTCTTTCTGTTCGCAGGATAATTTATTGTTGTACAACCACGCCAGGCTGATGTCACAGGATAATCATAGCAAGGATTACTTGGTTTCCATTATGTTTTCCCACTATGACAGGAATAACAATGGAAACTTGGAGGCAACCGAGTTGAATGAGGTGAGTGTTACAGCCAGTGTCGTAACTCCAAGAGTAATAATTATTGTCGTATGTCGTTGAATGCAGCAAGACTTCAAGGATCTTGAGCGTTCATTGCTGATGACTTGATCTTCGTACACACAGGAGAAGTAGAAAATTACTTTCAATAATATCGCGTATTATAATAATGTCATGTTTATAGGAATAAATGCTTGGGGTGTATTCCACCTTACATAACTGTTCCATGTCAATTGTTGAAGATGTTATTTCTTGGCACTTCAGATAATAAACTGAATATTTTTCTGTTACTACTAACGAAACATTGCCGTCTCAGAAAATATATCGGCTCAGAGGGTCTGACAGAAATGAATCAATGCAGATTCTGCCTGGAGGAACAAGAAACCACAGGACAGGTGTTACATGTGAAACGTCAACAAGGGCTAAGATATAGGAAATGTCGGAAAGAGAAACCAGAGCTGTATGAATGAGCCACTATCGAAGTTATGGAGTGTCATCAAAAATCTAGATTATGATCTGTAATAACTGAGCAGCATCACAATTGATGTGTAAGATTCATAGTTAACCAGGCCATGGTCTAGCTCCCGAAACAGTCTGATCGAATTCTCCTCAAGAAATATTCTCAAACTGTTCCGACTTGAAACTTTTTGTAGAAATCGTTCACCTTTACACCAAACTAATATTATTTCCACTCGATGTGCGTTTTATTAACAAGGTTGGCATCTTCAGGAAAAGGAAACTGATACAAGATTGTTCCGACTGATATTGGAATGAAGATTTTTTATGTTTTCAGTGGAAAGAGAGTTTCTAATACTGACACTGGCAATCTGTAAAAAAATGCTATCGATTTTTTATAAATTCATGATAGGAACTTCAACTCTCTCTCAATTTCTTCTCGAGAAAGTGCAAATGGAGGAATGGTTTAGTTTCAGTTTTTCATATTCAAATAAAGATATATCAGCGAAACATTATTGACCTTGGGATTCAAAAAAAAGAATTTTGAAAAACCTCGTAAAAAATATGTTCAAAGAATTTTAACAACTAGTTCAGTGAGCTTAAACGTTGAGAACCGCGGTCACTGAAAATTCTAAAACGTGTTTAATGTAATTAATAACACTTTATTGTGTGATTTTCAAGTATCGGCCACTTCTATCAATTGTTTTCTTCATAGTCAAGAGAGACAATTCAAAAACAAAAATATGGGATGAACTCTACGAATAGAATATTGATTTTCAACTCTTTTTTTCTCATTAATTCTTGAAATTTTTCGTAAACATTTTGTATAGGCTTTTTGACGTTATTCAACTAGTTTTTCATCATCTGAAATCTAATAATTCGACTATTCGATAATTTCAGAACTTTTTTTCAGATATCTGTTCAAGAGAGACTGGACACCTTGAGCAATGGATGTTCTCTTTCTAATATGATTCAATATGATGATACCGATCATGATGGAAAATTGAGCATCAACGAGTTTTATGTAGCTTTCAGTAAATTGTATAGTAAGTATGACCATGCTATGACAAAAATCGATTAAAATGGAAACTCATCTCTATTTATTTAATTATTTGGAGTATCGAATACAATCACACATTAGTCTGTTTTGATGCACGATTGATAACCCTGCATCGAAGCAAGACAAAAAATGTTTATTCGTTCGCCAGAAAAGGAATACAAAAAAGCCTTTGGTTGAATGGGGTTGACAATTTTCTTGAAACCTGACGATTGCGGGTACCAGCGATCGAAACGTCCAACAGGTTTATTAATGTACAAAATGAAAGTCTGAACCAATACAATTCCAAAAGAGAGCATACAATCTTGATATTCAGTTAAATAACAATCATTCTATCAGAAATATTGAAATGATATACATCTTAAGTAGAATATATTCATCAACTAAGTTAAAATATTCGCGGCTTCGAAATGCTAATAAAAATAAATTATCAAACCGTTATAACTAAGGACAAAGAAACGCAGTTTCCAAAAATCGTATCCTTTCGAATGAACTATAAAATTCCACCAAAAATAGCGAACAATGAGACATGCAGAACTTTCTGAACTGAAACCAAACACTCTTCAGTTCTAAAAGTTTTTCCGAGTGGCAAATCATTATACAATATTTCAAGATTTCAATGTGTCGATGTTATCATCAATTAATCATGTTATGCTTACAATTCCAGTTCGTTTTCGGGCTTTGCTATCAATACAGGAAAAAATTTTATATTTTCCAATGGACCACATTGCAGATTTATTAACTATATGGGACACTACCTTTTTCATTGCCAGAAATAATTTTTCAATTCGACTCTTATGATGGTCCAAATTTCGAATTTATCATGATACTTTCCAGACGTAGGTCTTGTTCATTTCTGCCTGATCGGGAGACACAGAATTAGCAGGTATAATGCTATCATATAATCGCTACATCCATTATTCCTGCTCGGAAGGCTATTCATCAATAATCAATACGTTGTGTTTAATATACACCGCCCCGAATTCGAAATTGTTAGTGCGTGTACTTTTCTGTTTCATAATTTCAAGTTAAGTGTATTGAAATATTCACAGTAAAATAATTCTTTTTCCTTTCGAAAATGATGAAAGCAAAATAGTTTTTTCCTGTGAATCGAAATGAGTTTCATTCTCATTATCTATTGAAAGTCTATTGGTTTTTTGTTGTTGTACGTAGGTACCTATATGTGTTTAATGACTTATACCAATCTTGTCATAAATTAACAGCTGAAGTAACGGTAAAGAATAACCCATCAAGCAAAAAGATAAAATCCCACACCAGATGTGTAACATCTTCACTAAAAACGAAATCTTTGGCTTCTGCTTCGAAATATAATGAATATTTATTGCAACATCATTATCTATATCTCTTCTCATTTAAATTTTTTCAATATCTTCCCTGGACTGATGTTTTTTCTAATAAATTATTTTTTCTTATAGGTAGATAACTCTCTGACGTAGACTCATTCATTTGTGTATCAATAAGTATTGATGCAACTCCCTGTATTATAACCATTTTATGTTTTTGAAGTTGTCAAGATTTTGTAATGTTACGTTGTCAGTAAATTTTTGAATACTTGATATCCTGCTTCTCAGTATCTGTTTGGCATCCTAAAATATTTTCAATTGATCATACGAACTGGTGTTACAGTTGAGTTTAAAGAACTTGAGATTCGTGGTTGAGCGGGTAGCTTTTCTAGCGAGTCAGTGACATTGTGGCGACCGTGACAGGACTCAATTTACGCACGAGTTTGTAGGTCCGAATACGCGTTGTTCTTGACTAAATTGATAACATTCGATCGAATATTGACATCATCTCATATTGTTTATCGCGATGGATCAATACAAGAAACACCGCAAAGTTCTTCGGTCGGCTTTTTCAAGAATTGGAAATGAACTGGAACAGCAGATATCGGCAGAGGGAACAAGCCCGCAGGATATTGTTGTACAATGGGATTGTTTGCAAGAAAAATATGAATCATTGCAAGAAATCAACAAGAATATCTTCGATTCTCTTCTGGAAGCAAATATTTCGGAGGAAGAACTAGAAGCAGAGATGGATTCTTGTGACACATATAGCAAGAGGTTCAAAGTACTGAAATACAAATATGAACAGCACAGAGAAGTTATCGGGGACGTCCGTGACGACAGAGCTTCAACTGTGAGTAGAGTAGAAAGTATTCAGTCAGGAGTAACAGGTATGAGAAAATTCAAATTACCTACCATAGAATTTAAGAAATTCAGTGGGGATATCAAAGATTGGCTTTCTTTCTGGGGGCAATTCAAAAAAATACATGAAGATCCTAATATAGATAGTGGCGATAAATTTCAATACCTGATCCAAGCCACAGTTCCAAACAGTAGAGCGAGAGAATTAGTGGAGAGTTTCCCTCCCAATGCCGAAAATTACGAAAATGTTATAGAAAGTTTAAAATCGCGCTTTGGAAGGGAAGATCTTCAAATTGAAGTCTATGTACGGGAAATGTTGAAATTAGTTTTGAACAATGCCATGTCACCAAATAAAATTGGTCTCATTGCTATTTATGACAAAATCGAGACCCAATTACGGTCACTCGAAACATTAGGAGTGACAAGTAAAAATTGTGCTGCGATGTTGTTTCCTTTAATAGAATCTTGTTTGCCGGAAGATTTGTTACGGGTATGGCAGCGATCTGCTAGTTTTTATAGTAAAGATTCTAGTTCTGGTACTTCTTTAGAATCTGAACCCACTACAGATAACCGCTTGAAAAAACTCATGTCCTTTTTGAAATCTGAGGTCGAAAATGAAGAGAGGATTTCTCTAGCAGCCCAAGGTTTTGGTTTATGTTCTACTGATAAAATTTCCAAACAAATCAAATCTAAACCCCCTAGCCTGAATCTGAATCGACAGTTCACTTTACCATCAGCTTCTGGTTTAATGAACTGCGAAGCAGACAAGTGTATTTTTTGTGGAGGAATACATCAGAGTCACAGTTGTTTCAAAGCACAAAAATATACACTCGAACAAAAAAGAAACATTTTGGTTGAGAAAAACAGTTGTTTCCGGTGTTTGAAAACTGGCCATTCTTCAAAGAAATGTCGTGAGCGTCTTAGGTGCTTGGTTTGTAGTAGATCGCATGTTGTTTTGATGTGTCCAGAATTGAAGTCAAATAAATCAAATAATGGTCAAAAATCTGAATACCAAGACAATAAAACGCGTGAAGTAGTACCTCTGAATCAAGTTTTGACAAATTATACAGGGCCTCAGGTATTTCTGCAAACTTTACGAGTCAAGTTAATAAATGGAAATAAACACAGAGACGTTCGTTTAGTCATAGATACAGGATCTCAAAGATCATACATACTCAAGTCAACTGTGGAGTCAATGGATTTCAAACCAAAAAGAGTAGAAGAAATTGTTCATTCCCTATTCGGTGGTTCACATACTTCTGTACAAACGCATTATGCTTATGATATCCAGTTGAGTAGTTTCGATTATTACTGCACACTCGAGGTACTCGATCAACACTTGATTTGCAGTGGAGTTGCTCCTGTATCCGATGGACCTTGGATGGATGAACTGAAAAAGCTGGGTATTCAAGTGTTTGATACTCGAGATCCTGATCCAATCGAATTGCTTATAGGGGCAGACGTAGCAGGAAAGTTGTATACTGGTCGAAAACACATTCTAGAGTGCGGAATGGTGGCAATGGAGACTTTACTCGGTTGGACATTGATGGGCAAACTTTCTGATGAAATGGTGAATTCAGATGGAATGGCGACTTCTTTGATTTCTCTTTTAACTAACGATCTTTCATTGACGAAGCTATGGCAGCTTGATATTTTAGGCATAAATGACCCTGTAGAAAGAAAATCGAGAGCAGAACTTGAGAAAGCGGCTATGGATTTGTTTTTTCAAACTACTTTCAAAAATGACGAAGGTAGGTATGAAGTAAGGTTACCATGGTTAGATGGACATCCACCTCTATCTGACAATTTTTCATTGGCTAGAAAAAGACTTGATACTACTCTGAGGAAGTTGAATAGCAATCACCTTTTCGCATCTTATGATTGTATTTTCAGAGAATGGTTGCAGGAAGGGATCATAGAGGAAGTAAAGTCTTCTGGTTGTGAAAATCATGTACATTACTTACCTCACAGACCAGTTATCAAAGAGAATAGTGCTACCACAAAAATCCGGCCAGTATTTGATGCTTCAGCACATGAGCAGGGTCGGCCATCGCTCAATCATTGTGTTGAAAAGGGACCGAACTTGATCGAACGTATACCTTCCATTCTCATTAGATTTCGTAGGGAAAAATTCGGAGTAGTTTCTGACATACGCAAAGCTTTCCTACAGATCAGTCTCCATGAAACTGATCGTGATTTCTTGCGATTTCTGTGGATTGACAAAAATGGTCGTGAAATTATTTATCGGCATCGTAGAGTGGTATTCGGTGTGAGTTGCAGTCCGTTCTTGCTCGGAGCAACTATTGAATACCACCTCAACGCAATCCTTGATAAATGTTCTAATACTGTTACTGGGTACAGTAAAGGAACAGTTGAACGATTACTAACCAGCTTCTATGTTGACAACTGTGCAACAAGCCTACCTGATGAAGATTCTTTATATAATTTCATTCGAGAAGCAAGTATGATCATGGCTGAAGGAAAATTTGACTTGCGAGGGTGGGAGTCCACGGGAATTGGCAGTAAAAGTTCCAGAGTTCCTTTACTTGGGTTAATTTGGAATCCACTATCGGATAAATTAACTATCAATAGTTATAACTCTACAATTTTGCAGGACACGGTTGTTACCAAAAGAGTTATTCTTTCTATGAGCCAAAGAATTTTTGATCCAATAGGATTCACATCACCAGCAACTTTGTTACCTAAGCTGTTGTTACAGTCGCTTTGGAAAAAACAACTTCGCTGGGATGATCCAGTGGATGAAAATATCAAAAAGTCTTTTACCGACTGGATACTTGAAATTCCTGATTTGGAAAAAATACAAATTCCCAGATGGATAGATTTTACTACCGAGAAGGCTCGAGGCTACAGTCTGCACACCTTTGTTGATGCTAGCAAGGATTCTTATGCCTCTGTAATTTTTCTGAGAGTCGACAATGAGGGCGTTTCAGTTCATTTACTGGCGGCTAAATCCAGGATCAAACCACTTAGGGAAATTTCAATTCCCCGTATGGAGTTGTTAGCTGCAACTATAGGTGCAAGACTCTACGACGGAGTGAGAAAAAACTTCGTGGAAGAAATCGAAAGCTATTTCTGGAGCGATTCTTCTACCGTGATTTCATGGATCCGTCGAAGCGAACCTTGGTCAACATTTGTTGGAAATCGAGTGCAAGAGATTCGTCGATTAACCAATATTAAAAGTTGGCAGCATGTTCCAGGTACTTTGAATCCAGCAGATCTTCCTTCCAGGGGATGTTCTCCTCGTCAGTTATACGAATCGAAATGGTGGGAGGGACCCTCATGGTTGTATAGCCCCTCTTCATCATGGCCACATGAGGAAATTGTAGGTGATGAGGAAGAAATCATTAAAGAAAGAAAGAAATCCCCAATTACAACAATGCTCAATCATAATTCGGATGAGTGGCACTTTGGATATTTCTCTAAATATTTTAAAACTGTACGAATGGTAGCGTGGATTTATCGTTTCATCTATAACGTTAAGAATCCATCTCTCATAAAAAAAGATAGTTTGAACGTTTCAGAACTAGATCAAGCTGAAAGATTTATTATTATCCTCATACAGGGTGAGGAGTTTGGTGATATTACTGATAACAAATTGATTTCCCTCTGTCCGTTCAAAGATGTTCATGGTGTAATACGTCTTAGAAGCAGAATTTCGCGAAGGGAAGACATTGAAGATTTTCGATTTCCTATTGTACTTCCGGCAAAACATTTTTTAGTGCAGAGACTAATTTTCGATACTCACGTGCGATTGTGTCATATCGGTACCGAAGGACTTTTGAGCAACCTCCGTGAAAGATATTGGATACTCGGTGGTCGTAGAGCAATTCGATCTCTCATAAAGAAATGCGTGATTTGTCGGCGGTATAGTGTAAAAAACTTTCAAAATCCAACTCCGCCGCTTCCTCTTGATAGAGTTCGCGATGCAGTTGCCTTTGAAATCACGGGTATAGACTTTACAGGACCGCTCTATCTGAAATCCGGCGAAAAAACGTGGATATGTCTATTTACTTGTGCGGTATATCGTGCCATTCACTTAGAACTGACTACCTCGCTTTCCACCCATGGATTTATTCAAGCTCTTAGGCGATTCGTGGCGCGACGTGGTCGTCCTAAAACAATCTATAGTGACAACGGGACGAACTTTGTTGGTACCGAAAACGCATTTAAACGTATAGATTGGAAAGTGATTTCAGACTATGCCTCCATCGAGAGAATTTCTTGGAAATTTAACCCACCTACAGCTGCTTGGTGGGGTGGCTTCTGGGAACGTCTTGTTGGGGTTCTGAAAAATCTGTTGAGGCGAGTACTTCACCGATCTTCTTTATGTTATGAGGAATTGATGACCGTCATTTGTGATTGTGAGGCAACAGTCAATTCAAGACCTCTCACCTATTTAGCTGATAGTCCGAACGACTTGTCACCTCTCTCACCAGCGATGTTCCTACGTGATCAAGTTGAGCATGGAGTACCTGATTGCGATTTAATTGAAACAGTTTCACTGAACAAAAAAATTGCACACAAACAGAAACTAAGAAATAATTTAAGATGTCGCTTCAGAAACGAATATTTAGGACAACTGAAACTTCTGACGAACCTGAAACGACAACGACAAGTCGTACTTGGCGAAATCGTTCTTGTTGGCAGTGACAATAACAAACGTTTAGATTGGCCTTTGGGGCGTATCATCGAACTGATTCCTGGGAAAGATGGCAAGATTCGTCTCGTGCGGGTGACAACTTCGAGAGGAATTCTGTTGAGGCCAGTTCAACGAGTTTATCCACTGGAATGTATCGACATGCGGGATCTTCAACCAGTTGCAGAATCGTCGGTGTCGTCCACTGTGGAATGCCCAACGGATGAACCCCCCTTGCAGATTTCTGATACTTCACCTCGAGGAGATGACGTCGTCAGTGCGGGAGTGTCTGATGTCAATTCTGACATCAAAAGCAGAGTAATCGCATGTGAAATTTCGGGTTCGCGTATTAGTGATCACGACACACCGGTTGATGTGAAAATAACGCGAAGTGGCCGAGTTTGTAAGCCACCGAAACGTTTATATTGAATATTCACGTTTTGCATTTTTAATTAGTATTTGAAAATGTCTCCTTTATTTATGAGTCACTATTCTTTTATCGTTCCTCAGGTGGGAGAATGACGTAGACTCATTCATTTGTGTATCAATAAGTATTGATGCAACTCCCTGTATTATAACCATTTTATGTTTTTGAAGTTGTCAAGATTTTGTAATGTTACGTTGTCAGTAAATTTTTGAATACTTGATATCCTGCTTCTCAGTATCTGTTTGGCATCCTAAAATATTTTCAATTGATCATACGAACTGGTGTTACAGTTGAGTTTAAAGAACTTGAGATTCGTGGTTGAGCGGGTAGCTTTTCTAGCGAGTCAGTGACACTCTCCGTGTCCCCAGGATGTCACACCTATGTACTGAATCGAACAGAAACAAATTTGTTTGTTTCTGTTGGTTCATTTTCACCTTCAACTCACCCTCTACTTTGGTTCATTGATGGATTCTATTGACCCCGTTATTCATAATTACATTTGTAGTAAGTCATATACAAAGTTGATGTTAGTCACGATCCGGTGTCTCAATGAAAATGCAATAATGTTTGTTTGAAGCTCATTTCCAGAAAACACTCCAACCAATCCACTAACCACTACTCTAATAAGTGATCGCCGACATTGTTTCTAGCCTTCAATTCAAGAAATATCTGAGTTTTGGATCTTTACATCGTGAGCGTTTCTGACCAGACATTCATCGGTAACAATATTCTAAATGTTCAGCTTTTCATTCCTCAAATTGCCAACATTTTCCAGAAAGTGGTTTCTATCTCCATTCTCAACAACAATATTCGAAAAAAACAGAACAAAAAAAAGTTATATTTCAAACTGATCAATGAACTTTAAAATGTTCCTCTTTGTCGTCCTAACTAACACGTTTCTGTTTCCATCCCCTTGGTACACAAAATGTTATTCGAATTGTTATTTATATTTTCCTCGTGTCCTTCCTTATCGCCATCTTTTGCAAAAGCAATTATATTCTCAATGATTTTTCACTCTGAAATGGTGATTTTGAGTGGTCAAATCTCAACTGAAATTGATGGGTAATTATATATGTTGGTAAAAAGTACCGAACTGTAAAAAAAATGGTTCGGATTGGTAATTCATTCTTACGCGGAGAAAAGGAGCGGATTCTTTTTTCGTTATTTTTCATACACGCAGTTAGTTCATCATGAAACAAAACAAAAAATATTACCACGGAGTAAATGTTTTCAATGCTCAGTATCGACGTCCATTGGACGTCATATAGTCATATGGATATTTGTACATGAATGTACGTCGATGATATCAATTGGCAGTCCTCTGATGGACAACAGGTATTCATAGGCCACTGACAATAAGAATCGATTTCGGGAACTTCGAATGAAATGAATAAGATATATGACAAAAAAATATTCTATAGGCGCACAGATTGAACCAACGACATCCATATTATGACGAATCACTCTTTACGAAAACTTTCAATTTGTAGGAAAAAAATTTAGTGAAGGTGTGGCAAAGTCGATAATTCAAAGAACAAAAAAAAATGTTGCAGGAAGTCCAGTTGATATATATATATATATATATATATATATATATATATATATATATATATATATATATATATATATATATATATATATATATAGGAAAGTAGTATTTGATTTGACTATATTGATCAGGATAAAGGTATCTTTTATATTTGGGTGTCGTAGTCAATTGGAGGGCTTCAGTAAATGAGAACTATTTTCTGATTATCCAAGCTTTCGGAAAATTTATTTCCTTTTTCAAGAATATCTACAAAGTAAATGGGTTTGAAAGTGATACAATATAATGATATGGTAGTAGAACTCACCAGAGTAAGATTATAAAATAAACTGGCAAAGTAAAGTAATACATAAGAACATTGTAAAAAGTTGTAAATTTGTCAGTAAAATATTGACATTTGTCAGACTACTTGTTAAAGATATAAAATGAATATTCGGACATGTACAGTGTGTAAAGTACAGTTGAGTTGTAAAGAATATCGACTGAATTAGGTCTTCAAAACACAAATCATTGATCAAAAGTTAAAATGTAATTGTAAATTTTGCTTAAATTTTGAATCTCTGATTTTTTATTCAAATTGTTTGGACATTTACTTATATGTACCATTTCGAGAAATAATCTCTTAATTTTGTTTTGTTCAACAGTTAAAATTTTTGTAGTTTGATAATCCATTATGTGATCTTTTGAAATAACATGGTCTGCTAGTCAAAGACTCCTTTCATTTCAGTAATTTCATCAACAATTTCAAATTACCTGCTCAATATAAAATAGTCAGTTTTGATGTTGTGTCATTGTTTACTAACCTTCCACTCAAATCAATACTTAAAAGTATTGAAATTCATTGGAATGAAATATCAAGGTACACAACTTTAGACAAGAAGAGTTTCCTCAAATTACTGAATTTTGTTTTTGAATCAAACATTTTTGAGTTCAATAATCAATATTACAAACAAATCTTTGGTACACCCATGGGTTCCAGCTTATCACCAATTTTATGTAATTTTGTATTAGATGATTTACTCACTGGAATTTCTAATGATATAAATTATGATATTCCTTTCATCAAGAGATATGTTGATGATATAATTTTAGCACTTCCTGAAGATCAAATTAAAAACACTCTCGATTCATTTAATTGTTACAATCCACATCTTCAATTTACTTACGAGGAAGAAATGAATGAATCTCTACCCTTTCTTGATATGAAAGTTATCAGATGTGTGGATAATGTACTCAAGACAAGATGGTACAGAAAACCCATATATAGTAATAGATTTATTAGCTTCTTTTCCCATCATCCGTCTAGAATGAAAACCAACCTCATTTTAGCACTAAAAGAAAGAGTTACAAAATTATCCCATCCTGACTTTGTGTTAAATGATCTGAAAACCTTAAAGATATTCTACAGGAAAATTCATATCCACCAAAACTTTTGAATAAATATTTATTCAATATACCACTACGTGACTATAATTCAACACAGCATCCAAATTCAAATAATTCCATCTCATCTGATATCATCATTTCCCCATTTAACAACTTGTCCTTACCTAATAATCATATTGAATCCTTACATTACTATTCCATACAATATATTCCCAATTTAACACCCAAACTAACGAATATTTTTCGAGATATCAAAAATATCAAAATTTCTACAAAATGCCAAAAAACAATTTCTTCGCTCTATTCAAGAATTAAAACTCCTCTCAGTTCCAAAGAAAAATCTAATGTTATTTATAGTATTCCGTGCACTTCTTGCAATTCAGTTTATATAGGCGAAACATCTCGAAACCTTTCTGGAAGAATCACTTCACATAAAAGTGACTGCAGGCTAAACAAATCTTCTTGTGGACTAGCAGACCATGTTATTTCAAAAGATCACATAATGGATTATCAAAATACAAAAATTTTAACTGTTGAACAAAACAAAATTAAGAGATTATTTCTCGAAATGGTACATATAAGTAAATGTCCAAACAATTTGAATAAAAAATCAGAGATTCAAAATTTAGGCAAAATTTACAATTACATTTTAACTTTTGATCAATGATTTGTGTTTTGAAGACCTAATTCAGTCGATATTCTTTACAACTCAACTGTACTTTACACACTGTACATGTCCGAATATTCATTTTATATCTTTAACAAGTAGTCTGACAAATGTCAATATTTTACTGACAAATTTACAACTTTTTACAATGTTCTTATGTATTACTTTACTTTGCCAGTTTATTTTATAATCTTACTCTGGTGAGTTCTACTACCATATTATTATATTGTATCACTTTTAAACCCATTTACTTTGTAGATATTCTTGAAAAAGGAAATAAATTTTCCGAAAGCTTGGATAATCAGAAAATAGTTCTCATTTACTGAAGCCCTCCAATTGACTACGACACCCAAATATAAAAGATACCTTTATATATATATATATATATATATATATATATATATATATATATATATATATATATACATATATATATATATATATATATATATATATATATATATAAATATATATATATGTATATATATTGTGGTCTCGGTAGTGTAGTGGTTAGCATATCTGCCTGTCAAGCGGAAGGCCGGGGTTCGAATCCTCGCCGGGCCACCGTGCTGGGTAATCGCACGTTAAAAGGTAAGGCCTCGTTGATCCATTGCTCGCACAAGTTTCGACTTCTGAGGGTTGACGTTCGTCAGCTGGTTAACGGAAACGAACAATTTTAGAACGAACAATTTTAGAACAATATAACTCATCGATTCTGAATTTAGATTAACCGCCAGTGCCCTCACAGCCCATTACGATTGTGAGAAGTAGTTTCCAACTTAGAGCCAAATGCCACAATGAAAAGATTCGGTGATATGATCAGCGGAGTCCAATTACCAATATCCTTTTTCCATGAATGGATATCCATCATTCGATCAGTAATGGACATTCTTTGGGCGTCCCGTCCTTTCCATCATCGAAGCAGAATTTGCTTGGTGATGGACATCCAGGTGATGTTCATTTCATGTCTTTTTCCATTAGTATCAGTAATAGACCTTATTAAATAACATTGGATGTCTCTTTTATATCGACGTCTACGAGGACCAATACAGGGACATTGGAAGTCCTGTGTTTCCTAGGTGTGGTGATTTACATTATCAACAATGACAAGAGAATCATTGAGGCTAATTCCCAATCCATTTTTGAGCTGTGCATTTGATTTTTTTTCGGAGAAACTACGCTTCCCTGGTAGCAAGCAGAATTTTATTGTGTTGTATTCATGCCAAAATGTCCATCACAGCAGTAATACATCAAGTACAGCAAAAAATATGCCATCATCACATTCTGAATAATCGATAAGGGATTGTCAGGATTTAGAGCACACATGAAAGTTAGGCTCGAACGGAAATGTAGATTGAATCTTCTTAGATCGGGATGGGAAGGTAGAACCAATCAATCGGGATCCTTTTGTGACTTTGACATAAAACAAATCAGATCACTTCGACCGAATCTCATCGAGAGCGAAAAAATCAGATGGAGGGTCCAGTCCTTTGTAGGAATTAGGTCAAACCGTGTTCTCCGGTTGTGTGTGTTGCCTCATGGGAATAATGAGGAACTCGTACGACGGTTACTTGGCGAAATAATCTGTCGCTCTTTGAATGTCTTTGCCAATATTCCTTTTTGAGTAGCATCAATTTGAAATTCTATTGTAGATAGTATTCACTCCATCGAAATATCGCAAGAAATTCATTGGTTACGAATTGATATGAACAGTTGATCAGAAAATTAAAATAATCAGGCAACGGAAACACAAATGAACAGAGATTTATTGAAAAATCAAGAACTCATTGAATGACTATTGGAAATAAAGGAAAATGAAAACAAGTCGTGAATAAGTAAATTGGCTCACTGAATTGTTTCAGCGGGAACTGTATTGAACTCTCATTCGGTAAGGCGGATTTGATCGAAGTATTAGATGAGTGGTGGTCTTAGTAATCGAATTTCGATACTGGGCCGAATGCGACAGGTTTCAGGTATTCTCCTTGAATTTTCTTTTGAAACGATGTTTTCCCTTGGGAAATCCATGTTGTCTTGGTTTGTCGAAATGTTCTCCGTTATTATTTAGTTCTAACTCTGATTTGCTCGGATCCTATCTTCGGTCATGACGGACATTTTCCTCGAAGAATGTAGGCAGTTGGCAACATTTGGTTGCCTACTATGGCACTCAAGAAAATTGTTCATCCCATGTCCGCACAAGTCTCTACCTTTTGGGAGTAGCTTGTTGTTGATGTTGTTGTTGTAAAATTGTTCGTTCCGTTAACCAGCTGACGAACGTCAACCCTCAGAAGTCAAAACTTGTGCGAGCAATGGATCAACGAAGCCTCACCTTTTAACGTGCGATTACCCAGCACGGTGGCCCGGCGAGGATTCGAACCCCGGCCTTCCGCTTGATAGGCAGATATGCTAACCACTACACTACCAAGCCACCCGTAATGTTTCAAAAAGTAGTAAAAATGAATTCGATATAATGAAATTGAATCAATAGAAATTTGAACCCATCACACTTAAGCTACAGCTGGCTCTATTTCCATTTTCGGATTTAATACAGGTAATAGAGAATTTTGCTTTGCAAAATTAGGCAGGAGTTATTTTATTGCATGGATAGTTGCAGTCTGACCTACTCAACCTAAAAACACAAAATGGCGAACGGAAGTGCGCCATTTTGTGAAAAACCGTTTGAGCCTGTATCTCCGTAACCGTGCACTTTAGGCGAACAATTATCGGGACCTTTTTTATAGATAATTAAATTTCCTATCTTTTTTATCCAATAATTTTCTTCGTAGCACTTACCGTTCACGACTTATATTATTATTACTTTTTGTTTATTCACTATTTTACCGATATCTCACAATAAATTGTTCGAATTAAAACTTTTGAATCGACTGATTTTCCACAACTTTTATTCAAAACTTTTTTCTCTAAAGTTAATATTTTTGAAGTTACAACGCGTTCAATGTCGTTCTACAGAGTACAAGGTTATCAAGAACGAAGTATGCATAGCGTAATGATGTAGCGAATCCGATACATAATACAAAAAAATTGATTTTAGAATTTTTTTGATTTAATAAATAAATAATAATTCAAGTTCTTACCTGCAAGAAATAGCGAATACCCATTAAAATTTTTTCTTTGTATTTTCTTTTATACAATTTAATATTACTATAATTAATTTAAAAACTACTACCATAATTACACACGCAAATAAAAAAATGGAATATTTATTGAAGAATATATGTGAAATTTATTTTTACAAATGTACACCAAAATGAATCATATGTCTTCTCTGACTCTTTGGCGTTTCGAGGGTGGTGAATTTTCGATGTTGGTTACATTCTCCTCTTCCTCTTCGTTATCTTCGTCAGTGGCATATAAAGATTGTAACGCCTCTATTAATTTGTCGTTAGAATCATCACCAATATCTTCATCGATGTCGCACGATTCTGTGTTGTTGACGATTACTTTCAGCTGATTAGTGCACGTTTTCTCTGTGCAGTTCTCACAGATTACCGTACAGTCCAATCCTGCTTTTTGGCACCCACAGGCTCTGCCACAGCCAGTTATGCATTTGCATGAAATGCACTCTAGTTGATCTCCCACATACAAGACGATTGAAATTAACGCGTTGTAACTTCGAAAATATTAACTTTAGAGAAAAAAGTTTTGAATAAAAGTTGTAGAAAATTCATCGATTCAAAAGTTTTATTATAAACAATTTATTGTTTGAACATTTATTTAAAGATATATCGGTAAAAAAGTGAATAAACAAAAAGTAATAATAATATAAGTCGTGAACGGTAAGTGCTACAAAAAAATTTTTGGATAAAAAAGATAGAAAATTCAATTATCTATAAAAAAGGTCCCGATAGTTGTGGGCCTAAAGTGCACGGTTACGGAGATACAGCCCCAAACGGTTTTTCACAAAATGGCGGCACTTCCGTTCGCCATTTTTGTAAGTATTTTGTGTTTTTAGGTTAAGCACGTCAGACTGCAACTATCCATGCAATAAAATAACTCCTGCCTATTTATGCATTATGGACACGAGTAGCTGGCTCCCTATTACCTGTACTAATTGGTTAACGTATTTTTATGAATGAAATTTAGCATGTGACATTTGTCAATACGTATATTCTGTATATATCATTATCAAATTTGTGAATTATGTGAAATATTATAAGGTGAGCTCTAAACGCACTTTTTCAAGCCCACATATTTTTCTGACGATCAAAGAAATATCAGATTAGATACTATAACTATCCTAAACCGAACAGGACGATTAGAGCTGTTCGTTGTTGAGCAATTCTAAACCGTGGCTCTTCTACATGAATGTTTGCCGAGAAGAACATTTGAAACATATAACGTTATATTTCAATCACAAATGTAGCTTTATTCAAGTTCACCGCATTTTCAAATTTTTGTTGAAATATGAGGCTGCCACGTCACAAACGCAAAGCCCGAACTGTAAACGACTTTCATGAATGAATGATATACCCGCTGGGCTGTCGACACCCATTCGATATCAAACGATTGTTATTCAGAAATCTACTGGGGGGCACTCTTTGCTATACTCGAACAATAATTGAAATATTATGATCCATAATCCCTTCACAGTTTAACGTTATATGGACTGAATTCTGAATTCAAAACGAAATTTTGAAATCAAAACATCATGTCGATTCGATTGGGTTTATTTTTCCTCCAGTACTGATGGAAGTCATAACTATCTGTCAAATGGTCGCCAAATACACAAGCGCCAGCGGAAACGAAATCCTACAATTTTTCTAAATGGAAGTATCGGTGTATGATGCCATCCAAAAATGAACTCCAGAATCTGTTCCAGGCGTATACGTTGTTTCTCTGGACAAGGCACTCGAGACCAACCACCTTTCCGCCAGAGTAGGGGATAACGTCGAAATAAAATGTGACGTGACTGGATCACCGGTGCCCCCAATAGTCTGGAGAAGAAATCACATAGACTTAGCATCGCTCAACGAGGAGGAAGTTCGAGTATTCGGAGACGGGAGTTTGTATCTCACAAGGATTCAGTTACAACACGCTGGAAATTATACGTGCCATGCGCAAAGAAATAAGGATATCGTGCAGACCCATGTGTTAACCGTTCACAGTAAGTAATGTTATACTAGTGCTATTATAGCATATTTCCCACTATATCCCGGATAGCACGAAGACATCTTTAAGAAATCTTAAAGTTATCTTATCCAAGACATTAATGATGTCTCAAAGATGCGTACATGTATATCTTTTACATATCTTTAAACTGCCCTAAATATGTACATGTTACAAAATACGACCTTTTGAAGATATTTTCTCACAACGTCTCAAAGATATCCTTCCATAACATCTCAAATATATAATTAAATCATCTTTCTGGTCGAAATACATAAAATATTGAATAGATTTTTTTTAATTGAACACAGTCATTAGGTACTCAAAACGATTGAATTCTAAACTTGAACACTATGTAATCTTTTTATACATATTTTAAATGAAACAAAATAATTCTGCATTACCAGTGTTGTTTTCGAATTCCTGATCCGTAGTGAAACCTCGAGATTCTCTTCACTAATAGAACTACTGTCTGAACTATTTTCCTCCAAAGTACCGTCATTATTCATTTCACTATTGTGAGTTCAAATGTCCGAGTTCCTGTTCTGAGAAACTGATGATTCACTTGAGTTCAGCTGCATGGCTCTTGTGGCCTGCATATAGTACTTCTTCATTTTCAACTTTATACTTACAGAAGAACAACACTTCGCAGAACACTATTATGAAATTAATAAACAGCACCCACGGCATAACGATGGACACGATGCTTAGGTTTTAGGTTATGAATTTCAGATCAAGAATCACCGGCGGTGCATTGAGCACGAAAGCTAGCCGCGAAATTAGTACCATCGGTTCAAATTGATAAAAAGATTATCTGATTGTATTTTTCCATTCAAACAAGTATGGCATTTTTTTATTCTCATCAATATACATCCTATTCACAAAAACAGGTTCGTATCAGGAAGGTAGAGATTTATTCATTCCGCTTAAAAACATTCATCAATTATTCTGTTTTGAGGATTTGGTCTGATAAAATACATTTTAAGATATCTCAAAGGTGCATTGTATAGGATATCTCAAAGATTGATAAGATATTTTTGGGTTATTTTTAAAACGTCTTCAGACATTACATGGACATTATTTGGATACATATAAGATATCTTTGAGATGTCCTGTGCTATATGGGATTTGATGATACGCATAATCAAAATGATATTACTCTCACATCGATCAGATATTTTCGACTAGTAAGTATGGCAGTATGAAGCCAGAATTGAAATTATTACCAAACTGAAACTTGGGTACGTTCAGGAGTAATCAAATGCCACTTGGTTGATCAATACAACAAATATTTATTATAAACATAATGGGGTGAGGAACATTGAAACAACACTAACAACTTCGAAATTAGGAGTTGGTTCTAATGTGAATTTTATTCAATTTAAGTTGCATGCAGCAAAATGTGTCAACTTCTCAGTAGTAATGCTAATGATGGCTGCATGCTGCTACTCAATTGAATGTAATATAGCCATTGTAATATCTACCATATATTCCGTTCCGTTTGAACTATTTAATGAATCGAATTCAATTCGCTGAAGTTGAGTATCCATAATAGATTATTGATTCTCAAAATAATCAAGCCCAGTTTCAAATCCAGCGTAAATAGAAATACCTATTGACGCTTTAGTCCACAATCTGAATATTACCATGACGCCATAATCACCTATTCTCCTATCTAAACTTCAGGAGCAAACTTACTAAAACTTGGATTAATACCTCGATAATGGGTCTATAATTATAACAACGACAGAAGGACTTTTCCCCGTTTGCAAAGTCAACTTTGTTCGGAAACTTACGTCGTTTGGAATAGTACCATTAACTTCCATTGAATATTTCAGAGAATATTGGAAATGGTAGAGTTGGCGAGTTTTGTCCCAGTTGTTATCAGGCCAATGGATAAAGAATATACGAGATATTGGCACACATTCGTGTTTTGTTAGGGAGAAATACAATGCAAAAAAGTTGTACGAGCCAATATCACTTCATGAAATTAAACAGTTCTTGACAGTTTTTTGTATTTTTGTAAGTAATAACAGAAATATTTTGTCGCTTCCCGAAGAACTATGATATCTCTTTCGGAATTATTTTTGCTGCCCAGAAATTTTGAAAGAGTCTAACTGAAATTATTTACGCTGTTTAAGGTATTTGTAGCACTATAATATGTGCAATAATAATATTCAATAAACTTACAATTCAATATAATACAACTACCAACCAATAAATTGTTAAATTTTCATGGCGGGTTTCTGATCGTTTTGAAACTGTCGGGGTTCATTCTGCTACTTTTTTTAAGGTAATAAGGGTAATCTGCAAATGTATTGAATGATATTGTTTGTTATATTAAACCTACTGTCATTATATTTCGCGAATTTCATCAAATTTCATTGAATTGATTATTAATAGCAGTACTTTGGGATGGATCGATCACTGGAAAATGCATTAAAAATATAATTCAGAAGGAAAATCCAAATAGTAAACATACATTTCTCTGTACATAATATTTACTAAGACCCAACTGCTTCACATTGGAAACATTCCGTTGATGAGAAGCATTCTCTCCCATTTTCCCATTTAGTTCCATTAAAAAACAGAAAATTATTCTCAATCAAACCCCACCACTTGAGAACATTATCTACTACAATAATAAGTATTGAATTCCCATTTACAGCCGTGCCTGAAGTTCATGTAACCCCAAGAATTCAATCGAAAAGACCCGGTGAAGATGCTTCCATGTTGTGTCATGTTGCAGGTGAACCTTTTCCAAAGGTAAGTGTTTACCAGCAAAACTGCTGTAGATAGCAATGGAAATATTCCTCGGGAACATTATTTGTAGATTCTCAGAATCCGGATGATGAATATTGATTGCTCATTTCCAGCCTTAATATCATTTCGGATTCAGATTTTCAAGCCATCTAGAAATAGCAAAGTCGTCGTGGTATAGTGCTGAGATTTTTTAGATAGACAAAAATTATAATATACCTACTCAAGTGAATATACTTTTTTGTAGGTACAATGGCTGAAAAATGACGAGCCATTGAAAATGGATGCGCCAAGGAAATATCAGATCATAGGAAACGGAACAGCTCTGAAATTACGGAATATTGTATTTGCAGATACCGGCGCGTATATGTGCCAAGCTACAAGTATAGGTGAGTGAATGTCTATAAATTCTCTCGATTCTATAGTGATATTAGGTTGAAAGTGTTCTGTAAACTGAGAGATAATATAAGTTTGAATCACTGTTACTGTGAATAGTATATTGAAAAAACGCTATTGGTGTGTGAGAGGAGCAAATAATAAATGCCAAATTTTCATCACGAATCTAAAACCTATCACTTGTTAGGTAGGGTTTAAAGGCACTATCAATTGTAAGTTTGAATAAGGCACTAATGTCCCACAAAACTAATTTATTCTAAGTATCACCTCCGCGACAATGTTACTAGTTACCACTCTTCTTACTGACTAACTTGTGGTAATCTTCTATTCCTATTCGATCAGTCATGCTACTGATCATCCTCTTTCGTAACCAACATTTACTCACACATTCCGAATAGAATATGTAATGATCAACAAACAGGGCGATAATAAATATACTGCAATACAACTGATGAAATACATAATGCACTGTAGGTTCTAACATCCGGCCATCCTGTTGAGCATTTGTCCTCAAGTGCTCTGGAAAAAATCAGACTCATTATTAAATCTGTAAATTTGGAAAATATTTTGTAAAGTCAGCTTTAGTACACTTGGTTATTTCACCATTCCAATTAGCGATAACTCTCATGATATATCACCAATTCAACGACAACTTGCATATTGTCAAGACTTCACCAATCCATTCAACAAGAAGACCTGCATATTGATAATACTATGGCGTCACACTTCTTCGAACAGACAATACAACTTGCATATTGTCAAGACTTCACCAATCCAATCAACAATAAAACCTGCATTTGTTAATTCTATGGCGTCTCACTTCTTCGAACAGACAATACCACTTGCATATTGTCAAGACTTCACCAATCCAATCAACAATAAAACCTGCATACTGTCCAAAGTAGATGAGCTCTTGCTGGATGAACTACTGCTTTATGAGTCACTGGAACTACTCGTACTTGGCTTTCGCTTGAGTTTCCGATCTTTCCTTCTGGGCATCTCCACAAAAGACTTGGAAAAATAATTTGGCAAACGGAGAGGACAGCAAAGCAATGTTCTTTTTGCACGATTCAGTTCTCAATCCCACTTCTGTTAGGTAGGGTTTAAAGGCACTATCAATTGTAAGTTTAAATAAGGCACTAATGTCCCACAGAACTAATTTATTCTAAGTATCACCTCCGCTACAATGTTACTCGTTACCACTCTTCTTACTGACTAACTTGTGGTAATCTTCTATACCTATTCGATCAGTCATGCTATTGCTCATCCTCTTTCGTAACCAACATTTACTCACACATTCCGAATAGAATAAGTAATGATCAACGAACAGGGCGATAATAAATATACTGCAATACAACTGATGAAATTCATAATGCACCGTAAGTCCTAACACACTGAAGAGAAGAACATCGAATACACATTATTGAATACATTATTATATTGGCTAAGTTTTGATGGCTTATCAATAATCACATTCAAATTTATTTCAGTTTGAAAATTGTTCTGAAAATTAAATTATTACTCATAATTCTCAGCTGAAAAATACACATAGTTTCTGTTTCCTTCTTTTTGAGGTATGAGTGTGGAGAGTTTACATTGAACAGCTCAGAAAAAAAGTTCTGAATAACCTTCAAGGGGATACCTTCGCCAATATATGCAATTCGGAAAATCAGCACTCGCATTCGCCGTTTAAGAGGATATCATTAGTGAGATAATTCTGAAGAATATTTTCGACTGAGCTTTTTCCATTATTTCTCCAGATTTTACTTTATCATTATTCCTTTCCATACCAATATATTCCAAATCAATTTGAGTTCTGTTCCTAATGCAAAAGGTACAGGCAAATATTGCTTACTCGAACATATATCTGCCAGATTCCTACTGAGTGTGCCGCTTAAGAAAAGCATCCAATCCTATATTCGGGCAAATTATGGACTTGTCGATTCATCACTTTTATCACAAGGAAGCAAACATAAAAAAAAAATTGAACGAGTTGATGAATGATACCTTTTCAACAAAAAATAATATGTTCCTGCACCATTTTTTACAGGTGTTTCGCTACAGAAAAGCTTCCTCAAGCAGGAATGAAAAAAATTGAACAGAACGGGTTGATGAATAATACCTATTCAACAAAAAATAATACACTTTCCTGTGTATTTCCTGTGTTTTTACAGGTGTTTCGCTACAGAATGGCTTCCTCAGGCAGGATTCTGTAGCAGCTAATGCTAACGTATAGTCTTTTAGGTTTGTGAATCCATTGTTGTGAGAATCACACAGAAAATATGAGTCTTCTTTCTTGAATGTGAGTATCGGACAATTCAATTTTATAATTTCTATTCAACTGTGCAAAGACACTGGGATCCACCACAATAATAATCATCTTTTTTCAGAATAACAAATGTTAGTCATTTTATTTAGTATCAGGTTGATCCTAAATATGTTTCATTTTTGTCAGGAGATCATCGAAGAACATTACTAGTAGGTAGTAGTAGGCGTTTTTTATTTCGATTTGTGCATTCATTCTCAACATAATTCATACTGAATATGTTGTGTTCTCAGTGCAGATATTTTGAATTCACTCTTATGATGATGAAAATTCAAGCGAATGTTCTAACGCAAAAAAATTATTCAGGTACTGATCAAGACAGTGAACTTACATCACTTTCCTTTCTGTATATGCTTGTTTTGACAGTTGAAGACAAAAAAATAGTATTGAGAAAATGGAGTGCAAATTTTGAGCTAAATTTTATAGGTTTTTGGATGAACATTTCCTTTCATAATGTGGTATGAGTATTCATCATGTTGGGTGAGTTACCAAAAGTTAGGTTTATTCTATCATCTGCACTACTTATATCGGAAATTTCGTATACACAAAATTCCAGAAATGCAATATTCCATTCAGCACTCATTACCATTCTGTGCACACTAATTATAACAAAATTCACGTGGTCCGAAATCAACAGTCTATGTGAAAATTCACATATTTTTTTGTTTTGTTTGAACTCTTAACAAAACATTATTCAAAGTAGTTTGCTAGGCATAGATACTTCGATTCATGATTCAACACTAAGGCCAGTCATCAGAGGAATGAGACCAGAAAAAATTCGTAATAACATTTTTTTTGGCTTGGAATGTTTATTTTTATGTTAATTCCAAGAATCCTGATTTGTGTACAATATTTCCATGACAACATGGATATATTTTCGAATATTAACCTACTGGAGATGAAAAGGATTTGCTATTGAATCACCAACAAGAAATGTTCTTGAGCATGAACCTGAATGATCACTAGTTTTCGAGATGTGATGTCTGAAACATCTACTTCTCATATCTTGACTTCGGGTCGAGTGGGAAAACAGATAAAATGTTTGTCTCTACTGGTACATACTGCGATAAGTATCCAAGATCTTCATTATCATCAATGTTCTTCGTGTCAAGAGAGCTATTGAAATCGTGTCTACAGTAACCTGGAATCAAGTTTAACGTAAACACTTCCAGCTGGACTAAGGGCCAGTTTTGTAATACAAGAATAGATGAGTTATCTGTCAGACAGATGGAAGAAATAAGAGGGTGCACGAAAGTAATGTTTCGAAGTGACAAGGATAAAAACTGTTGGTTATTTTTATCTGATAGATATCTTGCATTGAAAAACTGGTCATTACTGCTGAATTCACAACGTCGCCAGATCATTTTCATCCCCAAGCTTTCTAGCGACATTTCCATGAATAATTGTTTATTTCAATTTTATTCTGTACGAATGATTATCTGCAGTACTTCATTTCATTCCAATGTATTGAATACCCATGTTTATGGTAAAGGGTGAGGGATGCAAGTGTCAGCAACTAGATCCCAGTGGACCCTTTTCGTAAACCCCAGCATCTTCACTCACTCACCCCATGGCGGATACCTGTTCGAACCTCTTCGACTTTTTTATAAAGGTCGAAATATCCTTCTATTGCAAAGAGTGCAATTCCTCTTCCTAGTGATAGCTCCAAAGACGTTTTGTCTGAGCCTGCTGTATATTCCGCATTCGCAAAAGAAGTGGAAGGAGTCTTCCTCCTCTCCACATTCCGCACATAGTGGGTCTGCCTCCACTCTTATGAGAGTCAGATTTCTCCTGAGGCCGCAGTATCCGGTTAGAACTCCCACTAAAGAGTTGGAGTTCTTTGCAGCTTAGCTTCAATATCTAGGCGGTCATTGCGCTGTCAGGCCCCGATATCATCTGCTTTGACTGCCTGCAGCCGTCTATTCCTCTCCACTCCTTACCTAATCTTTCAACGGTCTACTCGTTCAGTGCCTATTGAATACCCAATTTTATTGTTCATGAAAGATAATAGAATGGTTAATAATGTTACTTAGCTAACACTAAAAATGTGTGTTATTCAAATAAAGTTACGCATGTTTCGTTTTAAGTTCCTGACATTAAGACCCCTTACTGCATGATTTGTTTCAAATAAGCGAAAGAAATATTTTGAATAGGTCATAAAAGCAGATATATTTCAGAAATTCCAAAAACTGGGAGCTGCATTGGTTGAAAACAAAAACATTTCTGTCATGTGCCAGAATTGGATAACAAATTAAACTTACAGATCTACAGAATCAATGGAGATGTTTTCTGAGATGAAAAAACATAATACCCTTCGTGGAAGTTTGAATAACAATTGCGATCACATATTTTTAATATTCCTTCACAATCTGGGTATTTACACCTTTGTCGTTCGTTCATCATTGACGACAGGCAAATGACCCCGATTGTCCGTTCTTATCTCCTGAGCGGGTATTTATAAAAATGGATATTTTTTTTCGATTTCAGTTGTGGTTGTAAACTGGTAATTGGTCTTTCTCGTTTTCTGTGGAAAGTATTTGCATTTGTCGAAAGTTCTGCCAATGCAAGTTCGAATTCTGGAAAAATTCAGATCTTGACACAAATCGTATCAATGGATGTGTTGTAGGTATTATAAAATGATTTCTTGTTCCATAGAACCGCCTGGGATCCATCTAAAACAGTTTTACTTTACCCCACATGAGAGTAAAATCGCTTTTTGCTCAATGAACATGCATATTTCATTATCAAGAAATTCGAAAAATGTGAATACTTGTGCACACTCCAAACAATTCGAACTAACAAGCGAAGAAGTGGGTGTGCCATATATGAGATAATTTGGTGTGCGGACTCGAAACGCATGGAGAATAACGTTTGTATAAGATGTGCCAAATATGGCACAGTATGCAGTAAGGCAAAAGCATTCTTATGTAATAGTTTTCTCCTACACATAGTGCAGGGTTTTGGGATCTGATTGTAGCACCTACGCAAGAATCGGTCATTCAACTTCAAAAACACCAAGAAAAGTCTACATGCACTCTGCATGCATTTAATGAAATGGTAGGTCCCAAACGAGTTTTCATTCAAAACCATTTACTTGTGTGATAGAATTTTATTTCTAATTTCTTGATTAACTCTACATAGTTTATGAGTTGATGATCCTCCACAATGTGAAAAAATAAGGAATAAGTTTGAATATACAAGTGACCTTTCCTGATATATTGCTGCATTAATGAAAACATTTCCTTTTCAATAAGAACTACGTCCTATGATCAGCAAATTTTCGTTTAACTCGAATTCGCTTATGAAAAAATAGAAAAACTAATTTTTATAATAATTACATATCTTTGTTAGCGTTCCGGAAAAAACCAGTTCCCGTTCTCTAAACTATGTATTCATTTATGATTCTTTTTGAAAAAATTCACCACCCCATAATGAGGACTTCGAATAGTGTTAATTTTCCTTAGATGAGAGAATTTTCAATGTATTTGTACAGTTGGATGAAGAAAAAACCTCATTCATTCAAATAAGTTTGCATTTTTTTTTTAATTTCACTACTTTTTCCGTTACGAGGAATGAAATTTTGGATAAACTATTCATAATTCTTTCGAAATAGTCCGCTTTCGGAATTGCAAATCAATTAATAAAATTGAGATTAATTATTCTTCCCTTCGAATTAGCTCATAGCTATTATATTGTACATGTGTGAAGAACATGATCATCCTAACAATTTTCACCACAAAAGCAGGCTTTCTCGAACACGAAAGACTCGTATTTATTCCTTTCCTTCTGAATCTACCTCAAAACCCAAGTTTCCACATAATCGAGCCCCTAAATACACAAGTTTAATCAAGACCGCGCATTATTTAACAGGCAATCTCAATGTGTTTCTCCTTTAAGGTGGTCTAACGAGGGACATCAGCTCTCTGGTAGTTCAAGAACAACCTACACCAAGTGAGTATTAAGTTAGAATAATAGTGCAATATCAACTTGTTTATATTTAGTTGGGGGTTGGCTCATCAAAGGCGTTGAATGATTGTTAATATTCATTTGAAAAGAAATCAGTGAATTTTAATCGCAACTGTTTTACACGCAATTTTTTGAGGATTTGTTTATTAAATTACCAAAATATAAACACATGATACGTAATTGACAATACAGTCGCTCAAATTTGCATTTTTTTAATATTGCAGTCACGTATCGGGGCAAATATACCAGTTTGTCCAAAAAACAGATATTATAACAGCTCAAAGCTTTCAACTTTTCCATTCATAGGGGAGAGAAAACCCAAGAAATGGATTCCAGAATGATTCTACCTCCTCAACAAAAATGCAAACAAAATTATTTATATTTTGTAGGCATTCATAGAAAAATCACATAATTTTTGTGGAAAAACTTCTGAGTTTACTTTCATCACAGATCAAAAGATGGATTTTCAATTGACTTGGAAGAAAAAAATTGGTACTCAAAAACTCAAAATACGTGCACTTTACACAGACTAGAGGGCATCTCCGAACAATGATTCAATGTGATTGTGAATCTAAATTGTGGCTTCAATTCATTTTCGTGAACTTAATTCATGGAAAAGAATTCTAAAGTCACAAACCACGGGGAAAAAAGATGCTAACTGTCAATTCACTTTTTTCGGTGAACCCACAAGTGCAGAATTCCCGCCCTTAAGCTTGGAGATCATTCCGAACCTCTCTTGCTCAGGGATGTTTTTTCAATAAAACAGCTGAACTTTAGAACGAAGGAGGTCTTTCCTGAGATTACATACTTCAAAAATTCAAAGTTAATATTGATTCGTATCTCCTGTCCCTTGACAACACTACAGGGCTTCCTTTACGTGTGAATCTGCATAATTAAAAAAAATTGAATTCACCGAAAATTAATTCGAATCATTTCGAGTTAATTGAATTGAGGAAATATTCCAGTTTGAGGGACCAATTTATCTTCTACCCTGTTGCTATTGAAACTTACGGTACTTTTGGTTGCTATGCCTCTGAACTGATCAACCATATTGGTCAAAAACTCATCAATAAAACAGATGACGGAAGAGCAAGAAATTTTTTGATACAACGCATCAGTATGGCCATACAAAGAGGAAATGCTACATGTATCCTAGGTTCTATTCCTGCAAATAAAAGTTTTGATGAAATATTCAATCATCCACAAAGAATGCACGAATACACCAAATCTGAAGAAGTAATAAGATCTTCCATTTCGACATCCAGAACAATAGCAAGCAGCCCCGGTTCAAGTTCATTTTCAATTCGCTTCACTGAAAGAGGTAACTATCGGCCCAGTGACTTTTCAGAAGAAAATGCAACTAGTGAAGGCGTTAACTCCACTCATGTAAATATCGAACATCCTGATATACTATCGCCTTCAACTCATTCATGCCCAGTATGTGGAATTGTTTTTAACTATGACAAAGATGGTGAAAAAGCTACTCAACACTTTGAATCACATTTTCCTACTAGTTCTTCTCAACCTGGTGAAAAGGCAGCAATTCGTCCTGTAGTAATACCAGCGAAAGTAATGACGATGTTCCAAGCCATGGCACAGAGCAATACTTCCAAAAACATTGAGACATGCGGCATACTAGCAGGAAAACTAGTGATGGATGATTTGACCATAACCCATATGATTTTGCCAAAGCAAAAAGGAACATCGGATTCTTGTATGACGATGAACGAGGAAGAAATATTTGATTACCAAGATCAACATAATTTAATAACAATAGGGTGGATTCATACTCATCCTTCGCAAACACCATTTCTTTCAAGCGTGGATCTTCACACTCATTGTTCTTATCAATTACTGATGCCCGAAGCTATTGCAATAGTATGCTCGCCAAAATATAATGAAACTGGCCTATTTAAATTAACCTCAACTCATGGTTTACAATTCATTGCAAACTGTTCAAAGAGTGGATTTCATCCACATCCCCCGTATCCACCACTTTTCAAAGTTGCTGAACACGCCCGAAATGAGAACAGTGCACCATTAGAAGTTTTGGATTTACGTGACGCTTAACAATTTTGTAGTATATATTGAATTCATAGTTCTGGTCAACTCTGGTAATAGCAATAATGATTGAGTAAAACGCTCACACTGATTGAGCATATCATCAATAAAATCACTGAAGATGTCAAGATGGAAAGAATTTTACCGAGGAGGGTGTCTATATGTACAGATGACTGATAACTGGTGAATCGTCAATTAGACAATTGGGTCATGTTTTCCCAAACGATTTAGCTCTGTTATTTTTGGTAATAGACCTATCAGGATAATGTACTTTACTGCCCTAGTCCAAACATATCCGTAATTGCATCAAACGCTTGTACCGAATAAAATGCAAATGGATCCGCATTTGATTGCAGGTTCTCCTAACGAGGAGCGGCGATTCTTTGCTTTCCACGACTGGGGAGTGTCCATCTACGAGCCGTCCACGTGCCGGCTTTACCACCGCATCCAGTCGACCGACATTATTCCCGGCACGCAGGTAAATATTAAAAATGAAAAGGGTTGGTGTTCATGGGATCGCATGTTGAACGAAAATTACCGGAAATCTAATTACGCCGGACAAGATTGATCTCGTGATATATTCCACTGTAATTTAAAGAGTTATACGATCATCATCGATGCCAGGGGGGAATCGAAAAAGCGCACTCTGAAGGATTTTTTCGCTTCTCCAATCATAGTGAAGGTTGTAGGTTGTAACGGTCGAACAGGCATTTTAGCTTCACCGTACCACGATTGTACATGACACTGGTATGTTCAAACCCGTGAATAGCAAGGATTTTGTTGAGCTTGATCAGATTCCGGTAGCTGATTTCTTCATACCCGAGGGTGGGGCACTTTCACTTTCCAGAAACTTGTGATTTTCACATATCAGAGCTTGGCACTTGCAGAATCAATGCTCTGCAGTTCCGGCGGTACGGGTAACTGATGGCAATTCTTACTGTTTGTTCGGTTCAATTTTTTAAGATTATAGCTCATCAGACAGTGACGTGTGCTCGGTTCCGTTATCATTGGAAAAAAATTGTTTTCGAATCTTTCCTCGCTGAAGAGCGATTAAATCTTTCCTCTTTTTTCTGTTCTGGTACTTTTTTGAAGATGTTCCAAATGATCGAGTTCCCAGCCTCCAAACATTTTTTTTCTAGGAGCCCATATAAAGGATCTTGCTGCTTTGGAAAGTGAGTCTTGGATTCTTCCTATGCAAGGATATCAAGGATATTGATTTCGTCAATACCTTTTCTCCCCTCATAACCTTTAATCGATTGCCAAGTCACTTGTTTTATCTGTGTCTTTAGTAGTGTCTGCAGTTCCAGGTCAGTCCAGACTGGCAAGTCTATGATATAGTTATCGGCGTCTCGTATGCCTTTCAGTAAGGCACTTTCATGCACATACCTCTTCTCGAAAGATGATCAGGGTAATTTCAAAGAGTTTCAAGGCCGTTTCTTCCACTCCAACCGCCTGATCAGTCTTTATAAGGCACTTCACTATAACCCCTGTGATTTCCAGACAGGCAAGTCATTACATCTTCTGCAAATTACCAGATGGTTGTTCCATTCTCAATACCGCACTAATGAGGCGTAGGTAGCCATATGTTCAGTTATCATGTATGTATAATCAGTGGATCATTCTCATTCCCAAACCCTACGTCTTTCCAAATACTTGGTAGCATGTTATTGTTACTCTGAAGAGCGGTATCTGCTTCTATTAGTTCTTGACAATGACTTCAGCTTCGGAGTCGAAACGTCAAACACCAAAAACATCTCGTACACAAAAAATTCTTCAAAGAACTATTTTCACAATGCCGTTTGGCCGATGAGTATTTCAATATATTGTAGTTTGTTTCAGTCAAATCGTAGGGGATTTGACTAATTATATTGCTGTATCGATTTAAATTTATCTGTCAGTTCTTGATAATGACTCCGGCATGGAAATAACAAATATTAATTTTTGGTACAATAAAATATTTTCTTTTTTCAATTTAAATAAAATAAAGATTTTCCATTTTCACAATTATCATAGAGTCTTGATGTGAAAACCAAATTCAACAATGAAGTTTCCGCCCTGGATAACAAAATTGTTAGGAATCGTTAATAAAAAGTTTTCAACATTCAAATTCTTAGTCATTGTTCTGGGGGTGGATCACTTCATATTTTTCGTTTTTTTTGTTCAAGAATAGATCTTCCGTTTAATATTCTGTTTACAATCTACCAAGGCTTGTAGAGAAATATTGAAAAAACAAAAAATTGAAATTTTCACTTCGAACGAAATTCTCTAATAATTAAAAGCATGGAATGAAAAAAAATAATAATTATTTGTTCACTGAATTTCTTAATAATGACTCACGGCATGGAAATCGAAACATCTCGCTTACAGATCAATTCCTGAAAGGACAATTCTCTATGGAAAACAACACAGTTCACATTAATTTTCTTGATTTTTTTTTAACCAGCCGTCGTCTCACGGGAACGCTCACCAAGTCAAACAGTCGAAACATGCGCGGCCTAAATCCCATACCCACGCCACTGTTGAAGTTGGAAATTAATTTCAAATATTATATTTCCTGCCACACTCATCAAATATCCCAAATGGTTTCGGTGATATTGAATAATTTTTATTTTTTTCTCGACACTCTAACACCTCGTAATTCCGCATCATAGTTTATAAAGCAACATATCATTATTTTTTCATGGATAATTACACACTTGAATTTTCGATTATCATTAAGGAACGCCCCACATAATTTGAAAAAGATTTGAACTTATCCCATGAATCTCAAAAACATTTATTATAATCACTGCCATAGCAGAATTCATCACACAAAATCAAATCTCCAGATATTCGCTTGACACAAAAAAGTTTATGGAATCGCAATAATGTCGAAATAACATTTTTACTATCTAGCATCAAAATTCATTTTCCAGGAATATGTTTGTGGTGATAAAGGCATAAAATGCGAATGGGGTCGAGCCATCAACGTCGCAAACCGCTACGTATACGCTAGTCAACCGAACAGAGACAGAATCCTTATTATTTCCAAAATACAGATGGTTGTTGTCGATGTTGTCAGTACGGACAAGTACCCGGTGGATCTTCACCATGTGCCACATCTGGATCAGGTCTGGGTGCTCAACTGGAGATCGCCGAACGATACCGGAATAAAAACCATTCAGGTGAGAGATGGTTCGGATATTATTAATATAAAAAAAATTTTTCATTATGGAATTTCCTGTTCAATATTGTGAAGAGAATGGATAACCAATTGCTGAAAATTGTTTCGTCTCTGTATCAGTAACTTGAAGACCTCAATGCAATATGAATTTATCTATTATCTGATTACAACATTATAGAAATTTAAACAAGCGAATCTGAAACTTTGTATACACATTGTATAGACTTTGTATATACATTCTCCACAATTTCATAACAGTAATTTTTTGTGTGAGTTTTTCTGTCGTATTCTCGAATTCACTGAATACTGAAGGAGAAAAGAACGCATCTCCAAGTAGTTCGTTTTCTCATTCAATTTCAGTATGCAGCACAAACAATTTGTATGTGACGATTCTAAGTCATCGTCTGTAGTAGTCACTGTTAGACATGGTGTCCCACAAGGGTCAATCTTAGGCCCTTAATTATTTTAGATTTTTATGAATGATTTGAATTTCTTTATGAATCCTATAAAATGTATTCAGTGTGCCGATGACACTTCTCTGATATCAAGTGAGAAAGACATTTCAAAACTTCGTTCAATATCGAGTATTGCACAAGGTCGAGCTTTTTCTTGGTTCGCAACGAATAAACTGAAACTAAATAGGGAGAAAACTCAGGATTTAATTTTCTCCTCAAATTATCATAACTCTCAAACTACTCATGCTAAACTACTAGGTGTCATTTTAGATAATGAACTCTCATGGTCAGCGCACATTGAGGACCTCAGTAAAAAAATTGGCGTCGTGCATTTTTGCTTCCAGACAACTTCGTGATACCCTAAATATTGACGCGTTATTGAAGGCCTATTTTGCACTGTTCCACTCGAAATTGCAATATGGTCTAGTATTATGGGGTGATTCTCATCAGTCTACCAAGATTTTTAAACTCCAAAAAAAAGTCATGAGAATAATATGTCATGCTGGAATCAGAGATAGCTGCAGACCTTTATTCACCAGAAATGAAGTTATGCCTTTACCTTGCGTTTATATTTCCCAATCCTTTTTGGAAATTCATAAAACACGAACTCGCCTCACATTCTGAAGTGCATAGTCATAATACTAAAAATCGCTCAACAGATCTCAGAGAAACTCCCTGAATATACAATACAATACAATACTTTATGTCCTGAGACTTTTCTACAAGCATGGAAATCGTCACATATACAAGTTGGAGTTGAAATAAAAAAAATGTATATCAGGTGATGAAATATGGAATAGACAGGCGAAAAAAGAAAAAATATACGTAAATATTGGAAGTACATAAAATTTTTTCAATAGATGTTGAAGATAGTCATTAAAACAATTACACAAAAATGGAGTATGAACAATAAAATAGTAAACAAGCAAGTAAAGCAATGGTGATGTCAACCAGTAAGATCAGTTCGAAAATATTCATCAAGTGAGTAGAAGGCATTTTTGTACAGAATACTTTTAACGCTATTTTTGAACTTTATGGGATTAGACATTTTCTTTGAATATAGGAAGTTTATTGTAAATTTTTATAGACATGATATGAGGCCCGTTTGATACAGATGTTAACTTATGTACAGAAACTATCAGATTATAATTTTGTCTTAGAGTATAACCGGCGGCTGTGCGAATAGTATCTCGATGCTGAAACTCATGGTAATGATTCTTAACGTAAGTGAAACAATTTAAAATATACATGGATATCACAGTTAAAATTCGCAATTCAGTGAATAACTGCTTACAAGAATCGCCATATTTTTTTAAACACATGGTTCTTAGTATTTTTCTTGAGCAATCAACAGATCATTCAATCTGCTGCAGTTACCATAGCAGACTAAGCAGTAATTTAGGCTAGAGTGAACATAGGCATAATAGTAACTCAATAAAATATACAAGGGGACAGAATTTCTAAGATTCCAAAAGACGAAACAATGCTTGGATAATTTAATAGAAACAGATATAGATATATTCGTACAATCATCTTCGGGAAGTAATGAAAACTTTCCACATGAAAACTTTAACTTCTGCACCATTGCTTCTATAGCACTCTTGAATCCCTTAAAACTCCATTTGAGATTTGATTTTTTTTCCTCTCTTCCTCCCAGTCCTCAGGCAGGCATATCATCTGTGATAATTATATATATTTTTTTATTATATAATCTTAATATTCTCACATAAATGTAAAATTTTATGTCAAGTGACCTCTTTATATTTTTAATTCTGTTGTTTTTGCATTTACAGTATTTTCAAGAATGTTTTTTCATGATTGACATGCATCAAACAAATATCTCCTATATGTAACGATGTCAAATAAAATGTCTATTCTATTTCTATGCTATAATTGCCATGCTTCATCATGAAATGAGTTCAGTGATTGATTTTCGAATATTTTTTTAATGCCCATGTCAAAAATAATTCGTAATCCATTTGATACAATCTCAAGTATTCATGGCTTGATCGATAATATATATAAATATATATATATATATATATATATATATATATATATATATATATATATATAAATATTATATATGAGAGAAAATTCATTTCTAGAATGGATACCTGAGTATGAAAAGCCAATGTCAAATTTTCCTCATCGGCACCCTTTGAACGATTTGACTCGCGAAATCTCCGTTCGTTTCTAAGTATTAGATCAAAATGTAACCTTTGAATGATTCAGTCATTGAATTTTGGAACTTGCCTGATAATGAATTTGTACAAATTTGATATAATTTCTGATTTGACTGTTTGATTTTCAGGTTATTAGAGACGCTGGCCAAAAAAGGAAACATCACACAGTTCATCCTGAACCAATTGATGGCCAATTTGATCTTGTCACCGGATTATTCATTCCTGCTCCTTCACAGGTAGGATTTTATGATTGCAAAGAAACCTGAATAATCATGATACGAAAGTAATCCACACGGAATTATGTGACCAATTAGTGTCGTCGGTGGATTTATTCTCCCCTGAAATAAAGTAAATCCCATTGGAAATAATATAATCAAATGCCTCGTCGACATCAAATCACTTTTTTCAATTTTACGTCGTGACTCAAACCTGGTAATTCATTAATATTCAAGCCTTACGTAAACTTTGTCTTCTCGCTAGTCATTCATCTCTAAAATTATCCCCAAATTAATCTTATCTCGCGTCGCCAAACTTGCATTCCGCTCCCCCATAAAATATGAAGCATATAATACGAAACTTGAAAGTCAATTTATCTCTTTCACAAACATTCATGAACTTTGAGCGGAGAAACAATGAAAGTATCTCAGAATGGTTCATTCGCTTGGAGTTTGTGTTTTGGCGACGATTCGCCAACTAGATTTGATAACTGTGGTAGTATAAGGTAACCTAGCATACCAGAGACTATCATAGACGTGAATCCGATTTTCAATCTTTATTACTTACCTATTATACTCATACAGATAAAATCAAGTATAAGGGTATTGATCTAGTTTAAAAATTATGATTATTCGTGAAAAAACGAAATCGAAGACACATTATACAATGTACCTCATTGATCTATCAAGAACAGTCAAGAGCAGTTTTGTGTTATGGCTGTAGAAACAATGATTTTACGTCGATCATTAACTCTGATTCTGTGACAATAACTGGAGTACCGCATGACTTTATCCTAAGGCCCATTTTATTCATTTTATATTCAATAAATGAGAAAGTCTGCTTCTGAGGATCAATATTTCGTGACATTCGTGAATGACACAACTGGTATTATGTTGTACAAAGATGTAAAGTATAATTCATGACAGGTTTTCATCTGGATTAACAAACATTAATTTTTGGTACAATAAAATAGGTTTTCTTTTCAATTTAAATAAAAAAAAGATTTTCCGTTTTCACAATTGTCAAAGAGTCTTGATGTGAAAACAGTTATCAAATCCAACAATGGAGTTTCCGCTCTGGATAACAAAATTGTTAGGAATCGTTAATAATACAACAACATTCAAAGTCGTAGTGGATCACTTCATATTTTCCCGTTTTTTTGTTCAAGAATAGATCTTCCGTTCAATATTCTGTCTACAATCTACCAAGGCTTGTAGAGAAATATTAGAAAAAATTAGAAATTATCACTTCGAACGAAATTCTGTAATAATTAAAAAAGCATGGAATGAAAAAAATAATGATTATTTGTTCACTGAATTTTACAAGTCAAATCTATGATATCGACCTCCTGATAGCTTTTCTTCAAAAACATTCAATACCTTACCATTTCGGTGATTCCTTGAGTCAATTCAGGAGTGGTCTCGAAGGTTATGATCTGTAGAAATGGCGTAACTTCTCCATCGATATTCTCAATATACTCCTGGAGGAAATTGATAGTATGACCGCCATAAAACAGTTTTTTCATTGACCAAATTGGAGAAAACGCATGTCCCCCAAAAGGGGAACAAGAAAAAATTGATGAATATATCTTGTCCTGGCATACAGTAATTTAAGTATGTCATTGTTGGAAACAAATCAGGATGTATTGAAAAAATTGAAATAAAGACATTTTCTACAAATCGCTAGGAAACTTCGACATTCCAGACAAAGAAGAAAGTCAGGATTTCCTTACTCTAAGTAAATTATATTTTCTCACAGTTTTTAATGTTCTACATATATGATTGAAAACAGTTTCCAAAGTAACCCAATGAGTAATTTTATCACGAATTTCAGAGCACCATTTATTTGTGAATGAAATTCACAATATCTGTCGAATTCCAAACGATTTGCGGAAAAATAGTATGTTCTCCTCGACTTAGCAATCTTCACGGTCCAGAAATATTAGGCTTTTCCTTCCTGGTACACAATATACTATTCTCCACTAATATAAATCAATGTGGATTATGCAAATTCGAAATAAGATAAAACTAAAAACAAAACGTTTGAATAATATCAACTCACATTCAATAATTTTCATCGGCGGAATAAGCCAACCCTTGCCCACACAAGACTATGTCTTCTAGGCGCACTTATACAGGAGTGTTCCAAAAAGATAAATATATTATAAAAAAAAACTTTATAAGAGTACAGATCATATTACTTGTATTTCTACATTCAATTGAAATGAAGTTGTTCATTATATGCAACTTCCACAAGAATGCTGAACGCTCATCGTCCTTTCTATTTCAGGAGTTATCGCATTACAGCTTCAAGTATGGATACGTGACTCATACTAATCAGCGAGGATTATACAAATTAGACTTGGTTAATCTAAGGTATACAAGATCGGTGGATCTCACGCCCTACAACTGCGTTCCAGCTCAAGTGCGATTTTCTGCTTTATGTGAGTAACGCCAAAACCAGAAGTGAATAGATGTAGCGTTTTATTATAGGCTGAAAATCAACCTTTTCAGAAATGAAATATTTTAGCTAAGATATGAGATATTGAATTGAGCAGTGAGCGAAATTCGGGAAGAATATTTATTGATTCTCTCTCTGTTGGTTTTTTTTTTTGAGCTCTCGACCTACCACAATCTGAAAAAATTGGAATGAATTCTGTATTAATTCCAAAATTATTTCTCATTTTTTCTCATTGTGGTAGGTTAAAAACCCAAAATACTACTAAGACAGAATCCATTCACTACAAAACAATGACAAAACACTTAATACATACGACACTGAAATGTTCTGAATATTCAATAATTCTTCTACAATTCTCACTCGACAACATTTCACAGTCAAGATAAATTTCATTCCTTGCAAAGAAACAATTTTAGTATATTATACACTGTCAGTATATAACACTTCTTTGAAGGTCATATTGTGACATTTAAAAGCGATCATTTTCCTGAGAGAGTTCGAGGAAAGTATAGAAAGACTTTAGGAACACTAAAGTTGAAAGAAAAGTGGAGAAAAAAGAAATGAAATGATAAGTGTGAATTCTAATTAGTCTATGTTACAACAATGTTTGGTTGGTCGGTTTTTAATATTGAGTTTAAAGGTGTTTATATTCTTACGTGCCACTTGCTGAATGTCTTAGGGGTATTTTCTACCCTCCCCTCAAGCTAAAAAAGGTCGACAGCTTACTAAGCTCGCGGTTGAGCCGTGATGATTGGGGAAGAGTAGACACAATAACACACCGTACAATGGAACCTACATATGCAATTCGCTCCAAAAACCACAAGGAAAAATTCGACAGATTGATACCCGCCCCTACTAATAAACCTACACTCCCGATGGATCGAATAGTTATAAATCGACCGCATACTCTCGCCTGAAGAGGAATCACTTCTAGGAAAGGGAGGTAATTTCAGCATTACACCGAGGGTCATACCAACAGAAGACATAATCGCCAACGTAGAAACAGCAATAAGAACACTACCCACAGACATCGGAGAGGAAATAAGAACAGAAACAGCCAGGAACCTCCGCAGAGCGAAACCACCGAAACCTAACCTATCAAGAATGGAACATGTAGCACTTAAAAATCTCAACCAAGACGAAAACATAATAATCTTACCAGCAGACGAAGGAAACGCTACGGTAATCCTTGATACAAGGGACTATCAGGATAAAATACAGGACCTGTTGAATCCTGACACGTATAAAACACTTCGAGGGGACCCTACGCTAAGAATCCTACGAACATCCAACAGATTGATCAAGCAATCGTCTATCCCACAAGAAACACAGAAGTCATTATGCAAATCTGAGGCTGTCACACCCATACTATATGGACGCCCGAAAATTCATAAACCTGATGTACCATTGAGACCGATAGTGAGCGCAATTGGATCGCCAACGTACAACTTAGCGAAGTACCTAGCAGGACTGGTGCAACCAATGATAGGTCAGACGGATTCATATGTCAAAGATTCGAAACATTTTATCGATAAACTCAAAACCATGTCAGTATCCCCGGAGGATATCCTGGTCAGTTTCGACGTAGTGTCATTGTTCACAAATGTGCCTCTCGAGCAGGCTCTCACGTACCTAGGGGACACATTTCCGGATGACATAATGACACTGTTACGCCACACACTAACAACAACAAAATTTCAATTCAACGGTACATTGAACAAAAAGATGGAGTAGCAATGGAAAGCCCACTTAGTCCTGTGATAGCCAATTTTTTCATGAAGTTGAGGAAACAGCACTGGGAACTGCCACAAAACGACCCAAATGCTGGTTAAGGTATGTGGATGACACTTTCTTGATCTGGAATCACGGTGAGGAGGAATTAATGAAATTCCTTAGTCACCTGAACAATGTCAACCCAAAAATCCAATTCACCATGGAAATGGAACAAAACGGGCACATCGCTTTCCTGGATGTATTGGTTACTAGAAAAATGAACGGGAAGCTAGGTAACAAAGTTTATCGGAAAGCAATGCACACAGACAGATATCTACATAAGGATTCAAACCACCATCCGCGACAGAAACAAGGAATCATTAAAACTCTAGTAAGTAGATAGGGCGAAACGAATTTGCGAACCTGAATCACTGGATGAAGAGCTCAACCACCTTAGACACGCTTTGCGAGCTAATGGTTACCAAAACAGAGAGATAGACAGAGCAATACGACCCAAACCAACTACAAATTCACACCCACAAACGAGGACTGTGACTCCACTCTCAGGAACCGCTTTTTTGCCCTATCTAAGAGGTACCACGGATCGCATTGGAAAGATATTGGATGAGAACAATATAAAGACAATATACAGACCAACGAAGAAAATAGAGGAACAACTGAGGTCAGCTAAAGATCCAAGAGATCCGTTATCCAATGCTGGGGTACACAGAATTCCATGCTCGTGTGGAAAAGTATATATAGGGACCACCAAACGCAGTTTTAAGACTCGAATCAGTGAGCATAGTAGAAATTGTCGGTTGGGACAAACGAACAAATCAGCTGTAGCTGAGCACGCCCTTCTTAACGACCACAATATACACTTCGACGAAACTTCAATTCTGTCATCGACAACGCATTACTCCACTCGCTTATACCGGGAAGCGATTGAGATACATAAGCACAAGGATAACAGAACGCTGGCGGACCGAGAAATAGTAACGGGTCAATTCCAGACTTACAATCAGTCGTAGTAAACTCACATAGAGGAGTTCAACTAAGACCACGTCGCTGAAGATGGCTGCCGCAGATGTAGCCGAAAGCTCCGGAAGTAAAAATTCCACTACACGTCCCTCAAGCCCGAAAAAACAGAGATGTATTAACACCGGCCGTGAAAGCCTACATTCTTACAAAAATATTTTCGTCAACCTACTAGGTTTTTCTATTTCTATAATTGAGTCTGTTCGATACAACTGCTGTCATATCGGAAGTTAGAATTCTACTAGTTCCCAAAGCAATGTGAGTTATAGTGTTTCAGAGGGCAGGATATCGAATTCAGTCAAAATTGACCTAAGAAACCAAAGAGGTGTGTTTTTTCAACACTTGATTTTAAATCAAAAACATTGAATTGTCAATTTCTCAGGAATGACTCATGGATTTTTCTAAAATAATCAGTATTGAATACAGAACTGAAAGACAACAATAAATGAAAATTGATATCCACCTCTTGGCGAAAAATTATGTGACACAAACATTTCTCGTATCAAGGAGTTTCAAGAGTGATTCTTTTTTTATTTATTCTCTGATTCTTAGTTTCATCCAAGGTTTGCATATTACACGCTTATATTGAGAATTCATCCTTCAAGTTCAGCTAGAATAAACTGTCATGAATTGTTCCACTCAATGGAAAGTGCATCAATGGATTCCATTTGAAAAAATAGCGTTTCTCCAGACAGAAATTCAGGAAAGAGTGGTCCCATAAACAAACGATATTTATTGAAATGCAATGTCACAATCCCATTTTCCTCTGAAAAAATAGGAATTCTCTCTCTCTCTCTTTCTCTCATGTTGAACTAAATCGTTATATGTTATATTTCCAATTTCATCTAAAGCTTCCATAAGTGAAAAAGATATACTGTCACACTCTCTGGTTGCTGATAAAACCAATTATAATATTTTAGTACTAAGCTGTGATGACGCAAATAATTTCTCTGTTTTTTTTAATACTTTCAAATCAACATTGATCGTAAGTTCGGCACCGCAACAAAACGAACGGGAGAGTTTTTGAAACATTCTCACGTTTCCATTAATATAAACTGTAGTCCTAAGTGATATTGCTCTTCCAGATGGAATGGTAATAATGCAGTGTCTGGAACCAGTTACCAATAGGCCAACTGGGCAGCTCATTCTAGATTACTTAACTGACAGCGTAATTGGAACGAAACCGAACCTACCAGGAGTTCCCTTCATTTCTCCGGACTCAAGAAAACTTGTAACACTCGACCGCACAACTTCCGGAGCAACTCTAATCGTACAAGAGATTACACGTGAGATATCTCAATTATCGATTTTGTTCATTCGTGCATGAATTTATATACAGTAAATTCATCTCATTCATTTGAATTGAGTTGCGAACTAGATTTGTATTAGATTATTTCGAGGTCATAAGGAGTAAACAGTCTCTCCCAACCAAGATTGTACTTTTCGTTAGAAAATTAGTTGATTACACCAGGTATGTCACCATTGGAATCTCGAAGTATAGGAGATACGAAGTAAGAAACCGAGAAGAAATGTCTAATTAGAAAATTGATTTTATTTTGCTTCACTTCATTTGATGGATATTCCATATATTTCATCAAATAATATAACGTACAATAATGAAATAAATGAACCTTACATACTTTTATTGGATTTTCTCCCACTGCTATGGAGTTTTTCCCCAAAAGAAACAAGAAGACAATGTTTCTTTCTCTTAATCTACTAGATATTTTTGAACCCTAATAAAATTGCGATACATTATATTATCAATAAATCATCAGATATAAACTTCCCTTATGAAGAAATTCGAGATTAAGGTACAGTGAAACAGTTGCACTTTGCTTACACACATTCAAGCAAATCATATCTTCAAATATTCTAGGTACTTTGAATTTCGAAATTCACTGAAATACCTGGTATATTACTATATCAGTAAATATGAAATCAGAAATGATCTACAACCTCATAAAAAATTCAAAAACGTGTATGCATATAATTTTCTCTTTACCGTTGATTTCAAGAAATGTATTGTTGGGTTCGAAAATGGTAATTATCTCACATAATTATTGATTTATTTCAGCAAATGGATTGATATTCATTTTCGATGTGAAGACCAGCCTGAATATATCAGATGTCACCTTCTACCCCAGCCAGTCGACTCACAGTTACGACATCTATGCCACAGCTCAAGACAAGGAAGGCATAGTGTTTTTGAATTTGCTCACAGGTGAAAAATAATCCAATTATTGAAAACATTTCAAATGAAAATCGTTTTGTTCACAGGAAAAGTTGAAGTTATAACCGGGGTTGGTAGAGCAATTCCTATACAACTATCAAAATGGGGAAATCCCAACCGACCAATAAGTGGATCAGGTAAAAATTATCACCTTTTTTCAATCGACCACTTCTGCTTTTCTTTTTCCTCACAAATTTTGATATAGAAAGATTTCATGAGCAAAAATATTTGTCGTCTTGGATGGAACAAGCCACTGCAATACAAAATTTATAGATATGATGACAGTTATCTTATCGCTTTCAGACATTAATTCTAAGTGATTTCAAATCTCGATCTTTCCCAAAGAATATAGCGTTTTGCCAATGAACTTATTCCATTGAAACTTTCACCAGGAGGAAAAAGATAATAATGAAAATTAAGAGGGTATATTCCGACCTACCGAACTCGCACGAATATGACATGTCACGTCGTAACTAGGGAGTTTTTTCAAAATTCAAAGTAATCCACAAAGACGGAAGTCAGTTGAATGTCCGTGTTCAACCAGAGTTCGAAATTCACGTTTCAATTGAAATATCTCCGCTCTCACTAAATTCGAATTTATTTAAACCTGTCACTACTAGTATATTTTGGTGAAATTCATGGTAAACCTCAAAGACAAAAGTCGAATGCTTCTATGGAATCAGAATTTGAAAATCGAGGTCAATTGAAACATATATTTCAAATTTTTGATTTCTCGACATTCTTGTGTTCAATTCAATAACTTATATTTCTCAATTGAAACTGAAATTTCAGAATGCGGTTTCATAAAGACAATCAATTGACACTCAACGTCCTGAGTGCTCCGAGATAAACCATCTTACAAATTTTTTTGGGATATGTGTATGTCATACAACATTCCATACACAAAAATGAAGAAAGGAAGAGGGTGTTTTCAAAGTTGAGTCATTCATTTCAACAGCTTGTAGAGGTCGTCAAAAAAAGTTTATATACCAAAAATCTCCTTTATGAAAGTTGCATAATAAGAGAGTTAGTTCACATTACTAACAATCATTAAATAACATCATCATTATTATGTTAAATTCGCCAGGCCACCGTGGTGGGTAATCGCACGTTAAAAGGTAAGGCCTCGTTAATCCATTCCTCGCACAAGTTTCGACTTCTGATAGTTGACGTTCGTCAGCTAATTAACGGAACGAACAATTTTAGAACAACATTTCTTTTAATGAATACTTTCATTACAAAACTGTTCAAAATTGTCCCCATCAAGGCTTAATCGTGCTCGGCGAATACATAAGCAATGGATCTATTGCATGGCCTGTTCGCTCCCCGGATTTAACGCCTTGAGATTTTTTTCTGTAGAGCTATGTGGAAGAGTTGGTGTATCATGATGTTAATACTCTGGAAGAACTTAAACAGCGCATTGAATTCTTGTGAGTCAATTTGTGGTTACCAGACTTTTATTTTCGAAGAGTAATGGATACGCCGAGCAATATTGTACGTTAATCGAACGAATGGGGACAATTTTGAACATTTTTGGTAAAAAGGTATTCATGTAACATGATAATGTTGTTTTTTAATAATTTTGTTAATAATGTTAAGTAACTCTTACATTAGGCAACATTTCTATAAGTGTTTTTTTGGTATATCAAATTCTTTTAACGAGCTTTCGAAAATAAATGACTAAACTACGAAAATACTCTGTATATAAGTGATAGACCGTTAGTAGGGTAGAGTTCACTTCTTTCAATCTGTACATCCCAATCACATAGTAAATATTTAAGCAGATTTTGTTTATATACTGTACAGTACGGAGGTAAGAAGTCTCTCCCCCTCTTTATCCATGCCGATACGTATTTATCATGGAGTATAAAGAAGAGGTTATTGAAATATATAGTAATATATTTTAACGGAATTTCCATTGAAATAATTTTCATTCACAATCAATAACTTTCCCGACTTATTTCGAAACTTTCCAACCTCTTTGTCTTTTATTCGAAAAGTCATTCTACTCGTCGGAATTTCGAAGATGTTCTGAACTACGCTTACGTGTACACATCAAAATTGTTGGCGAAAGTCAAAAGAATGAAGGTCTTTTTACATTAGCACTATCTGAATATCTACTCCGTGTCAGTTGAACATAAAAAGTGCTAGTAATTGTTCATTTTGTAGAATGTCACTATATATATTCTTGAACATTATTACCTATCATGACATAAGTAAAATTCTAAATCAAACAGCTCTCTATTCCTTTATTTTATCTAGAAATAATAAATGATAGGCATTTCCGAATCAGAAAAATATTCCTTTTGTGTTATCTTTTTACATTCTTTGGATCAGCGGAAAAGAGTCTGAATCGATTTCAAATTGCTTGTTGATAGAATTAATATTAACGATTTTTTGTTTCATCTTCAGGTCTTTTCGGGCAATACATGGTGACGCCTGCAAGTGAAGCATTATTCGTTATCAACGGACGATCTAGAACAGTGAACTGTGAAATTGGAGCTGTTTCACATCCAAGCCAAGTGGTCTGGACTATACTGAAGTTCCATTAATGTTTTGGTGCCCAAAAAATATCTCAACCATTGATATCATCAAGCATTATGTGTTGATTTTTATACTTATATTGATATAATGAAAATTACTCATGGGTCTGATATTTTAAATTACAAGTAAGAGTTTCGTCGTTCGTAGAAGTTGAAAATAGTCTGTTGATCGTGAGAAACGTGCAGCAAAATCAATTCATTTGTGAAAAGCTCAAACACATATTTGATTTGCGATTCGAGAACGATATCTGTTTGCGGATATTGTTAATATATCTCATATTGACAGGCCTCTATTATCAAGGATCAATAAACTGAATACATTGAAAATCGGACTGTTCAACATATTGTATATCACAATAAGATTAGGAAATGTCCAAAAAGTAATAGATCGAATAGGAATATATTTTATAAAAAATAAGATGATAGTGATCGTGTTACTTTATATTGATTTTTGAAATGATAGAAATTAAGATTCTTCAACTCATCAATATTTTCAGGCATTTAGAGAGGATTCATGATGGTCCAAAGTCACCTTTACCAAATTCAACTCCAAGAATATAATTCTGAAATGAATAAATTTGTGCCTACAAATCAAGAAAAAATATTGAAAATTTCAGAAATGTTTTTCATGAAAGAAAAACCGCACTAGAACTCCAAATATTAGCAAGTAAATACTGCTTCACACTGTACATATTCTTGAAATGTATAGCATTCATTAGATATGAAATGAATGATGTTCATAGTCTTATTTATATTTAGATCACTAGTTGAAAATAACACCACTAAAAGATATTCAATTTGCCATTATTTTCCCGAAATATTATAAGAAAAAACTTGAAGTGTCGAAATTATTCGTTAAACTTGTCTCAGTTCCATCCTGAGTATTCAGATAGATTTCGTTTTTGGCACCAGAAACAACAAAAAGCAATCTTGCCCTGTGGCATATTGCAAAAAATCAGATTCAATTTCCAATCGAATGATTTGAATATTCTGAGAAAATTTTCAATGATAACGGAAGAACTCCTTTAACTTCCAAAAATAACACATCTGGTCACGTATTCAAGAGTTTGATTTGTTTCACAATTTCCAAACGAGTTGACGATGATGTGTTTCAATTTATCATTTTTTTCAAATCATTTTCGAACTTTCGGTTCTTGAATTATGGAAAGAATGAATTTTATTATATATACTTGTTTTTTGGCCCTTTAAAAACTGGTTGTTTTGCCAATTTCAAATTTCGTGATCATACAGAAGGGGTTTGATACTATGTTAAAAATATGATAACCAATGAGAATAGAAATTAGGGAACCGCAATCCAATTGAAAATGTAAGTTTTCGTTCATACTTGTGAAAGTTATTTCATTCAATAATATAGATCAAAGCAAAGGATCAAAGCGTTGAAGATATTAGCCTGACATCACCAAATAGATTTTATTTCATCTATATTTTGAACTCGATTGGATGTATTTTATATTCAATTTTAATCATTTTTATTTCTTGAATTTCATTCAAATGAATGGTAGGTACGCCTTTGGGGGCAATAGTTTCTTTGAAATACTACATTATCGATTTAGTCGGTCGATAGTTGGACCGCATTATTCACAAGCCTTACTGAGTGAGGTTTTGAAATTATCCTTGTCACTAGGAGAGGAACTGTAGTTTTTTTCACATTTAACGGATGGACAAACAGCATAAGACATTTATACACTGGGATGGTGGTGTTTAGTTGAGTTCAGAACGTAGCAAACAAAAGTGTGGAACACTCTGGGTGATCCCTTTTCCTTTTTATATCAATTTAGTCATCCCAATTTCACCCACGTGTTCAAGTTTTTTCCGTTGTAATATAGTGAATTTGAAAAGAGCACATTGAGATATTTCGAAACATTTCAGAGTTATACACTATTCAAAAAGTGTAGGTCACTTGGTATACCACACAAAGTATGTTCCAAACTCAATATGTCAAATATATGTGTATTGAGTCTCCACCAAAATTAGATCAATCCACCTCAAAAACTACTTGAAAATTAACAACAACAATTAAAGTAATATTCAATAATCTTCAGATAATTGGACCAAGTAATTGACCCTCTTTTCTTCTCATGATCCATCAACTGAGAAAATAAAAAATGATGGGGTTTTTTATTTTCATAATGAAAATTCCATTGCCATAATAAGGGTTCAACATTGAATCATCTTGAACTTTGAAAGAGTTTCATTGCGTTCTGGCTAGCTTTCTTGTAGGTATCTTTAAATTGCTCGCCTTCATAAAAGCTTTCAGATGTTGTTCACTGTATCACCGAAGAGGCTTATTGTATATTATAAAACGTACTTAGGTATCATGGTACAATATTGTTTATACAATCCGAAATAAATCATTTCAATAGAAGTATAATCGTTTCATTTTTTTTTATTTTGCCAGAGATGGAAATTAGGTCCGACTTAAAGCTGGTTGAAACTTTGCTTTTAGCTCTTTTTGTCCCTCTCAATAGGAAACATGGGATACTGATCAATCGCCAGTAGATAGGGTCGATATATTTGTCAGCATGCATGTACTGAAACCATTTCTGATGATTATTTGAGAATACGGCCCCCAAGCATCCCCATTTCCTCTTCTGTTCAAAAAAGAATTTTTGAGACTGCTCATTGAAGTAGAGATGTTTAGCTCCGCCCATCATTATTTAAATAACAAAAAACCATCTTGTACATAAGTTTTGGTAAAACTATATTCGAGTCCGTTATTCCTTGTGAAAAGTATGGAGAGCAGCGCATGTACCTGGATTATCTTGCCCTCAACCATAGAATATTCACGTATAAACGAACAAAATTTCATGACCTCCAAACTATTTTTGTTGCGACTACGCATGACTAACAATAAACCAATTGACTACTAGATAAGAAACTTCCGACTGCCAAATGACATTGCTGGTAGACATGCGCATTCAGTGTGCATTTGTAAAATTCGTGAGATTCGCTTCTTATTCGTATATACGTGAATTTTCTCTGCCTCAACAAAGGCCAGTCGATAGGGATTAATGAGAGATTGAGTCCGTTCCGAAAATTATGAGTTCATCCCGCTCTATCTCGGTAACTAAGTGTCATAGCAAGCTCCGGTTAGGACCTTATGTGTTTTCGTTCGGCAAAGGCTCTGAGAATGAGCCGTGAGACGAAATGAAAGGAGAGGCATGTTCTTGGATGTTTCGAGGTCAAGATTGTCAAAACACGAGGCTCTCCTTTCCTTCGGAATTTGTGGTCATATACATTCTACCTCCATCTCTTACATATTACGATCGAAAATACAATCGGTAGGTCCGTGCTTTTGAAGGGCAAGCCCCTTTCACATCTGATTCCACCTTCGATACTATTTTCCCAAATATTGTCATTGTCCATAACTGTCGAACAAAAGGACAACACCACACTTCGATTTCAGATTTGTGTTCTGTACAAAAAACAGCCTGTAATAACTATCTTTTTCCAATACTTGCCGGTGTGGATACTGAAACTCAAGACGTTATTTCATACCTAAATAAAACCTTAATATTCAACACTCACCTTATTATTAGCTTCATCGGTCATATCAGCTCTTGTTGTTGACCAACGCGCAACGCCTAGTAACGATACTACAAAATACTAGTCAAATAGCGGCACATAGCAATACCACAGATTAAAAAAATATTACACAGAAGCGAATGACTGACCTAACCTCTAATTTTGTCAAAAATATTCGACCTTACTCGTTACACATTGTTCAAAAAAAAATTGTTCGTTTTTGTTAACCAGCTGACGAACGTCAACCCTCAGAAGTCGAAACTTGTGCGAGCAATGGATCAACGAGGCCTTACCTTTTAACGTGCGATTACCCAGCACGGTGGCCCGGCGAGGATTCGAACCCCGGCCTTCCGCTTGATAGGCAGATACGCTAACCACATGAGTGGCTAAATTATATTATATTTTATATTATTATATCACATGAACGTTGATACACACATGTATGACAATTTTGCATTTTCTATGGTGAGGAAACATTTTTTTGTTACAGAGCATAAAGTTACAAACATATCGGCATAATCTTTCATATACATAACATTTTTTTAACAAAGTAAATATTGAAATGTGATGAATAACCGATACGTGGCGTAAAGTTACAAATCTATGCCCTGAAATTCTGTTATGAAACTGACTTGAGAACGAATAAATGCAATATTCACTTGATCATAAATATTTCTGCATTTTTCTTGTGCATTCATTCGTGGAATTCATCAAATCTTAATTATGTAAACATCTCTTGATATTTTCGGAACCGTACTGAAAAGTCTTCGCACATAATCATATTGGAAATTTTTCCATTTTCGTTGATGATAGACCAATCAAATACCAAATTTTGGATTGTGGTGGCCTTTACTTGATGGAAATCCATAGTTATTAAATTTTGTGGAAATTTAATCGTGTCTACCTTATAGCGTAACAATCACCCAGACGGCACAATCATATTGCATGAATATCCTAGGCACATCCCAGTGGAATATTGGAATATGCCAGGAATATCCCATATCCCCCAAAACATATGATATGCATATTCCATGGATATTCAAAGTCACCATGAAACTTATTCCAGGAATATGTTTTGATATCCCAAGATATGTTCATGGCATATGCAACAGATATGTTTTCTTGCCCTTGAAATATATGCCAGGAATATATTTTTTGTACTGCATAGCATATATGCATTTTTTGACCGGAATAGCAGAAAAAAAAACACATCAAGAATAAAAAAATATAGGTGAACAGAAAAATTTTTATTGAAAAAAACTCAAAAAACAGTTAAGTAAATAGGAACGCTAGATATATCACCAAGAACTTTGGACTCATCTCCTGAGACCCAAGTATTCCCAACCATATTACTTGGTGAGTGATGATCATGCATCAATTCAGTAATGATTCTTTGGTTTGCTGGTAGAGTCAAGGACTGCATTATCACGGTATCAGAACTATTTACTGTTTCTTCAGCGCTCTGGTCATTCTTTGACGATTCAGAAATTTTCTGCTCTTCAGCAAAATTGTCGCGAGAAATCAACAATGTTTGGTCAGTCAATCTCTTCACTTTTCTCAAAAAACATTACTTCATTGTCTTACAGGGCAAAACATAGACTGTAGGTGAATGAGTCGCTTTACTTCTTTTTGATTGGACAATATTTATTCTCAAACACTGTGAGGGGGTTGATAGTACTACGACACTGAACACACACACTGAATAACTATTGATACAACTATTTTATAATGAGTCAGTCGTCTTGATTACTTCTCTTCGATAATATGAAAAACTTAATTTTCTCACTGTGAAACTGAACTGAAAACTGATAGCGGGAATGCTAATTTTAGTTTTAGATTACACCTCTCCGAATGCTCCAGGGCTCCTAAATCTAATTTCACTACTGGTGGAATTTGACACTTGTCATTTTTCAACCAATGGTAAAGCTGAAATAAGAAGTCCCGGAGCAACACACAAAATGAATGCTGCGAATTTTTTATCAAAAACACTTACAGTTGACTGAGTTGACAAGATCACATGTCAATGTCATTTGTCAAAAAAAAACATGAATCTTCGGAACGACCAATCAGCTTTCGATTTCTCAAGCTGCGGCGTAGATAATTGAATACCTATCTCAATTGGTTGACATCTCACATCAAATGTCGTACTTGGAAAATCTAATCATGCTTCAACTTTAATATTTTGTCTACGAACCTTGAAATTCGTACTACAATATTCTCTTGCTGATAGTTATGTCTCTGTCTCTCCTATGAAGTCAAACATAGTGCCATTTCACTTTTTGCATGAAAGGAAGAATATAATTATGTGGTACATGAAATACCACCCCAGTTTCCAGTTGAAATAGGAACAAGGATAAATGCGTATATGATAACAAAAGAAAAACTTCCGGTGTTACATTTTTAATTAACTAGTTTTTTATATTAGTTGAATAAGCTACACAAATTCATTTTGAATATTCCCAGAATATTCGAATATCTACCTTTCTGCTCGATATGACATTTGAATATACCAGTAATATTCAATAAGAATATCTGATGGATATTCGTAAAAATATATTCCAGGAATATTTTTCATGGATATTGGATAAAACACATATTTATGGAATATTCCAGAAATATTGCAATATCTACTGGAAAATGGGATGTAGTAGGGATATTCCAGGAATATTGGGTGCCGTCTGGGCAAATACCAGTTGCCGACCATGTATAATTTCGAGTATTTCTGAGGTGGAATTATATTGAAAAATTAAACTTATTTTTTTTGAGAATCGCAAAGTTTACCTTTATCAGTGAAGAGTAACAGTTTCCTTAGTTTCAAGTGGATTGGAGTCATCAATGGAAAAAATGCAATTTTTGGACAGTATGATGCTTCAGAAGAACTGATACTGTTGTTTGTCTTGAACATCAAAACTTTTGTGGAAAACAGTGCGGTACATAAAGTGTCTAACATTGGTTTGATCGAAAAACATGCAAGAATCGTTGTCCACGAATGATCACTAAGAGAGTCCAAATAGTTTCCATTAAATCGCCTGATGAACGAAACTTTACGCTCAGAGGTTCATTCAGTATATTGATTTCCAAGAGATGAATCTTCATTTGTGGACAAAGATTCAACACAAATTGCGAAAACAACACAGTTTTCATAAATCTCAGACAAAAATAAGCAAATAAACACTATAAAAAATATTCACACATCATATCAAAATATCGAAGTGACAATGTGACAATTGACACCGAATTTGGAAAATTGGAAAATAACGCCCCTTGCTGGAAAAATTGTGGGAACCCCCAAAAATGTCGATTGATTTTTCCGCCACAAAAATCTAAACAAAATATAATCAGAGGAATCGCCAGGGTTTTCAGGCATCTTCGTCGAAACGTAATCTAGTCATATTCTGGTAGACGATAAAACCGTGTGAAACTATAGTTTATTACTATATCGGCATATTAAAACGATTGCGTGGAGACCATATACTAATCGAAACCTTGTTTGAATTTGGTTGACGATGTCCAGTGGGAGTGGCTCAAACTTTCATTGTCTCAACTATTCAGCAAATGAATAGCCGTGTGTCACTGAGGGAACCTATGGCCAGTCGAAACAGCTGCCTGGCATTGGATTTGTAAATGCAGTCATTTCGAAAATGGAATTTCTGTTTTCTGTGGAGGGTTGTTGCTTCATCTGCAAGTAGACAGAAAACCATTCTCGTTGGCGGCGGTTCACTTGTTACGTCTTCTCGCCCTAGAAGTTCACACCGTCTGCACCAGATTCATACTTCTGCTTGGTGAGGACAAACCGTTGAACCGTTCGAGAAAGTGTTTTGTGTTGGCAAATCCAGTCGAGTGTCACAGCTGTCTGGCGTTGGATATGTGCAAGAAGACCGAAAACGACTCTCGTTCTTTGTTGGTAATTTGTTGAGGCTTTGCCGTACGATATGCCCGCTGTTGAAAGTCTCCTCTACTTGATGTAGTAGGAGTTTGAGTCTTCGGTATTCCAGCAGATGTCGTTTCACTTTAGAGGTTTACACCATCTCATGAAATAATCAGATCGTTCAATGATCAGGGTTGCTAACGTAGATGTCCGTGTTACAAGTAACTAGATGCACACCCGTTAGACTTGTACGAGCTGGATCTAGACCTTGTTCTAATTCCCTAGGCCTTTGCTCGGGGGCAGCATGGTTACTCGCGGTCCCATCAACTATGAAACGTCATTCTTCAACACACCAGATGAATGCTTGAGAAGTCAAGGTAGAGGTTTTCTCCACATGCTTTCCAACGAAGTACGACTGAGGGGTGTGGTTGCTGAAAATTCTGAACAAAATTTGTAATGGTTTGAAAGAAAATTACAACTTATTTTTCGAGTTTCTTATTTCCGAAATAATATAAATCCCAAATGCTGGTCTAATTCTTCTGAGTTTTTTAACACTTTACTTGTCATCTCTTTTGTACTCAATCTGTTGTCGTTCTCGGCCTTCTTTCATTTGAACAAGCAAAATAATTAATGAAAGGTGAACAGCTTCAGATATGTCATCCAGTTCCTTCGGAATAAATCAACATCAACAAACGTTGAAAAGAGTACAGCTTATCTAATCCAACCTGGCACAAACTCAGCTACGTTTTCATTTGCACACTGGTAGTGCAGAATATGACGAAAGAAAAAACATCTACTGTGAATAAATATCGACAAAGGGAACGCTCATAATAGGTGTTTTTTTCTCTTACTATACTTCACAGATTGCTGGGCATATACGTCATTAGTTCTGTGCCAAGCATAGACATTACAACTAATGGACTGGCCTTTATGGCAGTTTTCCATATAACACGATGCGGAAAAGAATAGAGAGAGAAAGTATATGCACATTGAAGAGATATTGTGAAGGACAGAATGATGATTCTATACTTGAATTACTCTATCCTTCTAAACCTCTCTTTATATGCTTTACTGTAAAGGAATTCATTTGGATGTTATATTTTGAAGTATCTTGCTCACTGTGCAGTCCTCTCTCTCTTAAGGCGAGTCCATTAGTTATAGTGTCTATGGTGTCAAAATGGTAAAATTGATTTTGAACTATATCAAATGAGCACTGGAGTTCATTTCACTCCTGTTCAATAAAGTGCTTTCTAATATTTCGAAGTAGTACAAAACCCAACTAGTTACCGTATCATTGAAGTTTTCTTCATTGGATATTCCTGCTTAATCAAGGTCTGTGAGTCCTTGCACTTTAATAAATGAAGTCCGTTGTTTGGTATGATCCAGGAACAAAAGTCGTTCAAAACACCATAAATGGGCCTCAACAGCCTCGATCTTAGCGCTTCTGTCTTTCTGATTCTGGATATTCCCTAATCATTCACTGAATTTTTCGATGAGGAACTATTTCAGCATTAAACGGTATTTACCTGTTGTGTTTGTCCTCTCATCTCGTGAATTTGCCGTAATTACGGCAACGTCATTTGATTTTTAACTGTTTGAAATAGGTAGAGAGGATGTTTCATATTATGTGAAGATTCATAATTTCTAACGATAAAAAACACACACTGCTCTCGATTCTAGGTGGATTGTTCTTCAAATCAAGCACCACAACAAAAACTCATCACATAACTCCATTGATTCATCGAACTCCTGTCAAAATTAGCATGTCCTGATTTCCATCAAGCATGTGACTTAAGACTGGAACTAATCCACTGCGCCAACTCCGTGCTGTACAGTGAGGGCCCCAAAGGAACGTAAAGAATTAATCAATAATACTATCCCATTTTATATCTTAATCAAACATCGGCCAACCATATAACTGAAGGCTTGGTACCCTCAAAAATTATATTATAGCTTATGATGCATGTGCTTATTTTATCGGTCTTGTTTAAGCTGACAGAGATCGAACTCTAAGCGGAGTATTGAGCCCTAGCTCATGTTCGATAAGAGTCGTCTGCAGTTGCCAATTAAGCTCTAATTTCAGATTATTTTCGTCGATTGAAACCAGATAAAGGGTCAGAAGGTCAACTCTCAGAAAGTCTGAGAATATAAGGAAAGTCCTCGCAGGCATACAGCTTGTTTTTTATTCGAAAAAATATATTTTATATATTATATATGACAAGTAAATTACGTACTGAGTTCAGTGACCCAACACAATCCCGAGTTATTTCGTGGTTTTATCTGAAGGGGCACTCTTCTGTGTAGACATTTTGCTAGCAGTTGTATTGGTAGTTCCTTTCTTACTTCCCGTTTCGGTAATGTCCGTCTGCTCCTCACTCGATTTTCCTTTCGAACACCTCTCGTCGCCGCAAAATTCTTCTTCCTCGCTGAATTCAATTTCATAATCTTCTTCATCACTATTGTCACTGTCCGCAGTCGTTTCTTCAGTTCCAGTTTCGAAGGAAATTGGCATTGAACTAGTAGTGGTGGTACCGCTTGTTCCCGACTTACGTTTTCTTTTTTCCGAATCGACAGAGACGTTGACGCTTGTTTTGGTGCTACGCTTACACGGATAGTAACTTACGTTCACCGTTTCCGTCAAAAGTACTGGTGTCCGATTTTTCTTCATATCTTCGCAAATGCATCTATCGTAATCACCGATATTTTCGCTCAGAATCAAAGCTTTGTCTGCAGGGTCGAGTCGATCGATGCATGCTTTGGTTTCTTTGGGGACTTTGAACTGTCTATAACACCAGTTCAGAAGGCACATTAGTATCAGAATTTTGGAAGCGATGGTGACAGCAAAAATCTGAAATATTGAAAATATTTGTTTATGTGATGATTCCACAGGAAAGGGTAGTAAAGGTTATATTTTCCATATTTCAGGGTAACTGAGGTAATGTTCCATGTACAATTTCAGCATTTAACACACACATTCGAAAAAATTTCTAAGAACGAAATATTGTTATTTTCAAACATCTATGATAGAAGTTTCAGATGAAGTATTGAAAAATACTGAACCATAGCCGTATTCGGGTTCGCAATAAATACTAATCTAGGAAGGTTCAAAATGGTCATCCACCCCATTATTGTAGAAATATTCGGGAAAAACCCTTCAAGACTCAACAGTCCAACTATTTCGAACTGTTCCTGGACTGTTTCTGTTGTGAACCCGAACACACCTCATGTGTGTAGATACAAAGTCAAAAATATTTAAGTCGGAAAAATATAATTGATTATTCTTCCATTTTTCTCGTAGTCATGTAATATTCTGTAAGATATCTTTAGTCCAGTCTATGACCATTTTCCCGTGTATTTATCCCATACAGCACCGATTCGCATGAAAATTTGGATTCAGGATCTACATACACTCTTTTTCAAAATCTACCCTGTGCCGAGGGTTGCTTTCTCCCTGGGGGTGGATGTCACCCCTTCTTGGGGGTGAAAAATTTTGTATTGGAAATAAGTGCGGAAATCGATAGATTGACTAATTCTGAGCACTTTTTGTTCAATGAAGTTTTTTCTGAAAAGCAATACTTTTCGACTTATTCGCGAGTGAAATTGTCGGTTTTCAGACAAAAAACCACGTTTTCAGATCCTTTTTCGCGAATAACTGGAAAATAATGCATCTAATCGAAAAACCTGCAGAGAGCAAAATTTTAGCTTTTGAAAAAACAAAGGCGATTGTTCATTTGTGATGTATGCAAACCCACTACAAACTGAATAATTGCTTGTTGAAAGTTGATTGGTATTTTCAAACGCCAAAATGGAAAGTTTATACGTACAATAACCAAAAACCATTTTTCGGGAAAAACTAACCTAACTAACTAACTAACTAACTAACCTAACCTTTTCTGAAGTCCTTCAAAAATCCTTCATTTCTGTTATTTATAACAGTTTCTAGCATCAAAACTGACCGAGGTATGAAGGAAATAATGTTGAATCCTATTTTTTCGTTGAAACAAAATTGGGAATAACTCATCCTCTCTATTCCCCCCTTCGAAAAAAATCGTTGTTACTCCATAATTCACCTCATTCATGTTCTTTCAACGAGTTCTGAGTTTTTCATCAATTGAAAGTACGTAGTTTTGGAAAAAATTGAGATTGAAGAGAAAAAATCATATACGTAATTCAGCGAAAAATAACAATTTCTTCCAAATAACTCGAAAAGTATTGATCACATGCAAAAATTTTCAGAGTACAAAATTAAAGGCTATTCTTCTCTGAAAATTTTGGTGTTTCATTTTTCTCAGCAGGATGAAAATAGAGTGAGATATGGCCAGTTAAATATTGTGAGGGTTCGCGCAAAGTACCTTTTTTGAGCCTTTTCAGCATGAACCTTTTCAAAAATATGATCCGAAACAAAAAATAATGTGAATGAGCTTATAGCTGTTGAAAAAAGCTACAAAATGATTTTTTGGTGGAATTGATTGCTTGAAGACTAAGCGAGTTGTGAGAAAAAAACCAATGTACATTAGTATATTGAAGAATACACATAGTAACTATATTTTAAGCCTAGTGGAACTGTATGTATATTATATATGTATATATACATATAGTTCCACTAGGCAACGATTTTTTCCAAAGGGGGGGAAGAGAGGATGAGTTACTCACAATTTTTTTTCAACGGAAAAATAGGATTCAACATTATTTCCTTCATAGCTCGGTCAGTTTTGATGCTAGAAAATTTATGAATAACAAAAATAAAGGATTTTTGAAGGACTTCAGAAAAGGTCTAATTAGTTTTTCCCGAAAAATGCATTGGTTTTTGGTTATTGTACGTAGAAACTTTTCATTTTGGCGTTTGAAAATACCAATCAACTTTCAACAAGCAATTATTCAGTTTGTAGTGGGTTGGCATACATCACGAATGATCAATCGCCTTTGTTTTTTCAAAAGCTTTGATTTCACTCTCCGCAGGTTTTTCTATTAGATGCATTATTTTTCAGTTATTCGCGAAAAAAGATCTGAAAAAGTGTTTTTTTTGCCAGAAAACCGACAATTTCACTCGGGAATAAGTCGAAAAGTATTGCTTTTCAGTAAAAACTTCATTGGACAAAAAGTGCTTAGAATTTGTCAATCTATTGATTTCCGCACTTATTTCTAATAAAAAAAATTTCACCCCCAAGAAGGGGTGGCATCCACCCACAGGGCGAAAGCAACCCTCGGCACGGGGTAGATTTTGGAATGGAAGGTAAGTAGAACCTATATTCAAATTTTCATACGAATCGGTGCTGTATGGGATAAATACACAGTTCACACTTTTTTCACCGTCATAGACTGGAGTACTTGGGATATTCAATTTTCAGCATTTTAAACACAAAAAAATATAATAATGAAATAACCCACCGCTATTATTAATGCAGTGGTTTTTATTTTACTCCTGTTCACGCAGTTAAAACCTCCAGTTTCCACGTTGCACATGTGATAGAGTAGTAAAGATGGCTCATAAACTTCGTCGTCATTTAGTGTCGTTTTCCAATCATTTTGACATTCACATTCACCAGAGCTATCAATTTCTCCATAATGACATACGGTATTAATCTAAAACAATCAGAGATTATTGATTAGGTGATTCATTGTTTCAATTTTTCCCCATCAATCACTTTTACGTGTGCGTCCAGAAGGTATATGAGTATAGAAGTTATACAAAGTATACAAGGTACCCACCGAATAAAAACATAGCTTTTCAAAGTTTTATGCCTTTTTTCAAATGAAAAAACATTTATTGCTTTCATATTGGGATTCCTCTCGAAAAGAACGCTGGGAAATTTTAGGGATTTATGAGTTTATACCGAGCGATTCAAAAGTTATGCTCAATTGAATGTGAATAAGCCAATTCTATTCAACAGTGGCCATTTCCAACAGAAAGTCAATTGAAACTTTTCCTAGAGATCAATTACCCTAACACCAAACTGATATTTTTGCACTCTACGCGCGTTTCGCTAACAAGGTTAGGTTAGTGTTGTGTATTTTCATTCGTTTCTTGAATGTTCTGTTGATCCAGATCACAAATGTTTTATTCATTACGTTTGTCAATTTGATGTATTGAATAAATAAGTCATTCTCTGATAATACTTTTCGAATATATAATAGTGGCGACGAGTAAAGTGCGAATCCACAGTTCACAATGAATGCAGAACAATTCGATAAACTTATGGAAGCCTTAACAAAAGCCATGCAACCCACATCTACAAACAATAGTGTTTTTTCCGATGCAATTTCTCTGGATCCCTTTTGTGAAGATAAGGAAACGTGGGAAATATACATCAGGAGGTTGGAAAATTTCTTCAATATGAAGAAGATCACCGGAACGTCGAAAGAAATTGATGAAAAGAAAAAGGAATGGTTGATTCATACGATGGGTACCAAAACCCTCCAGCTGCTTTTCAATTTGACCAGTCCCGATGATCCAAAAAATAAGTCATATGATCAACTAATTACTTTAATAAGAGAACATTTACATCCACCCCCAAGTGTTATTGCTGAACAGAATCGTTTTTCGCAAAGAATTCAAGAAGAAGGCGAAACTATTTCAAATTTCGTTGCTGATCTCAAAAGACTCTGTAAAAACTGTGAGTTCAAGTGTCACTCTTGCAACGCTTCAACTGCAAGTGGTCATCTCAGACAACAATTCATTAGCGGTTTGAGAAATTCTTCTTGGTTAGAAAAATTGATCCAACTCAAAGAACCTCGCAATACCTTTGAAGACTGTGTGAATATGGCATTAGCCATGGAATCTGCACAGAAAGATTCAAGAGAAATTCAGCTCACACGTACTGCTTCATCCTTATCTCAGAATCAGTTGAAACCACCATCTCAGTCTCATAACAAATCGATTCCATCAATGTTTTCATCTAAAGACGATAGAAAATGTTATAGATGTGGTGATCCTTCTCATTTAGCGAACGTCTGCAAACATGTACAAGCACGATGCAGTAATTGTAGAAAAGTTGGACATCTAGCTAGAGTGTGCCAAAGTAGTACCGAGCAATTTCCACAAAAATTCAGAGGAAATCAAAGAAGGACAAATCAAAATCAATTACAGTTACTAAACTCTGAATCAGAAGATCCAGGAAACTCGGAGATGGAAAACTACTACATAAATACCTTAGAACATTGCATTCCAGAAGAAATAAGAAAACCTGATAAAATGATGATGGACATTTTCATAGATGACGTTCCAATAAAACTGGAGTTTGACACTGGTGCGGCTGTGTCATCCATTTCGTTAGAAACTTTCAAAACATTGTTTCCACAGAAACAAATTCATGAATCTTTTCTACCACTCAAAACATATACAGGGGAAATAATACATCCTATTGGGTTCTCGACAGTACAAGTAAAATACAAGAACCAAATTGCGAATACAAACATTTATGTTTTACCAGGAAGAGTTGATCCTATTTTTGGCAGAGAATGGTTAAGATACTTTGATGTTAGTTTACCAGAAATAAATCAAATGGAACATTTCGAATTGACTGAAACGATGAGAAAAGATTTGTTGCAGACATTTCAACAAATATACCCTGATGTTTTCAAAGAAGAAGTTGGAAAAATCAATAACTTTGAGGCAAAATTATTTTTGAAAGCTGATTCTATACCAGTATATGTGCCTGCTCGTAGAGTTCCATATGCGTTGAAAGGGAAAATTGATGAGGAAATTGACAGATTGGAAAAGGCGGGTTTCATTTCAAAATTGGAATATAGTGAATGGGGAACGCCAATTGTACCAATTGTAAAGAAAGATGGCTCCATTCGTTTATGTGCAGATTACAAAGTTACTATAAATAAGGTTCTACAGAATGATCATTTTCCTATTCCTAATCTACAAGATATTTTTGCAACAACGATGCTTGGTGGGGTAATTTTCACAACCCTTGATATAAGAGAAGCTTATTTACATTTACCTGTCGATGACTACAGTTCCAAAATACAGGCGATTACTACTCCGAAAGGTGATTATAAAGTTAATAGATTGATGTTTGGAACGAAGGTTGCGCCATCTATTTGGCAACGATACATTTCTAGAACCCTTTCTGACATACCTGGGGTATGCGTCTTCCTTGATGACATAAAAATACAAGGAAGTACTCTCGACCAACATTTGGAAAGACTCCATAAGGTGATGAAACGTCTCCAAGATGTGGGATTACGAATAAAGAGAGAAAAGTGCAAATTTTTTCAATCAACCATCACATATCTGGGCCATAGGATTTCCTCACGGGGAATAGAAAAAACAAATGAAAAAATTGAAGCTATCACTGGAGCAAGATCACCTAAGAACGTAACGGAATTGAAAAGTTGGCTTGGAATGGTAAATTATTATGGTAAATTCTTAGAAAATTTGGCATCAAAATTACATCCACTATATTCATTGCTCAAGAAGGATGTCGATTTCATTTGGAATCAGAATTGTGAAAAGGCTTTTCAGATAATCAAGAAGGAAATTGTTTCAGAACGAATTCTTTGTGCATATGATCCCAATCTTCCTCTTTCATTAGCCACAGATGCGTGTGCGTATGGTTTGGGAGCTGTTCTCTCCCACATTTTTCCTGATGGTAGTGAAAAACCAATTGCATTTGCTTCCAGAACTTTGAACAATTCCGAAAAAAACTATAGTCAAATTGATAAAGAGGCTTTAGCCATATATTGGGCACTGAATCATTTTTTTCAATACTGTTACGGCCGTAAATTCAAACTCATTACAGATCATAAACCACTGATTTCAATTTTCGATCCTAAAAAAAAAATTACCGAGTATGATTGCTACTAGAATGCTCCACTATGCACAGTTTCTTCAGGGATTCGATTACGAAATCAGCTACCGTTCTACAGAATGCCATTCGAACGCAGATGCTCTGTCTCGAATACCTATCACTGGAAATGTTGGGGATTCCAGAAAAATCATTGATGACGTTAAAACATATCAGTTGTCTCAAATTTCAATTCTACCTGTTACCCATCGAGAAGTTGCTGAGAAAACTAATGAAGACCCCGCTTTGAAAGTCATTCTCGTAAATCTTCGCAAAAGCGAGAAAATTAATATCACAGGTTACTCAGGAAATGACTTTGAATTTTCTATTTGTGATGGAGTTATCTTCAAGGGTTCGAGGATAGTGATTCCTTCTGTTTTGAGGAGCAGAGTTTTGGGGGAGTTACATCAGACACATCCAGGTATTGTTAGAATGAAAAATTTGGCCAGATCTTACGTTTGGTGGCCGAAAATTGATTCAGATATAGAAACGCTCATCATGAACTGCCGCTCATGTCAAAGTGTTCAGAAAGACCCCAAGAAAGTCCCTTTACATCACTGGGAAGAGCCTAGTTCACCTTGGCAAAGAGTACACATAGACTTTGCTGGACCTTTCATGGGTACTTATTTTCTACTTGTGGTGGATGCTTTTTCTAAATGGCCGGAAATTTTTTCAGTAAATTGTATCACAACATCCAAGACCGTATCAATTCTCAGAGAGATATTCGGAAGATTTGGGTTACCCATGATATTGGTAAGCGACAACGGTTCTGTATTTCGATCCAAAGAATTTACTCATTTCATCAAAGCTAATGGAATTCATCATAAATTTTCGGCACCATACCATCCCGCAACTAATGGACAAGTGGAACGTTTAGTACAAACTATGAAGCAATCTCTACGTAAAATGATGGAGGATTCTTCAAGCCTCGATATTAAATTGACAAACTTCTTACTGCAATACAGAAAAACACCGAATGATAAAAGTGGTTTTTCTCCTTCTATGCTGATGTTGAATAGAGACATAAGAACACGCCTCGACCTACTGAGGCCAGAACCGTTGGTGGGCACTGATAATAAACGTACAGCTTACGCCAAGACTAAAGAATTTTCTGTGAACGAGCCAGTAAAAATTCGTATTTACAGTAATAAAGATAAAAGGTGGGAATTCGGAAAAATCGCGAGAAGAGATGGCTTACTACATTACATAATCAATGTGAATGGGCAAGAAGTGAGACGACATGTAGACCAAATAACAAGTACTGGTGTACTCAGTTGTGAGTCTGACTACCCGATTTCTGACCTTTCAGAGGAGCCGGCTTTGAACCTTTCCAAAAACACTATTACCGAAAGTGGAATAGAAACTGTTGATTCTCAACTAACACAAGAGTCAACAGAAGATTCTGCCTACGTGCCTGAGATGAGTACAGAAGCAACACAAGTACAAAATGAATCTACAGGGAGAGCCCGGAGTTCTTCATTGAGAAGAAGTACAAGAGTGAGCAAACCAGTTCAAAGACTGAACTTATGAATTCTTTCCAAGGGGAGATATTTGTTGTGTATTTTCATTCGTTTCTTGAATGTTCTGTTGATCCAGATCACAAATGTTTTATTCATTACGTTTGTCAATTTGATGTATTGAATAAATAAGTCATTCTCTGATAATACTTTTCGAATATATAATAGTTAGCATCTTCCGAAGATAATTGATACTAAATCTAAAGATTGGGTTAGTTATTTATATACCTAAAGTTTTCGGTCCGATATGGACTTTGTTTGTTACTGTTAATTATTCTGATTAATTTCTCGATAATGAACTAGTGCAGTCACTACTGTCATCTGTTTGTCATTATTGATTATTACTGATTACTTTCTCAACAATAAATTGAAAAGCGGGCTCAGAGGGAAAGGTCCCTTGTCACCATTCATACTGTTTTTACATTTTGCCATTTCTAGACTCTCACATGCATCGAGTAGTCTTGTGTCATGCACATGCTTTATCAGTTTAAGATTGCTTTCACCAATTTTGTGGTCATTGTCTAGAGCGTGTTGGGCAATATTGGATTTTTCTACCCCTCCGTATTTCATGGGTGCCAAATGTTCTTTGAAACGGGTTTTAATAGATTGTCGGCTCTGGCCTATGTATTTGTTGTTGCAATCTTGACAACTGATTTCGTAAATACCCCACTTCTATGAGTTCTCTAATTTATCTTCTGGGTTACCAAGAAGCTGTTGTGACTTGTAAGAAGTTTTATATGCAACTTTCATATTCACTTTGTCAAATGTCTGTTGAAATCCTCCAGTGTGTCTATATGTCTATAAACAATGCCTAAAGCATTGTTTATAGAGATAATAGAAATACAGTTAGTCAATGCCTGTGAAAAAAAAATTCGAAGCGTTTTCTATATGCTATCTAAAGTATAAAGCCGATATTAACGTTTACTTGACAATGCACGACAAAGTTTCCTACTCTGAAGGGAAAAATAGGTGCAAAGTTATGTCTGTCAGTTCGACTGGAATGTTCAGAGAAAGATAATGAAGTTTCGAAATAAAGTTAACGATAGAAGTTTATGAAGGAAATTAAAGTTTAGGCATTGAAGTAATCTTCCAAACATGAATGATCTACGACATTGAACAAAAATTCCACTTTTGTTCCTAAGTTGAAGTCCATCTTTTGGTATTTTGTATAAGTAATCATGAAAATCTGTGATTTAGGCTGCGACGTCCGTAAGAAAAATGGAAGTAAATAAATGACTTGGAAACTGAATCACTAGTGTCATCCATCCGTAGTATCCATCCCTTCAAACGATATTTCCATATGGTTGACTATGTCTACAAACAATTCCTGAAGCGAACACTATGAATGCCATTCGTTTTGATACCGTCTTACACCCACTTACGCTATATAGTTCTATTTATACTCCTGTCATGTAGGATTATAAAATTATGATAGTGAGAAAATAATAAACTGGAATCAACTAACCATTCCTTGAATTTCAGCATCACTCATGTCCATTTGGTTACTTTCCAAATTCTCCAAGTCGAACTTTGTTACGGAAGCATTGAGGTTCATGCAAACATTATTAGGATAAGAATATGCCTGCAATACAAACACAATACATTAAATGATTATTGAAAAATGAGTGATTATACAATTTCAGGAAGTGGCTTTTGAAGATCATTCAAGCAGACAGGTGCACACTCGCATTCTTTGGTACTTGGATTAAAATAGCTCTTCTCTCCTGAGTACTTGATGACACAGTCTTGAGGCCTACATTCTTGGAGTGGGTCCGTGTCCAATGATGGGCAGGGATTTCGATCTGAAATTCATTTGACAGTAACAATTATTCTTTGAATAGTCACGTGTTAGTGACAAAATGGTTAAGGCTTTCGCGGCCGAGGTTATTAGTATAACTAATATCGGAAATGAGTAAGCCTCTGAAGAAGCTGGCCACTCGCGCTAGCGACACGTTAGGAAGAAATTCCAAAGAACGACGGCCTTCACGTGTTAGTATTTTTTTGTTGGCCATTGCAATATAATTCAATTTCATAGGCAATCATTCTGCTTTTGAAATGAAGAAATTTGTAAATATTATACTCGATGATGGATCAAGTTATGAGTAATAAGTTTTCAGAATAATTACAGAATATATGTATACGGGGAAAAATCCGAGAAAGAACATCACGGGAGTGAGGAGGAAGAGATATTGGAGAACCATATGTTTTACTTCACTTCAGATTGATCAGCAACGGATCAAAATGAATAGCTTGAATAAACATGAATGCTCAAAACAGTACCTGACATAAACCCAGATGAGATTTTCGATAAACGCAATCACTGTAATGAAAAATCCAGTGCCAAATAGCTGTTTCCTCCGGTCATAGGTCAGTGGCAATTGGCAGGATTTGTCACAATACACTTCAGATAATTGAAAAAAACATGAAGTCTATTGGAAAAGATGTTTATCGTAAAGGCAAACTGCAGTCTACTGGATGACTGAAGACGCAAACTCCAAACTTTGGTTATCGATTAAATAGCATTTCGCATATAAAGTTAACATCATTGACGAGACATAAGCTTCTACTTAACACATTGGACGACATTGTGCTTTTGAAAACATAATTTCTACTTCATCACATATTTTAGTCACTCACCCTCCATGGTTGTATTGGTTTTGAATTCAATCACTTTAGTGATAACTTTCTCGTATTTATCACTCATATATTTAACTGCAATAGTGCAGGTTCCTTGACGATGGAGTAAATACTGAAGAAAATTATATTAGATATTGGATTTGTACATCACTCAATCAGTCACCAAATTAGGATAAATAAGTGTCACATTCTTCGTATATTTGGCATATAATATTCCCATATGACCTCCAATCACGTACATTCTACAGTCGTTTTGATTTTCCTTGGATTGTTCGCAACATTCCTCCATATGTACTGATATTTCCAAATCTTTGTCACATTTATTTTCGAGGGTGAGATCTAAAAAAGATGAACAATGTGACAACAGATGGAAATAAATTCGATTCTCACATATAATCATTGCAATATCTCCCTCATTGATTGGACCGATTCCTACATCCTGTAATTCATAATTGAATAGTATGTTGCTGTGATTTCATTGAGCACAATTTACCGTTATTTCGATATCAGACTGGCATAATAATATATTAAATAAGAATATGAATAAATTACAAATTGAGAACATGAATGACATAATCTGATAAAGTCAATCAAAAATGGAAGTTTCATCACTGTCGTCACGTATTGTTCCAAACTGTGTGTCATGGAAACCTCATTAAACTTTAATATGATATTGGGTTTTTCAAAAACAGTGCTGATTATTTCTAGAAGTAGACTCGTACCAATAAATTTCGAGTCTGTGTAGATCAGGGGTGGTCAAGACGTCGACCGCGGTCTACCGGTCGATGTAGTCGGTAACCCGCCGACTCATTCCACATAAATAGCTACAAAAATATTTCAAATAAGCGCGCCGTATCGGTGAAAGCGGCAGTGAAATCCGGAAGATAAAAGTACGGGAGTTGAAAACTAGGTTAGGTGCTCAGCAACCTTTGTTCAAGAAGCCAGACACAAAATCAAAAGCTGCATTTTACAGAAATATTGAATAAAAGAAAAAAACCTTTCGACGACGGAGAAATCATCAAAGAAGCCATGTTGAAAGCTGAAGAAGCTCTTTTTCAGGATTTTAAAAATAAAAAGGAAATCATTTCATCAATCAACGACATTTCACTGTCACGAAATACTGTAATGCGCCGCACCGAAGCTATCAGTAAAAATTTGGAAGATTTGCTCAATGAAGATTTACGAAATTGTTGTTTTCTGGCACTTCAATTTGATGAATCTACGGATGTGGGTGATATTGCTGAATTGTGCATTTTTGTGCGCATGGTTTTTGAAGATATGACTGCAAAAAAAGAGTTATTGACAATAATCCCAATGAAAGGCCAAACAAGAGGTGAAGATATCTTCAAGTACTTCAAGAGCTTTATCAGCAAAACTGAATTTCCAATTGACAGATTGGTAGCTCTCACGACAGGCGGAGCTGCCGCTTGGAACAAAAAATTGGTTTTGTTACATTGTGCAAAAATTATGATGAAATTCCAAGCTTTACTAGTTATCACTGTGTCATACACCAGCAAGTTTTGTGCTCAAAAATTGTTAACGCTGATGATGTAATGAGAATCGCTTTTAAAGTTGTGAATTCTATTCGAGCCAGAAGTTTACAAAGACGTCAGTTTCGAGCTTTACTTGAAGAAGCAGAAGCACCACACGGAGATCTCTTGCTGCATACAGATGTAAGGTGGCTGAGCCGTGGAGCTTTTTCGAAAATATTTCGACAGTTACTTCCAGAAATAAAAAGTTTCTCACAATTGAAGGGGGAAGATGTTTCAGTGCTAGAAGATGAAAAATGGTTGATAAAGCTGGCTTTTCTTTGCGACATAACAGAGAAGCTAAATGAACTAAATCTAAACCTGCAAGGGAAAGACAAAACGTTGATTGCCTACGAAAAGTAGCTTTGTAGTTGACAGCGTTTGAACGCAATAAAAACGCAACACCGTTCTCGGTTGACAGATGATCATTTATCTTCCTGTGTGCGCATTGCAGTGACTTCATACACTGTGCTACACGACAAACTTGTCGAAAATATGCAATGCCAAGCATCTACAAGCCACAAACATTGATTATAAAATAAACGAAAAGACAAATATAATATATTTTTCAAGTTTTATTTCAAATTTCAAAAGATGTCATAGTGATGTAGTCTTAGTCACTAAACACAATTTTTTTTTATAAGACGGGTCGACCCCAGGGAGACAGTAAATTATAATGTAGACCGCATATTTAAAAATTTTGGCCACCCCTGGTGTAGATATTGTTTGAATTGGTATGGTCTTCATTAAAAAATGAATATTTCAAACAAAAAGCGAACTCTGCTGTTGTGAAGAGAATGAAAAAACTGGGTTTCTTTGAAAGTATACGAATGTGTCATAAAGGATTCAGGAGGAGCCCACAATTATGTGGCTGGGAATATGTACATAACAAAGCAATAATACCAAACATAAAATTGCATCATTCTACCGAGTAAACCACGATTATGGATCATCAGAATTTTTGACATATTTAATTTTGAAACCACACAAAGAGTAATTTGCCGTCATTGTACTCATCCCTCATTTCTACTGAGAATCCTACTCTAATTGTGACTTCCGAGGTACGGAAGGTTTTCTTGAAGCACAATTACTCAGATCATATTGTTGTTATCCTTTTTAGAAGATGAGATTCACTCCACTCCCATTTTTATTGTCAGTTTGTTAGACTTTCACATACAATTCGCAGTATTTCATTCAAGTTTAAGGAGAATCAGTCGAAAAAGTCAGACAGAATATTTCGAAATACTTTTGTCTAATTCAGACATATATATTACATGTATATATTACTAATTTTTTCTGATTTTGGTTGGTTAAAAGCCCAAATAACTACGAATAAACGAATCATTCTTCGAGATACGATGTTTTTCAAACAGTAATTCTTTCGTAAGTAGGTAGTCTGAGTATTGCTCTGGATTTTTGTCATATATGGCTGAATTCTTACATATTGTCTGAATATAATATATACCAAGGATGATAGTGTCCGCGCAACAGTTTGAAAAGCACTTCGATTCACACAACACACTGATAATTCATGAAAAATTTGTTCCACATAAACTTGTCACTAACGTGGTCTATTTTGGAATTAAAAAAAAGGTTTTTCTCCCTCTATTGTTCACTTCTTCCCCAAAAAAAAACTATTTTAAACGGTCGTGAGTCTTCCGTCAAAAACGATGCGAGGTTATTTTACCCCTGAGTCAGTTACGACTATCTTCCTATAAAAACTATAAAATGAAGAGAATTGAATACTTCACAAATATGACCTGAACATCCTGACCGTGCTTGATTGAATTTCAATTCAATGCAAAAATAAATTCGTCTAGAATCCAAGAAAAAGAGCAAAGTTTAACACTTGGACGACTATTGGAGCCGTTTTTTGTCCGTACAAGAGAGCAGACCTAATAACACCATCTCTGCTTGGATATACCTTCTCAATATCGGCTAAAGGCCATTGTAAAGTTGGATGATTCTTGGTAATAATCATTACTACCATTCCTTCTTTGATTGGATCGAAAGTGTTTCATTTCTGGCGAACTTGAAGGTTTGAAAAGTATTCAATTTAATCCAACAATTCAAATCTATTGAAGAGGTTGACGTTTGCAGAAAAGGTATTTTCAACTGGTAATGAATTCAATGAGTATCCGTAGAGAAAACTGCGGGTGTTGAAGCTACTGGATCTGTTAGATCGTTAGATGAATAGCACAAGGATCTAGAATTGAGCAGAAACTCAATTTGAACCTTGACACCTTTCATATTCGACTCGCAAATACCACCCCAGTGACTCGCCGCAGCGGAATTAAATTCAAACTAAATTTCTTGTGAGTTGAATTCCTTTTGAAGGGCTTCTGTATATTCATGGGAGTTGACAAGTTGATAAACTTCTACCAATTATTTTTTAGCGCCTATAAAGTTTGACCACGGTCCGAGAATAATGTGCTACAATTAACTCTACAAGATGAAAATCGTTTGAGAGCTGCAAGAAATTCTTCGGTGGATAGAGCTAAAGTAGTTTAAAGCAGATGAATAGACACACATATGCCTCTTGGCTTTTTATTCCTCTTTTATGTCCTATAGTTATATAAAAGGCTCCAGTGTAGTCTACTTCAGTCAACAAAAATGCTTCGACCTGACTCAGTCTTTCGGGGAGTAATTCTGCCATCATTTTGTAAAATCTCACAACCCTCGTCCCGCAAAAATGGTTTCCGTTGCACAAAATGAAACGAAGCAACGAGCTACTACTTGGAAACAAGAAAAAATGTATCACTTTCAACAGAACTATCTTATTCAAAGGTCTTGTGAATTCCAAGACCAACGAGAAGATTATTGAATTAAATGCCATCTATTACCTGGAAGTAATATGATTTGTAGTTGGTCGGTTTATATAGGTGCCTCTGAATAAATTTTTCATTAACTTATGGTGAGAATCGGAGCGAGTGAAAAACATTTCATTGCTCAAAGAAAAAAGCCAAAAACTATTCAACATTTGTAGTAAAAAATAACACTTTCTTTTGACTTATATATTGACTTGCAATCATTACAATCGATATAATCAACAATATTCATGAAGCAACATTTTTCTAGATTTTCCTATTTTAGATATCAATTTGCAGATATAAAATCTGCTAACGGTTCATTAAGTTTCACAACGTCGCCTTTTCTCCCTCTCTTGATGACATGAGGAATCGTTTTGGGAATCATCCTAGAAAATTCAAAAATAAAAGTTTCATTGAAATGAGATTGACATATATCTATATAATCTTACGTAATGCAATCGATCACAGGGCACACCGACAGGCACAGAGTACATCCTGTACAATCATCATTCACTTTGGGAATGTGAGTTTTTGGGTCGAAATGTATAGCTTGATATCCGGAGTCATTACAGGCCATATAACATTTTCCACAGTTGATACACATGTCCTGGAAAAATATTTTGATTTTGCAATGAACTTAAATGAAATGTTCGGAACATATATATGATAGACAAACCAATATCTTTGTCATTAAGAGTCACGAAAAAGTTTTATATAGCAAACATTATTCAGATGCAAATTGATGTCATTAGAGCCGACATCAATTAGAACTTCGCAGTTGTCATAATTATCTGGCCACTGAATGATTCCATCTGATTGCTATCTGAAAAAACTGGCGCCCGAGTCTTCATTTACAAAACAATTGGTAATTCACTCAAAGATTTGTGAAAAGTCTTTTTGTATAACTTTCATGAGAAATATTCAGGTATCAGCCAATTACGCCACGTGTAGGAAATATAGAGGTTTCAGATAGTGTTCTTCTGAAATCAGAACAGTACGTTTCCCCACAGTAAATCATAATATAAGAAAAATATTTGCGAAGAGCTCTGACGAATACGTTTCTACCACGAAACTGAATGACCTATTTTATTGAACACATCACTTACTCACATCATCTATAACAGCCACAACTTGTTCCTTGTTATTCAAAAGCTTATAAGGCCCAATCCTAGGAAGTGATCTGCCAAGAATTTCCAGCACCTTGGGAATAGATTTTTCATAACTGATATAGCCGTTTTCTGTAGGGTTGATTTCACACTCAGTGTGGTGCAAAATAGGATAATCATTCAACTTCGAGTCTTTGTAAAGTTTGGATAAGATTTCTTCCCTTTTCCTCTGGTAGGGCCCAAAGTGTGGTAATTTCTGAAAAGTAGTGCGGGTACTTATTAAAATATGCTTTAGCGTTTTCCTAAATGAAATCCAGAGAATCTTATTGGTAGATGAGTATAGCATAAATATGCTAATGGGTAAATGTTCAGACGAGCCTTTTTCAGTGCTGATTATTGTTGCAGTGCAAGTCGATTGCTTTATATTTTTCATACAATTCATCGATGTTCACTTCGATATTCAGTATCCAGGTGATATATTAACAATCTACATGCATTTTACCAAATTATTACGTAAATTCAGTAAACATTTACCTTTCCATTTTCGTCGTGAACTGCGAAAACTTTCTTTCCTTTCTGGTGTTTGAAAGTAGGTGGACTCTGGCCCTGCCATCCTTGGAGTCTGCCATCTAAATACAACATAGCTTTCAATCCGGTGCAGTAATCGTCTATGAGAGTGAAATCCTGATTCTGGACAGCGCTGCATACTTGGAAGGCTGATGCGCCGCATTGTAAATACTGGAAAGCGGTATAAGCAGAATCAATCCCACCAGTTGCTGAAAGTGAAATTGAAGAAATGAATTCCCAAATCTTAATAATGATTTGACATTTCAAAAAGGGACAATGTTACAAACTCGTAATAATAGATTTTCTGTAATACATCCATTTGTACCCTAGTTTCAAAACGAAGTTATCCATCCAGGGTAAGGTTCGGTTGAGTTGTTTATGCTCGTTCAGGTTTGATGTCTTATTTGAACGTCTTGCATAATGCAAATAGCTTGAGAAAGTTTTTTTTTTAATTACGTTACCTATACTCGTTACGGTCATAAGCGTCCTCAAAGAGCTGCCAGGCAGCAAGTTGGAGAAAATCTCTCAATTTATACTGCCTTATTTCAGGTAATGAATATTTTGCTTTGTACTAAAATATAAGAATATTCATCATGGAAAATCCTACGAAAAAATTCATATATTTTTTTTTAATATTTGGTGGTCAACAAAAAAATTAATATTGTTTTGTCTGACAACGTTCTGAGCACCAAACAATTCTCGGTTGATTTCTATTGATACATCAAAGAACCATAAGTATGATGGTATAAGGTGAGACCTCGTATCCCTAGCTCGTATGAGTTTCGACTTCTGATGGTTATTGTTCGTACGCAGACGACAACAGATTATTATTGGAAAAAAACAACCGAAGTGAATCGTGATTGCCGCAAATCATGAATTAACTGTCTCTTCTGTAATGTTGCTACGAATCAGCTAATCCTTACTTCACATTTAACAGTACACAGAAACTGACTGGTTTAATTAATCCAAATATATAGATCTTAGCTGGTAACTGCGAAACAGCTCCAGAATCGATTAATTGATCGTAGTTTTACCTTATGAGAGAGTTTTCAAAGAAATTTGGATTGGAATAATCCATGGTGTAATTCTAACTCATTTTATTTTCCACCTGATACGTACCTAAAATAGGAAAGTTTGGAATCTTGTTAGCGATTGCTGACACAGCTCTAAGACCAAGAGGTCTAGCGGCATTCCCACTAACTCCGCCGTAGGTGGTTCTTTTGTCTGATCCAACTGATGGCCAAGCCGTCGAATCCGGATTCACATGCATCAGTCCGGATATTGTATTTATTGCTGATACTCCGGAAGCTCCACCTGTGAAAAGCAATATATCCAATTAATATATTTTCACGACAAATCGTAGGTATAGGAGCAGTGAGCAATTTTTGTATATGAAGTGGAAGTTCCAAAATGATTACAATTATATCTGTTCTGGTGAAAATATTTATTTGTTCTGGTGTTGATATTTCACGTCAATTAAAATATAGTTCCTCCTTTCTTGAATAACTCTACTATGAAAAATATCTTCTTGAATTTGAAAAATATGGGGGAATACAAAAATTGAAAATACAGCCTCGAATCCAACAATGATTATGTAGTATTGAAGACTTTTTGGTTGAAGAAGAACAGGCCGATGAAAGTCCATAATGAAATATACTGGTACAGTGTCCTGTGGGATTTTCGGTTATAATTGCACGAGTGCATTAAAATTACCGATAATTTTGCAAGAAAGCGTGATATCTAAAAATTGCAGGTTTATTTTCATATTTTGGCGAAAGTTTACAAAATATGAAAATAACCGAATGCAATTTGTATAAGATATCACGCTTGAATGCAAAATTATCTGGTCATTTTTATGCACGTATGTAATTCATTGGGATATTTCATAAATAAAGAAATTGTCAACTTTCCTCTATAGATTGTATGGAGTACTCACCAAAACGCGAAATGTTTTTCTATTTTTGAAGTCTATCTGACATTTATTTGTGCTGTTTACTGACTTCTAGCGATACGGTTTCAAATGTGTTGTTATGGTGACTTGATACAATGCAATTACCGCTGTAAGTTTTCGATAATTGCATGGCTCTTAAGTGACATTTTATATATGAGGGAAATATTCACTATAATAAAACGCGACTCGTGTCCAATATCTTCTCCAAGTGGGAAGCAGAATTTCACGTTTATAATACAAGGAGCTAGAAATGAAACATATTTGAAAACATTATCTAATTTTCTAGGGTGTATCGTTTCCTCAAATGAAATCCATCTAAGTACTCATAACTTTTTTATCGCAATCCTGATCGATAAAAAATAACTGGTAGAATATCATTCACAAATAGTGGGAGTACCAAAATTTTTCAAATTCGTTATATGGTACCCAGCTACGGAGCTGAAATAGTTTGAACTCCACCGGGTTTGAAGGCCGTCGTTCTTCGGAATTTCTTCCTAACGTTTCGCTAGCGCAAGTCATCGGAAATGAGTAAGCCTCTGAAAAAGCAGGCCACTCGCGCTAGCAAAACGTTAGGAACAAATTCCGAAGAACGACTGCCTTCAAATCCGAAGAAAAGTAGTTATACTAAAAACCTCGGCCGCGACAGCCTTAACAGTTTTGTCAGTTTGAACTCCACTCCATTGAAACTGTAGCTCATGAATATCCCTTACATGCTTCAAGGGATTTTCTGGATACTTGAAATACGATAAGAAGGAATACTTTTTTCAAAGCAGTCACAAAACTGTGGATAGAAGAGGAGAAAGAGGTTATTTTTTTCAATTATATTGTGGGAGAATTCCTTACCTTCTTTTGCAGCCATCGCGATATCTGTTATGTCGGTGATATTAGGCGTCAGCTTGACGAAGAACGGTATTTTGATAGCCTTTCGTACCCATTTGCACACATTCCTCACCAAATCTGGTTTCTGCGAAATAATTCATTCAAAGCATATTTGAGTCGTTTACATACTCACTTTATCAAATTGAAAGGGGTTGGTCATTGAAGCGTATGTCAATAAAAAATGTACAATACTATCAGAATGCAATAAAAAAAGTCATAGGGATATCTGCTGATTTAATTTTCTGCATTGGATAGTACGAGACTCCCAATCTGTCTCCTCATCTGTGTTATGCAAGAGTACTAGAATAGAATTATTGCTTTTTATCCAATTTCTTCTCTTCCCACCTATTCCAATTATCTCGTTTCTCATATATACTACTTTCAGTAATAAGAGCATCCGCCCAAATATACTTCTGAGACCTTGTGTATGTACTCGCTTACGCTCCTCAGAAGTTACCCTTGTTTATTTGTTGTCTAGGAAAGCATATGATGTGAACAATGTTCGAATACTTCTCGGAAAATATTTCTGATCTCTCAGAAAATTCACCTGTGATATAATGTACTACATTTGTTCCTTCAAACCAATGTCTTCAAACTAAAATTTATTTCTTGTGAAAGCTTTACTATGCTTTCATAGAGTGGTGAGCCACGAATTGGCCATTTTTGAACTCTTTCATTTCCTATCATTTCTAAATCATTCAAATGGGTTTAAATTGGGTCTTTCCGTTAACCAGCCGACGTCCCCCTACAAACAAAGATGAGAATTAACGATGCCTCACACTTCTTAGTGTGATTCTCAGCACGAAAGAGGATAGCTGAACGTCTATACAAACTCGGTCGCCCATTCAGTGTGTAGCCGCTTGGAGCGTTGTTTGATCTGAGATACTCGACAGAACTCGATTAACTACTAGCCATTTCACAAGCATTTCTGACCCACTGTCGAAGGCATTTTGTTATTGAATGACGCTAATTGATGAACCTTGATTTTTCGCGTGGGTGCGGAGTTAAAGAAAACAGAAATGCCGAGTTCAAAAATGATGTAAACTCATCCAAACCTCCCGAAACCCCACAACAGTTATGAAAGGTATATGTTTATATTAATATCGGCTTGAGACAGATGTGATGATGAGGTCAGTAATTGTACTCAGATTTATTTTACTATAGAATATTTCGGATTCCGTTTCATATTATACGTTTTCTCGTGGCACTCTCTGAATAGTTATTTCCAAGAAATTTGTGAGTCAGTATCATAATTGAACTAAATATTATTTGAATTGATTTTCCTAATAATGATTACCATAATGGTTAACTCGAAAGTTCCTAATTGAAATAGCAATTCAATCAAATTAAGGCATTTCTGATCACTTGGACGCAATTAACTAATCAGATCAACATCAGATATAGGATGAAAGATCCTACCAGATTAACAAAGGATCTATGGAAAAAGTTTAGAACTTCAAAGTTAAAGCATCCAATCTCGTTTTTTTTCTTTTACGAGTGAACTCATTGGATGATTTCGCAATATTGCTGGCTTAGAAAACCTGTTCAAAAAAAAAATTAAAAAACTAGGTGGAGAATTGAATCGGTTATTTCACGTATTTCTTTCATATCATATGAAGATGGATTTTCTAGAATGGTCCAGTAAGAGTATGAATTGGAAACAAAAATTCTGATCGGATTGCCAACGCAAACTTATTAATACCTACTCATAATTTAATTACAATTTCGTTTTAGCAAGTACGGACGCTGTACGCCAAAGTGGTTTCGGAAATTGTAGTGAAATTATTTCGAAACTATTTGGTAATGTCATTTGGTTATTATTCTTAAGAATCTCACGCCGGTTGAAAAATTCATTCATAACTATTCATCTCACCTGTCCGATTGCTAAGCCCATTCCTGATTCGGCCACACCATGCGGACAGCTCAAGTTCAACTCCAACATATCAGCACCAGCTGCCTCAACTTTCGTAGTTATTTCTATCCATTCATCTTCATCATATGTACACATAACGCTACCTATTATAACCTTGAACATGAGCAAAGAAAGTGATACTCCATTACAAAACAGATGATTCGTACCTTTCCCGGAAAATCTTGCCTGAGTTCCCTGATGCCTTGACACCAAAAGTCGAGACATTTTTCCGAAATTACTTCGATGTTCAAGAAAGATCCTTGTTGGGGGCCGTAGTTATCGCCAGACGTTGTTCCGCGAACTATCCTTGGAGAAATATTGGTCACTTCGTTCTGAGAAAAACAAAAATATTACATTAACACCATTGACATGCCTTTTTCGAAGTCAGCAAATGGTCGACAAAATGGAATTCGATCCTAGAGGTCAACTAGAAATCTGATACATTGCTTCGCAAAATATGTGCACATTGCCTTTAGTCACAGTTCCATCTGACTCCTTTATCTTAAATTTTGAAAACTTGGTTTTCTGTTTCCGGATCGAGAAATATATCAGAAACTTATGATTTGCACGTATTAATATATGACCTATTACTCATTAATTTGACTGCATCTTTATTATCAGATCAAAGGAAAACAGCCTCCTCAAACTCTTGTTTTTGATTCAACATCAATTCTTCATTAAGGCCAATTTCAAAATAATAATTTGAGGAATCATCTGAAACAGAGTTCACGGAAAAGTTTGTCCTAAGTGCAAGGAAGAGTTTGAATTCAAGTGAGATTTGATTTTTTATTATGAATTTGGCCGTTACAATTAGTTTATATTACTGTATCGTTATCTAGTGGAGGTGTATTGTTTGTCAATCATAAGGTACACTACCGGGAACCACATATATCTAGATATATCATATTATACTGGTTAAATGAACATCCCACCATCTTCTCGGTCAACGAATACTAATGTAGTAGGAATGGAAAATCACTCAGAGAAAGTATCAAATATTGTAAAAAAGTGTAAATATAAGCATACAAAAAAATACTGAGAATAAATATATGATGAACGAATACAAGTTAAGATGAACAGTTACTTTCCACATCACATAGTATGTATGGCATCTTGAAATTTTCATAGAATCTTCCAGAATATATTGATTATTTTCATTGAAATTCAATTTTTTTTGAAAACTCTACGAAAAAAAGTAAAATTGTTTTCCTTGCACCCACAAATAGTCCAAAAATTTCAATATCACCAGTAGTTTTGAACTCTTCTTTAGAGAAATATTATTATTATGTTTTGGCTTTCTACTCATCCGAATCAAAAAATAGATATTATAACTTCTACAGAGAAATTAATTCAAAAAATTTACAAGCAGTCTCTGTTTATACGTACGAGTATATCATTCAAAGATGTTTCATTCGTTCACAAAAAGTAAGAAAGAGTCCTTCTGAAACAGCTACTCCCATGCCTATATACCACGACAGGCACTGGGTTACAAATTGAGCAAGAAAAAGTGTTTTTTATGTAACTAGTGCCCGTCGTACCATATAAGCATGGGAGTAGCTGTTTCAGAAGGACTCTTTCTTTCTGTGAATGAATGGAACGTCTTTGGATGATATACATACATACATTTTACCCTTTTCATAAAAGTTGTAATTATTTAACCGTAAACAATACTTACTTTATCCAGTGTGAAGGTTTTGGTAACAACATACGACCAGCCTTGTTCGAAACTTCTCCTCACCATAGCTGGGGTGGTAACAGGCGGCGCTGATGCTAATCCAAATGGGTTTTCAAATTTCACTCCACATATTTCCACGGATATATCAACTTCATCGATTTCTGTATGAAATAAAGGCAACTTCGGCTTAGTTCCTTTGGGTAAACCCTGAAATTGATGTTCAACAATATAAATATCTGAAACTGAGTGAATATGTCTAGACGAATGGAAAATATAAACTCAGCATCACTATATATTATATATTGTTAAACGATCGAACTTTCCAACAGAAAGGTCCACAATGAATATTTTTGTAACTAATGAAAGTATCAGGAACCTGCTTCGTATGTATCTATAAAAGGGTTACAGGGTAAAGTTATTTGACTTCCTTGCCGTCTACGATCTTAAAAATATCTATGAGTCCTTTCTACAGTAAAAGCTTACACAAAACTTGGATCCATACTGACATCGCCAGATCGATTTTCAACTAAGTATACACTGGTACAAATCGAATGGAGTTTTTCCAAAACTCTTCATAGAGGGTTTTTGGAGCATATATTCGCAATCTGCGCCTGTATAAGTCATAGCCAATAAGGAAAACAACAAACTTTAGGTGGAAATTCATTTGAAAGACCTGATCAGGGGTTGTTGTTTCCCACTAAGTGAACTGAATCAAAATATTGATACATCAGTTCCAAAACAAGTATCACGAGGTAAACACTAACAAAAAATTAGTAAACAAAATCATCTAAGTATATCGTGCTAATATCGAGGTTTTTTTATATTTTTCTTCTTGAAAAAATTCACAGAAGTTGTTCTTTGGGAGATCCTATATGTATTCAATAATATAAAACGCCATTTAATGTGATAAACTGAATAGGTATGTCTTAATTGAAACAAAATACTTTTATGGTTTCGCTTGGATTAAATATGTGGGGTCTTTTCGTCAACTAACAGCTATTTTTAGTGAAGACTAAAGAAAATTCACCTCAAGAGCACAATGGATATACCAAGCGGCTATTTTACCATCGTTCACGGATTCTACTGTAGTCTGAGCAACTCCAGCTACATCTCCCCCACACCAAACCCAAGGATGGGAACTTTGCATGGTTATTGGATCCACCACCGGTAGATTTTCCTCAGTGAGCTTCAGTGGTTTCAGAGCGTCGATCACTGAAAAAAAAAACATTTTAAGGTGGTGGTAGGCATCCTCAATTTTTTTCAAGGGGATAGCTTGAAGTGCTGAAAAACCCTTGAAGATATCAATATCAATCACCATTTTATGAAAATATCATCGTTAGTAATGAACAGGATAAAGAAAGTTCTGCAAAAGAGCTAATTGAAAGGTCTTCAAGTTGAGTACACCGTCTTATAGCTACAGATTGGACGATTAGTTATGTATGGAATTAGTAGTGATAACGGGAATATCTATAGAAGAGGAACAAAACACCAATTTTCATTGTGTTGTGAAGCAGTGACGGGCTCATAGGTAAATTATTTATTATTTTTGGGACAAATCGCCCTCTTTCAAATTGAATCCGAAAGCTTCAAAGTATGTTATCTAATGTGATACGAAGCAGTTTGATGACAGGAAATGGTTTGATGTTACTATGCAGATTATTTCTTCATTGTATTTTTTTTTGGGGTGGATAACACATATTGCATAGGTATTCCCAGTAATATTTGTACCTATTTTTACTACTATTTCTACATTCCACACCAACAGACCAACATTATTTTCTTATTATTTCTCGATCAAATTTTTTATTATCATCATTACTGCTTTCCATTTAGTTTAGATTTTTATAATGTTATAAGTTTTTCGAGACAATGACCACTCTTCATTATGATGGTATGATGGTATGATGTTTCAACTATAATGGTTTTGAAAGTAAAGATAAGGCAAAGAGATTGTTGAATGTGCTGATTAATTCACGAAATATTAATTCTGCTTTGTGGCACGTCTACATTGACAGCATACACATTTCTTACCCGTTGCATTCCAGTTCTGGAGAGCTGTAGGTACATTGGAATGGTTTGGTTAAATCATTGTTATAGAAAAATAGATTCAGATAAATCTGTTAGATAGAAAATAGTACCAAACAAATGAAAAGGTTATAGCAATAAACAAAGTTGTTGCAAGTAATATGGTCGCTGTATCAATATTCCGACCATACTTTGCCCTCACGCATTAGAAAACGTCGTCGATTATTACATAGCAGAATAGTGATAGACAAAGCTTCTGGGTTCTGACACCGAAAGAGGTTTGACAAAAAACCTGTGATCAAACTGTAGAAATATTTGTATTTCCTCGTTTGGATACAATTCATTCAAAACATGAAGTTGATAAAATAATAAATGAACTTATAATCCAGAATTCCTTACAATAATTCTCATTTATGTACCAAGGGAGTGAAGAAGATGTGTATCTAACAAAGCCGAGGGCCTCTGACCCAAAGGCTCATAAGTCGCCCGAGGACATGTAAATCAATTTATACCCGTGGTGCATATCAACTTTTTTGTCATACTAATTCGTTAGCGCATCAAAAAATAAGTATTTGCAAATAAATCATTAATTCTATTCGATTTCAACTAAATACTATGGTTGCTAGGAGAATACAGTAAACATTGAACGTTATCATACAGAAAGATTTGAGTCTTCAAAGTGAACTTTCTCCTCGCAATGGCATTAAATACACTGTTATGTAGTTGGTAACCAAACATTAAAAGCAGAGTAATGAACTAGTACACCATCAAAAATTCAACAAGAAATGTAAGATACAATGAAATTCGCTCACTTTCCTGGTCTTCCAATCCTGAACCGAAAGCGGAAATCAGAAAATTGGCCTTGATTGTGTTCAATTGTTCATCGTCTTGAATCCATTTTCCGTCTTCTGTTTGTTCAGTTCTGCTGAAAGTTACGGAATGAATTTTACCATTTTTAATTGTCACTGTTTTCGGTGCCAAGAATCCAATTAACTCGCATTTCTCTTCAACGGCAACTGATACCTGAAATACATCAAAAGGTAAGAATTCGACTCTTCTCAACATCTTTTTTTTCATTAAAATTTTCCTTAACCAACACATTGGTTAAGAATAATTGATTGATAATAACATCAAACTTTCAATATCTATCGCTTCTTTCAGAAACAAAATAAAAATTTCCATGATGAACACGTGATCGCTCACTGAACCATTTTTGATGGATGTCATATCATACCATTTCACTCCTTAAATTCGTTTCTGTTGTAACTAGTGAGAGTTGAATATAATATTGATTATAATAATATGATGTTCTCCTTTTTTGATTTCGCAAATATCGATGAATGGCTGTATTTCACAGGATTCTTATGTAAATACATGGATTATTGTCTAGAATAAATGATTTTGATTCAAATGTCACTTGAAAATTACTCTGTAGATATTTTCTATTATTATTGTTTTTCTTCTATTTTTGTAACAATTCAATTGATAGTTTTTTTTGTTCTTCGTTCCTCTGACAAGATTTTTATCGTCAAATATTATAAGAAACAGGTATAATATAATCTTTTCATGTAAACTATATGAACCGGGTTCATATTTTTTAAACTAAACTTCGCCCAATAAAATATGATTTATTATTATTATTATATTCAAGGCGCCCAGAAGCTAGAGCCTTGAGCTGGCAAGTGACGGCAAATGTTGCTAATTGGCCTAGTGCTCTGCTCTCTTCGAATTTACAAAAGAATAGGGAACGCTGCCAGAACATCGTCATACAAAGACAGTCCTCTACTTGGCTCAGTTACAAACTGACCAAATGGTAGATTGCAAACATACATTCGTAGGATCTAAATTGAAATAATTCTTTTATCGTGATATATAAGTAATAACGTTTATTGCTCCCAAGAAATAACAATTATTTATGATAGGGAACAGTTTTGGTTGAAGCAGTTAAATGCAGTTATCAAAAAGGAATGTGTATCAAAAAATAATTATCACACTCATGCATGAGGCGCGCGCATATACACACAGCAATGCACACACACACTTACAATCAAATTAAATGAAATGACACTAAAAGGTGTAACACGAAACAATTATCAAGAGAGTAAAAACTTTCAGTTCTTTTCTGAATGAAGATACATTTTTAGTTACTTTCAGTGATTTTGGTAAGCTGTTATAGCAAATGATGCCTTAGTATAAAATAGATTTTTTATAGAAATTTGTTTTGAATTTTGCCAAAGAAAAATCATTTGCTCTTCTTGTTGAATGGCTGTGATCATTCGAATTGAGCTTTATATTTGAATGTTTGATGTTTTTTTTTAGAAAATGAATGAATTATAATGTTTTATATTTGAAAACGGAAATAAGGTCCAGAAATCCTTTACGTTTATAAAGGTTCATAGATAGCTACTACATATATCTCAAGGTCAAAACCATTTTTTCAAGTATTAAACTTGAAAATTCCTTTAAAATGTAATCTTTCATCGATATGGAAGTGATATAATTTTTTATCTATTGAAAAATCCTTCCCTAGCAACCACAGCGGTATCTCTAAAGTGTCGATGCTAGCCTAGTTGTTTAGTGTGAAAGGTCAAGAATAGACTTGATAAGATGTGATGATGGTAACATTTGATCAGTTTCCTTCGGTAATAATACTCAATATTGAAACAATTTATGGTTCAAAAACGTTGTTACGGGGAAATTAATCTTAAAACAGTACATGAAATATATTCTTTATCGAATTAGTTGTTTCAGGCCGAATTTGGTTGTGTTTATTGACAATTTTGAAGTATCATCTCGAATACTAATTCAGAGTAAAAGAAATAAACGAAATTATTCAGGAAATATGTGTATAAGTCATCAATAAGTCGGTTTCTTCTAGAATGATGCCTGAATTTTTTTGCTGCAATTTCAATTTAATAAAATCTCCACATTCCTAGTAGTAGTAGTAAACGTGACTTATAGTATTATATACCAAACGCCATCGACTTCGTTTGTAGTCCTTCAGCTAGTAGGCTTGTTACTATCCCCCTATGCAATACCTCAGGAGCAGCATGGTTATTCGCGGACCCGTCAGAGAGAAATTCTCAAAGAAAAATTTCGGCCCCGTTGGGGAATCGAACCCACGGATCTTCAGTCGGATCGTCAGACGGGCGCGGAACCATACCGCCAACTCCCTCGCCACATTTCTTATAAATGGAAACAATGAGATCGTCATCAATTTTATTATAATTTTATTGTTCGTGGAACTCTCAGCCATCGACTGATTTTTCAGATCATCGTTTATTAGGTAGCCTCTGCCAACGTATTGCCTCTCTCAATTTATTTAATACCAACAAACTTGAAAAATAGAATTAATCTCTTCTATTACCATTTTCAGCAAATGTCATGCATTTTTAACTTACTTAAACTTCTTTCAGCATTTCGAGTTGTAATTATGACCTGAATCCAAATGATAAAATCGACAATAAAAATATCGAGGACCTGGGAAGATTATATAAGAATCATACAAATATTACCTCTTGAAAACTAAGCATATCTAACTCTCACCTCCTCCGGTACTGCTCGTATATTAGTGAATCCCCTCCTGAATATAACAAAAACTTTTCTAGCGCCACATCTCAATGCAGAGGTGGCACAATCGAAGGCGGTATCTCCTGCCCCCAAAACAATGGCCGTGCCATGCAATTTAGGAAGAACAGGAACAGTCTGTTTACACTTACAACTCCCACCAGAAAGGTTCTTACTAGCTTCAGAAACTCGAGGTAGGAAACTTTTGGACGTATAAAATCCCATATCTTCCGTAAGATCCTTGAATATTGGATTGACTTTAGGTTGCGGTAAACCAATTCCAATAAATACTGCTCTGGAGTCATCGAGCAGATTTTGTATTGTAAGATCTTTAGATGAGAGTGACCTATCAGTTATTATTTTCACTCCTAGGTCCTTCACTAATCCGATTTCATAGTCCACGGTTGTGATTGGTAGTCGGTATTGGGGGATTTCTGTGGCGCTGAAACAACAAACAGAAAAATGTTATCGGTGGTGTGGCTCAATTTTTACTAGTGCAACCAAAAATGTTCATTCAAATGTTAATGAATATTCCTCCACATTCAGTGATATCAAATAACCAACGATGATAATGAGACAAACAAATATTTATAGTTCCAAATCAATCGAGTATACTCGCAGAGAAATTTGATACCCTACCTAAGTCCTCCTAAAATACTTTTTTTCTCATAAATTGTGATATTGTCGTATCCTAAGCGTCCCAAAAATGTTGCACATGAAAGTGAAGCCGGTCCTGCACCTAATAGTACTATTTTGGCATCTGGACATTTCGGTGTTGGCGTTTTGGGATCTCGTGTTTGTCTAACACCCATTTTACTGAACACCTGAAGTGAATGTCAAAGAGCTGTGGTTACGGTAGTTAATAATCCAATTAAACAGAGATGGAAATATATGCAGTTACCTCTGTTGCAAATTGTTGTAAACCTCCAATATTTATGGGACCTTCTTCGGAAGCTTGTAAATTGCATCCGCCAACGCAGAGGTCACTTGTAGGACAAACCATTCCACAAGTGATACCAAGAGGATTATCCGAAAAAATTGCTTTAGCTGCTCCATAATAATTCTGAAATAGAGTAAAAATTGAAATGTGAACCAGTTGAATGTAAAACATGGTTATCTTTCCTACTGTGACAACCAAAGTAACACTTCAAAATCGTTGCCTTAATTATCTTGACTAGTTACAAAAACATTTTTTCCAAGAGGTCCTTAACGAGTTCTACCATTTTCAAAGGTTGCGCTTTGATTCTAAACAATTCATGATCATCCCATCATAATATATAGAAGCGAGTTGTTCAATTTCGAAACTAGGAGTCGGCTCATTGGAGATCATAAGATCATACTCATGAGACACACTAGCCCTATTCGGGTTCGCAATAGATACTAATCTAGGGCGGTTCGAAATATTCACCCACCCAATTATTGTAGATGTATTCGAGACAAACCCTCCACGCCAACAGTTCAACTATTTCGAACCGTTCCTGGACGGTTTTTGTTGTGGATCCGAACACACCTACTGTTGAAATGATGGGAACATACCGAATACTATAAAAATTTGAAGTGAACAAGGAAAGTAACACGCCCAACAACCAAGAATCCCTTGGTTGTTGACAAATATCTAAGTTTATTCAAAAAATGAGATATCCTTACAGACTTCTCACTTCAACAAGTTCTCATTCAATGATAATACAGTGCAAACCGGACAAGTTCCCCCTCTAAAATTTTGACCGAGACTATGATATAAAGATCGGAAAAATGTACACGAAATGAATACTAAAAGTATTGGAGTTGGTAATCACATATGATTTCTATTAGTAGCCGATGTTTCAAAATATATCAGGGGTTGAAGTAAAATATAACTTACCCTATTAGCAATACTGGTAATGAATGACTTGATGTCCAATTGGGTTGGACAGGACTTTTGACAGGGTGCATCTGCGCATTTCAGGCACCTTGCAGCCTCCCTGAGAGCACCCCTCTCACTAAGTGTGGTAGGTTTTACATCAGCGAAGTTATTTTCGAGCGATGGACATTCCTGCGAAGAAAATATCAATAAAAACTCATTAGGATTAATGAGGTGCTGAGATAAGTTTAAGAAATAAAAAAGTGGTGGAATTGGAAATTTTGGCCAGAATAGAAACACCAGGGTGGGGAAATATAAATGAAGTTACATTTTCACTCAAATTCACAATTATCAAAGATATCACCTTCCAAGGACCCCAACGGTGATACTTCTCGACATAAGTGTCAGTAACAGTATTGTTCGAAATGTTTTTTTGAATCGGCTCTTGGCTGTTAACAATTTCGATGAGGAGGAACACTTGTTTGTACGATTAGGAGAGCCCTTCAATGTGTTTCTCATATTTGGCTAGGAGTCGTTGTTTCACCATCAATCTATTATCAAGTCTACGCTGTTCATGGTTATTCCATATTGTCATACAAGTAATTATACAAACTGGCTTTGAACATGTTGTAACATAAATCACCCCCTAAACATACTTTGATAATGCATCAGTATAGTTCTGAAAAAAAAAAGATACCTACTAGCGTTCATTTCAATTTTCTTCAAAGTTACCAATCGAACATTTAGTGTTTCTTGGTTGAACCTGTGCAGAATCTCATTACCAAAAATCGATGAGTGATTTGCGGAACTCATCCCTACAAACCACTGTATTATTTACGGTCTTATTTTTGGCTCTCTAAGAACATTATTTGCATAACGTCTACTACTTAGGATATTTATCGCGATTAGTTTGTCAAATATGCATTCCTATTTGGACTATTATTCACATTCAAATATTTGAAGATGGGGATAAATGTTTGCAATAACACGAGACGAAAACAATATTGATAGATTTTTCTCATTGACACACTGAAAATATATAAAAGACTGCTACTCATGATGATTATCGTATCGGGAGTCGATCATTTGTCCAGAACAGTGTGGCTTTCTTTTATTTAATATGCCATTTGGTCGGTTTCAATTACTTTCAGTCCTTGGGATTTCATTTTTAGGCACATGGAGATATTTTGGATATAATGATTATTCTTTTCAAGTTCTTCTTCGAATCAATGTATACGAATTCATATTGTGGCATTCTGTCTATGATTAAAATAATTGTAATTAAAGTTACACGAATAGATATGTTCAGATTTAGTTTTTCACTGTTCGAACGATTCTTTTATTTTACGCTAAATTACGACTAATAATTTTTATTACATCAATTTCATTTTCACACAATTACATCTTCTTTTGTCTAATTACATATGACTTCTGGAAATAGTACCTTACCTCGTATAGAAGGCCTTAATAAAAAAACCTTTTCGGAATCAGGTCGCGACATTGACGTACATATACGCATTCGTTGACAATGGTTTGAGGCACGTCTAAATGTTTTTGCAAATATCACACTCAGTAAATCGAATGTGTTATAAAAGAAGTGTCGTGGTTCTGATTCGAGGAGATTGATAAATAAACCTTTGATCGAGGAATTTGAAACAACTCCTGATTGATTACAAAATTGTCAGATGTAGTCAATGAAACGAGTCTGCCCAATAGGGCAAGTAAATTCAGTGTTGTTGAGTGTTCATTTTGTAAGTATAGGTTTATAATGAATGATTGTCGTTTTGAGTGAATGTGTTAATCAATAAAGTTTGTATTTGTGTTTTTACCAACTGATTTCATCCTGGTTATCACAAAGACCATCTGAGCTATAATTTAACCCCAAGGAAGGACCAAAGTCCTACCGTACTTCCCGACATGGTGGAGGAAAAGTCCCACCTTACTTCCCGACATGGTGGAGGTCGCCTCGCTTCGATTTCGAAGATTCATTCTGCATAATGAATCTTAATGAAGTACTCTCGTGTTTCGTTAAGTATATGAAGTCTTCTACTGAAATTTTGTGATAACCGCATGAACAGTTGTTTTGAGTGTGTGTGAAATGTGCGATTCTAATTTCTCATTTTGGTCATTTTCAGTATGATTTGTGTGGTTGTATTTTTTTCGAGTGAAATGTATGTATGGTTCGTTTTTCTGGTAGTTTCCCGAATTTCAGTGATGATTTTATGTCTCGAATGATTGATTTGATTGACGTGAATGGCTTGGTATGATTTGTCTGATTTTTCAATATTATTGAAATTTTTGACTAGCCTCTTTTTTCATGGAAATATATGTGTTGGTATAATCAAACTTAATGAAGTAACAAAAACATTTTGAGAAGTTTTTTATTCGATGAAATGGAAACGAAGTACAAATATTTGTTGAGATATTGCTTTTGCATTCAGTGAGTAAATTAAATAATTATAGTATGTTCAATGAGTAAAGTGATGTTGATTGATAGCTATAACTTTTTGTTTGTTGTTCAAAATTTTATCTGAATGAATATAATTTGACGAATCGATTGGATGAATCTGAAGTATACCTTATTGCTTATGGATTAGTTATCATTTCAAGAAAATAACGTTATTTTTCCAATCATACTTGAGAAATTACGAAATATGTCTTGAAAGCACTGCCTAGCCACCAGTGGAGATACAGCTATTTGCAACAGCTCTCTCGGAAAGGCATATATATCGTGAGGACCTAAAAAATAAAATCTTTGACGGTGTGAATACGAAATGAAAGTAGTGGTTCACAACAATGATTTTATATATTTTTAGTTCCCATTTCTTCAAGAGTTTCAATTTTTTTTTGCGAAATTTAATTGCATCTTAGTTCGTTATTGGTAGTGTGAAATTTTTTAAGGAAAAACTACTCTTTTTTTTGAGAAACAAGTTGATATAATGAAAAATGTTTAGTGTAGATTTGAAAATACTGAAGGAAGTTTGTGTCTGAACTATCGAATATGGGGAGGTACTCTTGGAAGAATTGCGTGTGTTAGCGCTGAAAGATGACCTTACCCAAAGTGTTAATTGTTTTTGAGAAGAATATGGAAGATGACTGAAATGAGTTGAATATTTTTCTTGATGCTTCACAGAGGTGAAGAAAAAGTGTATATGTAATGCGTATTGATGTTCGAGTGAACATTTGAATGAGTGATAGTTGTTCAGATGATATATGAAAAAGTATTTTCGAGTGAGGACACGTAATCGATCATGTTCAACTGGTTTCTCAAATATTCTTTCATATCTAATAATAGTTTTAAAAAAAATCCGTTGGGATCGATGATTTGCGACCAGATCTCTCCGAAAAGTCATTCATAAATTCATAACTGTTCTGTTGCAAATTTTAACATAAGCAATAAGGATTATTCTGCATGATGAAAAAAAAAATCGAATTGTTTACATAAATGTTCGTGAAAATTCGCCCTTTGGTTAGGTGTCGATCATATAGTGATTTCAATATATTACTTCGAGTTGACGTGAGAAAAAACAGTATTTTTATTGTTTCAAGAAATTGGTAAATAGGAGAGCTTGGTAGATGTGTCACCGTGTCACCGTTCAACATGAAAGCTTGCCTTGAAGTATATGGAGATTATATTGTTATGTTGAGTAAATAAGTTGAGAGGTATATGATATTTTGATGAAATTTTAAAGGTATTTTTTCGCAACTCGAAGTGATGAAAGGAAGTAATCGATCATTGGAATTGCAGGGCAATCACGAAATTATATTGAGTAGAAAAATAGTTGAGAGATGCATAATAATGCAGGGTTTTTCCTATGGTGTCAGTATATAAAAGGTTCAGATTCGTCAAATAATGAATGTTTCAGTAATTTTAATCTGTTACTACATCACTGAGTTATTTGAAACACGATTCATTTAGAATATCGTTTTTGAAAAGACTCATTGATTTCTGACCAAAAAAAAAGTTGAGAAAGTTGAAATGTACTTCATTTATCTCGTCATCAAACTTGTTATCGAACTAATTTCCCTTTTTGGTTCAAAATAATAGTCCCAAATTGTCTTTCTCTCAGCGCGTACGGCGCAGGTTTTTGCTGACTTGTTGACAAAACATAAACATTTAGGTCATTGTTCCGAATCGATATACTTACATATTTTATATTGAGTAGCAGTATTCATTCACCCAAAGAGTTCATCGAAATATTTTCAAGGCCTAGGTTATGACACCACCTCGTCAATATTAATTATGCTGAAGTAGGCATAACGGAGTTCAAGTTACTGTTTTGAAAATATGAGTTTGTAATTATTTACGTTGATTGTTTTGTTACTCGAGTTGTGATTGAAAATGGAGGAATAGATAGTTATTCATTCAATAAACATACATTCTGAATTTTTACTGCCATTAATTTTTCTTTTCATGTAAAATTACGCCTCATATCCAAGAAGATGCTACCACCCGAGAACAGAGGAGAGGCCAGCTTGTTGTTTAAATCCATGGACCATCCGATATGAATTCATAGAATCCGTGATGCTGTGTTGAAGGAACAAAGATAGGACGAATGATCAGCGGGCTCCATCCAATTTGGCTATTTGTGAACTTCAGTCAACGAGTCGCTCGAAGACGTATGCTTCCAATGTTCAATCCAGCGCTATATTGGTCATTGGAAAACCAGACCACATAGTTATCCAGGATGCTGGGGAGGAACACCAGATCAATAATTGGTTCAGTTACAAGTCATCCAACAATCCAAAGTAAAACGCTGAACCATCCATGGGCATTGAATTGTCTTGACAATGATATCGTCCTGAGTTTGAAGCTGAAAGAGATCTGCCGTCATGTCAGTCTATTCCGGTAGTATAACACAAGCCACCTATTGAGAAAGTGAGCTGCAAAAGTCGAAAGCAGAAGGCAAGGGAGCGCTACATCAAGATTAGCCAATTTCGTTAGTTGTCCAGACTCTTATTCCCACAAGGGTCTTCTCCAAACAGAAACAGAAAGTCGGAGCAGTTAGGAAGATTTGAACTTTTCCGTTCCACTCAGTAATCAGGATGAAGTGAAACTGGTCCATGGAAGAATGCAGTCGCCATCAGATAAGGTGAATTATTTCCACAACCAGGGTGGCCAGAAGAGAGGATGAGGAAATGAAAATTGTAAAATGAGCAGTATTTTGCTTAGATAGAAGATAGGGCATCTTGGGAGAAATTTTAGGAGTGTGTCTAGGTTTCTAGCCATTTGCTGTCTGTTGGTATTTGTAAAATTATCTATTCTTTCATAGTTCGAACGATGGAATTCATCTTTAATGATGGGGGCCATCATTCAGAACCGGGGGGCATATGTCGTATAGAAGGCCTTAATAAAAAAACCTTTTCGGAATCAGGTCGCGACATTGACGTACATATACGCATTCGTTGACAATGGTTTGAGGCACGTCTAAATGTTTTTGCAAATATCACACTCAGTAAATCGAATGTGTTATAAAAGAAGTGTCGTGGTTCTGATTCGAGGAGATTGATAAATAAACCTTTGATCGAGGAATTTGAAACAAGTCCTGATTGATTACAAAATTGTCAGATGTAGTCAATGAAACGAGTCTGTCCAATAGGGCAAGTAAATTCAGTGTTGTTGAGTGTTCATTTTGTAAGTATAGGTTTATAATGAATGATTGTCGTTTTGAGTGAATGTGTTAATCAATAAAGTTTGTATTTGTGTTTTTACCAACTGATTTCATCCTGGTTATCACAAAGACCATCTGAGCTATAATTTAACCCCAAGGAAGGACCAAAGTCCTACCGTACTTCCCGACATGGTGGAGGAAAAGTCCCACCTTACTTCCCGACAATAAGGAGGTTATTTTCCGAAATGTCATCGATTGTACAAACGAAATGGGGATTTCGACTGTTTTATTATCTACAATATTCACAATATTTTTGAGTAAAATTACGTCAAGTGAAATATGTCAGTTCGGTAATAACTTGAATTCAATTGTCATTGTATAACGTGATTCCATCCCTGTTTTAACAGTGTATAAACCAATGTGGACAAAAGTTTATGGAAATTCCCATTGATTAATCCACCTACTGTAATCATTTCAATTTACGATGAATATTGGAAATTCAACAAATATCTCATTTATCATTTTTTCTCATAAAAATAAATACTGCCCACTGGCACTTCGAAAATTTGTAGCAAGTGGGAAGTGATATACTTACATTGCATTTATTATCAGCATTCCTCTTCCAGTGAGCTTTATTCGTCTTAGTAATACTCGAAGGTACAAAATTCGAATGATCTCTGACACGAGGATTCAAGGCTAAAATATTCTGAAACGCAACAAAAATACAAAGTCAGCTAAAATATTACTTGAAGTGGTGTGCTATTTCTATCAGCAAAACTAAAGCAAGACTATAAAGATAAAGCAGATAAATTGCGCAAATGACATTTTTCTCATAAAAGATGTCAGCATATTTAGGAGTTACGAAAATAAAACTTTCCATTAATCATGAAGGAAGGAACCCTGGAGTGATAATTATCTATTTAATGTGAATAAAACAGTTGAGATTAATCAAAAAGAGTTGAGATAGTGGATCTGGATTTCTTTTCTCCAAAATAAAACTGTTCCATTCGTCAATGATTGCTCTCTTTAGTATAGCTTTAATATTATTCATTGAAATTATCTGAATTATCTAAGAATTGAGGACACAATGTATTATGAATATTATTCATTCTGATTGATTACAATACGTCATGTTCAATTAATATTTCACGTTATCGTTAACTTCTTGAAATTTTACCATTCACGTAATTTCAAAAATATGAAAAAATGTTTTTTTTTTGTAGTTTCACTACTTTTAAAGTCGAAAATATGTGCAAGTTTTTATTTTTCAACTCTCGTTTCACTCTCATTTGTATTGTTATATTCTATCTTTTGTACTATGAAATGTTATTGCTATCCAAATATAATTCTAAAACTTATGAATATCATGAAATACTATCAACAACTTGTTTTCGTGAATTCCTGCGCATCATCAGTGGATCAAACAGCCTTGTGGTTATCTGGTCACTCAGTAAATATATTCTCTTCAGTCGTATCCATAATGGTCATTCATGCTGATAGAATATTTTAGTTTTCTAATTTTAATGATAAGATGAAATTCTTCGCCTACCCGAAAATTACTAAATAATTCTCGAAATGAAAAAACAGTTGTAAGGAAGTTCTCAATGAATTTTTGTTTTGGATCCGTCATCGTCGCCAAAGAATTCTTATCGTTGATCAGTTTACCTTTATAGGACCCACATTCAAACTCATTCGTTTGAGGAAACTTCTCTCTTGTAAATAAAACAACGCCGCAATACAATACTTTTTTCACTCACCTCTATATCTGGTAAATCTACGCTCACTTTAGACATAATGTGTAGAAGCTTGTACTTCTCACTGAGACTGTTATTACTCTATTACAACGAATAAGAATTCGTTCGAGCAGAACGTGTCTTATCGTTTATTGTTCTATTTATCTTCGATATATATCGTATCCATACTTTCTGTTGTGCATCCATTTGAAACAGGTTTTGCAATCTCATAGCATATCATTCTGTCATTATAAACATTAGTCCAGCAAAATTAGTGGCAAATAGAGCAGCAGCTCGTTTTTAATTATCTATCGAGTACCTACCATTTCATGTCGTGTTATTTGCCACAGAAACTTCAGTTGTTTTTGGTCATCAACCTATTGGAATGATTATTATCAGGTAGACATTCGAAAAGTCTACTTGTACACCAAATTTTGGTTTTTCGGGCCAACTTTTAATTTCAGTGACTCATTCAGAATTTTTTACAGGAAAAAGAGTCGTAGTAACTTTCTTTTTTTTTTCTAGGTTGAGGTACCGTGTGTGCCAAGAAATGCATGATGAAGTTTTCTTCACGGAAGTTTATTCATTGTTGATGCGACGTCTGCAGTCAAAAACACACTATAACATTCTGATAATATTTCTATCTACATAGGAATAACTGTATCAATTATAAAGTACATTAGAAAAATTATATCAATTATGAGGTATACCTTGTTTTCAAAAATTCTCTCTCCAAATGACACAATGTGATATTTCTTGATGTTACCAAAGAAGTTGTACATGTACACAGAATCTAAGATAATTTCTATAAAGAATTCTAGGAATCTTATTGGCATTACAATGTTGGAGATCATAAACTATTACTGAAGGTATTTCTACTAGAATGTCTCAAGCTTTTTGTCTATCGGTAATTGAGAACATGGGTGCCGATACCAACTCTGAAGGCTAGGGGTTCATGCCATTCATTGAAACAAAACCATAGATGACTATTTCTTTCCTACTCTTACTACTACTATAAAAATTATTTTATTTTGTAATTTTATTCGGAAAATTTGTTGGTTCAATTGAATAAATTTAGATGTCAACCAAATACCGAATCGTAGTGAGTAGACGCGTTCTATATCAGCTTCACATAATAGTTAACAAAGTATTATTAGAAAATATATTTAAGAGAGAACATTAATTAGTGTATCAGTGACATAAGAAAAAACAATGAGATAAACTTCTCCAACCTATTAAAAAGAGGCAAAAAATATATAAACAAACTGTGAATTCCTTATTCGATAATGAACGATTCTTTAGCCCAGCAAATATTGGATGAATTCAAAAGAACCACAGCTGAGCTGAAGAATAGCATCAAAGCATCGGAGACAAACATCTTTTTGAAAATTGAGGATTTGACTCACAAAATCAAACTACAAGAAAAGGAGAATAAATCCCTCAATGAGAAAAATGAAATTTTAGAGAGAAGAAAATTGAATAACATAATCATCTTTGGTTGGAACACATCGAATATTGAGCTAACGGTGGACTCATAGTGTGCAATAAACTTTTCGAATTGGTAGAAATTGAAATAACAAAAACGGATATCAACAATTTCTATCGACTTGGAAGGAGCATTGAAAGCCAAAATCGAAGAAAATAATTTGAAAGGAACTCAGATATCAATAACACATGATTACAACAACGGGAAGAATATCGGATACTAAAACAACATCTAGCAGCAGAACGGAAGAAGTACAGAAAGTGCTCTATACGAGGCAATAACTTGTTGTGGATGATATTGCTTGCTCGTACGGCGATCTGTTACAGGACTAAATAGCTTTTGGATAAAGACCAAGTAGTCTTCCATCGACACCCACAAAATTACTGCATCTTCAGGAGGAGACATCAGGCATAGACAAGTATTCCGAACCCTATCAAGCAACGCCACAATCAACTTCGATTACGGACCAAATCACATCAAATGATAGGCACGTGAATGCAAAAGGAGGGAAGAAGATAGCATTGAAATTTCAAGTATCAAACCCGTTTTTGTTTAAAAATACTAGATCAAAGACGAACTCACAAAAATAAAATCAATAACTGAAAATACCTAATAACACTCTGAAATCAAATTTGTTTTATTTTTATATTGTCAGATATGATCAACTCATACTGCAATATGTCTCAATACATCTCTTATGCTTTTTTTAATGTCGGGTCTATTTCTTCTAATTTCAATTATGTTAAAGAGTACATCTGTGAAAAGAACTTTGATATTACAGCTCTGTGTGAAACATGGCTGAGTCCTCACATTAACTCGAATTCAGTGAAAATGAATTCCGATTCCCTCCTAAGGGCTGATAGAAATAGTAGAGCGGGGGGAGTGGCCTTTTATATACGTAGTAACTTGATATATAATCTTATTTTAGCAAAAATATCAGGTGCACTAGAACAACTATGGATTTTTGTGATGCTGTTGAATAAAAAACACTTTTTTGGTATTCTTTATCGGCCACCCAATTCCAGCATTATATAGATTGCTTCACTGAGCTGGAGGATACTGTTACTGAACTTCTACCGGAGTTTTATTATGTCGGGCGATTTGAACATCAATATCCTTATAAATGATAACCGTTCTAAGTTCTTATACAATTTTTTGAACACCTACAATCTCACTCAGATTATTGACCCTCCAACAAGAATCACAAAATATACGCAAACTGTATCAGATGTTTGATAGTCTCAAAGAGTGAAATAGTTGCCTCATTTTCTCTTGCTGATGCAGGAAAATCTGATCATCTAGCAAAACTGTAGTGAAGTTTATATCGCGTAGAGATTTTTTTGGAATAGACAAGGATCAACTCAAAAAGGATCTGTTTGGTATTGAATGGGATAACATATATGGTCTTGAAATGGTTGATGAGATGGTTACTTTTTTGAATAATCATATTTTGACACTCTTCGATTTTCACGACGTAGAATCAGAGTCACCAAGCCTCCTTGTCCCTGGCGCACTTACACTATCAAAAATGATGAGGGATGATTGTCTTCAAAAATACAAAAAATCGAGGATGATAGCTGATTGGAATTATTATAAAGAATTGCGTAACCTTACTACAAGAGCAATAAGAAGAGAAACGAAAGCAGACCTGAGTTTGGTGCTCAACAAAAAGGATTCCAGGACCACTTGGAATACGTTGAGGTCTCTGGACATTCTACGACAGAGGTCGTACCCGGAACTCCCACCACAGTTCAAGGATGTTAATATCATCAGCAAACATTTTCTCAACATAACACATCCCTCCAGAATTCCCGACAATGATGAACTTTTCTACAGTTGATTCAGGCATAGTCACAAAATACCTGAAACGCATCAAAACTGATGCTGTTGCGATCGACCGTATTACTCTCGCAATGGTGGAACTTGTTAGCTGTCATCTTTCCAATCATATAACTTTTATCTTCAATACTTGTTTAACTTCGAACACTTTTCCTATCCTATGGAAAGAAGCAAAATGATTGATTTCATTGAAGCTAACCGCCTCATCACTGACGTTCAATCTGGTTTTCGCTCCGACCATAGCACTTCCACAGCATTTTTCGATAAATCGGATAACATTTTTCATACATTGGACAAAAAACATGTGACTTGTTTGGTGCTCCTGGATTACAGTAAGGCATTTGATTCACTTGATCATGGAATTTTGTAAAAAAAACTTAGGTTCTTTGGCTTTTCTCAGAATTCGACTCAATTGATTGGCAGCTTCCTGAATGACAGAACACAACTTGTTTATCTTGATGGTGTCAGATCGAAGGTCTCCACTGTGCCCTATGGGGTGCCTCAAGGATCAATTTTGGGCCCTCTCCTACGCTAATGATACGCAAGTCTCCCATTCTTTTATTAAGGAAAATGCACATTTGCACATATATACCTTGTTGGTAAATGTTCTATAATGTTATAACACAACAATTATATAATATATTATATAATAGTTATATAAAACATTTTTCAATATATTAAATAATAATGATTAACAATCCCTTTTTGATATTTCCTCTGCACTCAACTTGAAATTTAACCCTGCAAAGTGTGTATTTATGTTATCCGGATCGAAGACACAGTGTTATAATCTGAGACAAAATTTTAATATCTCCGCATTAGTAATAATCACATATCTATCGAGAACGAGTGTAAAAGTTTGGGACTATGGATAGACTCCTCTTCGAGATTTGTGTCAGGCCTCATTCAATGTATTGAGGCAAATTCTCCCCAATCGTGATTTAATGTCAACAGGTCTCAAAATGAAGCTATGCGAAAGTTTGATTTTCTCGAAAATATCATACTGCGATGTGGTGTATGGACCTGCGCTTCGTCAAAACGATGCCTTGAGACTTCAGCATATTGAAAATTCTTGTCTTAGATTCTCCTATGGAATTCGGAAGTATGACATATTAGCGCAAAAATGAGAGAGTCAGGTTGGTTGAGATTGGAAAGAATGCGTATTCTTCATTTCCTGACAATCACCCATTAAGTACTATTAACAAAGAACACTTTTGATAATAACAAGACACAGCACCTCTATATTCACCCGCAGTTTCTCATACAGTTCAGTCAAGCAACATATTCAATTTCCAAACGAGTTTACACCCTACAGTTTATCGAATTCAAGCAAAGTCTGAGGCTCAGACTCAAGGGAACCCACTGACTTCGTTAAATGATGATTCTCCAGTTTATCAGGCACTAGGTTATGGTAAATTTATGCTTTCATAAACTTTCGATTAAAGACGATTTATTATTATTATTATAAAACTTTCAGCTCTCAGTGTGAGTGATTATTGTATATCAATTGACAACGTTTTTTCTCGCAATTGAAGTCGCAAGGAAAATTTCCCAGATTATGTTTCATTTACTAATCTGAGGAAAATTTGGTCAATTCCATTATGAATTTATGAGCCCGCTTTTTTCCGCTTGGGATTATGCAACTACTTACTGTGAATATACTGTACTATTAAAAAATTACATAAAAACGTAGAAAAATTTCCTAGGCACTTCATTTCTACATGATCTATGAATCCGGCAAACCCTGCAAAACTATTGTTTCTTCCTAGATGTCGGCTGGCCATTCGCAAAAAAATATTTCAATTCAAACTTGTACAATCGATCGCCTGCATCTTCAGATTTCATAAGTTTTGAATCTTCTATGAAAAATTCCACCTGAATACGGTTTTTGTAGAGCTGAAGAATATATTGATGCAGCTGGGCTATTCATAAATGTTGGGTCAATAAAAACGAATTATGTCAGATTTATCATAGTTGGCGTTCGGAAGAAAAATATTTGAGGGAGAAATCTGTTGAACATATTTTCAACCTTCTCACTACCACCCTTTGGCGGAGTGGAATTAAAAGGTCATCATTTTCTATTTTGAGATTCAAAGGTTGGATCTCTCCCCGCCAGAAGTGTTGTAATGATAAGATTGAATATATATTCCAAAGAATTTTCCCTCAAAATGAAAATCGACAGGGTCGAGTGATTTTTTCCTGGCATGACGGCGGGCTATGAGAAATCGGCCTTGTTTCGTTTTCATTGGACCACCCTGTATAGTTTTGTCCAATGATTTTTATTCTTAGAGATTTCGGTAGAACTTCATGTTTTGTTCATATAATTTCTCAAGGTGTAATTCTATTTTCAATTCTTTAGTTTTAGATCTCCTGTTTTAAAAAATAAACAATATTTGTGTCTTATGCTAAGATTCGATTCGAATACTGCCTGAATTGCCAATGAACATTGAAATGTTTCTCAATATAGACTGTATAGGTACCAATAATTTTAAATCTCATCAACAGCCACATCACGAAATTATGAGGAAAAATATTTTTTCGGCAACCGTCCGGGAAGTGGGTACTTCCCGGACGCTTTTTCTTTGAGAAAGTAGCATTTTTCCGGCCTAGTCCGGGAAATACGTACTTCCCGGACTAGGCCGGGAAAATGCTACCTTCTCAAAGAAAAAGCGTCCGGGAAGTGGGTCGGTTGCCGAAAAAATAGTGTACGCAACACGACCGAAAATAGTTTTTTTGGACTCGCAGACTTCCAGGACTCGCTACGCTCCTCCTAGAATTTTCTCCACTCGTCCAAAAAAACAGTATTTTCCGGACTTGTTACGTAAATTACTATTTTCGGCAACCGTCCGGGAAGTGGGTACTTCCCGGACGCTTTTTCTTTGAGAAAGTAGCATTTTTCCGGCCTAGTCCGGAAAATACGTACTTCCCGGACTAGGCCGGGAAAATGCTACCTTCTCAAAGAAAAAGCGTCCGGGAAGTGGGTCGGTTGCCGAAAAAATAGTGTACGCAACACGACCGAAAATAGTTTTTTTGGACTCGCAGACCTCCAGGACTCGCTACGCTCGTCCTAGAATTTTCTCCACTCGTCCAAAAAAACAGTATTTTCCGGACTGTTACGTAAATTACTATTTTCGGCAACCGTCCGGGAAGTGGGTACTTCCCGGACGCTTTTTCTTTGAGAAAGTAGCATTTTTCCGGCCTAGTCCGGGAAATACGTACTTCCCGGACTAGGCCGGGAAAATGCTACCTTCTCAAAGAAAAAGCGTCCGGGAAGTGGGTCGGTTGCCGAAAAAATAGTGTACGCAACACGACCGAAAATAGTTTTTTTGGACTCGCAGACTTCCAGGACTCGCTACGCTCGTCCTAGAATTTTGTCCACTCGTCCAAAAAAACAGTATTTTCCGGACTTGTTGCGTAAATTACTAATACGATATCTCTTGTGAAAGGATCCATGCAATCGAAAAGTAAACATCCCATTTCTCAGGATTGCATTCCGACTCATTCTTCGGGCATAGCCTATTTCTGTATATGTCTGAGGAGTAGTTTTTGCGTTTTCGTTTTGTTCTGCATTTAAAATATTGACAGAAAAATCTAGAACACATGAAATTAGAGCCATTGGATCTCCTTTAATTTTTCATAAGATTATCATTGAAGGTTAAGCGCCATTTATCCTCAAAAAACATCGCGTGAACCAAGGATATAGAATACAAATTATTTAGGTACTTGAAACTCTAACGTAATTGTGTTATTTTCACTGGTCTAAGGAAAATCACACAATGAAGTGTTTTTAAAATTACGTTATCATAGAGAGATACTTCAGTCAATGAGGGTTTTTGCCGTGCAAAAGGTGGAGTAATTCTTATTTTGGTATATGTTATTAGGTTAGGGACCCGGATGAAAAATCCAAATTTTCGACCTAGGGGAAAAATTGATTTTTTCGAATTAACTCCTTAACCGTTGACCCCACGACAAAAATGTTCTATTCAAATTCATATGAGACAAAATTTCCTACAATTTTTGCATGTCTAACATGGCGAGTTAAAGCAGACAAAACGTGAATATTGTGCTGAACCAGATGTAGGCTCAACGAGAAGTGGGTGTGGGTTGGCTGGTTAATAAAATCCAAGAGGTGGCGTTGAAAAATCCCGTATATTTGATTGCTCTAATTATACGCTACAAAAAATGTGGAGAATGTTAATATCAGAATTTTGAATGACATGGTTAACAATTTAGCAATTCATACATGCACAGAAGGCAAACAATTAATTATAAATCAATATCATACATCAATATAAATATTTTATGAAGAAAGAAAAGTAGTTTGACTTCATTTCAACAACTGGGTACATATGACGAAATAGCCAAGAGCAAAAAAAATTACATGCATAAAAGCAAAAGCAAGTTTAAATGTTCAAATTCATACAGTTAATGCAACTTACCTACAAAAAATGACCTGCATCGAGTAGTTGACTGATAACGATCAGTTTATCCCTTTTGCCGAATGGCTCAAACTTTATAACGCAATAATTATGACAATCTAATTTTCAATAGGTGTTACTCTGTTCAAAGCTCACGGGGAAAAGGCCGTAAATCAGCGATAAAGAACACTAGTCAAAAAAAGTTCAAGAGTTTTTGTATGTGTGAGGATTCGAACTTTTTTTTTGTACAACGCTCGAAATGAATGCAGATTCAAATTCCTTCTTGAAAATAATCGGTAGGCAACTCACAATTATTGAAACTTTGTTACTGGTTGATATTTGTAAAATAATGAGCAAATTTAACCTCGCGCTTCGCCATCTAGTTGTCAAAAGACGAACACAATATTATAAGTTGAAGTTCTTTCAACGCCAAGAAATCTACGATTTTAATAATGTTATTGATTTTTGTAAATGTCAAAGTCGAAAAGGCTTTATGAAAATGGTAAATAACACACAGTTTCATCTTATAACAAACAAACAAACAAAAGGTCCAAATTCGAATAAACAGTGAAGTTCGGTTGGGTTTTTTTTTGAGAAAATTTTATTTGTACGAATCAAAACCTGCTAGGGTGAGGATTTGTTTCGGCACAACTTCGCCCCCAAAGCATGAGTGAAGGTTTGACGTAGCAGAACGTGAGCTTATGCTTTCTGATAATGTTTGAGGTGTGACGCGTGAAAAGTACCTCTTTCCCTATCATCTTCCGTATGCTGTAAGACGTAGGTAGCATCACTTATCTTTTTCTTCACCCTATAAGGGCCTTCAAAAAGTAGCAAAAATTTTTTGGTTTCTTCCTTTATAGAGGAGGACATATTGTTTGCGCGTAACAAAACCAGATCACCAGGATTGAAATCAATGAAGGTGCGTCCTGGATTCCTTACAGCCCTTCGAGCAGCTTTGCCTCGGAGTGTTGCCTCAGCCAACACCAGTTTAATCTTCCTGTGCATGTCTGGAACAACATCACTTGGTGGGGACAAGTGATCAGGTAAAAGGTGAGTTGGGTCGGCTCCCAGCTGCAATTCATTTGGTGTATAGCCTGTTGATTCATGGACGATTGAGTTTAAGTATTCAGCAAACCGAGGAACTTCAAGAGCCCACTTTGAGTGTTTCTCGCTGCAATATGTCCGAAATAGCCTACCCAGTTCCTTCATCACACGCTCTGATGGATTGGCACATGGATGTCGGACTGAACTGTACACCAGCTTAACTCCCATCTCTTCCATGGAATTCTTCCAGAGTTTGGATGTGTACTGTGTACCATTGTCGTGAAGTATACGCTGAATGGGACCATATTTCGGAATGTAATCACGAAGTACTCTATTCAGAATGGCCCTAGAGGTGGCCCTTTTGAGAGAGTACAGTGCAACATGTTTGGTGAACAAGTTATATAACACTAGCAAGTAACGTACACCACCCCTACTAGGTATGAGTGGACCATATATGTCAGTTGCTACTATATCATTCTTATCCTTAGGTACGACTTGCATTTGAGGTGGTTTGGGCATTGAAGAGGATTTTGCACGTTGACAAATGTCACATTTCAAAACTATTCTCTTGATGTCACGGTGCATATTTGTCCACCACAATTCTGAACGCATAGCTACCCAAGTCTTGTACACCCCAAAGTGTCCTATAGTGTGATGGTATGCCTCAATGAAATTAATTACCGATTGCTTTGGGACACACAACATGTAAGTACTGTCATCAGATCCACGTTTATATAAGATATTTTTGTAGACAAAAAATTTTCCTTTCAGCTCAGGATCAATTTCAATCTGGGACATTATGTCACTCAGCTTCTGATCTTCCCTCTGATGTTCAGCAATGTTCAGAAGAAGCGCCTTGAATGGATCCGGAAACTTAAGAAAGCTGAAAATTTGAAAAGTTTTATCGCTGGGAACTGGAAATCTTGTGCATGCATATCTGGATAAGGTATCTGCCTCGATGTTTTCTCGGCCTGGAACTGCTTTCACCTCAAAAGAGAACTCCTGTAGAACAAGGGCCCATCTGGTTACTCGGGGTGATAATAGCCTACATGTATCAATATATTTCATTGCACTACAATCAGTATGCAAAATGAACCTGTTGCCTAACAAGTAGATCCGCCACCTTTGTATGCACCAGAGTGCTGCCAGAACCTCCAGCTCGAATGCGCTGTATCTTCGTTCCCTGTCCAATAGTAACCTAGAACCATAGGCTACGACGTGACGGGTACCATTTACTATCTGAAACAAGACTCCTGCAATACCAGTACTGCTGGCATCGGTCTGGACGTGCCATTCATGTTTCCATTCAGGATGGTAAAGTAGAACCTCTTTTTGTAATTCCAATTTTATGTTTTGGAATGCTGCTTCTTGGGCCTGGTCCCATTTCCAAGGAATCTTTTTCTTCAACAAGAGAGTGAGAGGTGCAATCAGATCAGAAAATCTTGGAACAAAAATCCTATCATATTGACAAAAACCTAAAAACTTTTGCAATTCCTTTTTATTTTTGGGTTTCATATAATCTGCTAACGCCTGAATCCGCTGCTTGTCTGGTCTCACACCCTCCGCACTCAGCACATAACCTAAATATGAAATCTCCTCCTGAAAAAATTTGCATTTTTCGATTTTCAGTGTAAACCCTGCTTTTTGGAGTCGTCGAAACACCAGATCTAAATGGTATAGATGTTCTTCCACAGTGCTGCTCATCACCAATATAGCATCAATATATGCAACAACAAAATTTCGGAACTCTGCCCCTAAAACCATATTGATGCACCGAGTGAATGAACTAGAAGCTGTTGACAGTCCAAATGGAAGAACGCAAAACTTGTAGGTCTTAGTTCCCACCATAAAACCCAAGAACTCTTGATCCTCCTCCCTCACTGGAATTTGCCAAAACCCATGAGTGAAGTCAAGTGTGCTCATCACCCTTTTACCAGCCATGAGTTTAATGATCTCACTGATTGGTTGAGGTAACTCGTGATCAGGTTCCATTACTGCGTTGAGCTTTCGAGCATCAAGGCACACCCTCACAGTGTTATCCTTTTTAACCGTTGTCATCAGAGGAGAAATGTACTTTGGAGAACATCTTTTGATGACTCCCCACGATTCCATTTCTCGGATAGCATTGTTGACTGCTTCCCGATGTGCAACTGGTATCGGGTAGGGCTTTGCATAAAATTCAGCTGGATTTTTCAACTTTATGCAGTGAGTATATTCAGTAGTTCGACCCGGAATATTTGAAAAGATGGAGGCAGACACATTCAATAGATTACCAAAATCAACCTTATGTTTTTCAGAAATAGTTAGGTTAGAAACAACATTGCTAAATTTCATGGTTTCATCCTCACCTTGAATACCTGGCTTATGTAAGACACATTTGTTAACAATGGCACATATTTCTAATGAATCTTGGTTAGTTATACCATGATAATAATCAGTTTCTGGAACTATTATAATTTTTTTATTAACTTCAAGTATTAAATGTTTACTGCCGAGATCAACCCTAGCATTATAACTTCGTAAAAAGTCGCAACCGATCAGAATTGGATATGACAAACTATTTATTATTAAAAACTCGTGTGAAAATTCTTCATTTTCAAGTTGAAATGAAATCAGAGACTGAAGAGATACTTTTTTCAGCTTGGACTTGAATGCTCCAATAACTCGCACACCTGAGCAAGTGAAATGAGGAATAATGCTATGAAAGGAAGCTAATTGTGTCCATGTGTCTTCTGAAAAAGCAGAAACTGAACTCCCAGTATCAACAAGAGCAGGAATTTTATAGCCATATAATTTCAAAATAATTACTGGAGATCGGTTTTCAGAAAGTGAATGATCAAATTGGCATTCTTCTAATAATTCATCAGATGGATTATTATTTGGGATTTTTGCAGCCCTGTCAAGAATTGCTCCCACCTCAGGGCTCAAAAATGGGAGTCCGTTTCGTTTTCCGAAACCACACTTTCTTCTAGCTCCAAGTTACATATATTAGATTTTATTCTGTTTTCAAGTTGAAATTGTTTTTTATCTTGCTCATTACCAACTCTATTGGAACTAAACTGTTTATTTTGATATTTATTTGGATTTGTATCCTCATTTTCATTTTGCCTTGACCTTTTATTGTTTTTGAAATACTCATCAGCGTGCCTTAACCTTGAAACAGCATTAGAAAAAGTAGTTATTCCAATCATAGCCCCAGCAACATTTGGTGGAAAATGTGGCGCTATAATATCTATCAATTCCGCCTGACTGTAAGGAGGTTGTAAATTTTTTGCTGTTGCTACCCAATAGTTAAAGTGGTCAACAAATGAACCCCCTGTATATGTGGCGCTTTCTAATCTGAGTTTAATTTTATTTTGTTTTCTAGTATTCCAAAAATGTTCAAGAAAAGATCGTTTAAATTCTTGATAAGTATGGCATGTATTTGAAAATGCATCCCACCAGAGCTTTGCAGAGTTTTTAAATGAACTGTTCAAAATTATTTTAATTTTGTTGAATGAAACATTATGCACATCAATACTTTTTTCGAGGATTTCAAGAAAATCAAGCGGTTGCACGTTAGTATCATCATCAAAAGTAGGTATGATTTTATGTAGGTCTGATAATGAGAAGTCACTAATACCTGGTCTGAGAATGTTTTGACTATTGATGTTGTGAGTACTGACATTGTTTGTATTTGGTAATTGTTGCATTACTGTTGCTACTACTTGAGTGATAATTCTGGTAAGTTCTTCTTGAGATAATGCTGAATTACTAACAATGTTATTAACAGGTGGTACATTGAGTGGAGGAAAAGACAAACTTGGTGGTCCCAAACTGGCATTCGCCCCCTGACTGAATATACCGGGATTCATGGTTGTCCCAGTGTTGGCTTGCGTCCTACCAATATTTGGATGATTTGGTATGATGACACTTGGAATACTGACTTTGGGGACAGCACCAGCACCCCCCAGATTGATTGGATTACTGGTGCGATTTTCAATAGGAATATGGAACATGTTACCTTGATCGTCTTCTTCACTTGATCCATTTCCACCAGTGTGCATGCGTGCATAGTTTATCGATCTTCTTGCTCGGAAGTTATATGGAGTTTCATTGTTTTTCTCCGGAGTTCCACTGGTTCCCTCCATTACTGATGATTTTGGATTACCAGCCCCACGTTGGGCGCCAAGATGTGCTGAACCAGATGTAGGCTCAACGAGAAGTGGGTGTGGGTTGGCTGGTTAATAAAATCCAAGAGGTGGCGTTGAAAAATCTCGTATATTTGATTGCTCTAATTATACGCTACAAAAAATGTGGAGAATGTTAATATCAGAATTTTGAATGACATGGTTAACAATTTAGCAATTCATACATGCACAGAAGGCAAACAATTAATTATAAATCAATATCATACATCAATATAAATATTTTATGAAGAAAGAAAAGTAGTTTGACTTCATTTCAACAACTGGGTACATATGACGAAATAGCCAAGAGCAAAAAAAATTACATGCATAAAAGCAAAAGCAAGTTTAAATGTTCAAATTCATACAGTTAATGCAACTTACCTACAAAAAATGACCTGCATCGAGTAGTTGACTGATAACGATCAGTTTATCCCTTTTGCCGAATGGCTCAAACTTTATAACGCAATAATTATGACAATCTAATTTTCAATAGGTGTTACTCTGTTCAAAGCTCACGGGGAAAAGGCCGTAAATCAGCGATAAAGAACACTAGTCAAAAAAAGTTCAAGAGTTTTTGTATGTGTGAGGATTCGAACTTTTTTTTGTACAACGCTCGAAATGAATGCAGATTCAAATTCCTTCTTGAAAATAATCGGTAGGCAACTCACAATTATTGAAACTTTGTTACTGGTTGATATTTGTAAAATAATGAGCAAATTTAACCTCGCGCTTCGCCATCTAGTTGTCAAAAGACGAACACAATATTATGAGTTGAAGTTCTTTCAACGCCAAGAAATCTAGTTCTTTCAACGCCAAGAAATCTACGATTTTAATAATGTTATTGATTTTTGTAAATGTCAAAGTCGAAAAGGCTTTATGAAAATGGTAAATAACACACAGTTTCATCTTATAACAAACAAACAAACAAAAGGTCCAAATTCGAATAAACAGTGAAGTTCGGTTGGGTTTTTTTTTGAGAAAATTTTATTTGTACGAATCAAAACCTGCTAGGGTGAGGATTTGTTTCGGTACAATATTTTTCAAAAAAAAATCATCAAAGTCCTCGTTTTTGTCATTTTGAGAAATGTTTTGTAGCCATTCGTCACCTGATAATTGATAATTGTCATATCGTAGCTATTCGTTACATAATTATTACATTTTGTAAATTCCGAAGATATAATTCATTTTCACACCAACACGAGGTAGACCTCGTTTCTATTCAAATGTGTTTCCCCACTAGGCCTTATCTATTTATGTTCTTGTCCGAGTATGATTCGCTCATTTGTTCTTCTTTGACGGTCTGTGTTGGTTGATGGTGTCTTCGTCATCGTCGTCATGTCAATGTCACAGTGGTCTCCGCGTGTGACTCAGTGCTACGGCAGGTGGTATGTCGTCATCTTCATTGTCACTATCGAGGACAACTTCTGGTTCATTTGCCATAATTCGCATCGGGAGTTGGTTTGTCCGATGGTATCATAGGATTGAGCCCATTCGTGCCAAGTTTCCAGCTCCAGCCGGATGGATTTTTGGGGATTTCATACCATTTTTGGACCTGATGGTAAGTTTTGAACGTGTAGTACCATGCCGTGTCCTTCATTGGTGGTAAAGAAGCCAGGTTGAATTTGTTCTCCATTGATGATTTGACAAACCGTTGGTACCGGATATCTTCCAAGGTTTCCTTCTCCACGTTTCCACGATACAAAGCAACAGAAAACCGCGTACTCCATGGTCTTCGAGGTTTTGTACTTTGGCATTCGGGTCTTTGAAGAGGCTAATCAGTTCATTCAGTTATGGTTTTAGTGAAAAATCTGAATAAATTTGGTTTTACCTTTGTTGAAGAGGGATAACGTCGTCTAACAACCACTGAATGCGTGTAGCAACATGTTTTCGGCTACTTCTCTCTCCTTCAAACTCCTCGCCGAATACACTTTCCAGAGTATTTCCTCTTCCTGGTTTGAGTAAGCAGATGTTATCTCACGACGAACCTAACTCTTTGAACAGGCACCAGAAGATCTACATCTTCACCCTCGACGACAATAGCGTAAAATGATAAAGAGGCAAATGTTTTCAGTATTAATACATCGGCATCTTCTTCGGCGTAAAAGTGGCCTCTTCGATTTTTTTTTAGTATAGAAATCAGGCGGACCTCGATTTTTTCATTGACAATAGGTTAACGGACCAACACCTATCAGAAAACAACTACTCCCCTGGCTAATACCACGAAGGGCGTTGGTTTATATCCGACCAGTGTCAGTGTAGGATTTTTCTCAGAAGAAATTCCTGCAAATGCGTTTGGCGAGAGGCCCACAATGAATCTGTTAGGTTAGGTTAAAAACAAATTGCAGAATATTTGGTGAATTTTGCAAGTGCGTATATCATTCGGGTATGTTCGGGTGTATCGAAATGTGGGGATAACGTAATGTAGATGTAAAGAAATGTGGGTACCTACAGAGCATTGTGGGTAGCGTACCGTAAAATGGGGTAACTTTGATATTATGGGGTTAATTTGATAACAGCTCACTTTTTCTTTGAAACGAACGAATAACGAGATTTCTAAACGCAGCCGAATATTTTCTTTTTCAGTTTTGGCAGCACTGATACCGATTTTACAATATGTCGGATTTTATTCAACAACGGCCCACGCTGTGCCATACGGCGTGGGCCGTTGCTGATTTAAGGTCAACAATATTCCTAGGGTATTGCTGAATATAATCCTTTTCTTCCAAAGAATGTTCAATAGAGATTACACTTGAAGTACATTTTCTAAAATAATTTTTATTGTGATGTACAATGCATGATTCGTTGGCGGCAATCACGGTTCGCTTATACCTAACAGATTAGAGATTCTATAAACCACAATGGAAGATGTTCGGTATACTGGTGTATTCCATTCTAGTGAATAGATATTAGGTTCGTTTGTTTCTTGAACAAAGATATCCTAGAGATCCTATCAACCGCAATAGGAAATTTTCGGCATTGGTAGTTATATTATATTCTATTTTAGTATATAATAATCATGTTAGTTTATCTTATGAACTATGACATAGGAAACCTATGAATAGCAGTGAATAGAAGATGGTAAGAAACTCATAAACAAGAAAATATGCAATGCAGTAATATGCACCTGTGGAGTTCCATCGTAATTATACGAAGCGCCTCGTCCGAATATATCACAACCCACCCAGGGTCCTGTCCAATGGGAGTTTAAATTTTGAACTGGAGTATAGAGTATAACAACAAGACACCTAAAGAATAAGGTGAGAACTCCGAAATAAACTTTTGAACAATTATTACAGTTCAATGGTATAACCACAGGTGGTATTGGAATCTGTGGCATAACTTCCTAGGCTCGGTATGCTTTGAACAAATGACAAATGGTGGACGCACGCGGGGTTGCCGTGCCTCCGGATGGTGGCTGGACCTCCGGTATAGGGACGAAAACAGGGTTCGTCTTGTTTTGTGCTTTAAACTGTGGCCATTCAGTATAAGACAGCTGTATTACCTCTACCTCTAGTGATATATTTGGACGAGCCGTTTTATATAATCACGATTGAACTTCACAGGTGAGTTCGTTCAATCGTATTATTATTATAGGTACTTGACAAATTTCACATTCATTTCAAACATCATTGTATACAAAATATTCATTTTAACATGCACAATGACTCACTGATTACTATTCAGTATCCCGTAAATTAAAATTTACCGCCAAAACATGACACACCCCGAGCCAAAGACAAAATACAATGCATTTTTAAGCTGTTTTCTCTTGAAGAACCGTGTTCAATGCGTTTTGAAACCAAAAATTTTGTAGTTGAATCAGTGACGTCAAAAATGAATACGGTTCATTATGTTTTGAAGGCTTCTATAAGAACGGTTCGGTTTATTTTGACACTTTTATCATTTAGTTTCAAAATGGTATGTTTTCTTGAGTACATGAATGTTTACGTCACGATTGAAAGCGGTTCGAAATCAAACTTGAATGCGATTAAAAAAGAAAAACCAGCTTTAATTTCTCTATGCCCCGAGCTGACAAATTGACACTTGAGTGTCTCTCTACGTACATGTTCCGTATATCGTTTCGGTTAACCGGAATGGTTCCCTCTCTCTCTATTGGATGGGCTCTGCCAATATGATAGAGTGAGAGAAACCACGACCTGGTTAACCGAAACGATATACGGAACACATAACACATCCTACGTATGTCTAGGATCATGGCCATTTCGAAATATAAAGGACGGGTAAAATCCGTAAAATCCGGTATTTTAGTTGGATGATGTATGATGTGGTTGGCAACACTGCGGAAATATGTTGTGATGCTGATCAAAAATATTATTTTCAAATAATTTTGATATTTTGCTAATACAATTCAACGCAAATCAGATATGAATAAGTAATAACTCAAAGTCATGATAACACTGATATATAGTACAGTATCCAGTTCAAATATTTCAGGAATAATTTTATAACCAAAACCTTTTTTTAAATGGGAACCAAATGATTGGCATTAACTGAAATGGTAAAAGGCAATCAAAAAAACAGTAAATGGATGCGAAGATATAGAACATTCTTCGTTATCGGAATCCTCATACTATCACTCCAGATATTCCTAGCAGCGAAATTCATATCAACAAGCAGAAGCACTGAACCTGAAGAAAACAAGTGGTTACCCTCAAATATAGAGCATGAATTCGATCAAGAATTAGAACTCAATTCTGTTAGGACCAAAGTAGATCATCACGATGATGAAGTTAGTGCAGTGGTACAGAAAAGCAAAAGTAGGAATAGAGTTAATCATACCTACCTATTGCGATATGAGGAGTTAGAATTTATTCCACCTTGTCATATAACTACAAAAGAGGCTGTTTCAGCAATAAATCGTGCAAAGACACAGCACTGTAAGAAACTCATATCAAATATGACGTGCCTTTCTTTTGAAAACAGGCTCTATCCCAAAGAGCTGAGAGGATATTGTCCTTCTGAAGGATTGATAGCTGGTAGAGAATTAGGGTGTTTCAAGGATGAAAAGAATTTTAGATTGCTCAATGGGTATTTTGGTGTAAATAAGCAAGAGAATTCTCCAAAATACTGTATCAACCTATGCCTGCAATCAGGTTTTCCATATGCTGGTTTGCAATATTCGTGAGTCAAATTTATCCTACTTATTAGGATTTTTTCAATAGACTTATTGTTTTTCAGTAATGAATGTTTTTGTGGAATTGATGAACCACCCCTGAGTTCAAAGATTCCTGATTCATCTTGTAATTTGAAATGTCCTGGTGATCAGTATGCCACTTGTGGTGGATTCTATAAGATTAATATTTATGAAACAGGTATTAAAAGTGAGTATTTCGTTATACTGATCATGTCTGATTCATTCTAAAGTTCTTTCTCCAAATATTTCATTTGTTCAGATTTTGATTATAGAAAAATAATGATTTATTGAGTACATTTATCTTTACAATCTATAAACCTCCAATTCGATGGCATATAGTCGAGTCAATCCACCCCTCAGCTTATGTCGCAATATATAAGGAGATCTTAGACTCATGCTTCAAACATATTGAGAAAACCTAACTTCACAGCAGCATGTCAGAACATTACATTTATTATATTCTGTGAATTGAGTTGAATGAGAAAACTGCTGTTTCCTTTGGACCATATCTTTTTTAGTATTAATATTTCATTTCCACTTTGAGGAAGATAATTCATCAGATACAGACAAATAAATAAGTAATATGACGTTGGCCACTTCTACCTGACATTGGTCATCAAACCCTTTTAACTCATAATTTCTTCAAGACAATGAGTTGGGTCCAATACTATATTTTATGAAATTGACTTAGGTGATTCAAATCCTATTTGGAAACTGTAAGTATATCTCGATCCAGTGGATCAGATCCAGTCAAGTCAAACCCATTTCGATCAAATCCAAAGTTGTTAGATAAATTTAGTCCTTAAAACCTTATCTGGTTTCTCACTCAACCTGGTACCACTTGGTAAAGTTCAGAAACAGAAAATAAAAATTCACAGAATTGACTAAGCTAATCTAAGTTGGAGTGAATATGAATGATATTTATCAATAATGTAACTGTATTCATAATATTATTGTAGAACTGACAATATGTCAAAAACGTCCAAGGGTTTAATCACCTGATGAATGGAAAAACTTGATTTTCATCCTTTTAATTTTCAGGATTTGTTCCACAAACTGCAAATATTTTGCCAACCAATGAGACAAGAGAATCTGCAAAAATTGTGTTCCTCCTAACCCTTAATGGCAGGGCTCTACGGCAAGTGAGGAGGCTACTGAAGATATTGTACCATAAAGATCATTATTATTATATACACATAGATATTGTAAGTAAATTTTTTATTGATTGTGAATTGATGGTTTGTGTCACAAAGTTTTGTATCTGTTTTTGTGGAAACATTTTGTTCATATATTATGAGTCAATGTTGAAAAAGAGGCGAAACCTCTGGCTTTCAACTAAAATCATTGAAAGGGCTACACCTGCAATAATCTTAGCTCCTCTCATACATTTTGAAACTATTGCTCTGATACTCAACAATATGTTGTTTCAATTATCAGATTGTGATTATGAATTCATCCAGCATAGGAAAAAAATCAATCATTTTTGATATTCATGTATATATTGAAGGATGATTTCAAAGCCCTGGATTGAAAATGGGAGAGTTGTTTTATCATAGAAGTATGTTTTAAATTCTTCTTTGTATGATAGATTCTTTTATATAAACAAATTATGTTGCATTGACACTGTTTAATTGACTGAAGTCATTGAAAATAGTATGATTTTCTTTGTTGAAAATAGTGTTATTTCTGTAAGAGTCTCTTATAAACCTTTCCAAAGTATGAAACTTTTTGAAATAAATAAAATTGTTGAATTTTTTGCAGAGGCAAGATTATCTATACAGGGAATTACTAGCTTTAGAGCTACAATTTCCAAATATTCGCCTTACCAGAAAAAGATTTGCTACAATATGGGGTGGAGCATCACTACTCAAAATGCTCAGATCCTGTATGTGGGAGTTACTTAATATGCAAGAATGGAAGTGGGACTACGTACTGAATCTCAGTGAATCTGACTTCCCAGTGAAAACTGTTGCACAGCTCACCCAGGTAATATTAGTAGTAATACTCAAATTTGTTGAATTAGTTGGCCTCAATCAATCACTCTCAATCAATCTTTGATATCCTCATAATTGTACAGAATGACTAATAACATGACTTTTTCTAGAGATCAATTACCCTAACACCAAACTGATATTTTTGCACTCGACGCGCGTTTCGCTAACAAGGTTAGCATCTTCAGGAGAAGAAATTGATTGAATTTTATCAATTTTCTTCTCTTGTTAGCGAAACGCGCGTGCTTGTTTTACATTATTGAAAACCCTACAATAAATGCTATTCCATGTTATTACTGATAATTGTATAGGCCTTGTCAAAAACGACTGACTTGAATATTCATAAATAATAAAAAGCAACTTTTGATGTTCGAAAACTGTAAAGACCAATAAAACCCCATTTCCAATGATAAATGTCCGCAAGTACTTTTTGTTATTAAATGAACTTTTATATGCCGTTTTTGCAAACAAGTGAACTGTAAGGATATCTTTCTTGAGTTCTGCCGCCGTCCATAATTATTTTTGGACATTCAAATGTCATTCAGCTGTAGTTGTTCACAATGGTTTACATTATACCTAAAATGCTTAAAATAATGTTCATATTTGGCTCTCAGAGCCAGTGTTATGTACTAACAGCTCAAATATTTAATGAGATGCATAAGATGTCTAGAAGGATGGTGCTGGGACTGATGCGATATTGTTTAGAATTTTATGGCGACATTTTTCTGTCATTAGTGTCATTTTTACGTATCGTGTTGTGTTTCTCAATTTCATCGCTAGTTGACGCTAATTGGAAGTGCATAGTCACCGATCGATCGACAAACTATATTCTTTGATTCGAGCAGTCAACAAAATGAGCAAAATCTAATGTCATACTCATAAAAAACAAAATCGAATGAAAGGAACGCAATTATAGGGAATTTGACCAATATTCTAAACGAATAATATAGGTTGTTGATCAGTCAGCGTCCAAAAGTAAAAGTATAGCCAGCCATCCGGTCGGCCGTTTATACATTTCCTAGGAAATTTGTAACTCTTTTCATTGCAAACGCCATCTGAACTGATTTGATGTCAAGGGGTCATGATGCTTATTATCATAGTAGGCATGTGTCGCCACTTAGACCCCAAACTTTCCCAGGTATAAATCCCTACACCAGGGTTTCTAGATATCTTAGAGATGCATACAGGAAGAAATCCAAGTCACATGTACACTCTGGCTGGAAACAACCCATTTGATCTGAATATATATGATTTGGTGTCTATTCCATAAAATGAAGGTTTTTTCGAGTGAGATTGGGTTTTTATGTTTCAACAATTTCAGAACAATTTAGAACAATGCCATTTATCACTGTACAGAAGTGGAAAACAGTGGAATCACTCGACGCCATTATTATGACTAATTTTCCCTTTCGCTCGTACCTTAATATGCTTATATACAGCTCGGCCAGCTTTTTAATGGAGCATATTCCAATAAACTCGATATGATATAAATCCATTTGCTTGAATTTGATTGATAGTGTACTTTGCTGAGTAGTATCGGTTCAGACTTCCTTTGTTCCTGTTGTAAAAACTGATAAGATCGCCCGAATCTAAATCAAAAACAATGATCACCTGAAGACGAATATGTATACCAGCGATCGAAAAGGCGCTAGTACACTCAACTTGGAACTTGGTTTCAACAGATATTGTTTCATACTTCTTCATTTGAAATATTGTTTGAATCTACTATTCGCTAGTCGCTAGGAAATTTTGAAATTCTAGGCAAAATTTCTCAATGAAAAAGTCAAGATTTCCTTACTGTAAGGAATGGTAGTTTGTACAATAAGAGTGGATATGGCCAATATCCATACAGTACATATCGAGTACAAATGATTTTATTTGATCAGTTGAATATTTCAAAACTATCTTTCAAGTAATATAATAATCAATTCCAGATGTAGAGAATTTCTTTCAATATCTATGAATACCTATCTCAAAAGCAAATTAACTTTATTCAATTCAACATTGAACAATGAAAATTAAATTAGTTATGTCAAAAAAAAAATAGTCGGGTTTGCTGAGATTCGAACCCACGGCAATAAAGTGGATCGTGTCAGAGGGCTAGTAGTACTTTAAGAGTAAACGTAAGTCCTTCAATTCCACAAAAAAAATTGTGATGATTCAAACTTGACTCAGTAAACTAGAGAATATTTCAAATATAAGTACATTTATTTATGCTTGAATGAAACAACTTTCTTGTTTGTAGGTAGCCAGATCAGAATAGTGACGTTTCTACAAGGTTGTCCCTGGTAACCAGGTATTGTGTAATATGAAATCATATCCATTCAGTTGACTGAAAATGTAGAAAAATTATATTTATCTACACCCGTACTCTAAAAATACACTTATATGCCCACAACCCGTTTTATAATGAAATCCATTACGATACAGATTTTTCATTACAATACAGATTTTCAACCAATAGAAACCCATCATTTTTCAATCAAGCATGATGTGCATGCTTTGCATTTGACGTTTGTCAAGTCAGAAAACATAGGTATTTAATTTTTGAAGAATGTAGCCAAACTTCGATAATATTGTCAAAATGTCTGATACCAGCGATATAGAAGGATCACCTTCGGCTCTTTTACACATGTTGGAGTCAGCAAAAAAATATTTTATTTTTCATTTGACAATTGTATAATAAATCCTCTTATTTTCTAGCAAATTTATTGCTTTTTCGTGGCCGAGCGGTCTAAAGCGCCAGAAATGAACTTAAGCGCGTTCAAGGTGACATGGGTTCGAATATAGCCTGGGTTATTCCTTTTTTTTTCTCTTCATATCTCATTGTTGTATTTTCTGAGTTAATACCATTATTTACAATTTTGTAGATTTTTCAGAAAAAATGGGAATAATAACAATTATTGTGTGCAATAAAAATATAAATATAATATTTGTAGTTCTTCACCATTTATCGAGTGTAGATAAAATAGCGTATGTAACTCTCATGTAATGGTTATTAATACATGATCGTTTCATAATATACTATTCCCTACTGAGAGGAAATGATATTTCCTTATAGTTGTTAGTGTTATACATAAATAATTGAAAATAGTTTTCATAGTAACCCAAGTAATTTTATCACAAATTTCAAAGCACCATTTATTTGTGAAAACAATTTTTCGCAATTTTTTTAAAATAATTAATAACTGTCCAATTTTCAACGATTCGCGGAAAAATAATATGATTACCTCGTAGGAAAAGCCACATTCAAATTTTCAGTTATATATTTGATCGTTTTACAGTGTAATACAAGTCTATTATTCATATTGTTTTCGATTCAGGTACTTCCAATCTTATAAGTGTTCACAACAGCTTTATAGAGTTGATTTTATAGACCTTGGAAGCCCGAACCAATGTTTCTCATGATATGAAAAGTTACAATCCATTCGTCATGTGTTTAAGAGTCGTCGAAATCAGCAAATTTCAAAGCACCAAAAAAAATCTCAACATGCTGAAACATTGGGTTGCCAGAGAGTGATTCTACTTGTGTTCACTTTTCTACGTGTATTTATATAGAGGTTTCGTTCCATTTCAGTTTTTAACATCAAACAAGAACCGCAATTTCGTCAAATCTCATGGGAGAGAAGTACAAAGGTTCATCCAAAAGCAAGGTCTGGATAAGACTTTCGTCGAGTGTGAAACGAGAATGTGGCGAATCGGAGACCGGACGTTACCGTCTGGCATACAACTTGATGGAGGCAGTGATTGGATTGCTTTGTCCAGGCGGTTTGTCGAGTATGTTGCGAATCCTAATCCAGACGATCTGATAACCGGTCTTTTGAGAATTTTCAACTACACCCTCCTACCCGCCGAGTCGTTTTTTCACACTTCACTTAGAAATTCCAAATTTTGCGACTCCTATGTTGACAACAATTTGCACGTCACCAACTGGAAGCGGAAACTGGGTTGCAAGTGTCAGTACAAACATGTCGTCGATTGGTGTGGTTGCAGCCCGAACGATTTCAGACCAGAAGATTGGCCACGGATTCAGAACACTCTCCCAAGGCAGATATATTTCGCGAGGAAGTTTGAGCCAATTGTTAACCAGGAGGTGATATTGCAACTGGAGCTTTGGTTATTTGGCCTGGAAAAGCCTTCGAAAGATGTTCACAACTTGTTGGGCTATTGGCAGAATGTTTACCATCATCAGGATTTAGGTATGTCTTATAATTCGTTTAATGTAGATCGCAGAACTAGATAACCATCAAATTGTCACTTAGGGATATAGATTGACTATTGAAGAATTAGCTGATAGCTTAGTCTTAGCAGTTGATTGAGAAATCGGCCTTTTTACATTGAGAAATCAATGAATAAAATATATGTAGAATAGGCTAGTCCCACATATTGATTTATCCGAAAATCTGACCAACCTTATGCTAGAGTTTGTTTTTCAACGTCTCAAAGCGTTTCTAACCTCTAGAGTAAATTTTCAAACTTGGATATTCAATATACTCAAAACACCGCTACAGTTTAATTTGAATTCGGAAAGATTCATATTCTAATTTCTCTTTTTAGGGCATATTGGAACATTTGCTTTTGACTGCTATTGTCAGTTACATACAGTATTCTCTTGAAACATTTTTGTACCAATGTACGTATGTAAATCATCAAAACTCGTTGCTTCTTTTTTTTTAGGAAGTTACGACATTCAAAATTCCTTCTAATTTCAGAAAAAGGACGTAGGTTTTCCACATTCTTCCTTGTTTTTTTATCGCTATATCTTCTCGTCATTTCAGTATATGTAATTTTTTTTTTTACTTTTGAACTTGACATGTTCTTTGTTTATTGTGCATTAATTTTTTTTAAATGTACTTTTCAATCAAAGAAAGAAATATTATTATTATTATTTCACTATAAACTAACTCTTATCAGTTTTTTCTCGACGTTTTGAGTTTATAGTAGAAGTATCTAATTCCAAGAGAAAGAAATCATACTTCAGCACAATGATTGTATTGCCTCATTCCAAAGTCAGACTACCACAGATTATAATTCTAGTCACGTTCAAATGCATTCCATGCTCTCACTGAATGAATGAACATTTGTTGAATTTCTTTGTTTTTGGCAGGGTTGGGCTGATTAAAATCATGATTTAAATCGCTTGATTTTTAAAATTAAAATCATGATTTAAATCAATTCTTGTTTTTTTTATTCAGAACCAGATAACAACATAATATAAAAAATTTCTCGAAGATCAAAAGGAGTATCTGCTTTTAGCGAAAACAACAAAAAAAGTACATAGTTCCAAATTCTTAAACTGAACGTAACACCTAAATTTTATTACTATATATTTTCAGTCCATTCTTTTTCGTTTTACAATTTAAACGAATACACGAGTTTTCCTCCTTTTTCTATGCCTAATCCGTTTCTAATATCCGAATGTGTAGCGAAATGCGTGAAATTGTTGGGCAACGTCAATTAATAGGTTAAGAAGGAAAACAAGCCTCGACAGGAATATTCTTGCAAAAAGCACAACAAACGCGTTTGTGTTCGTGCCTCACTCGGCACTGTATAGCGAGTGTATAGGACAGAAGGAAAACAAATCGCGACAAGAATTTTCTTGCAAGAAGCGCGACAAATGCGTTGTCACAAGTTTTTGAGCCGCAAATTGTATTAACATTTTTAGACTTATACATTAAAATAATCAAAAATAATTTCAAAGAATTAAAATGTTCGAATTTTATTTTCAAATTATGTATAGGACAGAAGGAAAACAAATCGCGACAAGAATTTTCTTGCAAGAAGCGCGACAAATACGTTGTCACAAGTTTTTGAGCCGCAAATTGTATTAACATTTTTAGACTTACTTATACATTAAAATGATCAAAAATAATTTCAAAGAATCAAAATGTTCAAATTTTATATTCAAATTATGTATAGGACAGAAGGAAAACAAATCGCGACAAGAATTTTCTTGCAAGAAGCGCGACAAATGCGTTGTCACAAGTTTTTGAACCGCAAATTGTATTGAAATTTTTAGACTTATACATTAAAATAATCAAAAATAATTTCAAAGAATCAAAATGTTCAAATTTTATATTCAAATTAAAAAATCTAATAAATCGTGATTTTTCAAAAATAATCAATGATTTTTGATTTTTTTAATAAAAATCAGATTCTGCCCCACCCTGGTTTTTGGATATCCTGCGAATTTCATACAGATATAATGCCCGAAAATAATGCATTTTTTTTCATTTATAGGTATTACACCGGACGATGGTTTGCTCACAACAGCAAGCAGTATTCAAAGACGGGTATCAAAGAAAATATCAGGAACTAATGAATCGTGTCCCGTAAAACTTGGTAGATTGCTTGAAGTTAACTCATACCACTTCAACGACACATACAAATTCAACTTATTTACCTTCGATACCTCTGAAATGTATCGATTGGAGGTCGCTGTTCGACCTATAGATCACATATCCGTTCCAAGAAAGTCACCATTAATGGACCACCTGGAGGTGTTCTTAGTTAGTAGCGATTATGACCAAAAAGAACAACTTTCGAGAAACTTCGTACGGATATTGTCGCCTTATTCGGAACCAGTACTCATCTATAGTTTTTCCTCCTTTAACAATTTTCCGAAAGTGTATAATTTGACATGTTTGTGGATAAACCCGTCAGGCCATCTCTTCGATGTGACAGAGTTTACAGTTGATGAAACTTCTTTGATTGGACATGTTAAACCGAATTTGAGGCAGCCTATATTACCTGGTGAGAACATTTTATTATTATACTGATAGTTGTACAGTATGTAACTGCAAATTCCATATGTACTTTTGGAATTAGCGAAATTGAATGAAGGCAAGTTTTGAGGAAACCATTTCATAAACACTGTTCAGCTTTTTCATTATTTTCAAAAATATTAGAGAAGTGACATCTCCCAATCTTTTGGATTTAAAGAATAGTGTGACATATGCGAGTTTTCAATTTCTGGACGAAATATACAATCTGCAGAAGTATTTAATGACAAAAAAAACTCCATATTCAGATCATTTCATATATTGAGTTTGAGTGGAAGAGCAGAATCCTGTCTTCACAGGAATTCTGAACACGGCCTTTTGATAAGCAAAGCTAGCTTTAGTAAAAAAAAAGTGTACATAGAAATGTAAATAGAATGTAGGTACCCTTTGCTATCAATAAACGCATTTATTATTATTATATCACTGGCTGGGTATGTCCATAACTGTATGTACACAGAATGGGTTAGTTCATGAACATATATTTTTATAGTAGAATCCAGTAATATCAACTAATTCCATCGACATGGCGGATGATGCGATTCATGTACACCTATATTGATTAGATAGTTGAAATATAATTATTATTACCCCATTCCAGTTTCATAGTACAGAGTTGTGACCTGACCAAGAATTTGCAAATCACAGATACTGAGCTAATTCCATGCAGGTCATACATAAGGCGGGTTCGGTGGACGAAAAAAGCACAAATCAGTTCTTCTTTCCCATTGGTCATTGCCTCTTTACTATATCTACATGTGACAAAGATTTTCGATGGATGCATATAATGCATGAGTTATCGATTATGAAATGTCCATTATGAGTTATGCACTAGGAAATGAGTTAACCAGCACATTGAACAACTTTTATGAATTGTGCATCAAGTTATGGATTATCCACTAAATTGTGCTTATGCATTCACTAAAACTGCCTATAGATTCGAACATATCATGATAAGAAAAATAAATAGAAAATATTACCTACATTGCATTGGTTCTCCTTGCATTATAATTATGGATCTGATAAGTCGCTGTTGGTTGTATATTTGAGTGTACGGTACCTATTCTGCATTGGTGTATATATAGATCTGATGAATGGGAGCTGAGGCCACATCCATAATTCTATCTGTCAGAAAGAAATCTTCGATTCAATGAAGTCATTAGAGACTCAGCAGCTTTTTGATAGCTCTATTTGGCAAAACAAGAAGTGGGGGTCATTTGCTGAAGCTAGTTTTACTCCATATGTGTTTGTCAAATATCTATTTCTCGAAAGTCAAGTATTTATTGGTTCTCAGAGGATCATACTAGGTATGAAATAGAACAAGTCACAAACAGTTCAAAACAAAAACGTTAAAAAAAAATTATGAAAAAATAGAAAGTCAACATTTCGCATATGACATCAAAACATACAAAAGTATTAAAAAAGTTTGACAACAACAGTAAAAATAGTATAAAAACAACAATGGTTACAAATATTTTATAGATATCAAAATTCATTTGCGTTGAGACTCGCAGAGAAGTATTCATTCATATTATAAAATGCTTTAGTTAGCAATAGTTTTTTAATTGAACTTTTGAATTTTCCAAATGGGAGTTGCTTGATATCTTCCGGTAATTTATTGTACACTTTAATTCCCATTAGTTTAGGACTGCATTCTGTCATTGAGAAGGGATTTCAAGAAAGTGATTCCTAGAGCAATTATTTCTGTGAATGAGCGCCTTGAAAGAGTGGATATTTGTTTTCACATACAATAATAATTGATAAATATAAATAGACGTTAACGTAAGAATACCCAACTCTTTGAATAATTGCTTACAACTAGTTCTCTTGTTAACACCCACAATACATCGAATGGCCCTTTTTTGAAGCACAAAAACTCTCCGGCAGTCATTTGAGCATCCCCAGGCCAATATTCCATATGATAAAATAGACTGTATTTGGGCATGATAATACACAAGTAGGACAGACCTATCCACTGTACTCCGTAGCTGATATAGACAGTTACACATAGGGGCAATTTTTTTACATATTCCGTCAATTTGTAATTTCCAGGTACAGTTTTCTGATATGCTTATCCGAGAAATTTTGTTGATTGTACTTGTTTCAAAGACTTGTTGTGTTCCGTTTTTATGACTAAACTCTCTATGAATTTTGAGACAGGTGGAAACGTACAAAGACCGATTTTGTATCATTTACGATAAGATTATTTCTCTGAAACCAAGCACTTGTGTTTTTAATAACTTCATGAGCTTCATATAGCATTGAATTCAATGTATGAGATGTCACTAATAGAGACGTGTCGTTCGCGTACGTGATACATTTTTTGTTATCCAGATCATTTACATAAAAGTGGTCCTAATATAGAGCCCTGCGCGACACCTATTGAGCACTGTAGTTTTTGTGAGATTTGGTTTTCCATCTCAACATAGTGAAATCTTTTGTTTGAGTAGCTTTTGAACCATTGCCAGCAGATTCCCCTCAAACCATATCTCTCCATTTTTTTTAAAAGTATCTCATGGTCAACCAAGTCGAAGGCCTTGCTAAGGTCCAGAAAAACCCCCAATGCTTTTTTACCACCGTCAATACTGTCATATAGATTGTTCAGAAACTCCGCAATTGCTTTGAGCTCATAATTTTTTTATATTCCCCCATAAACAACAAACTGCTGACTAATAACTTCGTCAATACTGACTTGGACGTGCTTCGTTTCATTAGTATTTATTGATTGAATTTTTTTTTTCAGGCAAATGGCACGTCAAGTTGATCTACAAAAATTATCTGTTAGCAGAAACAACATTCCTTGTAACTCCTTTGGAGTTTTATTCTGGTTCCGCTTCAAAAGAATATCAAATCAACATAGCAAACAATGGCTCAAAGATATTGAAAAACCATGGAGATTCTTTCGAAAAATTCCTTCCAGCCGAGTCGAAGAGAGAAGAACTGGAAATTTTGAGCGTGTCTAATTCAAAAAAAAGTGGACACTTTTTGACAGAGTGGATTGATGAACTTCAATCGATGTTTTTCAAAGTGGAGAAAATGTGCGCTGTGACATTTACTTCTGTCAATATTTGTGGTGTGACGCTTAGTGCTTGTGTGAAAACTAACTGGAGCTCCTTTGCTCCTGATCCGAAGAGCGACCTAGGAATCGACTACGAGACCGAGGGGACTTTTAATATTTGGTAACATTTTTTATGATTATGCAGATAAATGGAATAGAGGTGGTGTCGAACGAGGAACACCTTGTTCGAGCATCGATTTCGCAGGTTCAGCTCGTGAAAGATTCATGAGGAACCACCATCCATCTGGAGTTTGAACTTCAGGTAAGACATGTAACCACTGTGAACAGATTTTTTTTTGCGAGAAAGCAGTAGTATATGTACATTCCTGATGGATTGGTGAAAGTTACCGTACCGATGTTACTATTTTGGCATTCTCAATTCGGACATGTATCTTGGTCATTTCAGATCCTAAAATATTCATTCTCATAGGGATGTTGAGATGTAACGAATCTGAAATGGAGTGAACAAATTTGAATTTGAATGACGTTTATTTCCCAAGAAACTTACAAGTTTATAAAAGGGAAAATTAGAAACAAATGAATAATGAATCAAATAAATAGAGAAAAAAAAAGTAAGATAATGAAATCAGACTTTTCACAGAAATAAAAAAAAATTAATAGTAATGAAAATAAAATGAAATTGTCGTTCACCTATCGCAATAAATGTTTTTTCAACTTAACTATGAAATTGAATTTTCCAAATTTTTTATTGCATCAGGTAATCCATTATATAACACTATTCCGTTGTAATAAATTGATTGTTGTCCTATGTTTGATCTGAATTTCATTGTCGATAAATTATTTGAACATCTAGTTGAATGGTCATGTTGGTCACCATTAATTTTGAAGATGAGATTAGAATGATTCAATTTATTTTCAACCAAATGAATGAACGTGCAGAGTTTTAGCGTATGTATCGAAGATATATCTAACAGTTGATTGGGTTTGTACAAATTTTTGTCCGTTCTCTATAATCAAATTGATACATACATTTAATTAATTTATTCTGTAAAGCTTTCAGAGGTCTTAATAAGGTTTTTGTTGCTGATCCCCAAACCGGAATTAGGTATTGAAATCTAGAATATACCAGAGAAAAATAAATTAATTTCAAATATTTCAAAGTAAGAAAATTTCGCAATTTAAAAAATACTCCTATAATTGGAGAGATCTGTTTTCTCAGAATTTCCAGATGTTTACTCCATGTCGAATGTTCATCTATGTATATGCCCAGAAATCTCACAATAGAAGAATATTTGATGATTTTATTATCTATTTTGATGGGATGGTCAGATTGTGATAAAGTCGATTTTTTAGAGATAAACATAAATGAAGATTTCTCGAAATTCAACGATAGTTTGTGACTTATCAACGAAGATGATATATTTTGGAGATCTTTTAACATATCAACTTCAATTTCACGTTTATTATTTGCCCCATATATTACTGATGTATCGTCTGCGAACATTTTGATTTTTCCTTTCAAATCTAAATTGGAGCGAAAATTTACATACACGAGAAAAAGAACCGGTCCAAGAATGGATCCTTGAGGAACACCACATAAGACAGTTTTGAGTGAACTGATTCTTTTCTTTATGTAGACAAATTGCATTGAAGTTTTTTGTTTTTTATGAAAATGAGCCGGTCTTTTGGATGGCTAAACATAAACGCCGCGGAAGCAACAACGAGATTTTCCAGATGACCACTATCCGTATTGACTGCCACACCGCTGATGATTTCTCAAGGTTTTGTGCCAAATGTTCGCGCTCGCGTACTTGTACAATGTACATATCGTGTGAGCGCCCTGCTCGACATCGCAATTCGCAAAGCTCGTATACTTGCCAAGTACGCAAATAATTGCATATTTCAAATCAGTTTATTCATTCAAAAGACCCGTTAGGGTATAGAACATGTCAAGGTATACTGTCTGATACATGAATATAAATATAATAGGCTACTAAACAAAATGAAAAGCAGTAAAATATTTGATTAAAAAGTTACATTAAAAATTCTTCAGTAACATGAAATATTTGATTAAAAAATTACATTAAAAATTCGTCACTATCATAAAATAAGTTTTCTTGCAGAAATCGTTTTGGGTAAAGGCACCAGTAATTGCCATCATAAGCAAGCATTTACATGAAGTAAATTGTAAAAAATATAAAACATGACTTTTCTTTTGTTTACACAAAATCATAGTATGTAGTAATGATTCACTGAGATATATCAGTTGTAATATCTTACAAAACATGTGCATTTTTCTTTATATGAAATATTTTTTCATGTTAGTCAAAAGTACTAGTAATTGCCACAATCATATTTCAGAAAATCCAGTAGTTGCCACTGTAATTGGCCAGTAATTGCCAGTGCCAAGTTTGGCATGTACAAGCCAAGAACAGAAAAAAAGGCACTGGAAATTGTTTCTAATACACTTGTATTTTTTTAAATTAAATAAAAATTAGGTTAAGTAGGTAGGTATAACAAAAAATGCATTACCTAAGTCTAATAAAAAAAATTGAACTTAAAAATCAACTTAGATAGTTATCAATTGTAGTTAACTATCAACAAAAACTTTTTTTTGAAATTGGTATTTGAGACGATCGCCTGAATCAATTATTGTTGGAAATGGTAGTTTCTCTATAATTTGATTCAGGCCGATAACACTGATATCAACCTCATTTAATTTAAACATTTTCCCATCATCGCTTTTCTTTAAACCAACCACTTCTGCTTCATTGTTGGGTAAAAGGGCTTGAATTACGCACACGTACCTATGTTCCCTTTTTTTTCCTGGAAAGGTCACTAATATATAATCACTTTCCTTGTACATAATGGATTTTTCAACTGATTCTTCAGAAATGTCTGAGAGTACATCATTATCACTCCTAGAAGCTTCCCATTCTTCAGGTGTACTAGAATCGGATGTGCTTTCTTTTCTTGATTTTGCTCTTTGTTATTTAAATTTTTTTTTCAATTTCATTTAGAGTCTGCTGTTTATTTTCTTTTTCTTGGAGTTTCATTTGCTTTTTCTCCTCTCTTATTCTTTTTCGCTCTTCTGTCGCTTCATCTTCTTTTTTCTCTAATATATAATCATTTTCCTTGTACATAATAGGTTTTCCAACTGACTCTTCTGAAATTTCTGAGAGTTCATCATTATCACTCCCAGAAGCTTCCCATTCTTCAGGTGTACTAGAATCGGATGTGCTGTCTTTTCTTGACTTTGGTCTTTGCTGTTTCTTTATTTTTAAATTTTATTTGAAGTCTTCTTTTTATTTTCTTTTTCTTGGAGTTTCATTTGCTTTTTCTCCTCTCTTAAGGCCGCTGCACAATTGTCCGGGAACGGGAACGAGAACCAGAACGGAAACAAGAACTGAAATAATTATTCAGATGCACAAACAACGAGAACGGAAACAGTAGGGATGTTTGACTTGGTTTGACATTTTCTGGGGATATTCATTTTCTAAAACACTGTCAACTTGACACTTGACTCAATAACAAACTTCCGAATATCAAATCCGAGATGTTTACATAGTTTACAATCATATCAATAATATTCGATTTAATCAGAGATTATACACACCCATATAATGGATCTTATTAGTGATGACGAGATGTTGGAATTATACATGTATTTACTTCTAATTATGTACAGTTACTACGTGTCAATGAGTACCTTTCAATCAGAGAGAAGGTTTGTATGAAAAAATATTCAATAATAATAATTATTCTAGGTATATTTTTTAGATGGTGGGTTAGATCTATATTTACAGAGAGAAAAGAAAAAGGAGCCTTCGCAAATTTATTTACCTATATGAAAAGTAATGACCATGAAATGTTTTACAAATATACCCGAATGCTTCCTGAACAATATAATAGAATTTTGATGATGGTTAGACGAAAATTATTGAAACGAAGCAGAAGAGAATCTCTCAGTCCAGAGCTAAGACTAGCTATGACTTTAAAATATTTGGCACATGGAGGATCCTTTCAAAATTTATCATGGGAGTTCAGGGTAGGAAATTCTACAGTGTCAAAAGTTATTTAAGGAACATGTGAAGCTATATGGGAAATACTACAGCCAATCTATTTGAATACTCCTATCAAAGATGATTGGCTTAGAATTAGTGAGGGATTTTCAAAGCCCCAATTATGGTTCTGAACATGATGCTGCAGTATTCAGAAGATAAAAATGGGGACCGACCTAGAAAGTGGAAAAGTTAACCTTCCTGGAGCACAAACATTAACTGATAATGACATTATCATGCCCATGCCTTATTATTTTGTTGGAGATGAAGCTTTTCCGTTGAAATCATATATAATGAGGCCTTATCCAGGAAAATATTTGGATGAAGAAAAATTAATCTTTAACTACAGGTATGATGGATCAATTCAAATATAGAATTCAATAAATAGGTACCCCTTTATGTTTTCAGATTGTCGCGTGCTAGACGAGTTATCGAAAATACATTTGGAATTTTGGCTAGTAGATGGAGAGTTTATCGATCCCCCCTACTATGCTCGATAAACACAAGTGAGGCAATAGTGACAGCAACAATATGCTTACATAATTTCCTTAGAACTGAAATGTCACAATTATATACTCCTACATTCATAGATACCATAACAGAAAGTGGTGATGTAATTCATGGTGAATGGAGACAAATTGTCAGAAATGATAATAACTTAACAACAGTGGATAGATTGTTTCTGCTAACCGAATAAACACTTTGAGAAAAAAATTGGCTGAATACTTGGTATCAGATGCTGGAGCAGTAGCCTGGCAATTAAATTATGTGAGAAGAGGAAGGATCTGATTAAATTATATTTTTTAGTTTTATATTTGTTTATTTTACACATTTTTAATGGAAGTTTCACACATTTATTGTCCAAAATATAATGTTTTCAACATCTCACATGTTTGTTCACTTCCACAACCTACTCATCATCATCAACATACTTGACTAGCAAGTCCATAATTTCTCTTTTAAATTTGAATCGTTTTGATGGTCTCAGTACCTGCATATCCTCTACAATGGATTTCATAAAATTCATATCACCTTCGTTTTTTTGTTGGGGGGCAGTTTGATATCTTGCCTCACATATTTTAGTGAAACTATCAATCGCTTTTGCCATTGTTTCATGAAATTTTGTTTTCTCCTGACGAAAGGATGGAGTGAAATGTTGTGAATGGGAAGATTCTGGACGATTCGGAATTGAAGGTGTTGGTGAAAGAATTCCATCTGACCCAACTTCAAAAGTTTCCTCCTCCTCAATCTCCTGAACAGGCTCAGTATTCTCATCAAAATTAATTACTTCTTCAGCTGTTTCCTCCGTAGCTTCCTCAGTTTCTATTGAAGAAGTTAATCTGGAATTGTTTTTATTTTGGTTTTGATACATTCTAGGATTGATTGTATTAAAAGGCATGGCACTGCCGCAAGTGTTTCGACAACAACAATTCAATTTTTTTGTTAAATAAAGTCACTCTAGAGCTGATAGTGATGATAAAAATATAAACAAAAAAAAAACAGATGTGAGCTAGAAAAAAAATTCTGGTGACACTCAACACTGTTTTAAAGAGTGGCTTTTATTTTCAATCCAATCGAAACGCAGTTTTTACTGGTTTTTAAAGTAATGAAAGCACCAAAGCTTGGCTTTTTGAATGTTTCATTTCCCTATCCAGTTCGAACATGTATAAAAAATATTAATAAATTGGAGGTCACATACAATTACACAAGTTAACGCCAATGTAGATAGAAATGTGAAAACTTCTGTACAACCGAATTTTAGTGCTATCTTTCCTTTACAGAACCAGTAAAGATTATGTTTCGATAGGATTGAAAAAAAATGCCCCATATTTAACACAGCTTCGAGTGTCACCAGTAAATTTGAATGTTATATTATATTTTTTTCACGTTTCCTACCACAGTCATCATTGCCATACCTTTCAATGGTACTCACTTTCGTTTTCTCAAGAAGGGTCCTAGCCAGATCATCTGTTGGAAATGAACAAATTCAACAGCCTTTTTATTAGACCCTCCTGCAAATCCAGAAAGAGGCTTGTAATTATAATCCCTGTAAGCCCTAACAAATCGGTCTCTCAAATTCTCCCATCGTTTTTTGACTGATGCAGCTACAAATCAATTATTGAACACAATGTGTGTTATTTTCTCATAAATAACTATAAATACCATCAGACTTCAGATATTCTGCAATAGACATCCAGCTATTTTCTTTCAATTTATCATCTTTGAAGGATTTTAGCGAGCAATTGTATAGGTGAGGACACTGTTCCACCAGGTTTATTGATTCTTCGTCGTTCATAATTTTACTTCTCACCAACAAAAGAAAGAAGATACAAAACAGCCTCTTTATTCCTAGTACCAAAACACACAAAAGGAGATAGTTTCTAAACAAGGTTATGTATGGTTATGTTTGCGTTTTGCGTCAAATATGTTGCTGCTTTCCTATTGGCTCAGCTATCAGCATTAATATCTGTGCTGTGATTGGTTCCGGGAATGCAACGGTAACGGGAATGTTAAAATTTGGTCAACTTTCCCGTTCCCGGGCACTTCTCGTTCTCGTTACCGAAAATTGGTTGTGCATGGGTACATTTAAATATGTGTATCTCAACATTTTTTCCGTTCTCGTTCCCGTTCCCGGGCAATTGTGCAGCTGCCTTTATTCTTTTCCGCTCTTCTTTCGCTTCCTCTTCATTTTCTTGTCTTCTTTTTGTGCCATAAACTTTTTCCACTCTTTGGACGTCACTACAGATGGAATTTTCTCCAAGTGTCTCCTTCTCTTTGTCTTTTCTTTGACTTCTGGCCATATCAGTGCTCTTTTAAATGGAGTTCCAAGGCTTGAATTTGAATCTTCATTTAAAATTGGGGTTCGGTTATTACAAGATTGCACTGGGATATCAGGAGTCTTGAAAATCTCAATCAAATTATTTCAATATATGTTTTATTATTCTTTGAACTGTTGATAATAGATCATCTTTATGAGGGGAAAATCCCCTGCTCGAAATTGTGGTTATCCATTTCACAATGGCATTTTCCTCTGTTTTAGTTGAAAAACACTTGAAGGGCCCATTTTTCGTTCCAGTGGTGTTTTTCCCAGAACTTTATTTTTTAAAGTATTTCTTGGTACTTCATACTTTTTACCGCAGTAGAATACGGCATTCCATTTCTACAAGCTGCAATAGCATCCTCCGTGCTTTCGTGTGAATATTGGAAGAAAGGTTTCTTTGCTTTTTCCATTTTAGTATCCTGAACCAAAAATTGACACTATAGCTAATCAATAATTGCCACTTTAAAGAAGCAGTGGCAATTACTGAATTTTTTCAAAATATCTTGGTTATATTTATAACATAAAAATTTGGAATTTTATACTTTATTAACTCAATATATTCGGGGCTAACTGAATTATTTTAAAATTCACCAGTAATTGCCACTCGTGACCATTACTGGAACATCTAAAAAGAACAGATTCAGTAATTGCTACCCCCCTTTATACAAAAAAAAACACTAAAATCAACAAGAAAACATAACCTATCGAAAACTGCCGTTACACTGAAAGATTAAACTATTCCCCCCTATAGTGGCGCCATCCTTTAGTCATTGTCTAAGGATGTATAGTCGGTCAACCGCAATGGTAAATGCATTGGGTACATTCAGGAGGTCCCAGCGGCTGAGACCGCTTAGTAAGTGTAAGCGGTCTATCTGAATGCAGCGCTGCTTAAAAGCTGTTCGACAGCGGCTGAGTGTTTTGCTCAGCGTAAAAATTTGTCGCTTTCGAGAAAGCGGATCGCGATTTTGACATTGACATGTCATTTTGAAATTGGGTTATGTATGTTTGTGTTTATTGTTGATGTTGAGATGAGTTGCCTACATTTTTTTAAAATTATGGTTTTCTTTTACTTTAAGAGGTTCAGGATACTCATCGAGGACATATTCTCAGGTTCATTTCTCAAATACCATGCCCAACTCTCCGGAAGCCCTATATAATGCAGCATTATACCAGAAGCGCCATTGAATGTTGTTAATGGGTTATTGAAGGCACGATTTCGGTGTTTATTAAAACGCAGGGTACTCCATTACAAACCCTCAAAAATAATAAATGCTTGTGCAGTCTTGCATAATTTTTGTGTAGAACACAAAAGTGATTTGCCACCACCTGAAGAAATAAATAATGTTGATTTTGGGGTGTTTCATTTAGATCATTGAGAAATCAACTGGTAGGAAATTATAAAAGAGAACTTCGAGTCTGAAAAAATTCGTTGGTTAGAAATCTTTCAGTAAAAAAATCGATGCTTTTCGTGAAAGTGATTGAATATGTCCAGATATAATTTTAAAATAAACCAGTTTTTTAGATCTTGGAGTCCTCTAGCCACAGTGACCATTTATCTGTTTACCAATGAAACACTCGGTATGCACGAGGTCAGATATATCTAGACTATTTTTAATATATTTTCGTTTCTAATCTATTGAGTTGGGTGTAAGTCACAATACTTGTAATTACCAAAGATATTTTTGTGAGGTGTAGCAATAACTGAAATATAGAATATTTTGAAATATTTTTCAACCCTAACACCTATATATAACTAATAAATAACACAACATAAATAAAAACTTTATGTTCATTTTGTTGAGCTTATAGTAAACCAACGAATTGGTGAAAAAGTTAATAAAAATGTAACATACGTATATCATTCTTGTTTAACCTTATTAAATACCTTAATAACAGTACAAAAATTAAGTCACATTCTCGTTTGAAGTTAAAAATAACATCCAAACAATACACACATAAAAATCACTGTTACAACAAAAAAGTAATAATTTCTGATTATTAGATGGGCTAAGCCTCTCAGTTTTAATGCAGCTGCTATTTCTTTTTCAACTACGTCTTCTCTTTTAACTTGTAGTTTTTCTTGTTTAATTCGAGTATTTTCTTCTAAAATTTCAAATCTTTCTTTGTAATATTCTCTTTTCAGCCCAGTTTCAATTGTATTTCTTGAATAATCTTGTAGTGTTTCAGTTAATCTTTTGGATTTTGTGGCACCTTTTACTGAGGGTGTCTGAATATTTGGCACTTTTCAAGGGCCCGTCACGTTTCCACAATCTATTATAGATTCCTCATTTTCATCTTGAACTTCGGGTTCGTCATAAAATTCAAATAAACTTGAGAGAAAAATTATAGTCTCCTTCGATTATCATGTGGTCCAACATTTCTTTAATTTTTGCTCTGTAGTCTGATGTTTCTGGTACTGGAAGAACTTCTGTACCGGTTTTATATTTATTCATCTCAGATACTTTTTGATATTGCTCTTCAAACCAAGCCATGTCTGAAATAATTTTTTATTTATTTAATGGTATGGTGAAACTCATCGAAACACTATAAAAAAAAAGTTTTATCCTGATTACCTTTTTCCATGTGCATCTTTATGGGTTCCACCTGTAACTTCCCTGATTTCGAGGTGGGTGGCCAACTCTTCCAATCGATCAGCAATAATATTCTTCCTTACTTTATCAGTTAGTTTTGGTGGTTGTTTTAAAAGAGATTTATTTTCTATAAATTCAAACGTTTCCTTCTGCTGTTTATTGACAAAAATTTGTTTACTACAATCAGCCATCACTAAAAATTACAATAGTTGGGTGATCATATACTTAGTGTATATCAAAGGAAGGTAATATTTTATTAACATTATTGTATCGAAATGCTGATATATTTATAATTTACCAAGCATGCATAAGACTAAACTTTACCTGTTAAGAAAACTCTTAGAAGCCAACCTCGAAATTTGTTCCATGTGATGTGAATCATTTGAACTTATTTGATAGATATGCCATCGTTGCCAAAGTGTATCATTCGAATTAAATTCATTTAAGTGACTTTTTGAACATTTCATTTTACTACAATCGAAAACTAGGTATGTATAGCATTTCGGAGGTCAATTGAAAATCGAAATATTTCAAAGGTGAATTGACTTTCACTTATATTCAAAACTAGCCCCCCTGGTCTTCCTGATATTAATATTGGTTGCATGATTACATCTTTATATTATTTTTCATAATATTTTTGTGCATTGTGCATAAACACCAAACAAAAAAACAATTTGGTTATGTTTTTGAATGTTTTGACTTTTGATCGGCTGTCGCTGTCAATGAGCGACGCATTCAGACGAAACGAAGCCGCTGAGTACAGCGGCCACAACATGCTGAGTGGCTGAACTTTGCCGCTGGGACCTCCTGAATGTACCCATTGTAAGCATTGGATGGATGTTGCCAGAGCCGTCTATAATTTTATACTATTAACTCAGAAAAATATCCCGTAATGTGGCGCCTTCATCGGAAGGAATGCAAAACCACAGCATTTCTAACAATTTTTAGGTTTGCTGTGGCAAAACTTCAATTGAATAAAGCGCTGACACAGTAGATTCAGTGATTCAGTATATGTACAGAACATATTGATGATAATATCATGTTGAGCTGAATTTAAGCCGAGATATAAGCCGTATTCGGGTTCACAACAAAAACTGTCCAGGAACGGTTCGAAATAGTTGGAACAAAGGTTGGACTATTGAGGCGTGAAGGGTTTGTCTCGAATATATTTACAATAAATAATTGGGTGGGTGATTATTTTGAACCGTCCTAGATGAGTATTACGAACCCGAATACGGCTATAATTTGCATACGGATGTTCCGAATATCAGACTTCATGAAAAATAATATCCAAGTATAGATATTGGTATAGAGAATATGATTTTGAGGCCACTTATTCAATCATCTTTTAATTTGGCAGGGGTACATATCATTCGAGTGACAATGTATTAACATTTAGAATAGAATAAAACAGAGGTTGAGTTTGGTGATGGGAAAGATTTTCATCAACATTCATGCGGTAGATGATGAGTATTGTAATTTATTCCGATTCTACAAAAAATTGTTAATTTGAAGTCGAATATCAGGCATTTTTTTAAATTGAAGATGGCGGATGAGCTATGTGATTTATGGCCTAATTCCATTTAAATTTGGTATATAGGCGCCTTTTGTGCCAGAGATCATGATTTTACTAGGTTTTTTTTGGCTCGGTTTCCTGTCTGTCTGTTCGCGGTACAGATCTTGTGGAGTAAAATTTGACCAACATCTTATTGAAATTGCAGATGTTCGCATAGGTAATTCCGGGGAAAATGCAATATGAAATTTTTGTTACCTACAGAAAAAAACAAAATGGACGTGATTTGGATTATTGTCCGACTCTATTGAAATTTGGTTTGTTGGAGTTTTCGGAGCAGGAGAATATGAATAATTAGTCAAAATTAGTAAGATCAAGATGGTGGCTCCAAGATGGATGTGATTTTGTTTCGATTGAAAATTGATAGGTGGGGGTTTTAGGGGTCCGAGATTGTGAATTTTAAGACATTTCTCATTTTCAAGATGTCGAACGAGTTTTGCATTATGGGTAGTCGATTCAAAATTGGTATGTGGGGGCGAGAAAGAGGTCAGAGATTAGTAATTTTTTGTCAAAACTCAGAAATAAATTTTAAGGAAATTTTTTGTTGTTAGTGTGGTTCGTCCAACTTGCCACCTCAAAATCTTATTGGTCTGACCGCGCCTGTTCAAATTACAAAGCATGTACTCACCAGAAGAAAGCCTTCCTAGCATATTTATGATGCAGAACGGCATCTCACTTTACGAAGACGAATTTGTGTCTATCAAAATATACTTCTCGTTTCAGTCAAAATAAATCTTTAGTTTCAGACTTCTTCAAATTTTTTAAGATTTCTATTCCTGGATGTTTAATTGTTAATATGAATGCAATCCAAAGGAAACATTCTCAATTGAAAATGAAAGATTATTTCAGAATTAGAAATTTTTCATCATAATTTTTTTAATTCTAAAAAAAGGGAATATGTTATCTGTGTGTGTCGGAACAAAGAAAAGGTGATAAAATCAATGAAACTATATGAGAATATTATTTATTAATATATTTCAGAGGTAAGCCTAAGTTTGTACAAATGTGTGGTGAAAACAAAAACAACTAAGATTCTAAGTATGAGATAATAATAAATAATAATAATAACTTCATTCACACAATAAATCAATACATAAAACTGTTTCGATGAATACATAGTGTAAATGAATAATATAAATGAATAAGAATAATGGCCTCGCGAAGAAAAATATTACAATGATAACATGTCAACTATAAAATATAAAATCTAGGATATGACATAAAAATGTGAAAATGTCTAATGTAAATTTAAAATGTAAATAATTACAATACAATGAGCGATAAAAGGTACAATCCTGCAGTACAGTAATAATACAATTGGTCAGTTTGCAGATTCAAGGCATCGTTTCTGTGTATTTGTATGAAAATGAAATCAAAATATTGATTCTTATAACTAATTATGTTTTAAAATATTGAGTTTGACATTTTTTGTCCCTACTCTCGTTTTTATTCTACCTGAAATATCTTTACAGTATTTGAAAACTTGTGTTCGTAACAACAGATCAACAATATATTTTCTGTGTTCTTTACATTTTTCTTGTGCCTCAAACCATTCGGGAAGAGACTCAGAAAGTTGTTTAGTTGCCTTGACTCTAATATTCCTGATAATTTTTTTGGTGCAGTATTTTTTGATATACTGGTTATAACACAGCATTGTCCTATATGTGAATTGCCTCATAAAATTTGAGGGCGTTTTCAAACCACTTGGGTTTTGAATATTGTAATTTTTAAAAAAAGTCAATAATTCATCATCATCTGCCAAATCTTCCTCGCTTTGTAAAATAACTCTACATTCATGACACTGAAATTTGTTCAAACATTTTTTCACTAAGTAACCAGCAAAGTATACTACGGCACAGGATTCTAGTGTTGCGGAAAAATCATCTATTGTATCTGCAGGTGCATTCGACGTTTCTGATGCGTTACTTGAATTCGAAGATTCCTCCTCCTCCTCTTCTTCTTCATTGAATAACTTCAAGGTGGTCTCCAGAGAACTGTCCTCTGCTGTATTAAAAATGTTCTCATCCTCATCTAATGATCCTCCGGAATTCGCAGCTGTTGGTGGCCTCATTAAATTTGTAACTATATTCAACTTGAAGGCTGATCTGAATGACATGACAGTTGGATTTCTATTGTATCCTCCTTTTTGCCTAAATATTGAAAATTGATTTTCCAAGGGATCCTGTATGAGCCGTCCAGTAAATAAAAATTTTTGACCTTTTTCCCTTTCGTCACTAGCAAATGATTGCACAGCATTGATAGTCTGCATTATGCCATTAAAGCTGGGAGGTCTGGTTGGGTTCCCTTTGGAATTTACCATCTTCACATTCTTGAAAAAATCATATGCAGTGTTGAGTGCATTCAACACTTCTGGATTTTCTAAACTCAAAACCCGATTACATGGTTTCTTCGAATGATATCTGGTACTATTCAAAGCATCAAACATCTCGTCCACTGTCTTTACAAAGAATGCTGTGTTTTCCCCTGTTGGGGAATCCAGCTGTCCCGTACGCAATGCTGTTTTGATTGCTGAGTACACACTATGGCTAAGTAATTGTGCAGCCAATTTAACACTCATCTTCTGAAAATTGTTTGGATTCATATGAGTGTCCGTTAATTTAATTAATGCTTTGCCTGTGGAACTCTGTTTATCCAATTCATAAACTTTCTTAATATCTGAAAATCTGATAAACTTGCCATGCAGTACAAAATCATGGGCAACAAAATTGTTTCGGACACATTTCAATAAATGAGGGGCATCAAAAAAGGCATAATATTTTTGAGTACCCAAAAAAAAAATGGCTTTTGAACTGACACCCCTAACATATCATAAAACTGTTTGTTCCTTGTTGAAAGGTCACATGTCATTCCCATAGGTTCCAGTCCACACTCCTTCACTTTTATGAATGTTTCTGTCAAAATATCGCTTAAATTATTGGCACTCACACCATCATCAGAAACAAAATATGCAATAGGCAACTTCCAAGGTGAATAAATGCCTCTTACCATGACTGCCAATGCCTGATTTGCAGGTACAGCTTTTCTTCCAAATTTACCAAGATCTTGGAAACCCTCAATGATGTCTAGCTTTTTGTTGTATTCAAGATTCCTCTTGATGGCCATTTCATCAAACAATATGATGCATTTTCTTTGACAAGCCAACATGGTGTCAGCCTTCAGAGCCAACCGTGAAAAAATTTTCATATTGAATCCTGGTTTGCAGATGAAGTTTTTGACCCAGCTTTTCACAGTTGACACAGATGGTAATACTAGACCTTTCCTTCTGAGGTACCTGTAAGTCGAAGGTCCTTTATAATAAATGGAGAGTGCAGTTCTTTTTTCGGAAGGTAACCAAGAAGCTTTTTGTTTGTGTGTTAGTTGCATATTGACCAATGATTTGGAAAACTGGGAAATATCATTTCTTACAGGTTTACTGGCCGAGAGTTGAGCCTTCAATATTTTTTTTTTCGCATTTGAAAGCTGTGTTCGAAGATTATTATTTTGCTTTCTGGAATCTTTCAGTTGTTTTTTCAAAGATTTAATTTGTTCCTGATCTGAAGGCAATCTTCTTTTGCGATATGATGTAACTGGAAAATTTTGAATTTCTGCCAACCATTCATCTGTAGATTCACTTGAAAATGATTCTTCGAAGACTGGCCCACTTGCTGATGGCTGAGCTTGCTGCTGGTTCGAGCCCATAGGAGCACCATATGTTTTTCTAACTGTTCTGTGATGAAATATCAGATTTTCCTTCTCGTCATCATCTTCCGAGTCATCTTGTGAGTAATATTTGATTGGGACAGCATCTGATGGCAACCGTTTGCCTTGAAGAAATCGTGGGTCGAAATGCCTGCTGCACAAAAATTTGTTTTTGAGTGATGTTGGGCTCGTACCAGGCAATGTGATGTTGCCTGAAAAAGAAAAAATACTAGTTGGTAACTCGATAACAACTTGTACGTTTTTATTTTTTACAATCTTTTGTTTAGTTCCACCTATCTCGGTATCAGTCTGTGTGTGTAATCAAATCTTGCAACTTAAATTTGACCCACTTGCTGGTTTACGATTGAGGTCAACCTTTGCTGCATATGTACATTGGATGACAAATATCCAATATCGAATACATTTTATGCACTGGCATCTTTCTTCAGACATCATAAAGTTTTGTATAGTATTACCCACATATATAAAATAAGTTGCAACAATTATGGGTAATTACTGACCGATAATTACTTTAATATTCAGCAAAGCGGCGGTGGTGACAGGCTTGGTTGAAGAACTTGAGCAAGACAATCAAACTGCGCTGAAGCTTTGCGATATCAAAACTGTGTCTTACATGAAATATTGTTGAAAAAATTAGGGATTACAAGTCTTTAGCTTCATAAAATAAGAATCCACCTGACAAATTGCCACCAACCATTAATGTTCAATGGTACTCTGTCGAACTTCAAAAACAGATTTCCAAAAGGGTCTGTCTTGACGAGAAGGATCATATATCATTATTCATTTGCAAAACTTTCACATGAAGATACCTGCATTTTCAAAATAAAATAAAGGTGGACTCATGCAGCTTCAATTATCAAGGAACAATAAAAAAGTGGCAAATAACACTTATCAATGATGACTTGGACTGCCTATTTTCTGTAGATGATTCACGCAACCAAATTATTAACTTTCAATTAACAAATAAGAGTTGACCATCCCTCAACTTTCTTACTTCGATTGTTAAATTGTAAAATATGCCTCCAATGTGCAGATTATGACAAATTATATGATCATGACGAAATTTTTCTTCGAATAATTTGTTTTTAGGGAAGTTCTTTCTGTTCGCTGAATGTGAGCAGTGATTTCAATCTTCAACTCTCCAAAACGAAGCTAGGGAATATGAAAATGAATAAAAAATGTTACTTGAAAGCAAATGTAAGGTTGGAGTCGATCCCCTTTCCCAAGCTTTGATATCTGTTAAACTCAGGTACATGAATATGAATGTATTCTTCTTCATTACTTTCTACTTGATAATTGTTAATCGCTACTTGATAACTGACACTGCATGAATCCACCTTAAGCCTCTTGCAGGAAGTTACTTTCATCAACACACTTCGAAATTGATATATTTTGGGAGCTGTTGAGGTTTCTTACCTGAGTGGATTATCCATTGTTTACATCTTGCGGAATCTTTGACTGGAAAGCGAAAAAAACTCAAACTAGGGTCATTTCTAGTTGACAGTCCACAGTTGTTGTAGGAACATTTATTGCCAGACATCTGGAAATAAAGATGAAATATGAAAGGAAACAACCAATTAGGTAAATTTGCTGATAAAATTTCCACCAGTTAAGTGCACATTCATTATATATTTTGAAATATAAAAGTACTTTTTGCAAAATACCAACTTGAAAATCAGGTCACTCGTTTAATAAGGGTACTGGCCAAAAAATGAAATTGAATATTTTATCAACTGTATTCAACATCTTCAGAAAAAGATTAAAAATCTTGCAACATAACCTGTTATTAAATCTGATCATAATGTATATGACTTTGATAAATAACTGATATTTCTGCAACTGAATATTTGTTGAATCATTCATTTTGGAAATACATATGGAGGGATCTCATAACATGAAATTTCAAATAAAATAATTGAATATATCTTTACCTTTTTTCGATGTTTTTTGTCACAATTCACACACAATTGTCTTATAAAAGTACAAATAATACACTACACACAATAATGAACTAATAACCACTGGGAGCACAAATAACAATAACACCAGAAACCACAATTATTCGCAACAACTTCTTACTGAATTGTTATGCAAATGGCAAATGACTGGGGTAAGCACGAGTAAAGTTGAATTCAGGGTGCCTGTTTTAATCCATACAATGCCTTCTTTAATAGACAAACTTTGTTTGTGTTCTTGCAGCTTCTCTATCCTTCTGGAATTTCCATAAAAATGTTCTCGTCAAGATTCCCATAGAGGAAAGCAGTCTTTATATCAAATTTTATTATATCATAGTTATTCTGTGCAGCTAAAGCAAATATGATTCTTAGAGTACTCATGTTACATACAGGACTGAAAGTGTCTTTATAGTCCACATCATATTCTTGCTGAAATCCACGCACAACAAGTCTGGCTTTATACTTTCCTTCGTCTTTGATTCGAAAAATCCATTTACTTGTCAAAATTTTTCTATTTTCTGCTTCTTCTCTGTCAACTATATTCCATGTGTTATTTTCTAGTAGTGATTTCTTTTCTTCAATAGCTACCATCCATTTTTCCTTCTCAGGACCTTCCATTGCTTCCTCGTATGACAACATTGCAAATTCTTCACCCATGACATAGTCTTGAAACTTCTTAGGTTCTTTGTGCTTTTTCTTGTGCATCATATTCATGTTCTTCTGAGCCTTCTCCTGAGTCAACAATACTTTCTTCTTGATTCTGTTTTACTGGCTCATGATTTTCCCTTTCTTCATGACACCTAAGCTCTGTTTCTTCTTGGTATTTCATGTTTATTACCTTATTTTTATATTCTACTACTTCTGGTTTTGTAAAAACTACATCTCTATACACAGCGATTTTCCTTTCGTTTTCATCCCACAAACGGTACCCATTTGGAGCATAACCTACAAACTTGTATTTTTTACTTCTAGTGTCTAGTTTTTTTTAGGTATCCTAGAGCTTTTGCATATGCTGTTGACCCAAAAATTTGCAGATTTGTTAAATCAGGTTTTATTTTTGTCCATTTTTCCACAGGAGTTACATCAATGGTTTCAGTTGGACGTCTGTTTAGCAAGTATGTTGAGACATATACAGCTTCTCCCCACATCTCTTTTTCCATATGCGAATCAAAGATTATAGCACGAGTTTTTTCCAAAAGTGTTCTATTGAGTCTCTCAGCCTTTCCGTTCAGCTGGGGTGAGTATGGCACTGTATAGTCTATAATAATTCCTTTTTCTCTACTCCAGTTTCTTATATTAATACTTTTGAATTCTCCACCATTGTCGCAGCGTATTTTAGAAACTTTTAAATTCTTGTATGCTTCGGATTCATTTACAAACTCTTTCAAGTAGTCAAAAACTTCATTTTTAGTACTTAACAGGTAGACTTTGCAGAAATGAGTGTAATCATCCAATACCGTTAAGAAATATCTTTTACCATCCCAAGATATTGGAGAAATAGGACCACAAACATCTGTATGAAGTATTTCCAATGGTCTTGTTGCTCTTTGTCTTACTTTATTGAACGGCAACCTTGTTTGTTTTGCTTCAAAACAGATTTCACAGTCTAAAACATTTTCAAAATCTTTTTTAGACAAATTCATGCCTTCAGACATGTTCATTAGCTTTTTCATGTTAGTAATACCAAGGTGTCCCAACTTTTTATGCCAAATTTCCTGATTTTTGTGCTTTTCTTCTGTCAAAAAACCTTTTTCATTTTCTTGTATTTTTACAATGTATTGCCCATTTTCTTTTCTTCCTTCCATCACTGGTTTGTTATCTTTTTTTATAATAACTTTGTCTCTTGAAAAAATTACTTCTCCATCATTATCGGTGATAGCATTCACAGATAATAAATTTTTACTTAGTTCTGGAACAAATAGGACTTATATATAATATATCTCCTTTTCCCTCTGACTTCATAGTTTGGTTTTTCTTTGCTACCATTATGGTTGTTGCACTCTCTGTTAATGTAGAAAAAAGTTCTTTTGCGTTTGACATATGTGAAGAACAACCAGAGTCCACTACAAAACTAGTATTATGAAAGTCTGTGTCTGTTCTACTTTCAGCAAAAAATGCCACTTTATTTCTTTCTTCCTGATTTTTATTCTTCCTGAAGAAACAATCTTACTCTGCATGATTGGTTTTTTTACATATTCCACATTGGTCTCGTCGACTTGGTCCTGGTCTTCAAGTAGAATAGTTTCTGTCTGGTTTGATATTGCAGTTGTTTGCATAGTGTCCTTTATTGCCACATTCAAAACACTTATCTTCCTTTCCTTTCTTACAGAAGTTTGCTGTATGTTTTATACTTTTACATTTATAACAGAACTTCTCTGAAACTCTAAATGCTACTTCATTTTGGTTTTCTCTTTCCTGCTTGAATGTTTAGAATTTAAGTTTTACCCTGTAAGTTAGTTTTGTGAATGCCTTTGTATATGTCCAAAAAATGACATGTAGAAAAAAAAAGTTGAAAGCAGTTGTTGTTGAATAAAAAAGAAGAAAAAAGCAAGAATTTGTATAATTTTGAAAAAGAGTAAAAAAGACAAAAAAAGAGATAATTTGCTGATCCTTCTGCCGGATTAACAAGTTTAAACCTCTTTTAGGTAAGTTGACGCACTTCTATACATTGTGCTGGTCACTTTCTTCAGCAAGTATTCTGGCTACCAGATTAGCCAATGTTCTTTCAGGAACAGCAGTTGACTCCCAAGCTGTTGTAAAATGCCTGTAGTTTTCTGGTAATGTAGAAAGGATTTTACTTATAATCATTTTTTCATCTATGTTTTGTTTGAATGTTTTTAAGCGGTGTGCCAGGTTTTCAATTTTACTGATATGAAGGGTCATGTCGGAACCTTTTTCATAGCTGAAGTTGTAGAATTGTTGGAGTAAGTTACACAACTGGTCTTGTGTTGATTTTTCAAACATGTGTTTTAGTTTACTATACATTTCATGGGCATATTCACAATGTATTATGTGAAGCAGGTGCTTCTTGTCAACAGACATTACTATGAATTTTTGAACCCTTGCATTTTTTCTCTTCCAAGCAGCTTTTTCTTCTTCGCTGATCATACTTTCCAGGGTTTTTTCTTTATTCACCACTTCATAGAGACCATTTGCCTTCAGTACAACACTTAACTGGAAGTTCCATATTTGAAAAGATTCTTCATCCACTAGTTTTTCAATCTGTTGTTGTTCATCTGCCATTTTTACTTTTCTTTTGGAGTTTTTACTTCAGCCAGTTGTGTTTTTTTTTACTTTTTCTGTGTTGGAGCCTGGACTGGGCCCATAACCTGTTGAGGCTTTTTACTTTTAGATAGAAAAACTGGCAAAGAAATACTAACAAACTTTATTAAAGAAAAAAACATAAACGCAACATAAACATGAAACATAAAAGAGTAGTCACCGAGGTTATATAATAATCTGTGTTGTTCCGTGATGGCACAGATCACCAACCGATAATAGGGTGTGTGGTCTCCAGTACACCATTCAGCCCGCAAGGGGGCGCTTCAATGTCTAATATGGAAATTACATCAGATTAGTTTATCTGAACATCCTTGACATCTTCTAGCCACCATCCAAATTGCTACCTACTGAGTCGCCATCTTCGAGCCAAAGGCTGAACTAATATCATGCTAGATTTTGATACATTCATCGTTGACGCTGAGGACATTTAGTAAAATCATGCATTTTTTCACATTCTTCTGGGTTTCTTCCGAATGGTTGCATTTTGAAAGTTGATATTCAGGCAGGGTATAGTCCAATATAGTAGGAAGGACATTTTAAAATATTATCACAATCTGTGACAAAAAAATTTCATTGTTTACATTTTTTGATCGTCAACAGCTTTCTTCAACAAACGAATTTCAAATCCAAAATGGTGTTAGTACCTTAATCAACTTTCGTCTTTACGAAAATATCATAGTTTTTGCTATCAGACTTACCGTTCGGCAGAAACCCGTTCAGCAATAGAGGTATGTTTACAGAATTTTGTGAATCCCCCCTCTTAAATATAATTATTTCAAGTAGTATAAATAGGAAGTGGCAATTACTGGTGTAGTGTCAATTACTGGTGCCTTTACCCTAGAGTTCAGAAATTTGAAGTGTGTAGGCTGATTTTTAATGTCAGTGAATAAATGGTTGCAAACTCTTACACCTGTTAATAGTGGTCCATTTGATGTTATTTGGAGATTGTTATGATTTGGGTAGATCAGCTGATTGTTTCTGGTTTGGTAGACATGTCCAAATGCCTGGGAAGAGTGTTTTTTATCTTATGAATGTAGCAGGCAACCTCCATAAGGTAAAGACAGGCAGAAAACAAATTGTACCCTTGAAAATTATTCGGCAACTGCATTTTTTCCTGAGGCATTTCATCTAGAAGTACTAGCTAAGGACTAGCAGCTTTTTCAAATAATTTTTCATAGCCCTTTTGACTTTTGGTACTTTGCCCTGGTAGAGTTCAAATTCCACTAATAGCCATCTTTGGTGTTGAAGCTTCATAGTTAGTAACCAAAACTTATTGGTTTACCGTGTATAAACTGCTTGCAGCCATAACGTCCAAAATATTTGACCATACATCAGGTTTGTGATGTTTGAAGCAAATTGTTTTAAACAAGTGTTCAAAACACGTTTAAAACACAAAAAAAAAACATGTCCAATGGTGGCATCATTCAAATCTCTTTTCAAAGCGTTCCACCAAACGATGGGTGTAGCATTTTTTACTGATTCTGTTGTAAACAAATAGGATTTAAATGGAAATGCTTCTTTTTCGAAATTTATTATATGATGCATAGCATCTGGATATGAAGCAGCAGCATATTCCATAGCTGTCTCGCGTTGATTGTTATCTAATTTTAAACCTCTAAAACGATGATCAAGAATATTAGCAAGTAATTGAGCAGGTGTCATAGCCATTGCAAATTTATTTTCACAGCATGATATGTCTGTTTCTGTTAGATTTTCTCTAAATTTATTTAATAAATTTAACCATATTTCTGTAGCTTCACTAATTGTGTGAAAGTTGCCTTGAACTTTGTCTAGAGCAACAGCGATCAATTTGAGTTTTTCTAGATATTCTTGGGCAAGACACATATATTCCTGGTGCGATCTCCGATTCGATATTGTTTCGTCAAAAACTCTAGACACGATGAATCATATCCACGGAATTCACGGCAATTTCCCAGAAGATGATGAAAGAATCGAATTCTGTCATATTTTGACATCTGCATTCCAATTTATACGAAATTTGCTAGAAGTTTTCCATAATTTTACTATTATTGGTCGTTTCCAGTTCAATTCTCTACCGTAGTTTTCTTAGTTATTTGCTTTAAATTATTCGTTGTTTACCGTTTGTTTAGTATTTAATTTAAGTGTTGTTTTAAATAGTGTTTCATAATGAATATCAAACGCTGTTGTATTATTTGTGGACGAAATAATCAATCATCTATTCATCTATATCAAGTTCCGATGGTTAGTACAAAACATTCAATACATATGTACTCAAGTTCAACTGGTTAATATAACGCTAGATTATTCTGACGATGATAAAAACAAAGTTCATCTTGCTCAGTTTTTACTTTGGTAGAATTTATTCTTAAGTTATTTGCTGATTGCTTTTAAAACTTTTCAGTTTAACATATTTATTCCAAGTTCCAGCAGTAGTGACATTGTTACATGCCCAGTAAAAGGATGTAATAACAAAAACTTAAAATCATGGAATAAAAGTTCTTTCGGGAGAGTGTTTTCAATAGTAAGAATTTCAATGAATTCTGATTATAATTTCTTATCGAGAATATGAAGCAAATGCATCTATCTGTAATATATGTATCAAGATGCATATCTGTATTTACATCTAAATAAAAACAGACAAACATCAAAAATATAGCGAATTCTTAGGTAAGAATTCGTGCAATTTTTGACAGAACTCGTGTATCTTCTTCCATTAGGCAGAGTGTTGAAAAAAGAAAGTAACACACCGACTCTGCACGATTTGTTCTAGAGAATTCGCTAATAGAACTTTTGTCGGACTTCATAATGTCATGTGTCTAGAGTTGCCGCTTGACGACATCTGTAAAGAAATTTCAAAAATGTGAATTTCCCTGGATGTCATTATCAAGTGAGCCGCAGGTCTAGAGATTTTGACGAAAACATTAATATTGTACTGGTATAGAAGTCTTTTCACCATTCATTTTCAAATTCATGTCATCTACTAAAGAAGCAATCTGAGTATTGATTGCAGCACTATTTTCAGTGCAAACTTACATAAATTATATGCCAGTTTTTCATACAAGATTCTAAATCAGTCGGCTAGGGTATTCCATCTCACATCTTGTGGCATGACAAGCGCCTTGCCTTCCTCCTGCTTATAACGTGCAGCTGCAATGTGCACTTTTTTAAAATACTTGACTATTTTCTTAATTTGCTCCTTTACTGCCGGTATTGGAATATCTTGTGCAAGTAAATTTAAAATATGTGCTGAACAGCCATACTTTTAGAATACCTACCTTCCCAATTTTTTCAGATGTAGCAATTTCTTTTCTCATTTTACTCATATTCGAAGCAATATCGGTCACAAGACTATATGGAATACAATTCAATTTTAGGCCCTCTTTTATCTCTTACTAAATGAACTTTTTCATCAGTTACAGAGATACAATGGAATCATTTCTTACATTTGTGACCGAAAGTACCCTTGTCTCATATGTATGGTTAAAATACTGCCACTTTGAATCGTCATGCTTAACTGTTTCTTGATCACGATGTCGGCTTCCCGCAGGAAACTGTCTCCAAAATGTAAAAGTTTGAGTAATTATCAGAGTTCGTCAAAAGATGTTTTGTCGCTAATTGTGTTAATGGTTATCTAGTACACCTATACCCCCACAACCATGGAGTTGGAAAGGTTCTGTCTCAGCGAGATTCATCTTTTTGGATGCACACCATCTGGCAATCAACCCGATACCGTCCTCCCCATTTTTTTGACTTATTCGTGTACAGCAAAATGTTGGTAGTTCATTTCATACTCTTTTTGATTTCCTATAGTGAGGGAGGTACCATATCTAGTGTATGAGTAACATTGCAGTGAATATAAACGTACTCAGTTCAACCATTTCACAATTTAGCGGCAGTTCATTAACATAACCCGCATACTAATTTCTACAATCATTTTCAAATCTTACACACTGGAGACGTTACTGTAACATAGTTCTTTATTACTTAGCAATTGTATATTTCCCCATTGACAATCTCTGAGTTTTAAAGACTAGTTTTGAAATTCTGAAAGAAGTTAATGTGTGAGACTTCTGGATACTTGGTTCCCATTACTTACGGACCTGTGCTTCCTTGTTCCAATTCTAACGGTGTTTCATCCGATCTTGTCGGCGACTCCATCCTCTCAGAGCCTGGTACCGGAGAAGAATTCAGGTCCAATGGAAGAGTTCTTGCCTGGTTGAAGGTCCAAGACGAACTGCCTTACCCTGGAAATCGGTCTGGTATTTATAGGAGAAAGGTTGTTTCCATAGATACCGTCTTTTCCCATTGAATTCGATGTATTTTGCCGAAAAATCCAACCTATCTTCTAACTCACGCGAACCAAGGATCTGAAACTTATGCAATATGTTCTGAGGTAACCTGTCTTTCAGCATGACCATCTCGGAAAAACGAGTGTTGCCCCATTTTCTCACAAAACATCCCGAAAGTTGAAATTGTTTGGGTTGTTGACAGCTGACGCTACAGGACATGTGTTCGGAAAAAGCCCCTGGGTTCTCTTCTGGGCACCGGAGAGTGGCTGATTATGGTGTCAGTTTTGTGAGAAAAGAATTTACTACAACTCCCACAGAAAATTTTGTATGTCCAGCTGATCACAAATCCCCAATATCCCTACGAAGTTGAGGTACTGTACCAACAACACTTGCCAAAACTTGCTCATTGTCCGGAAACTTCTATCAAGAGAGTGTTGTTGAATATAAGGGATGTATATGCTATCCTCTGGTTGTCCCATTACCTGAATTCTGTTCTTTCGTTGATAGGATTCTCACCACTGAGAAGGGAAATGTGCAGGTTCTCCTTTTCTGTCCAGGTATGCTCATTCTAGACCCTTGTATACTTACCTATTAACTTACCTATTGACTGTCTTATTCAGGTTGAATCCTAGAATTTATAAAAAATAAACAACACCCCGGGGCATACTATCTCAGTCTCCCCCTGAACCTTTATCCACTTTCAGCAAACGGAAAGGAGATAAATGTTCCTACGTATTATTATATCCTTGCCAATCAACCCAAGATGAGATTATGGTACTCTTAGTCTTGAAAAAAAAAACACTGGAAGAAAGAAAATTTTATAGAATTCAACACTTAACAGACACAATATATATATATATATATATATATATATATATATATATATATATATATATTTCCCCCATTAAACACTTATTCAGTTCCAATTTCCAACACTAGAAGCCTCTTATGAGAGTTGAACATGTTGGTATGTCAGAAATATGTACAATGTTCGAGGTAATGCAGAAATCTGAAGAATATGGAACATTTGCATGGGGCGGTAATATTAGAACTATGATGAAAATTGTATAGTTTAGTTCAGCATTCTACCACGTGTAGCGTTCACGTCATATACTTACGGATTATACTTTTTCTGTTTTAGTAATTTTGTGAACTCACTGATATAGCAACATATCAGTGACAACATATCAAAGACTTAGTTATTTCATTCCTAGATAGTTCTTCACGCAGGGAAGTTGAGAATTCAAGGTAGAATGAAAATAAATTTGCCTGAATATTATGAATGTTCGAGAAATTTTATTTCAGGTAGCTATGAAGTAGCTACAATTTATTGATTTTATTATTACATATAAAAAACGTATACTCATTGAAAACGTATTGATGTGTTGAATCTACGTCATAAAATATATATTTATGATAACAGTTGATTGTCGATTATGACTTTTTGAATGAGCATGAATTTTTACTTTCGAGTAAATTTTTATGCAAAATACGTTTTTCAAAAATAGGTAACTCTATGAATAGTTTGTAGAAAATCACTTTATGTACTGTGGACAGTGCGCGAAATTTTAGTTTAATTTGACCCACTTCTAATCGTCCGATTGATTTGATTTAAGTTTTCAATTCAGCAAATCTCATTTTTCCTTCCACAATATCAAATTTATTTTCTAAATGTTTTCTCACTGTGGAGAGGGATGGTAATTTTTTTTGAAATTTTGATACAATGTTTGATACAGTAAACAACCACCAGTCAAATATAAATATGCAGAAAAAAGCTTAGTTTTTTCCTTGAAGCGTTTTCCTTCGTAATTCCTAACTCCTTGAAAGATTCATAAAGTTCATTGGTCACATTTTCTGGCTGACTATCGACGACTGTCTGTATTTGATTAATGATAGGAAAAAATGTTGTTATCACGGAAATTTCATTACTATTGTCATTTGTACTATCGTTAGTAGTATCAGTTGCTAGCAAAAAATTATCTAATGTAGTGTATTTTTTGTAGCATCCTTGGTTTTATGCCTTTTCATATGCCGATAAAAGTTACTAGGGGTCCAGTAACTACTTTCCCCACTTGCCGAATATGTAATTCTGTGTCGAAATGATTTTTAACCACTTCAGACCTGATTTTTTGTCCTGCATATTTTTTTTTTCATTCATTTATGGTTCAGAGGCATCAATGAAGTAAATTTATGCAAGTTTTGAAATTTTTTGCTGTACCATTTTTTTATGACTTGTACATTCAGATGTACACATGGTATCAAATGAATAGAAACAAAAATATCGGATTAGACAGAAAATGTATTTCACACAAAATCAAAATGGCGGACACTCTATCTATGAAATTCGAGAAAACAAGTTGCGTCTGGTTCCCGCAGCTAAAATCATTTTATCTTTCAGAAGAGTGAGCAACAAATGGGAAGAAAAATAATTATCAAAAAATAATTCATGGCCAGTTCTTGAAAGTCTCTGTATCAAATGCAGGACCACACTAGATCCTTGACCATACTTTTTATATTTTCTTTACATATCTCTGTTGATGTGCCTTGATGAAAAATAAAGTCATAAGTCTGACCACTCTTTCCACATAAAACAAAAACTTTTATGCCCCACGGGCATGGTTTACCCTTGATATAATGTTTTATGCCAAGAGTACCTGTAAAGGGAATGATTTGCTCATCAATATATACTTGAAATTCAACAGTAAGTTCCAGACATCTTTTTCTGACTGAATCTATGAGTGGTCTAACTTTATACAATTTATCTGTCGTCTCGAGAGGTTTATAATAATAATAATAATAAATGGTCTTTATTCAATTGAGAAAAGGCACAGAATGAAATAAATGCATTGATAGTCATTGGAAGTTTGTGTACATGATGATGTACGCCGGGTCTGAAGGGGTTAACATATGCATTCTGTTCACCTTCAATCTCTCCTCATTCATATCTAATTTTAGTTCAGACTTGACTGCCGATATTTATTTTTCAATGGTTTTCTTTTGCTTTTGTCTTGAAGGCACAGCTTCGATACAAGCTTCCTCGTGACCTCCTTCAGTTATCGATTTTGGAAACGGCAAATTGCTGCGTTCATTTCGAGATCTATCTCCTACTGGACATTCGACCTCATCGAAACATTTCTTCAGGAACAGTACTGTTTTTCTATAACCCGAAAGAAATCAAATTTTTTTGGGGTTTCTCTGAAATGGACCAAGATACTTGGTATTTTCATTCTCATCGTCCATGTCGAACCTCTCTCACGAATATTTCTATTTCAGCCAGATCTTCCTGAATTAAATCGGAGAGGGCAATTTTGTTGTTGAACCCATTCAATTTTAAAATGGTTATTATGAAATCAGGGAGATTTGGAGCCATTTTGCTCCTGAAGAATAGCCAAATGTCTGTAACGTAAAAAAATACTCCTGAATTTCCCACCTACTCTACCATGCTTTTTTTTTGCAGTGTCAGTACCTTCATCGATATCCATCAAAACGGAAAACTTTACTCTCTTTAAGTCTTCACTGATCTGCTCCCGCTTCTTTGCAATGACATTCTGCAAGATAGTCGTGCATTTCTTTCTGTCCAGAGATATCTTTTTCACTATCTCTGAATCAGGAATGGCTGCTTTCAACAACTCCACAACATGATCACAAAAATGAAGAGCAACATTGTGCTCGGCGAAAAAAGATGAGATTATAATTTCTGCCTTCTTTACTGAAGTGTTTAGTTGCTCTTGTTTTGCGCGTAAATTCGCAAACTTGTGAAGTGGCAAAACATTTTTTACACCCTCTGAAAGTGTTTCTTGCCAATTGTATGTTTTTGCAGGTCACTTTTGCCGGCGTTCAAAACAGCATTACAATATTCACACCTGCCTTAGTCGGATCGTCTGGTACTGGTTGCAACCAGCTTTTGAATTCCTCTTCTGCGGGCCAGGTGTCTTGGAAGGACTTCTTGTCTGCTTCTTTTCGAGACCCTTTTTTGCAGACTTTGCCTTGGCATGCTTTGCACTCTTTCCAGTAGGGTTTGGGACAGCAGATCTTTTTCTAGCCGAGGAATTTGATTCTGACCGTCCACTGTCCTCGCCATCCTCGTCCTCAATTCGACGAATTTCTTCTTCCTCGTTGAAATCCATACTGAAAGCTGTTTCCAAAGGACATTAGTAACCTGGACGTCTTTAGGGGTTAGATTTTAGGCACGTCTGCTATAAAAAGTGTATTGGGCATCTTTAACGGCTGCGTTCTCGTCTGATTCAAATATTAACTTAGTAACGACGAAGTTGACTCACCTGTTTGAGGATTTCATATTCACCGCGAAGGTGAGACCAGTGCCTGCTGATAAACGTGCTTACAGTATCCGCCGACGCCGTCTCGTACTCGACAGAAGGTTATCCACTGTGCAAGATGGCCAATGTCCGCACGAATTACAAAAGTCCCTAACGGCCGTCATTGGACACTAGTTTGTAGTTTAGCCACTCACGATGTTTAAAAAGCTTATATATTGTGTCTTTTCATCAGTTTCAGCACTTGGTTTCAAAAACATTCGAATTTAGGACAAATTGAGCATTATGGGAAAATATGGAAAATTCTGGCTGCCCTGCAGGGAAAAAGGGCCAAGAAGATGTGGCAACACTGATCACAATAATATAACCTCAAAGTTGTAAGAATTTGGTTTGCGGGAGTTACCCTACAATTTCTGAAAATTATGGAATGTTGAAATTTTCGTTGATTGGAAAAGAAAATAACTAATAATTACAAGTTCAAAAATTTCCGCACGTTTATTCACAATCACATTCGCCATATATATCCATCTTCCCCCTCTCCTCTCTAATTGTCTAATGTCATGTCAAACTGTCAACTTCAACACGAAGCGCAATCTTTGATTGACTCGTTCAACATGAACCCCTAGCTCTTGAAATTTTTCTATTATGTCGAGATTCTTCCTGATTGCATTGCTTCTTATTTTTCAAAAAAGTGGGCCCTATCATTTTGATGAAATCTACCATAATAGCATCAAGATGGTTCTAACATATTGATAATTCCACTTTCTTCAAATATAACTTTATCGGATGTGCGACCACCATAAGCTTTGCTTACATAGGTAGGCAGTCCAGCAGTCATTTTTATAGTGTTTCTCTTCTTGTAGTAGGAATATGTCTTGACTCGACAACATAACCATTTAGGTTGGTTTATTGGAATTTCAGTGCAGTCAATTATGACTCGCACATTCTGAAAATCCTTGAAGCAACTAGGGATATTTTTTCTACATTCTTCTAAAGAAGGCCACACAAGATATGACTTGAGAATTTTTGACAAAATTTGAATGAATTCCTGTAATATCTTTGAACATAAAGAAGGTGACACATGAAAAAAAAAAGAAATAACTTTGAATTTGATGCCCAGTTTTAGTTTCATAAAAACCAACAGCACACTATCAGCAGTAGAAAGTAAAGTATGCCTCTTGCGTGGATAAAGCTCATCAACTAGTTTGCATATGACTTTGAATAATTCGAAATTTTGTACACCACTAACAGAATTCAACATAGAGTCTGATTTGAAAGTTTGCCAAAATTCAATTTTGAAATCATCACTACAAACTTGGAGACTTATCACATTTTGTAGTTTCTGAAGTATCTCTTGTTTGAAACAATTGCAAAAGTCCATCGACCGCCTCTTGTTCTGTTAGATCCAATGTCTGAGCACTCATTTCATATGCACACATTTCCTCATGCACTGATGAAGAAGTACTTGGAATTGGTTGTTGCTCTCTTAGCTGCGGTCGCCTGACTAATCTGTTATGTCTAGAACATATGATGGAGTTTGAAGTCTTCACTTGAATTGTTTTCTTTGGTAAGTTTTGTGAAGGTACAGCTTTTTTTTCAGTCGCGGAGATATTTTCATATGAAATTATTTCAAGACGCAAGAAGAACTGCTTTCAATTGATATCAATTCCACTCTTACCTGTTTTCATTCTTTAATCTTCAGGACTGCTCGGTTACTGGTTTTTCCATCAACAAAATATTCTTCTAGATTTTACGTCGATCAACTTCTTCTATGATTCCTCTTTTGTTGGTTATGTGAACTTTTTACTTGGGATATAATGAAAATGGATTTCAGGATTCCTAGATTTTTTAGAACTTCATCCATAAACACAGCAATTAGTGTTCTCCACTGTATTTTTTGTATTCATATTTTTTTATCAGAATAAAAAGCCAATAACATTAAACAAATAAACATACGTTCTCAAGCACTAGCACAGCCGAATCGAAAATCGAATACTCTTTTCGGGAAGTTCCAGCTTACGCCGCTTGGGTCGCATAGAGTTGTGTTTTGTGCAATACCTCATAAAACAAGCTGGACTGTTCCGGAGACCAAACGGCATTTTCAAATACTCCTATTGGCCAATATGAGTTATGAATGAAGTAAACTTGATGGATTCCTTCGCTACCTGTACATGATGAAAGGCATTTTTCAGATCAAGCTTGCTAAAATACTTTTTCCCTCGTAATTGATCTAACTGGTCGTCAATCAATGGGAGCGGAAAATTATCTCTAATGGTAATTTTATTTAGGTCTCTGTAGTCCACGCACAGCCTCAAACCATCTGGTTTCTTAGTAACTAAAACGATAGGACTACTATACTCAGAATTACTCTTGAATAATTTTTCGTTCTGAAAGTTCATCAATAATTCGATTCACTTCCTCTTTTTCATAAAAAAAAATCTTCCAGGCCTAAAAAAAGGTGTGTGGCCAGGCTTTATAATAATTTTCATTTCAAATTCAGCCATAATGGTTTTGCTGAATTTATATAATTTTCATAAAGGTTTCTTGTAAAATCATTTTAGTTTTCAGATCTACTTCTGAATTAATGTTTACCTCAATCTCCTGGGTATCTATAAGGTTGACAGACAACAAATCAACTTCAGAATCAATATCAAAAGGTTTCTCGATCAACACCTTATCTGAAAATGTAATTTTTTAATTCTTTTTTGAAATGAAATCACGGCCCAACAAACACTGAAAATTTATAGTATCGTCAGGTACAACATAAAAACTCATGTCAACATCCCTAAGATGGTTAACTTAAGAATAATTAATACCATGGAAATTTGGTGGTTTGTTTCTTTTGACGCCAGCTCGGCTGGAACTAAAGTTTGAATAATTATTGAAATAGGACTACCTGTATCTAATATTGGCTTAACTCTAATAACATTTTCTTCCATCTTCGGAGTCACATCAATTTTATACGAGGGAACAGGTGTTACCCGTTCATCGTTTTCTTCCACCAGGTTGGTAGTGTGATCAGCCTTCTCTGGAGCTTTGGGACAACGGTTGATCCTGGAATCCATCGCACCACACCTATAGCAGGATCCTCTCTTCCGTCAAGGGTTGCTGCATTCCGTGCTTCTGTGCCCTACACCATTACAATTGAAGCATCGTAACATCTTTATGGAATTTCGACTGCATATCTCGCTTTTGTTCTCAGGTTTACATAACTTATTTTCAGGAACCCTGTATGATTCTTTCCTTTCCACTATTCTCTGCTGCCTAGCTGCATTCATTCATTCATAGATCATGATGTCTTGAAAAATTTCATCTTCATTTAAATGGGTTTTCGCCATCAATAATGCTCCCATTTCTCTTGACCACAGGCCTATTATCAACTCAAGGGATAATGCTCTGCACACAGAAACTTTTTCATGGAAATACAGAGATACTGACTCTTTCGGTATTTGAGTCCTAAGCTGCATCCTTTGCCAGGTTTCCTTTTTACTGCCTTCGAAAAGGAACGTCTGCTTGAACGCATCCTAAAACTTCGGCCAATCAGTTATTTCTGTTGCTCGTCCATTGAACCAGTGCTTTGCTGCCCCATATAACTTTGTTACTGCCATCTGATATATGAAAGGAGGTGGCCAATTATGGAGGCTAGCTGAAACTTCAAGCTGACTGAGCCATGTTTTTGCAGTACTCGGACCTTTCTCGCCATCGAAGACATCCACTGCCTTGGATAAGTCTGGCATAATATTGAAATTGGTGATATCAGGTTTATTTTCAGCCGGTTGGTGGTTCCTTTGAAAGGCGTTTACGAGTTGCACATTTTGCTGCATAAGTAAGTTCATTGTGGTCATTCAAATCAATAGGTTGCTGCCTACCATTTGTTGCCTGGGCCTGTTCACTAGCGTTGGAGCCATCCATCTGACGCCTCGCAAAGAATTCAAACTGATCATTTAAAAATCTATCTATTGTGAAAGTAGCTTTCGGAAAATAATCACGGCACTCGTTTGAAAATCGTATCCCAGTTCTGATTACTGTTGAAATTTTCGTTGATTGGAAAAAAATAACTAATAATTACAAAGTTCAAAAATTTTTGCACGTTCATTCACAATCACATTCGCCATATATCCATCTTTCCCCTCTCATCTCTAATTGTCTAATGTCATGTCAAACTGTCAACTTCAACACGAATCATTGTTGCCAACCTTTATAACATAACTACCTCTAAGACCAAATGTAATACACAAAATAACTAAAGGTTACCCACTAACCACTACAGAAAGCAATATATAGGTATAATAATTCGAAGGGAAATCTGATGACAGTTATATCATAAGGTATGGAATGTATCAGTACTCACAAGTCGTTATTGAATTCGATTTCGTCCTCAATCAATTCCAAAATTTTCAAAACCCTAGGCTATGTCAACCTAAACCTTCGAAAAAAAGACATGTTGTCCATCGAATTGAAATAATCGCTCCTATCATAAGCGTTCTAGGAAACCCAAAATTCATAATATCTAAGATATCTTGGTCATCTTCTATGGATATTTCATCTTCTATTACCATTTTTATCAAAACGGCAAAATTTTCGATAACAACAAAATAATTTCAGGTTATAAAATCATAGTTAAACCACCAAATTCGGAGGATTACTTTAATCTGGATCAATTAGACATATTTTGAGTGGTGCATGGCAATCACTTGAAATAACCGAGATTAGAGTTGCAATCCAGATTAAATATGTGCGGTGCATTCGGGCGCAACTCTTATTCAAATGAAAAATATGTTTCATAAAAGATATAAAAAATAAAAACAATGCATCCTCTTCTTTCCTTAACTTCTACTCAAACAAATTATAAATCTGTTTTATAAACAACAACATATTCAACGAGTTATCTTTTATCTGTTTCTCCTTTCTTTTTGATTCTGCCCTGCCGTGTAGGCCAGGTATGCATAAATATTGTTCAGCAACTTCGTTCAATTTGGTGTTCTGATGTCCCTAGTATTTCAAAAGACATTTTGACCTGTCATTATTAGGGTTCTCTAAAAATTGTCGAATGTCAATAGTATCATTGAATCTGATTGTTGTACTTCTTAAATGATAAACAAACTGGTAATTTCATTTTGTTTTGGAGCTTTAGTTGTTTGAGGTGAATAAGTTGTCAATGTTGATGGTGACAGTGCATCATCTTCATTGGAGCCTGGTTCACCTTACAAGAATTCAAATGCATAACGTACTCCCTTTGTAATGTTTCCACTCCATGTTGATCACCTTCTTGGGTTTTAAATCCTCTTTTTTTCAACCTAGCGTCCAAAATCGTTGATGTTTACGGGAGTCCTCATTTCATATGGTTTTAGATGTTTTGCTTTGGATTGCTTAAACCCGTCCAGAATATTTTGTGCAAGCGTGTATTCAAACTAGATTCAATTCAGGCTAAGCTGACTGCTATTTCACGAATTAGTGGTATTATAAGGGATATGGTTACATACTCTTTGTAAAAATACAATCAAATGAATATTTATTATATTTATTAATGAGATTAACGAGATTACAGAGATACCTCCAAGATTTCAGCTGAAATATAGGTACGACAATATCTATTGCTAGTCACCAATACTTATTTCCAGGCTATATTGTAAAATAGATAGCTCACGATAAGTTCAGTTCGTGGCCGACAAATAATGTTCGATTGCGCACAAATAACAATTTGGGACGATACCTGTTTGTTGAGCCGGGGATGGGCGTGGTCACCCAGCATTCGTAAGGACGACGGTTTCATCTGCAGTCAGGCACTCAGAAACACAGTATCGGTATTGAACCGATCCACTTCAGCACTCAGTGACACTGCTCGACAAATACCTCGACGAGTCAAATTTCTTCAACCACTGTAGACTATCTCTGCTCTCTGGTCGTGGTCAGACTTCTACCTCGACTGCTTCCTACCGCTCTCACAGGGTTGCCACCACTTTGAAATTCAACGTAACTAAATTCGACTTCAAATAGTAATAGAAAGTATTAGATTTTTTTGATCAGTCAAACCAAAAGCGCCATCTACTGAGTGAAGATTTTGACAATACCTCAACCATCCACTTCTTTTGATTTAGGGCCAATTGCACCGCTCCTACTCAATTAAGCTCTAACTAAGCTAGGCTGCAATCGTTGGAACATTGAATCTGATCGGCAAATCCATATAAACAAAGCCTAGATTAGATAAACCACAATTAAAGCAGAGCGGTGCATTTGGCCCTCAAAAGCCCACTTCAACGATCAATTATTCAAGTTGGAATTGTTTTTTTAACCCATTAGTGCTTAGAACTATTTTTCAATTTCTTTTTCATTATTTCTGATACTATACATATATATATTAGCTATAGAAAAATATCGAAAAAAAATTCACTGTTAAATAATAAAGAAATATTTATGCTAATTACTATTCAAATAATGAAAACAACATAAGAAATCATTGTTATTATTACTTCTAAAATACAACACAACAAACTTGAATATCATATGTCATGAAATGATTGAAAACATTCGGGGTGAAGCGGCACTTTGCATTTTGCACATAAGTATACAGTTCTATTCTGGCACACCTTACATCGCTTGTACTTTGACTCTCCTTTTATAATAATATGGCCTCTTCCATTTCTTCGGATATCATCGAGTGCAACTGATTTAGCATATGACGATGGTGGTCCCAGTCTGATGCTTGGTGTACCATATGTATTTAGGATTTGCAAAACGACCTGCCTTCTAAACCGAAGAAGAGGCATATCGTGGCCTAACTGGCGGTACAGAAGCCACCCCTGAACGCAACATTCATCGACACTCCAGGCAAACAAAGGCCACCACCATTTCTTGATTCTAATTTTCGTCCTGCATTGACTCGTAAAGTGATCGTTGAGATCAACGCCTCCCATATTTGAATTGTATTGAGATACTGTATTGGGTATCTTCACAGTCACCCTCTTTTTTTCAATGCGACTGTATCTCTGTATATTCTTCAAGGGCTGCACATCGTCACAATTTGACAAAATGGTCACCACAGCATTGTCATTCCAATGCAATACAATTAGCTGCCCATTTCCAACCCTGACACATTTACCTCTTTCGAATTTCTTGAATTCTTTTTTCGATGGCAGTTTCAAAGCCTCGCCGATTCGATTTTCCCTCAAAGCACCTGTGCCGTCTTTCGCTTGGATAGTTCTTCGAGTAGGAGTACCGAAGTAAACAAATTAACGAAATACTATTTAGTTCCTGTGGGAACACTACAGTAGTCTACTTAGCCAATCACTACGTCACCTCCCTGACCTAGACCAGTATGAGGCAGCCTAGTGTTTGATCCACAATAAGGTTCTGCATGCATCATGTAATGTATCCATTTGGGTTTGTCATTACCCACAATTTGAAACCAAATCTTATTGGTTTTCCACGAATAAACTGTTTTGCGTGATGGCGACCATAATAGGGAATGATACTTTCATCAATTGAAAGAGACCCTTCACATGGAACTTGCTTGAATGCACCATTCAAATAGTCAAAATGCGGCCGAACTTTATGAAAGCTATCGGTTCCCACATTTGTGTTATCATTTAGATGTATATTTCGCAAGATATCTTCGAACCTACACCTTCGCATAGCTTCTGCACGTACAGATACTTTGCAATCAGGCTCTTCTTGCCAGTACATACGTTTGCTTGGTAATTTATGATATCCACTCAGTAGCATAATGCCTAAGACTGTATAAATCTCCTGGTTTGTAATATTCACATTGTGCTCACCTTTCTGACCAGCATATAAATTACTTTTTGTGACAATATGGTTCACTAGTTGGTGGGTAAAAAGCATCTAATGGCGAAGTAATGGTGTTCTTCAAAACAGTAAAAGGCCCACAAGGTTTCTACATGGGTGGCAGATCCCAGACGTGCTCAGCGTTTGAAGACCAATTTGATTCGGAAGGCTTCACCTTTTTCTTCTTTTCACGACGAATGCGCTTCGATGTAAAGGGTTGAGACTCCTCGACCTCTACTATTTCAGTATCACCATTTTGCTCACTTTCAGACTCTTCATAAGTAACTATGGCGTTGCTTCTTAGGATTCTGCCGGGCAGGTGTGTTGGATTTCCTTGCAATTCATCATCTGAATAATCTGAATCTTCATCTGTATCGGCATCAGCAGCCTCGTAAGGTGGTATAATGTCAACAGATCTAATGTTTTTGACACTCTCTGGACCGTAGTAATCCTCGTAAGCATTCAACATTTCATCTACTGTGAACTTGCCTTCTTCACGGTCAGTCCTAGAAGCACACGGTATTATTTGAATATTTGTACATTCTGGAGCTCGGTGGCAACTATAGTTACCTCCTTCCTCACTTTGCAGACATCATGCAATAAAACTAAAAAAGCAAATCAACTGCCAGTCATGAAGCCATACAGAGGTATGTCTTAGTACTTGATATTAGCCAATACATATAATTTTCTGATGTAAACAAAAAAAGTACTTACATTTTTCAAGGGAGTGTTCGTGACTTCTAAACATTCTAAACAATGTATAAAAAATATCTATTCACTCAAATATTGCACATTAATCAATTCGTTTTCATCCGTTTCCACCTCTTTCCAGTTCCTTACTGAAGTAAGGATTTTATTTGTTGGAATCCACTCATGACGTAGTATTCCTTATCAACTTTTTGTTACCTATAAGAAAATTGACACTCTCCACAAATAGTCGGTTTCTGGTTTTGGTTTTGATCTAGCTAAGTTTTGAGAAATCTCTATCAGCTGCAGCTGATGAGTGTGGAAATGCCAGAGTTCCATTAACAAATTTTAGTAAATTTGGAAACATACCACTTATCGCCAAGACCATTTTTCAATGCAGAAACTGTTTTCCAATAATTATCTTCCTCGACCATCTTCAAAATATCCACCTCAGGCAATAAACGCCACTCCATATCAAGTCCTATATCAGTAACCAAATCAGGAAAATGCAGGATTACTTCGCTTATAGTTTTTACCTTACCTGTCTTGGCAATAGAGGGACAAAAAGCAGAGAGAAAACTCAAAACTTTGCATTCAAAATTAAATCGCTTTTTGATTTCACGGGATAGACATACATAAAAGTCCAATACTCTAATTTTCAAATTGTCCACTTGTTTTTGGGGAACTTTTAGTGTCATTATAGCATTGGATGCTTTTGCTCCAATAGGGTTTTCCTTATCATTCAAAACCGAATCTTTTATGAATGCTTTCAGAATAGATTTAGTGCTTTGAGTCGTTTAGCTAAATAATATAGTTTGGGTTTCTCACTTTGAAATTCTACATTCATATCATTGACGGTCTTCAGAAAATAGTAATTTACATAACAAGTCCGGAAAATACTGTATTTTTGGACGAGTAGACAAAATTCTAGGGCGAGCCGTAGGCGAGTCCTGGAAGTCTGCGAGTCCGTAAAAACTGTTTTCGGTCGTGTTGCGTACACTATTTTTTCGGCAACCGACCCACTTCCCGGACGGTTGCCGAAAAATGTAATTCTACTTACCTTTGGTGGAGAGTGACGTTCCTGCCATAGTAACAGTCGTATTATGATCAGCATATATTTCACAAAAACATTCATAGATGATGCTGCGTGTTGAATTCAGACAAATAAAGGATACAGTGGCGTAATGGTTAAGGCTTTCGCGGCCGAGCTTGACGTTATTAGTATAACTACTTTTCTTCGGGCTTGAAGGCCGTCGTTCTTTGGAATTTCTTCCAATGTTTCGCTAGCGCGAGTGGCCAGCTTCTTCAGAGGCTTACTCATTTCCGATGACTAGGCCATCAAGCTCGAAGAAAAGTAGTTATACTAATACAGGGGCTTAGTGAGTCTTTAGACAATTGAATATGCTGCGGTTCATTCTTATCATACCTAATAAAATGTTTTCTTTCATTGTTCAAATCTCAAGAAAACCCAAGGTTATATAAGGGATAACAACAGTTTATAACAATAATAAACAAGGTATATACAGGTTGGTCCTTAGGTAATTGTACGTAGACTATGGTAGATCTTGACGAAAATATTATGATTTGAGACTACTCGTTTCAGTAGAATATCAATAATAAGAGAGATACAGGGAGAGAAAATTTACAATTATAATGGAAATATTCTCAGAACCAGATATGCTTTTGTATCCAGGTGGTCGATTAAATTTTGTATTTCTTCTTTGGTAATGGGATATATTATGTTAAATGTATAATTTTGATTTAAGACTGCAAACCATTCATTAATTAAAGCACGACGTACTGCTTCTCGTGCATTACCCATAAAATTAAGGAAAGACTTGTTCTTTATGTTTACAAGCGATATATTGTAAAACAGCACAAGCAACAATAATTATATCTGCTTTTTGAATATTTTTCCCTACTCATTCTAATGCCTGTAGATGAAATAGGAAACCTTCGTTTCCATATACCAAACAGTCTTTCAACTGTTGAACGAGTTCGTATTAATGATTCATTATAGAGTTTCTCCTCAGGTGAAACTGGACGAGGTAGAGAAACCATCAAATAGGGAAGAACTTCATATCCTGAATCACCAATCAAAACGTGATTTCCCATTTCACCTCTTTAAAACCGATATTTTTTCCTCGAATATTGTTTGATCATGAGCTGAACCGTGCCATCTGGTGACAATATCAAAAATTTCCAAGGCTGGTCCAGCAATCACTTGAACATTTTTTGAAAAATAGTATCTATATCTGTACAGCTCAGCATATTCACCATCTATGATTAAAGAAGTTAGTATATTTTATTGAATTTGTAAGAGGGCACCTACCTGGTGACTGCAGTCTAATATGGGTACAATCATGGTACAATTATACAAGGTATGTTCCACGGACGGACGAGTTTAGGCTCGTTCTGCGCATTCCACCGGTCGCCGCCATATTTACTTTTTCCCGCTTGTAAATTCAAATGTACTTTGAATTGGTACTTTGAATTGGTTGAGTTCTGCTCAATCGCTATAAAGATTGACTATATATTCTGTAATGATAGAATTATACTTTTTAGTGGAAAAATTATACATTTTGAGAGTTTTTTGTTTTGGTAGTAGCTTATAAGAGACACATATAAGGAAATGACGTTTCTTTGAGTTGAATCACGAAACTCAGTAATTTTTTTTACCATATTTTATTTACAATAATATAACCAATAGTTACAGCATAAACATTTTTTTGAAACCATTACCTTGTTTTGTCCTTTTTTTGAATGTTTTTTCTTGCGGTTCTACGGAATTTTTGAGTTCTTGAGGTGCATTTTGTTTTTTTTTTTTTCGTTCGCCGTTGAGAACTGCAAATAATAAATGAGCATAATAAAATCGTCAATTGGAATGTAACTGTCATATATTACAGTCATGTGTTTTAACTAGAACTGTATATTTTTTTTATTGATATGGAACCAAAATTTTGGAACATTACTGCACATCTAGTACACATGAAGCATGATATCTGAAAACACTGTAGGGATTGTAACTTTTTGAAAAAGATATTAAAAAATGTATTTGTTTACCTCTCGATCACAATTTGTAGGCGCTAAAACTGAAGGATGCGTGGAAAGATCTACGATTTCTTCATGTTCATGACTCAAATTTGTCGCCTTTTTCTCAGGAGTCGTGGCTTCTTCGGGATGATCACGTTCTTGAGTTTTTTCTTCACTGTAGACATCACAAAAAACTTTAAGTTTTGAATTTTTTGGCTATCGATATTTGAATCATATCACATTTAGCAAGTGATGAATTTATATTATATCTGAATGTACGAAATTCGATTTTTCAGCATTAATATTTTTCATCTACTGATAAATATTGTGATTGTTTCATACCAAGGATTCCATGTTTCTCCTGATAAATATAAATTTGGAATCGCATCTGTTTTTAGTGATATAAAGAAGGAGGAATTTCGAGCGGAATTGGCTGAAAAAACAAACATAAGCGTCAACCCCGTTTTCCTGTCTTTGGGGGGCCGTATCTCCGAAACTCGTTGAGACCGCCAAAATTTTCATAAGAATTTTTTGTTCAGGAGACCGAAATACGTAAGTTCCACCAAAAATTTTTCAAAAAACAGGTGGCGCCCGATAAATAGAATTTTACCATTGAAATATCCAGTGGCCTCCGTTCACTTTTTCAACAGCACGGGATTTTTCGGGAACCGAAAATAGTGCAAATGTCGAGAGATTCTCTTTTTCGAATGATTTTTACACGTTTCCACTTGACACACAGACATTTTTTGCAAAAACTTTTGCACTTAACCTGGCTCATCGGCATTTGACATATGTCAACAGACGTGGACAGATCATGGACAGATGGAGACATAAACAGCTAATTTGGCGGCCTCGGGTGGAAAGAGCGAGAGAGAAAAACTGTATGTGTGAGAGAGAGAGACCGTACTCTCCCTGATTCTCCCTCCATACCCCTACCTGCGCAAGAACATACCTTGTATAATTGTACCATGGGTACAATCTATAACGCCAACTACTTTCGGAAATCTGGCCTTATTATGAAATTGTAAACGGGCAGTTGCAATTTCTTCTTCTGTTTGTGTCATTTTCACAATATAAAATCTTCCTGTTGCATAAAATCGTAATGTCACTAACAACGTAGCCATCATAGGAATAGGAGAATTTCTGTAACAAGAGAATAAAATAAGTGAATGCAATTGTAATCAGTAATGTTTAAATTCACTAATGTACTGTCGTACAGAATTCAAGTTAACTACTTTTATAATAACTAGTATCAGGTTATGGAGTCACTGAATTCCTTACCTATCCGTTCAACATTGAATGTTTTCTTGAATTGTGTCTAACAAAATATCAACAGTTTCCTTTTTCAGACGGAATCTCATAAAAGCTCATCGTCATTGAGCATTTCATAATAAATTACTCTTTCTCGTGACAATTTTGGCCTTCGAGGTTGGGGCATAGGAAAAAATAATTCATCCTCATCTGAGCCATCAAACCCTGGATCAATCATTTTTTATATTTATTGTTTCTATTTTTAATCCCTATGAAAACACTCTGAGACTAGGAACATAAACTCAAACAATTTTTGTTTATGTCAAGTCAAACATCAAAATGTTTAGTAAACCAATGGTCACTGCCTCAACAAGAACTCAAAATACCCTGTTACTTTATCCTTGGGTCAGAGTACCTTCAGCCTATGGTTAAGGTACAGGGGCCAGTAGTTGACACTTTAAGGAACAAAAACACATTGATTTATTGAAACTTGTAAATAATTTGAAATACTTAGACACTTTTTATTGTGTATTATAAACAAACTTTTTAGAACCACAGGAAGTGTTTGAAGTACATTTTTTATTAATTTTTTTATAAAATAAAACTAAAAATAAAAACTCATTTTTTGCTCCTATAGTTGGCAGTGTGAAAGTTCAGTTTTTCCAGTAGTTGGCAGGCAAATGATCCAGTAGATGACATTATCCATCAACATCTAGGGAACAATTGAACTCATACTTCAGCCGGTCACCAGCAATAGTCATAACAGGAAAATCTAACTTTTTAACAATCTGATCACTTGTTATGACACTGACATCCTTTTCATTTGATTTAAACATAGTTTTTTTTTCATTGATACAAATAAGTGCAACAACTTCTAGTTCACTCGCTGGTAGCAATTCCTGTATAACGCATACAAATTTCAATACCCGCTTTTCACCTGGAAACTGGACCAACACGTAATCATTTTCTTTGTATTCTGTATTACAAGTTTCTTTGCTTTCTTGTTGAGGTACAGCACTTGGGTCTTCATTTTCAAAATCCGAATTATGCGAGGAGTCACTGTCTCCTGAAGGCTCCCATTCTTCGTCCCCTTCTGATGAAGATTCACTCCATTTTCGTTTTTTAGATGTACTCTTTTTTGACTTCATTTCGTATTTCTTTTTCAGTTCTTTTTCTTCTGTTTTTCTTTTGTTCATTTCTCCCTTCAATTTTCTTTCATCTGCTCTAATCCTCTTTTGTTCTTCTTTCTGATTTTTTCCAATTCTTTTTTTTTGTGATATTCCTGCCATTTTTTTGATGTTGCAACAGGGGGAAAAACCACTTTTTTAGGCTTTTTGGTGGTTGGTTTGGGTTCTGGCCAAAATAAAATTTTCTTAAACAGTGAAGGAATATATTGATTTGGTAGGAGCGTTGGTGTCTTTAGGGGAGAAGCCTCAGGTGTGCGTGTTTTTTCTTTATTTTCAACATATGTTAGAATATAATTAATAACTTCTTTTATAATTTCATTATTCTGTTCCTCTTTTTCACAAGTTGAATTTTCTGTAACTGCTACAGAGTTACGCTCCAAGCAGGTTTTTAAATCGACATATTCAGTAAAAACTTTCTTATAAAAATCAAATAGGGACAAATCTTTAAGCTCTCCATCCCAGACATTCTTGTCTCTGAACTGTGAGAGTTTGTCTTTTGGTATATAATTTTCTATAAAACCAAAACCTGACTGTACTGTTGCAAATTGCTTCTTTTTACCTTTCAGCACGTCGAGCCCATCCTCCTTTTTACTACCTACAGCTGTTGAATCCCATGGTACTATCCCACACTTTCTAAACCCATTTTGAAGTAATTCCGGTTTTAGTTTTTCGCTTATAAGTTCTTGCAATAACATGCAAAAGTGATGCTTTTTCAAAATTGGAGAATCGTAATTTTGAATGCGACATTCATGAACCTTTGCTTTCCACCCCTCTTTTAAAGCTCTAAAGACGGCAACATCAAGTGGTTGCAAAAGGTGCGTAGCATTGGGGTGTAGAGCAGTTAAGATAATTTTTTCTTTTTCACAGAGTTTGCTTGAGTGCAGAGTAAGATGTGAGCTGTGGCCATCTATAAAAAGAATTACTGGCAAATGAATTTGATTACGATGTAACCAAGGAACGAAAACATTCGCTAGAAATCCATAAAATGTTTCTCCACACATCCATCCTGATTCCGTCCTTTTCGTCGTTATTTACGTGTTGATAAACAGTTTTATCGCCTCTTCGTGCCAGCACTTTACTGCCTTTCGGGTTCAGGAAGAAAGCGGTTTCATCCGAGTTATACACCCTTTTTGGGTCACTTAGGATATGTCCATATCCCTCTTGGTCAAAGTAGGTTTTCACTGTTTTAAACCACGCATCTAATGATTCGTTGTCTACCGCAGCACGGCTAGCAGTAAGATTTTGAGGAGTACGAAGTGAAATTTCAGGATTTCTCCTCAAGAAACTTTTGTACCACTTTCTGCCAGGTTTATTGTTTGTAAAATTATTATATCGGTTGAGTTTTTTAACTAACATTTCAACACTTCCAATCAGTTCTTCTTTTCCAATAGGAAATCCTGCCTCGGCCATACGAACCACCCATTGCACAAGGCTTTTCTCTTCCTCTGTGGTTAAAATTGAACCTGGACCCATCTGTCTTTTGAGTGGAGATTTTCCGCTGATTTTTGTTTGAAGGGTGGACCTAGGTACTCCATGCAATTTTGCTGCTGTAGCGGTAGGTAGTCCCTTTGAAACTGCTTCCAAAGCAGCTGCCAACTGCTCTTCTGAATAGCTCAGCATCCTTTTACTGGTGGCGTATTCACTCCTGAAACACCAGTAGTTGTCACATTCATGTTCCAGTAATTGGCAGGGTGCCATCTACTGGTTAATGTGTATTAAACAAGTTAATATTTTGTTTGCCATATTTACAGCTAGCTACTAAATGAAATATGCTTCAATTACAAACATACATATCTTCTCCAATAGATGGCACCCGTGCCAACTACTGGAGCCTGGTACAAATTTTGATCCAGTAGATAGCACCAACGTTTTTTGTTAAGTATGCTAGGTTAAGGAACAAAATATGTTAAAAGTTGTGGTAAAATGTTTGATTACAACGCCAATTTCATCATATTATTATAAAAACATTCAGTAAGGGAATAAAATTTCAGGATAACTACTCACCTCCTTACGAAATTCCGCAAAAAACTGTAATAAAAACATTCACATAGCAAAGCTGACAACATATAAAGGCGGATTCATGCAACGTTCATTATAACTACATTATCACTACATTATAATTAACATTACATTACATTTTCACTAACGAATGGTACCGTTCATGGAATGAATTAAACCAATGACTTGCGCATGCGTCTTGTACTGGTTATCTCTTTTTACCACCGACAGTGCCCAGCAGTCCAGTTTTAGGTTATACTTTGTTTATGTATATTTTGGAAAGACATTCTTCGATTTGTTTGAAAATAATGATGAGACCCGCACAAAAAAAACGTTTTGGAATTGTTCTTTCGGCAGTAATTGTGTCGTTACTGGTAGCGGCCAGAAAGAGAAGACAAAGGTGTCGTCGATATGGCGTCAGACCTTTTCTGAAGAATAATACAAAACATGGCCAGTATCAGCGGCTAGTGAAGTACATGTTAGAGAATGATGAGGAGGAGTTTTTTAGTTATACAAGGATGTCCCCACAAGTTTTTAGATATATGATGGAATTGCTGAGAGATGATCTTCGAAAACATCCGAGTCGAACAAATGCCTTACCCCCAGAGTTGAGACTTGCAGTAACCTTACAGTATGGAATTACTGTTGGCTTGCCTCAAACGATTCTCATAATTTTTATTTTATAGCTACTTAGCAGAGGGAATGTCTATGAGGGAAATTGCCAGAAACTTTGTAATTGGTAGATCAACAGTTCACTATGTCATCAAGGAAACATGTGAGGCAATTTGGTGTAGGTTGATGCCAATATTCCTGCCACCGCCAACAATCCAACAGTTTACCAATATTGCAAATGAATTCTGGAAACGCTGGAACATCCCAAATTGTATAGGAGCTGTTGATGGCAAGCATGTCATTGTGGAAGCACCAGCTCATTCGGGTTCTGATTACTTCTCATATAAAAAAACATTCAGGTATGTAATTTAATATTATTCATTTCTCTGTGCAGAATGTCAGTTTTTTTTCAGTTTAGTTTTGATGGCAGTCTGTGACTCGTATTATAAATTTACCATGGTGGATATCGGGGCACAAGGATCTCCATGACAGTACAGTGTTTCGAGAGTCTGCTTTTGGAAAAGCCTTTTTGAATGACAATCTTCCTGTACCCCCTGTGAAAAATCTACCTGGTACTGACATTTCTCTTCCTCACTTCATTGTTGCAGATCAAGCCTTTCCATTACATGAGAAAATTATGAGGCCATATCCTTCAGATCATCTAACAGAAGAGCAAAAAATTTTTAATTACAGAATATCAAGAGCTCGGAGAACGATCGAAAATACTTTTGGAATTCTAGTCCAAAGATGGGGAATTTTGAAAACAAGAATGGCTACTGATATCTCCATGTGTGAGAGTATTACAAAGGCATGTGTTGTTCTTCACAATTTTCTGCAATGTGGTGAAGAAAGCATTCCAGAAAATGAGAGAATGTCCAACTGGACTCATTGATCAAGAAAGACCAGATGGTTCTATTATAACTGGTGCTTGGCGTCAGCAGGCTACTTTGGAGCCTGTGAGAAGATTAGGTTCCAACAATTCGACTAGGAATGCAAGAAGAAATCGAGATATACTGTCTGATTATTTCAACTCGCCCAATGGGAGTGTTCCTTATCAGCAAGACATTGTAATGAAAGGCGCTATTCCAATTTGAAAAAAACAATACTTTTTCCACTCAGTATGTGTGCTGTCATATTGTGTTTGAATGTTTTATTACTTTTCATTAAATTACCAAACAATTATTTTTTCTTTTTATTTCTTAATTTTTAAGGGAAATTGAAACAATGAGTGATTATTTATTTCATTGCACATAATTTATTAATTCTAATACCAGTCTAGAACATCACAGTCCAGAAAAAACAACCAGTAGTAATAACAGCCCTAACTCAAAAATAAATAGTAGATTATCACAAAAATAAATAGTGGATTATCACAAAAATAAATAGTGGATTATCACAAAAATAAATAGTGGATTGTCACAAAAATAAGTAAAAACTTAACTTAATAATAATACTAACAAAAAAATGAGGATGAAAAAAATAAATATTAACTTTTTAGATAAAACAAATATTGAAAACTCTGAATATAATAAAAAATATACTGATCACTGTCTATCACAAAAATCACTGACCACAAAAATGAAGATGAAACGTCTAAGATATGTAAAAATATCTACTGATCACATTTCAGCAAAGAAAGGAAGTGTCATTCCTCTTCATATGTTTCTAGTACTAGGCATATCTCAGCTTTTGCCTTGGCTTTGTTTTTTCTGTTTTTGATTAATGTAAGAGAGCTGCCAATGCTCTGGCCAAAGAGCATGTCCTCATCTGAATTTTGGACTTCATTAGAAGTCTTCAGCACACTCTCCATTGTTCCCAGTGTAGCAACAATACTTCTCTCGAGGTCAGTTGTGACACTTCTTTTCTTGTTCAAATTTCTCATTTCGTGGATATTCTCTTTGTGAGAAGCAGGTGGTTGGGTGGAAGTGGAAGGTCGGGTAGAAGTAGAAGGTTTGGTGGGAGTAGAAGGTTGGGTGGAAGGTCGGGTAGAAGTAGAAGGTTGGGTGGAAGTGGAAGGTCGGATAGAGTTAGAAGGTTGGGTGGAAGCAGAAGGTTGGGAGAAGATATCTTCCTCACTCTGTAGGTCTACCACCTGAGACCCTTCGGTTTCCGAATCGTTTTCAAACAACATAATGTTTGAAAATTTTTCACTATTTGAAATATTTCCCAATGTCCTGAAAGCATTAATTTTATTGACATATCAAATGAGAACCTTCAGCAATAATTTACCTTCTAACTGCCATGTTCTTCCAAAAAAGCCATTTGCTGAAAGAAGCGCCATTCTGTTGTTGCAGCGCTTCCTGTTGGAATACAGCGTAACTTTCTTCGCTCAGTGACAAATCTATTTCTTAGCGAGTTCCATGTTGTTTCGACTTCCTCCCCTATAACGAATATTTGATAAAAAGTGAAATAAAGTTGATGAATTCTCTTACGTGGATAACCCATAATGCTGGCAATAGTTTCCCATGCATTTTGTTTGGCAAGCTTGCTCCGAAAATCCTGGTGTCTTTTATCATAAAGATGTTTATATTGTTGCACCAAATCTATTAGCATACCTTGATCCATTTCAAAACACAATGAACAAATATCGGAAAGAAAAACAAAAAACTATTCCATGTAATAACCCGAATAACCGACAATTGACAGCTACCCAAACAAAGAAACAAACCCCATGATCATGAACCGACGTCCAAAAGAACAATCATGAGCAAATTACTTGTCTTCGCGCATGCGCTATTAGTGTTTTCACTAAGAACATAATGAAGTTATAATTTATAGTTGAAAGTTGGCCAACTTCTTAATTAAGCAGTGTAAATGTAATGCGATAATGTGTTTGCTTGAACGTTTCCTATGAAGTACAGGAGCTTAACTTTTCTTAATGCTAATGTAGTGATAATGTAATTATAATGAACGTTGCATGAATCCGCCTTAAATCCACCATCTTGAAAAGAATAACCACATGATTTCATCACTCAACCATGAAAAAATAGATGGCGTGAGGTACCCTAAATGCTTATTTTAATAAACGTAGACGAAACTGTAAGCTTATAATTTGACTTTGTAAGTTTAAGTGCCATACACTGGTACAGTGCCAATTACTGGTTCCATTACCTTATATGGAAGCAAGAGGTCATAGAACAGTAAACCTATTGTCAGATCTTGCTAACCATAACTATAACTGTTAGCCAGAGGTAGTAGAACCGGCCCTAACACTATCGATAACTATCGAAAAGTTCATAAAACTATCGATGTTGCCGATAGTTGAAACTATCGATAGACTATCCATGTTTAACGAACATTAGAAACCACCAATGATGAGAATTTTCAGGATGAGGAAGACTAATGTCATGTTCCGATATTCCTGAACAGTACTGTTCAGTAAATTCAGTCGTTTCGATTTTACTGACATTCACTGGCAATTATTTCGCGCCAATTTTCGAGGTACCCTGTTAGAGACTAAAAAGTTACTGGTGCTACTGCTGCAGAAGTGGTCCTGTAGTCCCAGTATTCCCAAAATTGAGTTAGGTTAGGTTGTGTTCGAATAAACGTCAACGGATAAAAGATTAAATTTATTGTCAGATCATTGCAATTGCAAAATTATCAAAAATGTTTCGAGTTGTACTGGAAGATATTTGCGTAGAAGTCGATGCTGAATGGAATGTATTCAGCAGATCAACAAAATCTGCGGGAACCCCATTTTTCGAGATTGCAAGCCTTACTCACTCGAAATTTTGTTTGAGATTCTTAGGGGTGTAAAAACCTACTACATTTTGAATATACACTTCTATTCTTGGTATTTTTTCTCTGGGACCTCTGATTTTGTCGAGGATTATAATTTCAGTCATTATATTCTCTAAAGATTTATTATTATCAGAGCTTGAGCTTTCTGAATTTTCTATTTCCGTATCGCTATTGCTTACTATTCCTTCCATTATTTAATTCATTTTGAAATAAGATAGGGTAGATCACACCTGTCACCGCTGACAGTTCCTTTGAAGGATGCCCGATAGCGATCCGTTCCGATATCATGAGCAGTAGATTACTATCACTGCATAAAGCGTTCCGAAAATGCTTACTGTGGCCAGTAATACCAGCAATATCGGAACATGACATAAGATGCCTAAAACCCTGGTGATTCCAGTGATTAGATTTTGTTTAGATTTTTGTGGCGAAAAAAACAATCGACGCTTTTGAAGGTTTCCCCTATTTTTTCGGTAGATGGCGTTATGTTCTCATTTTTAAAATTTGATGAAAAGTGTCAAGTTGATTGTCATATTGTCATGTCACTTTGAAATTTTGATGTGTACGATGTTTTTATCGTGTTTATTTGTTGATTTCATTGCTTTCTAATATCGAAACGTTGTTACTGGTATATATCTCATCGTCCACCCATTATCCTTTAGGTTGAGATCTCTTCTCACTAGCCAATCAAATGAAAGTGGTAAAACCCGACTGCACATTTTCACTTAGTGCGAATTTAGCTTCAGACGAGACTGACAAGAGCGTGTTGGCGACATCTGTTCGTATTGTACGGAAACCTCCAAAAGCTCAATTATAGACCTGAAATCAAGCAATCCATATTTCGCCACTTTTATCCCAAACTTTCACAGGTATAAGTAAACACACCAGGGTTTTAGGCATCTTAAGGAAGACCATATTGTGGCAGACTGGCCCACACAGCCAACCAAATTACTAATAACTCTATACAAAGAGAAAAAGAAATTGGTGGAAGAAAGAGAGAATAAAAACTTTATAAAGAGAATGTAGGAATCTGTCATGAAATGCAAAAATATAATGTACAATACAGGTATTATACATCTCAGCAGTGCGAAACGAAATGGAAAAGTTTGGAGGTTTATAAAAAAAATAAGAACAATAAAGATCGATTCTCATTAGACGTGCCAGGAACCGAATCGACAACGGCAAGGCACATGCTCGGCGCGAGCAAGATTTCTTGAGGCAAATCACACTGCAATAGGCTTGCCGCGGGTATAGTAGTGATCAGCTTTGTGAAAAGTGAAATGTTCCCGACTTCTACGATAATATAACTTGCTCTGTTGTTAGATGAAGAAGAGCTTGAAATAAACAATTCTAGAAAGAGGAAAAGACGGTATTGGGTACATAAAATGCTAAAAAAACTAAATCGAGGAGAATTTGCAAAGTTGCACCCAGAACTTCTAGATGACCAGACAAAATTTTTATTTATTTTTGAATATTATGGCTGAGTTCGACAATTTATTGTACCAAATTAAGGAACCTCTTCAAAAACAGAACACAACCTTTCGTGAATCCATTTCACCTGTTCAAAAATTGGCGGTCTGTCTGAGGGATTTTTTTTCAAATATTCTTTATTTTATAAATTTTTTTATCCTCCATGAACAGAATTTTTATAAATACATCACAACCCAAACACTAGCACACTACTTTGAGATACTTCATTTACTATTCTATTTTCACCATATAAAATGTTGAACGAAAAAATTGCAACCCTGGTTAAACCTACAACATATCATATAATAACACACAGAATATAATTCTCGTAATATGACGAGGCGGATGATGATTGAGGTATCGAGACACGTGATGGTGGACGAGATGCCACTGGAAGAACTGAAGCAGGTGTTGAAGATATTATTAGATATTATTATACTTAAAAAAAATAATATTTCGTTTAATTTGTATCCATAGAATAATATATATTTAATAAATACACTTTACCTTTTTGTAATTTATTGCCAATTATGGGCCATAATGTGTTTTTATACATACTGTCAGCGTATCTTTCATTAGAGAAATCATAAAGAGCTTCATTTTCTCTAACATATTCGATAAGGATTTCATCTTCTCCCAATAGAAAACTGTCCTTCTCCTGACGAGACGACATGGTCACCACTAAACTCCTAAAATCCTAGGAACGCAAATGCTACCAAGCCGGTAAAGTATTCACACTTGTCTGAACCTGCACGGCACCTGCTCGGCAAATATTGTTTGAGAAGAACCCCGCGGGCAAAGGCCGTCGCTTGCCGAGACCTTGCCGACAATAATGTGAATTTAACCACGCAAAAACCATATGATCAATGAAAAAGATATTTTGGCGATTCGGTGCCTTGCCTGTGCCGAGCACGTGGCTTGTACGAAAGTGAGAATTGGCCTTAAAATGACTGGAAGAAATCGAAAAACGTGTCCATTTGAGCTAGAGCTATGAGATATACTTAAGTAACATAGAAATATTTTTCCTCCTCTTGTAATGGATGGCCAAATATAAAAATTTAGAATGGACTTGATGAATGAAGCTGGCATGCCAGATATAGAGGATGATTCCATAATTTCGAAAAGTGCATCAAATAATGCATCTACTGCTAGTAGAAAGCAATCAAGCCCTACACAAAAAAATTAAAAAAACACAATATACAAGAAGTTGAAAAACTCAGAAAGGTAATTGAAAATAAAAATATTGACAGGAAACAGATGGAAAAAAATTAACAAAGAGAGAGAATGTTGAAAGAGTTACAGAGGAGAAATAAAATTTTAGAGAAAATAGTGGTTGAAAAATAATTGTTAGAAAATATTCAGTTTTTCATTTATAAGTAAACATATTTGTGTTACTTGGGAATAAGTAGGTATTAGATAAAAATGTTATTTTCTTGAAGGAAAGTTGAGTTGAAAACAATATCCAGGTCAATCTGGATTTGATTGTTATCCACTACAAAATTGTGAATGGAGATTGATCATTTTTGTTATGTTGGGTGTTCAAAATATAAAATAACAAACAAAAATCTGATCAATTTATTCTTCTTCATGCATACCTACAATTCTTTACATATTTGATTTCTCAAGAGTATACCAGTAGGCACCGCAATTCGGTTGTAGTCTGGTTCCAGCTCTTGATCTATTATGATTCCACCCAATTCCATATCTTGGCTACAAACATTGTGAAGAACGCAACAAGCTCTGATGAAATGGCAAATTCTTTCACATCCTTTCAATTTGAGATGGTATAACTGTCTAGATCTTTGTTTCAATATTCCAAAGGTATATTCAATGTTAACTCTATATGAAGAGAGACTTCTTATAAAAAATTTTTGGGAAGCTGTGATATGACCATTGTCCTCCTAATATGTTAGTAACTGCGGCAGTAGAGGGTATCCAATATCTCCCAATATATATGAACCTTGAAAGATTATATTTGTCCTTCATGAATAAAAATAAATTTTTTATTCACTATCATTGCACAACATTTCTACTTTTTCTGATATTGTTGAATTATTGAATACTCTGGGCATCGTGGACACTCCCAGGGTAACCAACTAAAATATTAATAAATTTTCGTTTTTCATTACATACTTGAATAATTATCGAATGGTAATTTTTGCGGTTGAAATAGTCAATGGAACTTTCCCTTGGGCAGTCAATTTTTATGTGACAACCATCAATACACCCTGAGAAGAGATTAAAGGTTGATTTTAAGATAAATACTAATATAAAAAACCCACCTAACACGTTAGGAAATCCTTTCCGAGTAAAACAGTCTTTACTTTCTCTTTTCTCTCTTACATTGAAGAGTTCAATAATGTTCTTCGCTTTGTCACTCAGAAATATGAATACCCTTGTGATCACATCATACACAGAGCTGATACTTGAGTTGAAACGATCCCCAACTTCTCTCTATGAGGTCTGATGACCTCCTAGCTAACCAGTTTTGGTTGCAGGGAAGTTGCAGGGAGTTAACTTTGTGGAACTGCGACTTCACAAAGTGTATTTAAATAAGCGGAACCAGTACTTATTGGCGATTGCTTAAAGTCCGCAACATGACATATCGCCGGTAATTATCCAATACATCACAAAATAGCTATGCTAAAGTTACTATCGATAGCAACATTGCGACTTCTCATGTTATTTGGTAATTAGAATTGGCATTAAATTAGTTGTCTATATTTGTTATCCAATAATAGCAAATTATTGTTGATTTTGCAATTCGCATGGAATGAATTTATAGTAAGCAAATTGAATTTCTCTTTTCATCTTGGCTACATAATTAATCATTTGAAATGTCAACCACATTGTGATGTCTATGGAATGTGGGTACGGAAAGCTTCTTAACGTCAACAAAAATACTTCGCACTGAATATTTTCACCAAAAAAACTTTACAAAACCACGACACTGTTTCGAAAAAAGTTAGTTTCTTCGGGTGGAAATGGAAAATTATAATTTCCATGCATCTATTTGAATAGTCTCAGGTAATTTATAATATTGAAGTTCTGTTGAAAATCTAGAATTTTTTTCTCCGTGTGTTGGCCGAAAAAAGTATAAATTTGTAATGCTTAAAGAATGAATAATAATTTGGGAAATTACATAAAAAATAACGAAGATCGTACTGAAAATATGACGAATGTGGAAAATATAAATTGACCTGTAGCAGAGTTATCCACTTTTTTACAAAGGGCAAACAGGAAAATCATATAAGAAACGTATATCCGAGACTAGGAAACAGTAGCAAAAACAAATTCAGCAGTTACTATAGTCATTTTTCGACTGAGAAGCATTGCTTTTCTATAATGATTCTGAACGATTACATGTAGAGAAGAAACAACAGAGAATTCATAATTTACAATAATACAAAGTCCCCCTTTTCATTGAATTACCAGGTCAACTTGAATGATTCCTCTTAAAAAAGCTTCCGGAAAATCAAGTACCTTTTCACCTAACTATTATAAACCTGCTTTGATGTAAACAAGTAGGTAAAATGAGTTGATTCCTTATAGATTTTATGAATTGGTGCATGGCAACTGATTTTAATTTTATTTTCACCTGAAAAAGCTAACGTTTAGCAAAACACATGTCGTGATTATGGGAACTATTTTTTAGTGAAAATCTTTAGTGTAATAACTACTTTGAATATGGATTTTCATCACCCACGTCTATTAAAAAATTGGAGAGCTTCTGTAATTTTTGTCTGAAATATAGTTAATTCTGATGTTCATGTAAATAAAAGTGTGCAGCTCTTATAATGAACTTGTAGAATTCATGAAAGGCAATCTTGATATGATTAAAATCACTTCTCAAGGACAGAAAAAAAGTAAAAAACATAAAAAACAATATATTCCGAAATCCGATAATAAAACAATATCTAATATATCTATCTAAAGATCATATTTTCTGATGCAGAATATTGATTTTTTTGAAACATACAAAACACAATTTTCTCACAAACATTATGTTTTCTCATCCATGATATTCATTTTTTCAAAGAAACAAACAACAAAATTTCTTCGCAGTTTCATTTTTTGATCCAGAATATTCCTGAAAAAAAATAGTGTTATTATTTTGATCGAATACAACTCAATATTCAATGAAACAATTATTGAAAAAAATATGTGAGAGTTTCAGAGTGTAGAATAGTTTTTATTTATATACTTCTACATGTGTTATTTCGCTTGTTCTCTCGCTCCTTCCTTTGTCTGGCATGCCTTAGCCAGCCCTTGACATGCATTTCAAATTCCTTTCTGGTTATTTGAAAATGACTTATCACAGTATATAGTATATTTAAATGGAAAATATTCAAAGAAAGAGTAGTATCTGAAACTTAGACTCAAAAAATTTTTATTGCAACTATCCTTATAAAGTATGAAGTTGCAAATATACCGTGTGTCACAGACTCATAGTACACCCCCGTTTTCTCCTTTGTTTTTCTAGATATATTTTTGAAATTCGGAACATTGAATATGCTCACTAAACAGCATTTCTCGACATATCTGAAAGAAAAAAATAACTTCCAATTTTTCCGGAAATGACATCAACTTTCGATTCTTGAATGGGACACCCTGTATATTGTTACATGATCGGCTAGGGATGATCATGAGGAATCCAACGATACCAGGTTTGATGATGTTATCTCCAATGACTGCGGAGATATCGCCATTTGTTTTATCCATAAGCTCAACGAGTAGGAGAGAGAAACTTTTTCTGGCGGGTCAATCCAATTCTCTCTCCCACTCATTGAGCTTATGAATAAAATAAATGGCGATATCTCCGCAGTCATTGGAGATAACATCATCAAACCTGGTATCGTTGGATTCCTCATGATCATCCCTAAACGTTCATGTAACAATATACAGGGTATCCCATTCAAGAATCGAAAGTTGATGCCATTTCCGGAAAAATTGGAAGTTGTTTTTTTCTTTCAGATATGTCGAGAAATGCTGCTCAGTGAGCATATTCAATGTTCCAAATTTCAGAAATATAGCTAAAGAAGTAAAGGAGAAAACGGGGGTGTACCCAGAGTCTGTGACACACGGTATATCTTTGTTAACGTTTATGAAACTAAATTCATTTCTGTTCTGTTCAAGCAACACAGCAATTTTTCGGAGTAGATAAGAAGTCTACTCTTCTACACTTGTATAGATTCCAATATCAATTGCAATTTTTTTCAGATTGTGATATTAAAAATCCAGGAAACTACCGAAAAAGGATTCATCCACCTCAAAATAATGTCTTTTCAACAGTAAAAATGATGTATATTTATTCAATCATTATATTACTCAATTTTGAATATCAAATAAAATGAAAATAAATTTTTTACTTACTGTAGGCACATTCCATTATTGCTAATTTTTGCAAAGAGAAATTATTCTTTGCTCCCGTCCAGCTGCATAGCTCTGCAGGCTCATTGGTCAGCAGCTTCTTCAGTACCCTTTGGGTGAAATCTCTTCCAGTTGTGCCACCAATGGAATTCATTAAACATTTCTGAAAAGGTAAAAAAAATCAAGTTTTTCTATACCCAACAATGTTTCTTTTAGTTTCTTGTTTGTGAGGATTGAACCTTCAAACCCTCCTATGAAGGGCAACTGATTATTTATAGTGTCTAGTTCTTCTCTTGAATATGAGGATTTTGTGTCTTTCAACTCTGACACTTTAACATTGAGCTCGGTAATGAGCTCAATGATTATTTCAAAATGTTCACAACAGTTGTGATTGGTACCTGAAATTTAAAAAAAAACGCATGAAATTAATCCATTTCATAAACACATCAGGTTCATCTATTGCCTGATAGCCTCAACAAGGGGCACAAGAGTTTCCCCAGACTTGATTATTTATTTGTGACTGAGTGGCAGAATCTCCGAACCGTCAACAGGGAGTGAGAAAATAATTACAATTGCATAACGGAATAATATTGAAAATTTGCTGTTATTTTAAAGAGTTTTTCGACAACATTCGGTAAATAAGTATTTTTTTTCAATAACCGCCATAATTTTCGGTCGAATGAAAATATACCTACTGAGTCAAAACTTCGTTTTTGCACGATCCAGCTTTCTTGATTACCTACGATATCTGTTGTTAAAACGGTACGGTTTCGTGAACCCATTGATAGTGAGAATCGTACAGGACTGTTATATTCTTCTTCTACTCCCACTATTTCGAACCGTTCGTTACCTATTTGACAGCTGTTAGGTAATGGCTTATTTACAATACACGTGTATTCTAAATCAACCCGGCGTTGAACGCGTCTCTATTTTTGCAATAAGTACACGCGCACGGTGTAAATGATCGCATTTGAATATTCATATGATAAACCGAAAAATAAAAAGACTTTCCGACATTTCAGATATATAATGGCAAAAGACAATAAAATATAAAAGTAAATAACTTCTCCTCCTTCTGCGCATGTTAGACACAATGGAACACTGTGTTCTCGGCAAATGGATTTTTGACAGCTTCTGCATTGTGTTGATGTTTTTCTATTTTTTTATAACTACATAAATATCACCTTCCAGAAACGGATGTTTTTGGCGGTGGTTGTGTTTCAGACACACCCAAAAGTTCATTTAATCGGATCTTTATTGATTTTGGTAAAGTTACGATGTTTTGTCTTTTTACCAAATAATCGTGTAGTAATGCCTGACCCAGTGTCTTCAAAAACATTTTTCTAGTCAATTTTTTGTTTGTATTTGACTGAAACACAATTTGGCTGTTTATTCCAGCAATATTCAGCAGTGTATAAAATAATGTAAGAGGCCATCTACGACTTGGACGAGACAGAATAACTACCTTTCATTTTATCCACGACATCAACACCGCTTTTTGTGGAATTATAATAAGTTATAATATGCGGTTTACATAGCTCTCCACTAGAAGCATCAATTTTATCTTCATGGTGATAAGTGAACAAACAAAATACGTATTTATTCTTCTTAGGCATATATGACAATAATGTCATTTCTTTAGTAAACCCAAATATGCTTGAATAAAGTTTTCGGTCTTTCATTTTTGCTATGAATAGTGGTGGAATTTCGTTCTTATTTTTTCAGTATGCCAAATAACGTCAATTTATCATTTTTATAAAGATCCATCGCCACAGGTATAGAGAAGAACCAATTATCGCCCGTCACATTTCGGCCTGTACCAGATATAGGTCGAATTAGTCTTTTTACTAATGGTCGACTTCGTATAGACCGGGTGGCTGAACTCCCACATAAGGTTCCATATTATATGTATAAAACGATTTTGAGTCAACTAATGCCCAATTTTTCAATCCATACATTGCCGGTTTTTTTCGGCATATATATTAGCGGGAAGAGCACCTACTGCGAAAGGACTCGAGTATTTCATCAAGAGTTACACAGTCACTTGGAGAATAGTTTGACAAACATCGTTGAACAAAACCATCAAAAAGATTTCGCGCGTGAGCAAACTTATCACTTTGTTTTCTTATTTCTCTATCTTCAATATTGTCAAAACGCAGAGCTCGTAGTAAAAATTGCAGCCGATTTATACCCATAGCCAGACGAAACATTTCCACACCAGTACCATCTTGATTGTATAAATCTCTGAGATTCGAATGTGATGATTTCAGCACACCAGCCATATTAAGTAAACCAATCACGGCCTTCAGTTCGCATTCGTCTGTATCTGCAGCATCACGTTTAATCTGGAAGTTTGGTCTTGTTTCGAATATACTGGTTTGTGCATTGAACAATCTCTTGAATTACCCCATCTGGAAAATAACATTTCCAAGCTTCTATTGCAGTCGTTGCTAATTTTGCTGGCCCAATTACCCCTGAAGCCTGATTTACAGTTTGTCCTAGTTTTTTTCTTCTGCTGAACGATTTGTCACCCTCTTTTACTCTAAAACTCCAAAAAATATATTTTCGTGCAATCGCACGCGAAGTCAGTATTTCGCGTTCTCAGCACAGTCCGCGAAATTTAATTTCGCCAAAACGTCACTTCCAAATTTGACATTTCTAAAATACTACAAAGACAAGGATTATTTTTTATTGAATACCAACAAATACATAAGTTATATTATTTAGGATGAATATTTACATTAATTGTACAGTTTGTATTATTACTTATATTTACTCCAGAAGTTGAAGCAACTACATCTAGTGTTTCTGAATAATGGTTATTGCCTACATTCAAACCAGATACCATATCGCCAGAAATTGAGTTGGAAATTTGCTTCTTATTTTCGATAGAGTCTTCTACATATCCTTCCGCTACTGTTGTGGACTTCCATCCACCGTGACGTTTAAGAATTGACATATCAGCCCCAGTATTGGCAAGCAGCGTGGCAGAACTTCTCCGAAAACAGTGACCCGTGTATGTTTCAGGATTTGGTAATCTGAGATACTTAGCAATCATACTAGGCATTTTCGCAATGGTATGCACTCCAACAACTTGTGCGGTGCACTTTCCGTTTACGTATCTCAAGAATATACGACGATTATTAACAATATGTTTTGGTCGAAGAGCTGCATATTTACGATAAATTTTTATGAAATCAATATTAGTAACAGTGAAAACACGCTTCTTATCCGTCTTGGTATCAGGAACGGTTACTATTAATACAGCATTCTCTTCCTGAATATCTTCAATGGCCATTTTTACTAACTCATCTCGTCGCAAGGCACCAGATATTCCCATTATCAAAACTACCTACAAAAATCAGTACAATAAATAAAACAATTGTAAATAACATCTCTTAACACTTACCTTCAACAATAAGTATTTTTCATCATTAGCTTCTTTCAGGAATGTATCAATTTGCTCACGCGTTAATACTTTAGACTTTTTTGCTCGATAACCTACTGCTTTTCTTTTCAGAAATGGTACTAATTTTGAAAACTGCTTGATGTCGATATTGTCTCGTATGTTCAGCATACACTTCAGCATGGAATAAATGCTCCATAAAGTTGAACTTTTTACAACATTTGATTTCTGCATCAAATAAGCCAATAAAATGTTTTCAGACATCGTCTTAACATTCTGTTTGTCACACCAATCTTTAAACTCGCCGTAACATTTTTCGTACTGCCGTTTAGATTTTTCGGGTATTAAAACGGAAAGCGCCGAATTTACAACGCTTTTGAGTTCCGGAGGAGTGGAAGGTACTGAAATATCGCTATCAGTATCAGACATTTTGCGTTTTGACAAGAACTGTCAAAATATATATTGAAACATATCATTTCCATAGCACACGGTGATATTGTTAAATGAATTGAAATGCTGTTGATTTTAGAGCAATAATATATTTATTTACAACTATCTATTTTAATAATTTTAACGATTGCACGAAAAATAGTGTGTATGCCATGGCCGCGAAACTTTTTAACGACCTCAAGATAACTGTTCTTTCGGTACGTTAAAGAGGTATTTCGCGGCCTTAGCATACAAATAACTATTATTTCACTTTGGTGATGACTAAGGCACCGGCAGCTGTTCGTCAGGGAGCACAAGGCGTGGTAAGTGTAGATGAGTTGAATGTTGCCAGGGCGCCACTCACGTTTGTAATTATGAAAAATAAGAAAAACCTGTAATTGTACTTTTTAAAGAAAACAATAGATAAACTCGATTCGTATTTAATCGTTGGTATGAACGAATATCGGTTTCCACAAACAGGAAGGATACTTTCTTAAAATACTTCAACTTAGTGAATTCCAATATATAATATGAAAAAGGCAAATAATTACCGCGGTATAGATCGGGTGTACACGCTTTTTTCCTTCACCTTACGATACCTCTAATAAAATATTGTCTCCAGAAAAGAACAACGTACACGTAGATTCACTTTTGAATCCGTAAATGATAATTTCAGCATGAAATTTATAACATGAATTGCTGTGTAATGATAAAACAAATTGCTCAATTTTCGTTAGTGCAAATGTAAATAGAAATGTGAAAACTAAATCAATATAAAATATGAAGTGGGAATGCCAATGTTGCCAGTGGAAATACCATTTGGAAAATGAAACGCTCTGACCTTGTTAGCTCCTTGACTGTAGGCACAGCCGACTTGGAAATTAAAACAGACTGGATCGCAGTACTGTTCGGCCCCAGAACTGAGGATTCGGCTGTAATACGGGCCTGGGAAGTATCGCCACTGCTTTTCTAGGAATGAACTCCTCCAACGAGTCTGACGAAAAATGGAATTCTGAGACGGCCAACGGATTTCAGGATTCTCGATTACAGGATTCTCTCCAAATTTATTGATTGAGGTGGTGAATGAATATATCAACTGATGACTCTGATGAGCTGGCGTATCACAAATATAAACCTCAGTCAAAATCTGGGAGTTCTTCTGCCAAACATGGCGTTTGGGAACCAGAAGTAAAAATTTTCGCCCGGGAAAGAAAGGCCGACAGATCTGATTGAAAGAAAAACCTGGGTTAGATTCACTGTCGCAATTTCAGAGAACGTTTTGAAACTCACCTCCCAAAGGGATGTCCACTTTTTCCAAACAAACACCAAGAACAACATACAACAAATAAATGTTAGCTTGAATGCCTCCATCTTCACCACTTATCGAAATTGGAAGTAAAAAAACTGCTTCCTGCCTACTAGTGCCAGAAAAGATTCTTCGAGAAAATATACAATATACACACGAGATTGGACCTAAATGCACAGAACGTTAGTCGCTGCTCGGGACGTGATTGGATGAAATTCGTATTTAGCGCCCAAAACACGCACTATCGGTATTTCCGTTGACTATTTGCGAGGTTTAGGTAGATGGCATCAGCGAAAATCGAGTTAATAAGTGCAATACATAAGGACCGGACTTACAACAGAATGTACTTGAGTGATGTTAGATCACAAAACCGGTATGAATTATTTATAAATAATTGAAGTGATAATTACTTCTCATAATTCAGGTTGAATTGTGGTACCACATGGGCGAATGGAGCTATATTTAAAATAATATTGTGACATTTTCGAAAGAATAAATATACTGAACAGTGCGTTCTTATATTGAGCATTCCTTTGTGTTCCAAAAATATTCTCTCATTCATGGAAAATATCATCGATGGGTAAATTTACATGTTACAGATTCTACAGGAAATTTGTTCCATACAGTTTGTTTGTTTTTTCCGACATATACATGTCTTCCATTTATCGCAATATCACTTCCTTCTTCATCACTTTGCACGATTTCTTCCTCGTTTGACTGCTCCTGATAATGAATCATACTCGTTTATTTCAACTTCATCGATTTCACCACCATCAGATCCATGAACATCCTCATCCTCATCTTCAAGTTCATTATACAGTGCCAGAAGGTGTGCTTGTTCTCGTTCATAACTCATTTTCTGAAACAAGAATGTCTTATTGTAGATATGTTAGAATATTTCTACCTCTGAATTGTGAGCACGTGTCAAAACATGAATATGCGATGCCTATGGAATAACAAACAGGCTAGTCACATATTATAATAAAAATCAAACTGGCAAAAATACTAATATCATCTCTAAAAAACATAACAATAATACTCACTTGAACAAAAAGCAATAGATACGAGTACACACTGAACGCTTTGGAAGAGGCGAAAAGAAAAATGCTGTGTTTTTGACCATTATGCGAGTAATGCCGGGTTGATGGCGTCCGCTTCCAGAATCGTGTTTTTAAAACGATGGAATTTCATTACTAGATTCAATATGGCCCAAAAACCGGAATCAGTGAAGTTTCTTTTCAAATTCTTTGGAATTGGTAATGTAATTTGGATATCGAAAAATGATGGCTCGTATATATATAAATTAGGTAAAAATCTATTTTTTTTTTTCGTTCAAGGTAAAAATGCTAGGATTGTGCAAATATAGTATATCAATCATCAACATCAGTAAGCACATTTAACTGATCGAAGACAATTTTTTGTTGAAAACGATGGTGCCTAACGTTGGTGATCGTACAGAGTTCAACAGATGCTCACTTCAACAAATATTGGACTGAAGCTACTTAACCCTTCGGTACCCGCATGGAAGTTTGGGATGCGTTACCCGCATCGGTCTCACAGACCGTTATCTATTTTACGGTTCGTTTACCCATGATTTTGTATATATCTTATGCAAAGAGAAAAATAACATACATATTAGAAACGATTTATTCAAGAAATAAACTACATATCAAATAAAAAATCAATAGAAAAAAAATTGAAACATGTATCAAATACATAACCTCAAATGAAAACAAATTCCAATAGAAATACTGTGAAATACTTGAAACATTGAAAAATCAATTAGAAAACTTTTCGAAACATGTTTCACATACTATTGTAACATGTTCTAGACACATACATTTTTTACATTTTCTGCAATGATATCGAGTTTTTCTATTCCCTTTGCTGTCACAGTAGTGGCATCGTCCTTTAACGAGGAGTGGCTGTGGATTTTCTCCTTGGGCATCTCTTGCATCACAAATTTCTTGAATACGAAGTTTCATCGGACGGGAGATCTGCTGCAACGAAGGTCGTACAAGCAGATGTGGACGAACCATTTCCATAAAAAGTTGCTTGAGAAACTCTCTACGCCGAATTTTGACATAAGGATTGTTTGAGCAATATATCACATACGAATTTATTCCAGCCACATTCAAACTCGAATAAAAAACTACCAGGGGCCACCTCTGTGTGTTTCGAGCACAGTTGTAATTGCTGCACAATTGGTCAACTGTATCCACTCTACCTTTGCTGCTGTTGTATAACATAATGATCTCTGGTTTCCCAGTTCTATCATCGTTTGCATCGTCGTAGTGAACACTTGACAGCAATAAAACATTCTTCTTTTTTTTGGGATGTGGGATACTAAGGTGCACTCTTTTCTGAAAGCAAACAAATCCATCCTCTTCATTCACTTCTTCCTGGTCAGAAATGTCTTGTTCTGTTTCTGAATCATTATCCCTTGTTTCCAACATATCATCATCAGATTCAGAGGGCATATCGTTGGACCTTCATCAAATTCTATATCAGATTCTGCTAGCGCCTCCTGCATGAGATTCATGAGACGTTTCTGCTCCTTTTCATAGTCTCCCATTGCTGGAAAATAATGAAAAACATCCATTCTATAATGCTGTTGGCTAACACACAGAAAAATTATATGGGAAGTAATTAAATTGTCAGAATGCACAGAAATTAATGTCATAACAGCATGAAGAATACCCACCTTTCAGAATAAAAACTCAAACACCGTTACCCGCTTCGGTCTCACGAACCGATTTCCTTGCTAAATGCTGCACTTCCGCACTGATCTGGTAATAACTTCGCACTGACGTCGGGCACCTAAATCTAGGAAGGTACTCTGGTGAGGATACAAAATACGACTCTTGACGGCTTGAATTCGCGGCAACACTGTGTCGGTCTCAGAGACCGGGTGCGGGTGAGGAAGGGTTAAGAAACCACCAGCTTCTACTTCACTTGTTTCCGTTTCTGTTAATATTCTCTCTTCTTCTGCAATTGTTGTAGATCCTATTTCTCGTAACCTGGTACTACGACGTACTGGAATAGTCGTTGCTGGAATGAAATCATCTTCTGATAGTGCTGCTCTCCTTTCTGTACCAATGTAGTTGGTTCCCAAATAAAATCGAAGTGTTCCTAGAGCTGACAGGTTGTACATTTCTTGGACAGTGAGGTTTTGATCAAACTTGTGACTTTTGTAGTCAACTAATTCGAGTTCGAAATCACCAATTGGACCCTTCGCCGAGACACCCCCAGGAAAAAATAACTTCTTTGACAATTGTAAAACTTCGGTGCGCCGGCTATTTTTCTCAATTGTGGCACGTCTAGTTCCACCTCCTTGGCGTGTCCTCACTTGTCGATATCTATTTTCATCCTCATACATACAAAGCCATCCAATTTCAATAATTCTGGTTGGTTTTTGAGTTATTTTTTTCAATGAATTTGAACTGCGAGGATTATTATTTTGGGATTTGCTGTCAAATTCCGCTTTCAGTCTCTCATTTTATATTACAAACTTTTAAAAACATCACTAGGTCTGTTTCAATGATTCTAGGAAACAATACCTCATGTTTAGGTGAACAACTCAACTTAAATTTGTCATTAATGCATCAAAAAGAAAAAAAAATCATTCTCAGTGTCAAGAATTGATATCTGTAATGAACCACCCTCCACCAGGTTCAAATGAAATGATTTGGTTGTAGTCATAATTATTCAAAGTAGTAAAAGAAAAGTCTTCGTGAGTTTACACTAAATTTATTACTTTCATACATATGAACACTGTATGTTCTTCAACCATCAAACTGTTTTTCCAACAAACACGCTACTGTCTTCACACTGTCAGCAATATTATGGATATCAATAGCAATCTGTTTGAATGTTTCTAGAGCTTCAGCATTTATAGTTAATAACTCATTTGATATTCTCGGAACCTGGTTGGGCCTGAGCCTTTTCGGCTTAGGTACCTTCTCTTCTGGAGTTTTTCTTTTTTTCTTATTTTCTATGATAGTTTCGGCACTATTGACAAATATATAAGAGTGATCCAGTTGCACATCTGTGGAGCAAGGCTCTGGGACTTCATATTCTTCAGGTGGAATCCCCTGTTATGTCAGGATCTGCCTGATTCTCCTTAGTTTGATTGGAATCTATTTTTTTTACATGCACCTGCAATATATTTATACTTTATACTGAAAGAGTTATTAACCCCTAGGAGTCACTGATAGTCATGAATCTTACCCACTTTTTTCCATGCTTCTACAGTTTTTTCACCAAAACCCAAACTGTTGAGTTTAGTAGCCAAGCTCTGCCACAAAGCATTCAATTTATTCTTTCCCTGAACACCAGTGAACCTATTAGTGATGAGCTCAGGATATTTTTCGGCATAATCCAACAAGCACTCCCAGTGTTCAGTTCGAACCCTCATTGCTGGAAAACTTGGAATTTCATACAAATACAGTATACCAAGGAAACATGTTTGGCTTACTTTTTTTCAACTTTATTCAGGTATCTACAATCTCAAATCTCAACCCAAAAGCAAATAGTAGTCAGTGTTCCCAACCGCAACATTGCATATTTTGATCAATTTATTCAGAACGAATTGTAGATATCCGAATAGATCCGAAGCTGTTTATATGTACTCACAGAGTACGAAACTCCAAAGACACGGAGTCCCTCTGCAGGGTAGGCTTCGAAACCAGATTCGTGAAGTGCGTCTCTGGTGGCAAACTCTCGAAGGGATTTCTTCAGTTTATTTCTTCAAAATCAAGAATGCCAAGTATCGAGAGTTTATGACTACGATTTTTCAGGTATAAGTCAACGCACCAGGGTTATATGCATCTTGGCCAGGTGCCAGCGTTCCCTGGTGACCTAGTTTCGAAGCGGCTGCGCACTGCTTCTATGGGCGTGACTTAACAGGGCTTGGCGTTCGATGACCTTCAACTTGCCGGTTTTCACAACTGTTCATCTACAATCCTGTTCATGTAACTTGTAACAAAACTGTTCAATTCACCTTTCTTTGATATGAGTAGGATTAACGAGACGTGATTTTGCTTGCGAGATTGTCTGCACTGCACTTTGTCGTGAGTAACTTTTCGAGAACTGCACAATTTAATACTGGACCACCCTTGGTAGGGACGAGAATTATGAGACTGATTGAACTTAAACTTATTTATTGTACGTTAGAGTGTGGACGCTTACAACTTGGGGTGCAAATGCGGACTGACTCCGCATTAAGGTGGGTCCACACTTGAACATTTCAACCCGAACGAACAGTACGAGCTGAGCGCGCAGAACAAACACATCAAGCAAAAGTTCGGTTTATTCAGCACGTTTGTCGTATTCGCTGTGTTTCCAGTTCTGTTTGCTTTGTATGGCCTATCAACTTGGCGGTTACCAAAGTGTATTTTTTTATTATACCTGCATATATTACAATCATGGACACGGAGGACCTAGTGGTGGCTGCAGGCGCTTTTTTTATTATTTGCAAATTGTCAAACAATAAAAGAGAGGTTTATAGCTTCAGGAGATTCCTCCACAAGCCTTCAGTACTTATTTAGAATATCCAAGCAAAGTATAAGTTTGATAGTAGCAGAAACTTGTGAAAAGCTAGCTGTAGTTTTAAAGGACCAAATAAAGGTATGTACTAATAAATGATATATTCATCTGGGATACAAAACACAAAAATAAAAAATTATTGCAACACTGAAAAATTAATATTTCATTCTGAAAGTAGCTGTAAAACATATTATACATTCATAGTATGCCAGTTCCTCAAAAAAGTCCCTGATGTACCTTCCTGACTCAAATTCTGTTCATAGTCGTGTGTAACTAACATATTACGATCTTCAGGCGAAGTCAAATTTGTATGTGTAAACATAAATTCTAAACTTTGTGGCGAAGGAGTTGGTATGGGTTTCGTAGAAATAACGCTCTGTGAAGTCCTCGAAGAAGGGACAGTGTCGAAAGAAGAATTCGGATAAGAAGTCATTGTTGTTGGCCCACGGTATTCATCGGAATGGCCCATGTCTGCTTGGAATAAAATATTATTGATTTGGTACTGAGCAACACACCTTGACCTCTCAGAATATTGTCTCAGCTTGTTTCCTACATATTTGCCAAAATCTGTGCAGCTATCGCAAATTTCTGGTGGCTTTGTTCTATTTGCGACATTTTTCAGAATGTCGAAAGCCTCATCTATTTTCGTAACTTCTCGTGACTTTTTTAATGTTCCATCAGAAGTTTTAGAGCGACTTCTTTTTAATGCCTGACTTGTTAGAGCATTATGTTGCTGACTAGATGGTGCAGTAGTACTCCTGTTGGTGTTTCAACTTCTCCCATCTCCTCAGTTTCAATTTCACTCGTATTCTGATCTACTTCGTCAGGGTTATTTTCCTCTTGATCATCCTGGAATCAAAAACGTTTGTTGAATTTTTAGTATTAGTTACTAGTTTTTTATTATTCATAAAGTAAACTTTTCTATTCAGTTCAATAGTTTATAATTACAAGCTTGTTTTTAAGAACATGGTTTGCATTCATTTCATTTTAATTTAACAACGGACAGAATTTGAGTGCGAAGTTTTCGGTGGGCCACTCTATATGTTAACGATTACATTCATTTCACAGCCGTTTTTCTCAATTTACAGATTCCATCAAGCAAGGAAGGATGGCTAAAACATTCAGAACAATTTAATGATCAATGGCAATTTCCACATTGCATGGGTTCCATGGATGGAAAGCATATTGTGATTACAAGTCCCTTTGACAGTGGAAGCGACTATTTCAACTACAAGTCGCATTTTAGCATCGTCCTATTTGCAGTTGTGGATGCTGATTACAATTTTATGTTTGTGGATATTGGCTGTCAGGGCCGCATATCGGATGGTGGCGTTTTTAAGCATACTTTGCTGTGAAAAAAATTGAAGAAGATATGTTAGACTTTCCAGAAGATGAATTTTTAACCGGAGTAAATAAAAATATACCGTATGTTTTTGTAGCAGATGAAGCTTTTCCTTTGACGAACCGTATTATGATACCATATTCGGGAATTCACGCGACAGGTACAAAAGAACGAAAATTTAACTACCATCTCAGTCGTGCAAGACGAGTTGTGGAAAATGTTTTTGGGATAATGTCTGCAGTTTTTCGAGTTTTGAGGAAACCAATGCTATTAGCACCTGCAAAGGCTCAGAATGGTGTCATGACATCGGCTTGTCTGCATAATTTTCTCAGACGAAGTAAATCTTCCAAGAATGTTTATACGCCACCTGGAACGTTTGATGAACAAGACAGTGAAGGAATCATACGCCCTGGAAACTGGAGAAATTAAACTAATTCGCAGTCTCAGAATTCATCCTTTCTTCCTATTCGTCGCATACCCCGTAAATCATCAATGGAATCGAAGGAAATTCGAGAAAATTTTGCTAATTATTTTTTCAATCAATAGCAATGTAAACATAGGTAACTTCAATTAATAAAATATGCTTACCTCCAAAGAATGTATTGTCGTTCTTGGTTCATCTCTATCCAATGAAAAAGCTAGCCTAGGAAAGGCAAACCATTTGGAGACGTAAATTTCTTGTCTGCCTACAAAATAATAAGTACAACTTGCCTAAAATCCCCCTTGGTATTGACATTTCTACAGAAATAGCCCGAATAACATACCTTTGCCGGTACCAGTACTTTCTTTTTTCCTTTTGCTTTTTCCCTCCTAAAACTGGCCAAAATGCTCTCCATTTTTTCTTTGTCTCCGCTGTGGAACATCCAATTGCATCAGACATACTGACCCAAGCATCATGTTTCTTTATTTTGTTATAATATAACCCGTGCTTTGGGTTCCACAAAACAGGATATTTCTCATAGTTGTCAATTAATTCCAGACATTTTTCTTGACCCCAATTCATTTTATAGCGTCACTCTTGTCGAAACAAATCACCGAACCGCTGAATACTAACGAACAGTGAGAACAACACAAATCGCGTCCACACTGAACATTCGGCGAACACTTATTTCTTTTGAGCTCTTCCACTTCACCGACAACACTCCGAAAACTTTCGGCTCGTTCCGCTCGGCTCGGAGAAACGTCCACACTACGCGAATTCGGGTCGTTCGCCTTGTTTATTCTGTTCGTTCGGGTTGAAATGTTCAAGTGTGGACCCACCTTTATATTTCTCAAAAACAGTTGCGGTCAGTATTCTAAGGTTGGCGGGGTTGACAGTGTTGCCACTTTGAACTTAACACCAGATAAACTAAAATTGATTCTACATGAGGTGGATCGGAATTCCGAGATTAAAGTCGGATTAACGAGATAAAAGTCGGTATTCCGAGATGAAAGTCGCAATTCCGAGATAGAAGTCGGATTTCCGAGATTGAAGTTGGAATTCCGTGATAAAAATGGGAATTCCGACTTGAAAGTCGGAATCATATAAAAATAAAATTTTAAGATAGTATGGCCCTTCTGCGCTTCCGTACAAACCATACAACATGGAAGAGCCTTTTAATTTTGATTACATGATATGTTTATTTGTAAGAAAAATAAGGATTAAATGAAAAAACAACGCTTCAAAAAATATATATTTATAATAAAATGGATAATGAAAAAGAAACTGAAAAAACTAGTCTTATAATAAGTATTTGTAACTTGATTTCTTGAACATCTATTAGTTAGTGTGAAAACTAGACATCAGCCTATATTTGTCTTATAAATAATAATTGAAAATTACCTTTGGTTTGCAGAAATAACATTGCTCAAAAAATTTGAGTCCACAACGGGCCTTCTTGTTCTTTGTGTACACCCTGAACTTCAGTCTCCCGCGAAAACTGATGATTCATCAACTGAAAGTTTCTTAGAAGGACTATAGGCATAAAAGACAAACCCAAAATTTTTTCATTTCCACGTCGCTTACTGGGCAACACCCTGCTTCTCTAGTGTGTCGTGTTTTAGGTCTATTAGTATTCATTAGAGCTAGACCATAATTATTTGTGCGTTCTACTATGCAGTCCAAGATACTTGGAGTAAACATACTTTCAAATATTTCCATTACCGTTGAATCTGGATCGATATTTATTTTTCAAACGGTTGCTATCATCGAAGTTGAAGTCAGGAATAGGAGTAGTAGTACATTCCCATAAATAATTTTTGGGGCACACTGGCATAGAAGGCCTTGGTTGGGTTGCAGAGAATCCTCTGTGGAAACGACGCCGTCATAGGATAAAGGTTCAGGAGAATCTGAGGATGTTTGTCGATTCGTTTTTACTGGTTTCGAAGGTATTTTGTTATTACGAGTGAATCTTTTATTTCTGAATACACTGGGCCTATTTCGTCTGAATCGGATGACTTTATTGTACTGTTCCTTATTCTTGCAACATTTTTTTCTATAAACTTGATTTGGTGTTTCGTGTTTACATTGATTTTACAAATTCATTATGGAGTACTCCGACCTGTTTGATACCAGTCATCGTCTTCGGGAAGCAGTGGTGAAGAGTTTCTTGCTGAAAATAATGTTCATTGTACAGATTGACAGACCTTTATCAAACACTTAGAAGCATATCGAATTTCTGAAATCGTGGGGGAACCGGTTTCTCTCTCGGCTTTAGCTCGGTTGAAATTATTTGCGAAGCGCAGAATTTAAGCTACCACTCTGCGCAGCTCAGAAAAACTCGTGAAATTCTGAAAGAGAAAATAAAGTAAGTTTGTAGATTCCTGAGCCAAAGGGCTTGAGACTCCAGTTTATGTATTATTGTTACTTCCATTTGTTCGTTAGGCCAACTGGATGGATCTAGCGCAAGCCATATCGGCCCATTCCACCACGTTTTTCAATATAAAATTCATTAGGATACAACCCGCTAGAAATAATATCTACGGAGTTTTCTTGCGTTTTGACATGTCGCCATTAGCAGTTCACTGTGAGTTTCTGGATTTCAGAAACCCGCCTAACAGTGAATGTTTTCAATAAATTTGGACTAGTTTTGATCCATGCCAGATTGTCGAATCTGACCATAGATGACAGTAACTCAGCTGCACCCTTAGAGATTTAACGACCTTATCAGTTGAACGCGCCACCAACACAACTCCAATTTTAGAATTGTGATAGTTTTTATAGGTGCAACCTTAGATTTCGAGCACAACTGCGCAGATAAATGCATGCGCCGTAGTTGTATATCGACAGCGTACTATTTGTGGCGTGACCCGCTATTGATAAATTGTTCAGCACGGGTGATGCTTCCTAGAAATTGAACCACGAAGTTTTCAAATCGTTTGAAAGGTCATCGTCCCAAGCAATTTTTTCGGACCACGGTTTTTCCATAGTTATTTTGGAAATGCACGGGCTCAAAAGATCCAGTGGATCGAATATCCTTGCTACGCAAGAGAGTATCGACCCTTTATTAACTTGTTTTTGAAAATTCAAAGAAATCTTCCATTCTGGAATGAGCTGAGGTATTTTCAGTTATTGATTAGTATAAGTCGTAATCAAGGCATTAGATGATTTTGTTTCATATGTTTTCTTATGGTGAGGGTTTTGATGATTTTGTGCATACGAAATCTCATTGTCTATTGTTTCTAACAGGTTATCCGTGAGGAAATTAGTGAGATCCTCTATTGTTGGTGAATCTGTATTTTTTGTAAGTGCCTCCCACTCCTTTTTTGAGTTAGAATCGAGCTTTTCTACCAGTAGATAAATTAGAATTGCATTCCATTGATCTACCGGTTCTTTTAAGTCTAGAAGAGATCGGATTTTTTTTTTAAATTGTCTAATAACTGACGCAAGTCCTTATGGGACTCCTTCGTAATGACGGGACTTTCAAAAATATTTTTGAGGTGAGATTTTACACTACGCTTTTTATTTTCAAATCTGTTTTTCAACAAGCTCCACGCCACTACGTAGTTTATATCTGTTATTTCTAATGACTGAATTATTTGCGCTGCTTCACCTATCAAACAGGTTTGTAAGTAATAGAATTTTTGAATATTACTTAAGGTAAACATACCAATAATAGGGTCGTTCAGTGAAATCAACATTATAACATTTTTATGCATTTTCTTGTAGGGTTTGGACCCCTAATACGCTCACAAAAATTTCAGACCAATAGCTTCATCCTGTACTGAAATAATTCAAGTTGAAGTTGCGCTGGTGTAGAAGTATCGAGAACAGCGCGTGACGTCACTATACGCACACGGTAGAGGACGCGACATCGCTTATGTTAGTCGTATTTATACTGTTAGCGAAGTGTTATTCTTTTTGAAATGTACGCGTTGAAAACTGGAATCATGAAAGCTGTTTCTGGTAACCTACCAGAAGTGGATATATTTATTATAATGGACTATTTCAACAAAAATAACGACTTTATTAGCAGTGAAATGAAATGAGTGAAATTAAAGCGGTAAGTAAACACAACTCGTGAAAAGACAATATAGTTGTGGTTAAACTGATGGTAATACTTCGATTGCTATGAGCTCCTTTTTACCGTTACCTCCGTGTTATTGTTGAAAACTGAACTTATTTATATTGATTTTTGAAAAAAGGTTAATTATTTGAAACAATAATGGGTTCGTCTGCTTAAAAATGTTACAAGTAAATTAGGACTTGTGTGCTGTTTTGATGAAGAGAAGGACAAATTTTGTGTGTTCAAACAACAGAAATTTGATTTGAAAAATTGTGAAGATTCACGAAAAAGGACATGTTTCTTCGAGAATATACGAGACCGCTGAAAACTGTTGAGGATTTTTTGTAGAGGAAACCGAATTACGTGAGTTCTACACAAAAAATTTAAAAAAAGGTGCTTATAGCGACTGAAGTATTACCAAATTCCATATTTTCATTCATTGAGAAATGAACTGTTACACCTTTCTGGAACATTTTTTTTTGCAGATCGGCTAGACAAAATTATGGAGACAATGCCATCGGTTATGTACAAGTGAAAGAACAACAGACGTTTCGTGAGTTGAGGGCAAAAATAACACCAGAGCATAAAAAAAAAGGAAAAAACTATGATGTGTCATGTGTAATAAACACGGAGGAAAAATTTATACAGGAATCGAAATGCCATGATTGTCCTGCTTATCCGGTGCATTAATAGATGTATTCCTACACTCTGGTACCACACAACTTTTGCAAAAACTCCTTTTATCGCTCATTATGAATCAAACGACAGTTACTTCACGATACATACAGTCTCACTCAACGAAAACTGACCTGAGTTTACTAATAAACGAATACCTCTTATCTGGCCCCCATTGGCCGTACGTATAGTGACGTCACAATAAGCCACGCCCCGTTTATACGCGCACGGATTTTAAATATTAATTTAAGGCTGTAAACATGTGAATAAAAGAAAAATTTTTGGTAGTTAGATTATTTGAGTCCAGTACTTTTCAATTATGAAATAAAAAAAAATGCTGAATGAGCCCATTAACACCTTCAGAGTGAAAATCTCACAATAAATCAAACAGTTCTATTATTTGATAACCTAATAAAATGGAATCTGTTCAAGATTGTTGTTCAAGGTGTAGGAAAGAATGTTCAGAGGAAAAGAAGTCGAAAATTGTATTGAAAGTATTTTTTATCGTATTGAAAAAAGGCAATTTTTTTTGTTACCAGTTATTGACAAGGTGATTATAGCTAAATACCAGTTATTGACATAGCAGTGTTAGACATGGGGATTTACTAGATTTTCAGTTATACTTTCCAAAATATGAAAAAAAATCAAGTTCCAGAGATGAATTGTGTTTATTTGATGTTTTAAACTTCCAAAATATCTTCTGGACTCATGAACTGATATTTTAATCTTTCTCCTGTTGTCACAATCTCAGGAGTAGGTAATTTTCTCATTCTCATCAGTTCTGAAGATAGTTTTCATGTCAATGGAACTCTTGAGGGACATTATTTCAAGTTCATTTTCCTTTTCTAATATGTTATGGACGACACAAACATAAAGATAGTAAATAGATTCACTTTATCTCCTTCTGGTTGTAGAAAGAACACAGTTTCATCAAACACCCGATTTGGTTGCTCAGTGATATCATGAATATCTTTTGATATCAAGTAATTCTTTATTTCTTCGAACCAGTTACGAATTTGTTGCTCAGTGATACTCTCTAGCAACCGTTAAATTCTGACTGATCCTTTCAGAAATTTCTGGATGCCTTTTCAGAAATCCTCTGTACCATTTCGTACCAGGTCTGCCATTAGTGAATTTATTTTCTCTATTTTTTTTATTTTTTTTGATTATGTGTTCCACGCTATCAATAAGTTGAACTTTAGAAAGAGGATAATGAATTTTCGAGAGCTCTAAAATCCATTGGACCATATGTTCTCCTCATCTTTTGTGAGAGTTGGTTGGGGGCCCATGGTGCACTCTATGGGACATTTTTCCCTCACTTTATATAATAAAGTTATTATAAGTAATCCTACGAAAACCCAGGCATGTGTCTTCTCAAGAAAAGCCGGTCTGTCATCGTCTAATATTCAGATGTCAGGAGTGACTATTCCTATAAAATCAAGTATATTGATGCTAGGAATTACGATCAGTGATAATCTCTCATGGAAAAACCATGTGAGATCGATTGCTAAAGGTACTTCCCAGAAACTTGGATTTCTATTTCGTACGAAGAAATACTTCACTTCGCGTCAGCTTCTAATGATCTACAAGGCTCAGATACGACCTGTCATAGAATACAGTTCTCATGTGTGGAGTTCGGCACCAAAAAATTCATTGAGGCTTCTCGATTCTATTCAGAGAAAGGCAATTCGTCCTGTTGGTGATTTATCGCTCACAGACTCGCTCACTTCATTGGAACATTGTAGAAAGGTCGGAGACTTGTCTCTCTTCTATAGATACTTTCACGGTCGATGCTCTTCCGAATTGTTATCTATCGTTCCACCCTTGGCACGGATGACTCGACGAGTACAGGATTCCCACCCCTTTGTTGTGAATTCGGAAACCTGTCGAATCTCTCTTGCCGAGGGACTTTTTTTCAATAGAACAGCCGAGCTTTGGAACTCCTTTCCGAGAGAGGTTTCTTCTGAGGCTTACAAACTTCAGAAATTCGAAGTAAATTTTAATTCGTATCTCCTGTCCCTTGATTCACGCGGTCTTATTTGAACATTACAGGGCTTCCCTTTGGTGTGAATCTACATATAAAAAAAAGTTGGCTCATTGGTTGTATATATATGTATAATATGTATATATGTATTATATATATTATATATACTGGCAGTTGGCGGTACTACTTCCACCCAGCGTTGCCAGACCGAGAAACTTCAATTATCGTACAAATCGATCAAAATTATCGTTCTTTATCGTACCTATTACACCCCGTTTCGACGATGCAATTCTGTCGCTGCAACTTCTCGCGGCGACTTGTCGCTGCGAGATATTTCATCTAGCTGTCAGTTTGCATTGCCAATATTGAAAAATGGATGTTACCAAGATGAAAGTCTACATTATCACAACTGATATATAATTTCATTCATTTCTAATAATTGATATTGTGATTAAATCACCTTATTACTCAATTTGATTCCTCAAGTCTCGAAAAATAATTAAAAAGAACAAAATAAATATTCTTCACAATGATGCCACCACATATTTGTGGTATGCGGCATTAAATTCACCATAGAAATAACCAAGTCGCTGCAACTTATCGCACCAAAAAAGATTCACGCAACTCGAAAAACATGAACACATGCAATTTTCTGGAGTTGCATCGTCGTACCTATTATCGTACTTTTCATTTCTTTATGGTGCAATGTAAATGATAATTTTCCTTTAAATTTCATATATTTCACCAAAATAAAGTATTACATCACACACAATAAACAAAAATATAACTCATTATATAAAAAAGTCTTCAGAAAAAACATAAAATAAATTTGAGGTTATGGTTGTATAATACCATAACCTTAACTTAGTTTTAGTGACTATGTAATCACAGCAAAAAAAGGAACTTATAACAGTTGAATGATTGATTGAATGACTAATAATCTTCGACTTCATCCTTAAATACCACTTCGTCTTCATCTAACAGGGCTGCACTTGCTACAGGTGCATCTGTTTTCTTCGGCCCATATAAATTAGAAGAAGTCATTGAATCAATCATATTTTTGGTAGGTGCGAAATTAAAACAGCCTTTTTCTAAAAACATAATTTGAGAGGAATGCAATATTCCATATGAACTATCAGTTGCCATGCGATTTCTGCATTTTGTTTTGATAAAATTCACCTTTGAGAATTGTCTCTCACAGTTTGCATTCGAGTGAGGAAGTGATAACACTCCCAATGCAAGATCACTCAGGTCAGAAAATGTGAATTCACCTGCAAAATCAGTTATTTGGCCCAGTTGATAATAAAATTCATCAAGCTCCTCGATGTCAGATAGAATGTTATCCGAATTTTGTTGAAGTTTTCTCCTCTGATCATCAATTTTCTGCATTTTTTGCTTATCTATAGGATCACATAAACGTGGCAACTGTACCATCAATGGGAAGAGGGTTTTACAGTCCCTTATATTACTTTCATTCAAAATATTCAATTTACTCAGAATGGGGTCAGTGAAATCATAACGTTTTCATTTCACTACATGATATCAGACAACGCCTGCTTCTTTCTAAAAAATCCTGTTTAATATTTTCTTCCAAGTCACTGATACTCTCCAGAACACCAATGCCCAGATACAAATTATTTAATGGTATGAATTCTGAACTATTCTCTGGATTAATGTTACCTGTTGTCTAACATAATGGGGATCCATATATGTGAATAGCAAATCTTTGTATGTGCTGACCATTTCATCATGTAGGTTAGTACTTAATACTCTATCACTTTGGAAGAACTTGTTCAAATTCACAAATTTTGGCAACACCCATTCAAAGAATAAATGGAAAATTTTCACAGCCTTATCATTTAAATCATGGTATATTTGCTCGCTTGCTACAATGCGATGCTCTATATAATTCGATGTGAAAAAAAATCTAAGAGGTTCCCACTGCTCAATAATTCGACTGACAACAGACAACAAAGAAAGCCATCTGGTTTGGGCAGGACGTTATATCCTATGTGGATCAATCTGGCAAAAATCCTGGAATTCTCTGAACATGGCTTGTCGTTTAGCACTGAGTTTGAAAAAGTTGTATATATTTTTTGCCAAATCCTCACATTTTCTAGGGAGATGTTTGCAGGCTTCACTAGCACACAGATGTAAAGAGTGGCTGACACTTTAGGAGCACAATACCAGGAAAATCGTTTTTCAATCTACTCGAAACAGAGTTTTTTCTCCCAAACATGGTATTGCAACCATCAGATTCAAATCCAATCATATTTACCAAAGGAATGTTTTCTGATGAAAATGTATCACATATTTCAGTGTATATCCTTTCTGCAGTAGCTCCTTCATTTGCCATTTGGGGTTCATCACCAGAAAACACTTGAACAAGTTTCCAGTTTTTTTATGTCTGGGTGGAAAAATCTGACACAAATACACAGTTTTGACGGAAGCAATATCTGTGGACTCGTCAATTATTATACTGAACTATTGGGTTCTCAATATCTCATTTATAGTTTCCTGGCTGCAAGAACCAATCACATTTTTTGCTATTTGTGTAGCTTTGTTCTATGTAGCTTCATTTCATTGATTATTTTAGAGTCCTTAAAACAACTTTTCAGGACGTCTGTCAAGTGATCAGCAGTTCTGACGGATATATTGTGTTCGGATAAAAATCCTGTTAATTTAATTTCGGCTGATTTGATTTGAGTTTCCAAAGATGTATCAGCTTTTTTAAATATGTCAGCAATAGTTGATTTTGGAATTGCTTTAGCTCTCAAAATATATTTTGCAGACTTTGTATGATTTTCTTACACACTAATTTCAGCTTTCATTGAAGAACCACAGGCACGGCAGTTAGCCTTCGTGGAGTCTTGTGAATACATTTTTATTGAATAGAGTGACGTAGAGCGATATGGACTAGATGTGTCGAAATGCGACACAACACAAATTCGTATACAAATTTATTTCAAAACTAGAAATGAGGCTTATTTCGTGAACTTCGTTTGTAAAAACAAGAGTCAGAGTGAGTGCATGTATTCTAATTTGCTCCCGTTTACTTGGCTGTTTTCACTGGATTATTGTACGAATTTGTTCTGTTTTTTTTCTCCACTCATCAAACAAGGTATTTACTATCTGGTTATTGAATCAAATTCCTGAAATTTCCAAGCCATTTCTGAGAAAAACTGCATTTAAATCGAGTGTTATAGTCAATCTCGAATCACAACAAATTCCTGTCTCTTTTTTACCACTGGCCTTTTTTCTCGGCTATCGGCGGAGTCCGTATCCACCAAGGGTTCGAATATCATTTCTGATTGATATGACGAATCTAAATACAGATGAACTATTTAGCTTGATTCAAAAAGCTAATAGAGAACAGACGTCTAAATTGGAGAAACTATGCGAAGATCAAACCAAATACTTAGAAGCACAAATATCAAAAAGTATCTTGGACTTGCACCAGAAAATTGAAAACGTAGCTGCTGATGTATCTAATTTACGGAGCCAAAATTTGTGGATTCAGAGGAGACTGAGAAGAAACAGCATAGTAATCTTTGGTCTTGAAATCTCGAGAGATACTTTACTGAAAGGGCCTCTAGAACAGTTGAACGAACTCCTCGGTTTGAACTTTGTGGAAGCTGAGGTTAATAACATATACGTAGCTGGAAAAACAGAGAAACACCCTATCATTCTAGAATTTGTTTCTTATCTAAGGAAATCCCTGATATTCGCTAATATTCATAAACTAAAAGGGAGTCAAATTGCAATCGCGAATGATTTGTGCCCTGAGGACAGGGAACAACACAAAATCCTGAAGTTTCACCTCAAACGAGCACGTGAACAGAAACTACAAGCAACTATAAAAGGGCATTTACTGATTATTGAAGGACAGGCATACACTGCTCAAAATCTGGAGGAACTTGAAAATAAAGCAGCTCCGAATTCTACATTACCAGTGAGCTTGGAGGAGGCTGGAGGAAGTTCAGCTGGCTCAACGGATTCATATCAAGACGGAAAAGTGGAAGGCAAGCTTAAACGAAGAAAAATAAATTTCAGCCCAGGAGTGTCGACCAATGGTGAAAAAGTTATCACTCGGAGCAAAGCAAGAAATCCATAAACCAGATCAGCTGATATGATATCATTTTTGAACTGCTATTTTTGATATAACATTTATAATTCCTAGTTGTACGATTTCATTGATTTTTCTATAATGTTAAATATAGCACAGTTGAATGTTTGTTCGCTAATACCAAGTATTACTGATGTTCGAAATATTATCAAAGCTCATCAATTCAACATTTTTGCTTTGACTGAAACATGGTTGAACTCACATATGGATGATAATATCATAGAAATTCAGGGATACCCTTGTTTGAGAAAGGACAGGTCAACAAGAGGAGGGGGAGTGGCACTGTATATTGATATCTCTCTCAAGCACGTTACAATTCAAACATCTGGTGATATCGAACAACTGTGGGTTGGAATCACTAATAAATGGGGAAATCTTGCTCTGGGCGTTGTTTATAATCCCCCAAACAATAATGTTAAATATTTCTTAGATTCATTGGAGGAAACAATTACATTACTTATTCCAGAGTATGACAATATCATTATTTTGGGAGATTTCAACATCGACTACCTTAAAGATACCCCTGGGAAACTACTTCTGCAATCATTATCAGATACATACAGTCTCACCCAAATAATTGACAATCCAACGCGAAAAACTAGTAGAAGCTCAACACTCATTGATTACATAATCATCCCCGACAAAGAGGATATATTAATTAACAAAGAAGTGATTTCTGTGAGTCATATCTCAGATCATGAATTGGTAAAGTGTGAATTGAGTTTTAGGATATCGTCTAGCTCTCCCAATTTTAAAACTATAAGAAACTTTAGAAATCTCAACTTTGTTAAATTTTCTAGAGATTTAGATGGTCTTCCTTTAGAGTCAATTTTAGATATGCCAGATATTAATATCAAAACTAAACATTTGAATCAATGCCTGCTGCAATTATTTGATATTCATGCGCCACTAAGGAAAATTAAAATCACTAAAAAGTATAATCCGTGGATGACAGATAATCTGAAATTCATGATGTCTCTCAGAGACAAAGCTTATAAAAGTTGGGAAAAAACTAAGAACCCTGCCAAACTGGATTATTATAAAATGCTGAAGAACTTCACTACTTTGGCTTGCAAGAATGAAAAGAAGGCTTTCTTAGCACACAAATTCCGTCACGAGTGTTCAAAAACTATATGGAATGTTTTGAATAAAATGAATATTCTGAATAATAAATCTAACGAAATACCAATTCATTTGCAGGATGCTAATACTCTGAACAATTATTACGTGAATTCTTTACCTAAGATCGATCCTGACGAAGAAAAGATAAATTTTTATAAAAATCATATCAGAACACAGGATATCTTAAGTCTGTGAAAGAGGACGAAATAAGTAAAATAATAAATTCCATTAAATCTAACGCCTCAGGGCAGGATGGTTTGAACTTGAAACTGATACAATTGTGATGTCCTCGCATAATTTCATTCCTGACACATATAATAAATATTAGTCTTCATCCTGGTGTATTCCCAAGTTCTTGGAAGGAGGCAATAGTGCCACCCTTTCCAAAAAAGAAAAAACCCTTCGGAAATGAAAGATCTACGACCGGTTAGTATATTACCCACACTGTCGAAAGTTCTTGAAAGAGTAGTAGAGCAGCAACTTCGCGAATTCTTGGATGCTAATGATGTTCTCCCTAAACAACAATCCGGTTTCAGACCAATGCATAGCTGTGAAACTGCACTTCTTTCAGTCACGGATGATATCCTGAGGGCTTCGGATTCGGACATGATTACTATAATGATGCTTCTAGACTACTCGAAAGCATTTGACATGTTGACTCATCGAATGTTATTGAGTATTCTCCACTTTATTGGTCTAGACGAAAATGCGGTAAATTTTTTCAAAAGTTATATTTCGAACCGCTTTCAACGAGTTCGGATAAATGAAAATATATCGGAGCCTCTCGGTTTATCTTCTGGTATTGCTCAGGGTTCAATTCTTGGACCTCTTTTATACACAATTTATACCTCAAGTTTTGCTAGTGGTATCAGGAATTCTAATGTCCATTTTTATGCTGACGATACCCAGCTTTACTATTCTTTCAAGCCAGCTGATTTGAAGACAGCCATCAATATTGTTAACGATGACATCTCTCATATTGTGGAAATATCTAAAAATCATTCTTTGAAAATGAATGCAGATAAAACTACCCTTTTATGTTTCGGAAACAAAAAAATTATTTCTGAGCTGGGAGCAGGTATAGAAGTTAATGTTGATGGATATACAGTGAAACCATCAGAGTACGCAAAAAACTTGGGAATCATCTTAGACAGCACTTTACGTTTCAAACAACACATCACAAATTGTATCAGACTGGGATTCGGTAATCTAAAAGTAATTTATGGAAATCGGGAGATCCTCAACAAAAAACTTAAAACAATTCTTTGCGATTCATTAGTTCTCTCGAGACTGAACTATTGTGATTTGGTTTACGGGCCTTGCATAGACACAACTGAACAACGCAGAATTCAGGTTCTCCAGAATTCCTGTCTGAGATTAATTTGTGGAGTGCGTAGGCGACAAAACATTTCACATAAATTAAAAGAAATATCATGGCTGAATATGTCGAAGCGGAGAAAGCTGCATACTCTATGTCTGTTCCACAAGATTATAACTTTTCGAAAACCACAGTATCTGATCCAAAAAATATCTTATCGTCATAATGTCCATAACCTGCACACAAGGCATAGACTCAGACTCAATATACCTGCACATAGAAAAGAGATTTTCAAAAGGTGTTTCAGTTACCAAATAGCGAACCTTTATCGGATAAAATAAGAGCTTTGTCTCTGGGCTCATTCAAGTTCAAAATACGTCAACTATTATCAACAGAATAAATAAGAGCGAGTGCAATTCACATCAACTAAGATGATAGATGCATTCATGAATGTGTATAACAATTTAGTAACCTATCGTTGTATTGCTTTTGAAGTTTATACCAATCATTATTTTTCTTGTTATATAATTTCTTTGGGATTGGTCATTTTGTTATTCAGACTCATTTCGATCCCGCTCACATTTCATTTTTATTTACCAAGGTTAGGTTGAAAAACAGAGGAAGTGATGTGCATGCACATCGCAACCACCTGACACCTCGCCTCATTTTCGATTGTTGATATATGAATATATTCTGAATTCGATGCATGTAATTCAAATATTTTTATTTCTTGTATCATAATTGAAAATAAAGACCTTTTATAATTATTATTATTATTAAATTGAAAAATTAATAACATACAAGCTATCAAATAGGGTACACAGTATACCGTTCGCGTGAGAAGACAACCATCCGGCGAATTCATTTACGGACTCCCATTCTTTTCTGTATTTCTGTACCTTATCTTTTCTTGTACTTTTATCATCAGACATTTTAACCCTTTTGAATTCTCGAGTAGGGCAACCTTCACCTGCCGAATCAGAATCAGAGTCGGACATGATGAAAAACGTATACTAAAACCAATAATGATTGAGAGTAGAAGTAAGCCCAGTTGACAGCAAATCGGGGGCGTGCTTATAAATTTTTTGAGGGTTAAGAATGAAAGAGAAATTCTTAGTACAATTAGTTAATATATTCATAGACATTTTTTATGTATTTCATTAAAACTGTGCAATATCGTAATTTACCTAATCGTTGTAGTCATTAGGTGGGCCTTATGAAAACGGAGTAATAATCGTGGTAATTATAGTAGGTACCAAATAAATTAACAATATTAATAAAAAACACAATATATATATATATATATAACTTTTTTTCACTATTGGGTTGCAGCAATTGATAAGTGAACTCTTTATAACTATTCTCAAGCTTTCGAGTAACTTACACTCATCGTGTCAGGGGTACTAGAAAATACAAATTACAAATTTTTGATAATAGAATATGAATTTAAATGTACAAATTTTCGTCTAATCTTCAACCTCAGATTCGTCACTGTTGCTACCGCTATCATCAAAGTGAATTATGATTGGTTCAATATTGTGTTCAATACGGTTGTCTACGTCCTACATTTTCTGCTCTTCTTTTAAAACATGCTGCATGCATTTCTTCCAGTCTTCTGCAGAAACAGTTCGAATAGCTTCTTGTAAGTGATGTTGCACGTCCACTAATTTAAATGTTCTGTTTTCTCGTGCCACATATCCCTTTACTTGCGCCCAGATTAATTCTATTGAGTTTAATTCGCAGTGGTATGGTGGTAACCTTAAAACTGTAATTCCACGACTTAACGCCATTTCATCCACTGCGAATTTTTTATATTTGTCTGTGTGTAATTTTGTCAGCTGAAGTAGTTCTGCCTTTAAACTATCTTTGTTATATTGGATGTTCTTATTAATTAACAATTCTTGAATTGCTGCTTTTTTCCATGATTGTTTTGGTAACGGTTCTAAATGTCGGCTATGGTATGGGGCATTGTCCATGACGATGACAGACCCAGGTTCCAGAAGTTGAATGATGCCTTCAAACCATTTTTCAAACACCTCCGCATTCATCTCTTCATCCTAGTCGCCTGTTTTCTTAGATTTAAATATTAATTCACCATTTGGTAAAAATCCACTGTCGCTTCCTATATGCGTAACTATCAGACGACTACCTTTTCCAGATGGCTGTTTTAACACAACTGACAAACCTTCAATAAAGGCTTGTCGTGCACTTGTTATATTACCATCCTGCCATACTTTTTTGACCGTATGTCCTTGGTTAACCCATGTCTCATCCATGATGTCCAATTTTTTTGAGCTTCCGAAATTTGTTAATTTTTCTTAGATAGTTTCTTCTCCATGCTATTATTTCTTGACGTTCAATGAGAATGCTTTTCCTGTCAACTTTTCCGTACGTAAATTTCATTTCGTGTACAAGTTTCCTAAAAGTTTCTTTACCCATTTTTGGGACCAATTCATGATCGCTAAATGCCTCCAGAACTGTTTGTAGTGTGTGCAGCTCATTTCTGAGAAAGAAACTGTGAATAGTTCTGCGTATACTGGTTTTGGCTTCTTCATCAACTGTGATTTTTTTTCGTCCGCTACTAGTTTTTGGCGTTTGTACGTCCCCATGAATTTCTGCTTCTCTTAGTATTTTGTAAATCGATGATTTTGGTACACCGGTATAATCAGAGAACATATCAACTAATTTATCTTTTGTAATTGTGGAACTTAATGATGTAGAAATGCCCGGTTGGTTATTCGGAGGTACACACGTAGAATTACAGCACATATGCACAAAGTCATCTTTTGGTGGCTGATGATCTCTTTCAAGACAGTGAAATACTTGCTGTATAATTTGTTTTTGTCTTACTGACCGAGACTCCGACCGTTTTACCTTTTTCGTACACACGTAGAATTACTTAGAGTTTTAGGATATCGTCTAGCTCTCCCAATTTTAAAACTATAAGAAACTTTAGAAATCTCAACTTTGTTAAATTTTCTAGAGATTTAGATGGTCTTCCTTTAGAGTCAATTTTAGATATGCCAGATATTAATATCAAAACTAAACATTTGAATCAATGCCTGCTGCAATTATTTGATATTCATGCGCCACTAAGGAAAATTAAAATCACTAAAAAGTATAATCCGTGGATGACAGATAATCTGAAATTCATGATGTCTCTCAGAGACAAAGCTTGTAAAAGTTGGAAAAAAACTAAGAACCCTGCCAAACTGGATTATTATAAAATGCTGAAGAACTTCACTACTTTGGCTTGCAAGAATGAAAAGAAGGCTTTCTTAGCACACAAATTCCGTCACGAGTGTTCAAAAACTATATGGAATGTTTTGAATAAAATGAATATTCTGAATAATAAATCTAACGAAATACCAATTCATTTGCAGGATGCTAATACTCTGAACAATTATTACGTGAATTCTTTACCTAAGATCGATCCTGACGAAGAAAAGATAAATTTTTATAAAAATCATATCAGAACACAGGATATCTTAAGTCTGTGAAAGAGGACGAAATAAGTAAAATAATAAATTCCATTAAATCTAACGCCTCAGGGCAGGATGGTTTGAACTTGAAACTGATACAATTGTGATGTCCTCGCATAATTTCATTCCTGACACATATAATAAATATTAGTCTTCATCCTGGTGTATTCCCAAGTTCTTGGAAGGAGGCAATAGTGCTACCCTTTCCAAAAAAGAAAAAACCCTTCGGAAATGAAAGATCTACGACCGGTTAGTATATTACCCACACTGTCGAAAGTTCTTGAAAGAGTAGTAGAGCAGCAACTTCGCGAATTCTTGGATGCTAATGATGTTCTCCCTAAACAACAATCCGGTTTCAGACCAATGCATAGCTGTGAAACTGCACTTCTTTCAGTCACGGATGATATCCTGAGGGCTTCGGATTCGGACATGATTACTATAATGATGCTTCTAGACTACTCGAAAGCATTTGACATGTTGACTCATCGAATGTTATTGAGTATTCTCCACTTTATTGGTCTAGACGAAAATGCGGTAAATTTTTTCAAAAGTTATATTTCGAACCGCTTTCAACGAGTTCGGATAAATGAAAATATATCGGAGCCTCTCGGTTTATCTTCTGGTATTGCTCAGGGTTCAATTCTTGGACCTCTTTTATACACAATTTATACCTCAAGTTTTGCTAGTGGTATCAGGAATTCTAATGTCCATTTTTATGCTGACGATACCCAGCTTTACTATTCTTTCAAGCCAGCTGATTTGAAGACAGCCATCAATATTGTTAACGATGACATCTCTCATATTGTGGAAATATCTAAAAATCATTCTTTGAAAATGAATGCAGATAAAACTACCCTTTTATGTTTCGGAAACAAAAAAATTATTTCTGAGCTGGGAGCAGGTATAGAAGTTAATGTTGATGGATATACAGTGAAACCATCAGAGTACGCAAAAAACTTGGGAATCATCTTAGACAGCACTTTACGTTTCAAACAACACATCACAAATTGTATCAGACTGGGATTCGGTAATCTAAAAGTAATTTATGGAAATCGGGAGATCCTCAACAAAAAACTTAAAACAATTCTTTGCGATTCATTAGTTCTCTCGAGACTGAACTATTGTGATTTGGTTTACGGGCCTTGCATAGACACAACTGAACAACGCAGAATTCAGGTTCTCCAGAATTCCTGTCTGAGATTAATTTGTGGAGTGCGTAGGCGACAAAACATTTCACATAAATTAAAAGAAATATCATGGCTGAATATGTCGAAGCGGAGAAAGCTGCATACTCTATGTCTGTTCCACAAGATTATAACTTTTCGAAAACCACAGTATCTGATCCAAAAAATATCTTATCGTCATAATGTCCATAACCTGCACACAAGGCATAGACTCAGACTCAATATACCTGCACATAGAAAAGAAATTTTCAAAAGGTGTTTCAGTTACCAAATAGCGAACCTTTATCGGATAAAATAAGAGCTTTGTCTCTGGGCTCATTCAAGTTCAAAATACGTCAACTATTATCAACAGAATAAATAAGAGCGAGTGCAATTCACATCAACTAAGATGATAGATGCATTCATGAATGTGTATAACAATTTAGTAACCTATCGTTGTATTGCTTTTGAAGTTTATACCAATCATTATTTTTCTTGTTATATAATTTCTTTGGGATTGGTCATTTTGTTATTCAGACTCATTTCGATCCCGCTCACATTTCATTTTTATTTACCAAGGTTAGGTTGAAAAACAGAGGAAGTGATGTGCATGCACATCGCAACCACCTGACACCTCGCCTCATTTTCGATTGTTGATATATGAATATATTCTGAATTCGATGCATGTAATTCAAATATTTTTATTTCTTGTATCATAATTGAAAATAAAGACCTTTTATAATTATTATTATTATTAAATTGAAAAATTAATAACATACAAGCTATCAAATAGGGTACACAGTATACCGTTCGCGTGAGAAGACAACCATCCGGCGAATTCATTTACGGACTCCCATTCTTTTCTGTATTTCTGTACCTTATCTTTTCTTGTACTTTTATCATCAGACATTTTAACCCTTTTGAATTCTCGAGTAGGGCAACCTTCACCTGCCGAATCAGAATCAGAGTCGGACATGATGAAAAACGTATACTAAAACCAATAATGATTGAGAGTAGAAGTAAGCCCAGTTGACAGCAAATCGGGGGCGTGCTTATAAATTTTTTGAGGGTTAAGAATGAAAGAGAAATTCTTAGTACAATTAGTTAATATATTCATAGACATTTTTTATGTATTTCATTAAAACTGTGCAATATCGTAATTTACCTAATCGTTGTAGTCATTAGGTGGGCCTTATGAAAACGGAGTAATAATCGTGGTAATTATAGTAGGTACCAAATAAATTAACAATATTAATAAAAAACACAAATATATATATATATATATATATATATATATATATATATATATATATATATATATATATATATAACTTTTTTTCACTATTGGGTTGCAGCAATTGATAAGTGAACTCTTTATAACTATTCTCAAGCTTTCGAGTAACTTACACTCATCGTGTCAGGGGTACTAGAAAATACAAATTACAAATTTTTGATAATAGAATATGAATTTAAATGTACAAATTTTCGTCTAATCTTCAACCTCAGATTCGTCACTGTTGCTACCGCTATCATCAAAGTGAATTATGATTGGTTCAATATTGTGTTCAATACGGTTGTCTACGTCCTACATTTTCTGCTCTTCTTTTAAAACATGCTGCATGCATTTCTTCCAGTCTTCTGCAGAAACAGTTCGAATAGCTTCTTGTAAGTGATGTTGCACGTCCACTAATTTAAATGTTCTGTTTTCTCGTGCCACATATCCCTTTACTTGCGCCCAGATTAATTCTATTGAGTTTAATTCGCAGTGGTATGGTGGTAACCTTAAAACTGTAATTCCACGACTTAACGCCATTTCATCCACTGCGAATTTTTTATATTTGTCTGTGTGTAATTTTGTCAGCTGAAGTAGTTCTGCCTTTAAACTATCTTTGTTATATTGGATGTTCTTATTAATTAACAATTCTTGAATTGCTGCTTTTTTCCATGATTGTTTTGGTAACGGTTCTAAATGTCGGCTATGGTATGGGGCATTGTCCATGACGATGACAGACCCAGGTTCCAGAAGTTGAATGATGCCTTCAAACCATTTTTCAAACACCTCCGCATTCATCTCTTCATCCTAGTCGCCTGTTTTCTTAGATTTAAATATTAATTCACCATTTGGTAAAAATCCACTGTCGCTTCCTATATGCGTAACTATCAGACGACTACCTTTTCCAGATGGCTGTTTTAACACAACTGACAAACCTTCAATAAAGGCTTGTCGTGCACTTGTTATATTACCATCCTGCCATACTTTTTTGACCGTATGTCCTTGGTTAACCCATGTCTCATCCATGATGTCCAATTTTTTTGAGCTTCCGAAATTTGTTAATTTTTCTTAGATAGTTTCTTCTCCATGCTATTATTTCTTGACGTTCAATGAGAATGCTTTTCCTGTCAACTTTTCCGTACGTAAATTTCATTTCGTGTACAAGTTTCCTAAAAGTTTCTTTACCCATTTTTGGGACCAATTCATGATCGCTAAATGCCTCCAGAACTGTTTGTAGTGTGTGCAGCTCATTTCTGAGAAAGAAACTGTGAATAGTTCTGCGTATACTGGTTTTGGCTTCTTCATCAACTGTGATTTTTTTTCGTCCGCTACTAGTTTTTGGCGTTTGTACGTCCCCATGAATTTCTGCTTCTCTTAGTATTTTGTAAATCGATGATTTTGGTACACCGGTATAATCAGAGAACATATCAACTAATTTATCTTTTGTAATTGTGGAACTTAATGATGTAGAAATGCCCGGTTGGTTATTCGGAGGTACACACGTAGAATTACAGCACATATGCACAAAGTCATCTTTTGGTGGCTGATGATCTCTTTCAAGACAGTGAAATACTTGCTGTATAATTTGTTTTTGTCTTACTGACCGAGACTCCGACCGTTTTACCTTTTTCGTACACACGTAGAATTACAGCACATATGCACAAAGTCATCTTTTGGTGGCTGATGATCTCTTTCAAGACAGTGAAATACTCGCTGTATAATTTGTTTTTGTCTTACTGACCGAGACTCCGACCGTTTTACCTTTTTCGGCGTGGAAGGCCCGACCATATCTCCCATTTTTTGAGTAGTTTGAGAACGGCGTAGAAATATAATTATGTAACGCTTAAACACTTATTAGCACTATTATTTTCACCAATTGTTATCACAACACGTCGATTGCTGACTAACTTAACTGTAAAACGTACAATTCACGCTGTATAATTCACAAACCAATGATACGCTCATGGCTGCAAGTACATTAGTGAGGACTGCAACGATGAGATGGAAGTTACGGTAAAGTGACAAAGACAGAAATATCGTTGCGTACAACGTTGCCACTAGTTGTAATAAATATCTACCACTATACAGAAAATAATGAATTTTAACTGATCAGTAATCATGAAATGTATAAGTATTACTCATTACAAGCTCATTACTGATTTTTGTCATAAATAATAATCGTACTAGTATTGTGTATTATCTATAATTTGCCACAACCTACAACTCTACTGCTTACTATATTTTGATTCTGCTATAAACTGGTAACGTAAAATTTAGATATGACAACGCGCTTTACTCAATCATTATTGGTTTTACTATAGAATACCTCTATTCAGAAATTTATCTTCATCCAAATTCGAATCGAATAGTTAACACTCAACTATGATATAACAGAAACTTTCAAACATTAAATATCAACAACATTACATCTGCTAATTTGTTCGTAGTTGGTGTTGGTACTGTTTGTTTCACTTTACAGAGCATAGAGCATATAAATATCTTTGAGCTACACTGGGTGTTGTTTTGTTCAGAGTTCGGGTGCTCACGATTTATTTATTTTACTGGTTCGAGAATATGTAGTGTGATGTGGGTAACCCGTCATATGCCAATATCCAATATTGCCAATATAAAAATATCGTGAATGGATGAAATTATCGATTATCGTACTCGTACAATCGTCTATCGTACCCAAGGTAAAATTATCGTATGAATACGATAATTATCGTATTTCTGGCTTCAGGGTGGACCACCCTACCCTTCAAAGTTAAATTTTATGGTTTTTACTATGGTAAAGCGTAAGCGCATCGCCTTCACATAGGGGAAACATTGTGTTTCCGAGAAAAACACGCAGTGGCGTAACAATCGTACATAGGGTGACAGCCCCAATAATTGCCTCGTTGGCCATTTGGATTCTTTTGTGATTTTTGATTTTGATTTCGACCCACTTGTTGTTAAAAATCTACCTTTGAAGTATTGGTGCTGCACGAGTGGCACAAGATATCATCACGAAATTTAACAATAAAAATTGATGAGTAAGAACTCAGTTCCACAATAATTGCCATATCAACAATAAAAATGTCCAATAATTGCCGTACTTCTTACCCCAATAATTGCCAAAAAATTTCTTTTTCTATGGCAATTACTCGCCCTATATAAAACTGTAAACACCAGAAGAATAATTTTCAATTTCCACATGGATTGGATCATAAACTTCTTCTATGGTATCCATTTGATTTCATTTTCGTTGTAACGAACGGTAGGGTTTGTAATTGTTGTTTTATTTTTTATTGCTCTTCTAGGTACCCACAATACTCCTTCAATATTTTCTTTCTGAACTGTACCATTATTTCAACCTATCTGTATCAGTTTATGACAACAGAATAGACAACTTTACAATCCCACCGCTCTGTTACTAGTGTGGTAATTGGTGAAAGGGTATCATTTTTGTTAATGGCAGCGACTGTCACCAGACGTAGATTTCTCTTCGTCAAATTTTGGATGTGAAGGCAATTTCCGAAAGGAACATGAATTCGGCCCTTTGCACGAAGAAAGGGTCTTTAGTGAGAAACCTAGGGTTCAATTTCTGCTTCCTCGTATATTCTGAAATCTGAAAAATAGGGCGGCTTGTAGGAAATGAAATCCTCTGGTAACATTAAGTAATATATTAGCAACGAAATAAAAATAGGAACTTACAAAATAGATTTAAAAAAAATATATATATATATATATTTTACGCCACTGCGTGTTTTTCTCGGAAACACAATGTTTCCCCTATATGAAGGCGATGCGCTTACGCGTTACCATAGTAAAAACCATAAAATTTTACTTTGAAGGGTAGGGTGGTCCACCCTGAAGCCAGAAGTACGATAATTAACGTATTTATACGATAATTTCGCCTTGGGTACGATAGACGATAGTACGAGTACGATAATCGGTGATTTCATCCTTTCTTGATATTTTTATATTGGCAATATTGGATATTGGCATATGACATATGATGGGTTACCCACATCACACTACATATTCTTCGAACAGTTCGAACCAGTAAAATAAATAAATCGTGAGCACGCGAACTCTGAACAAACCAACACCCAGTGTAGCTCGAAGATATTTATATGCTCTGTGCTCTGCAAAGTAAAACAAACAGTACCAACACCAACTACGAACAAATAAGTAGATGTAATGTTGTTGATATTTAATATTTGGAATTTTCTGTTATATCATAGTTGAGTGAACTATTCGGTTCGAATTTGGATGAAGATAAATTTCTAAATAGAAGTATTCTGCGTTTTTCATCATGTCCGACTCTGATTCTGATTCGGCAGGTGAAGGTTGCTCTACTCGATAATTCAAAAGGATTTAAAGGTCTGATGATAAAAGTACAAGGAAACATAAGGTACAGAAATAATGAAAAGAATGGGAGTCCATAAATGAATTCGCCGGATGGTTGTCTTCTCATGTGAACGGTGTACTGTGTACCCTATTTGATAGCTTGTATGTTATTAATTTTTCAATTTCAGATTCCACGAAGGCTAACTGCCGTGCCAGTGGTTCTTCAATGAAAGCTGAAATAACTGTGTTGAAAAATCATGCAAAGTCTGCAAAAGATATCTTGAGAGCTGAAACAATTTCAAAATCAACTATTGCTGACATATTTAAAAAAGCTGATACATCTTTGGAAACTCTAGTCAAATCAGCCGAAATTAAATTAACAGGATTTTTATCCGAACACAATATATCCTTCAGAACTGCTGATCACTTGACAGACGTCCTGAAAAGTTGTTTTAAGGACTCTAAAATAATCAATGAAATGAAGCTACATAGAACAAAAGCTACACAAATAGCAAAAAATGTGATTGGTTCTTGCAGCCAGGAAACTATAAATGAGATATTTAGAACCCGAAAGTTCAGTATAATAATTGACGAGTCCACAGATATTGCTTCCGTCAAAACTATGTGTAGGTATTTGTGTCAGATTTTTTCACCCAGACATACAAAAAATTGTAACTCTTCTCTGGAAACTTGTTCAAGTGTTTTCTGGTGATGAACCCCAAATGGCAAATGAAGGAGCTACTGCAGAAAGGATACTTATACACTGAAATATGTGATGCATTTTCATCAGAAAACATTCCATTGGTAAATATGATTGGATTTGCATCTGATGGTTGCAATACCATGTTTGGGAGAACAAACTCTGTTTCGAGTAGATTGAAAAACGATTTTCCTGGCATTGTGCTCCTAAAGTGTATATGCCACTCTTTACATATGTGTGCTAGTGAAGCCTGCGAACATCTCCCTATAAAATGTGAGGATTTGGCAAGAAATATATACAACTTTTTCAAACTCAGTCCTAAACGACAAGCCATGTTCAGAGAATTCCAGGATTTTTGCCAGATTGATCCACATAGGATATTACGTCCTGCCCAAACCAGATGGCTCTCTTTGTTGTCTGTTGTCAGTCGAATTATTGAGCAGTGGGAATCTCTTAGATTATTTTTCACATTGAATTATATATAGAGCATCGCATTATAGCAAGCGAGCAAATATACCATGATTTGAATGACAAGGCTGTGAAAATTTTCTATTTATTCTCAGAATGGGTGTTGCCAAAATTTGTAAATTCGAACAAGTTCTTCCAAAGTGATAGAGTACTAACCTACATGATGAAATGGTCAGCACATACAAATATTTGCTATTCACATATATATGGATTCCCATTATGTTAGACAACAGGTAACATTAATCCAGAGAATAGTTCAAAAGAAAGGGTCTTTAGTGAGAAACCTAGGGTTCAATTTCTGCTTCCTCGTATATTCTGAAATCTGAAAAATAGGGCGGCTTGTAGGAAATGAAATCCTCTGGTAACATTAAGTAATATATTAGCAACGAAATAAAAATAGGAACTTACAAAATAGATTTAAAATATATATATATATATATATATATATATATATATATATATATATATATATATATATATGTATATATAACAAAAGAAATATGCATTAAAAACAATTTATAACAAAAAATGACATTTACCGTACTATTTAGATTAATCAAAATATTGAAAAATGAACTGAGACCGGCAATGGTCTTCTCTATGCATACATGAAAATTCCACAAACCGAAAAATGTATACTGAGAACACAAAAATCTGATGTACTTATATCTATAAATGCCTCTAAATTTGGCCTACTGGCTAAATGTATATGCTAGGCCGCCCTACGGCCCATCCCAATAGCTACTCGATGTCAGAGAGAGTCAGAAAGATTCCTCAACTTGTGATTCAAACAACAGATATAAAATTAATGATGGCTTTCTCTTCCCAAAAGTGAATAAAATGGTTATTTACGTTAACACACATCAAAATTGACATACCAAGTCTTCTGTCCATCTTGCATGACTGTTTCCATTCCATAGATTTTTTGGTATTCCAAGATATGGCACTTTGCACACGAATCAATTTGACATTATTTATTTTCCCGAAATTTTCCGACCGTAATTAGATTCTCGTAATGAAACGCGCCCCCATAATTTTGGTAGGGGTCAAACCTGAAAAGGCCGCCCCTCGCGTTCTCGAGTTTGTTACTTAACCGTGTCTCCAGATCAACTACCTAAGAGCGACCTTTTCTCGTCCACTCTCATTTTTGCATATTTTGCGAAAATCGCAATTCTTTCATGCTGGATGAATATAACCATTCGTCGGACTGATCCCACGCGAAAGCGATGTTTTGTCTATCAAGAGGTTTACATATTGACATCTCATATCTCGTCTAGACTGAAACAAAGACTCCTTTCATTGGGTGTTTCGTGAGAGGAATTCTCATATGAATTTTGATACATTGTATATGAAGCTTTCATATACAGGGTGCGAATACTTATATTGAGTTCACTTAAAAATGCTCAGCATTACATCGTCTGCGAATTCTTCATACGCTACTGACTCATCATTGCTTTCTTCTGAATTACTTTCTTCCATTTTTTTTTCTTCGACAAACTTCTCTTGCGCCTTTTTACATCCAGTTCTTCTTTTCTTTTCAGTTCTCTTTCTGCTTTTCCTTTTTATTTGTTCAATTCCACTCCTTCTTTCTTCTGAATACATTTTTTTCACTCTTTTGAAGTTACAACAGATGGTACTCTCTCTGACATTATTTTCCTTTTCACAGTATTCTCTTCTGGGGTTAGCCAAAGTAAAGCTTTCATGAACGAAGTATCTTCACTTGAAGAAGTAGCTTCATTATCCAAAACCCTACACATTATTAAATAAAATAATGAGGACACTCCCAATTAACTTCAAACAAGCACCAATTTGGTTTTGAATTGTTGCCAGTCTTTCGTCTCTCCTGAGGACAAAGTTCATTAATTGATGATTCTAGCTCTGGTTTCCGTTTGAGTGCCTCTATAACGGAGGTTTACTTATGGGTGGATAATCATTCACTGTGTGTCGCTCCGACAAAAACTAATTTGGCACGTTAAGTTGATCACTGAAAATTCAGAAAAAGTGGTAGATGGACAAGTGTCACGAGATGAATCTCGCTGTTTAAGTGAAAAACACATTTCATATGTTAATATATCGAAAATACAATTGAAAATCGAAGCATCCGTTATAAGACGAAATTCTAATCTACATCCCACAAAAACTGTAAACAAGATATGAAGGCTGTGTACCAACAATCCATAAATTTTATATACTCGCTTCGCGGTATACCAATACTCTCAGATTGAAATAGAAATAAACTACAAAAACAAAGTATGAATGAAGCTGCGGTACAGATATCAATACAGGAAATGAACAAAAATAAAGATGAGCTGGAAAAAAACATAATTCTGGCAAGCGAAACTAGATTATTGGTGAAAATAGAAAACCTGAAAAGTAATACAAATCTGGAATTGGAAAACAAAAAATTAAAAAACGAAGTGGAGTTGTTAAAGAGGAATAGTAAAACCAATAATATAGTCGTTTTTAGGTTGAACAAATATATTAAAATTATTATTTTCTTAACTTTATTTTTAAACCTAATTTTTCAGTTCATAGGAAATTATGGTTATAATATATGTATCTTGAAGTAGCAGTTAAATAAAATAAGATATTTTTGTTTTTCAACTGTTATTGATAGATAGGAGGTATTGATACTTTTGTTAACGTAGTTAGGATATTTTTACATGTGATTTTAAGAAATAAATCCAATTAAATAAGGTAAAAATAAACATCCGGGTCATCTTTTTGTCTGCCAGGGCGAATCGAGGGATATCTGGAATGTTCGGTTAGGGAAAAGTTATAAAAGAAGTTATGATTCGAATCAAAGGCTTTATGTGGTCTGGGGTGTTGCTGTGCTTTCCTAGTTACAGAAAGATAAACGCTGGTTAGATGAATCTCTCTATTTTTTACTTGCGCTCGATAGCTGCGTGCACTGAGTCGCACTCCATTAACCCTTTGCGGAATTATTTAGGGTTTTTTTGAAATATTTTTTTATAAGTTCTTCAGTAATATTATGATAGGAAGGGGTGAATAAAACTCATATTTAGTACAAAATAAAGTTTTTATCATTCAGAAAGAACAAAAAGATGTGGTTCCAGTACCATTAGGAACATATGTCAAAGCATTGTTTATCCCTTTCAGGGCAGACTTTTCAAAAATGAAAAAAATAATTACTTGATTTAATATTCAGTTCAGTTAATATCATAAGTTTGAAAATATACTAATTTAGATTTTTTTATTGAATTGAACATGAGTTAGTAGGTGGTGCCACTATGATACCACAAAGCAAATAAAACACGCCAATTGAAAAAAAATTGGTTTTATTATAATAAAACAAAATACAAACTTGTGCTATTTTTGCCTAATTTTTTTCTATGAAACTTCTCAAAACAATTTTTTTTGTCGTTGAGGCAAAGGCCTACTTTGCAAATAGTACATGACCATCTTGTTCGGTGCTGTTCTGCTCGTGAACTACACAGTGCACATCTCCTAGAATTAGAATGTAATGGCATATGGGGGGCCCGATCCCATCTTTTCTCTAGCGGAATATTTGGCTTGAATTGACTTTGAGGCATATCTCCACTAGGCCTACCTATACGAGGTGTTTCAGTAGAAGCCCCTACTAGGCCTGTTACTATGGACAAACGGAAATCCTTGAGGGTCATATTGGTATGTTTGTAATTTTCATTATATATTATGAATGAATTGACAATCGAAACGTCAACAAAATGCCACAAAATTCTGGGCCACCATTTCCTACTCTTCCTGTCGATTTGGTAAGTTGTCTTGAGCATGTCTGCTTTGTCAACATACCCCATGTTGGCATTATAGTCTTTGATAACGTTGGGAAACGTGATAGTTTCCTTTCCTCCGTTCTTTTTTTTTCGATCAACTGTTCCCATATCAGGCATATGAAAATTGCTTGCAATAGTAACAATCCTCTTATCCTTCCATTTGAAGAAACTTATCCCATCATCAGTTTTTCGCCAGTCGGTTTCGCCCCTTTTCATTGACTTATCTGTTTTCATATCGACCGGTATTCCCTGACGATGAGCTCTTATGGTACCGCAAGCCAATATTTTTTCTGATCTCAATTTTCTCAATAGTGGCAGAGACGTGAAATAATTGTCAAAATAGACAGTATGGTTGCGATTTACTAATGATCTTGTCAAATCTGTGACAACCCTAGAGCCCAAATTTGTTTCTGATTTATCACCAACTTCTCCTGTGTAGATTTGGAATTGATCTATATATCCACTTTCCGAGGCTCGAACCCAAACTTTGTATCCGCGCTTTACGGGCTTGTTTGGCATGTATTGGCGCAAGGAAGACCGTCCCTTGAAAATAATCATGGATTCATCAACCGAAATATTTCTGGATGGATTGTAAAATTTGGCAAAATTTTCAGATAATACATTCAAAAGAGGTCGTACTTTGTATAGCTTGTCGTAGCCAAGTTCTCCATGTTTAGGCTGCAAAGCATTGTCATTCAAGTGAATGTTTCCTAATAACCAATCAAATCTTGTTCTTGGCATAAGTTGTGATATATAGTTATCTCTAAGTTCTAATTTGGTTGACCAAAAGTCTCGGTAGCTCGGCAAGCGTTTTATGCCCATCAGTATATTTATGGCGAAAAACGTTTTCATTTCCTGAATATTAGTCATCGTGAATGGTTTTCCTAATTTTGTACTGGCTTGTATGGCAAACAAGTTAGTTTGGAAAGTTATGTGCTCAAATAAAGTGTCTGGAAATAAACAAGAAAAAAAATCAACAGGAAGCTCAGCTTCTTCATGTATATTGGTTGGTCCAACATCTTGGTTGAATTTTTCAAGCGCTAAATAACTGGATACGATTTTCTTCCAAACAAATTTATTCACATTGAGCTTCCTTGCCAATTCTGCGAGTGAAATAATGTCATCATCACTATAATCGCTTTCATCTATAATGTTTTCATCATATTCATGAGCTCAAATATAAAAACAAATCTTTTAGAGGAAACATAAACAATTTCCAGTATCAAAATAACCTGTTTGCACATCGTTTTCAGGCTCAAGAATATCGTCCCAAACCAAATCTAAATCAGCAGTATTAGTACCATGAACAACCTCCGCAATATCTTCTTCCTGATCACTGACATCGTCCGAGTCTTCACCGGATGGTATATACTCAAAAAAAGTTTTCATGATATCATCTTCGCACATGTTTTCTAGATCATCAAATTTCCACTTTCTGTCTGGAATGAAATATTTTTGTCTGAACATAGTTCGCTGCTTTGTGGTATAAATTGAAACCACTTGATTCTCTCAGAAAAAATAACATGACAAATAAAATATTTTGTCCTAAAACATACTGATATATCATTATATTTGACAAATAAATACTTACTGGCCATTTTCAATACTCCAAAACAAAAACAAACGTATAACCTTTTCACTGTTACCATAAAAAACAATAACTCGATGGTTCACCCGTCTAAGATTCTACGCTACTGACGATTCAGACCGCGCAATCAATCGGTGTATGTTTTTACCTATAGATGGCTGTACCGTACGTACATTCCCGTGATGGTATCGCCGTTATACCGCAAAGCAGCGTTAATATGAATTTTAGGAACTGTGGTTTCATGGTGACACCACAAAGCGCGAAAGGGTTATGAAACATATCATTTCATATTTTATGAAATGCTTGAAAACAATTGGATTTATCGGTTAAACAAAGTCCGACTTGGCAGGTACTGCAATTCCATCTGGTACAATGGGGTTTTGATCGAGTGCGCATCGAACCTTCTGTCAATGAATGGGTGAATGTGCAACTTTATCAAACTTCACTTCTGGCGGAACTGTCACTTTGAATTTGTTTATAGGTAAATCTGTACTTCTTCGACCTCTTTGTTCAGTTTCTGGGTCTGCTCCTATTAGGCCACATGCTACAGCTAAGCGAAACTCTTTCAAAGTAATGGTTTTGCAATCCGGTGCACGATCTTTGAAAAGAATGTATGCGTTGACAAGGGAAAGATCTAAAAAGTGCCAGAAGAGATGCCACCATTTCCTAGACTTGCGGTCAATTCTGTATGTAGCAATATGCATATCAGATTTATCTACATAATTCATATTCTTGTTGTAGTCTTGACCATTTGTAAACAGGGAAATTCTACTGAAGATCCATCTTTCTGTTTTCTAGAAATAGTCGTTACATCGTCGGGATTATGATAATTACTCAAAAATCGAACTGACTTTGTGTCCATCCATTTGAGGTAGAGAATGCCTTCATTTGTTATTCTCCAATCTATATCTCCCCTTTTCATTGATTTGTCTTCTTTCAAATCTTTCGGCTCCAATTTCCTTCCTTATCTAGTAGTCCCACAAGCGTAAATCTTATCCTTCAGTAGATCTTTCTGTAGTTGCACATCATTAAAATAATTGTCAAAAAAAAACTCTGTGATAGTTACCTACCAATGAACGAGTTGAATCTTTGACAACCCATGAGCCTAGATCATAATAAATGCCATATCAGAATCCATAGTCTTCAAATCCAACAATTTGTTTTCTGAGAAATCAGAAAGTAATAATTAGCACCTGCGGCCTTGTGGCTCCAAGTGAAACCACATCGTATTCCACAGAAAATAACATTCTCAACGTTGAAAAACTAACAATATTTTGACACCAAATAGAACAAGAATGGTTATTAGAAATAATAAGCCAATAAACTCACGTGACATTGTGTTTTTTCCCCAATAACAGGGTATCCGTATACACGTGAATAAACCTTCATGCAAACCTCACAGATAACTGCAAAGAAACAAATGAACACAACTAGCGGAGCGAAGAGGGGATGCCGACAAACATACGATTCTTTATGTGGTCCCGGCCAGCGCTTACTAGGCCGCTCTAAAACAGGATTTGATTTGTGGTTCCAATGAAGCACCACTAGTCCGCAAAGGGTTAAGGTATGACCACTTTTGAAAAATTGTCACTTGGTGCTTCATTGAAAAGTTTAGTTGTGCATTAGCCATTACAACATTACGATTCTGATAGGTATACCCATCGGAATATATAATAATTGGTACGTTCGCTTTCTAGATTATCTAAAATGTTGACCCTTTGAGCTCAATATTTTGATCTTCTGAAAACCAATAACACGTAGCGTAATGGGTTTTCAAGTTGTAAACTGTGAAATTGTGTACACATAATTTTTTGTAGTAGAAGGCACCGGCTTCTGAATAAAAGGATAATTTTACAGCTTGAAAAACCACACCCAATGCTATACACTCGTTTTTTGAAGCGTTGTTATTATCAAGTTCCTTTTCTTCACGTGCTCGGTCTTTCCGATTTATATGCTCAATGTATTCAGCCTCAGGAACATTTCCAGTGTCGTTAGTACAACAGGTATTGCATTGATATTTTTTGAGTGTGTATACAGGGTGATTCAAAAGTACTTTGACAAACTTCAGGAGGTGATTCCTCACAATATTCTAATATGAATTGTCCAAATAAATGAATGTCCGGAAACGCTTCGTTTCCAAGATACAGGATGTTGAAGTTCTATTTTTATTTTCGTTTTATATATATTTATATAATAACTTTTGAAATACTGAACTAAATCAAACGAAACTTGGTAATAGGAGGTTTTTGAGGTGTCGAATTCGAACCTGATGTTCTTATTGTTCTTACTCGTAGCGGGCGCCACCTACACGTCTTTTTCTTTTTTAAGGATTCATAACTTTTTTGGGCGTACTTCTAGTACATTTTTCAGTAAAAAAATCGATTCCTCTATCATATCCACGTAAATAAGCTACCCTTCTTACTAGTCGCTGTAAGCAACCGTTTTCTAAATATTTGGACTTGAAAACTTCAAGTCGATTATTTGATAATTGGATTATTCTCAAAAACGTTGTTTTTCACAAGAATGAACGAAATAATGTTGAGAACACAATTCATTTGTAGTAGTCAGGTCACTTTTCAACATATAAATATTATTGGAAGTGTCACATAAAAAAATCCCAATGAAAAAAGTAATCGTTGATAACTATAATGAAATAATTGATTAATTGGTCTTCATCTAGTACATAGTTGAGTTATAATTGGAAACAACAATTTTTGTGGAGAACAAAACTTTTGAAGAAGTGATTTTTGAATGAACAATGAGATTGGAACCTTTGGTTTGAAAGTCAAAACTTTTTCCAGAGATCAATTCCCCTAACACCAAACTGATATGTTTGCACTCGATGCGCGTTTCGCTATACAGGATACAGTTTCGATTTTCAAAAATATCAGTTTGGTGTTAGGGTAATTGATCTCTGGAAAAAGTTGTAAGTGATTTTTGGCTTTTCCTTTTTCAACTCAATGCAAAAAATACGAAACTTTTATTACTTCCTTTATAGAAGTTTTGTATTCTTTTTGAATTGACTCAGCAAAAGAACACTTTCTCAAGTTATAATTTATTGTACGTACCAATTATAGTAATTATAGTATATTTCAAGAATAAGATGAGTAAATTATGCCGAAATATTGCCGTTGTGTGTGCGAATTTATTCTACCTTATTCTTGATAATGACTATACAATATGCAATATACAAATATATTTTTTATTGTTAATTTCACTTATATCGACCAGAGAACAAATTGATTGGTAGACGATTATTTGAAACTGGAGCTAATGGACCTATCATAATAAAATGAAGTCATAACGATATGAGTAGAATTTATTTTACAAATTTTAATTCTTTAATGTTTTCAATTTTTTTCTTCCCGTCATTTGTGTCTTCCTTTGCTGTGCCTTCTCAATGGCTTCCACAATGAATGGAGGATCTCGAGATTTTTTATTTTTTTGAATATTCTTCAGGAATAAGTACTTCTGGTAAGATCCATTCCTTATAGAATGTTACCAACTTTGGTAGCATTTCATTTTTCCATAATTTCTCCTCCCTTGCTATTTCCTCAATAAATATTTTCATTGTGTCCCTAACATACACCACAAAATAACACAAAGATCTTTGTGTGATATTTAACTGGCCTCGAATCTGAAAATCGATTGAAAAACCTAAGTAAAATGGCAAATTATCACTTATGACGGAATAAAACGAAGTTTCAATAACGGTCAGAAAAAAATGTTTTTTGAAATTTTGAAAAATTACTTGATGATAATAGGGGTGGTTTCGTTTGAGACATATTTTTCTATCCTTTTTAATCGAGCAAGTTTTTCTATTTTTTCTGACACTTCTATTGAGCTCACGTTCAGTTGGAAAGAAGCATAGAAACACTTGACTTCAATTATGAAATCTTCTCCAATGAGCCCTGAGAATATAATTATTTTTCAATAATCCATTGGTGTTAGAGAGAGTGGGGGAAAAGGGGGAAGAGAGATAATGAAAATATAAACACCATCAGGAGACGCAGCTAGAAAACCATTTTCAGTGTCAATCTATAGCCCACCCTTTGTAACTAACATTCCAGTTCTCCTCTCGAACATTCTGATAGCTACTTCTTCATTTCGAATCCCGAATTCGGGAGCGCAAGACACTTTCATGGAATGTCTGCTCTCAAGACAGGAATTGACTATTCCATGGCATGGGGTTTCAGCTCTCCGATTCATTATTCGCCCAAATAATAAAGCTGTGAGTCTTTTTGCTCTCTCATACTCATATACAGTTTTTCCGAATTGTCCCACTGATCCATTTGCTATCTAAAATTAAAAGAATAATCATTATGTTTATTTCAGAATATCAACAATCACTTGTATCTATTATAACCGATTAAAATTACCTGTAAATCTTCCAGAAACTTATCGCACTGCAATTTTAAACTCGAAATATCTTCTTTCTAGTTCGTCAGGACATTTTCCATAGCTGCCAGGATCTGGTTTCGAAATTTTCCTTTTACGGCTGAGAGATAACTTTGTTTTTACTGTATCGGGAATATGCTTGCTGGACTGCGATTTCAAAAACTTTTCAAAATGAACTACTCCTGGGCTTTGTCCAAATACATTTTTCCACGGGTTTATGTGCCAGTCAGTTGCATTATTATATCTCAGCCCAGCAAGGTGAACCCTTCTTTCGTAGGATCCTCTCTGAACTAAATTTAATCTTTTTCCCATGGTGAATCTGGCTACAATATTCATCAACCTCTCAGCTCTATTATTATTCTCGTTTTCAATCAAGAGGTGAGCCTTTTTGACTAGTAGATATACGATGCCTAAAATATTAATTATACATAAATTCCTACTATAAATTGAAATCGAGTTGAACGGGCACTTCAATTTCAGATTGTATTCTTTATACCCTTTAGATGATGGTAAATGAGAGTAGATTTTAGCATCGGTATCTGATCATCGGATGTATCACCAACAGTATTGCATATACCAATCCTGCATCTAGAATGGTCCCCAAAAACATGGTGAACACAATTTTCCATATCCTCTCGGAGAAGATTCACATTACAAGTGTTTGAATGCTCATGAATTGAAAATTTTGCCCTTTTCGTGAGTTTTTTTATTTTGTCTAAAGTTGAGAGTTTTCGGCCTTGAAGTGAAACTTTACTATCTTTCTTTAAGGCCCGCAGGTGTTTTCCAAAATTTTTGAGGGCGTGATTTGTGCATTCTAGTTTCTCTACAATAGATCCATAGCTGACATTTTTAATTATTTGTAGGAAAACACTGGAATCCCCATCAGCTAAAAATTTTTTATATCGCATAATACTATTCCGAACTCTGAAGAAGGGAATTGAGTTTATGATATTTTTCATATAATATAAATCTTCAATATTGATTACAACCGCTTCTCACCTCTGATTGAGCTTTGTTTTTCTTGAAACCCACATCTTTTTAGCACTCATAGCTCTCTTATTACGTTTGCGTGTTCGCGCTCGCCCCATTAGGTATTAGTGTTATTGAAAATTTTAAAGCACAATAAAAATCAAAACAAATTCTAACCACTAGCGTTCACTCGATCACAACCATCAAACTACACAGACACATACTGTGTATATCACCCTTCAAAAAACAAAATTCATAAAAACGATTTTTGTGAAAAAAAATCTTATGAAAAAGCGAACCTATATCATGCCTACAAAATATAGACATTTTAGGTACTTGTATCATATAATAGAGTGATTTCCAAAATTGTGAAACTCTGCTATGCATCAAAAATGCAGTTCTATACACATATTTCAATATATAGCATACGTTATTGTGAACAATATTTTCGTTTATAGTTTTCGTAAAATGTAAGGTCTAAGGAATGCCCCTTCTCCCCGATACGGTGAGTTTATTACATATAAGATCTATGGTTTATTAGCGCAATGACATTGACCTTTCCTGCAGTGTTCCCAATGGATGAGAATGAAAAGATCCTCTTCTGGACTCGAAATTATCCGATTTGTTGAAAACAATCAAAAATAGTAAATCAATATTATATATTCAGGTTTTGTACAGAATAGAAGGCAGGAATAGGTATTTTGAAGCAATAATGTAAAAAATAAGTTATTTCATATTTATTTATATAAAAAAAGGAACATTTTACAGAAAATACTCTCATTCAAACTAAAAAATCTTTGGTATCATTGAAATACACTAAAAAAAATATTGAAAAAAATAACAAGTTTACCTAAAATCTTGATGCTCGTAGACACTTTTTGCCAATTTAATTTGTGTTTTTCACTATTCGAGTGTTTAATAAGGACAATTTTATGAGCTACCACATCCATATTGCATACGTTACAAAAGGCAAACTCTGTTCCTCGACCTGCTGGTTTTGAAGACTTTTCCAACCAACCCTTAAATTTGGGATTGTTGATCCGAGAAAGTACGAAGCCAGTCTTCTTTTCCCTTTTTCCAGGATTTCCAATTTTTTTCTTTTTTCTTTCTGGTTGAGAAATTGCAGCCTAAAATAAACGAATGTAATACTGAATTATCTATTCCAAATATTTTTGTTTTAATAAACAGTAGATTATTTGTACCTTTATGAAAAAATACTCACAAAATCATTTCCAGAAGTTTGTTTTGTCTCTGTCGCAAAGGACGTCGAAGGTTCCCCCCATTTATCGGCACCCCTAGGTCTATCACAGGTTTTAGTAGCAACGGTACTACAACCTGGTTTCTCTTGATCATTTGCCTTTGGCTTTTCGTTCCCGATCACAACCTCTGAAGTCTGAAGACGGCTTAATTGGTGGTTCTGGTATCCGTTTTTCCTTCTGAAATCCACAACAAAAAATAGTACTTATAATTAGCATATTATAAAACTCTTGGTACCAAATCATATTACTAGTTCTATGTTATCTGCAAACTTTTAAAGTTTTTCCTTATAATCAATAAGCCACTTGTCCATTTTTTTTATTTCCTTAGGATGTGCAAATGAAGCAACCAACAACGCTTTTATTCAGAACAACTTATTCGATAACTCCTATTCACTTCAAATCATCAAACGACCGAAACAATAATCAATTATCATTATTATCAATTGCGTAGGTAAATATTGTGAAAGTGGAACTTCAGTGTGGGGAGAACCGCTCTATACGCGACATCTGATAGTGAATAGCGGAATCTCTCGCGTGACGGACACTGCGATGGGATAACATGTACTACAGAATTCTACTTTTCATGGAATAAAGGAAATTCGACAATAGAATTCTTCGTTACACAGAATCTCATTATCTCAACCCTATGCTTCAACACGAAATATCGCTGTTGTCAAGTCTAAACATTCAGTCGGATCCTAATTATCCGATTTTCGACAGGGCGAGAAAATTATCCGCCAACCCTTCAAATTATCTGCAAATCGGATAATTATCCGCCAATCGACAACACTGCTTTCCTGTGATGATTTACCGCGGTTCCAGAGAATGGTTTGTTTTACGGAGGGGGAGATGCGCCATCTACTTGAGAATAGCAAGAACTATTTTGTATAGAAATAATTCTTTATTTGGAATGTAACTCCGCTTAAAATTAGATTTGTGGAAGATTGACGACGGCAGCGCCAGAAATGTACAAGTATCTGGCCACGTCGTGCTCTTAATGAACACATTCCGATGAAGTTATGAGTTTTTCGTATTTATGCAGGTTTGAAAAAAATGCTTTGTTATAGCGAATGGAATGATATTTCTTCCCTTAATTTCATTTGCGAATGATATATTTTTCGATTCGGATGATGAAGACGACAAAGAATCAGAAAACACAGATTTTCAGAAATTCATGCATGGAATTGAAACCATGAATAAATTACAATTCAAAAGGTACTTTCGAATGGATGCAACAACGTTCGAAGACCTTTTGAACAAAATTCATCATTCAGTGTACCAGAATGAAAGTTGCATTATAGCAAACAAGTTTTTCGAGAAACACCATATCCCAGGTCAGTCATACAGACAGACGAATTATGGATTCTAGAGACAAATCAACTGTTTTCAGGAATAATTGGTTTAAAAGGTGGATGGAAGGATCCCACATTAAAGTTGTTGCTTCCAGAAATAGTCTTACATCATGCAAAGGATTTCATTCTATAGTTCTTCAAGTGATATGTGATCATCAGACGCTTCTCACAGATGTATACATAGGAGAGGCAGGGTCTGTTCATGACTGTACTGTGTTTGTAAAATCAGAGATTTCAATAAAACCAGATGGAGACTTTCATAATGATTCTCATTTGTTAGGGGACTTGGCATATAAACTAACGAAACATATGTTGAAATGATTGAGGCTTTCGCGGCCGAGGTTTTCAGTAATACTACTTTTCTTCAGGTTTGAAGGCCGTCGTTCTTTGGAATTTCTTCCTAACGTTTCGTTAGCGCGAGTGGCAAGCTTCTTCAGAGGCTTACTCATCTCTCATCTATTATTCCGATGAGTCATCGGAAACGTTAGGAAGAAATTCCAAAGAACGACGACCTTCAAACCTGAAAAAAATTGTTGTACTACATACAACATATGTTAGTTGGTTTCAAAAATAATGGTCATTTAGATGATCGATAGAAAAATTTTAATGTTAAGCTTTCAATTACTAGAGTTATTATTTAACACGCCTTTGCTCTACTCAAAGGGCGATTCAGACATTTGAAGTTTATAGAGGCTATCATTCCTGAACACGTATGTTACTTAGTTTTGTGTGGTACCATTTTACATGAGGTAGGCGACCTAAATTCAGACACCTTTAGGAATTTACGTTACTTTTTATCCAATATATACTAGTGATTGTTTGATGATATTGATCAGTTTCAATTTCTTGGATTCAATAATCATTCCTAAGGAGATCTGAATAGTTATTCATAATAAAACTCGGTCTACAATAATTTCATTCACATTTTATTATAACCGACCCAATAACACCTAATTCCGACAGTAGGAGAAAAGTTTGTTTCGAAATCAGACAGGTCAGTGAACCTAATTCAGACGGTGACCCTAATTCAGACGGTGACCCTAAATCAGACCTTTGAGAAACATTATTCCGACAGAAAACAAGAGCTCCCCATCATTGAAAGTTTAATGCAAAAATAACACAAACGCATTCTGACATCATATTAGGTACTTCATTTCTTCAACCGCATAAAATCTTCTTTTAGTAATTTCAACAGGAGGCTTGATCTTCTTGACAATTTCATGATGATCATAAGTTTCATCTTTGGTATTTGGCCACTTCCACCATCCACCAGCCTCAGCCATTGCATTAGCCAACCTTTTCTCAGCGTCTTCATTCGTGATTCGTGCCGGATAAAAGTCGTCAAGATAGTTGACAATTACAAAATCACCAATTTTTATTTCGTCGTCTATTGACGGTCCCGCTTCTCCATTAACTACAACAGTTCTTATGTAGTGAAACTATGCTACTCAAGTACTTCATAGAAATGATTTCTCACCTTCTTTGGGACTTCGGTCATTTTCCGTTTCTTCGTGACCCTCAGATAAATCTTCTTCACTATCTGACCTCTTTCCTTCTTCTGATGTGTTCTTTCTTTCATTTTGTCGTATAGATTTTTCTCTGGGTTTCTTTATTTTTTCTTGGCGCAACTTTTTGTTTCCTTCCCTTATTTTCTTCCTATCCTCTTTTTCTTGAATTGATTTTTTCTGCTCGTCCTCTTTCTTCAAGAAATATTCTCTCCAAGCATCGGAGGTGCCTACAGAAGGAACTTTAACCCTACTGTTCCTCTTGTTCACTTTTTTGGTTGGTTCTGGCCAGAATAAAGAGTTTTTGAATGGAGATGGTATAATCACTCCTGGTAGTAGTCGAGAATGTTCAGTATTACTGCGACTATCCCCAATTTCTGCTTCATTGACTAATTACCTACCCTATTGATTGTTCGCCTTCAAAGTTATCGGTTCGTTTTTCTGGGGTTATTTCAATATTTTACAGTATTCCTTCTATTCTCTTTCCTGTCACACTAGTTTCTCTATTTCCACCATTTTCTTCCTCAACCATTTCGTCAATGCTTTTCTGGTATAGTTTCTTTAACAGTTTCTTCCTTGGAACCGATAATGACATCCACAGCGGTTTCAATACTTTCAAGTATGGGATCTATTTAAAAAATGTCCGCATCTACGGCATCATCAGCTTCATATTGAACTAAATTCTCCCATCCATCTTCTAGAATTAGGCCTTCTCGAATCTCTATGGTGATGTTTGGTTGTTCCTCTTTGTCTTGGGATAATCCCGATTTTTGGTACATTTTATACCGAATGTCATATAAACTCTTATCTTCAATATTACCTGTCCAATCTGCACCCTTCAATTCATAGCATTTATTCAAAAAAACTGGCTGAACATAAGACTCAAGATATCGCAAATGGCTCTCTATTTCAGTATTTACTGCTTCTTTTGTTTTGTCTAATTCATTATTATCTTGAGAAAGAAGTTTGTGATAATCAATGTTATCAGCATTGAAAGGAAAAAGACCACATACTCTGAAAGAATTTTTGAAAATATTTTCCAAATTTGTTACCGATTTTAGAGCATTTTAAAAAACAGGAGCAAAGGTATCATTACCCAAATATTTATAATTATTTTGTGTTTCGAAATTTTGAACTTCACTTTTCCATTTCATTTTCAGTTTTGAACAATCCCACGTCTAGTGGTTGTAGTATATGTGTAGAATTCGGTAACAGGCTTATCACGATTATTTGTTTTTCTCTGCAAAAGTCTGTCAAAGGAAAGGTAACATGCGACGGCATATAATCGATGTATTCAAACCATTGGTATCCAATGATAGTTTTGAGATGATTTTCAGAGAAGATGACTTGAATTCGTATTGATAGGTGACAAGCTTGACTCTAATGAAAAGTAAGGGCATTACAGTACATACTGAAAATATCTGTTCAAATAGTAAACAAACCTTGTCATGGTTGGTTACTTTATCTGTCGTTTCGCATTCAATAACACTTTTGAATTTTTTGACCTGGTCATTGAGAAGTAATTTCTCTTCTATGGTGAAATTAGAAGGCCGTTTTACTCGTTTCTTACTTGCCATTACCATTATTTTCAATGATCAACAAAAATGTTCAAAAGTCCCACCACGACTCACAGACAACACAATAATCACACAGGTCTGTAAACACCGAATGAAACTCAAAACAGTCAAAACCCAAACAATTTTCTGTCATTAGTGTCTATGAACCCGTTACCTGAAACGATTCTAACTGTTTCAGGGATACCAACATTGCTAAATTTCATTGAATGACCATTTAGTTGAAACCATAATGGGATTATGAAATCACCAGCTCTCTATAATTCATTTAAATGACAATTTAACTGGGAGGGGCATTTTACAAAAAGAGCTAATAGTATTTGATTAAGAAATCGACCCTTACTTTGATTGACAACTAAATATAAAATAAAACTTTTTCTTCGACACGAGAACTGTAACGAACGGTAGGGTTTGTTGTTTTACTTTTATTGCTCTTCTAGGTACCCACAATAATCCCTATATATTTTCTTTCTAACACTGTACCTCTATTTCAACCTATCTGTATCAGTTTATGTTTACAGAATAGACAACTTTATGATTTACAATCCCACCGCTCTGTTACTAGTGTGGTAATTACTGAAAGGGTATTATTTTTGTATTATTTCAACATTATCATTTGCTTTTCAACACTTCTCAACTAGTTCACACTTTAGCAAAAATAATCCCAACGCTACATCACCAGATGTAACGGCTGCGAGAGTTATTGTAATTCTGTATGAAAGCTTCTAGTATCTTATAGACTACAGGCCCATCCAAAAAATAGATGGGTCATATGAACCACCAGGTGACGTATATAGGACGATATAAGAGCATAAAATAATAAGATTCAGCACTATGCCGTCACTTGTAAGCTGTCCAACTGAGTGCTGGTGAGAATTCAAAAGTGCAGGTAGAGTGAGTACATTTTGGTCATATATTTTTGTACGGCATTTTTACCCTCTATAGATCCATAAAAAATAATAAGAAAGCGCGTAGTGCCGTAAAAAAATGGTGCGTCACAAAGTCGGTAAATTTTTTGGATTTTTTGACAATTTCAAGGGTAATTTGGTCATTTTATTATGTACGACATCAGTTTCATACTGTTTCAATACAGCTTCTGATCCATTATTCCGCAACGCCGTGCAAAAATCATGCGACAAGGGGAAAAATCGAGGGTTGCAACCCCCTCTGTTTCCGTGGTCCGGGGGGAGGGGGGGGTTTGAAACAACATGAAATTAATTTATTTTGAAAGTATTTTATGCATAGATAATATTTTTTTACATGCCGTACATTATCGTTGGTCCAAAGGTTTGTAGGTGAAAAAAACTGAAAGAAAAATCCATATAACGAAATGTAAGGTGAAATTCATGACGATATTTTTTTATATATTTAGATAGTTTATTTGTATTTAATGCAATAATTTATAAAAAGTTAATGCCGTACAAATCTGAAAGTTCATAATGATAAAAAAGTAATAAAAATATTAAATAAATATAATTTACATATATATTGCTTACGGTGCGACGTTCTGTTACGACGTTTAGCATTTGTAGTCATATATCTACACCTGCCTATACTATACTGTGTGCTAAGTAGTCGTGGGTCATAACGTATATATTCGGATGTACTCGGCTTGGACCCGAGTAAGGTGTTCGTTTTCTGTATGTGTGTCCTGTTCTTTCTACAGTTGTGAGAGGCGGACGCTCTGGTCTAACGTTTTGGAGTCGATGGATTCTCAATGACGGTCGGTACGATTTCGACTGATGATTCCACGGTAAGGAATGCCCCCAAAAAGTCAATAAAACGGAACCGGATGAGGAATCAGACGAAGAAATTGATGACGTCATTGGTAAATAAATAAATCTTTACATCTTTAATCTGTACGTAAGACTTTGATTTTGACAAAAACTCATTCATGTTTCAGAAAATGATAGAGAAGATATTTCGGATGTCGATGAAGACATTGATTCCGATAACAACTCAGCGGCTGATTCCGATACTGAATAATTCAAATAAAAACCTTATTTTGTATCATAATCTTTAAATATATAGAATTTTTTTTTAAAATAGTTTTATTAATTCACATCATTACAATGAAACATTGTAGCGTCATTTTCATCGGCCTAAAAGATATGGTCTGCATTAAAATGTACGGCATCATTTTTTCCTAATTTATTCATTTTAATACTATTTGAAACAAGCGAAACATATAGAAAATTTCAATACTTTATTCATCTATGAGTATTTAAACTGCAAAATCTAAAAAATTTCTTATTTTGTATTTCTCTTTAATTTTTTTAGAACAGTTTCTTGTGAACGGCAATACTATATAACGATGGTATTTTACAATATTATGTTAAAAAAAAAAGTTGCCGTACAGAGTCAAATGATTTTACAGCTTTATAAATCAAGTATACCATGAGATGAAGATAATTATTAATATACATTCAAATGAACATAATTTTTATGACGGCATTATTTTTAATAGTACTTTTGAGTGCTGCGTAATGTTTTGAAACCGAAGCCGTACTTTTTCAAATCACCCCCGAACCACGGAAAGAGAGGGGGTTGCAACCCTCGATTTTTTCCCTTTGTCGCATGATTTTTGCACGGCGTTGCGGAATAATGGATTAGAAGCTGTATTGACACAGTATGAAACTGATGCCGTACATAATAAAATGACCAAATTACCCTTGAAATTGTCAAAAAATCCAAAAAATTTACCGCACCATTTTTTTACGGCACTACGCGCTTTCTTATTATTTTTTATGGATCTATAGAGGGTAAAAATGCCGTACAAAAATATATGACCAAAAAGTACTCACTCTACCTGCACTTTTGAATCCTCACCAGCACTCAGTTGGACAGCTTACAAGTGACGGCATAGTGCTGAATCTTATTATTTAATGCTCTTATATCGTCCTATATACGTCACGTGGTGGTTCATATGACCCATCCATTTTTTGGATGGGCCTGTAGTCTATTATTTCTCTTTATGTAAATCATTCATCAACAATTACTTTATGCTTTCCTCAAAAAAATCATATATCAGATTACAAAACCTCTGCAAGTTACTAGATGGAATAATTGGCTAAAGGCGTTTGAATTCATTAAGGCAGTCGCTGCAACCAGACGAGGAGGGTAATACCACGCCAAATTTTGGATGTTAAGGCTATTTCCGAAAGAGACATGAATTCGACCCTTTGCACGAAGAAAAGGTCTTTAGTGAGAAACCTAGGGTTTAATTTCTGCTTCCTCGTATACTCTGAAATCTGAAAATAGGGCGGCTTGTAGGAAATGAAATCCTCTGATAACTTGAAGCAATATATTAGCAACGAAATGAAAATAGGAACTTACAAAATAGATTGGAAAAAAATATATAACAAAAGAAATATGCATTTAAAACAATTTATAACAAAACAATGACATTTACCGTACTATTTAGTTTTATCAAAATATTGAAAAATGAATTGAGACCGGCAATGGTCTTCTCTATGCATAAGAAAAATGAAAATTCCACAAACAGAAATATGTGCTCTCAGAACACAAAAATCTGATGTACTTATATCTATAAATACCTCTAAATTTGCCATACTGGCTGTATATTATAGGCCGCCCTACGGCCCATCTCAATTACTACTCGATGTCAGAGAGAGTCAGAAAGATTTCTCAACTTGTGTTTCAAACAACAGATATAAAATTAAAGATGGTTTCTCTTCCCGAAAGTGAATGAAATAGTTCTTCTTCTGACTACCTTGTATGTCGGTTTCTTGGATTCCATATTTTTTCTTGGTTTCCAATTACGAATATATTCGAAGCCAAACGACACTTATGCACACGAATTACAAATAATCTTATTTCTCCTGATTGTAATTAACTTCTACCCTCGTGACTTAGGACGCGACCCCATAATTTAGGGAGGGACTACAAATCCCCCGCGCTTAACGCGCGATTCCCGCTCGCGGAGATCTCTCGATCTCCCTTCTAGCGCGATCTCCGTTCGACTACCAAGAGCGACTTTTTTTCCACTGCAATTCCAGCCAACGCCTGTCATTTTTGCAGATTATGCAAAAATGAATGAATGGAACCATTCGTCGGACTGATTCTGAGAGAATGTTTGTTTAGTCTACCGATTATCTTATTTCTCCACCCGCACAGCCATATTGTTCATTCCTGAATATCTCGTGAGAGAATATCTCAAATGAAATTCCCATACGTTTGAATGAAACTCGCATACAGGGTGCGAATACTAACATGATTTTCATTTCCAATGCACAGCATTACAGAACAGTCACATTTTTTTCACCATATCTTCAAAAATTTGTAGGAATTTATCTTGTTGGGAGATTTTCTCCTTGTGTCTGTCATTGACATTGGGCGCAGTCTTTCGTTTGAAAATTTCCTTTCCTTGACCGCCACCAGCAGAGGATTCATTGGAAATATCTGATAGTTCTTGGCTGTTATCTACCTTATCTGAAGCCCTCGAGACAACTCCAGAAGAACTATTAGCAATTGCAGGAGGATTAATTTCTGGTTTATATGATAAGATTCCATCCAAAAACTGCCAATATTTTCTTTGGCTGCCACTGGTAGTATTTTTGATATTATTGCTTTTATAAGTTCTTTTCAAACATTTCCATTTATTCTCAACATTTATGGCAGTGAAATCTCTCTTTGTTAATAATTTGATTTAATTTATAGTTTTTAACCATACACTTTTTTTATGGTAGTTTTCGAAAGATTTTTCTTCCTTTCCATATCAATGAGGAGTAATGTATCATTTTTTGTCCACTGTGTATTCTTAAATGAAACATTGATTTATAATAAAACTAAATTCATAATAATTAAACCACAATTTGATGGACAAATCGTCATAAATTTGGGCATTACTGCAGTATAGGTAAACATTTATTTTTGTCGGTGATAACGTTTCATAAGCTTTTGTACGCGTCGGTGGATTATTACTAGCTTTATAATTCGTGGATCTGATTTGCCGGTATCCAGAGCTGACTACCATTGTCTGCAAAATAGTAAATGTTTGATTCGAGTAGACTAACGACAGAAAATAATATGCCATGAATGGAAATGGTTACCGTCATCCCGAACTAGAAAATCCCCATTTTCGTTTCGTACTGTTTTCTCTTCAACATCTACTAATGAGTATGGCATGGTTCTTTGTCCTTTTGGCAATTTTTGACAAGCTATTGCAACTCCTGAAAAATTTAAAACATTTATAGGTTAATCCATATCACCCCACGTCCACCGGTCAAAACTTTAGAGTAACTAGAGTCTACACCTTTTGCACTCCATTTTATTTCCTAATGCTATATAGTGTTCACCGACACCAGCGCTATGGCCATAACGAACGGCACGATGTAACACTGAGTCAATTTTGTTGACACGTTTTATATTCCGAACTCAGCTTCGGTTACGAGAATTTGCTAGTACATGCGCACTAATGCATTATATTTACCGTCACTCAATTCTCCATTTGACTTAGTAAGGTATGGTGTGGCCATAGTTTTTTGTAAGTGAAAACATATCGCAAATTTTTCATTGTGGGACCATTCCTCCTTGGTTTTCCTGAAAAAAAATAGTATTTTTGTTTGTGTATAATTCACTTATGCAAATTTTATCTTTCATTCAATTCCAAATCTGAATTTTAAAGGTATCATGTCTCTTTATCTGTGTATTCCCACCAGAAAGTTCTTTGTTGCGTACTATACACATCATTTGTTTTCCAGTTTCAATAAATCGTCCTTCAATGAGAGATGACTTTAAAACTATTTTCAGGTAAATTTCTGTCTATAACTGATTATTTTTTTCTGGGATAGGCTTATCAATCGATTCATAATATGATTCATCACTACTGAACCTATCAGATTGCTTTTCATCATCATGATCCATCTCAAATTGAGATATAAGGAAAAGATTCATTACCAACTATAAGAAATGATATATATTCTTTAAATTTTCTTCAGGGGCACCGTCTTTGAGATGCTTGACATATTATTCATATAAGCGTCTTCAATTTAAGAATTTCTTTGAACTCCCCCATTATTTTATCTTCCCTGGGCACCTGTATTCATTGTATTCATTTTGGTGAATATGTATAGATTTGGTGTTCATTTTTTACGGAAATTGCTCCGGAGCCAGGGTTGGCAAATATCATTATATTCATATAGATATCAAAATATCATCATATCAGATATACATTCGAAAAAAAAAAATTCCTAAATATGTAGACTTAAGTTTTGTATGAGTCTAATCAAAAATCAAACCATTGAACAGTTAGTAGCCGATGTATTTATTTTTATATTGCCAAATTCTAGGGAGATCGAGGTGGCTTGCGTTAGGCCTTGTCGTTTCTTCTTTAGTAAACTTTTAACGCACTTCTTTCACGTCTTTTAAACAATTAGTTCGTTTCGTCTTTTATATTATCGTCTTTCGACCTATCTAATCGACTCCCTACTGGTCACTCACTGCCCGTTCAACCTCGATCCACCGTATACTGCCGCCCCCCTTCCCCGCCTGACTCCTAACCCCCCAGTATTACAACCGAAACAAGTCAGGGCCGGCGCGCGCTCACTTCGATTAGCATTTATGAAATAAATCAAACATCAAACTACCGAATCCTGCGAATATATAATATAAAAAACTTCGTTCTATATCGTTTTTATTTTCTTTCGTTTGATACATTGTTGAGGATAGCAAAATCAGGAAAGAGGAATATAATCACAAGATCAAACGAACTCACCTGAGTGAAGTTCGATCTTGATTATATGAACCGCCTCGTTAGAAGAGATCACAAATGTAGTACCCCTACTTCGCGCTAGGTGACTCCACAATTTTTACAGAGAGAAATGTTGTGCCTGTGTCCGCCGTGGATCGCTGCTCCATGTTCCGTGCGCCGTCATTCTTTGAAGTTGCACTGTATAGCCGGCGCCAGACGATGCTACGAATGCACACACGAACGTTCGACCGAACGTTTGAGTCGAATGATTGGTGCCTAGTTCGACGAATGTTTACTCGATGCGACAAACGTTTGATCCAATACTTCCGAAAGTCAGTTTGATCAAACGTTCGTCCGTCTATTTGTTCTTGGCGGTTTAAAATGGAGGTTGAAGATATTGCAACTGCTGCCGCAACAGTAGTAATAATGTCGGGTTGTTTAAAGTTATTACTTGAAAAAAAGAAACCTAGAAGCCGTAGTCGAAGGTGGTGGATGTTATCGCTTAATAAAAGCAGAGGGCGGTAAGGAAAACTATATATTATGTCTTTTAGCACATTGCTTAAGTTGCAAATGTAAAATTTTAGGTACAATGGCTCAGATATGATGCTGGATCTGTTAAAAGAACCGTCAGGAAAATTTGAAAACTTTTGTAGAATGTCAGCAGAAGATTTCGAATTTCTTTTGAATAAAATTGGACCAAAAATCCACAAGCAAAACACAAATATGAGACAAGCTATTCCAGTGACCGACCGTTTAGCAGTTACGTTACGATTTCTGGCTAGTGGCGACAGTTTTACTAGCCTCGAATATCTATTTAAAATTTCTCATCAGTCTATCAGCTGCATCGTTCCTGAAGTTTGTCAAGCTCTCATTGAAACACTAAAGGATGAAATACAGGTAAGAAATAAGCGAATAGCTTCTTTTTGTTTTTATTATTGTTAAAAATTATACCAATTTTACATTTTTGCTAATATCTAAAATATCATTGGCATTAGAATAGTAAGTTGAAAGTGATCCAGTACTTTCTTGGGAATTTACATTTGAAGTAACAGTTTCGGCAACAGTGTAGGAGGGTCCTGGAGAGGAAGAGACATAGTCTGGGCTAGAATACAGGTAACTGTTTGAAGGAGAAGGTGTAGGTGCAGGAGAACCATAACAAGGAGAATTAAAGTTAGTAGTACTCGCATGGGAGCGCCCAATTACTCCATTTGAACTATCAATTTCATTCAGTTCTGTTTCAAAAAGCAAGTTATCGATTTTATTTTGTAAGATAACCTGAGTTCTCTTGGGCAATCTCCTAAGTTTGGCTGCCAATAATTGCCCATAGAGACCAAGTTCATCTGGCGGTGTATGGGATCGGGTGGTGAGAGTTGTCAATGCATCACTTGCTTGCTTTATGTGTTTGGTTAGATGGGCCTCTATTGGATTAGATGTTAATTTTCGTTTGTTTTGAGGCAATATAAAATTTTGTCTCTTTGGATTATTATTGTTACTGCCTTCTATTTCTTTGTTTTTCGAAATAGCTTGATTATCTTGTATGTGTTCTTCCTCTTCATTCAATGCCTCCTGAGTATTTTGAGAAGACTCATCCTCCACCGTGTCTTCAATCTGGGCTTCCTAATAAAATTTGTGTTAAATATGATTTATTATTATCGAAATTTTTTTATAACTATAAACCTAATTGTTTTTTCAGTTACCAGAATCAGAGGATGAGTGGAAAAAAGTAGCAAATGGATTTTATCAGCGTTGGAACTTTCCGCATTGTGTGGGAGCAATCGACGGTAAACATGTTTTGCTTCAAGCTCCATTTAAAAGCGAATCAACATTTTATAACTATAAAAAATCATTCAGCATCATCCTTATGGCATTGGTTGATGCAGACTATAGCTTTACGTTTGTCGACGTTGGGGCACAGGGAAGAATGAATGACGCAGGTGTTTTTGCCTGCACTACTCTATCGCAAAATGATACGAAAGGAACTTGCGGTGCCACAAAAAGAACCCCTTTCAGGACGGCAAAAAAGCGTGCCATATATTTTTGTTGGTGATGATGCGTTTCCTTTAAGCAGCTCACTTTTAAAACCTTATTCTGGAAATCATGCCAAAGGAAGCTTAGAAAGAATTTTTAACTACCGACTTTGCCGTGCGCGAAGGATTGTGGAAAATGTTTTTGGCATTTTAGCGTCTGTATTCCGTGTTTTCAGAACACCAATGTTGCTACAGCCCGAGAAAGCTGCCTTGGTTTGCATGACATGTACTCTACTTCATAATTTTCTACGACGAAGCACTACATCCAGGCAAATTTATACTCCAAATGGAACTTTTGATCATGGAGTAGATGGACATGTCACACCAGGAACATGGCGTGACGACATTATTAATTCATCTCTTAATCCACTTTCAAAAGCACCCAGGAAACCATCACAGGAGGCTAAAGACATTCAAAGGGAGTTTGGAGAATATTTTATAACTAACGGAGCAGTCGAATGGCAAAATTATGTTAGCTAATACAATATTCTGTACTTTTACCTATTACATGTAAGAGAATAAAATAATATTACCTCTGAACTGGGTGAAGGAAATTTCTTTCCAGTTACCCTGATAAATCTATCTATGGCATCGTATGCGAACCATGACGGCGAATACACATCCTTGGCTCCAGATCCAGTTGTTTCCGAGATACGAACTTTTCTTGATAGAGTTCTGTACGTGGCCATCAGAGACTCTTTTTTTTTTCGCAGTATATCTACTGTTGTATTGATGCTTGAGGTTGCTGCAATATTCAGCCAAGCATCATTCAACGTATTGCGGTTCTTGTGATTTGGGTGTTTTGGATCCCAAAGAACCGGTACTTCTCATACAGCTGAATAAATTCCAAGATTATTTCATTATTCCATTCCATTTTAAAGTTCTAAAATCACACAAAATGAACAATAATTACAGATTATTATTATTAGTATGATATAGAAGTTAGATCACTCTATCTCCGACAATATGTTCTGTCGGGAACTACAAACTAGTGAAAAATCAATTTAGTTAAATTCAATTCAGTAAAACAATAATACTAATAAGATATTATATTATATTTAAGCTTTATATTTCTAAAATGTAAAAAAATTAAGGTAAAACATACTTATTACTAAACTGTATTAACCACAAGGGCAACACCAATACACACAAAAACTATTTGGTATTCAGCTTCACGCGGAGCGTGACCAAACAAACCTCGACCAGACAAAAGCAACCACTCGTCTGGCCGACCTTCGAACCAACGAATGTCTTTCTTCAATCGTTGGAAGCATTCCTTTGACTCGGGACAAAAATACCGACAACGGTCGGAACGTCTCCAAACGCGAACGTTGGACGCTCGGGATTAGAAGCTTGTAGGTTTGAACATCGGACACACGATGCGACAAACTATCAAGCGTCACACGTTGGATGGTGTTCGTAGCATCGTCTGGCGCCGGCTTATGTTGCAACCTCTGGGCATTTGGGTGTCTCTATTATTAAGAGACGGGAGGGTGTGATCTCTTCGAACGAGGCGGTTCATATAATCAAAATCGAACTTCACTCAGGTGAGTTCGTTTGATCTTGTGGTTATATTTCCCGCCTCGTTCTCAAGATCACAAATGTAGATGTAGTAAAGTACCTTGTCTGTATTTTATTTCAATACAAACCGCTTGCCAATTTTCCAGGTCATTTTCCTTGAAGCGTTAACAATAACATTGTTATTACATCACTCTTGAAGCACATATATTTTTCTTCTCCTTGTTGCGAGGTAGGATTAAAGAAGGTTGATATTTATTTCTGCCAGAAGTTTTGATTTTCTGTGGGATTCTCATTTCGATGTCATCGCTTCTAATCTGTATGTTCTCAACTTCTATGAGTGACAGGGTTTGTACCCTATGACCTGTCACTAATGCTAATAGGGTGACTAGTTTCTGGTTAAGTACCTCTAATGTGATGTTCTCATTAGACAGTCCATTCGAATATTTTAATACAATTGCCGGGTCCGAGGTACTGTGGTATTTTGCTTTGGTAGGTTTCAGGTTCTGTGATCCTTTGAAAACCGTTTGATTCGGAAATCGGATCCTATTTCTGGCCCTAACACCAATGCTAGGGCCGATCGGTGGCTGTTTATCGTTCCATAAGAAGCTCCATTATTGAATTGGTCCGTTAAAAATGTTAGCACATTTAGTGGTGATGCCTCAAAAACATCTAGGTTTTTGCTTCTGCAGTATATCCACCACTGTTTCAGTCAGTCCACAGTTATACTGATTCATTGTAGTTTTTGTTATTGACGACAGCATAATTAAATTATGCTGTCGTATAGAAATTTTCTATTGTGGGATCCGGAATTTTCTTCAGTTTGAGTGCCTGGCAAATGACATTCCTCCCATCAGGGTAAGTTTTTCCCATAGTGGATGAGGTTCCCTGTTGAAAGAAAATAGAAGATCTTTGTTTGAAGGCAATATGATTGTTTTTTATTTGTGAGTTTCTCAAACAATGGGAAGCAAGGTTGAGTCGGCCACAAAGGCACTACCGAAATGCCTTTCTGCTTTGTCCTGTATGATTTTTTGTAATACTCTTAAAATTAATGAAAATGGGGGAAAAGCATAGAAGAAATACTTTGCATTCATATTGCTTGCGAATAGGTCAATTTTCGGTTTTCCAAATTTTCCTATAATTTTTTTAAATGCTTTTTCGACAAGTTGCCATACTGTTTCTGATGGCAATCTTCTTGAGTCGTGATCAGCCTCATAGTTGTCAGACGATTTTACATAGGAAGCAAACAACCATAAATTTCGACTCCACTGCCAAATTTTCCTCGATAAATTTTTCAATAATGGTTATTGAATACCCTCCATACGATTTATATAGGAAATGGCAGTGGTGTTATCTATTCTTAGTAGTATTTCAGAGTCCTTTCGCTTTTCAGCACAGCACATCAGGCCATAAAAAGCAGCCAGGAGCTCTAGGAAGTTGATATAGTGTGTTTTTTCCTGTTCGTTCCAATGTCCATGATATCGCCTACCTTCGCTATACACACCCCACCATGTGGTTGTAGAATATTTCCATTTCAAATCTGAATGTTATTGTGTCATTATCATTATTTAGCTTTCCATCATGCGAAATCGTCAGACAATTTTGAGGGGATTGCCATTACTTCATCGAAATTACCTTCCAATTTATTCAAGGCTAAATATTTTTCTCTCTCAAATTGTTTCATATATATCGGGGAGAATTTTAAGGCTGGACAAGCCGACACTAGAACACCAATAAAATGGTCAAAGTCTCTTATTGAGCAACTTTTTTCAATGAAAAAGGTTTTTAACAGACCCATGATTCTGTTTCTTTTTTCCCCCGGGAGTGAAATCGTTATGTTTGAAGAGTTGAATAGAAATCCTAAAAATTTGCCCTCTTTCTTAGGTGTGAGTTGACTTTTTTCTTGATTTATAATGAACCCTAACTTAAGTAAAAGATTTTTTTTTTGTTTCAGTGACATTATTTGAACACTCTTCGAAACTATTTTTTCCAATCAAAAATAAATCATTCAGATAAATGACTGAAAGCAGTCCTTTCCCTCTAAGGAAAGAAACTACTGGTTTCATCAAATTTGTAAAGATCCATGGGGCTACTGATAATCCAAATGGTAGGCATGAAAATTCATACATATTGCCATCGAAATTGAATCTCAAGTATTTCTTGTCATTTTTATGTATAGGAATTGGAAAATAGTCTTATTTTAAATCTAAACATGCCATGAAACCATTTTTTGATATAAGGTCTGTTGCCGTGCTTTTATCCTCTAACTTGAAGTGTTTCGTTTCCAGAAAAGTATTCAAATTTTTTAAATTCAATATTAATCTAAAGGAACCATCTGGTTTCTCCCTCAAAAATTTTTTTGACAGAAACTGGCCTTGACATTGTGCACAGTTGATAATCGCTCCAGTGTCCAGCAAGTTATATTGTAATTGAAAATATAAAGATGTGATATCTGATATATCGAATCAAAAACGTATTCACGGTTCACGATAACACAGCAAAGACAAAACGATTGTGCTATTTTGAACTTCTACACAGAGCTTTTTTGAAAAAAGTTTGTAGTCACGAGCAAATATTTCCATTTTAAAAAATGAGTAAAATCATAATATTGATCCTATTTGTTATATATAAATACGATAAACTCTGATAAATTCTGCAGAGATCCACTCTCTGCAGCAGGGGTTTATCGCATACCATGCACCTGTGGGAAGGTATACATCGGTACCACCAAAGGATCCATGGGAACAAGGCTAAAGGAACATGAGAGAAACTGCAGACTAGGGCAAACTGACAAGTCGGCTGTGGCGGAACACGCACTTAGTGAGGGTAACCACAGGATTCTGTTTGAGAATGCAAAACTGATTGCACCCAACCAGGGATACCATAGCCGACTGGTACGGGAGGCAATAGGAATCCACAAACACACGGATAATTTCAACAGAAAAGAAGAAGCTGTCAACCTCAAGCGGATATGGAATCCCATTTTAAGAAAATCGATAATAACTGCAGGTAGTTCTTCAGATAATAATGATGATTATTCTCCGAACCCAGATGAGGTAAACAAGGTAATCAGTATTAATGACAATTCCCCTAATCCGAATGAAATAATTAGCACCGCAAACTACCTGAATCAGCATAAATACAACTTGCGAAGAAAAAATCTCCAGCCATCGGAGTGAATTTCAAGATGAATGAGCCTCTGAAGAAGCTAGCCACTCGAGCCAGCGAAACGTCAGGAAGAAATTCCAAAAAACGACGGCCTTCAAACTCGAAAAAAAGTAGTGATACTGAACACCTCTGCCGCGAAAGCCTTTACTATTTTGTCTCAAAATCTGAGTGACGTATCAATATCTCTTATAATGGCTTTAGAAGTTATGAAATTGCTAGGAATAGTAGCTTTCAGATTATTATTAATTAGGAAACAACAATCATCTAATAGATTATTAGCTTCCTGAAGTCGTTTAAAGGATACCATTATTCTGTTTCGTCCTCGTCGTTCAATATGAGTTTGAAAATAGTTCCGATTCTTATGAAACAGTCTTCCTAAAGCTAATATAGAAAGATGACCTATATTTTTATCAATTGAGTCGATATAGACATTATGAGGACCAAAGTCCGAGATATCATATCTAGTTTCATTACTTGAATTATCAGTTTCTAAGTCTAGATTCCCCTGTTCCATCGTCTGTTGGGCAGAAGTCTCAGGAATATCTGAAATTACCGAAGTTTGGATATTATTTTTATCATTTTGAACATGTTGTACTTGAGTCGTTTCAGGTTAGTATTCACTTTGCGTTTTATTTCTGGAAGTGAACATCACCTGAATATATGATGTTATAATACACTGGCTTTATTTTACCGTATTATCATGGATAATCTTTTCCTCTCTCTCTCTGTACATATATATATATATATATATCCGCGTCTGGAATTTTTCTTCTTTCGACGTTTCGACTCCCACTTTGGAGCCATTCTCAAGACTGCTTGACGTGGTGGCGAGGCCTAACCCCCAGCACTCATCTTGACAGAGTGAAGATTGTGGTTTGGTGGATGGATGGATGGTATTTATAGCTGTATGAGAATCCGACGTTGTTGAAACTGTCGGACTGTATACAGGTCTGGTTTGAGAAGGATTAATTAATGGATTTGTTCGAAGGGATAATAATGGTTTCCAGGAATTGGGGAGTCTTTGTGAGTCGTCCCGTTTGTTGAGGCATTGAGGGCGTTTTTCAATTTCTATTGCTTCGCGAATGATTCTGGAGTGGAGTGTTTTTGCTGTGGCAATGGTCTTCGTGTTGTTGAAGTCAATTTTGTGTCCGGTTTCGTGGTGGTGTTTGAAGAGAGTCGAGGTCATGTCCGAATTACGTACTGCTAGTTCGTGCTCGTAGGACCTGTGAGATACTCGTCGTATCGTCTGTCCTATATATGTTCTCGGGCAGTCGTGGCAAGGAATTTCATATATTCCTTGTGATTCGTTGGGTATTGTATCTTTAGGTGAGCGCAGGAAAGAGGATATTTGATTGTTTGCTGTGGAAACTGTCTTGATGTCGTATTTTGTCAGAATTCGGCTCACTTTATCAGCGACACCCCGAATGTAAGGAAGGAAAGCTTTCGGTCGTTCAGCCGGGTCGTCCGGTGGTTTGGGATGCGAAAAGCGGGTGTGTTGGCGTTGAATGGTTCTCTGGATCTGGGGGAAGGAATAATCATTTTGAAGAAGGGCAGATGTGAGCTTCTTCAGCTCACTGGGTCTATTATGGTCATCTGTGAGTTTGATGGATCTATTGATAAGAGAATTCAGTATGGAGCTCACCTGAGCTGGATGATGGTGGTATCAATAGATCCATCAAATTAATATGATTAAGTTCTAAGTACTCACGCATAAATTTAGATTATTGTAATTTCAGGTCAGGATCGTGGTTCATTTTTCGTTCGTACGGGTGGAATCTATAAATAGCTTATTAATTATTATTATTAATTATTAATTGGAGGAGGTTTTTTCGCACTGGAAGCCTGACAATGCATCTTGCATTGTCGTACATTTTAAAATCATTTATAAAATGATTATCGTATTCAAGTTCTTCCCTGGAATATTCTACATACCTTCTCTCAACTTCTTCGATAAACCAGAACGCTTCTATCAGATCTGCTTTTTTATATCGTCCGACCTTATTAAAGTATATTGGTTGACACGCCGATTGATTTACTAGTTGACCAGAGACATTCCAGCCTAATTTCGACTTTTGTAGTATTGGCTTGTCCTTTCCCAATGAAAGTTCACCTGATGATAAAAGTTGGAAAAATACTCCAGCTCCCAATAATATATCGATTTCTGCAGGTTCATTAAAATGAGGATCGGCTAACGTAATATTTTTCAGAATATTTGGGGTAGAAACATCGATATTAACTTGCGGAATGTCATTTGTAATTTTATTTATAACAAGAAATTGAATATCGCTTTAGAATTGTGAATTCAAAGATTTTATTTTTGTTACGTTGTAGGTAGTTACGTGCGAGACGTTTGTTATAGCTGAATTAATTCCAGTTATATGAACTTTAACCTGAGTATAAGCCAAATTTAGTCGTTTGCATAATTGCGATGTGATAAATGAGGATTGAATACCATTCTCCAGAATGGCCCTACAGGTAGGGTGAATTAGCCAGTAGTCGGACAGTTTAGTCATTAGTAAATTACAAACTTGACTGAAAAATACAGTTGAAGAGGAATCGTCCTTCGACTTCCTCTAGGCGATATATCGAGAATTTGTCTTTAAGTATATTGAAGAAACTAATTTATTTCAACAATATACGACTTTTCAGCAATTAAGGAACAAAAAAGTACATTTTCGCTAGAAGTCGGACAGCGTATGCCAGTAGTCGACCAGGCAATAGCTAGTAGTCGGACAGCTTGTGATTGGTTGATTTTGTCCAGGCCCGCATTCATTTGAGTTTGTATGCTATTAATGTGTATTCATTATGACCAGGATATGTCATAATGCTTTATTAATTAAAACACAGTCATTTTCATTTCTGGTTCACTTATAATTCAATGATTTCAACAGTGACACATGAGATGCTATGATTTGAAATAAAATGAAGTCAAAAATAAATTTAATTCATAAGAAAATATGTAGATCTAAATTCAAAAACATGATAAATTGAACCGTTGCAATACTTCAGCATTGGTTGTAAACAAAAATATAAACTATTCAAAGAAATCAAGAATTACTAAATGAAAATGGTGAAATAATGATATACAACTTATCAGAATCAGTACAAAAATCACAGTTAAAATCTAACTTGGAGATATCACTGTAGGGAAGCCCCGTTAACTTCGTACACACCCTAAATGATACCATCGGGGACACAAATCACAGCCTACATTTTTTTCGTTTTCACATTCGGTATCACTCTCCAGTTCTTCTTGACAAATACCACATTTTCGTTTCAGTCTCTTATTTTCAGTCAGTTCTTCACGAGGTACTTCATCATTTTCATTCTGTGTGTCTGTATTATTTATGTTTTTCTCTGTTTCTTTTTCGGAAAATGCTTTTGAATTTGCATTTTTATTATTGTTTTTTTTCATACCTATTTTTTTTCTTTTTTGCATTTTCTTTATCTTCATTTTCTTTTTGTTTATTCTCGTGATAGCTTCTCCAACCATTGGAAGATATTGCTGAAGGTGTCTTCTCCCTTTTTCGTTTTGTAATGTTTTTAAGAAGCGGTTGCGGATATGTTAGATGTTTTTCATACGAGTCATTTATAGGTATTTTTTTCAACACCCCGCCGGAATTCTCAGATGCTTTTTGTATTTCCGGTTTTTCTGAACTGGTTCCATCACTGGATTCTATGATTTGATCCAGAGTTCTTACTTTCCGCGTTTTCATCACTCACAACTTTTTTAGTATTTTTTGATTTGAGATCATTTTCTTCTATACTTCGTATAACTTCATTAGAATTCTCATCCGTTTTTGAAAATTCTTCACATATTCCGTCATTTTCTAACCAGTCTGCATCCAAAACCAGTTCATTCAAGACTTCTTTCATATTTTCTTCAAATTCTTCTTGCTCTGTATCTTCTATATTCAAAACAGGGTTTTCCTCAACTTGTATTTCATCTACATTAAAAATGGAATTTTCATTAAATTTTCGTTTTGAATCTGAATTCAGAAGCAAATTTTCTAAAATCATTATTTTGGGTTTTTCTACTTCTTTTCATCAACGAATACTATATCCATATTGTTTATTTCCCGTTCAGTAAACAATGTGTAACCTTTTCTTTTCTTGGAAATAAGTTACAAATGCTCCGTTAGCATAATAGTCGGTTTGAGCATGAAGTCGTGAGTGATGAGTAGGTGGTATGACAATGGAAGTCCAAAAAGTTATTTTTGTCAGCAAAATTTCCCAGGCGCCACCTGTTTTACTCGCAAGGATTTTGTAGTTTTATTTAAAACAAGAAAAATGAAAACTAGTGCAATAGATGTTATTTTGATGGAATATAATATTTATTGTTTAGTATTTAATACTTAGTGAAATTGGTAAACCTGTGGAAAATGAAAGGAGTCAAACACACATACCCCAATATTGTACATTTATTTATACTTCAATTAGTAAAAATATACTATAATATGCCCTCAATACTTAATGCACTGTCAGTGCTGAAAATTATTGAAAATTCTTGAAAAGCAAGTAAACTTTGTGCTGAGCACAGCAGTATCACCTTATGATGAAACAAATATGAAAATTATTCTATAATAAAAATCTGGACCATCTACTACCCTTGCTAATATCAACCCGTACCCTGTGTAAATAACACCTTGTCTCAGACCTGTACCAAATGAGACCATTAACAACTATGAATTATGTAACGTAGTGGTTTTGTTACTCCATGATAGAACTCCAATAAGCTTGTATATAATATCAAAATGAGACCGTATATCTTATGGTGTTATTTCAACCCCTAATCGAGCGTTCGCTCAGTACTGTGCGTAAGCTTTACAGATCGATAGGCTCAAAACTTTGAGTTAATCATGGTACACAAATATAATCGAAAGAAAGAATAGATATGTTGAGTAAATAAAAAATCTGGCCTGTATACTGGAGACATATCTTCCACGATGACTATGACGAGTCCAAGACAGGGTGCATCTAGAAAGTGGTAGCTGGTAAGTGCAGGTTAGGTACTTCAGTCTAGTCTAGGATGACTAGATGTCCTAGTAGTCCTAGGGCAGAGGTTGGAGCTGGACAAATTGTTTGGTCCATCCAGGGTTCAGGAACACGAGGGTTCATGAACATCAAAAGGCTGATGAGCTCAGAAAAACTGAAGCTATCGTGGCCCCCATAATTACCCTACAGAAATTTGAGTAATTTCTTAATAACAAAAATAAGTTTTATTACTCACCTCTCTCGGAGGGTAACCAATAAATAAAACAATTGGAAATATGAAGTGGTAAGCCTCAACAAATGGCCGACAGCATGGCTTTCTTGGCGTGGTCAATTTTCCAATGAATGGAAATGTCCAACATAATAACACTTGCAATATGAGTGTTACGAAAAACATGGGCGGTAATCAAACTAGGCTCACTTATAAAAAGTATCCTTCCACCGGAGGAACTCTACATTAAAAGACAAATTAAATTGTGAAACACCAATGGTGACCTTCACCTCAGTCGAACTTAGCCAAGACTGCCAAAATGGACGATCGACGATCCTTTCCTAATTCGACCACAAGATCTACAATCAGGTACCTGGAACGCCATCTACCCGTCAATTTCCCAATACTCCCGCTAGGTGTGAGAAAAGGATTCTACTTGATGGATAGAAAACTGTTTCCACATCGCGATATTGGACATTTGAGATTGACTTTGGCCATTAGCTGAATTTACAGAAGAAAACTGTAATTCGCTTTATGCGAATTTACGAATGAAAACTGCAATAAGTTTGATTTAATTCATTTGAAATTCCGAACGCTACAAATGAGACCTCATTATCTTGACTAATTGATGGCAGAAGCGATTGTATTACTGATACAATCGAGTCTGTACATATTACAAGTTCAGAGAGCTTAGGCCTCAACTTGAAAATAACTTTTTTAGCGCTCTCAATATCAGTTATTGTTATGATTTCATCCGGAACTATGTCCTCCTTATTGGATAATTCTTCCAAAACATTTCGAACACACTTCTTGTAGTTTACGGTATCAGGGTTGAATGGATACTATCCGCAGGCTTTGAATCCATTCTTCATATCAGTACACATATTAGGATGCTGGAGGACTTTACGAAAAATTGGACAAAAATTCGCTTTAATAACCACCTTATTCTCATTTTCAGCCTGCCATTCTCTCACTTCTTGTCGCCAATACTCTTTTAAGGGTTCAAAAACTGCAACATCAGCAGGCTGCAGCATTTGGGGGTAGGGCATATAAAATTATTTTATTCTGATCACAGAATTTGCTAAGTTCTATAGACATGTGTGATCTATGTCCATCGACCAAGAACAAAACAGGTCGCTGAATTTCTTTTTTTTGTCAACCATGCGTCAAGCGAATTCGCTACGTATTCGTAGAAGACATCCGATTTCATCCACCCTGATTCAGATTTACCCAAAACCCAACCATCGGGCATGCTATCTACTACAGCTCTAGGGGGTTTCACACAGGAAAATATCACTAGTGGTGGACACAGTCTTCCATCTGCCGTGAAAGTAATTAGAACTGTTAAATTTTCTTTAGCGTTTCCTGATTTAACAATATTGAGATCCTTTCCTTTATGACCTAATACTTTACCAGACTGAGGGCATAAATGAAAGCCACTTTCATCTGCATTTAATAACCGACTTGGGTCGTCCAGAAGGTCAGTAGCATTCATGTTTCTTTAAAAAAAATTCTAAATCTTTGAACCACGATCGAATGTACTGTTCAGTTATGTTACAACTAAGACCACGCCGCTGAAGATAGCTGCCGCAGATGTAGCCGAAAGCTCCGGAAGTAAAAATTCCACTACACGACCCTCAAGCCCGAAAAACTAGAGATGTTATTTTTACATAATTCATTTTCCAAGGAGTAAAAGCGCGTTTCCGCTTTTTTAAGTGATTCGCCTAATTTACCAATAGGTTCTTTCAGGAAGGCTGACTATGAATCGCCCAGTATGATCTCTAACAGTATTATTTTTTTAAGTGTTCTTCACAAAAAGATTCTTCTGGGAAGAATTGTCGAGTTGAAGAGAATTCTTCTACTTTCCAAAATCACCCAACTTGTTCATTGAGGTCACTCGAGATCATTCCGGTATTACAATAAATTTCGATACAAGGTGAGTTACAAAGGTACAATGGACCAGATACAATCCAACCGAAATGAGTTTTTTGTAAAATCGGTAATCTTGGACCCAGTTTTATCTGCCCTGTGCATAACAGATCGTAAAAAATATCATTACCAATTAACGTGTTCATTGGGCTACTAGTATCGAAGTTTGGGTCGGCAAGAATCAAATTGGGGGGTATTTCAATTATTTCGGAGTTGAAAGAGACGGAAGGTATTTTTCCCGTTATCTGATCAAGTATAAAACAGGACAAAGTTGCTTAAAAAGAGTTTATTCTAGATTGAATTTTTACACATGTTCTGGTGTCAATGAAAGATGAAATTTGATTTATGCCAATAACTAAAATTTTGCATCTTTTGGTTTTTAGATTTAATTTATCACTTAGATTTTTCGTAATGTAATTGCTCTCAGATCCGCTGTCAAGCAACGCTCTGCAAGTATGTGCTTTGCCAGAAAAATTAATTGCATCAACCAATACTGTTGAAAGAAGTGTATGTTTTTGATCTTGCGTAGAACATAACGAACTTGATTGAGTAGTGCTGTCATCTAACGAAGGGGAATTATTATTCTGAACGTATGGTTTAGAAGTTTATTTATTTGAAGAAGAGTCTGAAGATTGATTTCTATTCATAAAATGTAATAAGGTATTATGTAAGTTACCACATTTCCGACATTTGCTAGCAGTGCATTGCTTCGCAGAGTGATTATTTCTTAGACAATTAATGCATAGCTTGAGGCGTTTTACTTCTTCAAATCGAGCACTAGGTTCCATATTCAAAAACTTCGAACAATTATAGTGAACATGATCTTGAGAACAAATGACACACCTTTTCAAACTATTACTTACCAGTGATTTCAAGGTTCACCGGAAACAATCATTTTTTCATAACTTAAAGTTTATAATGGACAACACCGTTCTTTCAAAAACTCAAGTAATGTTATCAATTCTGGCAATTCTGATTTAGTATTTTTTGCTTCCCACTCTCTTCTGGAACCATGATATAATTTAGTTGCTATTAAATGAATTATGAGGATGTCCCAATGTTCCTTTGGCAATCCCAAGGTTTTCAACGCGCGCAAATGACGAAATGTACCGTCAACCAATTGACGCAAAGCTGTAGACGACTCCTTGTTTACTGTTGGCAAGTTAAATAATGCTTTTATATGATTCGACACTAATAGTTGCTAATTTTCATACCGTTCAATCGAGCCGGACCACCCTATAGCATAATTTGCATCAGAAATTTATAACGCCTTAATAACGTTTGCAGCCTCGCCTTTCAAAGATAACCTAAGATAGTGAAATTTCTGTACCGGCGACAGGGAAGTATTTTCGTGGATTGTATCTTTAAAAAATAACCATTCGCTAAATGAGCCATCAAACGTTGGTAGATTTAGAGCAGGTAATTTAATAATAAAGTTTTGGTTTTTACTGTGGTAACGCGTATGCGCATCGCCTTCATATAGGGAAAACATTGTGTTTCCGAGAAAAACACGCAGTGGCGTAACAATCCTACGTAGGGTGACAGCCCCAATAATTGCCACGTTGGCCATTTGGATTCATTTGTGATGTTTGATACAATTATTGATTTCTACCCACTTGTTTTTGAAAATCTACCTTTATAATATTGGTGCTGCACGAGTGGCACAAGAAAGCATTACGAAATTTAACAAAAAAAATGGATGAGTGTGAACTCAGTTCACCAATAATTGCCATATCAACAATAAAAAATGTCCAATAATTGCCATACTTCTTACCCCAATAATTGCCAAAAAATTCTAATAAAAGATTTGAAGTTGAAGAAAGAGTATTTACAGGTAATGATTGAATATGGTATAGAAAGGATTAAAACTGTTTATTCAACTTTAGGGTACGGTACATTAATTTCGTTCGTCTGAGGGTCAAATTATTGAAAGAATGGTGCAGAGTCAATGGGCCGTAAAATACTTATTTTATGTGAACAATATCTCTGTCCTCTTTTTGCGGGCAAACAAATAAATGTTCTGTTCTTTCTTTGAGGAATTTAATTTTGACCATTTCTTTTTCTATGGCAATTACTCGCTTTATATAAAACTGTAAACACCAGAATAATAATTTTTAATTTCCACATGGATGGAATTATGGATTGGATTATAAACTTCTTCTATGGTATCCATTTGATTTTCATTTTCGTCTGCGAATTCTTCATACGCTACTGAGTCATCATTGCTTTCTTCTGAATTACTTTCTTCCATTTTTTTTACTTCGACAAACTTCTCTTGCGCCTTTTTACATCCAGTTCTTCTTTTCTTTTAATATTTTTTCAGTTCTCTTTCTGCTTTCCCTTTTTCTTTGTTCAATTTCACTTCCTCTTTCTTCTGAGTACTTTTCGTCCACTCTTGTGAAGTTACAACAGATGGTACTCTCTCTGACATTATTTTCCTCTTCACAGTATTCTCTTCTGAGGTTGGCCAAAATAAAGCTTTCATGAACGAAGTATCCTCACTTGAGGAAGTAGCTGCATTATCCGAAACCCTACACAGTTTTTCTCATTAATGAATAAAATAGTGAGGACACTTCCAATTACCCCCAAACAAACACCAATTTGGTTTTGAATTGTTGCCAGGCTTGCGTCTCTCCTGAGGACAAAGTTCATCAATTGATGATTCTACCTCTGGTTTCCGTTTGAGTGCCTCTACTAACGGACGGATACTTATGGGTGAATAATTTAGCCATAAGAGTTGTGCGGACTTCAGCATCAAGGCCTTGTTTTAATATCTTGTCCTACCTTGTGGCAATGTCCACATGAATCACTTCACTAGTTTTTTGAGTAGTAACATCTAAAGCATGTTACATTTTTTAAAGTGTTACTATTGGGGCCTCTCAACTATCAAGAGGGTACCCCTCCTGAGGTGTTATTGCTTGAATTTCACGATTATCTGAAATTATAATCTCATCAGTTAGTGTAAATTTCACTAGTTATTGAGTGGTATCGATATCGTTTTATGAATTTACGAAACATTGTACTCATGTACTCATAAGTGCAAACTTTCTGAAAACTTCGACATTTGCGATGTTTCGATTGAATTAATTTTTTGTAAAAGTTGTTGATGCTTAACGGGGGATAAAAGGGTACAAAGCCTTCAAATCTCTATTTTTTTTTTGAGGTTGATGGGTTTTTCTTCTGGCCGAAGGCTGACTAATTCAGGTTCTTGGGTAGACTCATGACATCTCACTTTTTTTGTTTACCTCTACCCTAGATTCTTGATCGAAAGTAGAGTTCATACTGATTATATAGGGTTTCTCTCTTTCCATAAAAATCTCCATTTTCCTCAATCATCACACTGAGATTTTGTCTATGAATAACTTAGCTTTACAGAACTTCGGTGCATACAAAGACTTCTTTTTGCATCAAAGATCTTTATTCTTGCAATATCTCCTAACTGTTGACGAAGTAAGTTTTCAGGAAATGATAATTATTGTTTTTTACCTTTATTTTTAAAGCTGATTTTTTGGTTCATGGGAAATTATGGTTATAATATATGTATCTTAAAGTAACAGTTAAATGAAATAGGATATTTTTTTTTGACTGTTATTGATAGGAGGTATTGATAATTTTGTTAACGTAGGTAGGATATTTTCACATGTGATTTTAAGAAATAAATCCAACAAAATGGGGTGAAAATAAACATTTTATTTTTATCCAACAAATTTAAACTTCATTAATTCTCATTTAAACTCACTACATACATTACAACAAAAAAATTTGGTGAGGTAAGTTGTCATTAAAGTGGTGGACAGCCCTTGGTAGGATTGACTTAAATTCCTGTAGATGTTTCCATTTGGTGATTTTAGTAATCTAATAACTGTTACTACCGGGTCATCTTTTTGCCTGCCCGGGCGAATCGAGGGATATCTGGAATGTTCATTTCGGGAAAATTTTATTCCTTTCCAGCCCAATTTATCATTTTTGGAAGGAAAAAATATTTTTTTTTCCATTTTTTCCATCAATTCATGTTTCTGATTCATGATTATGCAGAAAAAAAAAACAAAAAAAATTTTTAGGTAAAATCATAATGATGCCATATACATGTACGTGAATTTGAATTGTTACATAAATGAAACTGAAAAGCAAGTTCCATTTTTTATTCATCCGTATGAAAATCATCAATATAGAAAGTATACAAAACTTTCAACTTATTTGAAGTGATATTTCTTGAAACAATCTTTGTCTTTCGTGAAGCATAATACCATTTCACATTTTTCACACTTCACTCTCGAATATGCTTTGATACAAAGCCTGCACCTTTGCTTCGGTTCAATATGTATAGGCCAATGTCCAATTCAATCATATCGAACGTCATCTATCGGGGCAACAGCTTTGGAAATTTTTGTAGGAGGGGGTGTAGCTCTTGGCGAAGAAGATGCTGATGATGGTCTCCCTCGTTTTCGAATGATTTCTTTACCTGCCTTCAAAAGTCCATGAGCAATGTCGGATCTGAATGCAATGAGTGGTTCATACTTGTTACTTGGTGCTTCATTGAAAAGTTTAGAGGTGCATTAGCCATTACAAAATTCTGATTGCAAGCTGGTTTTAATTTTCTTTTCGGTCGTTTTGTGTCGTGAGTCATTTTCATATTTTTCTTTTTGAAAAACCCCAAATATTCTTCACCTTGCTCCCGCAATTTCTTGTTCTTCTGACGGATCGGTGGTTCTTTATTAACCTTTAATTTTCTTTTCGCCCCATTTTCATGTTCAGCATCCAAAATCTCATCATCACATATAGTCGGAGAGCTGCTGATGCACGTTTCATGAAGTGTTTTATGCACCTTGAAATTTTGTTATAATGCATCTCTTGGGTAGTTGTGAAGGTGAGTGTGTGTTGGCTAGACCAATCTTGGGACACCAGGTACTGCGCATAGAGGAAAGGTGCAAAAAAATATGGCCCAAATGAAGTGTTTTATTCAGAAGTCAACAATCTTTAATGTGAAATTGAGCTTATTTTAAAATGGGTAATGAATGAGGCAGACACTTTCAAGGGGGTTAACATGAAAAAAAAAATTATAAAGTTGTTATTTTTTCTTAACTAAATGAAGTGTTTTATTCAGAAGCCAACAATCATTAATGTAAAATTGAGCTAATTTTACAATGGATAATGAATGAGGCAGACACTTCAAGGGGGTTAACATAAAAAAATAATCCAAAGTTGTCGTGTTTTATTAAGAAGCCAACAATCTTCTATGTAAAATTGAGCTAATTCCACAACGGATAATGAATAAGACATTCAAACACCGTCTTCAATTCAATAATTAAAAATAATAACAAAAGGCATACACTTTCAGTGGGTCAGGGCAGGACTTGGAACTACTGAAAAGAGGTGTTTCTATAGAATGCCTCAAATGCCTCTTCTTTATTCTATTTCGAGGAGGACTATTATTATTATAAGCAATTTAAGAGCACATGGGAGGAATGAAAACAATCCATTTTTACCAAATTTATTTGTAGACATAATATTTTTCCTGTCAATAAGCTGCATCTTCTGGTACCTGAATGAACGGGAATATCGTTAACAGTCACATAGAAAACGTGAATTTGAAAATTCATATACTCGGCAAAAACGATGAAAGATTTTGCATTTCGAATTCTGAAAGGTATTTCTGATGGCTAGCTATAAACGTGATTATAAGAATACATATCAGGAGGGACTGTTTTTCTCACTAGCTGAAGATAATGAGTGAATAGCTGATAACCCGAATTTCAATTAAAAAACGCTTTCCTTAATATTCTTGGTTCTTGGGCATTCATCGTTTTTTCCGTGCGCTCTTCATTTGATACGACATTGTTTTTCAATCCCATCCGTATCTGTGCTGGACTTATTGTCTGAAATAATACGTGCTCTCCAAACGATATGTATTAATACTATTCATAAGTAGTAGACTGTGACAGCCTAATACAACCCTGTGCGTTCTTCGATATCACAGACGACCAATCGAAACGCGAGGACTGACTTTCTACCTGCTTATCACTCGCTGATAACCCTGGCAGGGTTGCCAGACTGGGCGATTTATCGACGATTAAGCTACTTTCTTCTTTCTTCCATGCGCAGTACCTGGTGTCCCAAGGTAGGTCTAGCCAACACATACTCACCTTCACATCTACCCAAGAGATGCATTATAGCAAAATTTCAAGGTGCATAAAACACTTCATGAAACGTGCGTCAGTAGCTCTTAGACTAATAACGCAACTAGTTAAGTTTAAACATTACTATGAATATGAAATATAAAATTACGTTCCAAATCGTTGGCGTCAATAACTTCGGATTGATCGGATGAACTCTCATCTTCTGAACAGTTGTAGCAACTAGGTACCATTGCTGGCACTACTTCCAATTTTGTTTTTATCTAAACCAGAGTTAGACGGCCTAACAATGTCTTTTCCCAATTGTTCCAACGTTTTTTGTGGTATATCTACGTTAGCGGAAGTGTGACCGTTGCCCGCTTCAGTTGTATCTGAATATCGAAGTAAAGGTTCGATGGTGAGTTAATATCACAAAATTATTTTCTGTACCATTATCAAGATCTGAATGTACTGGACTACTGGGATCCAAAATGTCTGTATGTAAGAGACCTGCAGTCATATCTAAGAACAGCCTTGAGTTATTAGAACATCAAATACGTAACAAACAAAATAAACTATTGGTGTCATTAGGCTCTAACTCTGTGGCGACAATGTTACTATTATGACCAAAGTTGCATACTTCATAATTAGCCAAAAAAGTTGATTGATTCCCAAAAGAAAAAAGTAATAATAAATCGAAAATTTACAAGCGCTTGTTTCGATTTACCTTCTTTGACCTCTGAGACCAAAAATGTACCTTCGGTGATAGAACTTACATGGTCGTTATCATTACAAGCTAACTGTGGTATACTAGGCCATCTTCTAAAATCATAATGGTTTTGTAAGATCCTCTACGGTTTATTAAGAAAATAAAACTTACCACTTAAAACTACAACGGTATTCTTATTTTAGCCTTCCAATAATTCCTATAATGTCAACCGGTAAATTTGTTAAATTTGTAACTTGTGCTAATTTCAAAATTCTTCTGGATCGATTCATTTCATTTCTAAAAGCAAATACCTGTGGGATATCTCCTAACTACACAAATCGGGATGAATTATGTTTCAAGTCAAAAACTCCTATCTATCAATTAAGTTATAACAGTTCTGAATGATACTTTTTTAAACTTAAATATAGTAAAACATTACTCAGGCGCGTATACAAGGGGGGTTAAAGGGGGTAATTACCCCCCATGATCAGTCAGTCACATAACATAATATTACAATATATATAAAAAATATAGGGAGATATCAAAAAATATAATAAATGAATGAAAAATCAATCACAATTTTATTTCACCTTTACTCCCTGTAACCCTGTAAGATCGCAGAATCCAGTAATTGAATTCAAAATTATTATCAAATTTATAGAATATCTCAGAAGATTATATAGTCTCTGGTATTTCGGGAGAAATTGATGAACCTAAATTTGAATTTATTATTTAGTTCTTCTGTTGCATTATCTTGTGTTCAATAAATATATACTTTTCATTCTACTCATATTGATATGTAGTATGATCAATACATGAACGAATATCATTATAACGGTTTATTTTTACTTACGTTGACAAGGCAAATGTTAGTTATCTCTGGAGTCTGAAGTTTATTTTCATCGAAAATTATGGTTTTCTCTACACTCCAATTTATGAAAAAAATGAAGATCAAACAAATCTGACGTTTTTATTCCACAGTTTCCTAATAATTCAGGTCATTGTGAATGATAAGTTTGTGAAAAGGCCAATATGCATTTGTTTTTTGAAAAATGGTGGTAACGCATAATTTTCTCAGTGATTACCCCCCCCCCTATAAACTTGAGTTGTATACGTGCCTGGCATTACTCAAATATCGTTATAATCCTTACTTTCTACTAGAAACATTATACAAAGTATTAATTTTCATTGAATATCACAAAAAGTACGTACTTACCCCAGAACAATTAAAACGTTGATACAGCTGTAACTTTATGTACTTAGGAGAAATGGAACGAAATACACGCGGGAAAATTTTGGGAGGTATTGCATCAGACTAATTTTAGGGGTTTTAACGTTCTATGTCGAGCTGAGTTCGAAATGATGGTACTTATAGGGCGAAGTCGGTGTGGTGGAAGGTAAAAGTCACCTGATAACGGTGCACGTGGTCTGAATCGTGACGTGGATTAACGAACGCATTCCGGTGTAGGTTTAAGTTTTTTTTATTTATGCATGAATGGGATGATTCATGCAGGTTCAAAAAAATTTGCTTTGTTATAATGAATGGAATGATATTTCTCCCCTTGATTTCATTTGCGAATGATATATATTTCGACTCGGATGATGAAGACGGCAGAGAATCAGAAAACACAGATATTCAGAAATTCATGGATAGAATTGAAACCATTAATACCTTACAATTCGAAAGGCACTTTCGCAACAACGTTCGAAGACCTTTTGAACAAAATGCATACAGTGTACCAAGCTCCAAAAATGGGCCATCCAGAAATTTCTTCAGAAGAAAGTTGCCTCATGTGCACGTAGTACTTGTCCAATGTCGATAGATTCAGATTTGAAGTTTCGAAATTCATTGCATGGAGTGCTATCATCAGAGTCTGCAAAGCACTGCAAGCAGTCAATCAAAGATATAAGATTATTAATTAATCGGCCTTCTCAAAATGGAAGTCGCATTACAGCAAATTATTTTTTGGAGAAAAACCATATCCCAGGTCAGTCATACAGACAGACGAATTATGGATTCTAGAGACAAATCAAGTTTTTTCAGGAATAATTGGTTCAATCGATGGATGGATGGATCCCACATTGAAGTTGTTGCTTCCAGAAATAATCCTACATCATATATAAACCGCAAAGGATTTCATTCTATAGTTCTTCAAGTGATATGTGATCATCAGAAGCTTCTCACAGATGTATACATAGGAGAGGCAAGGTCTGTTCATGACTATACTGTGTTTGTAAAATCAGAGATTTCAAGAAAACTAGATAATGATTCTCATTTGTTAAGGGATTTGACATATAAACTAACGAAACATATGTTAAAATGATTAAGGCTTTCGCGGCCGAGGTTTTCAACAATACTACTCTTCTTCGGGTTTGAAGGCCGTCGTTTTTTGGAATTTCTTCCTTACGTTTCGCTAGCGCGAGTGGCTAGCTTCTTCTGAGGCTTACTAATCTCTCATCTATTATTCCGATGAGTCATCGGAAACGTTAGGAAGAAATTCCAAAGAACGACGGCCTTCAAACCTGAAGAAAAGTAGTATTACTGAAACATATGTTAGTTGGTTTCAAAAATAATGGTCATTTAGATGATCGATAGAAATATTTCAATGTTAAGCTTTCAATTACTAGAATTATTATTGAACACGCCTTTGCTCTACTCAAAGGGCGATTTAGACGTTTGAAGTTTATAGAGGCTATTATTCCTGAACACGTATGTCACTTAGTTTTGTGTGCTACCAATTTACATATTATTTGCATACTATGTGGCGACTATGCTCATGATATTCTGAATATCCAAGATAAAATTATAGTTGAAAGATAACATAATCCTGAGAATCCAGTCGAAATTGGGATTAGGCCTGATTATAATCGCCAAGAACAAATAAAAAGAATCAATATTGTGAATGCATTGCCAATTTAAATATTTGTATATCTACTTAAATATATAGCTCCAATATAATATTACTTGGTGTTAATTCAATTTTTTTTCTCAGCAGATCTGAACGGTTGGTTACAACATTTCGAACTAGAAACACCCCAAGTCTAACCTTTAAGCAGTCATGTGATTGGGAAGTAGATTTTGACAACAGCTCAACAGATGTCTTGAGCAGTTTCCATCTGACAATTTCAACTTTTCAAATGAAATGGTGTTGCAGATTTGTACAGATTTCCTTGCAGTTGTTGAGCCACCCTCAAAGCGCTGATTAATGAAGTCTTATATTGATATTTTACTATTGTGTTAGATATTTCAATAGAGATCTTTACTCTTATTTATTTTAATCAGCAGTTACAACACAACACTGATCTAGTCCTCTACAAAATAATAGTAACCCTTACTTTGATTGAAAACTAAATATAAAATAAGACTTTTTCTTCGACACGAGAACAGTCACATTTTTTTCACCATCTCTTCAAAAATTTCTAGAAATTTATCTTGTCGGGAGATTTTCTCCTTGTGTCTGTCATTGACATTGGGCGCAGTCTTCCGTTTGAAAATTTCCTTTCCTTGACAGCCACCAGCAAAGGATTCATTGGAAATATCTGATAGTTCTTGGCTGTTATCTGCCTTATCTGAAGCTCTTGAGACAACTCCAGAAGAACTATTAGCAATGGCAGGAGGATTAATTTGATTTTATTTATAGTTTTTTCCCATAAATTTTTTTATATGGTAGTTTTTCTAAAGATTTTTCTTCCTTTCTATATCATTGAGGAGTAATGTATAATTTTTTGTCCACCGTGTATTGCGTACATTTTCCCGCTCTTCAGGGATATCTTCTTCAGATTGCACGTTTGTAAGATCATTGTCTTCTGAAATGAAACATTGATTTGTAACAAAACTGAATTCATAATAATCAAACCACAATTTGATGGACAAATCGTCATAAATATGGGCAGTATTGCAGTACATGTAAACATTTATTTTTGTCGGTGATAACGTTTCATAAGCTTTTGTATGCGTCGGTGGATTATTACTAGTTTTATATTTCGTGGATCTGATTTGCCGGTATCCAGAGCTGACTACCATTGTCTGCAAAATAATAGGTGTTTGATTTGAGTGGACTAACGACAGAAAATAATATGCCATGAATGGAAATGCTTACACCGTCATCCCGAACTAGAAAATCCCCATTTTCGTTTCGTACTGTTTGTCCTTCAACCTCTACTAATGAGTAAGGCATGGTCCTCCGTCCTTTTGGCAATTTTCGACAAGCTATTGCAACTCCTGAAAAATTTAAAACATTTATAGGTTAATCGATATCACCCCACGTCCACCTACTAACTAGAGTCTACACCTTTTGCACTCCATTTAATTTCCAAATGCTATTGTTAGCCTTTCAGGGGGTTGCGTGAAAATATGGAGGTAAAAAAAATATATTAATCCACCCCTTTGGCTGGATTTTACTGCCTGAGATTCACTTGATGATTTAAATCTCAAAAGATGTTGGCTACATAAAATTAGTGTTTTAAGTGCCTAGTTGGAAAACCGTAGAAACTAGACACTGGTAGTTCAGCGGGACAAATGGGTGGGTACGTTAATGTTAGTGAAAATACTAAAATAAGTTCAACTAGAGTGAATATATTTAATTATTATAAAAATGCCAAATTCATTTACAATAAACTCAATTTCAAAATAGATAATTACTGACCAAAATCACCTATTTGTATCAGTAAACACCAGAATATCATAAATTCAATTCAATGGAGCTAAATGTGACAATACAGATAACTATACCGCAGTGCACTTTGGTTTTCAATTTTACGGTTCTATATTTGGTTCTAATTTGAATGGTGATACGGTAATGAGGTAGATTTGCCTAAAGGTGACTACTATACTATTAGATTGATGTGAATACTAATATCAGTTGACTTGATATCGAACTCTTGGTGGTATTCTTCAATTTATGCGGTTACAAGGAACGGACTCACCGGAATTGATGAAATAAGCTCTCAGCTATACGGTATGGTCAGGTTTATATACAGGAAAGTATTTGATCTCAGCTAAACGGACTCATCAGGTTTATATACAGGAAAGTATATGATCTCAGCTAAACGGGCTCCTCAGGTTTATATACAAGGCAACGGTGGTGTATTCAACGGTATCAGTTCTACTGATGCCTCAGCAGTCACGAAGCATCCGGAAGGAATAACTTAACCTCAGACGACAGAGACTGCAGGAACTATAAAGATTCAGTATTCGAAAGCAGCCACGGAAGAAACTCCAGGTGGTACCAACTAAACCTCTTGATTACGAATCCTTTGTTGGTGTGCAGATTCCCTATGAGAATTGAAGAAGGTGCCAGCCACGTGCTTTTCAGCCTCTTTTAATCCCTCAGAAGAGGCAGGATACCAATCCAAAATTATGAGAACTTTTCTCTTAATCCCAACAATAGTGGAAAATGAAATCTCAAACAAACTATTTACAGTGAGAAAAAGATCTCTCGGCTTTTTCCAACAAGCTGGACCTCTGCTGCTTACCAAATGGTGTTCCGAAAAAAGGTTTTATTCCGAAATCTCACCGGAAGATCACTCTTTTTTGCATACTCCCCCACACAGTAAAAATCACAGATCACCACCTACATGGCGGGAGCCATTCGGCCACAAAGTCAGTATACGAAGTTAAACATCACAAAATGATGCAAATATTTCCAGAACAGCAACCATTAGGAATGTTATACGATATTGATGGATTTCTAACTACATTTCAAGTCCAAATAATTAATGACAGGTCTAAATAGTTGTTTTGATTTGAAACTCAATTCTTGAATTTTGACATGCGCAGATTGAAATGTCGGAAGTAACCCTGACATGACTTGAAAACGGCATAACCTAACGAAAAGAAGGATCTACACTGTCACCGTTATCACACCAAGATCATACTTTTTAGCGACCTTGACAATGACGTACGAACAAAGGCCTAAAAATAGTGTGGTTTTGTGTGGGTACATCCACACTTATTTTCTCTTCACGCGTTTTATTTTGATTAATGGACTGTATGTTGTTGATAAGCTGTATTCACTACTACACAATTTTTGAGAAATGCATATGAATGTTGAAAATACAAAAAACTTTTGTTCAACTTGCAACTGTCTGTCATGAACGTCTCTGCTCGAATGCCGCGTTTTGCGCGCTCACCTCTCCCAGCAGCGCCACCGGGGTTGGAAACGCGCGATATTTGAAAAAGAATCGAAAGAGTTTTAGCGGTAGCGGCCACCGATCTTTAAATATAACTGGATGAGCATTGCCATATAGTAAAATTACGCCAACTAGTATACGACGTTTTGGAGCAAAGCACATGCGCATTAACGAAATGTCAAACATGGGCGTTGCCGTTGGGTTAGTAGGAAATATTTTCATCTCATTGAAAATGGTCTCGAAAATTAGGCGACTAATTAAAAAAAAAATTTTTAACGTGTGTTCTGTATCTGGAGTCTCAAAAAATACCAGTTTTAAATAATCTATAGTTCAATACTTCATAGGAATTCTGAAGAAGAGGAAATGTTTTCAGTAGAATCTGCGCAACCTGAATTATCAAGTAACAATGAAGAAGTAGCAATTAACAATTATCAAGTAGAAAGTAATGAAAAAGAAGGCATTTATGCACCTAAATCTAATAATAATTCAAGCTTTCGGAAGTGTATCAACCTCTCAGGATAAACTTTGACTAATATTTTTTATTTGTTTTTATATTTCCTAGTTTGGTTTAGGAGAGTTGAGACTAAAATGCCGTTGTTTTCCTGAAGTAGTCCACCAGTATTGTATCTACACTCGTTCACATTCAACGAACAAAAAATTAATCGCAAATCAAATATTTGAAAAAAAAATTGTTAGGATCATTTACTCCGTCATAACCTGAACATTAGAGACGAATATTCTACAATCATTAAAGTAATGAAGTTAAAAGTTGGCCAACTCTTATACTTGTTACTTGATAATTTGGTTGCATGAATCAACTACAGTAAATTAGACGCTTCAACTAATCATTAATAATTGTTCCTTCATTCTGTTCATAATGGAATCCACAGTATTTTCAAGTAAAAAAGACAGGCTTTGTTGAGAAAGTCAAAACTACAAGAAACGAATGAACCTTCTTTCACTATAACTTCGCAACAGTCACATATTAGCCAAACACTTTCACTTGAAAACTGCAAAGACTTAAATGAAATTATGAAATAACTCAACAACTCAACTAACCACTTGAATAAAATTGATTAATATTGTTCTCAATCCGCCACTGATAAAATTGACGCTGTGACGTAATGACATTGACACTTTGGAGCAATGCACAGGCGCACTTTCGATTTGGCATGGTTCAATTTGGCGTAATTTCAGCAAGGGTCGAAAGCAACACTGCTCATCCAGTTTATATTTAAGATCGGTGGTAGCGGCTCAGGAACAAACAAATAGAGAAGAATAAGAAACCTTCATCGGTCAGTGATTTTCGCTATAGTTTTGACAATGATATTTTCTTTCAATATCATTGATCGAAAATGTAAACAATCCTTACAGGAGACAATGCTACGGGATCTCGGAAAACTAAAGTACCACACCAAATATCAGGAAACCAAAACGAGGAAATATAGTAAATCACGGTATGACTTGCAATCCATTTTGACTCATGGGAATCATAATACTAATTTTATTCACGGCAACGGAATGAAACACCTAATCGAAGAGAATGACGAGACGAAACCAAATAGATTTATAACATAAAACATCAATGATGAATGCCCAAATGAAACAAATCGAAGCAAGTACTATCCAAAAGTGTATTTTTCTGCAGTATTATCGTGACGTCGAAAACGAAGTGTAACACCGACACCAGCGTTATGGCCATAACGAACTGCACGATGTAACATCGAGTCAATTGTGTTGACACTTTTTAAATTCCGAACTCAGCTTCGGTTACGAGAATTTGCTAGTACATGCGCACTAATGCATTATATTTACCGTCACTCAAATATGTATTTTTGTTTGTATATAATCCACTTATGCAAATTTTAATTTTCATTCAATTTCAAATCTGAATTTTAAAGGTGTCATGTGTCTTTATCTATGTACTCCCACCAGAAAGTTATTTGTTGCGTGCTATACACATCATTTGTTTTCCAGTTTCAACAAATCATTCTTCAATGAAGGATGACTTTGAAACTATTCTTAGGTAAATTTCTGTTTATAGGCTTTTCGTCGCGAGATACCAGGTATTTCACGGTACGTACCGAAGCGGTATATGACTATCTCTCTCTTATCTCATTCTGTTTCCTTTCATACCAGACGGTCGCGAAAATGGAAATGGTATCTCACTCTGACAGCTTGTCGAGTTTTTTGAGATTGAGGTTATGTTACGGAGCTCTGCTCTAGTTGTTTTCATTATTATCGTTGAATGAATGAATGAGACAACACGCCCTAGTTTGAGTTTGATTGATCGGATTCCATTATTGCTTTTAAATTTCCCAAGATCATCAACAACAATTCAAAATAAATTTTGACGTTGAATGTCAAAGTACCAGACAGTTGATACCGAGCTGCTACCACGGTATCTAATTTTACGTACCGTTGATGTACACTCTGCGACAAAAATGTTCATAGCGATAGTCGCGAAAACGCGTCGGTAGGCAATTGGTACGTTCCGTTACATACCTGGTATCTCGCAACAAAAAGCCTTATAACTGTTAATTTTTTTTTTGGGATAGGCTAATCAATCGATTCATAATGTGATTCATCACTACTGAACCTATCAGATTGCTTTTTATCATCATGATCCATATCAACTTGAGATATAAGGAAAAGATTCATCACCAACTGTAAGAAATGGTATATTCTTTTGGGCACCGTCTTTGGGATGCTTGACATATATTATCTGTCACAAGTCTCCATAAAGGTTGGTGGGTAGTGCTCTTCAGATCTCTAGTCATGTGGAACCAATGGAAAGGTGAAAGGCTTCGATGATAACATAATTTGAGAGGTTTGGTTCATGACTGTTTCAATTACATATATATTAATTATATTTCAGGAAGCTGCATCTCTTGCCCAAGTCAATAGTTTTTTACCATACATCCATCATGTCCAAAGTATTCACTATGTTATTTCATACATTCTTGGATATGATTCGAAATTTCCTCTCGTGACAAAAGCTAAGTTCTTCTTGTATCTTCTTGATAAGCTAGGATCGTCAAGCAGCGTCAAATTGGATATTAAAGTACTTGATTGCTATTTTTATGAGGTACTGCTTCCAGGAAGGTTTCAAGGTAGACATATCTCTAGGCATGTTTGGAGAATGAGTAGGGGTAGGTAGTTTGTTTTTCAAAAATTCAATTGCGCACGGCTCTATTGAAGTATTTCCATCAATATCAATAAGTTTCCTGCACCACTTGTGGATATATTTGAATAAGATCTGAATTCACGAATTCGAAGATGAAATTTCGATAACATGTTTGTAAAAGTCGTAAACATAAACATTTTATATCAATGACGTATATTACGTCAATGTTTGACCTTCACAGACAACTGTCAATAGACAACTTTAGTTTGTCAACTGCCACCAAATAGCGTATCGCTTAGCTTGAAATCAACATGGTTTATCCAATTAATTTTTTTTCGAAAAAGTAACTGAAAACCGTTTGTATAATAGAACCAGTGAATATAAACCTAAATGAACACTTGAGAAATAGAAAACTATTAAAATAACATAAAACACCGCAGTCTATACATACCCTTTTCGTACATTCCATACAATTAGGAGTTTTGCATATAATGCAACAATGGGATGTCTTTCTTCTTTTACTTGCTGGACATCTTTGACATGCCTTCCTCGTGTTGAATTTGTCTGATGTTTATTCTGACTTCACGAGTAATGCGAAAATACTGTGACCTTCGTTTCATTTCAGGTTCTACTAATGTCATTGCTAATTTTTTATGAAATTATATCTGGTAATCTTGAGATTATCCCTATAAGACTGATACAAGATATAGGAATTGACAGAAGAAATATCCAATATACTGAAAAAGATCGCCATTGGCCATCGTCTGGTTCTTCTACCCGAAGAATAAACACTACATTTTTCATCAAGGCTATCTACGTCACCTTTTGTATTATTATAATACGAAATCATTTCAGGTTTACCATCATCATCTTTATCTTCTATGTGGTGAACAGAAGAATGACGGCTTTATTTTTTTTCGTCACATAAGATAACATCGTCATATTATTGGTGTATCCATATAAAGATGATCCTACCTCCCTTGTTCGTTTTCGAAGAAACTCTACGGGGATTTTCTTCGTATTTCCCTACAGAGTCCCCACGTATGTGAGTTTTGCTTGCTTCAAAGCATCTATTAATTCCACAGAAGAAAGCCAATTTTCGGCAGTTATATTCCCATTTGTACCAAAAATTGGCTTGGCAAGCCTAAGTACGGACTGAGTTGGTTTAGAAAAATGTTTAGTTCGTTTGGCAAGTCATATCTGTCTGAGTTTTTACCGCTATAATTATATGCATTCAACAAATATCCGGTCTTGACATCGGTTAATGCCATTATTTTGATGCCTAACTTACTAGGCTTCTTAGGCTTAGGCATATACATCTTGAATTTAGAACGACCTCTAAATGAGACCAGCATCTCATCTACACATGCACAAGAACCTCTTATGTAAACTTTTCGGCAATTGCGAATGAAATCTGTAAAAATGTCTGCAGTCGGATCAAGAGAATCTTGATTTCTTTGTTCAACTCTAGTTTCAGGATCCTCAATAGTGCTGAAAGAATGACTGCGAATCGGTTTGCGTTTGTGATGCACCTGAATATGTTACGACCTGTTCCACCAGTAGCGAAAATAGACCGTAAATCTTCATGATTAGACTTGAAAATTGAAGTTAACAACAACAAACCTATAAAAGCTTGAAGTTCTGGGTTATCCATATCACGAAGATCACTCGAAGATTCATTTTTGTACTTCAATCTCATTCTTTCCATATTCGTCCAAAGAAGAATGATGTCAAGAATTTCATCATTGAAGAGGGCTCTTCCTCATTGACAGCACGATTTTTTAATCCTGGATATTTGATCACTATACTGTGGTCCAAAGTACGCGTATTCTTAGCATATGGAGAAATTCTAGACCATTCGTATCTATTTTTACCATAATAGTAACTTGTGTTGGAAGGAGGATCGGGTATGTCAGCTTCATTAGTTTCATCAGTACCTTCCATTTCAATTCGGATTCGGTGTCATGATCACTTTGTATATAGTCAGCATCTGATTCTGCGTCACTTGCATTGCTCAGATTGTCCTCTTCGTACCATTGCAACAATGTCTCCTCATATTGTTTATCTTCATATCTTACAGGCGGCCGTAGCCGTTTTGAGGTCCCGGCTTATCATTACTACTCATTTTTAGTCCTTTACAACAAATAAATAATCACGCTCCTAAATAAAAAATATCGCGTATAAACAGACCTGACGTCAATTTGACCCCTACGAACTTTCAGCAGTTGATTGTAAAGAACTTATTCCCAAAATCAACACGCCTTAAGGGTGCGCTTGTGGTTGAAATTCCTAAAAATTTTCGAGATCACTCGTTCCACGGAACACGTGGTGTCCATACGGATCACTTATGGTAAGAACAGAGAATAGAACGCGAGATCAATCTGACGCATCAAAGTTCATCTTCAATGACCTACCTCCAAGAATAATCTCACGTTCTAGTATATTCAATAACCATTCAAAAATTCCGTAGTGATCATAAAAAAAACACAAGACGAGTTTGCTGGCAACAACATTCTAGAGTGTGCACGCGTTCTGAATATTCTATAAATGCAGTGATATGTGTTTTAGATATTTTCAGTTCAACCCAGGAGATTATAAAAAATAATAATGATTTCACTCACCAGAAAAAATGGCATTTTCTCACTTCACATATCCATAAAATTTTATCACAATTCTCACTCCTATTCGCTCACACGTAGCAACGTGAATAATATTCAGATGAATTGTGATTCTACTTCTAAACCGAGCTTTTGAATTGAGATCACAATATTAGGATTATATCCACTGGGAAGTCTTCTAGAGTTGGAGCAATGTAAACTAGTGTACAGGATAATCAACAAACAAACAAAATCGAATATAGCTCTAAGATTTTCACATGACATCCACTCTAGTACAGGGAATAGGGAGCCAGCTACTCGTGTCCATAATGCATAATTAGGCAGGAGTTATTTTATTGCATGGATAGTTGCAGTCTGACGTACTTAACCTAAAAACACAAAATACTTACAAAAATGGCGAACGGAAGTGCCGTCATTTTGTGAAAAACCGTTTGGGCCTGTATCTCCGTAACCGTGCACTTCAGGCCCACAACTATCGGGACTTTTTTTATAGATAATTAAATTTCCTATCTTTTTTATCTGATAATTTTTTTTGTAGCACTCACCGTTCACGACTTATATTATTATTACTTTTTGTTTATTCACTTTTTTACCGATATCTCTTTAAATAAATGTTCAAACAATAAATTGTTTATAATAAAACTTTTGCATCGATAAATTTTCTACAACTTTTATTCGAAACTTTTTTCTCTAAAGTTAATATTTTCGAAGTTACAACGCGTTAATTTCAATCGTCTTGTATGTGGGAGATCAACTAGAGTGCATTTCATGCAAATGCAGAACTGGCTGTGGCAGAGCCTGTGGGTGCCAAAAAGCAGGATTGGACTGTACGGTATTCTGTGAGAACTGCACAGAGAAAACGTGCACTAATCAGCTGAAAGTAATCGTCAACAATACAGAATTGTGCGACATCGATGAAGATATTGGTGATGATTCTAACGACAAATCAATAGAGGCGTTACAATCTTTATATGCCACTGACGAAGATAACGAAGAGGAAGAGGAAAATATAACCAACATCGAAAATTCACCACCCTCGAAACGCCAAAGAGTCAGAGAAGACATATGATTCATTTTGGTGTACATTTGTAAAAATAAATTTCACATATATTATTCAATAAATATTCCATTTTTTATTTGCGTGTGTAATTATGGTAGTAGTTCTTAAATCAATTATAGTAATATAGTAATATTAAATTGTATAAAAGAAATTACAAAGAAAAAATTTTAATGGGTATTCGCTATTTCTTGTAGGTAATAACTTGAATTATTATTTATTTATTAAATCAAAAAAATTCTAAAATCAATTTTTTTGTATTATATATCGGATTCGCTACATCATTACGCTATGCATACTTCGTTCTTAATAACCTTGTACTCTGTAGAACGACATTGAACGCGTTGTAACTTCAAAAATATTAACTTTAGAGAAAAAAGTTTTGAATAAAAGTTGTGGACAATCAATCGATTTAAAAGTTTTATTTTGAACAATTTATTGTTTAAACAATTATTTAAAGAGATATCGGTAAAATAGTGAATAAACAAAAAGTAATAATAATATAAGTCGTGAACGGTAAGTGCTACGAAGAAAATTATTGAATAAAGAAGATAGGAAATTTAATTATCTATAATAAAGGTCCTGATAATTGTTCGCCTAAAGTGCACGGTTACGGAGATACAGGCCCAAATGGTTTTTCACAAAATGGCGGCACTTCCGTTCGCCATTTTTGTAAGTATTTTGTGTTTTTAGGTTGAGTACGTCAGACTGCAACTATCCATGCAATAAAATAACTCCTGCCTAATTTTGCAAAGCAAAATTCTCTATTACCTGTATTACTCACATAGTACAAGGTCATCACATCACATTTATTTATCCAGAGTAACCACAAATGCAGGAATCAACAATCCAATTAGTCGAGCCTTCAATATATACAATCAATTACCGAAAATCGTTAAAGAAACAACTTCCCTAAGTAAATTTACAAAAGAATTGAAAACATACCAGGATATTCTGTAAGTGTGTGTGAGGTAAAATAAAAAATGGAGTTGAAACTGTTATATAGTAGTCGAATAGGAAACTATTGTATATTAACTCATGTCAAAAAATTTAATAATGTAGGTAGTAAAATAGGGTGATATATTCAAAAACAAAAATATGTACAAGTAGGGTGTAAATGTTTATATGATAATATAGACTAGCATAAAAAACAGGAAAAGGTTGAAACAAAGATTGGTTAGTTTATATAGGATAAGAACATCGTTATGATTCATTGTAGTATCTCGATACCAATGTCATTACATCGCATAGAGATTGTTATCTAATAGATATTATAATTATACTTCAGAATAATAAAGTTTTCAAAAAAAAAAAAATATTGCTTAAATGGAAATATCAACAATCAATTAATTTTTTCAGCACATAGACCAGAATTCGCAAAGACATAGCCACTTAACTTGGCAACACAGGACGTGCACATGATTGTCATCTCAACTGCGAGAGTGACGATACGTGGTGAATTTTTTGAGTTATTACTACGGTCTACGTCATCAATTCTTGATCAAGCCCATAGGCACCTAGATAGCGTAGGTCGGAAAAAATCAGTATTTCGAAACCTTAGTATAATGAAAATACTCACATTTCCAATGTAGCTAAGCCGAATAACTGATTTTTCATAATTTCTTTTGAACAGTATCATCTGAAACATACCAATTTTCTTAAGAGCGTCTTCATCTACTTCCACCAGCCACCCATTTAAATTTATCGTCACAAATTTAGAGTACTCAGACATTTCTCAGCAATGGGAAGAATGTGATTATTTCATTGGGAGGTTAGCCACAGACAACATCAATCACATTAAAAATATTTTCTCCCCCTCCTCTACTTCTTTCCGCTCAATATATGAAGGGTGTTCTCCATAGACCGCAAGATTCCGCTTACAGCCTCTTGAAGATTGACGTCATGACTTACTCGTTCGAATAGAACTGCTTAAAGACGCTTCACGTGTCTTAGGCGCTAAAATATAGCTATGATTTGCGAAGGTTTTGAAGTTGACGTAACCATATGGCATTATACTTGTCGGTGCCTGTGAAATAACAAATTTTACGTATATTATTCGATACATCCATTCAATAGAGCCTGAGAATTAACAGTGTAATCCCCTAGGGATTAAAGGGTTCGGCCTCCATTTTCCTCTTTTCCGATGTTTCTTTGAGATCTTAGAAACAGTTCGTCTTCGACTGGTTTCAGAAAATCTTCATCATCTGTGAGTTCATGCAGATCTCCTCTTGGAATGTCCATGATAATTTAGAATATACCTTATATAATTGTATATTATGCAACGATCGTGTAATGATGGTTATTAATACATGAGCATAAACCGGGATACGAAACGAGCCGAAGGTGAGTTTCGTATGGTTTATGCGAGTGTATTAATAACCATTACATGAGAGTTGCACACGCTATTTTATCTACACCCAATGAATAATGAAGAACTAAAATTATTATATTATTACGTATTTATATTGAACACAATAATAGTAGGTAATCAATCGTATTTCTTTGAAAAATTCTACAAAATTATAATTAATGGTATAACCACGGAAAATACAACAATGAGAAATGAAAAGAAGAAAAAAAAAAGAAAAAAAAATTCTGCCGACGTTAGGAATTGAACCCGGACGTAATTATTCACTACCGGCGCCTCTGACCATTCGGACATGAGAGCTCATATAATTATGTTGAAAATAAAAACATATGTCTTGCATTTGTCAAATGAAAAATATAATCCTTTCGATTGTATTTTTTTCTTGTCTAAGACATCTGTGGAGGGTCGCTGGTAATTCTTCTATATCCCTGCTATTAGACATTTTCATACTATTATCGAAAATTGACTAAATTCTTCAAGAATTCAATACCTACTGTTTTTGACTTGACAAACGTCAAAATGCAAAGCTTGCACATCATGCTTGATTGAAAAATAATGGGTTTCTATTGGTTGAAAATCTGTATCGTAATGAAAATCTGTATCATAATGGATTTCATTATAAAACGGGTTGTGGGCATATAAGTGTATTATTAGAGTACGGGTGTAGATAAAACAATATAATACAACCCAATTCACAACTCTTATCTAATACACAACACAATTCGAACTAAACCACAAGACATTATTACTAATATTTATCAACTACAATAACGACAAACTCAATATAAAATAAACAGAACCATGAAACACTTGAAACAGGTAAATTATCATCGTTCTGACACCTGAACATGAGTTAACTAGGCGAAATCAGCTATTAAGATATTGAATAGTTAACCAGTTGGTGAACTTCTGTAGTCCCAAGTTACAACGAGCCGATCAACGATAACCAGTAGTCAAGACTTAATCTGTCGTGTTACAAACGGCCCTAAATAAATCTGCGAGGATACCGTATTCTACATTGTACCACAACTTTCTTTGTATACTGACGCTACTGACTTCACAAACAATACTGTCTGTGAGTGCTTGATTGAAAAAAGTTGTAAATTCATATGTTTTGGCTAAGAATGTTATTTTTCGAATGCATTGCTTTGGTTATTCATCGGCATTCCGTTTTCTATTATAAAATTTGTGTTTCTCCACTATAACATTGGTGGCTGGAGTGAATTTCGACTTCAAAAGCGTAACAATTTCATCGTAAGTATGGTTGATGCTTTATCTGGGAACAAGTGTGTTTTCAGGATTTCGTCGGGGATTTCTTACGTTTTTGACCCTAGCAAGGTAATCAAATTTGGAACTTTTTGGTGAAAGTCTGTTATCCCCACACCCACCTATTTTTATGCGTAGAACACGAATCTGAAGACAAAACGCGTTAACTTTTGACGGATGTCTACAAGCATCTCACAACCCAATAAACAATGTTTGTCTAGTGTTTGACATATGTGTCAATGACTGGTTCAAATCATTTTTTCGTTAATCAGTAATTGAAACGAGTTTTTCGCAATTAACACATTAAAATGACCAGTTGCACCAACAATTGAAGACATAAGTAGAAAAAGGTGTCATGTCACATTTTAAAACTTCCGAGATATTCAATAACCCAGATAGCACGATTACGTTCTGAAAACATTCTCAGAAGCACTCACCGAAACATTTGAATATTCTGAGAATATTTCCACAACACGGTTCATATATTCTCAGCATTTCCTATGCGCATATAGAGTGGAGTGGAGTTCACGTTACCAAATCCTTCTGAGAATAATTTGAAAAATATTCTGAGAACATTCTCCGAACGTCGTGAAACATTCTGAGAATATTCTCATACATGTTCTCAGAACATGCCATGAAGTTTTCTCACATTCTCTGTCACTTCTTAGAATTGTTCGAAATGTTCCCAGTTTCTTCTGAAAACGATTCAGGAAACATTCTGAAAAACTCATCGGAATATTCTTAAAACCTTCTCAAAACATTCCAAGTTTCATTTCCTGCAAATTGTGAATATTCTATGGATATTTATACAATATTATTGGTACATTCTTATGTTCTTATTCTTATGTTCCCAGTTCCTTCCGAGAATGTTTTTGAAAATATTCTGAGAATATTCTGAAAATATCGGGGAACATTCTGAAAATATTATCAGAATATTACTATAATCTGGCTAATATATTCTCAGTTGATAGTATGTACTTATTTATATTGAAATTAACATTCTCTGATCCCTCTTAGAATTTTTCTGGAACATTCTCAGTTCGTTCTGAGAATGATTTGGGAATATTCTGAAAGTATTTCCAGAATATTTGGAAAATTCTGGAAATCTTTTCAGAATATTACCATAACCTGCCTCAAATATTCTTTATTGATAATATGAACTAAAATGTTGGCTGCAAATCACATGCTCTGATCCTATTCAGAGTTTTTTGGGAACATTCCGAAAATAGTCCTGTCTTATAATCAGAGTACATCATGGTAGAATATTCAAAATAGTTCATTGAGCAATGCTATGAACGTTTTTGGGTCTTACGTATTATCTGCAATTGAGGCAGACATTTTTAAATGCAATATGGCAATGACCGAAGTGTCCTTTATGCTACGATGCGCATATAAGAACACTTTAAACTATGAAAGTGACTTCCATTGTCTTGATAATTCTTCACCCAATGAAAAAATCTCAGATGTACGAAATACCCTTGAATCATGTACACCCCCTGGCCATCTACAGTCTACATCAGTGAACATTAAATTTGAAGTACATATAGCTTGTAATACTAGTGAATAATATTTCTTTCTGTTGAAATAATACATCCCATTTTCGGATGGTTTCTTTATTGGTATATGGCTGCCATCTAATGCTCCTATAGCATTTTGAAGGCCATATCTACAAAAAGATTGTGCTATCAATTTGCACAGATATTTGATAATTGCACTAACAACAAGATGAATTGAATTATGCACAGTACTTTTGGCTACTCCAAATCTATCCCTAATTGAGCGGTAACTTTCGGGTGTGCCCAAGGTCCAAAATGTTACAAGCAACATTTTTTCTACAGATAATTGTGTTTGACCTCCATATATATTCTCGTCTCGTTTCATAAATTCCGGATATTGGGAGAGGTGTCCTAATACAACTTCGACTGTTGAACGACTCATGCGGAAATGTGACCTGAAAGTATCTAACTGGAAGGAAGGAATTACATCTTCAACATAGTTTCTACTCTTTGGTATTTTCCGATTAACAATCCTGAAAGAACAACAATGACTAGAGGCATAATTTATGTCAGAAACAGCAAAATATACATACAAATTAATGATTTGCTCTATGATTCCTCCGTCTAAAACATTTATGTCGTCCAATTCAATGAATTCTGTAATTCTGTGACGATAGTTTGTTATTATTGCTATTAGATTAGCACATATCAAATTTGGATCCATTTTACATTAATACAATAACCAGAGACAACTGCAATAACATACCACTTGTCGAGGTTATTAAAAACAACTAAATGATGAAATGATATGCGTCAAATGTCTGTCTAGCATCAAACTGATCAAACCACCGTTGTCTTGGGTTTTCCATTGGTTCCGGAATGGCACAACAAAACGCACCTGAGCAGTACTAATTCATTTCCAAAGTGCCCTCAGTCTTGTTCTAGACATGCTCATGAATTTCAACATTGAATAATTTGGTCTTGGTGAACTAATGATAAAAGCAGTTACCTGGTTCCGATGATTGGTGTTCCTCAGCCTGTATGGCATGATCTGAAAAAAATGTATGAGAAAATTATGCACCAAAATGAATTGTAGCTGTTTATTCTATTTCATCACTGATCAGTTGAACGTCATATAGTTTTTTATTCATGAATCTAGTTTGGTGTGGGCAAATTCAAGTTCTGTGATTCGTTCTTCAGTAATACAATTCACAGTCATGACAGTGAACAAAAGAATCGAAATTTTCTGAATAATGTTATAGTGTTGTTTATAGTATCTTGACTAAGTTTTATGATCTAGTCACCTGTAGTTTTTTACATATATATATATATATATATATATATATATATATATATATATATATATATATATATATATATATATATATATATATATATATATATATGTATGTCAATCCTACATTTTGATGACAAAAAATTTCGAGGATCCTACACTTCGGACCCAAAGCCGACATTTCGGGGACGTCCCCAAAGTGCAAGCCATAGTTTGGGTCTAAGTATATTACACTTCAGGTACGAGGTACCGAAACTGCAGCATTTTCAAATATCGTTCAGTTTGAGTACATTTTGATAATCTGTTTTTGCTACAGTTTCGGGACTTCTGAGATGTCAGGCTGTATGTATGTCCATGATTTTTTTTAACTTCTTTACGGATTGGAATCGAACATAAATTAATTCAAAATGTTTTGATACCGTTATGATACATAAACACATACCTATGCATGTGAGAATTTTTGGGGTTGGGGTTTTTGTAAAAAATCCATATATTATGGATGGCTGAAGTTTTTATAGTATGTGGGGGTTTTCGGAGTCAGAGATTATGATATATTTGCAACAATTCAAGATGTCGTCGAGTTTTGGGATTCCACTGAAAATTAGTAACGACTACCAGAAGTCGACGAAGGGATGACACAAATTCATCGGATTTTAAGTTGCTCAGGCGTAACGTAGACAGCAAGGAAAATATCAAATTTAATTCAAATCCGTACAATCAGAAAATGTTATCACCTTCGTCAATAAAACTTATGTAATGTTCAGTGAGAATCGTGTCAATTGATAGCGATGAAACAATTCGTGTGATGTAGAAACCGAAAAAACCTTTGTTATCAATGATAGATATAAAAAAAATGGATAGGTGGTGTGATTTTTCAATGGTACGAGAAAATAATGCGAAAAGAGTGAACCACATAAGACAAATTCTAGGCTCTAGCCTAGGTTAGGTGTTCGGTTCGCGCCTTGTAACAAATCTATTACTGAACATTGTTACGCTATTACATCTTTTACGAAATGTCCAGAAATCTATTACACATTGCATTTGTCTTGACTGAAGTGTGATTGAGTTTTCAGTGTCATCTATTAACAAATGTTTGTATACCTTGTATTATTCTTCGCTGTTGTTTGCCTTACGGCGTACTGTTTTCTGATAGGTTGTTGAATGAAATGGAATAAAAAAACAAAACATCTCATTCACTAGCCAATCAAAACCCAGTGCGCGATAAACAAAGGTGTTTTATGCGAACCATCAAGGAATAACAGATGTAAGAAATGGAAAATCGACACTTGTTTTCTCCAAACTTTGATAATTGAGTGAAAGGTTTCAATGATATTCAGACTGGATTGGTTGAAATTTCCTTAGTATGTACCCTCTGTCCAGATTTGTAAAGAACTCGTTAAAATCTGAAAAGAATAGGACGGGAGTGTCTATTAGGGATCAATTACATGGCTTCCCTATCGTGTGAATCTGCATTTAAAAAAAGTGTATATCATGTTATCACTCCTTTTGAATAAATAGAAACCTTGGTTCTTTCCTTCTGTATGCAAGCTAACATTTTCACAGTCTACACTTACACATAAATTATAAATGTATGTGTTCTGTGGAAGCTTAAACTGAGCTCAACGCTCTTAACCCAATAGGCACATACGCACGTTGAAAAGATATTACATAACCAACCGTTGAAATACAGTTAAAATGTCGCGGGAAATGACGTTTTCTTGCATCGAGAATCATATTATTGAGAAACGTTGTATTTCAACGTATTATTATAATTTACTTCATGCGCGATCTGAACGTTTATTTACAACGTGTTGGTATATTACTAAGTATACGAATTTATATATCATTTATACCTTAAAGTTTTCCATCAACGTTATAAAATAATATATCTTGACCCAAATACTTGTGTTGATTCAGAACATAAATGTATATTGATAATGAATAAACCTACATTAGTTTAAACCTTCATTAAATGGCAGTGCAGTTGGCCCTTTCCAAAACATGAATGATCTACGGCATTGACGAAAAATTCCACTTCTGTTTCTGAATTGATTGCCATTTTTTGGTATCATGTGTAAGTATATAATCAGGAAATGTTTGATTTAGGCTACGACGTCCGTAAGAAAAATGAAAGGAAAGACATGACTTGGACACGAAATCACTAGTGTCATCTACCCATAGTATCCATCCCTTCAAATGATATATCCATATGGTTGACTAACTAATATCTCTATAACAATGGCTTCATCATGTGAACTAACAGAAGAATTTGGCTGAAGAAAGGAAAAGAAGCCTTTCAATAATTACCCAACCCATAAGTGAGTATATTTTCATATATAAATTAGATATATAACATAGTTTATGCCAGAACCGATTTGAAATTCACATGGAAAACGAAAAAATTAAAAACTTCCTCATATAGCTCATGGAGTTGATAGAATCCCTAATTTTTTATGTAATTTTCCCATTCCCTATTATATTACTACTATAGTGCATTCACGTTTTTCCTCACCTCGCGCGACTTTCATTTGTTGTTTCATTCGTTTTAAGCTTCAAACTGTGGTCATCCAGTAAATAACGCTGTACTATATCGATCTATATATTCAGATGAGCCACTTCATGTAATTAAGATTGCACTGCACAGGTAAATTCGTTCAATCGTATAATTCTTGAATCAGGGCATTTCCCAATCGAGCCTAAAAATGTTTCAATAATATAGAAAAATGGATGACTCGAAACAAAAATTTATGAAGGCAATGAAGAGAAAAACGAGGAATTTTTTCTTCGAGTTTTTCGGGTTATCAGGCAACCACAATCCAAATATCGCTATTATACTGTAGATGGCAAAACAAAAACGCTTCAAATCCTCTTTACATAGGCGCTGATTGGTTTCACCATTGTTTAAAGACATACATAGTCAACCATATGAAAATATCATTTCAAGGGATGGATACGGGTAGATGACACTAGTAATTTCGTGTCCACGTCGTATCCTGAATCACACATTTTCTTGTTCAGTTACGCATAATTCCAAAAGATGGCAATCAATTCAGAAACAAAAGTGGAATTTTTTGGTCAATGTCGTACATCATTTATGTTTTGAAGAATATTTCAATACTTAATCTTCCATTTCCTCCATAAACTTCTACCGTCAACTCTTCAATAAAGTTTCATCAAGTTTCCTTCAACATTACAGTCGAACTGACATACTGAACTCTGTACCTATTCTTCCCCAGGCCCGGTTTCACCAACTACTTCAATCTCAATTCTGAAGGTATCTGATAGTTTTAACCCTTCAGTATTGGCTATTGGCTCTGGGAATGCGGGTAAAATTAGAAAATGCATTTCCTATCATTGTGGCCAGACGAACAAGGATTGGAACTGCCTGTCCCATGGAGTGTACTTCTTGCCCTAGATGTCTAGAAACCCTGGTGGTGGAATTGATGCGATATTGTTTAGAATTCTATGGCGACATTTTCACCATTTCGTGTTGTTTTGCTCAATAACGTCTCTAGAGACGCTGCCTGTCGACATTAGTAAAGTCATAATAAAATTTGATATCAATTTATTTCATTTCTGAAAGATATGAGTTCCGCACCCAGCTGAATTCGAGTTGTCCTATTGTGCATCTTAGTTTTGAGAAGTCTCGTTATTTATATGTTACTTCGTTTTCCATTCAGTGGTGCTAATAGTTTTGTTTGTGAGCTAGTAACGTGTGCGATATTACCGCTATAATAATGTTGATGGATAGTGTGAAGCCGCAGATAATACTTTCATTTGTGTGCAGTACCGAATTAGAAATAGTATCTGAATTAATGAATGTATAGATATTATCTTCACCTCAATGATTTTCAAGCACAATGGAAATATAATTAGAACCGACTTTGACATTTTTTTCTGTTTCGAAGAGTCGACTATCTGCATTTCGATTTGAGGTAAAGATTTGTTATTATGATAATGTATCGTCATAATTTAAAAATATTTTCGCAAGAACTTGCGTATTCCGATGTGTACCTAGGTACTGTACAAATAATAAGTCAAAGTGCGTCACATAAAAAACGAAAAAATTAAAAACCTCCCCATATAGCCTATGGAGTTGATAGAATCCCTAATTTTTATGTAATTTTCCCATGCCCTATTATATTGCTACTATAGTGCAGTCACGTTTTTCCTCGCCACACGAGACTTCCATCTGTTGTTTCATTCGTTTTGTGCTTCAAACTATGGTCAGTCAGTAAATAACGGCTGTACTATATCGATTTATATATTCAGATGAGCCACTTCATGTAATTACGATTGCACTTCACAGGTAAATTCGTTCAATCGTATAACTCTTGAATCAGGGCATTTCTTAATCGAACCTGAAAATGTTTCAATAATAGAAAAAGGGAAGACTCGACACAAACATTTCTTGAGGAAACGAAGAGATAAACAAGGAATTCTACAAGCCTGAAAAAACAATGAATTTAGATCATTAATAAGCATGTACGATTCTAAAGAAATTTTGTAGATGTGGTAGCAATAAGAACAAACCTCGTGAAGTATTGGTCAACAATTAGTGATGGGCAACTCGAGTTGAATTTTCTCTATTTCGAGTTGGAAATCGGTATAATTAGAATACCTCCGCCCTAGCGTATCATCCGTATGACACCAAAATACATATATGAACGATAAATAAATTCATTTTTTATTCAAATTACACGTACTTTAATTCATTACAATGGTTCCCAAACATATTTATGCTGAATCTGTCCTAATTTTTCTAATATCGCTACGAAGCAAAGTCATTTATATTGTTGAAATGAGAAAAAATTCATCCAGCCAAATCGAGTCAACTCTGGTTACCTGAATATCAATTCGAGTTGCGTTTATCCCGAGTTGGCACATCACTATCAACAATGTTACGCCTCTCACAAAAATTGATGTTTCCCATTTACGTAATATATGTAACCGAACCAATTTTATGCGGACAACCAAAATGAATTGGTATTTACTGATTTAGACTGGTACTAACCACACCATTCAAGCGACTTTGGTTATTCGTTTGGTTATATATTAGTGACGTCATAAATCAGCTGTTGAGTGTCATAGTTATCGACGCAAAATTTTGGTATTTATGAACCTATTAGGCATTCCATATCACGTGATGTCTGGGGGGCAAACACCAGTTTTACCACGGAAACCACATTCTTTTGAATGAATCAAACGAAAGTTCCTGGGGGGCAGATACCATAATATTGATTCATTTGACATTTTTGACAAGTATCTGGGCTGCAATTCTTGAAATTAATCCGTATACGACTCTCGTGTTGTGTCGCAGTTCAACACATTCAGTCCATATAACTATTTCAACGTCACTTTATTTGTATGAAAATCCAATCCGTATGACTCGAGAATTGCAGCCCTGGAATGTCTAATGGAGCAGTTTTATTTACCCGGTTAATTATGAGTTTGGAAAACTTTTCTCGCGGGATTTTGCCATTTTTATTTTTCAGCTCAATATTTGTGTTATGTTCTTTGGACTCCGATACTCCAAGTTTTCTGGTGATAATATTATTATGGATAAATACAAATAAATAAAAATAAGTTTATATTACGAGGGTAATAATTACCGATTAGAGGTCTCGGAGATTCACACTGTAAATCTGCTTTGAGCTGTTAAATTACTATACAGCATTTACGATTTATACCCAATAACTTTATTATTTCTCATTTTTGTTCTTATTTCCGCATTTTATAAAAAGTTTGATAAATTCAACATTGGGAATTTTTCAAATGAGAACTAAAATTGGAAATCAAGCATTAAGATAGGAACTAGTTTTTTGGTATTTTCCAATTGATTTTTGAAGGAAAAGATTTGGGATTGGAAATAACGATAATACTAGCACAACAAACACAGGAAGTAAAGTAAAACCGGCGCATTCAAGTGGTTCTAATAAATGATGTCATCTAGTCGCACGCCACCTCAAACCAAAGGTTAACCACGGTAAATACCACAAAATTTTGGTTTGTCACATAAACTTGATTATGGACTGGGTGTCGGGTAATCCTCAAATACAAGTTTTTGCGGTACCAACTGAAGGCATCTACGTCATTGTGAACGATTAGGTACGATTGCTGTAATGTGTAACGTCTTCAGTAATATGTGTTGCATACTTAGATACAGTCGGTCTTTTGTTTCTTTCATTCAGATAGGAACAAAACTCTCTTTTTATCAATATCGGTCAGTTTTTCACTGACTTAACTATAGTGAAAACGTTCATTTCATATGGTTTTCAGTACCTGTGTGAAAAAGAAAGCCAAATAAATAAAAACTGAAGTTGTGAACGAGTTTTTTTTATTGCAATACAATAGAGGAAGCTCACAATAGTAAAAATTTGTACATTCTAACAAAACTCCTTGAAAGTACAAACACTGATAAGTCTAAATATTCATGAACATCAAACAATTCACTGTTGGAGACTTCGAATAGCTTCAAAAAATCACCAAAACAAATAAACTCCATCAATGACAAACGGAGTTTTGGCTATGCAAGTATGCAACAAGTGATACATCATGACGTCATACGTAAATGGTGACGCAAATGCCCTTAGTTGAATATGTTCATACCGTTTTAGTTATTGGCGTCATTCCTCTCACTCTAATGCCCAGTCTATGTTATATTATAGCAGCAACCCAGAATACACCGCGGGCATGTGACGTCACAAGACAACTGTCAATCAGCCTGCTGGACAAACATACCCTACTTCCATAAGCAACAATGATAATTCACTGAGATTATTATCGTAATTATGAAGAAATTACGGGTTTACCCTAATTTTGGGTATACCCTTAGCGTACCTGACATATATAAATGTCTAAAATTTTGCAATCTATATTCATTATTCTTCCTGCTTGCAAGGAAATTGTATGTGAAATGGCTGATAAAAGTGATTATTTCAACACCTTGTCTATGGATAGCCAGAAGAGATATTTGGAGAAAGGAAAGTAAGGGATGTGATCCTTATTTATCAAAATTTGGGGATTGTAGTAATGCTGTGGAATACTTTCCTAAAGTTTCATGACATGTTGTATGACATTATAAACTATTTTGTATATAAAAGTGTATGCACAGGAGAAGACTTCGAAGGCTATAAAAGTTTGGATTCATACAATATGTTCATATCTAAATGGATTAGAGGGATTGGAGTGAAGCTTGTGAGAACAATACTGAAAATGTACTTTAATAAATAATAATTTTGAAAGAACAGATTCAGGATATGTTGTATAAGGCTCTACAAAATTATAAACCACAACCATCTTTTCATATGGTAATGGTAATAGGAATGATTAAGTCAACTCGAAATCAATATCGGGACATAGGTGTTCACCAGAGTTTTGTGGATGTTCCACTCCTTCAACTGGTTAATTTATATGATTCAGAGTTTGATTTTGCTCATCAATAATATTCAAGTTTTGAACAGCTGGGTAATTCACACAAAGAATCATCATCAAATTCATCCATATCAACTGGAATATTTGCGATGTCATTTTTATCACGCTGTTCCCTACGATACAATATCTGAATGCTTTGAACTGCATTGATATTTGTTTTGTAGCTAAGTAATTGATTCGGTACCCAGTCTATTTTGTCAACATCTTTGAGTGCACTTGGCTTGTCTGAAATGAAAAAAAAAAAATTATGTTGCCCATGTTTCCTAGATTCTTTGAAAATATCTCCTACAAAATGTTTTGAACACACCGTTGCCCATTTCAACTTATGAGAAGTTAAATCTGCTCTTCTAGTTGCCTGAATCCACAATTCACATCTCTTTTCAGCAAGAGGATTGATCTTGTTTCTATTGTCGAAAATAGAAGGGAATCGATGGAATGAAACACTATGTCTGCCGCTATTACTTCCACATTTCACGATCGCACAAAATTGAGCCATTATTGAGAAAAAATATTTTAAAATATGACATAAACACACACTCAGCATAGGTAAATCAGAGGCGTTTTCTGGCGCTCATGTATTTAAAACGTATTCGTCTGTCTCCTTCTCTGTCGCATACGGCTAGCCCTATAGTGAGAGAGAGAGATAGAGAGACGAATAAGTTTTGAATACAAGAGCGCCAGAAAACACCTCAAGGGTTTGTATGTCCAGCAGGCTGGATTGACAACTGTCATTTACTGTCGTCTGTCAGATATGCCCGCGGTGTCTCAATTACTACATACAGAAGCGAATCGGTAACCTAACACAATTAGGTATCCCAAAAAAAATTTACAATGATCGAACTTTGGCACACTGAGAAATCTGACAATCAGGACTATTCACTAAGTAAAAGTGGTTATCGCAGTTGCTAACCGTCGTAGCAACTCTGATAATCAGGGCTATTCACTAAGTAAAGTGGTTATTGCAGTTGCTAACCGTCGTAGCAACTGATAATAACTTGCCATAATGACGGTGGTAAGCTGTTTTTCCTTAACAAGATATCTAAAGCAGTTGCCTCTGAACCACTACTCACAGCAACTGGTCATTACAGTAGCAACTTAACTTGAAAAGTGAATACCAATTTCGCGCTTAGCAACTGACCTTGAACATAACGACAATTTTTAGTCGCTATCCATAAGAACTCTGCTTAGTGAATAGCCCTGAATAACTTGCCATAATGACGGTGGTAAGCTGTGAATAGCCCTGAATAACTTGCCATAATGACGGTGGTAAGCTGTTTTTCCTTAAGATATCTAAAGCAGTTGCCTGTGAACCACTACTCACAGCAACTGGTCATTATAGTAGCAACTTAACTTGAAAAGTGAATTCCAATTTGGCGCTTAGCAACTGACCTTGAACATAACGACAATCTTTAGTCGCTATCCATAACAACTCTGTTTAGTGAATAGCCCTGAATATATACCAACAATAGGAAACACCACTGAGAAAATTCATGTGACATGCGTCAAATTAATTAGCTGTCTTCATCTGAATTACTGAAGAAAACAGTGGAATATTTTATTACCCTCTCATTGGTTCACTTTGGGAAGGTGTGTGGCTTTTACCGGATGTGTCATTGGATTCGCTTCTGTATGTAGTAATTAAGTATATTCTGTGGCAGCAATATCTTGCTCCATATCACCTTGGGCAAGAATAAGATATCTAGAAACCCTGGTGTTGCCATTTATATCTATGAGAGTTTGGGGTAGAAGTGGCGACACTAGCCTACTATGATAATAGACTTCATGTTGGTTTCCATTCAGATGGCACTTGCAACCGAATTCGTTAAAATTTTTCTAGGAATTGTATAGTCAGCCGACCGGTCGGATTGTCATACTTTACTTTTTGTCTCTGACCAATCGGCAGCCTATATTATTTGTTAAGAACACTAGCCGAATGACATAGATGTGTGCTCTTTTCATTTGATTTCAATTTTATATAAATATGACATTAGATTTTGCTGTTCAAAACAACAATATAGTTGTCTGATGGGCTGGTTGACTATGCACTTTCAATTTCCTAACCGAGCGTCAGGAATAAGATGCCTAGGAAACCCTGGTGTATCTACTTATACCTGAATGATTTTGACTGACCACACAAAATATGAAATCTTCTACACATCGTGAAAAAGTACTTGTAATAACTTCAAAACTTATTCTACTTATATAGACTTTCAAACACTGTTGAATGCGAAGAAATAATTTCAGAGTTTTCACTGACAAAAATAAACCTCAATCCTCAATCTGACAAAACCGACATTTGACAGATTTTCGAAAATGCTCATGTAACGCCCCCTATACAAAAATTAGAAAGCTTTTGTAATCGTCGATTGTTTTTCGCCAAGAAATTCTAAACAATGGCCACGTTTACACCGTCGCTTGGTAAGATGACTGACTTTATTTTAACCAAATTGTCTTGGTCATCTTGGTGTAAACAGTACACTTAGTCAGGTGACCAGCTTGGTTTCGTACTCAAAATTGTTGCGTACCAGACCAAAATAGTTAAGTGACCAAGATGGTGTGAACACCTACGGCCTTGACTATCCGCAAGTTGCAAAATTTGGTTTGAATCTTTGCTAAGCATGAGTCCGAGCTCTGTGTATTCCGTTGTTTTATAATTTTATTATCATTTTCCTCACCTGTTTTATTCTCAACTCCTGATATTTTATCATATTCCTTCTATGAAGCCTTTTAATTTTTGATAATCTCGCCTTTCTTTCACAATTCATCATTTGCCAATGTACTTCAAAACTACAATTGCCCTTACTCTCAAATCCATTTTATATATATTTTTGCTATATATCAACATAATACAACCACATATTTCAAATCCAAATCTAATGTTTATTATTTCTGATTTTAATCCATGAATTATTTGGTGTTTTCATGTCAAAAAATATGAGTTACAGCAGAGTTGCAAACCTGTTTATACTTCTACCATGTTCTTTGGTGTTCTTACCAAATAAGAACCATACTGTTTACTAATTGAAGATGGTGTAAACAGGCAGTAACTTATTGACTTGGTCTGAATTTGGTATGGTCAACTTGGTCAGAATACCAAATTAGCGCACGGTGTAAACGTGGCCAATATCGAATCACTAGATACTCCAGGGTTTCCTATGCATCTTAGTCAGGAAACTTCAAAATAAAGTTATTTTCAAGTGAAATGGAAATATTAGAGAAAAAAATAGATCGAAGTAGGAGGAAGGTGTGAATGTGACGAGTAACGTATGCTCTACTGGACCAACGCACTTTGACTTATTATTTGTACAGTACCTAGGTACACATCGGAATACGCAAGTTCTTGCGAAAATATTTTTGAAATATGACGATACATTATCATAATAACAAATCTTTACCTCAAATCGAAATGCAGATAGTCAACTCTTCGAAAAAATGTCAAAATCGGTTCTAATTATATTTCCATTGTGCTTGAAAATCATTAAGGTGATGATAATATCTATACATTCAATAATTCAGATACTATTTCTAATTCGGTACTGCACACAAATGAAAGTATTATCTGCGGCTCCACACTATCCATCAACATTATTATAGCGGTTATATCGCACACGTTACTAGCTCACAAACACAACTATTAGCACCACTGAATGGAAAACGAAGTAACATATAAATAACGAGACTTCTCAAAACTAAGATGCACAATAGGGCAACTCGAATTCAGCTGGGTGCGGAACTCATATCTTTCAGAAATGAAATAAATTGATATCAAATTTTATTATGACTTTACTAATGTCGACAGGCAGCGTCTCTAGAGACGTAATTGAGCAAAACAACACGAAATGGTGAAAGTGTCGCCATAAAATTCTAAACGATATCGCATCAATTCCACCACCAGGGTTTCTAGACATGTAGGGCAAGAAGTACATTCCATGAGACAGGCATTTCCAATCCTTGTTCGTCTGGCCACAATGATAGGAAATGTATTTTCTAATTTTACCCGCATTCCCAGAGCCAATAGCCAATACTGAAGGGTTAAAACTATCAGATACCCTCAAAATCGAGATTAAAGTAGTTGGTGAAACCGGGCCTGGGGAAGAATAGGTACAGGTTCAGTGTGTCAGTTCGACTGTAATGTTGAAGGAAAGTTGATGAAACTTTATTGAAGAGTTGACGGTAGAAGTTTATGGAGGAAATGGAAGATTAAGTATTAAAATATTCTTCAAAACATTAATGATGTACGACATTGACCAAAAAATTCCACTTTTGTTTCTGAATTGATTGCCATCTTTTGGAATTATGCGTGACTAATCAAGAAAATGTGTGATTCAGGATAAGACGTCCATAATAAAAATAAAAGAAAATACATGACTTGGACACGAAATCACTAGTGTCATCTACACGTCTCCATCCCTTGAAATGATATTTTCATATGGTTGACTAACTATGTATATCTTCAAACAATGGTGAAACCAATCAACGCCTATATAAAGAGGATTCGAAGCGTTTTTGTTTCGCCATCTACAGTATAATAGCGATATTTAGATTGTATTTGGTTGATAACCCGAAAAACTCGAAGAAAGAATTCCTTGTTTTTCTCTTCGTTGCCCTCAGAAATTTTTGTGTCGAGTCATCCCTTCTTCTATATTATTGAAACATTTTTAGGCTCGATTAAGAAATGCCCTGATTCAAGAAATATACGATTGAACGAATTTACCTGTGAAGTGCAATCATAATTACATGAAGTGGCTCATCTGAATATATAAATCGATATAGTACAGCCGTTATTTACTGGATGACCACAGTTTGAAGCACAAAACAAATGAAACAGCAAATGAAAGTCGCGCGAGGCGAGGAAAAACGTGAATGCACTATAGTAGCAATATAATAGGGCATGGGAAAATTACATAAGAAATTAGAGATTCTATCAACTCCATGTGAGCTATATGAGGAAGTTTTCAATTTTTCCGTTTTCCATGTGAATTTCAAATCGGTTCCATGTGAATTTCAAATCGGTTCTGGCACAAACTATGTTATATATCTGATTTATAGGCAGTATCTGAAAATATACTCACTTATGAGTTGGGTAATTATTGTTGAAAGGCTTCTTTTCCTTTCGTCAGCCAAAATCTGCTGTTAGTTCACATGATGAATCCATTGCTATAGATAGAGTTAGTCAACCGTATGGAAATATCAATTGAAGGGATAGATACTATGGGTAGATGACACTAGTGATTTCGTGTCCAAGTCATGCCGTTCCTTTCATTTTTCTTACGGACGTCGTAGCCTAAATCACACATTTTCCTGATTTAATACTCACACATAAAAACAAAAATGACAATCAATTCAGAAACAGAAGTGGAATTTTTCGTCAATGCCGTAGATCATTTATGTTTTGAAGATTATTTAAATGCCAAGGGCCAATTGCACCGCTCTATTTAATGAAGGTTCAAACTAATATAGGTTCAATGACTAAGGAACAAGAGATCTGATTGGCGATTCATAGCAACCAAACCCTGGTTAAGATAAACCACAATTAATGCAAACAGTGCATTTGGCCCTTAGCTTCCATTTCCTTCACAGACTTCTATCGTCAACTCTATTTTGAAGCTCCATCCCAGTTATCTTTCTTTCAATATTTCAGTCAAACTGGCAGACCGAATCGAACTCTGCACCTACTTTTTCCTTGTGGGGTGCATTTATAGTTGTCAACCAGAAATGTTCGTGATGACGTAATGAATAATGATGAGATATGGAATGAGCAGAGCTTAACGATAATGATAAAGATTAAAGATCAACTATGTAACCTCTTCGTCAGTCACACCTCACACCATCACAGAAGATTAAGGTGATTTAATTTTGCTTTTTGACAGTTTGCACGCACTGCGCAACCTCGACAAATCTTCACCAACTATTTACTGGGTTAAAAAGTCGATCGCCCGGTTTACTTTACCCGAATTGTGAACGAAGATATATTTTAACCGACGACAATTGGGAACAGTTGGATTATCGTCGGACGTCGTCGAGCGATCGCCCGACGATAATAATTGTAAACGCACCCCAGGAGTAGGAAACTTTTGTCGTGCACTGTCAAGTACACGGAAATATCGCCATTAAAGGGTAGATGGCGTAACAAAAACGCTTCGAATTACACAGGCTTGACTAACTATGGGGTAAATTCACCAAATCTGAGTTCGGTTGAACTGAGTTTTTCGTTAAACTGAGTGCAATTCTCCAGCATATCCCACGTTCACAAAAACTTCTATCATACCGCACGAGCTGGCAACATAGTCCAACGTGGAATTGACATTTCAATATTATAAAAATAGGATTCCAATGTAGAAATTCAAAATCCATTAAAATGAATATTTACATCAGAGGAAATGCACATCTTGTTTTGACGGAGGTCAGCTTTTTTCGAACTTAAAAGTTCGTGTAGCTACTGTGGAAATCATTACGAGAAATAAATTTGAAGAAGTGAAAACTCTAGTTGAATTTTGAATTATCTCGTTCGAAAGTATTACTTTCGTAGAAAAATTAGTATTCCGATTTCCTGTGAGAAAATTAATCCAAAAAGAGAGACGGTTTTCTCTCCCGAGAAGAACATTCAAGTTGATTTGTACGAGCATAGAGCACACTATAATAGAATGTTTAAGAACTGATGCAGTTATTTACTCATTTTCAACATTTTTAGGTAGTAAAAATCATTATTCTTTTAAAAATTACATCTCTTCTCAAACCATTTCCAATTTGTTGTCATGTCATTCTCATTGTCATAGATAGTGCAATGTCAGTCGAAAGTGATGTATTTTGCAATGTTGCCGCTCTCATTGTTGAGAACTGATATATTTATGTTGACTTCTGAAGAAAGTTGGATTTTTTGAAAAAATAGTGTTTTTTTTTCTGCTTGAAAATTTTGAAAACGAGTAATCAAGGGTGTGTGTGTGGTGTTTTGATATGAAGAAGGGCTGATTCTGTACGTTCAAACAACAGAAATTTTATGTTAAAAATTGTGAAGTAGAGGAAACCGAATTACATGATTACCACAAAAAAGTGCCTCATAGGGACTGAAGCATTACCCCAGCTTTTTCTGAACCAGAATTAGGGTTCATATTTGACGCGATATCATCTGTGAATCAAAACAATATCAGCACGTAACAACAAATCATAGCGACGTAAATACCTATGACAGTGTTTCGGTAATATTGATGTTGGGTAACGTCATTATAATTTCAAATTCAGTCCGATTTGATTTTTCATCGTCTTCAGAAAAATTCATGATCACTATGAACAATCAGCAACAAATCATATTATTTGAAGTGACTATCATTACTATACTACAGCTACAACATTGCACTTATAACTATTTTCTATTAGCTATATACTGAAGTCTCAGGACCATGACGTCATCGTCCTACGATATTTAAATTTAAATAATTTATATCCCGACTATTCCGTAACGTACAGAGATGGGACAAACGTCAATTCCAATTTTCTTTTCGACGAATTAAAAAAAAATCAGGAAACGAGCCCATTGCCTTCGACAGCTTTCTGATTGTTTCAAATTTGAAACTGGACCAATCAGGAATATGTCAGATCGTCGTTTCATCGGATTTCGGATCTGTCTGAATCCAGTTTAAGAAAACTTCTAATAGATCGTGAGCTATGGAAAGCGTTTCAAATTGATCATTTTTGAAGTGGTGGTGTTTTTTCCCTCACAAAATCGCGTCACATGCAATTTGTTCGAAGCGGATTCTGGTTCGTATCGAGTATACAATATGTATCCGTAAGTTCATAAACCGACCTCTGAGCCCATTCTATTTCACTTATCGAATATGTCGAGTCGGCCATGATGATTTCTTGAAAGTCTTAGGGAATAAAGATGGCCGACTCGAAAATTTTTATTCTATTTGTGAATTAGACTCAACTGCAGAACTTCTACTCATATTTTGTACGATCGACATAACAGTCAAGAAAATAGAGTAGTAATACGAACATGAGCCAATTTGTATATTTTTTTCTTTCAATAAATCGCCGAGTGCAGAGGCCTGTTTCATGAAAGTAAAAGTCTTGTAGCCGAAAAAAAAACACAATGTGGGTATAGGTAGAAAACAGTCAAAAAACTATTGTTAAGTATCGCGTTCCGTTATCTTTCTCTTGTAGCTACAAAACTTGTATTTTTGTGAAACAGGCCCTGAGCATATTTCTGTGCCAGAATCTAGTAATATCAATGACTCACCATCTGATCACAACCCCACAAAACAATTATGTTCTGTGATATCAATAGTAGTTGCCGCGGATTCCAGAATGAAAAGGGGATGTTCTCACAACTCACAATCCACCCTTTTTATCCAAGAACAAGTCTAATGAAAGTAGGTTATTTAAATACTTCAATATGCGAAAATATCTTGATGGGTCTTTTCTCTCTTCAGTTATAATGATCTTCGACATATGAACTAGAGAGAAAGAACTGACACAATGATTCCAATATCCAATGGACGTTTCACTAAGGCTGATCAAACAAGGATATATATTCCACAGTGTCATCCCAAAAGTTTGCACCATATGGGAAACTTATTTATTAAGGGTTTTTCGACGAAAAGTTATTCTTCATGAAAGTTTTTGCATTCTCTCGAACTGAACATGGACTAACAAAATACAGTCAAACACACGTAATATACGAGAAGCCTTCAAACATTTGATTTTGAGACAAGAGTAAAGTATTTATATTCTTATTTAGAAAAATATCTTGGGAAATGTTTTTTCGAAAAATTGTTCAGCATCAAAAAATACATCCAGATTTGAAGTCTCTCTTAGGGGCCGTTCATAAAATACGTCACACTAAAATCAGCTTTTTTTTACCCCCTCCCCCCCCATTGTCACGCTGTGTCACACTTTTTGTGACCCTCCCTAGGAATATTTCGTCACAAAAAGTAAGACCCCCCCCCCTGCTGAATATGATAAATTCTAAATGATGGTACACAAATTCTGAAAATTAAAAATATTTATTTATGGATGGCCACAAATAATATACATATCTTACATAATAGAAGATTCAATACTCAATAACACAATGAAACAGTAAAAAAACGCTTTATTTTGTTTCATTTGTATAGTGAAATACAGTGTACTGTCAGAAGATTAATTCGCATTCTCAATTGAAAATTCATTCGCAAATATGGAGTCACTATAGATTTGATTACAAAATCTGACGAGTTTAGGAATTCGTTAGATGTCGCACATGTAGATTTCTACCAAAATCTACTGAAGATTTCTTTCATACCAAAATTTTTCAATTTTCGTCAGAAATCTACGAAAAAAGTAGATTTCTACCAAAAGTGGTCACGCAGCGCTCATGTCAAAAATAATAAACGGCGAACGTCACGTTGCCGTATACCCCCCGTCCCTCCTTGTCACATCTTGTCACACTCAGCCAGACCCCTCCCCCCCCCTTGTATGCGAACGTATTTTATGAACGGCCCCTTATATAGATATTTTCATGGTCGGTGCTCCTCTGAATTGTCATCAATCGTTCCACCCTTGTCAGTATCTACGGGTGTGACCCGACGAGCACAGAATTCCCACCCTTTTGTTGTGAACTTGGAGACCTGTCGAACCTCTCTTGCTCATGGATCTTTTTTCAATAGAACAGCTAAACTTTGGAACTTCTTGCCGAGAGAGGTTTTCCTGCGGCTTACAAACTTCAAAAATTCAAAGTGAACGTTAATTCGTATCTCCTGTCGCTTGATTCACGCGGTGTTCTTCAAACATTACAGGGCTTCCCTTTCGTGTGAATCTGTATATAAAAAAAATCCAATGCCCTTCGTGCTTTTTCCCAGAGGAGTAGTTGTCTTCTGATAGCTGCCAGACAAAACACACAGTGTAGGTAGTTTGAGACTGGCCTGAACGAATTGTTCAAAAGATGATTTTATTTTATTGATACTCACAAACCAACAAATTTGATCTCTTTAGAAGATGTATTCACAAATTAGAAATTGAACCGAAATATGTTCAACAATAATTAATGTATGAAATAAAAAGACACTTCGGAGATACATATATAACTGCTTATACCTACTGATAATATACTCATTACACTTTGGGGACGTTTTTCACCGTATAAGCTGTATAAGTTGTATAAAGTGTTTACATTATACGAGTCCTCAAACCGTAGGATTGATAAATCTATATATATATATATATATATATATATATATATATATATTTCATATTTACTTCTGGACTTAACATTTTTGTTCATTATGCATCAACTTTTTTAAATGTACTCATCAAATAAAGAAAGAAATGAATATTATTATTGTTATTAATTCCTGATGTTAAGTGATCAATGTTGAGACAAAAGAACACAATGTTTCTCACCATATTTTCTGTTTTTGAGAAGTGGCATTTCATACTCATTTGGGTCCGATGCTTCTGGTGAAGAAGTGTCCTCTTGATCTTCAGATAGGTGATATTTTTCATTTTTGATAATCCTTCAATGCCCAATGCCAAAATGTTCATTCTCGGAGTTAAGATCAGATGTGCATGGTTTCAGCATTCATAGCTTTCATTCGAGCTATAGCTATATCTCCTGGAATTAAATGAATATATGTTACATTCCAGAATAAGATAGGATTCATGAAATTATTCATGATATTGTAAGCAGCTACATATTTCTACCACAGCTGTACTAGGTTACAGTTGAGTATTCTATACAATGAAAAACGTGTTTGATTATATTTTGTGGAAAATTATTTAGTTTTGAAGTTGAAATCCCTCAAAAAAATATGTTTAATGAATGAAATTTTCAAATAACGAAATGAATGAAATAACATTGTGACAAGAAAAATTGAGGTATCGAATATGAAATGTCCAAAAATGTAAATGAAGAAATTGAATGCAATATTATGAAAAAATGTTGAAGCCATGTTTCAAGTTGAGTTTACTCACGACGTTTTGATTGCTGGTATCCGCAATCGTCTTCGGGTGATGACTGACAATATTTCGAGGTGTGGTCGGTTATAAAGCCCCCCGATTTCCCTATGGTGGAGAAAAGGGTGCTACTACTAAGGAGGCGAGCGGGTGCTACTACTAGAAGTGTGCCGATCGATCTTCAGCTGGAAATGGATGTATTGGCGCGAGATTCTCTCTTATCGAGCCGCAGCCGGTCCATGCCTTGGATAAGCGACCTCCACACATTCCGGATCTCCACGCTGGCATGACTGAAAGCGTCGTTGTTGAGGATGTAGGCGGCTTCCTTGAATTTCCTCTTGAACCAGTGCCCCTCCTTGTGTATGACCTCAGCTTCAGACCATTTGATGCTGTGATGGTTTGTCCAAACATGCTCCGCTATTCCTGATTTCGTTGTTTCTCCTCGTTGAGTGTTTTTCTTGTGTTCGCTTATCCTTACTTCTAATGGTCTTTTGGTTTCTCCGATGTAGGATTTGCCGCACTCGCATGGTATCCGGTAAACGCAGTTGTTGGTGTCGCTGTTTTTATTCGGTGGTCGAATTTTTGGGAGCTGGCTGCGTATTGTGGTTTCCCTGATCGAAATCAGACTCTGACGTTGTATTTCCCTCCTATCCTCTCTGAAAGTCCTCTCACGTATGGGATTGTAAGAATTTGCTGTTCCAGTATCTCCTTAGTGTTCCCTTGATTCGTCCGGGCCAATGTTTGATCCACCAGCTTCTTTGAGTATCCATTCTTTTGAAGATCCTTCCTTATTTTTATTTTTAGGTTTTTCATCCGGCTCAACTTCGATTAAATCTTCACTTTCAATATTACTGCAAGATACTACCTCTACAAAAATATTGAGATATAGTAAAACAATACATCAAAAAACCGATTCCATATACAGTTTAGCCCTTGTTCAGTATTAATATGAAAACGTAAGTAAAAAATTAGCTTACCTTGATCATAGTCACTTTGTTGCAACAATTTTTTCACCTCTAAAACCAGCTATTATTGCCAATCTCTTGCCAATTTTCACTACTTTCTGTAAAAGAAAGACACAGCGTATTTTAGTTCAGAGCGATAATATAACCTCAAATGTGATACATGACACTTAACTGACTTAACCGTAAAAAAGACTTTTCAATTACTTAAGGTAGATTCATGCAACGATCATTATACTGTTGTTGAAATCTTCTTGTTTTTCAGTTTAAGGATGTTTATATTGACGAACTAATTCTATTAAAGCGCCTTGATCCGTTATATTGCTGAATACTAATAATATAATCACAAAAACAAACATAACATAAACTAAAACCGTCAAATGACACGTCACTGCACATGCGCAATTGCTGTTTTCAATAAGATTCGTAATGTAATGAAAATAAAGTTAAAAGTTGCCAACTTCTTAATGCGGATAATGTAATTGCAATGCACTAATGTGTTGCATGAACGCTTCCACTATAAAATAAGTGTTCAACTTTTCCTAATGATAATGTAATGTTAGTGTAAAATAATGATTGTTGCATGAACCGGCCTTTAGTTGATTAAGGTGTCATTAAGATGCCTGAAAACCCTGGTGTGTTTACTTATACCTGTAGAAGTTTGGGATACAAGTGGCGAAATCTGGATTGCTTGATTTTTGGTGGATAATTGAGCTTTTGGAGGTTTCCGTACAATACGTACAGATGTCGCCAACACGCTCTTGTCAGTCTTGTCTGAAGCTAAATTTGCACTAAGTGAAAATGTGCGGTCGGGTTTTTCCACTTTCATTTGATTGGCTAGTGAGAAGAGATCGCAACCTAAAGGATAATGGATGGACAATGGGTGGAGATACCAGTAACAACGTTTCGATATTTGAAAGTAATGGAATCAACGAATAAACACGATAAAAACATCGTAGACATCAAAATTTCAAAGTGGCATGACAATATGACAATTAATTTGACACTTGTCATCAAATTTGAAAAATGGGAACATAACGCCCTCTACCGAAAAAATAGGAGAACCTTCAAAAGCGTCGATTGTTTTTTTCGCCACAAAAATCTAAACAAAATCTAATCAGTTGAATCACCAGGATTTCTAGGCATCTTAGGTGTCATGTAACAAAATTGTAACATGACACCTTCATCTACTACGACATGCCACATGTTTGTGTGACTTAACACCTTTATCAATAAAATAAATCTTCAAATATAGAAAAAAATGGATTTAGGGTTCAATGAAAGATAAATGTATACCAGGGAAGTTCAGAAAGCTGAGAAAGTCGATTTAGAAAAAATGTGACATGACACCTTTATCCACTAATGTCTTCAATTATAAGTATTACTTACGTGTTAAGAAATACTTAAATACGTATTTTGTTTGCACCGTTGGATAAGAAATATATAAATAATAAATATAAGCCCTCAAGATCGAGTGCTGATGGATTTCCACTTGGCTGATATTTTCAACAATGATATAGATTTGGTAGAAGTAATTGATTTTGGGTTTCCTAGACTAATTCACACTAGATCAGATCATTTCCACAATCTACGCTTCTTTGCCTCAGCTGGCCGTTTAATAACTGTCGCGGACTTTATTGGAATGCACGTATCTACAGCTTCAATCATTATAATTATAACTAGAGTATCTCGAGTGATAGCTAGCTTGCGCCCACAATATATCAACATGCCCACAACTAATGCAGCAATACAAGACACAATCACTAGTTTTTTCGAAATTGCTGCCTTTTCACAAATTCTTGGATCAGTTGATGGTACTCTAATTAAAATACAATCCCCAGGGTGAGAGGATGGGGAGATTTTCGGAATAGAAAAGGATACTTTTCAATAGATGTACAAGCTGTGTCTAATCCCAATCTAGAAATGACAGATATAGTATCAAGTTGGCCAGGCTATGCACATGATTCTACTATTTTCAACAATAGTCGCTTGAGAGCACGCATTGAAAATGCATGCGGATTAAATTGAACACGGTATTAACTGTAATAGTTGCGACAGCAGTATTGCAAAATATAGCTCCTAATATGCATGGTTTAGAGCCTCCAGCACCAATTGACATAGCTGTTGAAGAGCTGGAAATATTAATAGGTAATGGCCAAATCCCATTGCCTATGAACAATAATGAGGTAAATGTTGTAAGAAATGATTTGATTGATAACTATTTTGCCAATATAGAAGATAAGAATACTGTGAATTAATTGAAAGACTTGATTCTTGCTTTGCAACTATAAATTTGTTTTATTTTTGTGTGTACTACACATTAACATAGCCAATGATCAATTAACGAAAATAACAATATAAATTCTGTACTTGAGAAAAAAGAAAAAAACAAAGTGATAATTCAAATCTAAGAAAAAGCAAACAATGAAATAATAAATGTTGGGCGCATATTAACACCAAAGGCACCACATTCTTTCATTGTCATATTATGTATTATATTTTACTTTATTTAAGGTTTCTGTTTTTATTTGAATGTCTAACAATAAACTCTGTTTTTCTAAATCCCTTTTTTCTTGGTTCCATTTCACTGTTTCACACATGTTCAGATGCAGCTATTTCTAACCTCTTATCTAATAACTTATTATATTTTTCACCTATTTCTGAGGAAGTTAATGCCTTGACAACTGCTGCTGGCCTTCTTCTGCTTGTGTTGTTTTCGCTTCGAATTGTTTTTCTAAGTCCTGTGCTTAGAGGTGTAGATAATGCTGAGGCCTTTGGTTGTCCCCAATTGACAGAAACATTTTCTCTTGGACTATCATACACTGTAGCTGATACTGGGGATGATGGTTTCCTCCAATTTGCTGAGTTTTCCTTTGGTGAACTTCTAGTGACTATTCCATCACAGTTTTCTCTTATTTCTGAGGAAATTATTGTCTTGGCAGTTGCTGCTGGCCTTTTATGGCTCATAAAGTTGTTTTCCATTGTCTTTCTAAGTCCTGTGCTCAGGGGTGTAGATAATGCAGAGTCATTTGGTTGTCACCAATGAATGAATAAGTTTTCCTTCAATGGGCCTTTGCAGACTGAATTCGGTATGTACTGAGATTTGTGGTAGTTCCCAATCTATAGAGCCATCTGAGTCATGAACAATTTCAATTGATGTCGCATTTGGGTTATCTGAATCAAACTCATTTTCTAATCCAACAACAGTTTTTGCATTAATAATACCTAATATTGGCTCCTTGTCTGGGTCCACAACAGGAGTTTTTGCAACTCCTTCCCCTGTTAGGTACATTTCTTTTCGCTCTTCTGCTACAGATTGCCTTACTTTCTTCTTGTTGTAATACCATTTACTACAGATCTCCGAGTAGTATCTGGACAGGCAACATTGAATTATTTCCCTATTTCCTCCCATTTTGTGTTTTTATCATAGTTTGTTACAGCGTCTGTCTTCTTATTTTCGATCACTTGCTTATATTCATCTACCAAACTTAATAGCAGCTGGGTTCCAACACTGGAATTGTTTGATGACCGCCGTCTTACCTTATTCTGTAAAAACATTAATATTCAATAACTAGAATTACAGTGATTTTCATTTGAATACCTCCTCCATTTTCCGTTTTAGAAGTAATTTCTAATTAAACTTTGAGAACCCCAACAAAACTCAAACTAAAATAATAATGAAAACGAAAAGAAACCATAGCCTTCAACTTTTTGACAATTGACAACATGTTTAACCTGCAGACAATATATCAATGAGCACAAGATATATTGAGGATATGCCGTCCTTCGGAGGGGACGTAAAGCCGTCGGTCCCGAGTCCTTGGATGTTGGGCTCGTTGAAGATCCCTACCACTGGTTGGAATACCAGAGGGTTCGGCAAAATTTCCGGTTGGGGGAAGTGTGCTCACCGGCTTCGGTGATTGGCCTTGGTAGCGGAAATAGGCCGACGTTAAATAAAGAATTAACAAAAAAACTAAATAGCTACACTGTTGCCATTTTTCTTATCTAAAAATATTGCTTTGCTAGGAAATATAAAAATTCATTTGGTGCAATCCATTACATTCTCAAGCATTTCTTTGAAATGAGAACTACTTAACTAAGTATTACTTTATCAATTGTTGGTGCAATTAGGCATAATAGGTAATTTAAGATTTGATATTTTCAGTCATCTGGCACTACTGCTCAACAATTGACAGGACAGATGACTATCCCTGTCGCTGTCAACTTCACATTTCATATTTCATTCTTGTCATGAAGACATTAACCTGACATTCTAAGACTGACCATATGGTCTACACAGAGTGACGAGTTTTAATATTAATTTTAACGTGTATTTTGTAAATGTGCATCTGTGTACATCATTTACCCAGCAAACCAGAGTTCATCCCTGGGAAGTCTCGAATAATCAACAACAGGAATACCACTTCCAATGCAATGTTCAAAAAACTGTAACCAGTAATTCCTGGCGACTGTCGAATGTCCGCGACACCGAAGATCCCATGGAAATCCATGAAACTTTGCAAGAAACCCATTTTGCGAAGTTCAACGGAATGTTTAAAAATATCCACCTTGTGAGTCCCTGTATCTTACTGAAAATAACATTATTTTGCATTGCACTTCCATGTTCAACGGAATTTCATTGTATGACATTTATGCGAGTTCACTTAAGGAATGCTGTGAGAAGTCACATGTGATTCTTTTTGGGTACCAACTTCGATCATTGATGCACGTGTCTGCTTATATGAAGACCTTCAATGAAAAACATACCAAACACAAAAAAATATATATTTTGCATGAAAACAACACTTACAAAAACAAAACTAAAAATACAAAAACAAATATTCTATAACATTTCTGAGACAATTAAGGGGCAATTCATTTCCTTGTCTGCTATATCATGTTCATCTTCTAATTAAAAATACAAATGAAACAAATATTCTATAACATTTCTGAGACAATTAAGGGGCAATTCATTTCCTTTTCTGCTATATCATGTTCATCTTCTGAACTGGTTTTGAAAAACTTAAGGGACTTTCAGATACAGAAGCTGGAGAACATTCAGCAAATAATGGATCATTCCGTTTATAGGCCATATAGCGTTTCTGAATTTGCGCCTTCTCTGAGTGTGTCAATCTTCTTCTCTGTCGACTGGACATCTCTCTCCAAGTCTTACGGCATGTTCTTTCTTCCATTATCTTATTGAAATAAATAATTAGTGTGAGTACTGATACTCGTATTAACAATGTTTATTCATATATAAAATGTAGATTATATACATGCAACCAGGTCAACGCTTTGATACAAAAATCAGACTTCATGAAACCTCATTCATCAATTCTCAACTATTGAAATAATCTTTTGAGGTTTTCGTTTTTTCGTGAGGAAACACTTATAATTTTTGGTAGTGAACGATAGGTTTGAAAAAATGAGGGAAAGTAAAAAATGAGCATATTTATTGGGCATGAGAATAAAAAATGTCTAGATTGTATTTAATGAAGGTTATATTGATGAATACAGTTTTGGTCGAGTTACTATGACGTATATTACAATATCGCACGTGTACTTCAAAAGTGACACAACTCGAAAAAGTTCATTTTTCAGAAATCGCAGAAAACTGATATGTCTCTAACTAATGATAATTTCACAGATTTTAGAGTATTGATGGTAACTTTAAATTATAAAAAGTTCTCTTCTGAGTTGATTATAATTTTTTTCTATTATTAACTCCGTTTTAACCGTTTTTTGAGTTGTGACGATTTTGATGCTATAGTACTGACTGATTGAAGGAATTATTTTTAGTTGTGACATTTTTCATAAAATATTGGATGAATTGTTTCAATATGTGACGTTTTAGGTGATTCATTACATAAAACTTATTCTAGAGTTCTATATTTCTAACATAAAATAACAAAAAATAAAACTTCATCAAAATTTGAACTCAGTTTTATTACAAAAATTTAAAGCAAAAACTCAATGTAGTTCAAGAACACTTTTGTAGAAGGAATCAAAATGAATGGTGGGAATTATTGAACGATCAATAAGGTCTTTCAAATCTTTTTTCTTGTTGTCTGATAAAGGGAATCGTTGGGAATAAGCATGAACTAGTTTTAGATTATCCTTGAATTTTGCAGCAGATCGTTTTCGAACGTTTCGGACATTTACTTGTTTGTAGTCTCCATCTGCAAACGAAACTTTGTAAAAAAAGGAATGAGAATGACCTTTTTCAACTCTGAGTACTTTGATATGGTGCCATTTCACTTGATTGTTATCAGTGTCAATGGTGAAATTGTTGCCCCAATCTTCTTGAAGTGTTTTCAGGTGAAAAAAGTCTTCGTATGTTAACTCATGAACTCTGTAGGGTTGGCCATTTTTCTTTGACGCTCTGATCAGGGTTGAGTATTGTTGTGGTATATATATAGGGGAGGATTTGAGATGTCTCTTGACCTGCTTTTCAATAACACTGTGCACATTGTCTCCTTCATTTTGTGTGTGTCCACAGATTAGAAATTTATGAGTTATGCTATTAATTTTGGATAGTTTGTTCACGGCATATGCGTAAGCTGATAATATATACCTGTTCTTCTGTTGACCACAACAATTATCAGAATAAATAATGACGTCAATGTTTGTGCTATTTTCTATCTCTTGCAACGAGTTCAAGTACTGCAGTACACAGCTTCCTATTTCAATTGAACCACGTTTTGCTTGCGTTTCGTCCCAAAAATAACAATCCACGTTTTTCAGATCTAAGTCACATATTGTGAGATTGATGCAGTTCAGTTTGCTTTTGTAATAGAAAGAAGATGCATGGCCTTTGGGGACTGGCATCACTGCCTGTAGGTCATACACAATTACGTAGGGTTTATTGATATCATCCTTGTCCTTTTTCTTCTCAATACGGGCCATTTCTTTCTCTTTCTGATGCTGATCATAAGTTGGACGCAAAAGTATCTTTTTCTCTTCATCTGCATTTTTGAAGGTCTCACAGAGGTCACATTGATCCTTCTTTGGGACAAAGAAGGAAATATTAAATTCGTTTCTGAAGATGCGATTGAACATGGACACAGAGGCGACACATTTGTTAGCCCTTTCACGTTCTTCCTTGTAATCGCGATAAAGATCAGCTAAGCATTTACTGCTCTCGATGAATTCCCTAGTAGTTTGCGCCCTCAAGTAGTGTGACTCAATCCTGGGAATTGAATTTATGAATGTTTTGATGCTCTCTTTAATCTCAGGATCAACTGTCGGTTGATGGCCATGTTTCCCTCTACCATCAGGTGCAAGAAATCCAGTATCAGTTTTCTTCAATAAAGCTGTTCGTATGGGTCTGTCATTAATATCAAGAGTGGCCTTGAAGAACGTTTTACATACTCGAAGACGAGTCCCCTTTACATCCAAATAGAATGCTGAATTCAGTTTTCTTAATTCCTGAGTACTTGAGTATCTGTATTTCGGTTTGATTGGTTGGGAATGTGAAATAATAAATTCTTGCTGCCTCTGCAAATCGCCAAGGGCCCAGTAACTATTAAAAATTTCGTTTCTGCTTGTGGCATCAATTTTTTTATTGCACCCCAATCTACACCTTTCACCACAGGGTGGACGTAATTTTCTCTCAGGAATTTGCTTCTTAGATTTTGATGTAGATTTGTATGTTTTTCCTGAATTTCTCAAAAGTTTAGCCTTTTTAGTAACCCAAGTTTCTGGATTATTTTGTCTCTTTTTTCCTTTCTTTGGAATTTGTTGATTTTCCAGGGCAACCTGAATACCACGTGCGTTTTCCCTACTTTCTTCATGTTCGCCAATATTCTGACATTGGGCTGTAAAATCTTTTGTACTTTCTTCTTCTTCCATCGTTTCCTGAACCTGAATCTTGTCCCTCTCTCCTGTACTTCGCACTATCACGTCATGGTCAGACTCTTTATCTGAACCACATACGTTTTCTCTACTTTCTGCATTTTCGCCTACCACCTGACTATTTGGCTCCATTTCTTCATCTTGGTTACATTCGGCTGTAATATTACCATCGTCCATAGATATTCTAATAAGTCTGGTAACTCCTTTGATGTGGTTAAAATATGCCGCTTTTTTTGCGAGCGGTCGTAAATCATGCGGGCTACTAGCAGAAATACGTTATACGAGGGTCAGTCAGCAGCGCGAACGATATGTTTACTCGAAAGTGTGTCTACGAGGGTCAGGCGTCAAGTGTTGATCATATTCATTATATATTATTTATGTTTTCGTATGATCTTTCATTGAGATGATTATATAATATGAGATTCTAATAACAATAAATTGAGGAATATTTCGTTTCAATAACTGGCATGAATCACCTGATCTCTTAAATTATGGGCAGGTAAAAAGTGAGATACTTATAAAGGGACTCCACAATAAAGAAAAAATGAAGATGAATAATCTTTATTTACATATTACCTAATTGAATGGTGATTTGTTGTTTTCTTGAGTATACCCTAATAGTGTAATTATAATCTATTCAGTACTTTGGCATATATATTTAGACACATTTCAAATATTTTGTTGGGGGTTGGTTGGAGTTAGGTCGAATAAATGAAACTACTATTATTTCTTTGCCGACGTTTCGACTTATATAAAGTCATCGTCAAGGTACTACAAAGTTACAGTAAATCAGATATAAATACACACAAGGTAAAAAATTATTGAAATTTGCGACAAGAATCACTTCTGCGAATGAGAGGTCAAGATTGAGTACATAGGTTTGGTACAATTCAATTGACAGTAAAAATGTAAAAAGAGACAAACAAAAATTGAAAACTGTTGGAAACGGTTGGACTCACATAAATTTCTGGTTCTCTTGTCTATTAAAATAAAAATTGAAGGACATTTACATAAAAATAAAAATTCCCAGTTTTCGATATTGAAATATATATTTTGTTTATATAATATATATATATATTTTTCTTGGTAATCATTAAAAAAAACATCATTATCATGATAAATGGATACCGTTTTTATAAAAATTATTCAAAATTATCCTCATTATATATCATTGTCGGCGAATATATATATATATATATATATATATATATATATAAATCAAAACTCTATTTGAGTGCAGGAAGTAAGTGAGTTCCTAATTTTATTTTCAACGGTCGCTAACACAGTGAACTTTTCGTCGGTCAGAAATATACTTCTGTATATTTCAGTATCAAAAACTGGGAATTTTTATGTAAATGTCCTTTTATTTTTAGATATTAGTGGTTTCAGTTATTCGACCTAACCCCAACCATCCCCCAGCTAAATAAATCTAAGGTCAAAAAACGACATCTAATATTTCAAATATTTACAAATTTTGCAAAATTTTGAGTTTCGGATATTGTTTATTTAAACATTGAGATCTCATTTGCCTGTTTGCAAATTTGATTGTGTAATAGATTCGAACTCTTGTAAACAATGAAAGTTAATAGTCTTTGGGAAAATTGCTACATGGATGGGTGAATTCTACATTGGAATATTCTTTTAAAAATATGTTTCCTACACCATCATGTATGCAGTAATCATTGAAATTCGAAACAAAAATATTCTCTAAGGGCCGGTCTTTTCACTTATAGATAAGGTCTCTGATAACTATCCATCACATAAACTACACAGGAATACATATTGATATCTGACAGATAAGTTATCAAGGACTTTATCTATAAGTGAAAAGACCAGCCCTAATTGTATTAAATACTTCGAAAAATCATTGGGAGGGACTGTTAAGCCACCAAATATATTCGTTATATCGTTATTTTTTTCCTGAAAACTTTCAATATTTTTCAATGACTCCGATGTTATATAAAGCAATATATCGCTACTGCAAATATCCTATAGCAAAAAGTTTTTTAAATGCTCTGGTATACTGAATGGCAGTTGGATTTCTAGCGTTTACACAAGCATTTCTGATTTGACCAAAGTAATTCTCGAGACAATCCTGATTGAGATTACGCGTCAATAAAAATTTATAATTTTCAATTTTCATAAATTCAAAACGGAGGAGATAGTAAGCCTCCAACCAAAAATAAATTCCAGAGAATTCGTAACTTTCTTTCCTCTTTAAAAAATGTTCAAATAACTACAAGAATAAAAGTTCCAATAGAATATTTATTTCACGCACTAAGTATAACTGGCCGGAACGATGCGAAGTGTTCAATCGGAGACACTCTGTTAAACTAGCTCTCCCGTCAGACGGGCACTGACGACCGACCGGCCAGGCAAGGGACGCGCGAGGACGGACGGTGATGATTTGGGTCGCTGCTGAGAGTGAGCGGACTTATTAGAATATCTATGGACGATGATATTACATTCGGCTGTAATATTGTTGTTATCTTTTGTACTTGCTTCTTCTATCGTTGCCTGAACCTGAATCTTGTCCCTCTCTCCTGTACGTCGCACTACCACATTGTCAGACTCTTCATCTGAACCAGAACTGGAACTGTCCGATGAACTATCGGAGCTGTCCGAGGAACTATCGGAACCATTCGAAGAACACTCCTTGAAATCGGGATCTTTATCAGAGTCATCGATGTCACTTTCGTTGCTGTGTATGGGAGATATACAGTAATCTTTGGTATGCAATTTACTTTCACGCATTACGTTACAATGCTCCGGATTGGAAGCTCCTATGTTTAAAATTTTGCTTACTTCAGGATCGGCCCCAGAAATAACTTGTGTTTCAGGCTTTGCATCTTCAGTCAGATTTTTATTTGTTACATTATTTGTTTCTTTTATATTGTCCTCTTTCATCAATTTTGCTATTTCCAATATTTTACTTGCACGGCTAGATGACTGCATCTTGATGATACTGAAAAGAAAATAAGCGATAGTTATCTAGAGAGATATTCAAAGGATGTCCCAAAGGCATGTTTGTTACATTCCGTCACAATCAATCAGTAAAAAGGCCCATTATAATTATGTATAAAAAAGAAAAATCCACAAGAGTAAAAAGGAAAATATGTAATGCGCAAACGGTGTGTTCTTAGGAATTCAGCCCACATAACAATTTGGGGGTCGTTTGACCCAGAATAAAACATGTTCAGAACTATGCCGTCAATTCTTCGTGGTGCAAATGACTGTAATAATAATAATGGTAATTTTTCTTCTGAAGATGTGCTTTTCCGACAAAATATTTTTGTACGGCATTCCTCACGTTGGTAGATTATGAAATAATAATCGCCCAGAACCTACTACCGTACAAAAATAATGGGACCGGAAGCCAGAAAAATTTTTCAATTTCTGAAAATAAAAAAAAAAAAATTCTGAATTCACGTCCCAATATTTTTGTACGGCAGTAGGTTCTAGGAGATTATTATTTCATACTCTACCAACGTGAGGAATGCCGTACAAAAATATTTTATCGGAAAAGCACATCTACAGATAAAAAAATTACTATTATTATTATTACAGTCATTTGCACCACCAAGAAATGACGGCATAGTGCCTAAAGTTATTGTTTCATATAGCAGCATCGTTCTGAACATGATTCATGCTGGGTCAAATGACCCACCCAAATTGTTATGTTTATGGGTTTGTAGTCTATAGTGCTTTGATATCTTATCCTACTCCCCTAAACGTATATCCTCGTACTATTACATGTCATTTTCCACGCCACTAAGGTAAATAATAATAACAATACCTAAAACGTCACAAATTTTGCATTTTTGTGTTAAAAAACTGAAAATCGCAAAAATTCATCAAAACTGGCATAACCTGAAAATGCCACAGAAATTTATTTCAAAAGTGACTCAAGTCGAAACAATACATAAATAAAATATTTACCTGGTTGACCAAAACTGTCTCAACTCGAAATCGTGATTTACGATGAGCAGTTAACAATCACGTCGAGGAAACCAAAAGTGTATCAAGTCAAAATAGTACTACACAATAACGACGTATCACTCACTAAAATGACACAACTCGAAATAATACTGTTTAGAGCGGATGGTTGACTAGTTATCTCAGTGGCACCTCAGAAACAACTAAAGTTATAACGGTATTAGACTAGCATGAACTGATCGCATTTGAAACGTCAACAGTGACACAACCGCCATCTAGCGGGTATATTTCGAAGGTAATTTAATACACTATTGAGGCATGGGTGGAAGAATGTTCATAGGACATTTTCATTATAATAATTCAAAATCTTGGTTTTTTGACTTGTGTCACTTTTGAAGTACATGTGCGATATGTTCCTATAAAAATCATTGGAACTATACATACAATGTTATTTACTTACATAAGTGTTTGTACAAGTACATGACAATCGATGAATGGTAAGTGATATGAAATGAAGCGATTACAATTTGTAGTTTTGTCTATTATTTTATGAAAATGAATGAAATTTACATTAGCCCATTTTTTCAAACTACATAGCCATTTCAATCAAACATTGCACTCTTGGGGGTTCTCAAGACAATTGGGAAAAACTGAATACATATTCTTACAAAGGAATAATGAACCAGTGGGTGAAATACCCAATATTCATCATCAGATAACTGTGAAATATTTTGAGGGTGATTGAGATTCAAGTAGAAGCATCTATATTGTTCTGGAATTGCACCACTAGAGCATAAACTAACAATATTTTAAAGTGAATATAAGATGAAATCCTTGATTCGCCCAAAGTATGGCATCGACCCATATATGTTCAATATTTTTGATATTTTTGTTTGTTCTTTTGCTGATTTGCGGTTTGCATGCTAGGTCAATAGAAGAGCATTTTTCAGAAATGAAATCATACTGAAAATATAAGGAGTGAGGTTCATCTTCGTATATTTTCAAATGTTTTATTTTTGACCAAACATTTTTTGTTTCTTCTTCTTCCTTCGCTCTATAAGAGCATGCATTGTATCACCCTCAGATTGACAGTGTCCTTTTTTAAAGAAATTAAGTACAGTATTAATGTTCAATAGCTTCGAAGCATCGACATACTAAAAAGATTATTCGATTACGGTTCTGTCCCCCATAACAATCTGAATAAAATCTGAACTCTTCTGCTCCATCAGCAACTTTTCTTTTCATAAGATCAAGTAAAGCACTGCTCAAATCACCTGTACTTTCATCCCATGCATAACAATAGCCCTTTGCAGATTTAATATAAAAAAGAGTGGAATTGTACACTTTGAATTTCCTCTTATAATAAAATGAAGATACCTCTGACTGAGGTGCCGTTAAAATTTTCTGCTAGTCATAACAGTTATAATACTACTCGATTTATGTGAAGCTGCCTTTTCGTTGTTCTCAAGTTCTCTCACAACAAATTTATTAAAGTTTACTCATTTTTCGATTTCTCCTGCTTTTTATTGGTTGATGTTTTTTGAACTTCGCACTTTAGACACTGATCTTTTTTCGGAATGAAAAAACCTATATTGAATTCGGTATTGAATATGTGTCTATACTGTTCTCTGGTAGCTATCTGATATGGTTGAGTGTTCATAATCCATTCTGTATACAGTGAATATAATTTTGGAAATGGTAAATATTCGTCGAAATGAAGTATAGACGTTTGTTTTTTTTACATAGTGAGATTCTTTGGCTGGGATTGATTGTATATTGTTACGATATTCCTCTGGGTTCGTCGATTAAAACACCAAACAACACTAAACTACTTTTATTATAACTCACTATCACAATACAATACTACACAATCACTTAAATCGCTCGGACAACTTTCCAATGCTCGCTACTAAACTCTCTGTACTAAAAATTCTGCTTCCGGCGTGCGCGCTCCCGCTTTTATATGCTCGCTGTATGAACAGTGAAGAACCATCTAGACAAATCTTCACAGTCGAATCTTCTGGATGAGCCGCGATCACGCGAGTATAGTCGTTCCTGGAATCTCGCACTAATTCGCATCGATAGGCGGCAGGGTCGGCGCTAGCACATTTCGTTACAATATGATCGCGAACTGTAATTTTCACATTTTTGTCAATAGCATTTCCTCTATTTTTATGCCTTCCCCGCAAATCTCCAAGTATACATCCATATTCATGTCTCTTCATTTTTTTACATTATGTTATATTCATATATCCAATTTCTTCTAGATATTTTGTTCAATCTCACCAATTTCCCCTCTGATCCGAGGACATATATCTACACAAATATTCTCCTTGTTTATCGTGATCAGCCATTAACCAGAGTTCAATCAATGAATTAAGTTTATTATCGTCAGATACTCTCGATCTACATTTTCTACGGCATTTATCATCACACCTAGGACCCAATTCTTTTTTTTTTACCAATTTCCATTTTTTTTTACATACTGGTGCGAACCGTGAACCAAATACACGTGTGAAAAGTGATCTCCTCAAACAAGCCGAAATTGTGCTAAACCTTCCAATAAAACCATCAAGCCCTGAACATCCAACAGCTCGGGAAAACTTAGTGCATCACAAATGAGTAATCACTGCTTGAATTGATATACCATAACCAAATTATCGAACATTATTGTTTCCAAATCGAACCCACAAAATATATATTTCAATTAGTAAAAATGGAACAAAAAATGCATGCATCTAGGGCGGGCGGTCTCCCATACTTCAGCTGATGTCATCCGTGAAAGTGATCATTGAGTGTCGAGTAAGGCACGGCAAATTGTTCAGCGGCACCCCTCATTGACATTTTATTTTGCTTCACCGCCGCCACTGCCCTCTGAAGGAATACTTCGTCATAATTTTTTTTTCCCCGGGGTCCAAACTTTTTCTGATAGTGTCGAGGCATCTGAAAACGATTCAACAGAATCAATATTGACATAAAATTACTCTCTCACTAAACAGGAAATCGCCATATGCTTGGCAACACTGTACAGGTCGTTCTCTGTGTACGTTAGTATACTATACAATGAACATAACTTGAAATAATACTTCTGAAATTGAAAAGTAACGAAATATTTCCGTAACTGACAGTGATCGAAATTACCCCTCAACAATAGATTTTTTTCAAAAACCTCCAATATAGCTTTAAAAAAATTAAATTATATTATAACTTTGGCTTATTCACATTCACAAAAAACTATGTTTTCCCATATATTTACGAAATCTATTCCTTCGCGCAAGCTGTTAGTTGAGGAATCAATCGTTTTCGCATGTTTCAATTCCAGTCAATTTTCAATATTTTTTAAATACGTGTGCCTAAACGTACTTACCTCATGTGTCACTAAACGCTCTGCACTCGACCACGAATACACTCTTACTGAACCAGTGGACATCTGTTCAGTGTTGCCAGATCACGAAAATAAAAAATGGTACATGGAACTAAATTTGCGGGTATTTTGGATAAAAAAATGGTACTTTACAAAATCAATAGATTGCTACAATATGTTATTTTTTAGATATAAAGAATTAGGAATTTCAGGAAAATTCATTATTAGGTCTGCAACCATACATTGGTGTGAGGTTGGTTGCATAGTATTGCGACGAGTAACATCGTCAACAGTAATGACACTAACCGATAGGGTAATAGTTTTATCATTGTTTAAAAAAATGTTTTTATCTAGTTGTAGGTACAAAAGAAAACTAGTTTTAAGAATCTAAAAAGGTTTTATTACATAACCAAACAAAATTATGTTTTTATTCTATGACAGGTATGAAATAATACCTAAGAATGGAAAATAATGAACAATAATTCTGAACTGTAGGGGTCTGCTTAGAAATATACTCCAGAGGCAAGAGTTTAAATCTCCATTAATGAAACTCTTGACTGTGTACTGGATTAAGTTTCTAAATGCAACCTAGAAATACATAAGTAGGTATATAACCAAAACAACTGATATAGGAAACTAAAACAAGATAACAAAATAAATAACTTTTCCTAGTTATAAACAGAAGGATGAGCTAATTATACCTATGAATAAACAAAACAATAACATCAAACATACCTAGAATTTGTAAAACCATAAATACAATTAAAACTAATATTGCACTGTAAAGTACGCTCTGTCAACGGCTTGTGGCTTCTCAGTTAATGAATATTTTGAGACACTAATCATCATCAACTGATATTAACAGACAGTCTTCATCTTCTTTAGTGTCATCCTTTTTTTTCAAATTATTGTTTTGATAAAGTACAGTAGAGTTCATACTTTTGATCATGAGATCAGGTATTTCAAAATTATAGCAGAATCCAGAAGCTCTAATTTCTTCCGAACATATAACCAAGGACTGTATTGTGTTTAGATTCAACTTATTTCTTATTCTGGTTTTTACTAGGTTAATTTTTGAAAACACTCGTTCGCAAGTTGCATTTGAATGGGAATTGTTAATAAATTTATTATAAAATTTGACAAATCTTTAAAAATGAATTCTCCTGCAATATTCCTAATTTCACCTACTGAAGCCCAATATTTATCTACCTCCAATATACTTTTTATTTGTTCTGGAATATCATTTGAACTAATAAACAATCGCCACTGTGAATCAATAGCCTGAGCTTGTTGCACGTTTTCGTTTAAATTGAGAATGCGAGGCACTAAGTTCATAATGTTGATTAAGGTTTCTGGTTTACTGTCATACTCTGGATTGATTATGTGAAGTTGGGATAATAAAGGATCAGAAAAATTATACCGTTTTTTAATCTCTTGGCAAGCTGTTATCAAAAATAGACGTGCTCTGATTAAAAAATCTTCTAGCTCAGATTTATTTAATATGCCTTATACTGCATCACATTAATACCCAAGTAAATATTATTAATATTTTGAAACTTTTCAATTTTTTGGGGATCAATGTCGTCAATATTGTTTTTAGAAACATAATCCCTTTCCATGTATGACAATAACAAATCTTTGTATAATGTAGTCATCTTTTCATGTAAACCGGTGATGACAACTTTTTGGGTGACCCTTTTAGCACTGCTTTTAAAAAAATTGTAGATATCCCTAGTCAAATCTTCGCATTTTCGTGGAAGCTGTTTGCAAGCTTCACTCGCACAAATGTGTAAGGAGTGGCATATACATTTCATGATTGTAATACCTAAAACATATCAAAATGATTTTATGACAACAAAGATTATATAAATGATTATTACCAGGAAAATCATTCTTCAATCTAGAAGCTACAGAATTATTTGCACCCATCATGCTGTTGCAGCCATCAGCACTGAAGCCGGTAATATTCTCCAAAGGTATTTCGTGACTAATTATTAGATTAGTAAGCTGTTCATAAATATTTCTTGCTGTAAATTGAAATTATATTAATAATGATTATGTAAATAAATGTAGAACTGTACCTACCTGTTGCCCCTTCATTGGCTTCATCATAATTATTTTTTGAAAAAACTTCAATTAATCCCAAACATCTCACATCAATCTTCTTGGACACACTATTAAAAAATCTTGTACAAACTGCCATTGACTTTACATTTCCCACGTCCGTCGATTCATCAGTTAAAATACTGAATTTGTGACTTTTCTGGTATTCTGGCCTTTAATAACGTCACTAAATGATCTGTGGCAAGAAATGCCACATTATGTTCTGCTAAAAAGTTTGCTAGAGAAATTTCCAGTCTCTTGATGACGGTTTCTAATTTTGAGTGTTCTTGGTTAAAATGTAGCACTTCTCCTATCGTCTTTTATGAGGTTAATACTTTACAGTGATTTATATGTTTTGTTGTTTTAGAATGATGCCTGATATTTGTTCTGTCTGCTTCGAGTTTAATATCGCAGACTGTACATTTGGCTTTTGTATAAAAACGTTCATCAGGTTTTAACCAACCTTTAAACTCATTTTCCCACGCTTTTCTATATTTTTGCACCCTTTTCTCCTTTTTTAAATTCTTCCTTGAACTTGAAGATTTTTCTGCTTTTTCACTCTCCGTGTTATATCCATCCGCAGAGTCCGAGTCTGAGTTCATTTTTCTATTTTATAATAAGTGAATCTGAATAAAATTCATTATATGCTTTCATTCTCCATTCTTATAAACACAACAAACTAAATGGCGCCAACGGCCAACGTCAACTTCACAAGTGGAATGTCATCTGTCCGTTCAGTGTCAAATTGTAATCTGAGTCAGTAACAACTGGAACGAGCACAAGCACAACAGAACGACGGAACACGGAAAAGTTCTCTCTCTCTCACACACACGTAGTATCACCAAAAACTTTTCTCTATGTCTGTTTTTTGAGCGCATCATGACCGTCTGCGATTCAATGGACGGAAAATATTATTTACCTTAATGCTTTTTAAATAATGGTACAAAATGGTACGAACTTCCAAATAAAGGTATATACTTTATCGAAGAAGGTACCGGGTACAAGAGCAAGAAAAAAGGTACAAATACCTTTTTAAAGGTACGTCTGGCAACGCTGGGAACTACATAAAAATGCAACCGTCCCGTTTTACGCGCTATTTTCTTCACAGTGGCGTGCTTGATCGAATTGTCCCCGCATGATCGAAATTACCTCGTTTGACGGTACTATGGAATTAGAGACTTGTCTAACAATTGGTTACTATCATATATTTCACAGCGAATAATCTGTGTCAGAGTAAAACATGAAATGTTAGGTAAGGTGTCATACCAAGATTCAGAACATACTCATTTACAAGCAGGTGTACCACAGGGATCAGTGCTGGGCCCAACATTATTTCTCATTTATGTAAATGACAATTGTTTGTAGCTTTCCTACAGCTGCCTTTACACTTTTTGTTGACGACACGAGTATACTTGTTAAAGAGACAAATCCTGACTTCCTCACTACATCATCCGAGGAAGTAATGGAGGGAGTATCAGACTGGTTTCTGGCTAATAAAATGTCTCTCAACTTCTCAAAATCAAATAACATTATTTTTAAGTTATATAAAGATGTTGACGATGTGACCATACACCTCAATGAAAATTCTATTGATTTCGTGCAATCAACCAAATTCCTGGGAATAACTATCGACGGCAAACTGAACTGGCTAGATCACACCAATGCACTTCAAACTAAATTGAGCAGGTCAGTTTTTGCTCTACGCACAGTTAAGATGAATACAAATCTCGCAACAACAAAATTAGTTTACTTCGCGTATTTCCATAGCGTATTAGAATATCAAGTCAACAAGATAGCAATAACAAATCAAAGTGCTATCAAATCTCTGGAATACAAGTCTGATGATCTGGAACAGCATTCCAAACGTAATGGCTTGAGACTGAATGGCGTGGTGGAAAGCGTTGATGAAAAATTAGTAGATATTGTTAGAGCTGTTTTCCAGGATAAATTGAATGTCCCTACTTCGCCAAGCGACTTTGACAGTATATTTCGAGTTGGAAAGGGATCCCAGAATAATCCTCGCGCAATTATAGTTAATTTCGTCAGTGGATTCAAACGAAATGAAGTAATCAATGCCAGAAAGTCTCTCAAAAACACCGGTATGTCTCTATTCGAAGATCTAACAAAACCCCGCTTTGATCTTCTTACTGCTGCTAAAAAAAAGTATGGTGCCAATCAGGACTGGTCATCTCACGGAAAAGTTTATGTTTGGAATGGGCGTGAAAATAATAAGAGAATGATCGCATGTGTTACAGACTTATAACTTTATCGAGGCGGTAGGACTATACCTTCTTTGTTCATTCTCCCAGACTTTTTGTCAAATACAGTTTATTTTTATCTATCTCACAAAAACAGATTGGATACCCATATTTTTGTGATGAAGAATAAAGGAAACTATTTTTATTTCACTGGCATGTGAATTCATTGAGGATGATTTATTTGCATTAGCTTCCGCACTCATAATTGTTGTTGTTTTACTGATGAGATTATTTCATTGATGTGGTTGATTAAATGTACTGCATGATTTAATCATAGTTTGTATGCCATATAATATTACAATTTGGGTTGTTTCAGTGACTTATTCGCAATGCTCTACCTACTCTTTGAAATATGCGTACCAATATGATACACTTCGCGCATTTTAATGTTCGTTCGCTGTGTACCGAATTTGAACTGTTTGCCGAATATGTTCAGATGGTTGCATTTGATATTATTGGTCTTTCCGAAACTTGGTTGACTCCACAGATACGTTCCGAATGCCTAAGAATTGAAGGTTATGATATGGTTCGTCGTGACCGTCTTTCAAGGGAGGGAGGGGTTGCTTTTTATTTTCGCAGCTCTTTAGGGATCACAGTTGTCAATATACCTGAATCCAGTATGGAAATCGAACAGCTATGGATAAGTATGAAATTTGCCGGAAAAAAATTGTGCCTGGGTACTCTCTACAGACCTCCATCGACTAATTCGAGAACTAGTCTGAATTGCCTTGAAAATGTTTTGACCACCCTTATCCCTGAGTTTGATCATGTCGTGTTCGAGGGAGATTTTAATGTAGACCTTCTGCACAACACAACCCCTGCTTTTACATTACTCGATCGGCTTTTTTCACAATTTGGTTTACATCAGTTGGTGAAGGAGCCTACTAGGGTTACTCTAAATTCTAGTACCCTCATTGACTTGCTGGTGTCCTCTGACCCTGGTTTCTGCACTCACATCGATACCCATAATATGGAAGGTATCTCAGATCATCACATAGTTAGCTGTGTGTTGAAACTCAAAAAAGATAAACACCCAACTATTTTTAAAACATTCAGAGATTACTCTAGTTTCGATTTCAATAAATTTTCCAGAGATCTTACAACTATTCTATGGGATGGTATATATGGTATTGTTGACATCGACGAAGCCGTCGATTTTTTCTACAGAAACGTGAATCAGTTATTTGATATACATGCTCCATTTAAATCTGTTAGAATCGAGAAGAAGCCTGCTCCATGGCTCACTGAGAATATTAAGTTTATGATGAAATTACGTGACAAAGCACTTAATGCTTATAAAAAATCTGGAACAATACATTCCTGGAATGAATATAAAAACATGCAATATTGTAAACGAATGTGTGAGAGCCGAAAAACGTGCCTACTTGAACCATAAATTCAAAACAGATCCTAGTAATATCAGGTTAAAGAGAGGTGTACCTCAGGGTAGCATATTAGGGCCTCTCCTCTTTTCAGCATATACTGCAGATTTTTCCAATTATTTGGAGTTTTGCGTATCTCATCAATATGCAGATGTTACGCAGATTTATTATACATTTCCCCTGGAAGATATCGGCGTAGCTGCTGAGAGAATTAATTCTGATTTGAAGGCTATATGTGATGTGTCTAACGCTCATGGGCTAGTCCTTAATGGAAATAAAACACAAATGCTAATTTTTGGTAGTCAGAAGGAGGAAGTGACCGAAAGTGGGTTATTCAATATTGTACTTAATGGGCAATCGATCTCTTCCACTGATTATTGTAAGAATCTTGGGTTATGGCTGGATTCTCAATTGCGCTTTTCGAAACATGTCGGTCATCTGATTCAATCATCGTTTGGCAAATTGAAACTGCTCTATATACATAAAAATATACTGAACCGGGAAATTAAATTAAAATTATGCAATTCACTTATTTTATCCAGCATAACATATTGCAGTGTGGTTTATTGGCCCGCTATATTGAATAGGGATAAGGAATGCCTTCAGACAGTTCAAAACGCATGTATTCGTTTCGCATATAATCTGAGAAAATTTGACCATATATCTGCATCCTTTTTGGACTCTGGCTGGCTAACACTAAATGAAAGATATTTGCTTCAGATGGCACGATTGAACTACAAGCTGCATAAATATGAGAATTCTCCATATCTCTTGTGCAAACTAGTCAAGCGTGGTGAATTACATGAACGTGCTACCCGGTATGGTGATCTGTGTAGCGTTCCTAGGCACTCTTCAACTTTATTCCAGCGTTCATTCAGCTATAATGCGGTAAAAATTTATAATTCTATTCCCACAGAAATCAGGCGCTCAACAAACGTCGAGTCGTTCGGCAGACAGTTCAAATCATACTTATTAAATAAAAGAAATTAATATTGGCACTAGTTTTTTACTATATTTCTGTCATGTTATTATTCTGTTCATCAATTGGTTTTTTGGGTGGTTATATGGAAGAGCGTGTTGCACGAATATCGCATTGTGTTAATCTATCTTCTGTAGTATTTGAATAAAGACAATTTATTATTATTATTATTAATATAGTATAGAATTTTGGGGCACATGTATATATGCGACAGAAGTATTTGGGATCCAGAAGAGAGCTATTCGTGTATTATTTGGTTTGAGCCATAGAGATTCTTGCCGAACATTTTTCAGAGACCATCATGCAAAAGAAAAAGTTTGGGAGATTCACTCTGGAATTCCAAATTTAAATTATTGACAATCTTCAATATATAAGATAGAAAGTAAACGTAGAGTTTGAAAGACTTTTCATTCAATGCATTCAAAATAGCTTGGGTGTCAGAAGCCGATGTTTTTTCTGTAACTGCTGCAGTGAAATGTAATATTAAAGCATGCCACTGTTCAATCAGACGATCTTTCACGGTTTGCAATGATAACCACCTAGTTTGGCTGAGTTTCAAAATTTTATGTGGTTCAATATTTGCAAATACTTGGCATTCTCTCAACTCCGAAATTCTTTTTGAGCTTTGTGAGAAATAATTATAGATATCTCTAGCGAACTTTTCAATGTAATCTGGGAGTTGACAGCAAGCTGCAGATGCTGCTAAGTGAAATGAATGACAAGTAAATCCCAAAATAAATATGTTGGGATTTTGGTTTTCAAATCTTGCTTTGACACCTTTATTGTCACCCATCATAACTGAGCAATTATCTGCAGCAAATTCCACCAAATTACCCAAGGGAATATTATTTTCATTGAGTAAATTCATTAATGAGTTGAATAAAGACTCGGCATCTGATCGAGAAACTTCTATCAAACCGAAAAAATTGTCCTTAATCTTATTTCCCCAAAAATACCTTGCAATCACAGCCAAACATTCGGAGGTACTTATGTCTGTGGTTTCATCTATAATCAAGGAAAATCGTGTCTTTTGCATATCTGATACTACTTGTTTAAAATTATAGGGCCCTGTTGATTGAATACACCTTTCTTTCTTCCACAAGCTAAATGTTTAGCAATTTCTGAATCTGGACATAGAGATACAATTAATTTTGTAAGATGATCTAGAGTACGCAGAGGTAAATTATGTTCAGCAGTAAACATAACTAATTTCGTTTCACCTATCTTCACATCCCTTTTCAGTTTTTTCACTTTCTCAGGAACGAATACATCTGTAATTTTTTCCTTCTTCGTGCTGCATTTATATAACGAATATGAAGTTTGGAGGTACCATGTCTCTTTATATGTGTAATTCCACCAGATAGTTCTTTATTACATGCCAAACACATCATCTGTTTCTCGCTTTTAACTAACCATTCTTTCATTGTTGGATGTATTTGAAACCATTTTTCGGTAAATTTTTGTTTATATAGATGTTATTTTTTTGGAATGGGTCCATCTATTGATTCATGTTGGAATTCATCACTACTGGACTTATCGGATTGATTATCATCCTCACGATCTATCTCAAAATGGGACATACTTGATCCTGAAGCAATACTTCCCTCAGATTCCTTTTCAGATTTTGAAAGTTTCGTTACAAATCTGGACAGAGAGAATAGAGATACAAATGGAATATTTGAAAATAATAGAGATATTTACCTATCCATCCTGAATACAATTCGAATCTTTCTCTATAATCAAAGTTTGAAAAAAACTCAAGTGTTTACTTTTAATTTCTGATATCTAGCTGTTATTACCCAATAAAGGTTCTTATAAAACAACAAACACCTCCGGTTATCGCGCAATGGTTTGTGATTGGCTACTGAATGAGAAGTTTCGATTTTTTATTCCATGTCATTCAACAACCAATCAGAAAACAGACGCTCTAAGTCAAAGCACGGCTAACATTTGTTACCAGATGGCACTGTAATTTCAATTAAACTTCAGTCAAGACAAATGCAAATTGTAATAGATTTTCGCATATTTCGCAAAAGGCGTAATATCGTAATAAGTATAATTTTTACTAATAGATTTATTACAATTGTAATAGTAGGAACAACACTGATCCTCCGTCTAACATCGCTCACTTTCCGTGTCACTACAGCGGTGCCACCTACTCACGTTTTTCGTGATATATAAGAGAACCGGCACATCACCCCCCTAATTAAATTTAGTTACAATGGTAACAGCAATTTGAGTATAAAAAAAACTGGATATTTGGATTCAAATAAGAATGAGACAACTCAAGTACTGTCTTAAACCCACAAGACGCTAGAACTCTTATATAACTTAAAATTTATAACGTTTTGCTTTGAAGCTTCTTTACCCCTCCCATCATCAGCAATGTAAGAATTGGGACCTGCCTGACGTACAATAGTAAAATGTCCTTCATACATAGAGCCATACGAATTTTTTGATCACACGATCGTCAGCTGAGGATTGTGCGTGCGTTCGAACCAGAACCTTGTCCCCTACTTCAAATGAGATAGTTTTGTTTCCAGCATTGGCTCTCTTCTCGGCCTTTGATTTCATACGGTCTCTAGCCAAAAACCAATACCTTTCGAGCGGCATTGCCTCTTCCTGAAAGGGTGGAAATTTTATAAATATTTCGAAAGTATTTTCAGGCTTTTTAGCAAATTGCAAAAAAATTGCTGAATAGCCCGTGCTTTCATTGATTACATTATTTAAACAGTTTTCAATCCATGGTAATAAATTCGCCCATTTAGTGTGTTTATCGGCACAATATGCCCTAAGTAGACGTCCTATTTCACGATTATATCGTTCCGTGGGGGTTCCCTAGGGAAAATAAACAGATATATGTTTAACTTGAATGCAATTTTTTTCAAGGATACTTTCCTATTCTTTCGACGTAAATTGCGAACCGTTATCGCTTAATATACATTTCGGCTTTTGTACCGTTGGAATGTAGTCATCTGAAAATGTATTCAATATTACCCTTGCCGTAGAACACCGGAGAGCATACACTTTCACAAATTTACTAAACGCGTCTACGATAACCATTAGCTGAGTAACCCCTCCACGACTTCGTGGAAGGGGACCCATCATGTCAACGCATATTAGATCTCCCGGTTGCTTCACTAGTACCGAGTGTCTTGGTCCACGACTGAGACGAGACGTTTTCGTTTTCTGACATATATAATAATATATAATATGTTTTTGGTTTTCCAAAATGACCGATATTTTCATGCTGACATTTCATCAAATCCACTACTTGACTACGCGGAACACACAACTTAAAACCTTCATTACCTTGATTTCCCTTTCGAAATAACAAACCCTCGTATAAAACAAACCATTTCTAAATTCTCTGCTGTGATTTGCCTAAAGCCAGAGCCAGATCAGTTTAATCGTCACCACCATATTTTTCTAGTAATGTCATTTTATCCCGTATCCAATCCTCTTTTCCCTCTTCCTGCCGTAAATGCCGAAAATGATTACGTATTAATCTATCCCTTTCACTGGCACTTGTCAAAAAAAATGCTGAAAAATTATTTAAATAGATTCACCCATTCAATAAAGGATCAACAATCATGTTTCAGTTGAAAAAAACACAATTACCCCATCCCATCAGTTTTTAGAGCATGTACCTCCAGAACGACAAATCCAGTATGAGCATTTCAGCTAAAAAATACTCTTTTTATTGAAAAAAAAAGTTTTTATTGTACAGAATAGTTGGAAATTGAGTAACTATCGAGAATGAAATTTTTTGAAACAGTTTCTGTCTTTCAGCAAACATACCCAGATAGCACACATACATCCTATGTATTCACTATGGGTATCCATGATGGATATGTTGGACGTCCAAAAGATATCCGTTGAAGGATCTAATATATACTATGGACGTTCATGGGATATCACAGTGTGACCTTTTTGGATACCTTCAAGACATCCATAATGGATATCTATAATAGATATAATAGATATACTATGGATATCATATGGAAATATTTAATGGATATATATATATATATAAATGAAATTAGTATGAAATAATCCAAAATTGTCCAGATTTGATTGTCCAACAACCTTGTATACGAAGATACAAATAAGGAGTACACTTGAAATAGACCGGGAGGTCATGACAGGTGACGTTCCACCATTTTTTCGTGCATGCCTTTTTGAGGCTTGATAACTAACCCTAAAATATCAAAGATAGTCGGGGTTTTAGCCCCCCCGCGCGTCCTCTTCATAGGGAAAAACGCTTCTCTTTCTGTAGCGAATTTTCGTGTTTTTCCGTGATATTTTACTGCATGCCATTGTAATATACGGAAGTTCAAACTAATTGAAGCTCTAATGATTGATGGCATGCACCCCGCAGCGGTCCAAGATGATCAAAGGGTTATGAAAACCTGAAAAAAATTTGAGGGAAATTCCGTCTTTTCAAATTGCATGCCGATGTGAAGAATTGAAGTTTTTGTAATAAAAACACTGGAAAAATTGGCATGCACCCCTCGTAGGACCAACGGTGAAAAATTTCCGGAAAATTCTGTAAAATTTTAACACCGATTTTCCGTGATTCCAAACTGCATGCCATTGAAAAAATACTTAATTCGTACCATAAATCAATAGAAGAAAATTTGGCATGCACACCAGGGTGTTGCAAAATAGAGGCATGCATGACGAAAGTTGCAAAAAATACTGAGCAAATTTAGGTGACTTGTTTTTGCATGCCGTTTTGAATTTCATGAATTTACCTTATTTCAAGTCATGAATGTAAATGGCATGCATGTAGCTACAGCCCAATATACAAAAATTGTGAAAAAATTGAATAAACATCAATTTTTGAATTGAAAAAAAAATCTAAAAAATGCCGTGACTTCTTTTTGCATGCCGCTATGTATTTTGTTAGTAGATACTTTTTTGAGCCGAAATGCAAAATATCATGCATTTAGCTTAATGACAATTGGTTGAATAAACAAAAAAAATCGTCCGATTTAATAATATAATTTTTTTCTAAATTTTTTATGAAAAATGAAATTAGAAAATCATTGTCAGCATCATTATTTTATACATAAAGTATTAATAATTATTATCATCATCAATCGCTTCATCATCAACATCATCGACATTATAATGATCCTTATCATGATCGCGGCCATGTACAGACTCTTCTTCTGTTGTGTAGCAATTATCGGATTGGCAATCGCTGTCATGGTCATTAGTTGATTCTTCATCCTCTTCATCATCGAAGTTTGGATATATCGATATGACTTCCTCGTCATTAGCGCTGTTTTCTTTTGGGGCTATGAAAATAAAAAAACATGTTTTTCAGTTATCATTTTGATTTTATGTATTCGTTAAACATAGGTAGAAGACAACTGATCGTACAGTAATTAAATTCTTGGTAGAATAATTATCTCGAATGTGAAAAAATAAAAGCATGAATAGAAAAAAAATAGTACCTTCGATAATTTCCTGTACATTAAGAGGAACGTCATCACCCTCGAACCACCGGAAGGAATAGCTGTCATTTTCCAGTTTCCAACCGAATTCCTCTACATTCAAAGGAACTTTGGGCACTGGAGAAAATTTTTTTTTCCACATGTGTCCAATATACGCTGCTCGTAAAAGTTGTTGTTGGAGTTCACGTTTACAAGGAGGTAGCATACAAGCATCGAAATTTATTAAATTTTGCCTAAACTCGTCTGTAGGCCCTATTTGGGTTAATATTCTCATCTCTTACTTAACGCTCAGCCGATGTATCTGAGGCGTGAGTGCAAGTGAGCCAAGAATGCTTTCAGCTGACACCCTCCTACCGCACCACACGCTGCCAGAGCCCAGCTAAATATAAAATCTTGACCTGATACATCATGCCGACCGGTAGCGAACTTGTTGTTCACTTCTATATGGTGGTATAGGCAATGACGCAGCGTGTAGCAATTATCATAGGGTAGTAGTAACCTCTCGTGCTAGTCGACGTATGATAGGCCACGTTTAGACTAGAGACCGGGAGATTCGAGTCATTTGAATTGATTGTTTTTACAATTCTTGAATGTTGGACTGTGATAACATGTATGTTATTTCAGCCATCAACTTGAAATAATGTTGATTCAAACAATTTTCATGGAGCTACATGCATGCCATTTCGTATTTCAACTGAAAATAGTATCTACCAACAAAATACAAAGCGGTATGCAAGAAGAAGTCACGGCATTTTTTAGATTTTTTTTTTCAATTCAAAAATTGATGTTCATTCAATTTTTTCACAATTTTTGTATATTGGGCTGTAGCTACATGCTTGCCATTTACATTCATGACTTGAAATACGGTAAATTCATCAAATACAAAACGGCATGCAAAAACAAGTCACCTAAATTTGCACTGTTTTTTTTGCAACTTTTATTATTATTTATTATACTATGGGCTTATTCAACATGCATGCCATTTGAATTAGATAATTATTCTGTTATAAAATTAATATTCATCCTTATTAGGAGTGATTTGGAATCACGGAAAATCGGTGTTAAAATTTTACAGAATTTTCCGGAAATTTTTCACCGTTGGTCCTACGAGAGGTGCATGCCAATTTTTCCATAGTGTTTTTATTACAAAAACTTCAATTTTTCACATCGGCATGCAATTTGAAAACACGGAATTTCCCTTAAATTTTTTTCAGGTTTTCATAACCCTCTGACCATCTTGGGCCGCTGCGGGGTGCATGCCATCAATTATTAGAGCTTCAATTAGTTTGAACTTCCGTATATTACAATGGCATGCAGTAAAATATCACGGAAAAACACGAAAATTCGCTACAGAAAGAAAAGCGTATTTCCTTATGAAGAGGACGCGCGGGGGGGCTAAAACCCCGACTATCTTTGATATTTTAGGGTTAGTTATCAAGCCTTAAAAAGGCATGCACGAAAACATGGTGGAACATCACCTGTCATGACCTCCCGGTCTAAAATTCAAAGTGTCAGGTGACACCTGAAGAAGTCATAACTTTCAAATATAGCTCAAATTTCATCACTTTTGAAGAAATCATCGTCTGAATTTAGAAATACAGGGCTGCCTATCATTGTTTACTCCTCGTTCCTTCCTAGCTTAGTTATTTTTTTTTCTTTCTCTTGGGTTAAGCATTTAATTATTATATATTATGTAACTCTACTTTCAAACTCACTACTCGGTCATTCAACAGAAATATTTGAGATTCTCTACAAAATCATTCGTTCCTCACTTTTTGCTTCCGCTGTATATTATAATTCTGGCCAGCCGCGAGAGGGTTGGTCGATTCTCACCGAGAAGCTCGTGCTGGCAATAGCAATTTCCGAGTCGTATCGCAATTTGAGAAAAACCCGAGTAACGTGACACGTCAAAGTGCTCTTTTTTTCAATAATTACACACCCAGAATACAGTCCATTTGCATTACGTGTGAAAGAGCGGTGGAAACTACCGAAGCCAGAGAAGTCCAGGATTCCAGGTGAGTTGACTTCCTTTTTCTTCGGCTGGCAGAACCCTAACTCTCTCAAACATCAACATTTTTTGGTTCTTCGAACCGGATCATTTGTTTGATCCTTCTAACTTGAATATTTACTGTTGAATGACTCAAATATATGCAATTGATAACATTACATTTCAGTGAACGTTATTTTTTGTCCAAGTCACAGTGTTTCTCGGTGTTTTTTTACTCCTCTTTTTATATCTTGTTCTATCGCTGTTCCTCGATATTTGAAACTCATTCTTATTTACTGATAAGATATAGTTTTCATTTCAAACATTCAATATTATTTAGAACATTTCTCAATTCTCCTCTATAAATAAATTATTCATCATTTCGATTCAGATATTCAGTACACCGCAAAAAATCTCTTTAATTTTTTATCGTTTTGAAGTATTGTTGTGTTCATACACTGCTAACACAAAATTAGGATACTTTCACGTATTGGAGATTTTGTATTTTTTCCTCGTTCCAGTTATCAAACAATTTTTCACTACAATACATTCTCTGAACTGCTCAGATTTATTTATTTTTCACCATGAGTAGTGCCGCAACTACGAAGTTGAAACAAATTCGTGCATTTCGAGATACCGCAATTGATAGAATATCTGTTCTTTATGATTTAGCGAAATTAGCAGAAACCGATGAACTTCAGCATTCATACTTTAGAGTTCGATACTTGGAAGGCAGTGATATTTACGAGGAATTCAATCGACATCATAATGAATTGATAAAAATTATTTCTACTCAAGAAGATAACGATCTAGAAAATGAAAAATTGCTCAGACAAGAAGTTGACAAAAAATTCTATCTAACCAAATCGATTCATTATGAGTTATTTGGAAAAACTCCTCAACAACCAATAGCAAGTTCAAGTAATGACAACACCAGACTTCCAAAGTTGAACATACCTACATTTACTGGTGATCTGAAAAATTGGTCAACATTCATTGGTTTATTCAATTCCTCAATTCATGGTAGGATAAATATGAGCAATATCGAGAAATTCCACTACTTAATATCCTCCTTATCTGGAGAACCATTGACATTATTGAAAAATCTCCCGATCACAGATGCTAATTACTCTATCGCTTATGCAAACCTTCAGAAACGCTACCAAAATGATAGACTTCTCGCTACCCACTATTGGGACGAAATAAATAATGCTCCTAGACTCACTTCAGAATCTTCAAAACACCTCAGACAGTTATTAGATATATTTTCCGATAATTTACAGGCACTGGAAAATTTATCGTTCAAAGTTAGAGACTGGGATTTCGTTCTTATGAACCTACTTATCAAAAAGTTGGATCCCGAAACTTCGAAACGTTTCGAACTTCATTTTGGTTCTTCAGGTATACCTAAATATGATGAGTTATTCAATTATCTAGAAAAACAATGTACCGCTTTCGATTCTGTTTCTAAAGCTAATAAAAGTGGCTACAATACATCATCATCCCAACATAAGTCGTCTATCTCCAAGAAAGCTGCCCTTCTAGTAAAATCTGATGTTAATCAAAACAAATGTTCTTTTTGTCAATCAGATCATAGTATTTATAAGTGTCCAGCTTTCTTAGCGAAATCTCCTCAAGATAAATTTAAAATAGTTAAAGAGCGTAAATGGTGTACAAACTGTCTTGGCTCTCATATATCAAAAAATTGTAGTTCATCATCCTGCTGCAGGGTATGCCAAAATAGACATCATACTTATCTTCATTTTCGTAGCGATTCGAGTTCCACCTCCTCGATAACCGCCAACAATCCCTCCAATTCCGCAGTAACTTCCAATGCTCAGATTTCCTCTGATGTACTAGAGACACCTCTTACTCATTCATCTACTATCACATCCGCCCATTCTAGTGCAAACGATGCATCTTTCACAGTTTTATTATCCACAGCCCGAATACACGTAAGAGATAATCGGGGATGTTTTCAACCAATTCGAGTTCTTCTGGATAGTGCGAGTCAAGCAAACTTTATCACAGAAAAGTGTGCTCATAAGCTCGGACTCCCTCGAACTAAATCTGTCCTTTCCATCAGTGGTATAGGACATACTACCTCCAATGCATCTTCAATGATTACTTGTCATTTGAAACCTCACAATAAGCCTAAACCTCTTTTCACAGTAGATGTCGCTGTTCTTCCACATATTTGCGCAAACATGCCGAGTGTCACTGTCAATATTGATGAGTGGTCTCACTTATCTAACCTCAAACTTGCAGATCCTCAGTTCAACATCCCAGCTCCAATCGATATGCTTCTTGGTGCAGATATATTTCCATATCTCCTACAAGGAGGTAAACAATTTGGTCCAAACTCCACTACCCCTGTAGCTCTTGATACTTCCTTTGGATGGATCATTATGGGGAAAGTCTCTTCCCCTACTTCAAAATCTGTCACCTCACATCTGTTGTTATGTGATACCCCGCTTGATCTCACTATGAAACGCTTTTGGGAGTTGGAAGAGGTCCCTAGGATGAGTACTCGTTCTCCTGATGATTTACTGTGTGACAAGATTTTCAAAGAAACACATTTCCGCCTTCCCTCCGGAAGATTTGTTGTCTCTCTCCCTTTTCGTGAAGGAGAACCTTTTTTTGGGGATACTCGATCTATTGCCCTCAAACGCTTTTACACACTCGAAAATCGTTTAAAGAAATATCCTTCTCTTTATCAACAATACTCCGATTTCATGAGAGATTATCTTTTATGTAACCACATGGAAATTGTTGACAAACCCTCCTCTTTCGACAATATGTATTACATTCCACATTTAGCTGTGTCTAATCCCAATAGTAGTACCACAAAACTTCGCGTCGTTTTCGATGCTTCATGTAAGTCACCCCAAGGTTTCTCTCTCAATCACACTCTGCTCACAGGGGAGAAACTTCAGAGAGATCTCACCAGTATTCTTCTCAACTTTCGACTTCACGAATATGTGTTCACCTCAGACGTGAAAATGATGTATAGACAAATTTTAATTAAAGAATCTCACCGCGATTACCAGAGAATACTGTGGAGATTCTCCCCTCAGGATGTAGTGCAAGATTTCAGACTTTCCACTGTTACATATGGATTATCATCAAGTCCATATCTTGCAATCAAGTGCTTGTTACAGCTGGCTGAAGATGAATCCGATTTTCCAGATGCGTCTCGTGTTATTCGCAGTGATGTTTATCTTGATGATATAGTCACAGGGAGTAACACGCTGGAGGGTGCAAAAAAGCTTCAATCTGATCTGATAGCTCTCCTTGAAAAAGGTGGCTTCTCTTTGAGAAAATGGTCATCAAATCACCCTGCTCTCCTTGAAAATTTTCCTCCTGACGATTGTCAGCAAGATGTATTTTCTTTTGATTCACAAGATTCCGTTGTAAAAATCCTGGGTCTAAAATGGTTGCCCTCTCAAGATTATTTCTCGTATTCCATATCAGCCACAAACAATGCATGCACAAAAAGAGGTATGCTCTCCGAAATTGCGAGAATATTCGATCCGATTGGATTTCTTTCTCCTATAACATTTACTGCAAAGCATCTCATCCAACATCTATGGTGTCTCGGTTTGGATTGGGACCAAGCTCCTCCTCCAGACGTTATTGACAAATGGAGTCGTTATAAATCCGAGTTAGCCTTACTATCTGATATCAAAATTCCTAGAATGATATCTCCCCCAGACTATTTATCATGCGAAATCCATGGTTTCGCAGATAGTTCTGAGAAAGGAATGGCAGCTGTAGTATATCTGCGATTTCGAACATCTCACAATACATTTCACACTACGCTGATTTCAAGTAAATCCAAAGTTACACCCTTAAAGAAAATTACTCTTCCAAAACTTGAACTGTGCGCAGCATCACTTCTCGCAAATTTGATGCAGTTTGTTATGCAATCTTACTCAAATTTGATTTTTTCCAAGGTATATGCCTGGTCAGACTCTATGATCACATTGGCTTGGATCAAGTCCCCCCCTTATCGATGGAAGACATTCGTAGGCAATAGGGTTAGTCTCATTCAAGAGAAAGTTCCTCCTAACTGCTGGTGTTATATAAATTCTAAGGATAACCCAGCTGACTGCGCTTCTAGAGGTTTGTTTCCCTCGCAGTTATTGAATTTTCCTCTTTGGTTTCATGGTCCCTCTTGGCTCAGAGAGAAAGAAGATAAATGGCCCACTAAAAGTCTCGTTTGTCCTCTAGAAGCGATCGAAGAGGAGCGTCACCTTTCCCTTGTGACTAATGTCACTATCAATATCTTCGAAAATCTGTTAAATAAATTCTCGTCTCTCGACAAAATCACAAGTATTACTGCATGGTGTTATCGATTTATCGGTAACCTGCGAAATGAAACAAAATCATATTCTCCTTTGACTCAGATAGACACCCATCATGCCCTCATGATAATTGTTAAACAAGTTCAAGGTGTTTCGTTCGCTGAAGAAATTGACCGACTGAAGCATCAAAAGTCCTTATCAAAGTCTTTCCGTAAACTGAACCCGTTCCTAGATGATGATGGGGTGCTTCGAGTAGGAGGTAGACTCCATTTCTCGGGTCTCGTATTCGAGCATAAACATCCAGCCATCCTTCCCAATTCACATCGTTTGACAGATTTAATCATCGAAAGTGTTCATAAAAAACACTTGCATCCGGGTTTGCGCACTCTTCAATACCTTTTATGTCAAAATTTTTGGATACTTTCTCCTCGACGTGCAATCCATCGCATTCTTAGTAAATGCATCACTTGTTTTAAATCTAAACCGACTCCTATCGCGCCGCCTATGGGCACTCTACCAACTTATCGAGTATCTCAGCTGAAACCGTTTCAGTGTGTAGGGGTTGACTATGGTGGTCCCTTCAAAATTGCTATGTCCAAGGGTCGTGGGTTGAAAACACAAAAGGCTTATATTTGCCTTTTTGTCTGTTTCTCAACAAAAGCTCTGCACCTCGAGCTGGCAAGTGATCTTTCTTCTGATTCGTTCATAGCTGCACTCAGACGATTTATTAGTCGACGAGGTCGTTGTACACGTTTATATAGCGATAACGGTACCAACTTTGTTGGTGCTTACCGCGTCCTCAACAACCTTATGAGAGATGCTGTTATTCGGGAGAAACTTGAATGGTCATTCAGCGCCCCAAGTTCTCCACATTTCAATGGTCTCATGGAGGCAGGTATCAAATCAGTAAAAACCCACCTCATGAGAACACTCGAACATCAAATCCTCACCTATGAGGAGTTTTATACCTTATTGGTGCAAATCGAAGCACTGCTCAATTCTAGACCCCTCTACGCCATGAGTAATGATCCAAACGACTTGAAAGTTTTGACCCCAGGTCATTTTTTAACCCTCGAACCTATGACAGTCCTCCCTGACCCTGATTTGACTCATATTAATATCAATCGCCTCGATCGCTGGCAACTGCTGCAAAGAGTCCATCGAGATATATGGAAACGGTGGCATAATGAGTATCTGCATACTCTGCAGCAGAGACACAAATGGTTATCTCCTTCAAAACCGCCTCAAGTGGGCGATCTGGTTCTTATAAAAGATGAGCAGACTCCCCCCCTACAGTGGCGTTTGGGGAGAATTGAGAAATTACATCCGGGGTCGGACGGAATAACGAGAGTCGTAACTTTACGCACCGCACATGGGGTTATGCAAAGACCTTGCGTAAAACTGTGTCCTTTACCCTCCAATGATCATACCTAAAATACTGCGTATTTGGGCGGGGAGAATGTTTACTCCTCGTTCCTTCCTAGCTTAGTTATTTTTTTTTTCTTTCTCTTGGGTTAAGCATTTAATTATTATATATTATGTAACTCTACTTTCAAACTCACTACTCGGTCATTCAACAGAAATATTTGAGATTCTCTACAAAATCATTCGTTCCTCACTTTTTGCTTCCGCTGTATATTATAATTCTGGCCAGCCGCGAGAGGGTTGGTCGATTCTCACCGAGAAGCTCGTGCTGGCAATAGCAATTTCCGAGTCGTATCGCAATTTGAGAAAAACCCGAGTAACGTGACACGTCAAAGTGCTCTTTTTTTCAATAATTACACACCCAGAATACAGTCCATTTGCATTACGTGTGAAAGAGCGGTGGAAACTACCGAAGCCAGAGAAGTCCAGGATTCCAGGTGAGTTGACTTCCTTTTTCTTCGGCTGGCAGAACCCTAACTCTCTCAAACATCAACAATCATTGAATAAGAAAATTCAAGAGATATACTACTCTGAATATTCACAAGTTTTATCTTTTGAAACGAAGCACATTTTTTACATTAATCTTTTAATATAAACTTTATCAAAACAAAGTGAAACTATAGAAAATGTCTACATTTGGAATCAAAGAAAGAACTGACTTCAAAACTGCCCAACTGAACCTTTTCTATTTTTTTCTTTCCTTTGCTCGTCTCAACCAGTTTTTTATTTGACTCTTCTGTCGCCTTATGATCAGTGGACATATTGCTCTTGTCTGCAGCAACTGCAATGAAACAAATGATTTAACATGAATCAGAAAAAGGGGTTGGAAATTTCGTGCTAAATTAAATTGCCAGTTTATAATCGAAGAATTAATAATTTTTAGGATTTGCTTGTGATCATCCAACTAAATATTTTCCTTTTCGAATAAGTCTCGTCAGTATCGTTCTTTGAATGTCATGTTTTTGGCAAATGATTTGATTTTTATTATTATGATTTTCATTGCACTGAGTGCCTGTCACTTACCAAGAAGTAATTCAGCCATTTTTTTATCGTGGAACTTCTTCTTTTTCTTTGCCCCCAACCAGCTATACTGGTTACCATAGTGATTTGTAATGAGCATGTTCATGCACCTCTTCACAAAATCATATGAATTGTTCCCTCCAACTTTTTAAAGTTCTTTCACCTGAAAATGAATAGAATCCTTGAAAAATATAACACTGAAGAAAGGCTTAAAATAAGATGTTTTATTCCAGTGCTTACAGCCAAACTGAAATTTTCTCTATTCTCAAGAAATTTATTGAAATATTCCATCACCTCATCAGAATCAACGAGAAAAAAAGGGAAGGTGACAAAGATGGAAGCTCCTTTCCCCCCATCATCTGTAGGACCTCTCAGATTCAAACTTTTGATTTGATCCGATATGTCACCACATATATTTTTGAGCAGAATCTGATGTCTTCATATATTCTTTAAAGTTTCACCTGGGAATACAGAAGTATTACAATGATAATTTCAGAGTGCCCTTACTTGTTTTGTAAATATGAAATAATTATCCTGGCATATGCTCACCATTCTTTCCATAACATGAACAACATTCAGCATATTTTGTTTCAGTTTCATCATCTTTTGATGAAACACAAAAAGATGGAGTTGATACTTCAGTGTCATGATACTGTGAGGTTTCCTTTTGACTTCCATCTCGACTTCCATCAACAAGATTCTTGAGCTCTGAGGGTGGTGATGGCAAACCACCAGTATCTGGTTCTTCGTTTGATTCTTCATATGTTGAAGAAACAATGATTTTTTTCTTCTTATCTTCCCCATTTTTCAATTCTTCCACTTCCGAAATCAGATCACTGAAATTTTCACCGAGCTCACATTCATTCCTTGCTGTAGCATAATCATCTGAAAATACATTAAATGTCAAGAAATTGTAATGATCTGCTACATTCATAATGAAAATGAATATGATCCCTGATTATTTGAAATGGTTCAACTTTTCAACTCACCTATGTTCCATTGCGAAAAATTTCTATAGAATGTTGGGGCCAACAAGTATTTGGAGGTTCTAATCTCCTTATCGATTTGATTAAATTCATTAACTTAAAAATTATGTGGTCTGGTTATAGTAAATAACTAATGAAACGTTCAAGGAACTATATTTTAGAAAAGTATTGTTCTGACAAAATTGACTGACAATTCGTGAAACATACATTTTCCTACAGAAAAAGATATCTGAACCCATTTTTGGATTCTATGGAAAAATATATCAACTTTGTTGTTGTTGAAATATACTTGCAATGAGAATAGATAAACGTTTATTAGGGTTAATTCCAATAAACTATGAGATTGGAACCTTTGGTGTAAAAGTTGAAACTTCTTGTAGAGATTAATTACACTTAACTGATATTTTTGCACTCGATGTGCGTTTCGCTAAAAAAGTAAGCATCTCCAGGAGAGTATTAATTTCATTCTCTGAAGATGCTAACCTTGTTAGCGAAATGCGCGTCAAGTGCAAATAATTTCAGTTTGGTGTTAGGGTAATTCATCTCTACAATAAATGTCAGGATTAATTTAGTTCAATCCTTCAAATGAATCAATGGGAAAATGACACACTCTTCATTGGAACTAGTTAATTTCATAAATTTTTAAGCAATTTCATTCATATTGAAATACTCAAGAGGTCCAAGAGAACTTGCCTTATAGATTTTTAGTTTCGAAGACTCACATGGTATGTGATAAAAACTGTTTAAAACTTCGAATTTATTACCAATCACTTTTATTTCATTTTTGATAGAAACAAAATTTCTAATAACAATTGAAGACCCAAGTGGATAAAGGTGTCATGTCGCAAATTCATTTTTTCGAGGTAATCAACTTAAAACATTTTTTATTGGAAATGTTAGTTTCGATATTTAGTTAAGCATTAATTATATTCAAATTTTCGATGAAAACTCAAAATAATGAAAAAATGAAGTTTGAATGTTCATGACACTTTCATCCGTTGAAGATAAATAAGAATATTATTATCTATAAAAAAGTAAAAAGGCGTTATGTACAAAAACATTTTATTGGGTTAACAACTACAAAAAAAAATATTCCCATTTCAATGTTATTTGGTTTTTTTCTTTTTCTTAGGATTTTGTTCGTTTTCTTCCAAGATACGTTCATTAAACCATTTATATTCTTCTTCAATAAACACAGTTGTTCACGCAAGTTCGACAATTTTTCAGATGTGAGTCCACCTCTTTTTTGCGTAATTCTTTGAACTTTAATATTATCTGCTCTAGTCACCATCCTACTTCCTTTCTTCAATAGGTCAACTTTGTGAAATGGTGACATTTCGTCAAGATGTTCTTTTTGATATCACTGTATTGTTCTGGCACGTAGATATTCTCATACTTCCTGAGTTTTTTCTCTATTCGCCCAAAATTTCAATCCGAATCTAAGTAGCTGTGACCCACTTCTGGGTACTTATGGTCAATTACTTTTAATATGCCATTTAAAATTAAAAGCTGATAGAGGCAAATTAACGTAAAATTTTTATTTTGTCCGGAACACGAGTCCGACCAAATGATAAGGTGGTCGATTTGTTTATAGTCGTCTTTCAGCAGCAGACAAAATCTAAACAAACAACTTGCAACTTGCCGTCTCAAGACTTCCCCGATTGGCCACGTCTTCCGTCCAATTAAAAAAAATGGTTTAGGTCCGTCAGGTGTTATACAATGTATTCCAACACATTTGACGCAAATAAAAAGCTTTACTAGTAGACAGTTTTGGAAGGGACATGGTCTGTTGTGAATCTATGGTAATAAAGCAGGTATTTTTATCAGTTAATGGTTTTTTCCTGTCCCGATTTTGCGCATCAAAAGCAACTTTATAATTTTCAGTGTGAGTTTCTGTGTTCCGACCAGAAACACAGGTGCTGCACGTATCGCTTCGTGGCTGGCCAAATGATAAATTAAATGCTTTTGAAAATATATAGACATACGAAGAAACTTTAACTTTAAAGGAGTCATCAAGATTATTTTCTTCACATTCTTGAAGATACATCTTGTGCATCACACTCATATTGAGAATGGGAGACAAATACTTTTATGGCAATTTCTGTTGCGTAATTAGTGTGATTCTAGTATTTTTTGATGTGGTTAGTGATATAAAGTCATTACTTCTTCATTAATCTTATGGGGCCGATTTCCATGTCGGACCCTCATATCTAGCGATGGTGCATTCAGTCCTTTTTTTAACTTATTTTGTATTACTTCGATTTTTTTTCGGCTAGACTGATAAAGGCAACACATCGCATCTCGGCATATCATCTCTGTTTTTTAATTGAAGACAAATGAATAAGTAAATATGTAAAGCTTTTCTCTTTTTTTGCACCAGCTCTATGTCTTTCAACAGGATGAATGTTAATGCTTTTACACAACAAATAATTTTTGGAGTTTAATATTTTTTCAAAATCGCTTCTGTTTTGTTCGTTAAACTTTTCAGAGCATTTCAACCTACACTTTTCTTTACATAGCAATCCTTCCTTTATTTTTTTCGGGCATGAGTTTTCCTCTCTGAGGAATATATTCTTCGCCTTTTTGTCTAGCGATGGCAGATTCACTTTTCTTCCAATTATCTGGATTTCTGATACGAACTTTTGCAGTTTTTTCTTTGAATTAAAATATCTTTTTTTACTTTCCTTCTTTTTTCTCCAAAAATTTGGTTTTCATTGAAATCTATCCATGTATTACTGTCACCTGTAACATGACCACAAAACGATTTTCTGGAGTGGCCAAACCCTGTTCCAGAGAAATCTGATTCATTTGAAACGCTTTATTACGAATATTGGATAATGGTTCATTATTTGAATCATCGCTGGATTCGTCCTCAGGCATGTAATCACTACCAGATGGATCATATTCTTCACTGTAATCACTTTGTGACAATGTGGAATTATTACGACCTAAAATTGCATAACAAAAATTATCAAGTATGTTTCAAAACAGTTTAATTCGAAGTATTTTACCTGATGTGACGATCGTATTAGCAGACAATAAGGTTTCAGCTGCAACTACGTCCTTGCTGGTACTAGGTAGGCTAGGAGTATATCTCGGAGTAGGTTCATAATTTTCCGTCGCGACTACTATTTCGCAGGTATCAGGTGAATTTTGTCTCCCTCGTTCAGACTATCACTGTTTTTGATAGATTCTGGATATGTCCACATATTTCTGTTTCAACAATTGCTTTTCTGAAAGGTGTTCTCGTATTATATAGGTTATGTAAGGAAGCCGTATGGGTGTCTAAACCAAAATTAATAGTGTATTATGCAACGATCGTGTAATGATGGTTATTAATATATGAGCATAAACCGGGATACGAAACGAGCCGAAGGTGAGTTCCGTATGGTTTATGCGAGTGTATTAATAACCATTACATGAGAGTTGCATACGCTATTTTATCTACACCCGATAAATAGTAAAGAACTACAAATATTATATTTATAATTGTATTGCACACAATAATACTAATTTAACGAATTTCTTTGAAAAATTCTACAGAATTGTAATTAATAGTATTACTTCGAGAAATAAAACGATGAGATATGAGAAGAAGATCAAAAATCAAAGAAAAAAAAAGTTTACTTGAGACCGGAATCGAACCAATGTCTCCTCCAGCTAGAATAATCAATGTCAGCGCCACAGACGGCTCGGCTACGGAGAGGCCACAAAATTAGATGAAAAAATTAGTAATAAATCATGCATTTGTCAAATGAAAAATTTAATCATTCCAACTGTATTTCTGTGGGTGAAGGTGTCGAAGGTGATTCTGCCATATCGCTGGTATCAGACATTTTGTTATGATTATCGAAGTTTGTCTGTATTCTTCAAAAATCCAATACCTATACCGATTTTGACTTGACAAACGTCAAATGCAGAGCATGCACATCATGCTTGATTGAAAATAATGGGTTACTATTGGTTAAAAATCTGTATCGTAATGGATTTCATTATAAAACGGGTTGTGGGCATATAAGTGTATTATTAGAGTACGGGAGTAGATAAAATACATTACAGTACATTAGATAGTGAAGAATCTAGTAATTTCTTACCTTCTGTTGAATGATTTTGTTTCTGTTGCTTCTCGAGCAATGACAATATGTTTTCCTCGAGACATCACTTTTTTACTCAACCCTTCAAAAGATATTCAAAAAGTTTTGAACTCACGTTCACTTTCACACAGTTTGACATGAAATATTTATTTGGCATAACCTCAAAATAATGTGTCATATACACTCTGGCTCCACCGACCTCCAGATGAATTTTAGTGGATAAAGGCGTCATGTAACCTTGACACCTTCATCCATCGAACTTAATCTAAATATCGGAACATAACACTTTTATCCATAAAAAATCTGAGCTATTAACAGAACTTTCGAAACAAAAGTACCACAGAATAAAAATATCATATATAATAATATGTTTAATAAGAAAAAAATATTTTTGAAAAAATGTTACATGACATTTTAGCACTTGTGTCTTCAATTATGGTCCCATTTGTGAGGGCTGAACAATTGGGAAGTTCATAATTTTATGCGACGTCTGGCGGAAATATAACGCACTGCTATAATTTGACAAACAAACGGCTTCCATTTTATGTGTGTGAATTTATTGAGTTCTTTGGTGTTGATTTAGGAAATCTCATCTGGAGTTGTAGTTTTTTTGATTAATAATAACAAACAATCATGGATGCAGATCGCTCAGTGAGCCGTTATAAAGTGTTTGGTGCCAAGTTGCCGCAACTCTAAGAACCGAAATCCAAAGTTGTCTTTCCACACGTTTCCAAAGAGAAATACATCTTCAGTGGGGAACATTAAGGAGAGTGGATCGAAAGAGAAAAGAGTCAGGTACAAGGCTTGGAAAATTAAACTGAAACTGCATAAATCACCACCTAGAGCGGCTTCAGTGTGTTCCTTGCATTTCAAGACAGATGATTTCTTGTTACCTGGTGAGTCTGTTTGTCTATTTTTGGGCGAAGTTATGGCGCATTTCATCATCCATGTAATAAAAGCCTCTTTGGTTCACTAACATTACACTGAAACTGAAAAATGTCCTGGAACAAATATCATAAGATTTTGAAACACAATGCATCTATGTTCACCTCCAATGAATAGTGTAACGTTATTTATCACTTCATAACAGAATTACGACATAAGTAATTATACAATACTTGTGATAATATATTGAATATTGAATGCTTGAACGATGGCACGATCGGTAGAATGATGATTGTGTCGGAGCGGGTTGTCAACGATGTCGAATATCAGAAACGATACGCGACACTATAGGCTGCGTTCCGCGTCAAATAGTATTGTGCGGCATCATGAACACAGTTATATTAACCTTCACGAGAAAAATTTCGTACAATGAAAATATAGCAAAAAAAAAACACCAAAATCTTGTCTAGCGAGGGCAACTGATGACTGGATTTCAGTTTGGCGCGTTATTTCAAAAATGTAAACAAGGTAACTATTTCAAAATGGTGGATATAGTTTAACCACCACCAGCGCCCTCATCGGTCGATATTCTTCCCTATTATCGGCATCATTTGTAGAAAAACAAAAATAGGAAAATTTCACTTTCTTGTACTGTTGAACCACGTTATTATGTATCAGTGGCCCACTGAAATGTTCATTGGTTAATTCATATTTTTCACTTTGATCGAAAGTTTCTACTTGCCTTTGAACATGTTGTTGCTCCAATATTCTCTTACATATTTGCTGCAGTGGCCTATCACCTTTCCTAAGTGTTTTATTAACTGCATAAAATTTTCGTAAGGAATAGCACTGAATGAATCAAATTTGCCAAAATATTCAACATCATCACTTATATACAACAAATTATGAATATTATGTGATACATATTCCTCACCATATATAATTTTGAATGTGTCAACAAAATATTTGAGAAGACTATTTGCATAGTCAATTTGGGAAACACATTTATCACTTGCAAATATAGTCATAGCAACATGTAATGTAGAAAATTCACATATCTGTTCATTACGTGTAACAACTGGACCATCATAAAACAAAATTAACCTAAATTCTGTCGCTTTCCATCTCCTGGCTTCCGTTAACGACAGTGTTTTACGGTTGAATTCTGAGGGAATTTGTGAATTGAATTTCAATAATGAATCTGAAAGAGTTGAAACCTGTTGGTGAGATAATTTTGTACCAGGATTTCCATCCATCCATAAAGAAACCAAAAGCTTCTTAACTACACCTAAACAAATCAAATGCATATACTCATTAGAAAAATCTCGAATCATATCAATACCTGGCAAATCGTGTATAATGGAAGTGCCCGAGGAAGTGCCAGTATGATGTTGTTCTTGAATTTTGTTTCTGAAATCGGAATCAGTTCGCAATGTTGAATTGCTTGTTTCTCCAAAACACATTCTTCGATTTAGGTAAACACCGACTGATGTACATTTGGTACAAGAATTGTAACCACTATAACCTCTGGTATTCTTGATGAAACTTTTAGCAGGTATATCACAGATGAAAGCCTTCATTTTTACTTTGAAATGCTGACCATTACATGAAATTCCATTATTAATAATATTGGTGGCCTCATCTATGAATGACTCTAAAAATAGGTTAGCAGTGCTGAGTTTATCATTCCCATGATAGAGCCCTATTATTTGTATATCACTCATAACACCAAATAATTTACACAGTATAGGGTAACACTGACTAGAGGAACTTTTTGCTAGAGGTAAACCATCAATATTCACAGTTAATTCTACATAATTCTGCTTCAATTGATCTGAGTGGATACTGAGCAACTTTTCAATGCAGTTTCGAAAGCCAAAGTGGAAATACTCTCCAGGCTGTACACTTTTCAACCCTACGGTTCTCTCAGTTCTCAACAGAGTTCGTGCATCCAAAGGTTATTCAGGATGCAAAGGATTCAAAATATGTAGTAAAAGAGATGTCAGAGCCAACTGAGTGATATTGTTGTTTATTGACCATTCTCCCAATTGCAAACTTGGGATTTTTCACATTCAGCAGGAATGGTTTTATGTGGTACAGGGTCTTGTAAATAATATCATTATCATCGTTATCAGTCCGTTCTTCGGAATCTGATTCATGTAATGGGGATAGAATGCTGCAATCTATAGCAGCATCTATTCCAGAAAAATTCGACACATTCGAGTTGTCATGAGTTGAATTAGAAATCTGGGATTCAATATCAGCTGAAGAGTTTTCCAAATGTTCACTCACAGACTCAGTTACATTTTCATTTATTTCTCTACCTGCCTCAACAATGAACCTGTGAAACAATTCCTTTCTTTTTGGATGGAACTCTGCCATCGATAATAATTCTGAGAGCCTACTTTTCGTGAAGATTCTTATTGGGAATAATATTGGATTCACGCACTGCACTGTAGAAAGTAAAAAAACTGAACAAAAGCCAAACCAGAATCCATTAAAAGACAAATAAAATGCATACGCAAGACCTAGAGGTTAGAGTTCCAGGCGCCAAAGAAACGGTTCTGTTCGCTGTTTAATGCTTTTGCATAGACAAGAGCACAGAACATACTGATATGTTTCTGTTTGTTTGTTATTCCGAAGTATAGTAGACGAAGGGGGAAGTAGCGGCTACTGATGAATGATGACAGAGATGGAAGTTGAGTTCAGGTATAAGGTTAGTTCTTCGAACCAAGTGATTTTTCAATACACGATGCGCCTACGGTCGTCTTATGCCACGTCATTGTAGTATACATGTCATTGAGTAACCAATCAGAAAACATGATGTGAGCCGGGGTAAAGTTTGAAAATGACAACGGCTATAGTCGGGCCGTTCAAAAGATAGAATTCAAGGACGCGTGAACAGTGAATGCCTGCATCTATATTAGCCTGCGCGGCGTAGCCACGCCTTCTAAACTGAAATAAATGAAGAACTGTTTACACTGTACTGTACTCATTTGTGCTTTGTATTACGTGTGATACGTTAATTTAATGATATGGATGGAAACACTCTTTCACCTCCAAGAAAAAGATCAAAAAAAAGACATTTAACTGTAGAAGGAAAAGGTGTAATAATGAACACTTATGAAAAAGCATCCCAAGAGTTTATGGGAGAACAGGGAAATGCTGTTGAATTCACTGCTGAGGTGACGTTTTTGTTGAGTGGTGTAAATCGGGCTTGTAACATTATTGGGGAGAGGAACATTCAAAGAGTGCGTGCCGTTCACGTGATCATTCTATCTTTTTAGCGGCCACACTATAACAGTCATGTTTTCTGATTGGTTACTCAAAGACATGTAAACTACAATGACGTGGCATCAGACCCGTGGCATTAGAGGACCGTATACGCGTATCTCCATTATTCCATTATTCATGCGACGCGCCAACGTCAACGAACAGGGATGTAGAGCAATGAGTGGGTCAAGACTTAAAGGGTAAGAATGAGAGGAAGAATAATACTGAAGTGAACATCTTTAACATATTCAGAATGGCCCAGAATTTCAATAAATGATACTGATATGGCATGCAGCAATGCCCGAATATGTCCGCGTCAGTCATTTTGTTAGATTCGGAAGAGGAATCATCGAAAGAGAAATAGTGGCTAACCGTCGAAACATTAATAAATGAATACATGGCATCATTACTTGATGAATATCCTGTCAAGATATCCTATGGATGACTGAAAATGTACTTCATATGGATATCCATAATGGGTCTTGAATGGATATCCTATTGAAGGAATTAGCAAATCCTGACGGGGTATCTTACATAGTTCTGTGGGTGGATATTTTAAGGATGTACATTCCATATCCACAGTCAGGCAAGGGAGCCGGAACCATGGTGTGCGAAACTGTTACCATGCTCTCATAGCAAAAGTGTTTCGTTTGGAACAAATTATGTATCGGTCTCATTGCATCTCCATAATTGTATCAGTCGAATACGGTGGTCATAAGATGAATAAGCCTCTGAAGAAGCTGGCCACTCGCGCTAGCGAAACGTCAGGAAGAAATTCCAAAGTACGACGGCCTTCAAGCCCGAAGAGCAGTAGTTATACTTGATCCTATTTGTTACATATATAATATATAGTTCATGTAGAAATTTGTTATTTGTTTATTTTGTAGTACTCAGACTCGCCATTTGGCATTCAAGGTTTTTAACTGGCTGTGATTATCAGTTTTTCTTGTTTTACTAGCTTCAAAAAATGAAATGTTTCTTTTGCCATCAGTTTTTTTATACTCCTTTGCCAATGGAATTCAGGGCACACTCTGTCTTTAAAAGATACATCAGGTTCTGAGGTCAAATGATCTTCACCACAGTGAAGCCATTCAGGGGTTAATTTTAAACAAACTTCTTTTTCATGTTGATCGCCACATTTAGGGAATCTTGTTTTTCCATTACATAGCGACTTGGTATGTCCTTATCGTAGACAGTTATGACACTGTATAACAGGTGGTTATTTCTATCCAACCAAGGCAAATTATCCAAATTTTTCAATAATCTTTCATGTCTTTTTATCAAATTTATTGTCCATTTTATGATTTGGGACAAAGATTGTGGTGAATATCCAAACATAGTGCAAATATCAAAAAGTCTATTTGGGTAAGTCAAACGCTCCAATAGAATACACAGCGCTGTTAAACCTGAAATAAAAAATACTGATGGAATTCCCAAAATATGAATCAAGAATTTGAATAACACGTTTTCTTTTCATAATGCATATTGCCAACCAGTTTGAAGAATTACTTACTGTTTTTGTAACCGAACGTACCCCTGTCTTATATGTACGGTTAAAAATACTGCCACTTGAATCGTCATGCTTATCTGCTTCTTGGTCACGGTGTCGGCTCCCCGCAGGAAACTGGTACACAGCCTGGTATCAGAAAGAAACCCTATCGTACCACCTTAAGAAGCTGAGTTTTATTTCTATAAATTCATGACCTAGTTTTCCCACGTTGTGTTTTTTTTTTAGTTCGTTTCAGGATACAAAGTTCTGCCAGCTGTAGAGAAATAAAATGCAAAAAATTGATAAACAGATTTATTGACTTCCTTGAAACAACTAAACAATGCATGTGAGCTAGAAACTTCGGATATTACATTTACTGTAATCTCATTTTTTAAATAAGGAAGTCCATCTGATTTGGAAGAGCAAATATTAGGAAAATATCCATTGTAGAAATTATTGATAATGAAGATCTCCAAAATGTAAAAGTTTGAGTAATTATCAGAGTTCGTTAAAAAATGTTTTGTCGCCAATTGTGTAAATGGGCATCTAGTACACCTATACCCCCACAACCATGGAGTTGGCCAGGTTCTGTCTCAGCGGGATTCATCTTTTTGGGTGCACACCATCTGGCAATCAACCCGATACCGTCCTCCCCATCTTTTTGACTTATTCGTGCACAGCAAAATGTTGGTAGTTCATTTCATACTCTTTTTGATTTCCTATAGTGAGGGAGGTACCATATCTAGTGTATGAGTAACATTGCAGTGAATATAAACGTACTCAGTTCAACTATTTCACCATTTAGCGGCAGTTCATTAACATAACTCGCATACTAATTTCTACAATCATTTTCAAATCTTACACACTGGAGACGTTACTGTAACATAGTTCTCTTTTACTTAGCAATTGGATATTTCCCCATTGACAATCTCTAAGTTTGAAAGACTAGTTTTGAAATTCTGAAAGAAGTTGATGTGTGAGACTTCTGTATACTTGGTTCCCATTTCTTTAGGACCTGTGCTTCCTTGTTCCAATTATAACGGTGTTTCATCCGATCTTGTCGGCGACTCCATCCTCACAGAGCCTGGTACCGGGGAAGAATTCAGGTCCAATGGAAGAGTTCTTGCCTGGTTGAAGGTCCAAGACGAACTGCCTTACCCTGGAAATCGGTCTGGTATTTATAGGAGAAAGGTTGTTTACATAGATACCGTCTTTTCCCATAGAATTCGATGTATTTTACCGAAAAATCCAATCTAGCTTCTATCTCACGCGAACCAAGGATCTGAAACTCATGCAATATGTTTTGAGGTAACCTGTCTTTAAGCATGACCATCCCGGAAAAACGAGTGTTGCCCCATTTTCTCACAAAACATCCCGAAATTTGGAATTGTTTGGGTTGTTGACAGCTGACGCTACAGGACATGTGTTCGGAAAAAACCCCTGGGTGCTCTTCTGGGCACCGGAGAGTGGCTGATTATGGTGTCAGGTTTGTGAGAAAAGAATCTACTACAACTCCCACAGAGAATTTTGTATGTTCAGCTGATCACAAATCCCCAATATCCCTACGAAGTTGAGGTGCTGTACCAACAGCACTCAGAATAGCCAAAACTTGCTCATTGTCCGGAAACTTTACATTTTCTTCTACCAAGAGAGTGTTGTTGAATATAAGGGATGTTTATGTTGTCCTCTGGTTGTCCCATTATCTGAATTCTGTTCTTTCGTTGATAGGATTCGCACCACGGAGAAGGGAAATGTGCAGGTTCTCCTTTTCTGTTCAGGTATGCTTATTCTAGATCCTTGTATACTTACCTATCAACTTACCTATTGACTGTCTTATTCAGGTTGAATCCTAGAATTTATAAAAAACAAACAACACTCCGGGGCATACTATCTCAGTCTCCCCCTGATCAGAAAACGGAAAGGAGATAAATGTTCTTACGTATTATTATATCCTTGCCAATCAACCCAAGATGAGATTATGGTGCTCTTAGTCTTGAAAAAAAAATCACTGGAAGAAAGAAAATTTTATTGAAGTCAACACTTAACAAACACAATATATATATATATATATATAGGGCCGCTGTAAGATTCGTCACAGTATATTTCCGTGCCATTTCTTTCACTAACAGTTTCTAATCATCATTTGACGCTTCTTTTTGAACTAAAATGTTTTGCCGCCTTCTGGTTCGATCTCGATTTCTTAGGCATGTTTTAGCGGTGCATTTTTTCTGCATGAGGAAGTTCTATGCCACTTTTGTCTCCGTCGTCATAAAGTTGATTTCTAAACATATGTTAATTAATTTCTAATTATTCAACGATTTGGAAAAATAGAGGACTAAGTTCTCGGTATTGTTAACTCCCTTTTTCTTGTCGTTTATAGAGATTTCATATGCATTTGGGTAGGGACATCCGGTAATGGTATATGGTCCTTCGTACAACAAACAAAATTTCTGGTTGATGCCTTCACTGGCTTTGGACTAATGATTAGTATTCAGTAATGCAAGATCCCCCACGTTATATTTCAGGACACGACGCTTCTGTTGTTTCCGTCGCTTCAGGGTGCTTCGTAACAATTGTTGTTTTGCTAATTCCTGGATTTCCTGAATTTCCATGGAAGCAGTCAAATAAGTTGGTATTACTGGATCCAATTGGAACTTGGGTTTCTGTCCAGTGAGGAGTTGTATGGGAGCGTAACCCGTGCTTTGATGTGGAATAGAGTTCAAACATTCTTCAATCTCTGAAATATACCTAGGCCAATCGGTTTGTTGTTGGTGACATTATGTCCGTAGCAGTCTTCCAATTTCTTTCATATACCTCTCAGAAGAGTTAGATTTTGGGTGTCTGATCGAAGAATAGGTTGGAACTATCTGGGCCTCTTGTAGTGACTTTTTCCAATGTTTCGAGGTGAACTGGGTTCCATGATCACTGAGAATTTTTTTACTGGTATGATTGGAACTAAATCCTTGACGATTCGATTCGCAGCGGCGACAGCATTGGCCTTTTTAAGTGTAAATAATTTGATAAATTTGGAAAAAATATCTACCGCTACGAGTATATACATAACACCTCCTCGTCCTTTCGGCAAAGGCCCAAAAAAATCAACGGCGACCAATTCGCCGGGTTGGTCGGCCAAAATAGGGGTCAGAGGTCCTTCCGGATTGAAATTTCTTCGCTTGGATTTTTGGTAAAGGTCGCAAGTTCTTGAAGTTTGAAATATATTCCTGTGCATTCTAGGCCAATGGAAATTTGAAGAAATGATTCCAGCAATTTTTGACGCACCAAAATGTCCCAATTCGAAATGGTAATGCCAAATAATTTTTTCCTTCAATTCCTGCGGTATAGTGATGGTGATCTGAGAGTTGTAAGGATTCCGATGTAGTAATATATTATTTTCCAAAACATAATTCTTACTCAATTGTTTATCTCTAAGATTCGGTGTTTCGAGCGTACCATTCTTGAATTTTTTTATTCGGCTCAGGAATTCATCCCTTTCCTGGTAAATACCTAGCGTCTCCATGTCTTTGACTAGGTTTTTGCCTTCCTTAACCATGAACAAAGCAATAATTGGTCTGGTAGCTTCTTCGGAGGTGTTGTCTGGTGGAAATCTGGACAAGATATCAGCTACTATGTTGTCCTTCCCAGGTATGTGTTCGATGCTGTAATCAAATTGTTGAATAAATATCAACCATCTCGTCAAACGTTCGCTTAAAAATTGACAATGGTTAATAAATGTTAAAGCATGATGATCAGTCCTAATAATAAGTTTGGACCCTAGCAGAAACAGTCTTGCCTTTTTCAGTGCATGTACGATACTTAATAGTTCCTTTTCGGTAGTATTGTAATGTCTTTCTGGACCATGTAGACTTCGGCTGATGAACATCACGACCCCTTTGCTTCCGTCAGCTTGAACTTGATATATAACGGCTCCTAGAGCGTAGAGGGAACTATCCGCTTCCAGAATATAGGTTTTCTTGGGGTCGAGGTGAATCAATAACACTTCTTTAAAAAATTGTTCTTTGGCAGCAACAAATATCTGGTCTTCGGTCAAGCCTCACTTCCAACTAACATTTTTCTTCAGAAGATGTCGTAAACCTTCAGTGTAGTCACTGTAATGGCTACAAAAACGACGATAGTAGTTACACAACCCTAAAAACGCTCGGAGTTGTTTGACCTTCGTGGACTTCGGAAATTTTTGGATTGCTTCAATCTTTTCCATGTCTGGACGGATTCCTTCGGGTGTCAGTAAGTGACCTAAAATTTTACTTCTTGTTGTAAGAATTCGGACTTTGCTAAATTTATAGTCATTCCTGCGGCTTTTAGACGATTGAGGACCATTTCCACGTGCTGTAAGTGTTGTTCGTAGGATGATGAGGCTATCAGTAGGTCGTCTATATAAAAAACTGGCGACGCTCGTTTTCAAACCAAATGGTAGGACCTTATAGACAAAACTTCTCCCATTATACAAAAAGGCGGTATATTTCCAACTTGCCGGACCCATGGGTATCTGCCAATAACTGGAATTCAAATCCAACGAAGTGAGACAACTGCAATTATGAAACCTCTGTAATAACTCCTCTACTGCTGGAGGTTTTTCCACATCGGAGACCATTTTACTATTCAGTTCTCTCGCATCGAGACAAATTCGAACAGTTCCATCCTTCTTTCTTACCACTGTCATTAGACTTGAATACTGAGAATGGGCTCTGGTAATAACTCCCAATTCCTCCATCTCCTTCAATTTCTCTTCCACTTGAGGTCTCATAGAAAATAAAACCGGATAGAATTTCTTCACAAATGGGGAATGTTCTCTCATGATGATCTTATGTTTATATAACTGCGTTAGTCCTGGACGGTTATTGAATAGTTCAGCATACAATAGCAATAACTTCTCTAACTCATTCCTTTCAGGTGCGTTTGATAATGACTGCTTCACCTTTTCCTCAATTGCTTTCTGTATGTTGAAATTCGGTTCTGTTCTAACCTCTGTATTGAAGATTTCTATATCTTCTGGTTCAAAACAGCCTCCTCCATCATTATCTTCAATGGTTACAAAAGGTACTTCGATGATTTTTTTTGTCCTTTTTGATCTGGAGAGTTCTGTTCTGAAAACTTATATTACAATCATAACTATGAAACCAGTCATTTCCTAATATGAAAGGTCTTATGAGATCCTGAAGCACAATGCAACATAGGTGGAAAATTTCTGTAGCTATCTCTACAGCTAGCCAAATTTGTGTGTTTACCCTCCTACTCCTTTGATGAAAAGCTCCACTAATCTGTAGTGCCTTCATAGGAAGTGGTCTGAATTGACCAGAGTTCGTTTTCTTTACCGAATTCCGATCTCCAATATTACTCACTTTTACCGGCAAATTTTCCAACAATTCCAGTACTTCCTTATTCCTTTCGCTAGACCCCTGGTTTTCATTCAAATGCCCGTCCCTATCAACTCTATTCGCTAACAACCCGATTGTTTGCCTCAAATCTGGCATAGGGTGACTTCGCCGGTGGTCGGACAGTTTCGACAAATTTGCACTTCATAATTCTGAGTAATTTTTGTCATTGGTCGCATTGAAATCGTAGTTGAAGTGACGTATCAATCAAACTTTCAATAACAAACCGGCTTATTTCAGTTTTCGATTCGGATTTAGAATAATTTCAGAAAAATATTATTATAAAAAAAACATTTTTGCTAGTGGTCGGACACGAAATTCCAGTGGTCGTTCGCCGAGTTACCAGTTGTCGGACAGTGCTTTAATCAGTGAATTGCCAGACGCGTATTGATGATTTTTCAAGCCCAGTTTTATATATGCAATGAACTTTGCGGTGGTATCTATTGTACAATAAAAAAATTGATTATTTTGTATAAGACTTTATTTCTTAGATGAGTTGAATGAATAAAAATGTAGAAAATCTTTGGGAAACAAAAATGATAATGGAAAACAATATTTGGTCTCAATCATCACAGTAGTAAATATCATAGAGCGTGTTCAGAGAAAATTCTTGAAATATATATATATATTATAAAAAGCATGGCATATACCCAGAACGTAACATTGACTACTCAGTATTACTCAATGAAACCAACTCCATCTCATTGAACACAAGGCGCATTATTTTGACGATAAAATTACTCTATAACTGACTGCATAATAATATCAGCTGTGAGTTTCTTGTGGCAAAAATTCCATTTAATGTACCACGATTGAATAGTAGGCATGCATGTACATTTTATTGCGATTATGCTAGAACAGATATGATGAAAAGAGCACCTATATCAATCATTTGTAACAATTTCAACCTGATTTGTAGTTCATGTGATATTAATTTAACATCTTGGTCTGATATTCTAGATTGCATTATGACTCTTACATTCAACTTGTAATAATTATGATATATTTTTTTTTCCATAACATACCTCATTTTTGTTTTTGTTTTCGATTAGTTATCAGTTATTTGTAATGATTATATAAATATTGTACATTTCCTGTTATTGGGTGTACTCACCTGTTGGAAATAAAGAACTATCTATCTAGTAGTCAAATATGAAATTTTTATTGGCTACTTCTTCATAGGTCAGCCCGGTGAATTTTGTGCACCCTAAATGAAACCACCTGGTGCACAGATCACATCCGACGTTCTTCTCTGCTTCCTCTTCAGTTTTGCTCTCAAGTTCTTCTTCACACAATCCACATTTCTGTTTGATATTTTCTTCCTCTTTTTTTTCAGTATCCTCGGCTTTGTCTTCCCTGCACATTTTCCTTCTTTCTTTTTTGCAATTTCTATTTTGTTGTTTTTTCTGGCGTTTTCCTTATCCTCTTTCTCTTCAGCTTTGTCATTATAATGTTTTCTCCATGCATCTGAAGAAATTGCATTTGGGAACTTTTCTCTTTTATATTTGCTCGACTTTTTCTCTAGTGGTTGTGGGTACACCAAACGTTTTTCGAATGAGCTGGTGTTATTTCCAGAATCTTCATAGTGAAGTGGTGTTCTGATCGTTATAACCTCATTCTCATTGCCATCTTTGGAAAAATCATTTGAAATTTCTTCAAGGTCGTTAATGTCTTTAGAATTACAAGATGTTGTTTTACAGTCTAGGTCATGAGGAACTCTGGTCGCACCTTCACATATAATTGGTTCTTCGCTGAATGAACCTTCTACTCTTTCATCATCTACCAGGTTTTCCGAAAATTTAGTGGAATTTTCATCATTTATCAAAACATTTTGCAATATTACAACTGGCGGTGTCAAAGAATTTGAATCTGTAACTGAAATATCAGCTAAATTTAGTTTTCCTACTTTTTTTGGAAGAATAGTAGAAAAAACGTCCATGTGCAGGGAGTGTAGGAGTTTGATTTTCATCAATATTGTATAGTACTGGAAATAATAAAGTCGATTATTATTATTATCAATAGTGTAGATTTCGTGTATTCTCAATTTAGTTGATCTGGGAAGACCATTAGAGTTGACACGCTTTTCAACATGAGCTTCTACTAATTGATATCCAAGATCTTCTATAAATGATCTTCTTGGAATCGAAGGTTCATCTTCATTTTTATTGTTTTGGTATATTATATAGGAGTTAACAGAAGCTATGTTCAAGGCACCATACAAAATTACCATAGGCCAACGCCGTGTATTTCTTGCACAATCGTAAGCTGCACATAATTTGTCAACGGTGTCCACTCCACCTTTTGTACGATTGTAGTCAATTATAATTTGTGACTCATTTGTTTCACTATCAAGCGAATCATCTTCCCTGTACTAGGTCGAGAGGAGAAATACATTTTTATTTTTTTTCGGAATGTACAACAGTAGGGTACACTTTTCTTGATTGTTCTTAAATTGTTCCAAAATTGTTCGTTCCGTTAACCAGCTGACGAACGTCAACCCTCAGAAGTCGAAATTTGTGCGAGCAATGGATCAACGAGACCTTACCTTTTAACGTGCGATTACCCAGCACGGTGGCCCGGCGAGGATTCGAGCCCCGGCCTTCCGCTTGATAGGCAGATATGCTAACCACTTCACTACCGAGACCCGATAATGTTGTTCCTTCAGATCGGCCGTATTCGGAATAATTCGTAATCGTCGGTCTCAGAGACGTACTGTTAGTCCCGGAAGGTTAAGGGTTATAGCGTAGGTTTTTTTAAGCTCTTCAGGTGGATGATAATAAATATATTGAAAGTATAAGTAAATATGAACAGAAATAAAATATAAAAACGTCAAAAATAAAATGTTTATCCTTAAAAAATGAAAAATTAATCACAGAAACTAAGGAACTAAAGGTAATTGAAGAAGTTAAAGAGTTTATGTTTGCGATCACACGCAATTTCCGCAAATATAATCTTTCAGAGCAGCTTTAGTATAAGTTGAATCAGCGAGATTGGTATATCTCAGGTGGTACCATCTTTCGCAATTATCACAGCGAATATTTTTCTCTCCCTCATCCTCTATGTCACTCGTCTGTTCTTCTTCGCGAGTTGATACGCCATTTTTCAGAGGAGATGGCCATAGGAAATTTCGGAGTTTCAGAACTTTTCTTATTAGTTTCTTATTAATATTAGGATTTGATTCCGGAAATTTGAAATGTTTATCGAATGGATCAATCAACTGAATCGGAACCAAAGGAGATCGATCTATTTATTTGGAAGATGAACATTTTGAATCAGATTCATCGTTTTCATGTTCACTTTCGGTAGTTGATGAGGTTTGGTAGACAGCTTGGACAACAGTCCTTTCCGAATCATGATTCATCTGTGAACAAGTATTCGATTCATTTTGTCGTACATAGTTGATTTTATCACTTTGGTTCTGGTCCGAATTATCTGGGACATCATCACAAATCGATATCAAATCGAAATTATTTTGATCTTCAGTGAATTTTCTGCAAATTGCAGTAGTTTCCACCACGGGCGTAGTCAGATTTTGGTATCGGAAGGGGTTCAAGAAAATAAAAAGACCAAAAGTACATAAAATAACCCTTATTCATAGGAAAATTGAGGATTGGGGGAATCCATTTCTGAGCAGTGGTATACCTAATAAACTTCTCTATAGACTATAAAAAAATAACGTTCTCTTATATACGCATTACAGAATTAATCTTTTATTTTTTTTTTAAATATATCCACTACTTGACTTGCGTCAATTTCTATCACATAGTGAATGTTCATGAAAGCCAAGCCTTTCAGTCTGTTTTCACTCGTTCCGTTCCTCGAGTAGTTTTCAAGTCTTCTTAGGCTTGAAAAAGTCCTTCTTGGGGTAGCAGTGGAAACAGGTATGGTAGCCAATATTTGCAATTATTGTGTAAATATTTCGATATAGTTTTGGTAGCAGTCATCTAAGCATTCCAGAGCTGATTTTGGAATAGGGGAGGCGAGATTCATAGCTGCTTTCCACACTTCAAGTTCTGCTTTGACTACAGATGTACTTTTTTCGGGCAGCACTGCCGAATATATACAAAATTCCTCTTCAATTTCACAACTGGTCGCAAAATTTGACGGTAACACACCAGATAGTGCCGATACTACTTTACGGTGTTTTGTAAACCTCTCAATCAATTATTGAATTGTATGGTCGAGAAAAGGGATGAATAAAAGGGTTTTTTAATATTATTGTTGTCCAACCATTCGTTTAATTCATTTGCCATGTACTATGAAATATGCTTCTCTTCATCCAACCTGTATCTGACCTTCCTACTATCCAAGATTTTGGCATGTTATCAATAACTGCTTTGGGTGGACGTAAATAGGGGAATACGATCAATGGTGGGCATATTTTACCACTGGCATTGAATAACATATACACAGTTATATTTTCTTTTTCTTTGTTGCTTCAAATTTCATAAAAGTTTTTATAGCCCCTTGGAGCCAATACTTGTCCAGTTTTTGGACACAAAATAAAATCCCGTTTCATCTCCATTGAAAGTTCTGTCCGGTTCTTCTAAGACATCTAATGATCCTTGTTCTTCCAGGTATTGCTTCAAATCTTCGAACCAATTTCTCACCCGTTCTTCTGTAACTACAGCTCTATCTCTGTTGATACTTTCAACCTCGCGGATGCTTATTTCTGGGTGTCTTCTCAAGAAGCTTCTATACCACTTTTCCCCTGGTTTCCCCTTATTGAATGGTGTCGGTTTTCCACTGTCCTTGACAATTTCCGCGACAGTGTCCAATAAATCTTTTTTTTTCGAATTGGAAAACCACACTTGGCCATATTAATCACCCATTGTGAGATTTTTTCTTCACCATTTATTCCCAATATAGGATCAGTTCCGATCTTCCTTCTATTTTCGGCGATTCTTCCACGTAACCTGTCTTGAATGGTTGATCTGGGAACACCATTCAGTCGACAGGCTTCTCGAATACCCATGCCGTTCTCCTTTATATACTCGATGGTCTTTTTCAGTGCATCTTCATAGCTAAAGAGGTGCCTTTTTGAAGTAGCTCTCAACTGATTCCCAATTTTCGGAATTGTTTTGACTTGGGCCATCTGAAAAAATCTGAAATGTCAGGTAGGCTATTGAAGATAACTACTGATCCAGGTATCTGTTTTTTACTCCCAAATATTTGTAATATAATGATATATGAAGTGATGAGCGAAATTATTATTATATTTTTTATCCGATATTCAGATGAATACTATGGCCGAGAACAGGCATTTTTCAAGCTGGTTGTCGGCCGCATGGATCCTTTAGAAATATGTGCTGGTCGACAACTGGCTCGCATTAAGCCATTTCTCGGCCATATAAAAAACAAACTTTTAATTATTCAATATTCAACATTTTGGTGGCCGCAAACTGGCTATAGTATCAACTTCAATGGTACCGTCAACAAGTGCAGAACGATAAGTATATAAAGCACTCGAATTTGGAGTTAAAGTATCGCAAAAAGACAGCTTCTTGTGCCAGTTCTCGGTCACCATGGCCGACAAATGGAAAATAACTGTTTTGAGGTTCCAGAGCACCGGCCACCGGTTAATAATCAGAAAAAATCATAAATTTTCAGTGTTCATTCATTAATATGGGAGTTCAACATATCCAGATACCTCTTACATGAAAAATCAGCAGTGAATATCGCAAAATCAAACAGAAAATTACCGTTGTAAAAGTTGGGACCCATTATTTTCTTATAACTGAGCAACGCCCGATTAACGGTTACTTCGACCACCATCAACTGAACTGGATAGGGTATGAATAAAGCTACGTTTTCATGCATCCGAAATTTCTGTTTTTCGTACGAAATCTGTCAAAAACCATTCATATATAATTCGTGGCTAAAAATTCCAACTGCAGGTACGAATAGTTTTAAGAAGTTGGAATAAAGTTAACTTGTCCGAAATTTTAGGATGAAACAAAATGATAAGTGCGGCTACGTTTATTATCTCTTTGTTCTTAGCTCGGTTTTTGGTGATGCTAAAAATTTTGGATTCGGATTTCTGATATGGATAGAAATATCGTTGATATGAGAACACGAGTGAGAACATCTGTAATAATATTTTATATTTTACTGATGTTTTTGAAATATTGGAATTTTGAAATAAAGAAAAAAAGGAAAAGGTTTCCTAAGCAATTTTAGGTAAGACCTATTCTCAAACTAATGGGAATTACATGTCAATTACCACACCTTAATCAACGAGCTGAGAAATAGTGATCCTGAGGAATATTTCAATTACTTCAGAATGTCGCACCTTTTCAAGTTAGATGTGGTGCTGGAATTGTAAAGTACACCTAAACATTTTATTACTCAACTCATTCACAAACTTATGTTCTTGGAGCCATTCTCCATTTGAGAAAGCCATCATGTTGTAATATTTCCAGTGGTCTCTCGATTTCTTGTTCATTGCACCAGAGCCAGACGGTACATAAGTTTCTGTTTCAAGTTTATATTTTACATATGTGTCACGCAGATTCCTTCATTTTTTTTTGGATAAATGACATTGTATATGAGCCTCCAAATAAGTCGGCTATCTCCAACCAGAGACTGTCCACTATTGTTTTACTTCGTTCTTTCTGTGGTAAACGTGAATTCCATAGTGGAGGTCGAACTTCCACTGCACTCATGAGCGTTTCTGGAAAACTCAGATCTTCGGAATTTGCATAAATCTGTGAAATAGAAATACTCAGATCATAGAATAATAAAACTGATACAGGAAAGACACATATTCGTATACAACTTATCCAAAATCAGTTATGATTATTTTACCTGGCTGTTGGCAGACATATTAGGCCTGTTGGTGGTAGAACTGTTCACTAAATCCTGAGACTTTTGTGATTCTTTTTGCAGCACTTGGGCTTCATCCTCGTCTAAATAATCCCAATTTTCAACAATTGTATAGGTGTTCATTGTTTTGAAGTAGATAAACATAAAATGAATATAAACCGGTCAAATACCGTAAGATATTATAACCTAATTTTTTCTGTAATCTGTAACCTTATTCCGAATTCTTCTTCCATTATTTTTTTTGCAGGAAACACGAAGACAAGAAAGACATGAATATTTTCATTATTCCATGAAAACATTACGCACGAATGAAAACCACTGAAAATGTCATTCGTACGAAAAAGTCAATTTTTTTTCAAATTTCGTACGAAAAATAGAAATTTCGGATGCATGAAAACAAAGCTTGAGTGCATTGGCAGCACAATTTGATCTACCGGAAAATGGCGGGAAAACTATGGCTGAAAGTATGGCGGGATTTTCAAATGTGAACAGATATTATTTTTCTTGTTGAAAAATGACGAAAACGGCCGACAACTGGAGATGGCCGGCGAACTGACGCAATCACCGTACTTACCTACTGATTCTTCAGTTTCCTGCCTCTAGTTGGGTGCCAAAAAATGCGATGAAATTCTATGGTCGTGGAATCACGGGATGAAATGAAGTAATCAGCAACTTCTGTGATAACTGCACCTTTATTAACACTTTTTAATGTGTTCGAAAACTAGTGAGAAACTACAAAAAAAGTTTTTTTTTTATCTTTGAATTTGGTTATGTCCTAATATTGGGGGAAGAAATATTTCATATTTTTTAGTTATTATATACACAGAAGAGTGGAGGTTGTAGTGAGAAAAAAACATGATACAAATTATTCATGCATTTTTATAAATCCATTACAAACTAGCACAACTGATGAATGGATAAAATTAAAATAATTCTTTCAATATAAAATGAAATCTCACTCTACATAGTTTGTACCAACAGGTAATTTTACGGCTATTCAAAAATACCTTCTTGTGGAAAATGTGATATTTAAATAACCTGTTTAAGAGTCTTGCATGCGAGCCATTTTTAATAGAGGAACATATTATTTCAACAAATCAATATAGGTTTTCTTGGTGAAATATCTATTGTTTTTGCTGAACTTCTAGAAAACAGGATAGGAGACATACCAGACCCCACAAAAATATTCTGCAGATTCTTGAATAATCATCATTATGCTACATAATTAAATCTGAAAGTAGGTGATGAAATGCTTTGTATCAATGGAATTGACAGTGATTGTTTCATTGACCTGTAGATGCATCTCTAAAATTCTCTTTTCTATATCATTGAATTTTATTTGAAAAGCATACTTCTTTATAAATAAAACATACTTCTTCAGTTGGACTGGTTATTATATGAGAGATTTTTCCAAATAACGGCAATTCCGAATGTTTTATGAATATTATGTCATTGATCTTATATGTAGTATTATTTATTTGAACTCTTTTGCAAAAATATACATTATTGAATTTCTGTTCAAATTACCAAGCAAATCATAGAAATTAGGCAAACTTGATATAACATCTTGAAGACAGTTAACTTCTTTTTCGAAATGAATGATATATCTGAAGCCCGAATTCCCTCTGAATTTGTGACTTAGTTATATTAACTCTAGAAGCCACCACATTAGCAGATTTTTTGAATTCCTGATGTTTAGATTCAAATCGCAAAGTTGATAAATGTTTAAGTGACCCAACTTTTTCCATTATATATGGATAATGCAACAAATTGTGGTGTTTGGGTTTCAAAGGAAGCATGAACAAATGTTTATTCAATGCATGATGTGCAGCATCATATTTTGTCAATAACCTGCATTTCTCGATAGAAACAGTAGAAGACAAAATTATATCTAGAATTCTTCGCAGAGATTTGTATAATTCTCAATTCTCGTTATGCACAGGAACTGAATTTCCAAAAATCCAGATCATCTGAAGTAAACAAATTTTCAATGAATATCATAGGCTATATCAACTGAAAAAATTTTCAGTTACATAGAATGTTGGTACTCTACTCAACACACATTTCTCTTTGATTCCTGTTGGAGACATTATTTCCTATCAAGCCCACATTGTAGTTCTGTTTTTTTCTCAACAACTAATTTTTTTGTATCACAACTTTTTCAGTATCACATTTATTCATCTTACAAAATCAGCAGGAATAGTTGGTCCGAAAGCTCTCAGTGAAACCTGATAGCATATTAACTCATTAGGGACTGAATTTTTTTAATTCTCAAATTCGGCTTGATTTCGAGTTTTCCTGTTTGATAGTCATCCAAACATCACATTGAATTGGTTTTTCTGATCAACAAAGTTTATAAAAAAAATTACAATGTGTGCCATATATGGTACGCTAGTACTTTGAGGTATTAAAAAACTTCCCAACTTCAAAATTGTATTTACTTCCATTCACAATAATGAACCTGAACAAGGTTTATGGTAATTACCAAAACAAGCGATACATAGTCCCACGTTGCATTTGCAACATTGAGTTCGCACAGCACTCGAGGGTGTATGATTGCCAACACAACGTCTCCGCTCATTGTTGGGTAACAACTCAATGAAATGATCTATCCTATCATATCTAATATCTGGAGCAATTCTACTATCAGCTGAATATATTGAAGGTCGTCCAGCAGACTTTTGTAAATTTTGAAACTCTTTCAAGTATACTTTCTCGCCGATAATTCAACTGGCACGACTTCGGATTATGTTTCCTATATATTTTCCAAGCATTCTGTATACATGTATCAATCAACCATGTAAAAATGGGCCACCACCACTTCTAACCCTTATTTCCAATCCTGTAAACATTGGCATTCGCATCCATTTGATCTGCACCCCCCATGAATTCATTGTATTTTCCAATACAATTTGGCCTTGAGATACCAATTTTTTTTCCCACTAGATGAATAACGCACAGCATTCGATACTGGATGGACCCCATGTACAGTGGATGCAACAGTCGCAACAGAATATTCCATCCAACGTGTGACTACTATTTGTTCATTTGCAGCCAAGGCATAGTCGAATCTACCTCGTTCTGCTTTCACAGCACGGATAGGACAATTTTAGGGAAGTCGGTTTTCCCTTACTGTCCCAGTTGCGCCATAGCCCTTATTCTTCAAGTGACAGAGGATGTTTATCGACGTGAACAAATTGTCAAAATAAAACCGAAAAGGCAACGATTTGGTTTCTTCAGGCAATTCTTCAATAAGCTGTAGGAATGGAGCTGTAGCTCTCCCAAACTTCTTCTGGTGATCTTGGTTAGAATTAGGTATACATCCCTGATAGACTTCAAAATTGATGAGATAGCCACTTTTCGAGTTTATACACCAGACTTTATATCCGAATCGAATCGGTTTTCCACGAATATATTGTTTGCATCCGTGCCGAGTATTCAATCATACTTTCATCATAGGCAATCTCTTGATCTGGTACATAATGTTCTAGAAATTTCTTTTTTATTTCATTCATAAAAGGTCTCAGCTTGGCCATTTTATCAGCTGGTTCTAGTGTATAAATCGATCACGACGCATGGAATTATACACAGCTGTATTCCGTAGATCTTCCATAACTTTTTTTTGAAGGTTTTTTGTCATACCCAGATACAATAAGTATGGCCAAAAAGCACTTCATTTCATCTAGAGTTATTTTAGGGTGTGGACAATTTACGAAAAGGGCATATCGATTGCTTTCTTCAACAAGTAGTTGAAGAAGAGTTTGTGTCATAAAAAGTTCGAATATTTCGACAGGTGTAGTTTCTCTATATTTGGAGATACTCATTGGAGGAAATATTCTGTGAGTGGTTGTGTGAGAAAGATCACTACCTTTCAACCAACTAATGGGTTTTGCCTTTTTTTTCACGAATGTGCTAAGAGGCAAATTGTATTCTTCATCAAAGTCTTCGAACACATTCATTTTTTCCGGACCAACTACCAATTCTGCAACAAAAGAGTCATCTTGCTCAAAATTCTCATTGCCAATTATTTGCCCACTGTTCAAAACAACTTCTGCAGATGCTTGCAACTGCCTGCCAGTCAAGTTATCAAGTAAGCCACCAGATTCATCTCCCGAGTCCTCGTCGGATTCACCTCTGTCTTGTGGTGGTTCGATATATATTCGATCTATGCCGATGTTCTCGTGATCATTCCAAAACTTCTCCGATTCGAACATGTCCGCAATCTCCTGAATGGTCAAACTGAAATGAATGACGAAGCGTTATTTCTACATACTCAAAATACCAATATATTTTTGTAAGATTTATCTATATAGCAATCTTATGCATCAAAATAATGATGGAAAAATCATGGTTATTGTGTTGATTTCTCTAAAGAATTGCTTGAAAACTAACTTACCGTTTACTCGAACTCATTATTTTTGATTCAGTAACAACAACCAATTTCTTTCTGCACAAATGAAACAACTACAATGCCTCAGCTACCTGCTGCCAACCTTCGGTACTGACCTATATACTGTTCAACTCGAAAACATCGACGAACGTATCTGAACGCTTTTAGGAATATTTTTTACACGTTCATTTCTAGGTGGATGATTGGCGTGCCATATATGGCACGCTAGTATCTAATGTGTTAAGTCCTAAATTATCTCCCAAACATAGTGCCAGGTAGAACCTGATTCTTTTTTCTCCATCGACATTTATGCTAAATCCATTTTCTTCCAGTTGACTTAATTCATCGATAAATTTTGAAAATATAGCTGTAATACCAATCTCTTTGGGATCAGAACTGTGGAAAAGGAGTGCTAAGAATATATATTTTCTACGTGAGCTCTATATTTTAGGAGGGATACAGGAAATTGAAAAATAAACAGCCCCTAATTTGTGAATACCTGCATGTGAACCTAGTGGATTACCATTCTCAAATTCATCAAAATAAATAAAAATTTACAATATCTGATTGATTCATTTTGTATTTTATTTTTCCAGAAAGATGTTTGAATTTTATTAGCAAATTATGAGTCTTGCTTCAACTCATTAACATAGTTATTTATTTCAATAAAAACTGAGGGTAGTTCCAAAAACTTTTTCAAAACCTTTCAAATAGGAATGAATTGACTTTTATGTTTTGGGCTTCCCCACGCCTTGTCTAACATTATCCAGTCTCTGTCCAAAAATATATTCTATAGGTTCAGTATAATATTCAGTTTGTTCAAGGTACTTCAATCGGAAATATTCAGTTTTCAGATCTTCAAAAATATTTTGTAATATGGTAAAATAAGCGAAAATATTGTTACTTTCGGAATCGCTGATTTTATCAAATAAGAAATCCAGCAGATTATTTTTGAATATTGTAATTGGTTTGTCTAATAAAAGATGTATAGAGTCGATGAAAATTTGAACATTCTTTCTGTTGAGTGATGAATCAGCATAAAATTGAGTAATAAAGTTGGTTGCTTAATTTTTTAAACTGCGCTGGAATTCATCAGTGACTAATTCATTATTTCTAATTTCATTATCATACTCTTCCTTATCAAGGATTTTTTCTTGGTTTTCCTTCGAAATCGGAACCATTTCATCAATTATTGAATAAATAATAGGTTTGTTCTAGCAACACATTTGACCGTTTGGAAATTGGTCTGAAGCAGTCAAGAGGCATGCGCAAGATGAATATTGGAGAGCGAAATTTATTTTGCGCATGCCTCTGACTGCTCCAGACCGTTTGGAAATTGGTGCTAGAACAAACCTATTGGGAATTGTAACTGGTGATGTATGTATCTTAAATGCCTTCTGAATGAATTCAGAGAAGTAAAATCTCTGGAACATCCAGAATGGCCACATTTATACATATATAGAGTTACTATCTAAATGGTGAAAATGTTTCAAATGAGATACCAATGATTTTATATCAAGAGTAAGGGTTAGGACAGTATCCACAGGAAGGCATTTCTTACAATACAATGATTTATTGATCTGTCAAATGAAATTTAATGTCTGATATGACTGAAGCTGTACTTGATGACTTATTTGAAACATTCATTTGAAACATCACTTTTTGAATGAAATTCCATACCGACTTGCAGTGGTACTAGGTCCACTTATTGATTCAAAAACGTCAACAGGCAGCTCCTGCTGTGGTATGTCATCACTAGGAACCTGAGATCTAATATTTTTTCAATCCAAATCATTTAAAGGGTATTGGAAACAGTCGAGAGTTACAGGATCTGTTGAATGCAATGCAATAAGCTATTTGAAACAATTCAGATTTTTCCTAACATTCTGGATTGAAGGATCATAGTTGAACCATTGGAATCTAAAAATTCATCACACACAAAATTATTTTCTTTTGTAAAATAATTTCTTCTTCAATGTCATGATCAATCATATTCTGAGAACTATGGTATATAATATAGATATATATTTCAACCATGATTATATCATAGAAATTACAGGAATGGAAGAAAAATGACAAAAACTGATTTGTATTTGAAGAAAAAGGTAATGGTGGCCTCAAGGAAACATGAATTAGCTATTCGAATTTGGATTTCATTTTGTGAAAGTGGTTTGACAAATATTTTTTGGTTCTCCGTACTCATGTACCTATATATAAACTATGAATATTATTGTGATACTCGACACGAACCTGGAGATATAAGGCAAAGGGCTATGCCCTGAATATATTCAGTTTCAGAACAGTATTCAATTCTTAGAAATTATGATCTTGAAAAATTTTGCCGGAACAGAATTTTTGTAAGTTTTAGTCCACATTACCTGTTCTATCATCTGACATTTATATTCAGCGTACTTCCTCTGGAAAGTTAAACGTGGTCCTGCTTTATTGATTAGTTGATGGATTGTACTATCATCCAGTAAACAAAAGCTCTCGTAAGTTATTCCCTCATCTTAAACATTGAATCATACATTGCATCAAACGTAATTAAAAAAATCTCATTACAGAAAATTTCGATCGAGGAATTAATTTCGGAAAGAGGCCTGTTATACAAAAAAAAAAATCACAATAAGTTTTTTTTTCTCCTGATTACCCTATACGAAACAGTTGCAATTTTGTGGTTTTGATATTATTTAATTACCAGCTTTTTACATAGCGTGATGTGGAAAAAATTATAGGATAGAGAAAGAATATACACATTGAACATATGTTATGAAGGACACGACAAATGCAATTTTGAACATGAATTACTCAACCCTTCATAACCTCTCTTTCTCTGCATTCAACTTGAATATGAAAATATAATAGCGAATTTTGACAGAACTCAGTATTTTCATCCTTTAAAATATGCAATAAGTTGAAAAAAGAGAGAAATACCTCGGCACCAGTTCTGCCAAAAGAATTCGCTATACAATATGGCGCCAAACATTATTCTCCATCTTGAAGGTGACACCGCCAAGAGTTGAAGGAAATTCCTATCTGGAATCATTCTCAACATGAGGTGAACATCATATTATCACTGAAACAAACATAAACGCGAGATTAATACAAGGTGTTCATCATGCACAAAAAAGGCGATATTAGTATATTATTTTACTAACCGATGAAATTTTGCGAAAACTTCGACAAACCCCACTGTTCTGAAGTGGTGAGGAATTGCAATTCTGTTCCACAATCACATGCACCAAAAACTTTTACAAGTTTAAATATTTCAATACAAGGAAAAAAGACACGCGATGTGCGGCCTACCTAACTCAGCAAGGTTGTAGACTGAAGACTGACTGGAATCTGGTCTGGAATCACACCATACATCACACTGAATCAGTGTTACCAATGTCAAATATAAAAATTATCCCACTAGTATCATGAAATTATCCGCAATTCTCCCCCTAGTAGAATGACATTATCCGCAAATATCCCCTTCAACTTTTCCCAAATAAAACGCGCCAATTTCGAAAATTGTGCCTATCTATAGGTTCTTTTGATTGCTTCAAGGTGTAGTGTGGTAACCTGAGGTGTTCTGTGGTGAGGTGTAGTGTAATTCACACCAGATTTTGAATCAACTGCAGATTAGTGCAGATACAACAAAGGATGGCTCATGGTATATTGGACAAATTTAGCGATCATTTGACGTCACCACTGTAACCTGTCACCAGGCCTGTCTATACTTTTTGACAGCGGATTTTCTTCCTGTTGGTGAAATTTTTTGTCGTGCCTGTATTTGGTGAATAATTTGACTTTCCGTTCAATGCTTTTCTAGTGCCATCATAGAAAAATGGACCATCCTTTCTAGTGCATAATCGTTGAATCCAATCAGCATACGAATACCACAATCGAGTGTAATTTACACCACGTGTAGAAAAGTGCTACACTTAGTACACTTCGATGCAATCGAAAGAACCGTATATTCATGTAAATAAAAGTGTACGAAATACGTAAATAAAAACTTCTTTATAAGTTTCAACTTGAAATAAATCTTTTAATATCACGTTGATTTTAGCAAACAAAAACATAATTCTTAACTAAGAAATAAAAACAAAAATTCAGCCAGTCTTAAACTCAGAATAGATTGTAGCGCTTAGTGTTTTCCTTAAATCAACTTCAAGAGAACAAATAAAAAAAAAATAAAAAAATTACAAAATTAAACTCTTCACCTCGTATCAATTATTATTGAATATTTGGACAGTTGCCGCTAACCTTTAGAACAGTGGAGAAGGGAGTGGTTCGATTAAATGTTTATTAATGGGCGCCACATGATTTTCAACTGTCCAAACCAAAAGTTGTTATATTAGCATCACATACAAACCATGAATTATGGGAACTAACAGGAGAGCAATTGACAACAAGGCTAAAGTGAAATGACAAGTGTATTAACATATGAATTCACATAAAGACTATAAACACCCTGTATACTAGACAAATGAATTCGGTGTTCAGCAATAGACAACAAGGCTCTAAAGTGAAATGACAAATGTAAAATCAACTTATATAGAAGTGAGGGGGGAATGTAACACTTTTATTTTTCTCCTATTCGTTTATTCACTATTTTACTATCTAAATATACTATCTTCAATATCGGAACGAACTGTAGTTTGCAGACATTTCTTTAGTAACCATGATGTCGTTATTTGTTTCCCCATAGCGAGAACTGATTTGTAACGGGACAACCTGCAAAGTTAAACGAAAACACGATTCACTTCAGAAGTACGTTTCCAACGTTTCAAAAATCCGGCCTTATCTGTTATGTTTCCTAGAAGTTTACGTATCTTGATAGTTTATATTCCTCTTACATCCTGAATTGGTATATTTAGAGATATTGTTGCATTGCTCATCTAACCTCCTATATTGTTTTGTTTATTTTCGTTCCTCCGATAGGTTACACACAGTGTGACCACATTGAAATAATACAATAGTACCAACGTGTTATAGGTTGAGTACTAAAAGTACTAAAATGAGAAATGAAAAAATACCAAAAAAATACCAAAGCCAAATTTTTCGGAAATAGGTTTATATCATAATTTCAACTACGGGTACATTGGCTATATGCTAAGTTATCGATTAGAAAATGAAAAAGCAAAGCTTTTGGATCAATAGAACATTATAATTAACATAACCTCAATATCAATAAACTGATTTCACAGGAGAAACGTTGCAAATTGTTTTTAGGACTAAAAATGGATGAATCTTCTAATACATTATAAGGCTTGAATAAGAAAAACACAAATTTTACTTTCATCTTTTTATATCTATATTCACATACATATATAATACCTATTTATGGCAAATCAATGCTATAATCATTTTTGCTTAATTTATTACAATTAATCATATCTGGGGACGGATCAAAGAGAATACAGCCATCATTCAACCCTTGCTTCACATGAAGCAGGCAGGAAATATGATTTGATAAAAACTTATTTCTATACTTAGTTTTTATGATGTTAACCTGGGAGAAAATTCTTTCGCACTGGGCATTAGAAATAGGAATACACATCAAACATTTCACAAAGTTGGACAAATTTTTATATTTTGGAATATTGTTAATATCATTCAAGCTGCCTAGCTTGCACCAAAATTGCTCCATGTTAAAAGTATTAATATTATCACTGCCACAACACATAAGATCCTGTACTTCAGAATCATATTTCATTTGACGATATTCCTCGTCAATGGACTGTTTTACATTATCACTGCTTACTATGTTTGGAAATCTTTCCATAATACTTATCAGTGATTCAAATTTTGCATATACTGCTTTTTGCGGATCCATAAAACATAATTCTGAAAACAATTGTTCACTGAATGGTAATCTGTTTTTAAGTTGGGTACATAATTCCACCAAAAAGCTTTGACACCTTAACAAAAAATCTTTTAAAGTTGAAATATCAACTGAACGACTTCCCAATATTGACATTTCCTTGGTAACTTTCACACCCAAGTAAATGTCATTTAGTTCCAAAAAATTTATCGTGCTGTTCGTATCAATGTTCTCAACAGCTGTGGATCTGACATAACCGGTTTTCATGTAACAGCTTAACAATGTTTTAAGCATATCAGACATGTCTCTATGTAAAGTATGAACTTTACATACATTTCCTTGAAAAATGACATTAAATTTGTTCACAATAGGTAAAATATAATCTAAAAATAAGAAATAGAGCTTTATCTGATCATTTCCAAAGCTTTCATGTAGGAATGTTGCTGAATGATTATGCTCTACAAGATGCTCTCCCTGAAAGTACAAGTTCAAAGCATTCCACTGTTCCACTATACGATTAACACAAGCATGTAAAGATAACCATCGAATCTCATAGTGACGTAAAATATTGTGGCATTCTGAATCTGCAAATTGTTGGAATTCTGCAAAGTGTCGTTGACGTTTGGAACTGTGACTGAAATAACCATATACTTCTTTGACAATTTGATCTAAACTTCTAGGGAGTTTTTTACAAGCGTAGCTTACTGCTAGAGCACATGAATGACAAACACACTTCACAAAAATACAATTTGGATTCACAGCCTTTAGTTTAGAAACAACACTATTGTTTTTTCCATACATGACATTTGTTGTGTCTGCTGCAAATCCGATGATATCTTCAATATTTAAATCTAATTCAATCAAACTTCTACGGAAAAATTGCAGTTTAGGGTAGTAACCCCGATTTTGACAAATTTTTTTTTGGGGGCTATTTCGAGGCCCCTGAATACGAATCTGAAGTAAAATCGCCTCGCTCTTACTTACTTTTTGATTTACAACCCATCAAATGTCACAAAAAGGGTATTTTTAAGATCAAATTTCTTCCACAAAATGCAACCCATTTGCCTTTGCTTCATATCAACACAATCTAGAGACATTATACTTCACGCATTTTTGGCACAGTTTGCAGCATTTCGCATTTCCAACTTTGTAGATTGTATTGAAAATATAAGATTTGGATTAACATTTTGATAGATTTCCTATATTGACAGAAAATAATAACATCTTCTTCTTCTTGTTTTTGTGAGTTCGACGACTGACAGGTATGTATCTATAACAAACAGATCATGTTCCGATATTCCAGTAAATATGGTCGTTCCGATTTTACTGAAATTCACTAGTATACTTTTTGCGCTTCCTATCATGAAACCCGGGTGAAACTCCGATTTTGACGAAAATTTCACAGATGCTTCAAATCATAGTAAAAACACCAGAACCATTAAAATTATAGCGCGGAAACCCCTATTACTCACCGAAATGTCGGCCGAGCGCGCTTTTCTCTTACTATTTCACTTCTTTTTATTTTCTCCGCTTTTTGTACAGAGGTTCATCCCTGATTTCTTGGTGAAGGTCCACAGTAACATATATGCGAGCGAAGCGAGCGCGCTTTTCTCTTACTATTTCACTTCTTTTTATTTTCTCCGCTTTTTGTACAGAGGTTCATCCCTGATGTCTTGGTGAAGGTCCACAGTAACATATACGCCTGCGAAGCGAGCGCGCTCGGCAGACATTTCACTTATTTTTATTTTGTCCGCTTTTTGTACAGAGGTTCATCCCTGATTTCTTGGTGAAGGTCCACAGTAACATATACGCGAGCGAAGCGAGCGCGCTCGGCCGACATTTCGCAATTCCGCGCGCGCGGAATTGCGAAATGTCGGCCGAGCGCGCTTTTCTCTTACTATTTCACTTCTTTTTATTTTCTCCGCTTTTTGTACAGAGGTTCATCCCTGATTTCTGGGTGAAGGTCCACAGTAACATATTCGCGAGCGCGCTTTTCTCTTACTATATCACTTCTTTTTATTTTGTCCGCTTTTTGTACAGAGGTTCATCCCTGATTTCTTGGTGAAGGTCCACAGTAACATATACGCGAGCGAAGCGAGCGCGCTCGGCCGACATTTCGCAATTCCGCGCGCGCGGAATTGCGAAATGTCGGCCGAGCGCGCTTTTCTCTTACTATTTCACTTCTTTTTATTTTCTTCGCTTTTTGTACAGAGGTTCATGCCTGATTTCTGGGTGAAGGTCCACATGCAGTAACATATTCGCGAGCGCGCTTTTCTCTTACTATTTCACTTCTTTTTATTTTGTCCGCTTTTTGTACAGAGGTTCATCCCTGATTTCTTGGTGAAGGTCCACAGTAACATATACGCGAGCGAAGCGAGCGCGCTTTTATATCACTATTATATCTTTTTTTCTCCACTTTTTGTACAAAAGTTCGTCCTTGATTTCTTGGTGAAGATCGACAGCAATATGTCGGCCGAGCGCGCTTTTCTCTTACTATTTCACTTCTTTTTATTTTCTCCGCTTTTTGTACAGAGGTTCATCCCTGATTTCTTGGTGAAGGTCCACAGTAACATATACGCGAGCGAAGCGAGCGCGCTCGGCCGACATTTCGCAATTCCGCGCGCGCGGAATTGCGAAATGTCGGCCGAGCGCGCTTTTCTCTTACTATTTCACTTCTTTTTATTTTCTTCGCTTTTTGTACAGAGGTTCATGCCTGATTTCTGGGTGAAGGTCCACATGCAGTAACATATTCGCGAGCGCGCTTTTCTCTTACTATTTCACTTCTTTTTATTTTGTCCGCTTTTTGTACAGAGGTTCATCCCTGATTTCTTGGTGAAGGTCCACAGTAACATATACGCGAGCGAAGCGAGCGCGCTCGGCCGACATTTCGCAATTCCGCGCGCGCGGAATTGCGAAATGTCGGCCGAGCGCGCGCTTTTATATCACTATTATATCTTTTTTCTCCACTTTTTGTACAAAAGTTCGTCCTTGATTTCTTGGTGAAGATCGACAGCAATATGTCCGCGAGCGAAGCGAGCGCGCTCGGCCGACATTTCGCAATTCCGCGCGCGCGGAATTGCGAAATGTCGGCCGAGCGCGCTTTTCTCTTACTGTTTTACCTTTCAAAATAGAAATTTTCAGGTTAACTATAGTGAATTGAGTGCTTTATTTTGATAAAAAAAACCTCAATCTAAATAAACTTCAGAGAAATCAGAAAAAACCAAAAGAACAATATAATAATGAAATACTCGGTAAACTGCAACATTACGAAGTTATACTTAAAAGTGGAGAAATAAAATGCCATGTTAGTTATTGTGACGGTTTTTTCATATTGATGGGTGTTACGAATAAAGCTGATGGAGTTAGATGGTGTTGCAACGGTACAGTACGAAAAAAGAAATCTGAATCCAAGAGATGTACAAAAACTTAATTTTTCCACCATATGGCAAAATTTTGATTTTTTTTTAAATCTTCTTATTTATTTCTTTTCCTGTATGGAAAATTGTCGGTTTTTGTTATTCCCCGCGCGGAATTGCGAAATGTCGGCCGAGTTCGCACTTTTCTACTACTAATTTACTTTTTGTTTCTCCACTTTTTATAGTAATTTCAATTTAAAAAAAACCTTAATTCAAATGAAATTTGGATAAATCAAAAATTAAAAGAAGTCATCCAAGAGTCCCTAATCTACATCGCCCTCTTCAATTTCATCAGTAGCGTCTACTCCGCCTTCCTCTTCAAATGAATTGGGATCATATAGATCCCTAGCCAACATAAAAAAAATAACCAAGGGGTCCTGGCCGAGCTCCTTGGCCATTTTTAAAAACATGTACCTTGCTAGGTATCCTCCCAAAAAACAACTTTTTCGGTTGGCATATGGGCCAGCAGCTTTCGCATGACGCCTTAAATTGAAAAAGTTATCACCAATTGAGTAAGAAGTTCAGAAATAATTACCATGAGCTTTCTATGCTATTTGTATGGCATCCAGTGTCTGGGTCCTTGAAATTTATGGAATGGTTCACTTTCAAATGTGAGTAATTAGGATTTTCAGAAATGTTATCGTAGGCTTTCCAGCAATCCGAGTAAATAGTTGTACCTTTTTCGATGAACCGTTCAATCAAGCCCAGAAGAGTGTCTGCAGTCCTGTCAGCCACAACTACCATAAAAACTTTTCCTGACCCCCTCTCATATCCACCAAAAACCCAGGAACCCTCAACTCGGTGACCACGATGATATTTTCTTTTTCCAAATTTGGATTCATCAATTTCGACTCTAAAAAATTGCGGAAAGGCGTCAACAAATTTTCTGCCCCGACACAACACATAAATCTAATTTCTTCTTAGCTCAATAATATCGCAATTTGACAAATTTGTTCATTAAAAAAAGATCTTTTTTTATTCAATTTTTTAAGGTAGAACCATAAGCCTAGATCCGACTTATTGCCGAATTAATTTTTATCATTCTAGTATTGCTATGGTAGTGAAACAATATCGTTAAAAAAGATAAAAATACCAATTTTATCAAACAAATCTATTGAAATAGTGCGGTTTAATCAAAATAACTTACATTTTGCCAGGTCCCCCAATTTTAGACGTTTTTGTTATGAATGCGTCAAAAACTACTTCTCGACAAAAATTGGCCCAGTCCACAGCAGTATGCGCAGCAATGGAAAATTCATGCATAATGCGTCTGAGGGGATCTTTATTTACCCACATATAGCGAAAACCCACAATTTTCCATAAAGGAAGGTGTGTTTTATAAAAAAATGTTTTGTACCGTATGGATGCACTAAAAATGGGAAAATATATAAATAAGTTTGAAATTTATGTAGATGTTGAAGAAAATTACGTTTTTGTACATTTCTTGGATTTAGATATCTTTTTTCTTACTGTGCCGTTGCAACACCATCTAACTCCTTCAGCTTTATTTGTATCACCCATCAATACGAAAAAACCATCACAATAATTAACGGGGCATTTTATTTTTCCACTTTTAGGTATAACATCGTAATGTTGCAGTTTACCGAGTATTTCATTATTATTTCTCCATGTGAAAATTGCATCTAAATTAATTTTGTCAGACATTGTCAACTAAATAATTCCGGAAATTGTTTATAATAAGTGACTACGGGTCAACGCTTTCTTGATTTAAGATGCATGGTAATTTTTTCTTCATCAGAAATTTATAAAGTCATTCAATTCAAGAATGTGCTAATAAAATGAATGGATATGCTTAAATAAGTGTGTGTAGATTGTGCTGATATGAAAGAAAAGACCAGGTGGTTGCCTTTTTGTGGAAGATATTCGATTTTGAAATTATCCGTCTTCTGACATTTGATGGGCCATAATTCAAAAAGTAAGTGGTAGCGGGGCGTTTGGACCTCAAAAGTGTGTTCAGAGATCTCGAAATGACCCCCAAAAAAATTTTCGTCAGATTCGGGGTTACTACCCTGAACTGCAAACTTTAACGAATATAGGAACATGACCTTTTTGTTATCCATATCTGTCATAGTGTCACTAACCCTAGTAATCGAACCCACAGAAACAAGAAGAAGAAGAAGTCATTATTTACTCACTGTCAATAAACGAATTGAAAGTATTTTTAATATTTTTATGCTAATTCAAATTATCAATACATAGTTGGAAATACTGCAAACTTTGCCAAAAATGCGTGAATTATATTGTGTATAGATTGTGCTGATGAAGCAAAGCCAAATAGCTTGCTTTTTATGGAAGAAATTTGATATGGAAAATATCCTTCCTCTGACATTTGATGGGCTGTAAATCAAAAAGTAAGTGAGAGCGAGGCGATTTAACTTCAGATTCGTATTCAGGGGCATCGAAATAGCCCCCAAAAAAATTTTTGTCAAAATGGGGGTTACTACCCTAAACTGCAATTTTACCACTTCTACATAGAGTATCATAAATATTATCAGCAGTCTCCCCCAATAGTTTAACAGAACACAAAAACTTTGTTTTGAGTTCATTATTTTTTGTACTATAGAATTTAATTGCTACAGCCAACAACTTATCTGTTGTATATATGTAGCATATCTGCCTGTCAAGCGGAAGGCCGGGGTTCGAATCCTCGCCGGGCCACCGTGCTGGGTAATCGCACGTTAAAAGGTAAGGCCTCGTTGATCCATTGCTCGCACAAGTTTCGACTTCTGAGGGTTGACGTTCGTCAGCTGGTTAACGGAAACGAACAATTTTAGAACAATTTTTTAGAACAATCTATGATCAATGAAAAGACTGTTTTGTCCATCAAATGTCGACTACTTCTTATATCTGTCAACAATTGGTTTTGAAATGATGGTGCAATAACATCATAAATTAATTTGGCAGATTTTGTTCGTTTACAGGCAAAACCTTTAGCTATTTCGGAATCATGAAACATTTTCCCAAACAGTTCACTCAGATGGTCCATGGCACGAAATGAAATGTTGTGTTCTGCTAAAGCTGCACAAAACTGTAGTTCCGCCTTTCTTATTTCTTGAGATACTGGACCTTTGGTCATGAATAATTTGTCAATCTGAAATAAGTATAATTTTTTCAACACATTGTTTGGATGAAAGTTACAATGGCAATAATGACAAACATTGTTTCAACTTACCTTAGATCGTCCGTTGTAATGTATCATTTTTTTTTCGATGTTTTTCCGACTCTGCGTGGGTTTTTATGGTGGCAATTCTGCTTGAAAAAGACACACCACAAGCTTTACAAAAAGCATTTTCATTTTCCTTGTTTTTCGTGAAAATTCAGGAATTTGTTCCCACTCCACTCGGTACCGCTGTTCGTATTTTCGTTTTACATTTGCCATTTTCGATTCCTCCAATTAATAAAATATCAAGAACAAAATTAACTTAATTAACTGTCATTGGATGTGACCGATATGGTCATTATGGAATAGTATTGATTGATTATTGATTGATAACGGCAGATGGGCGTATGGGCGATGGCACTGATGGCAGTGGCAGATGACAAATGACAACATGAAACTGTGACATTGGTATATTGTTAAGAACAATTCTACCAATATTTTTGTTTGGTTTTATGGCGCTGCACGTTACCAACATTGGGAGATAGGAGAGAATGTGATGGTTTAATGATTTAACGGTTAAACTGATAGTGAAAAGTTCCAATTCGGAACAGCCACACGAAACACCTATCATTCGCAATTGCGACGTAAAATACTAAAATATACTAAAATTGGCGAAAATACTAAAATATTACCAAACTCATCTCACAGAGCCCAAATTATACCAATTTAGTATCGAAATTACCAAAAACGGTCACACTGGTTACACAGCTGACCTGTCATTCTATTTGTTGTTTCGTCTTGAGAGCAGCGCACTCTCGGATCGAAAGGTTGTGGTAGGTTCCTGAGCTATTGTCAGTTACCCATGTGATTTTTCGGCTCATCGAAAGATGGATCTTCTCACGTGAATTGTAGGTCGTTTTTATCGATAGCTAGATATTGATAGAAACACCAATGACGGTAGTGTTGCATTGGAGTAGAGACGCATTCGTTTGCCGCCGCCATCTACTCAGGAATTTCTCAACTTGCCACGGAATTGTTTGCAGGAATTGACTAGTACGAATTATTCGGAATCAATTACCGATATTTTTTTTTGAAATAGGTTGCCGAAAGTTTCGATACGACGTTAGCTGGATGAAATTGATGCCATTTTGTTAGAAAGCATCGAACGTTCTAGATCGGTCCCAAGTTTCGAAAGTGATTGAGTAATCATTATTACTACCCTAGAGTGGGGATTTACATTTTCGAAAAATTACGAAGTGATTGAAGTACCTTTGTTGTCTCGTGTGATTGTGAGATTTTTTTTGTAAAGGTCAATCACGTCCTGTTATAGGGATTTAAAGGGCCGAACCGGTGAGTCTGGTTGATTTTTTTTTCCTCGTCGAAATTTCATGCAGTTTTTCTTTCCATGCAGTTCCTCATCAATGCTGTTGCTACCCGTAATTGACGAATTTAGTTGAGATAAGACGTTCCTGGTTGATGGTCCGGAAGATATTACGAACGGTGGGTTTTTGTGTGGAGTTTTTTTGTATGAGAAGTTTTTTTAATTTCGGTAGGTCTGGTTTTCGAACGTTGTTTCACAATTTCAGAAGTTTCCCTTCGATAATACAGAAAACGATCGTGAAATTACTTGGAGAAAGGAATTGGGATATTTTTCCATCGAAAACCCCAGAATTGGTTATCATTCCATTAAAATTGACTGGACTGCAAATAAAACCCTTTCTGAAAGGTAGGGATGATTTTATTTTTATTTTTTTTTGCTCCTCTTCAGATGTTAAAATAAAACTACTTTTGATTCGTGGCTGATGATGGTGATTTCATCAAAATTTCAGTTTACAGAAACACAATAAACTCTTAGTGTATTATTGTGAAATTCAGGAATTTTCTATTAACTAACGTTCAGGAAAACTATTCTATAACTACAGCAGCCGAATCAAAAGTAGTTTTATTTTAACATCTGAAGAGGAGCAAAAAAAAATAAAAATAAAATCATCCCTACCTTAACCTCAACTAAATTCGTCAATATTACGGGTAGCAACAGCATTGATGAGGAACTGCATGGAAAGAAAAACTGCATGAAATTTCGACGAGGAAAAAAAAATCAACCAGACTCACCGGTTCGGCCCTTTAAATCCCTATAACAGGACGTGATTGACCTTTACAAAAAAAATCTCACAATCACACGAGACAACAAAGGTACAATCACTTCGTAATTTTTCGAAAATGTAAATCCCCACTCTAGGGTAGTAATAATGATTACTCAATCACTTTCGAAACTTGGGACCGTTCTAGAACGTTCGATGCTTTCTAACAAAATGGCATCAATTTCATCCAGCTAACGTCGTATCGAAACTTTCGGCAACCTATTTCAAAAAAAATATCGGTAATTGATTCCGACTAATTCGTACTAGTAAATTCCTGCAAACAATTCCGTGGTAAGTTGAGAAATTCCTGAGTAGATGGCGGCGGCAAACGAATGCGTCTCTACTCCAATGCAACACTACCGTCATTGGTGTTTCTATCAATATCTAGCTATCGATAAAAACGACCTACAATTCACGTGAGAAGATCCATCTTTTGATGAGCCGAAAAATCACATGGGTAACTGACAATAGCTCAGGAACCTACCACAACCTTTCGATCCGAGAGTGCGCTGCTCTCAAGACGAAACAACAAATAGAATGACAGGTCAGCTGTGTAACCTATCGGAGGAACGAAAATAAACAAAACAATATAGGAGGTTAGATGAGCAATGCAACAATATCTCTAAATATACCAATTCAGGATGTAAGAGGAATATAAACTATCAAGATACGTAAACTTCTAGGAAACATAACAGATAAGGCCGGATTTTTGAAACGTTGGAAACGTACTTCTGAAGTGAATCGTGTTTTCGTTTAACTTTGCAGGTTGTCCCGTTACAAATCAGTTCTCGCTATGGGGAAACAAATAACGACATCATGGTTACTAAAGAAATGTCTGCAAACTACAGTTCGTTCCGATATTGAAGATAGTATATTTAGATAGTAAAATAGTGAATAAACGAATAGGAGAAAAATAAAAGTGTTACAAGATACATTTTAACGCAGATAGTAACAAATTTACTTACAACAAGACAAAACAAAAACTTTTTTGTCAATCTTCAACTTAAAATATGTAATAGTTAATATTATAAACTTTACGGACAAAATGTAACATAAAAATAAGAGAAATATAAAATAGGTATTGCAGTTAATATAATCACAAAAAATGTTTTCATTTTTTCTGCCATATTTTGGCATTAAGCATATCCTTATCAGGTACAAAATTAACACAGCCTCCGCTAGTTTCGATGCCTTCCTTTGATACAAGAATAGCCTTCAAATTAGACGTATTCAAAAGATTTCTCTTGTCAGTTTTAATATCGAATAAATCACTAAAAATTCTTTCAACCGATGCATTGGAAAATGGCAGTATGAGTAACATGGACATAACTTTTTTTAAATTCGGAAAGATCGGCATAATAGCACTGTTTTTTAAATTGAAAATTGTTTTCCTATACTGATCAGCACTACTAACAGACAAATTTAATGCTTGATAATCTAAAAGAGCATGCTGTCTCCATTCATTATCAAGAGTTTGAATATCTACATATTCATTTAAAAAAGGAAATCTATCTAACACATGCTTTAAAGATTTGGTATTGAACGATTGGGCATTCAAAGGCTCCACTACTGTAAGAATATCATAAATTAGATCATCAAAACGAAAGCGCTCCTTTATGTTAGAAACCAGTTCAATGTAAAATTCTAATATAGTTGTCAAACATTTTTCTAAATCTTTCTCCTTCACATCAGGGTTCTGTTTCATGGTTTCTAAACTTTGACTTGCTTGAATTCCTAAATAAATATTATTTAAAGGTACAAAATTTCTTGAATTTCTATGATTCATAGTGAAAATATTTTGTTTTTTAATGGAAGATATTTCCATATAATTACTACACAAAGTTTTCAATAATTTTTCTGTTTCTGGTTTCACTTTGTGAAGAAGGGGCTTCTCAGATTGGAATAATAAATTAAAACTAGTTAACAGATCCAAACTGTAGGACATGAATTCTAAGTAAAGCTTGGTAAATTCATTGTCCATCGTAGTCAACATGTTTTCAGTAGTGATAGAAGGGTCTTCAAAGACTGTTTCTCTTAGATAGGCTTTCAAAGGTTCATACTGTTCGAGAACACGATCGACGCATGCCTTCAACGATAACCAACGTGTCACCGCTGGAGAAAGAATCTTATGAATTTCTGTTTGAAAAAATATTTGAAATTCTTTGAATTTTTGCTGCCTTGCTGAACTCCTATTGAAATGACTGCACAGATCGCGGTAATTTCAAGCAAGCTTTTGAAGCAGCCAGGTGCACCATATGACAGGAACATTTCACACACACAATATTAGGATTCACATCTTTTATCAATGAGAAACCTGAGTGGTATCGTCCTACCATTACATTAGGAGTATCAGATGCAAAACCCACTAAATTTGAAAATGGAATATTTTTTGATTGAAGTGTTAGTTTTAAAGAAGTGAATATATCATCTGCCGTACTTCCTTCCATTTCAGTGATATCAAAAAATCTATTTACTATTCTATATTTTTCTTCATCAAAATATATAACGGAATATGCACACTGCTTTTTAGCAGATATATCAGTTGTTTCATCTAATATTAGTGAAAAAAAACAGCCAGGTTCCTGTAGCTTCTTGTATAAGTTATTTAAAAAAATATCACCACATTCGTAAACTACAGCTGTTGCCTTTGTTCTTTTAATGGACAAATGTCTAGCAATTTGTGAATCTGGAAATATATTGGTAAGTAGAGGAGACAATATGTCCATTAAAAGAAAAGGCAAATTGTTTGTAGTTAAAAGCCCACACAGCTTTATTTCTGCATTTCTAATATTTGTTTCCAAGGAATTTATTTTTGAAAATGTCAGTGAGCTTTGTGTTGTTACTCACTTGTTTCAAGTTCGTTTTATGTTTTTCACTGAATGCATGTTTTTTCAAAATACTCTTATGTGCCAAAATGTCACATTTAATCGTGTCTACCTTATAGCGTAGTTTACACACTTTGCAAAAATCCATTTCATGTCCATTTGGATCTGCACTTGATTTAGATTTAGACAGCCAAGTTTTCATTTCGGGTAATTCCAGCCAGTTGGTACAAAACTTATATTTTCTCAATTTCGAAGATGTGAATGTATCCTTTCGGGTTCGCTTCAACACCTTTCGTGTCGGTCGTTGGGTTGAACTTTGTTCTGAATCGGAGTCGTAAGATGATGATGCAGATGATGTGTTCTTGTTCTTAGTCTAAAACATTTCAGTTTAATACGTTTAAAACTTTTTATAGCCTTTACCTTCTTACATTCATCTCTTGTCTATTACCATCACCATCAGGATCTTCTTGAGAAGTGATTGTTTGTATTTGGTCTAGATCATTATATTTCTTCGAATCAGACTGAAATATGCAAAAACAAAAAGGCTGGATATTTTTAAAATGAATAAGTAAAATCTACCTTGTGCAGCCACCTATCCATTATATTTTGACTTCAAACACAGTTTCAGTGATATTCACCTATAACGAGCTCCTTTGAAACAATTCAATCTATAAGGAACTAGGAGTTCGATTTTATTAATATTAATCCAAAATTCACAATAAATTAACTTACTTCAATTTATTTAAAAGCAGACAACATATTTTCCCGCCTTTCCGGTATTTATTTTACAGATCGACAGTTGGACTAGTTGGAGTGAGATGAGTTAGGTTAGATCACAAAACAGTCAAAACACAGAACATTTAGTAATTTTCACGGTGCTCCTCGGCGCGCTAGACAAATTTTAAAGAGCGCATGCGCGCATGTGAAGTTGCTCTGAATGCGTTCAGGATTAGTTCCTCGACTGCGAAAATGTCCGAAAATTATCCGCAAAATTTCAGGATCCCCAAGTACTCGAAATTATCCGCAAATCGGACAATTATCCCCTCATTGGCAACACTGCACTGAATGACTGAACACTGAAATCCTGGACCAGGGTTGCGATCGGGGAGTCCGTCAACGGTAATAGATGATTATGTTAGATTGTAATAGATTGAATCAAATTGTAACAGATTGAAAAAAGAGGAGGAAGAGTCAGTTTACCAAAACGCGCATGCGCACATGTATCTCATTTTCAATTCATGTCAGAATCATAAAGTCATAGCGAATTCTGTTGCATGAACTCATGCAATTTTAGACAGAACTTGTGTACCTTCATCCTTTAATATGTGTATAATTTAAAAATGAGAGTGATATACTGTCTCGGCACAGGTTCTGCCAAAAGAAATCGCCATTAGGAATCCTAATTTTAATACCGTATGTGACAGACGGTCTGTCTGTGCAAAAAACTTTTCTATATTCGATATTATTCTATGTAGCACCTTGGCAATACCAGAAAAATAAATGGAATAAAATAGTTTTTGAAACCGAACATAGGTACATTTTATTTCAATAATAACGAAGTATAAATAAATATAATAATACATTCTGAGATCTATTTTTCAAAAATAAACAAACTAAAAAAATAATGTATTTCAGAAATGATATTAATTTAATGAAGTAAGGTAAACCTGGGTAAGAGTGAACGCTTTTTTGATTAGTGCCAATTTAAAGCATTATAACTTATAAAATATATGTCTTTTAAATTTCATATTTTAAACATAGCTAGTATGAGTATCTGTCTACATGATTTTTCAGTTTTGCTGGTTAAAAACAAAACACTTTTACTCACCTTTTTTTCTTTTTTTTTTTGTCCTGTGTTCACACTTGCCCCACAAAGTGGGGCAAGTGTGAACGCGGTTCATGGTATCTACAATATAAGGTGTTTTCAGATAATTTGGGGCAAGTGTGAAATACTGTTAAAAAAGCTACAATTTCGTTTTTGGAACACTTTAATATCTAAAATAGTTAAAAAGTTATGAACTTTTCAAAATGAAATATAACTTAAGTGCCTAAATTGAAATTTGAAAAATCTACTGAGAAAATGAATGTGTCTCCTCTGCGGCCTCTCTTGGGGTCTGGCAGGATTCTTATGATCATTTCTTTATTAATCGTATCAATATCGTCTATATCGGGCCAAGAAAAGGTTTTTCTGCCGAATTTTAAAAATTTCACTTCCCATCCTTCATCAGTTTCGTTCAAAATGTTGCCAACAAAATGCCTTATGCTCTTCTTGGTTTCATACTGAACTACCACCCATTTGCCGTTTTCGATATTAGTTTGCTCTTCTTCGATTTTTTTGTCCAGAGTTTTATCTGTATCTAGCTCTTCTTCTGTATCAGAACCCTCTGGGTCCAAGTCATCTGCTGAATCAATTACTACAGAGAAATCGTCCAGCTCTTCATCTGTAGATTCGATGTCACTTTCTTTCTGGATTGTACGCTTTTTATTAACTTTTTGTCGGAAAACTTTCTTAGTCTTAGTCGCTTTTTCTTCTTCTAGTCTAGCTAATACCTGTGGTGCAGTGATGACTTCTGCTCCACATGCCACTTTTCTTTTTTTTTGTTTTTGTACCTGGCCACTATCAGAGTGTCTTATTGTTTTCAAAAGAAGCTCTTCAAATGATAATTTTGATGTGGATCGACTAGTTGTAGCTTCTATATTTGGAATTTGTTCGACATTTTGGTTTTCTTTGACATTTTGGTTTCCTTCGACATTTTGGTTTTCTTCGACATTTTGGTTTTCTTCGACATTTTGGTTTTCTTCGACATTTTGGTTTTCTTCGACATTTTGGTTTTCTTCGACATTTTGGTTTCCTTCGACATTTTGGTTGTCTTCGACATTTTGGTTTTCTTCGACATTTTCTTCTCGTCTCCCAACAGCATTACCTGAGGTGTGTCTTCTCCACCTTCTTAAACATTCAGGATCATATTTGTCTTCAGATATGACCTGCCGATCAAATGGCTGTATACCAGCTTTTACAAAACCATTACTAATAGTGATAGGCTTGAGGTCCTTCCAGGCTTGACCGATCATTGCCGAAAATTGTTTCTTTGGTATTTTAATTCCCACATTTCTCCTTTGCCAAGCCACTAATCTTTCATCCCATGTACCCTTCAGTGATCTGAACACTGATATATCTAGTGGCTGAAGAAGGTGGCTCGTGTGTGGGGGAAGTTTGAGAATTGTTACATCATTGGCAGTTGCCAATTCTATTAGAGGAATGTTAACATGGGTGCTATGACCATCATAAATAATCAGAACAGGTCTGTGTGGTCCCAGAGCAGGCAGTAGAGTTTTTTCAAAGTAATTTAAAAAAATGTCTGTCTCCATCCAGCCTTTTTTGCTGGCAGCAAATGACATTCCCGGATACGAGTCTTCTTCATTTGGAACCCAGGCATCCCAAATATTCTTCCCCTTATACACAATGAGTGGAGGGGCTTTTAATCCGGAAGCAGATACAGCAGCTAAAACAGTTGTATTTTCCCGGCCCGGACCTGACACGGTTCTAGAACAAGCTTTTCCCCTTGCACCAACAATTTTTGTTTTATAAGGATCATGAGAAAAAGAACTCTCATCTAGGTTCCAAATTTGTTCGGGCTTGTTATGAAGTGATAAATCTGTTAAAGTTTGATTCAAAATATCGAAATATGCATTAATGATGAACGGATCTGTCATCTTTTTTCGGGCGTACTCAACTGATTGGGGCTTCTTTATACTCAGGTGGTGACGTATTTTGAAGTTTCTGAACCAATCATCACCAGGTATGTTGTTCTTGAATGGTGTCTTAATATTATTTTGTTCAACATAACTTGCAACAACCATCAGCAATTCTTTTCTCGTGATTCCAAAGCCCCACTTCTCAAGTGTGCGAAGAGAATTTGCTAATTTGATTTCATCCTCTTTTGGAATCACTGTAGAACGGCCTTGTGTCTCACTTTTTTTTCCTCGGGTACCTTTCAAGTGATAAAATAGAGTGGTTTTTGGAATAAGATATAATCTATGGGCTCTATGTATGGTTAGAGCACCGCGTTTAATTTCAGCCACAGCTAAATTTATATCTTCCTTTGAATAAGCCCCTCCTCTGTTAGTCTTTCTTACGTAGACTCTTGGCATAATCTGAAATGAAAAATTTTTATTACGTTCTTACACCGCAAAAATGTACGTTCACACTTGCACTGATGAAATGTTCACACTTACCTCATTATGCGAAATACTAAGGGGTAAGTGTGAACACGATATTTATCAACAGTACGAAAAAAAAACCGAAAATGCATATATACTGTGTTAAACTATAACATATTACACATACAATAGCAATGAATAAAAATAACTTACGTTGGTTAATGTATTTTTCCTTGTATTTTAAAAATAACACGGTGCACTCATCAACTGTGATCACTTTATGGCATGAATTAAATAGGTTATGTCGCGCCCGCCAATTATCGCAGTGGCGTTCTTTTTAGCGGGCAAGTGTTCTAGGATGATATACTACTACGAACAAACAAACGCACTTCTATCGGTGTACTCCTGTCATTTTAAAATGATATGTTCATAGTTACCCCCGATTCACACTTACCCAGGTTTACCTTATAAATGAAAAACTTCAATTTGGTTGAAAAAAAAACGAGATCTAATCAAATAGTCTTCAAAGTATAATTCTACTTAAATGTATCATATTGAGAATGTTAAGTCGTCATCAATGACATCATCCTCAGGTACATTTCGTCTCAACAAACAATCTGGAGGATCAAACTCAAAACATTTTTGTGTACCCAAGAAAGATTTTGTATGTAATAGTGAATTACAAGTTTCAATTTTGAGTTTGTTCCTATTCTTCGTTTTGATGAGATTAAGTTGTGAGAAAACTCGCTCTGCATTAGCTGATGAGTGTGGCGAACAGAATATACCTATCAAAAAACAAGTTAAATGTGTAAACATTAAATGGTTCAAAGCATTTTTCATTTCGAATACTTCTCTCCAAAATTTGTGAAAATCAAGTTGTTACGCTTTTTCTTTTAAGGGGTCAACATCAGGTAATAACCTCAACTCTGAGTTCAGTTTCCCCACATCTTCATGCAACTTGGTAATTTTTAAAGTCAAAGGAACCAGAGACAGCAGCTTTTAGATCAAAATTTCTCAGAAATATCAATACAGGGTCATTGAAATCGAACCGCTTTTTGATCTGTTGAGCCAGCTCAATATAAAAATCCAAACATTTCATTCTGAAATCATTAATTTCAGTTCTTGACATTTCTGGATTACTCAAAATGATTGCTTCACAATTGGCACCCACATAATTCTTCAATTTGCCTATAATTTGATGGTGAGAATGAGATCTGATGAAGACTATTAAGGTTTTTTTGTAGATAGGATTCTATCATGACATTTTTCAAAATTCTTTTGAATATTGAAGTTACCTCATCATGCAACTTATGAATTTGAGGCGACTCACTCTGGAAACTTATGTTCATTTTATTTATTATATCTAGGATATATAATAGAAAACTGAAATAAAGGTTGAATACATTATTTTTCATAGCATTCAATAACTTATCAGGGCGAATTGAATCTTTTTCATTTGCTTAAATACGATTCACAACGGCTTGTAAAGAGAGCCATTGTGTTTGACTTAATTTAAGTAATTTATGTGGTTTGATATCACAAAAAATTTGGTGTTCTTTGAGACCCATCAATCTTTTAGAACTTCGACTGAAATAAGAAATAATATCTCTGGCCAGTGATTCTACAGTTGATGGTAGTTTAGCACAGGCAGCTGATGAGCAGGGAGCCAATGAATGGCATACACAGCCATGAATAAAAATATCTGGTAATAATTCCCCAAACTCTTTGGCAACACCAGCTTTATTGCCGCTCATAACAGAGGCATTGTCTGCAGCAAATCCTATCATTTTCAGGACAGGTATATTATTTTTATTGAGGAAACCACAAACCGAATCGAATAAGGCTTGTGCAGTCAATTCTTGAATCTCAATAAGACCAAGAAAATTATCTTGAATCTTTTCACATCTATAAAAACGTGCAACAATTGCTAAACACTTCGCAGTGCTGATATCTGTGGTTTCATCAATAATCAACGAGTACCAGTTATTCCTTATATTTTCTGACATTATTTTCAAGTTTTCAGGACCAATTACATTTTTACAAATGGATGTTCCTTTATGTCTTCCACACCTGATTGCTTTGGCAATTTCAGAATCAATACACACAGACTTCATCAGTTGTGGAATGTGGTCTAAAATTGTAAAAGGAAGGTTGTGTTCAGCTGCAAACATTATCATTTTCAATTTCCCTTTCTTAACACCAGTTCTGATCATTTCTTGTTTTTTTTTTCAACTTCCAACAGCTGTTGAACTTGTGGTGTAGAATGCAAAATTTTCATTTACTCACTGCCTTCATGCCTTCTAATATGGGTTATTCCTCCTTTTATAGACACATCACAAATTTTACACTTGGCACTGTTCTGTTTTTTGTCAATCATTCCATATTTTCCACATTCTTCCACTGTTTTTTGAACTTTTGAACATAAGCTTTTTTCTTTTATTCATTTTTCTGCCCTCACAACTGTCGCTTTCCGAAGTATCACCTTCATCACTTTCTATGTCTTCTGATACTACTGCCTGTCTTTCTCCTCCAGAAGTGGAAACAGGTACTTCGTCCTGAATCGGAGGTGTATGTATCAGAAACCTAGAATCGAATTTTTTTTATTTCACTTATGATTCGTGTCCAGGACCTGGACATAGTATTATGGTAGAGGGGAATAGAAGGGTACTGATTGTTGACGTTACCAACTGAAAATTAATTAGTAAGATCCCCCTACTGGCTCCAAAGTAAACGAAATCAATATCGAGAAAGTTTCGAGTATATGCCATATCAACAATTGCTATTGCAATTTTCTTCAGATAACTTTCTCTCTTATAACATTTCATGATCATCCGATAGTATATTTCAATTATTGTTGGAAGATTACAAATAAGAGGCTTTTCACTTCGGAACATCTGATTGATTTTCACAACTAATTCGAGTATGAATGATCAGAATTCTAGATAAATTTTATCAATGGTACAATTCAATGCATTATTTATGCATTTTGTAGACTGCAAGTTGTCTGTTTCAGAAACCTTCTCAAAATAATTTATCAGTGCATCCCACTGACCTAAAATTCAGAGTTTTCTTACTGATTCAGGCAAAATGAAATATTGTCAACAAGCATTACAATTTTCTGAACCATATCGAACATACAAAATACTATTCAAAAGTGGCAGAATAATTCAATTTTTTGTTTTATTTTTCATTAGGTTCATTCGACTGAATAATACTCTCTCAATAAGTATTGGCATTCGAATGTGAAAAACACAATCTTTGAGTTTCGCCAAGTCTATAATTGGACTTTTTGGAAGCAAATTTAGATATTGAAGAACTTCATTCCAAAATCTTCATACCACTCTATCTTATGATTATTTTTGTAATTGTCAATGCATCATCAATAAATTCTCTGTCAATTTGAGTGATTGGTCTTTTGTTGAGTTTCAAACATTCACTTACCGACAGAATATTAATTTTGTTTTCAAAGTTAAAATTTTGTTACGTAGTCTCGACTTCAATTCTTTTGTCAATTCCAGTGGAGAATGAACACATCCCTGCTTTAACAATGTTTTTTCTTCTCCAACAATATCATATTCCCTTCATGAATTTTCAAAGGATGAACCTAAGTATGGATCTGGATCAAGAGAATTTTCTATGTTATCTGAAAATATATTGATTCTTGCTGTAGGATTCACAATTTTGTTGACAACGCTACTGTATAAATTTTGTAAATTAATCAGTAATTTGATTGGATCACTATTTGCAAGGAGACTCAAAATTTGTATTAGTGTTTTGAAGCAATGATATGATAGGATAAAGTTGAAGTATATTCTGTTTTGGTTATCTTTATACATACTGTAGAGCATTTCATGCTCACTCAATCTCACAATATTGAGGTGTGCTGTCACTGAGTCCATCCGATCCAATATTTGTTTTATTGCACCTTCATTGACATCCATCGTGTTTCAACTACCTTAGGAATCAAAATGGGGTTTCGTCATTATTCATAGTTTTGTATATTCTTCAAGAAATCAACAGTCTTATTGAAGGATGTCAGAACCAATTATGAGTATGACGATGTAACTATTGAGTCTTCCTGCAAAAGTCGATAGCAGGCGTTTCTATCGCGAATAACAATGCCTTTTCACTGCAATGTCAGTGAATCATGTATCATGTAAGCTGTAATAACAACTTCAAACTCTTCAGAAAATATGGCCCAATTACGTTAACAATCAACTTGTAGACTTGGTTTCAAGGGCATAGCCAGGATTTATAACAGAGGGGGTGGGTGCCTTGGTCCATGGTCGTCCAAAATGTAAAATTTAAAAAGAAAAGGCAAATGAAAACAAAACTTTGAGATATCAATTATACTCAAATTAAACTAATCCAATAAAACTTTCTTCACTATGCAGTCCTCATTTTGTACTCCTGAGCCAGGTTTTTACCCTTCGTAGGGTACTGAACGATCCACGGTAGCAGTAGTGGATGGGAAAGCACTTAATATTAGCAGTGCGTGCCTCGTTGCTAAGAAAAGAAAACACCCGAAAGTGCAGCCACTTCAATGTTCCTTAATTTGTCGTCTGCTTAATTCTTTCTCTTTCACATATTGTACCACAAATCTAATTCTGCAGACACATCTCCTAACTTATATAATTCCATGAAAGATTCTGCATTATTTCTGAAATCTTTTGAAGCCATTTTGAGCATGCTTGAAGGATGAAGATAAGTTAAAACAAAAGCAAGTGTATTATCGTTGAAGAATCTAGCATCCACAGACGAAGTTAAAGAATCAAGATTAGATATGATTATTGACCGCTTCCAGTATTCAACTGCAGACGCAGTTGGTGAATTACTTCTGTGTACTTGCTTTTGAGTGACTCCTGGTACTGACAACTCAACCCTTACCTTCTCTGCGATATCAAGTGATTTTTTAAATAAATCATAGAAACATTTTTGACATCTCGTCGATCTTCTTTGATTACATCTAGAATATCATCAATATGTTTCTTTACCATAACCAAATTCATACTTTTACCTTGTAAAACGTTTACAACGGGTTCCAAAGTTGCAGAGTATCTTGCAATTATGTTTAAGCCTAAGATGAATATTGGTTAGTAACTGCACAGTGCAATTGGTTGACAGATTTTTGTTGCATAGTTTCCTTCGACACATAGATGTCCTAGTGCTTCATCAATGTCAGTGAAGCTTTCTGAAAATTTTTTTATGCTCTTATATTTTTCCGACCATCTGGTCTCACAGAGCCTTGAAAGATTTGGAACCGATTTCCTACTGGCTGGCCATTCACGAAAGAAGGTTATGGTGTCTTTAACCGTTGCAATTGTGTTCATTATTTCTGGTAGCTTGCCTGTTTCATTGACCACAAGATTTAGTCTATGGCTGGAGCAACGGAAAAAAGAAGATTCATCGTATTCTTTTTTAAGAATGGCCTGTACACCAAACTCTTTCCCGACCATCGTTGGACACCCGTCAAATCCGAATACCACACAATTATCAGCGGAAAAATTATTATCTTCTAAAAAACTTTGAATTGTGCTAGCGATTGTAGAAGCATCTTGACATTTCAAATCAATGTAGCCTACAAATTCCTCCCTGATTATTTTTTGGCTTTCATGATAGAACCTTATTCCAATAGAAAGCTGCTCTTTTCCAGAGATATCTGCTGTTTCATCAGCCATTACAGCATGAGCTTTTGCCCGTTTACAGAATTCGATTATTTCGTCTTTGATAAATTCACCGCATATTTGTATGATCTCATTTCGAACTGTTAGTGAGGTATAGACTGTGTTTTTTGACATTTATCCAAGTGGCTCTTTAGCTCCTCATCACCAGAGGCAATCCTTAAATCCAAAAGGTCGAAAAAACTCTCTCATTTCCTTCTTTTCCTCTAAGCAACAAATCATGAATTATACTGAATATTATGCATAAAATGATTGCTGACAATATTAGTTTATTTTCCTCAATCGTCCTATGGTGCCCTTTTTGCAATTGGGCATCAACAGGAGCAATTTCAAGAAATGATTTTGCAACAGCTGTTGAAGATTTCTGGTAATGACTGCCAACGTGCTTTCTACAATATTTATGTACATCCTTGAATTTCATGTAAGGCCTTACCATAAATGACCCCAAAACTCTAACTGTAGTAATTCTTGGCGGACATAAAATACAATACAAACATAGAGCACCTTTGAAACGTGAGTACACCAGCCATGGAATATATTGATCTAACCAGCGATGGTTGAATTTTCTTTTCAAGTAACTGGCATCAGAAGCAGAATCGTAATTGGATGATGGAACCCAAAGGTTTGTCAACAATTCCTTCTTTTTTCAGAAGGCAAGTTATTGGCACAACTAACATAACGACCAATGTCATTTTCATGGTAACCATCGCGTTCTTCAGTTCGTTTAGAGGTCCCAGTTCCAGAGACAGCTTCATGTAGATTTGATGAACGACTTGAGCCTCCTTCAAAAATAAATTCCGATTTTGATGTTCCGACCATTTTATTTTCATCTTCATCACAATCATTGCTTCCACTTCCTTCCACTACTGTCATCATCAACTTTTTTCCGTTTCAGAGATTTTTAACTCAAAAATAATAACCTAATATCATTCTTGTTCTCAGACCCAAGTATGAAAATCAGTATAAAACAAGATAGCTTATAATGTGGCGTGGATATACCATATCTGATGTTAATATATTTTCTCTAAGATTATAAACGCAAAATGAAATTATTAGCACGTATAAAGTGCTGTTTGATCTTTAATATGGGAAAATTTCAAGTTTTTATATTTAGTCCCATTTGAGATATCAACTGTCAAAATCGGTGCATTATTGTAATTTGTAATGTTTGTTATAATTATATTAGAGGCAAAAAAAGTCGACATCATAATAATGAAAAATATATAAAACTATATTAATAATGCACAGAATCTTTTGCCAAAGCTAATGAAAAAATTTCCACAAATATACAAGCAAAGAGTAAAGAGCAATTGGCAATTCTGTGCAGGGCTGCAGTGGAATTTTTTGCATTGAATTTATGCTTCTCAGATTCCATATGCCTTGTGATAGTAGCTTCATGAGCTAATATATCGATGTTACATGGTCTGCAGAATCCCTGATCGTTTCGTTTTCCTTGGGACTTGGACTTGACAATCTTTGAAATTAGGATTTTGCAGCCAGCTTTCACAAAATGTATATTTCCTTGGTTTCTGATGAGAACATTTCCCATTTTAGTTCATGTTTGTTGAATCCGATTCTCTAGATTGCGGATCTATTTCCATCTGCAATTCAGATGAAGATGCCAGGACGTTTTCATTTTCCTATAAAAATGTGTACAATGAGAACAAAATATCAAATAATCGAAAAAGTAACTCTTTTTTCAGTACCTACATAGTTGTAATTTGTAGTCATAATCCTAACTACTCCAAGAAGATTACTCATTACTCAAGATTCAAAACTTGAGATGCATTGTCAAACTACTTCTCCTTCGTTGTTCGGGGTCATAGAACATGACCATAGTCGGATTAGTCGGTGTCAAAACAGTGAACTGATTCCGTTCAACGGAATCATGAATCCATAGATCGTGAACATAGTTTTTTATGCTTCGGTCAACCTCGGTTAGTTCTGTGAAATACGCTTCATTTGAATTTGAATACCCATTTGACCAGTGCAGGAAACCTACACACAAAACAATGTGATTACACGAATTTCGTGTAATCAAACGCACATTGGCAACACTGCTTTATATACACTTTTCAGCCTGGGAATTGCCAGAGCATTCGCATCGCCGGTGGCGATTTACCGCCATCGCCGATTCCCTTATATATATAATTATATTATTATATAAATTGGTCCAAAAAAATCTGTCACTGCCACCCGGTCTAGAATATTTGAAGTTGGTAACGTGGATCGAAGTTCTCTCTTTATGTTGTTCATGGTCATGTGTCCTGTGGATAATATTCGTATGACACTGATGGTGGGATATTTTTCTATGAAATCTGTGTGCATTAAAGATATGTTCACATCGCTGGAAAAGTATCTTCTGTTAGGAGGAATTTTTCCGTTTATAATGGGATATTTGTGAATTGAACGATCCTATATAATCGTTTATTGCTCCTTCTTTGATTTCATTTACTGATGGTTGAACCCCTCTTTGATCTCAATTGCCAGTAATTTGTCCTTTAAGAGTTTGGGTAGGTACATCATATAAAAATCTATCGTTCGGTTTTTTGTAACCAAGGGTAGTAAGGAAAAATGATTTAAAAACATCCTGATAACAGGAATTTCGATCTTTGAGAGAATATTTTATTATATTATTTTTTCTTCAACTTTATGTTGTTCTCCTATTCACATCAAACCGTCTACATGAATGCAGAATAAATTTTTTTCGATCAATCCAGAGCAATGTCCAAAATAGGTTGAGCTCACAAAATGAAGTAGACTTGTCTCTTTCGGATGATGAACAATATTCCAAACAAATATGACAAGAATGTTTAAAGAGACATCTACGTAAAAAATATCCACCACTATAGACCAGTGCATTTCCCTCCTCTGATATCAAATTCCTATAATCGGTTGATTCTATTTTTATAATTGGAGAAATAGTTTCGTAATTTTTTTCCTGAAAACTTTCAATATTTTTCAATGACTCCGATGTTATATTAAGCAAAATATCGCTACTGTCTTCCATACAATTGCTGCCTTCTGTCTCGTGAAAATATCCTATAGCAAAAAGTTTTTTGAATGCTCTGGTAAACTGAATGGCAGTTGGATTTCTAGCGTTTCCACAAGCATTTCTGATTTGACCAAAGTAATTCTCGAGATAATCCTGATTGAGATTACGCGTCAATAAAAATTTATAATTTTTAATTTTCATTATTTTCCATAAATTCAAAACGGAGGAGATAGTAACCCTCCAACCAAAAATAAATTTCAGAGAATTCGTAACATTCTTTCCTCTTTTGTCTAAAACTTTCAAGTTTGAAAAAAGCGTGTCCATTTTCTTTAAAAATTCGAATTGCCCTGTAGTTCCCATTAAAACGTGGCATGTTTCCAAATTGCTTGAATTGAATACATCAAACAACTTAATCATGTCTTCAACGAAGTTAGCAGTTACTTTGGCTTCTTCCGTTTTTTTTCCAAAGTCTATATAAGTGTGCATAGCAACGGCCACAGAGTGACTGAATACTTGAGAAGCCAATTTAACCTTCATTTTTTTTAAGTTATTCGGGTTAATATGTTCGTCACTCAGCCTTGGCGCCAACCTATATTGTTTTGCCTTATCAAAGGTGGGTCATCTTGAACAAACTGAAATTCCTCCTCAGTCTCAATTTCTCCAACACATTCTTCCAATGATAAATTGTGTAGTACACAACAGGCTCTTATGAATTGGCAAATAGTGGTAATGCTCCTCAATTTTAAATGGAACAGTCGCCGAAATTTTTTTTTTAATATGCCAAACGTGTGTTCAATCAGAACACGACAATGACTCAATTTCTTGTTATCATTGATTTCAACAGGTGTTAGGTGGCCATTATTTTTGAACGGAGTAAGTATGTTTCTCATACAGGGATATGCACTATCCCCTTATATATATTTTTCTTGACACTTCTCAGGCAAGGTCACAACAGAGGAGAGTTGTGGAAGACTCTGGAGTCATGAACCGAACCTGGGAACCAATAAAAATATCCTTTATTTTTCTCTTTGAATCACAAACTACTTGAATCTGAAATCACGTCTGTTTGATAAATTGTTCAACTCTTCTTGTTTATTCATCACATACCTGTATAGAATAATACTTTTTTCTGTTATAATAAGATTCACTATCCTCCTTTGGGGTGTCAATTCTGACATGGCTGCCATCCACACATCCTAACACATCAGGAAATCCCATTTGGGCAAAATCTTCAGCAATTTTGTTTTTTTCTTCTTCGGAAGGCCATGTTATTATTTCCTTGGATTTGTTGCTGAGGAAAATGCTGACATTTTCGATAGTGAGATGTAGGTGCTTAATGCAATATCAAATCGATCAGCTACATCTCTAAATGACGCTGCTGCATGACTTGCGTACCAGCAAAATACATACATTTTTTGGCACTGACTCTCAAATATCCACTGTCTTTTTTGAGATAGGATTCGCTTTGCTCCAGTTCTTCTGCCAAACTATATAGCACATCTCTTTGTGCTCAAAAAAGATATTTGAATTCCTCATTATGAGGGGATAATATTTTCTGCAAAAAATTCATTTTTTTGATGATGTTCAACTACTTCTGGAAAAGCTGCCATGAGAAAATGATCCTCGCTGTCAGAGGATGAGGAACTTGAACTGGACTCTACCATAGACTCCAGTATGAATTGCTGTGAAAAAAAATGACAAAATTTTCATTACATGATATTTTACCGTACCTCCATTTTGTTATCAATTTGGATTGATTTTTTCTCACGCACTATGAAAAAACAAGCTTCGCCATTCAATTCATACGAACTCTTCTCCTGAAATGACTTACGACGAACTTTTTGTTCCGCATCGGTTCGCAATCGTACACAGGTACTGTTTTCACCGTTCTAGGATAGTTCGGAATCAGTTCTCAAATAAACCAAAACATAAGTCTTTTGATCCCAGAACAGTTCTGTACGAACCAAAACGCGATTTACTGAGTTCTATCAACTGCGCATGATCGAACCATCCTCAAACACGAACCAAAACAAAGCTATTATAGGCTGGTGGCCCACACGACAGTAACGGCACGATTTGCCGCGCGATATATCGCGCCGCATCTGCTGCGTGTTCTCGCCCACTAACTCCATTTAAATTCAATACTATACATGTTGCCAACATGATTTTAGCCAGTTGTTGCTGTGAGCTTCGAAGTGATGGATCGAAGAAAAGTAATTTTGTTAACGATTGTTTTACGTAGGCTCCGAAGAAATCGAGCTATCAAGATTCAAAGGCGATAATGGGTCCATCCAATTTTGAGAGTCAGATATTATGTGGAAGTAGCGTTTCATACATTATTCGAAAAGCTGAGAGAAAATCGTGGGAAGTTCTTTGAAGTTCTTTAATTATTTTCGCATGGGCACAGACACGTTTGATTATTCAGTCGACCGATTAAAAGGGTCTATATAATAATATTTCTTCAAGATACACAAATGAGAGAATGTGTACCTCCAACCGAAATGGTAGCAGTGTTGATGAATTAAGTGATATCTGTGGCGACGGTGAAGGCGCCCGAGGATGCTGCTGATTTAGTTTTCTTTGTCTTATTTTCTGAATTATACCGGAACATCCATACGAAATTCCAATTTCTCATCCACGTTCATTGTTCTCACAGTTGGTAACAACGATTTGAAAAATAACTCATCCTCGTCTGGAGGAAGTTCTTTTGGCTCCGACATTTTTAATGCTTCGATTAAAGCTCTATCAACATCAGCATCAGTCAATGTTTTTGCTTTTTTATTTTGCTGATTGATTTGTTGCCCTTCCATAACCTTATCATTCCTTGGTTCGTGTGAAAGCTCCCCTCCTGTTTGTGTTTCTTCAGAAGCACCATCATCCTTAGCAACTAGCGAAGCATCTTCTGCCAAACCAAAATATCTGTCAGACACATTTCAGAGACCAATCATTTATCAGTTGAAACATTTCAACCTAAGACTCAGACACATCTCTGAAACATTGCAGAAACCACGAATGACCTAGGCAAGAAACGTTTCACTTGGGTCATTACAAAAGAATCATTTCTGAAACATGAATGATTTGTATATGAATGCATTCTGGAATGTCTCAAGTAATACGTTTCAAAAGGTACATATTTGAAACGCGAATGAATTAGTTTATAATGCATTCGTGAATGTTGCAAACGAAATATTCCATAAAAAACATATCTGAAACATCAGTGAATTATGTAGGAATGCATTTTTAAATGTTACAAATGAAATATTTCACAAGAAACAAATCTGAAACGTCAATATAATTCATATATATATGAATTAATTCTACAATTCTTCAGTGATATTTTAAGACAGGAAAAAGAGAATTTTTTGAATATTTCACTGAACATATCTGAAAAAACAGTGAAGTATAAAAGCCTTTTTTTCTGGTGGCGCCAGTGAGTAGAGATCAGAAGTTATAACACAACTCTCATTTTATATTTTCCATGTTCACTGGAGATGTTGAAAAAAATTTTTTTTTAACCCTTAAATGCATGAATTTTTGTTTTTGTATAAAACATACAGAATGTCATAGTTAGATCCTATGAGAGCATAGGAAAAATACTGAAAAAAATGTAAACTTTGTTATTAAAAAATTTTAATGAAAAATATTGTTTGTTGCCAAATGGCTACATTATGAATTGGTGGTAAAAAAAAATTATGAATTATGGAAATTTCGGAAACAGTTATTGTGTTTGTTGAAGCATAATTCCACTCCACATTTTTCACATTTTGTATGGGTAAATCCTTTACAGTTTGGGAGTTTGCATCTCATTTTGGAATCCATTAGTACAGGCCAATGTCCAATTTGATCGGTACGCACTTCTTTGGGTGGCATATGCTTATCTGGCCCTTTCTTTTTTTTGTTCAGAAATTTCATTTTCTAACGTACTTGGTCGTCCGCGCTTAATTGCCACTGATCTCAGGTTGCATAAATAGCATGCTATATCTGCACGAAATTCGGCTTGAGATAGTATTTTACCAGTTTTTTTCCTGACAGACATTACCCGCTTATAGAGCAACCAAGCATTCGCCAACGTTAAATCCAATAGGTGATAAAAAATTCGGATATACCATTTGCGACTTTTGATTTTTATTTTATATCTACCCATCAGACTGTCCATTAAATCTACCCCTCCCATATGTTTGTTGTATTCAGTAATAACATATGGACATTGTACTTGAATATCCTTTTTTTCTTTGCGATCAAACCTCTTGACAGTTGATACTGGATTTTTACCCGCATATGATGATAAGAGTGTAACACATTTATTATCTTTCCAAATTATTGAGGATACGTCCACCCCATCAATGGATGTAATATATTCGTGGCTGCTGCTTTCAGAGACGCTTCTGTGGGTAGTTTGCAATTGGGCAATCTATTCCTTCTGACTGTACCTAAAGAATAGATACCTTCCTTGGCAAGGTGTACCATTAGTGGCAAAGCTGTATAGTAATTATCATGAAATAATCTGAAGTTTTTCTTACGTGGTATATTTCTAGATAATCGTAAAACCACATTCGAGGTGACTCCAAAATCAGGATCATTATTCATTTCGTCGTTTTTTTCTTGACCTGTATAAACTTCAAATTTATACGCAAATCCTGAGACACCTGCCAAAACAAAAAAATTTTAGCCCCATTTATGGGGTTTCAGTGGCATATATTTTTTCATGTAATGTTTCACTTTTGTGGAACACATTTGCTCGTCAATGCTCAGGTGTTTCTCCAATGCCACTCTAGAAAACATATCATTCAAATGGTCGATAATTGGTCGTATTTTGTGGAGTCTATCACTTCCTGGTTGATCACGGGGTATGAATTTTTGATTATCGTTGAAATGTATATACTGCCTAATTTTTTCAAACCTGTTTACAGCCATAACATCAGCAACGGGAGCAAATCTTAGATTTGTGTTCCAGAAAGATCGAGTATTGGGCATATGCACTAATGACATATATATTATTACGCCAAAATACTGTTTTATATCGATCTTCGTGAATACAGGTGGTCTCTCAGGATTTTTTTGCACAGCATATAAATTAGTCTCCTCAACGATTTTTTGTAACAGCTCCTCGGAAAAAAAGTAATTGAAAAAATCATAAGAACTCTCAAGTTCCGTTATACTGGCGTCCAGTGTTTCATCTCCATAAAAACGTAGCTGATCATCATTTAGTTGCAAAGATTTGTCTTTCCAATCTATGTCTTTAGACACCTTCCCCTTCTTTTTCGATTGCTTTTGCCTTTGAAAGAAAGATAAAGGTAAATCGTCTTCTTCATCGCTTGAGTTTCGCTCGGAAATATTTTCCTCCATCGCTGACTCAACCATATGGTCATCACTTGTGATATCAGTTTCATCTTGGTCACTATCAATTCCTATATCATCAAATTCTTCGTCACTGAGTCCACGAAAATTTTCCCAGTACGCAGCTAATTCCCCTTCGGATAAAAGATGCTTTTTGTCCATCCTATAAAAAAACGTCTAATCTGAAATTTACCACTAAACACATAATGTAGCTGATCGACAACAAAACAAAAGTTTGGGAATTTTGTAGTAAATTCATATTGTTGCCGATAGGCAACAAACAAAAACCTTGTCTATGGCAAAAAATAAACCACATTTCAACAATCCAATAATCCTCGTGATATAATACATACCTTTTAGTATACTGAGATGTTTTTTTCGATTTCTGAAAACTTGTTGTTACCCACGAACTTATTTTACAATATTTTGAAGAGAACACTGCTTGCCGTTGGTATACATCAACTGTTGACAATCTCTGAAGTTTCACTACCAACGCCATCTGTTCACGAATAGCTGCACTTTATACCTGAACATTATGTAGAAAATCGACTACACCTTTGTATTACACCATTCGATAGTTTGAAACTAGCCGTCCTATGAATTCTATCATAAGGAATTCAGGTATGTAGTCGTATGGCAACACGATGCATTCAAGGGTTAAGTTGGTGATTTGTATATAAAGGTACTGGATAAAACACAAATAAAATTATTTTGAACCTTTCACTCAATTATCTATATGGTTCATATAAAAGCATCAAATGATATTATTTATCGATTTATTTTCTCTTCGGTAACGCAGTGCCGCCTGACGAAACCATGTTGCAACTTCTCAAATTCTGCATCGGTTAAATGTGGAAAACGTTTCCGGGCAGCATCTGAAAAAGGATTTCAAGAGAATATGCGGAAGAAATAAAAACCTCTATCCATATAAAAAAAAAAGTTTGTCCACAACTATTGTATGAAATATTCATAATGCATGCGTTTCTTCACGAATTATGATATCCATTAATCACTAGAGTGAATAATGAAATCATTATTTACTACCATCATATTAATGGTAGTGAATGCATTATGAATATTTTTTATATTTTTGTTGAATTTTTTGATATCATTGGTATTTCTTAGGTATTCAGACTGTTTGTTGAAGTATAAGGATTTTATTTCCAATGCTTTCAAAATGTATGGTTTATAGTGTTTATACAATCATGGACAAAGTAGGTATAGTATCCTATATATTGTTGAATAATATACTATTGAATAACTGAAAAAACACGCTTTTCACTCCGAACATGGACTGAAAAGTAGAAAATGTTTAATGTAATTTTTCAAATTCAAAGAATGTGATGAGCTCGACTGAAGTATACTGAAAGTGAATAAGGAAAGTAACTTTAAAATAGAGTCTCACCTTTCAGGGTAGATATGATAAGTAATTTATGCAACGGGTAATTATCTTTTGCCAACTTGTTGGTGAAAACTCTTGCCAACCCTCTCTTCAAAAGATCAGTTACAGTGTCCCCTCCACCAATGAAGAATAATGTTTCCTAAAATAACATACCTACATTAGGAGAATATCAGACATACTTAATCAGAGTTTTGTATCTAATTTTGTTGTAAACTGACATTTCACTAGTTATCAAAAGTGAAAATTCCATTGTTTGTTGTTATGAAGTACGAAAAATTTCGATAAAGTTACCAACAAAGCATTAACTATTTGATATCTGAGTGTATGAGAATGTATGAAAATATATGTATTATTAGTTCAAACAATACATTTTTTATATCAACACTTGAAAAGTATATAAATGTAAGTGGTAATCTAATAAACTATTTTCAATGAAGAAATAATCCTGAGTTTCATTATTTTTTCATTATTCCAGAAATAGGTAGAAACATTTTAACTTTTTTTATAGGAATAATGTGTCAAACTAACCAATTGCTTCCTTGCAGATTCAGAATTTTTCAGCGAATCTTCATATTTCATGAGATATTTAAATTTGACAAATGCATTTTCAGGTATGGTATCAAATTCATTGATCTGCTCAATTTCAGGGGTTGAAATCATTTTTTTCAAATTTGATGTGAGCTCGCCCACTATTGTTCTGAGAGCTACAACATTCTCATTCAGTCTTTTGACGTGAACACAGCAACAATCTGAAATTGAAACTAATCAGAATGAAATATCAAAATTACCTTGTTGGTTATTATCCTCCAATTGGATCTCTGGGATTGGTCTCAATATCCTTGTGGTGGATGGAGGAGGCATCATAATTTTGTCAATATCTGCCAGCATTTCCTCCGTAACGGATACTAGGTATAATAATCAACATAAATATTTGAAAAAAAAAGGCTTCGATATTATGAGCAGATCATTTTTGGATGGTAAATGAGCTTCTCCCAATGAAAACATTCAAATTAAAAAAGTGCACTTACTTGTACTTGAAGTATTTGAACTATTATTGTCGCCCACATCTTGTATTATTTCTTCTGATGTAACCAGTGATGTGGATAAATCGCCTCTTCCAGCATTATCTAATTTTGGAGCTTTGGGCAGGGGTGGTAGATTATTCTCCTCCTCTCCTTCAGATGATGATTCCCCTAACACAAAATCAGAATTTTTCACCAATTTTCTTTTACGGCATCCGATCTTTTTTTGTTCATCCAATGTGTCTGAAGAGTCCTCCCCACTCAAAGTTTTTTCGTATGACTTTGCTTCATCATAGTTATCTGGAATATAAAAATAATTCACAATCATTTATATACCTATATGTCAAGTATGAGAGTAAGTAAAATTGAAGTATCTGATCGAATTAAATTATCATATATTGAAAAATTTGAATGTTACCTGTCTCATACATAATTTTCACATGAAAAGTTGGCCAATCTTACTTAGGATCGCATGCATTCTGAATTTTATGTCTGTTTTATTTAGATGGCCAGAAACATTCCAGATTCCCATCCACCAACTCATCCTTTTGGAATGTTAAACATTTTCCTGGGACTGTAGAGACTGTACAATCTTTTGTAAATTGTACAACAACCCACTTATGAAACAAAAAGTAATGTATATTAGTGTATGCATACATTTTTATTATGGATTTTTTAGAGCCACAACACGAGAAATTAAATGAAAATATTTAGTGATACTTGATTTCCGAACAAGATGCTCTAGACAGAGATTTGTGTTCGACACTCCAGAAGTCTTATGCTTGAAAATGGCTGGCAATGTCTGGAGCTGTGAAAAGAAGTTTCAAACTTTCATTGTCTTAAGGTATGAATCCTAAGGACAGTGTTATGAATTCTTGAAAAACATTGATATTGAAGATTTGAAAAATGCCAAACCCACTATTTTAATAGGACAGGACAACTGGCCATTGATTGTAGGACGAGAAATTTGTTATGAATCTTGGAATGGTCCAGCAGTATCTAGAACATGTCTTGGGTGGATACTGCATGGAAATTTGCCACTGAAAAATCGAATAGATGACTATACATTTCATCTGATAGAGAGTAAATATTCTGATGATAACTTGCAAGATTTGGTTGAAAAGCACTTTTCTCAAGATTTCGATGTAATTGATCCCAGAACAAATCTGCAAAAACAAAATGAGAAAATTGCAATAATGGAAAATATTGAAAAAACCGAGAAAAACAAATGGGAAGTTGGTTTGCTGTGGAAAAAACAGGTCTACCTACCAGAAAGTTATAGTAATGCTGCAAGAAGACTGAACAACATAGAAAAGAAAATGGATGGTGACGAAAAGTTTGCAGAAGCTTATTCAAATGCTGTTGACGCCTTCTTAGAAAAAGGATATGCAAAAAAATTGCCAGAGAAAGCAGACATTAGGAAATCAGACAGGATTTGGTACCTACCCCATTTTCCAGTGTACAATCACAACAAACCTGGAAAAACAAGGGTGGTTTTTGATGCTGCTGCAAGAAGCAATGGGGTCAGCCTCAATGATAACCTTCTAGTAGGTCCTGACTTCTTCAACAGTCTACCAGGAATTTTGATGAAATTCAGACAGAAGAAAATTGGATTTTCCGCAGATGTCAAGGAAATGTTCTTGCAAATAAAAGTAAAAGCAGAAGATAGACAATCACAAAGATTCTTATGGAGAGGTAGAAAACGAAATACTGAAATAGAGGTATATGAAATGACTACTCTTATATTTGGAGCAGCTTGTTCACCTTGTTTAGCACAAGCTGTGAAAAATAAAAATGCTCTGCAATTCCAAGACAAATATCCAGAGACTGAAAATGCGATAATTGAGAATTTTTACATGGACGACTACTTGGATACTGAAGAGGGGGCTATAAAAAGAATAAGAGAAGTGATAGAAATCCATAGAGATGGTGGTTTCGAAATTTGTAATTGGATCTGCAGTTCCCAGAAAGTTTTCGATCAAATTTCGAAAGAACTGAAGTCATCAAAAAACCGAACTCTCTCAGATGTTTTTATGTTGCCTACAGAAAAGGTCCTGGGAATGTGGTGGGATGCACACAGTGACGATTTCAAATTTGAATTCCAGCTGCAAAAAATCAACTCTGAGATATTAAATGAAAAGAAAATTCCGACAAAGAGAAGTTTTAAGAGTTTCAATGCAGATATTCGATCCTTTAGGATTCGCTATCAATGTTATGGTTCACGTTAGAGTACTCCTTCAAGATATTTGGAAAGAAAAAATATTATGGGATGAAAAACTTCCTTCGTCTCTACAAAAAGATTGGTTCAAATGGCTGAAGGCTGTTAAGACTCTGAAAAACCTGAAAATTCCGAGATATTATTTTGGAACCGTCGTATTCCCAGTGGATTTACACATAATCTGTGATAGCAGTGAACGAGTATATGGAGCAGTGGCATACTTCAGATACAGGGCAAATAGTATCTGGAAAACCGTATTCGTAACTGCTAAAGCTCGTGTTGCACCTCTGAAACCCATTAGTATACCAAGGCTTGAGCTAATGGCGGCTGCTTTAGGAGCAAAACTGGGTCTGATGGTGAAAAACAAACACAGTATTCCCATAGAAAAAACCTATTACTGGAGCGATTCCAAAACAGTCATTTTATGGTTACGTGCTGATACGAAAAAATACAAACAATTCGTAGCTTTCAGAGTTGAAGACATTCTAGAAAAAACGAATAAAGATTCATGGAGATGGGTTGACACGAAAAATAATGTAGCCGACAGACTGACAAAATGGTCGAGAGGAAATGATGATTTATGGTTTAGTAGTCCAGATTTTCTCAGACAAGAGAAAGAATGCTGGCCTCGAGAGAATTTTGACCAAAATGAAAAAAGTAATTTGGAAATCAAGAAAAGATACATGTTCATAGGAATCATAAAAGAAGAAAACAAGGAACTGCCGGACCTGAAAAGATTTTCTAAGTGGCAGAGGTTGATCAGATCTACTGCGTGGTTTCTAAGATTCATTACCAACTGCAAAATTTCTCGTCCTACAATCAATGGCCAGTTGTCCTGTCCTATTAAAATAGTGGGTTTGGCATTTTTCAAATCTTCAATATCAATGTTTTTCAAGAATTCATAACATTTTTTGAGCTCTTTGACATCAATTGTTTGAGCAGGTAATCTCAGGTCTTTGATTGTTCTGGCATTTCTGATAGAAAATGTTTTTCCATCAAGTTTTCCTCTGATTTTCAATGTTACTCGTCTTGAATTTTCTTCCGTCTTAGTAGTGTCGTTTGTCCACTTCATAACTAGTGGGTCGACGATTCCTGGGCATTGAAGAGCATTTGCAATAGATTCTTCCACAACAGTGATAGTAGAACCTTCATCACAAAGGGCATATGTTTTCATCATTCCCCCGGGACCTTCCAATTCTACTGGAACAACTTTCAAAATTGCCACATTCCCATTTTCGATATTCAGGCTGGTATGACATACAAGTTCATCAGTTTCACATCTTCCTTCAGCAGTGGTCTCTTCTACTTTGTGTAATAGTTCATGATGGTACTTTGGGCATCCATCAACAACGCATATTTGCTTTTTCCTGCATTTGTTTGTCTGATGTCGTGGAGTGAGACACGAGAAACATAATTTGTGCTGCACAACGAATTTCCAACGGTCATCAGGAATCATGTTCTTGAAATGAAAGTTGGTGTTTTTTTTACAGAGAATACACTGAAACTTAGACGTAGTAGAATTTTTCATTGTAAGGATATGTCTCTGCTTCTATTCTCTTCTTTCCATACTAGAATGAACAAAACTGAATTCTTCAGTGAATTCCTCCAACCAAGTTGCAAAATTTTCGATCGAAATAGTTTTCTTATTTAAATTTTTGGCATACTTTCCCCATTGCAATTTCAAGCTGATTGGTAATTTTTCGGCTAATTCTCTGATAATTTGTGGATTTATCAGATATTCTGAGCAATCGAGGCTTTTCAAAACTACTGTTGTATTCTGTATACAGTTGGATAGTTCTATGAGGTTTGCCATATTCTCTTCTCTTATTGGTCTCATGTATGCAATTTGATTGAAAACTTTGTCCAGAATATCTTCAGTTTTCCCAAATCTCTTTTCCAACAAATTGAGGATACGGTCAATCTCGTCTAGGAAATTCAATAATGCATCAACAGTTTCTCGGGCTTTTCCCTTCAAACACTTCTGCAGCCTGCTTACATTTTCTCGATTACTGAATTGGCATAGGGCTGTTGTTTCCTTGAACTGTGTGATGAAATTGGGCCATTCCAACGGATTTCCTCCAAAATAGGGTAAGTCTTTATTGAGAGACTGTCTCGTGACAATTTTTTCCAGAAAATTGATTTTGTCAGTGTCAATATTTGTCGGTTTTTTGGAACTTTCAGCAACTTGGTGATTGTCGCCTGGAGTCACGTTGATATTGCTTATCCACTCATTGATATAATCAGTTTTGGATATTTCCGTTTCATCTTTTTCACTTTCTTCATCATCAAGTTGTAATGTTTTTAGATCCAGTTCTAATCTTATGCGATTTTTCTCCCGTTCTAGTTTCTGCCTCTATAGTTCAGCTTCCTTGTCTTCAATTTCATTGAGTTTTTTTATTGCTTGGAGCTCAGCTTCTAATTTCATTTTTCTCATCGTACTTGTTCTAGTCTTCTTTGAATTCTGTCTGGTACTTTCTTCCCAGACCTCAATGTTTTCTGGATATTACCTTCTTCGGACATCATCGTAAGGGGTGTTTCAAGGCTCGAAGGACCAATGTAATTCAATAATTCACGTAAGAAATAAATGTCAGGTCAGACTATTTATTAAATACTTTGACAACAACAACATTCATCAACAAATCATGTAAAGGGTGATAATAAAATATAACAGAGAGATTAGTAATACTGAGGTGATATAACATAAAATAAAATTGGTAGAAGATTACTAATTGGGAATGAAAAAAGGGGTGGTAATAAATGAAAACACCAAACCTGGAAAATAAAGTAGGCCCAAAATTAAATATTTGAGAAGTAATTCAAATAAGTCAGTAACCTGAAAAGAGAAGTTAACTGAACTGAAACCAAATAGAAAGAAGGATTTCAAACTTAGTTTTGTCACTACATTTCAATTATGCATCATTTCTTTTTCACGAGGGTTTAAATTTTAGCCTCTTCAGTCCTGAGATTCAGAAATGACAATATTTAACTGAATTACTTGTGAAATGTGTATTTCAGATGTCAAATGAGACACAAAAAATGTAAGATACTTCTTTTATTTTTCAGAAAAAAATATATGACGTGTCCAGTATTTTGGACAGCAGGACCTATTCGAGTAGTTTAGTTCAAGCATGAAATTCAAAAAAAAAATTGTCTTTGAGGAGAGATACATAAATATATATCTCACATTTTACACAATAGAACCTCGTTTTCATTGTACAACCCTGATTTCGACATCGCATATACGAGTTTTTGTCATTTACACTGCATATTGGCAGATGATCATTTCCACTCTTCCGAACATCTTTTGGAGGAACTTCACTAGCTTTGTGTCGTTTTGGTGGCGGACTGTTTTCTTTCTCACATCCATGTTTGGAATTTGATTCATCTGAATCTTTTTTGGTTCGTCCTCCAAGTGCAAGGGATCTACCAACATAAAGTTTGAATTCAAGTAAATCCATGATAGAAGTTTTCCTGTCTTCCCTTGCAAAACAGTCCTGACGGTATTCAATCCAAGAATTAGTGATAGCCAAATCAACAAAATGCCAGAATACTCGTACTGGCCACTTTTTGGTACGCATTGAAATGCGATAGTAGGCAATAAATCGATCACAAAGATCTACTCCTCCCATGGACCCATTGTAACTTGTTATTGAATTAGGGCACGGGACTAGAATATATTTTGAGTTCTTCTTGTCCCATCTACGAACGTTGGTAACCGGTTCTGCTCCTTGTGATGTTGATGCTACTAGCACTGATCGGTTATCCATCCATTTCAGCAAAGACATCTTTTTGTCTTCTCTAACCCATTCATCGTAAGATCCTCGACCTTCGCGTAAAAGATCTTTATCTTTTTTTATACGGTTCCTGAGATTACGTGGAATTCGATTACTCATTATTGTCCCCACTCCCAATAATTGTTTATCAAGTAGATAATCTAGTAGATTAAGTGACGTGAAGTAGCGGTCGAAATATAGGATATGCCCAGAAGACAAATCTGTCGATAGTTTTTTCACCACAGTTCCTCCAATTCCTAGACTTTTATCAGGATTACCATCTGGCCAAGTTTTTGCTCCTTGATAAATGAAAAAGTCCAATACCAGCCCTGACGGTGTGGCCAAAACAAAAATTTTCAGCCCAACTGGGTTTGGTTTATTTTTAACATACTGTCGTAAATTTGTCGTACCTGAAAATGGGATCATTTGTTGATCAATTGACAGTTCTTTAGTTCTAGGTAAAGAAATACATATTTTGCGGACAGTATCAATTATTGGCTGTACTTTCCAGAGTCTGTTCGATTTTTTTATTTCATCTTGAACTGTGAGGTTATCAACAAAATGTAGAAAATTCCTCAATTTGAATATTCTGTCCCTAGGAAGCTGAGTGATGACAGGTATTTCCGTACCTTTCATAAAATAGAGTCTCAATCTTGGTAGCCCAAATATCCCCATCAGACTTTTGTCACTGGATTTATGCAAAACATTTGATACGGTGAATCACTCAGTACCATTAAAAATCATGTATCACATTGGCATCAGAGGAACTGTATATAACTGGTTCCAAAATTATTTGTTCGATAGAAAACAATACGTATATATGGGAGATAGTAAGAGCTCAGTGAAAGAAATAACCTGTGGTGTACCACAAGGTTCAGTGATCGGACCTGTTCTCTTCCTTATATAGTATTTTTACGATAAGTTGACAATGACGTCAGAGCATAAAATTTTGCGGTGTTGTCACGCAGAGTTGTTTTTCCTTCATCTAGGTTAACTGGTAGTGCTGTGCTAATATTTAAGTTATCAAATGGGAATATTGTGGTTTCCAATAATAATGATAATAAAATTCATTTATGAATGAATGCAAAAAACATATCTCATATTTATAAAAAAATTTATGAATAAAAGAATAACCCAAATGATAAGTCATTCTACAACATATTATAATTCAACGAACCAAAAAGTATTTGAGCTCTCTATAATGAATCACCGATTTATCAGATTTCGGAAAAAACATCGAACGATTCCATAATCGAATTCGTGAAATAGAATCGGGCCTCTGATTAATTGTTGAAAAAAATCGGAATGTGGGAAAGGGGTTCTAGGGGGTTTGAACTCATAACTAATGAAAACAATATCCGATTGAAACAAAATTTAATAACAACATTTAATATGTTAATGTCCTTTATCATATCAAATATTGATCATATTACGTAAAGGAATCATCACTATCGTCATCCTCGTTCAAATTAATAATGGGAGGCACATCCGCCCTATCAAATACTACTTCCCTATCCCACCAATCCTGAATTATTTTTTCAGTATGCTGAACTGTTTTCAACCAAATATCAGGAGTTGCTTTTTTCAAAGCTTCTTTCCACGTAGCTAATGCATTTTCTGCTGAAGTACCATCCATTCCTACATGATCCCTGTAATAGTTCTTAGTGATCCCCCATATGTGTTCTATCGGGTTAAATATACAATGGTAATGAGGTAGTCTAAGTACCCGATGTCCATATTGTTCTGCTAACGTGTCAGCTTCATATATTTCAGTCGGTTTGTTCCTACAAAAGATACATATTTCACGCAAGTTCATACTTTGTTTTGACAAATACGACTTACATTTGTATCAAATGTAATAACTGTGTTTTTATGAAGGTAGATTCAAAAGTGATATCATTTTCAGTTAACCACTTCTGTAAATCAGCTTTTGTGGCAGCTGCTGTTGGCACCTTATTTCCTATCGTACTATGATAACTGGCATTATCCATAACAATTGTGGATGGTTTCTCTAGGTTCATTAAAAGCTGATATTCAAACCAGTGCAAGAAGTTTTCTCTATTCATTTCGCCATGGTAATCACCATCCTTTTTTTGGGAAGAAAATACCAACTCTGCCCCACAAACAAACCCAGAAGATGTACCTGCATGAAGTACTATATACCTGCAACAGAACGATAAAGCTTTATTGCAAAATTCAAATACCATAACTTACAATTCATGTGCAATATAATTGTAAAAAAATAAATAGAAATTTTATACATTGAATGCTGAATTTAATTTTTTTTACGAACCTTGCACCACCAACTTAGTCTTTTTTACACTTCTCTTGTCAGAATCTTGCCAGGAACGTCCAACAGTACCATCTTTGAAAATCCATGTTTCGTCCAAAAAAACAAACTCGTACAAGCCTTCCTTTTTCAATTTAACATACTCTTGTAAAAAATGTACACGTTTCAAGGCAATATTAGGTAACTCCATCAAACCACGACGTGGATCATCTTTCTTGTATTTGAAACCAATGTTTTTTAAAATTTTCCATAATGATGAGATACAGTCACTGAAGAGTTCACGCTCTTCGAGTTTTTCTTTCAAATTATGTAAGGTTATGTGTTGTTCTGCTTAAATATAGTCATATTAAATAATACTAAGGTATTATGTTTATAAATACTTACTGGTTCTGTACATTTCATAAATAACGTTCCGAAAAGCACCCTGATCAAATCCGCCAATTCCAACTGTAGGTTTTTCACGATGTCGATTCTTTGGTGGACTTTTAGGCATTTCACCTCTGTTGTGCTTAGCTGCAATACGATTCACCGTTGGAAGACTCACTTGTAAGTTTATATAACAAATGCTCTGCTAGTTTGAAGAATTCAACTCTACACACATTTGGATAGAACCCGAGATTATTCAAACGCTGATGAATCTCCCCCTCTGACCTATCTCAATATTTACTTGGGTAGAATTTGTGTAATTTGCTGACTGTTTTTCAGAATTTCCCAGTTGAAAAACCTACCTGCGAAAGTCCGTATTTGAAATTAATCTCCTGGAAGAACCTGTATTCCACGATTTCAAATTAAATATTGAGAAAGGTCATGCAAGGGAAAGTTTTCTTTCATCAGGGTCAGAATAATGTAGCGTTCTATTGACATTATTGGGTGTGGATATTAATACTTACGTCTCGTATAGCAGTAAGTGGAAGCAATGGACCTCCATTCGCACATTCTCGTTCGAAATATAGTTACAACGATGTTACCATTTCTTGACATTTGCTGGTTAAAGGTTTGGGCATTTTCAATGTTTTACAATTTTCACTTCACAATGCACAATAACACAACGAATTAGATTATATGAAAGTAGCTGTTCGATAATGAAAAAACTATTTTTTAAAGAGAACTGAACGCAAAATCAATAAAACAATTATCCACAATCGAATGTCAAACGTGTACAATACAATAATGACGCCAAATGACGCGTGGCAATTGGCTCGTGGCAACAGCGCGAATTGTTACCAATCTGTACACGTTTAATTTTCCTAGCTCTTACAAGCAAATCTCATCTACTGTCAGTTATTTTTAAGTTACTTTGTTGGCAATATAATTAACTAGGAATGACGTCATGGTCAACTTATCGTAAAAATCCTTTATGCGAAGTTGCCAGAGTTATTGCAATATGATTTTCGAGTTACTGTATAAAGTAATAATAATCCAATCTGAGAATGGATCTTTTTGTCAGGGAGCCTTGAATAAGGTCAGATAGAGGTGGATTCTTGGATGTTTCTCTTTTTTGATTCCGTTCAGTTTTCTGATTGAAAGAGGATGCATTAATGGAAGTTTGGCCTTTTTTATTCATATCAGATTCGATTCCTAATTGGGACACATCGTTATTGGTCATTGGACTCGCTGAATCACCTTCTTCCGTCTCCTCACACGTGGAATATTGCTGAACAGAACTGTCAATATTACATGTTGTTTATCTGGGTGTAAACAGATCTTTTATGAAGAGTTAAATTTTGAAATATTGCCACTTTCACTGTGGTTCATCATCGACTCGATCTCCTCTCCTTTTTGAATCAGAAATTCTTTTCTGAAGGTGTCATACAATCCTCGCCATTTTGTATGATTTTTTTTATACCACCATGACTTTTTCTATTTGTAGTGTTGTGCATCCTGGAAATAAACTATTATTATTATTATCATTTGTCGTTTCAACAAGCCTAGTCGGGTCCGTACTCCCTACTGCTCCGACCTAGTGGGAGACCGCGCGCCGCGGGGTAAGTCGTTTCTGGTTCCGAGAATCGTGAGTCCTGAACAGACGCAACGAACCGAGAACAACGGCTTTCTGCATGCGGCCGGCCAAGATCTCTGCCGCATTACGGCATGCCGATATGGTCTTTAGCTCCGATAGTAGCGTTGGTCTGGAACCACCGAGAACACCTATAATCAGAACCACTAATTTGACAGAATAGTCCTGGTCGAGCCCGCGGAGTTCGTAAAGTAAATCCTGATACATGTCCGTTTCTTCTCCTCAATATCCCCTGGAGCGTAAGGCAGCACCGGTGTCCTGTCTATTTCATACGAGTGCCGGAGAAAATAGTATAGCACTCGTGAAGCCGCGTAATGGCGATGGATATAGGCCGAGACCGCATAAAGTGCACAAGATGACAGCAAATGCATCAAAGTGTCGGGCGTCTGTCGGCAGGCCCTGCATCTAGTATCAGGGACCTCTATACCCATTACGCGGCTCCGGTAGGATGTTGTCACCGTCTCGGCACGCCATGATGAACCCTTCAGTCTCCGACTCAAAAAGTCGTCGTCGTCTTTCTCTGATGACTGTTTATGTTCAATGAATTTTTCAAATGCAACCCCCAATCTGTTGAAAATTCCATCTCTTTCCGACTTATCATCTTTTGTTTCGGGTCCTTTTTATTTCTGACAAGTTTTCACTAATCCCTTTGAGGAGAGATACATAAATATATATCTCACATTTTACACAATAGAACCTCGTTTTCATTGTACAACCCTGATTTCGACATCGCATATACGAGTTTTTGTCATTTACACTGCATATTGGCAGATGATCATTTCCACTCTTCCGAACATCTTTTGGAGGAACTTCACTAGCTTTGTGTCGTTTTGGTGGCGGACTGTTTTCTTTCTCACATCCATGTTTGGAATTTGATTCATCTGAATCTTTTTTGGTTCGTCCTCCAAGTGCAAGGGATCTACCAACATAAAGTTTGAATTCAAGTAAATCCATGATAGAAGTTTTCCTGTCTTCCCTTGCAAAACAGTCCTGACGGTATTCAATCCAAGAATTAGTGATAGCCAAATCAACAAAATGCCAGAATACTCGTACTGGCCAATTTTGGTACGCATTGAAATGCGATAGTAGGCAATAAATCGATCACAAAGATCTACTCCTCCCATGGACCCATTGTAACTTGTTATTGTATTAGGGCACGGGACTAGAATATATTTTGAGTTCTTCTTGTCCCATCTACGAACGTTGGTAACCGGTTCTGCTCCTTGTGATGTTGATGCTACTAGCACTGATCGGTTATCCATCCATTTCAGCAAAGACATCTTTTTGTCTTCTCTAACCCATTCATCGTAAGATCCTCGACCTTCGCGTAAAAGATCTTTATCTTTTTTTATACGGTTCCTGAGATTACGTGGAATTCGATTACTCATTATTGTCCCCACTCCCAATAATTGTTTACCAAGTAGATAATCTAGTAGATTGAGTGACGTGAAGTAGCGGTCGAAATATAGGATATGCCCAGAAGACAAATCTGTCGATAGTTTTTTCACCACAGTTCCTCCAATTCCTAGACCTTTATCAGGATTACCATCTGGCCAAGTTTTTGCTCCTTGATAAATGAAAAAGTCCAATACCAGCCCTGACGGTGTGGCCAAAACAAAAATTTTCAGCCCAACTGGGTTTGGTTTATTTTTAACATACTGTCGTAAATTTGTCGTACCTGAAAATGGGATCATTTGTTGATCAATTGACAGTTCTTTAGTTCTAGGTAAAGAAATACATATTTTGCGGACAGTATCAATTATTGGCTGTACTTTCCAGAGTCTGTTCGATTTTTTTATTTCATCTTGAACTGTGAGGTTATCAACAAAATGTAGAAAATTCCTCAATTTGAATATTCTGTCCCTAGGAAGCTGAGTGATGACAGGTATTTCCGTACCTTTCATAAAATAGAGTCTCAATCTTGGTAGCCCAAATATCCCCATCAGACTTTTGTCACTGGATTTATGCAAAGCATTTGATACGGTGAATCACTCAATACCATTAAAAATCATGTATCACGTTGGCATCAGAGGAACTGTATATAACTGGTTCCAAAATTATTTGTTCGATAGAAAACAATACGTATATATGGGAGATAGTAAGAGCTCAGTGAAAGAAATAACCTGTGGTGTACCACAAGGTTCAGTGATCGGACCTGTTCTCTTCCTTATATAGTATTTTTACGATAAGTTGACAATGACGTCAGAGCATAAAATTTTGCGGTGTTGTCACGCAGAGTTGTTTTCCTTCATCTAGGTTAACTGGTAGTGCTGTGCTAATATTTAAGTTATCAAATGGGAATATTGTGGTTTCCAATAATAATGATAATAAAATTCATTTATGAATGAATGCAAAAAACATATCTCATATTTATAAAAAAATTTATGAATAAAAGAATAACCCAAATGATAAGTCATTCTACAACATATTATAATTCAACGAACCAAAAAGTATTTGAGCTCTCTATAATGAATCACCGATTTATCAGATTTCGGAAAAAACATCGAACGATTCCATAATCGAATTCGTGAAATAGAATCGGGCCTCTGATTAATTGTTGAAAAAAATCGAAATGTGGGAAAGGGGTTCTAGGGGGTTTGAACTCATAACTAATGAAAACAATATCCGATTGAAACAAAATTTAATAACAACATTTAATATGTTAATGTCCTTTATCATATCAAATATTGATCATATTACGTAAAGGAATCATCACTATCGTCATCCTCGTTCAAATTAATAATGGGAGGCACATCCGCCCTATCAAATACTACTTCCCTATCCCACCAATCCTGAATTATTTTTTCAGTATGCTGAACTGTTTTCAACCAAATATCAGGAGTTGCTTTTTTCAAAGCTTCTTTCCACGTAGCTAATGCATTTTCTGCTGAAGTACCATCCATTCCTACATGATCCCTGTAATAGTTCTTAGTGATCCCCCATATGTGTTCTATCGGGTTAAATATACAATGGTAATGAGGTAGTCTAAGTACCCGATGTCCATATTGTTCTGCTAACGTGTCAGCTTCATATATTTCAGTCGGTTTGTTCCTACAAAAGATACATATTTCACGCAAGTTCATACTTTGTTTTGACAAATACGACTTACATTTGTATCAAATGTAATAACTGTGTTTTTATGAAGGTAGATTCGAAAGTGATATCATTTTCAGTTAACCACTTCTGTAAATCAGCTTTTGTGGCAGCTGCTGTTGGCACCTTATTTCCTATCGTACTATGATAACTGGCATTATCCATAACAATTGTGGATGGTTTCTCTAGGTTCATTAAAAGCTGATATTCAAACCAGTGCAAGAAGTTTTCTCTATTCATTTCGCCATGGTAATCACCATCCTTTTTTTGGGAAGAAAATACCAACTCTGCTCCACAAACAAACCCAGAAGATGTACCTGCATGAAGTACTATATACCTGCAACAGAACGATAAAGCTTTATTGCAAAATTCAAATACCATAACTTACAATTCATGTGCAATATAATTGTAAAAAAATAAATAGAAATTTTATACATTGAATGCTAAATTTAATTTTTTTTACGAACCTTGCACCACCAACTTAGTCTTTTTTACACTTCTCTTGTCAGAATCTTGCCAGGAACGTCCAACAGTACCATCTTTGAAAATCCATGTTTCGTCCAATTTTTTTCAATTTAACATACTCTTGTAAAAAATGTACACGTTTCAAGGCAATATTAGGTTACTCCATCAAACCACGACGTGGATCATCTTTCTTGTATTTGAAACCAATGTTTTTTAAAATTTTCCATAATGATGAGATACAGCCACTGAAGAGTTCACGCTCTTCGAGTTTTTCTTTCAAATTATGTAAGGTTATGTGTTGTTCTGCTTAAATATAGTCATATTAAATAATACTAAGGTATTATGTTTATAAATACTTACTGGTTCTGTACATTTCATAAATAACGTTCCGAAAAGCACCCTGATCAAATCCGCCAATTCCAACTGTAGGTTTTTCACGATGTCGATTCTTTGGTGGACTTTTAGGCATTTCACCTCTGTTGTGCTTAGCTGCAATACGATTCACCGTTGGAAGACTCACTTGTAAGTTTATATAACAAATGCTCTGCTAGTTTGAAGAATTCAACTCTACACACATTTGGATAGAACCCGAGATTATTCAAACGCTGATGAATCTCCCCCTCTGACCTATCTCAATATTTACTTGGGTAGAATTTGTGTAATTTGCTGACTGTTTTTCAGAATTTCCCAGTTGAAAAACCTACCTGCGAAAGTCCGTATTTGAAATTAATCTCCTGGAAGAACCTGTATTCCACGATTTCAAATTAAATATTGAGAAAGGTCATGCAAGGGGAAGTTTTCTTTCATCAGGGTCAGAATAATGAAGCGTTCTATTGACATTATTGGGTGTGGATATTAATACTTACGTCTCGTATAGCAGTAAGTGGAAGCAATGGACCTCCATTCGCACATTCTCGTTCGAAATATAGTTACAACGATGTTACCATTTCTTGACATTTGCTGGTTAAAGGTTTGGGCATTTTCAATGTTTTACAATTTTCACTTCACAATGCACAATAACACAACGAATTAGATTATATGAAAGTAGCTGTTCGATAATGAAAAAACTATTTTTTAAAGAGAACTGAACGCAAAATCAATAAAACAATTATCCACAATCGAATGTCAAACGTGTACAATACAATAATGACGCCAAATGACGCGTGGCAATTGGCTCGTGGCAACAGCGCGAATTGTTACCAATCTGTACACGTTTAATTTTCCTAGCTCTTACAAGCAAATCTCATCTACTGTCAGTTATTTTTAAGTTACTTTGTTGGCAATATAATTAACTAGGAATGACGTCATGGTCAACTTATCGTAAAAATCCTTTATGCGAAGTTGCCAGAGTTATTGCAATATGATTTTCGAGTTACTGTATAAAGTAATAATAATCCAATCTGAGAATGGATCTTTTTGTCAGGGAGCCTTGAATAAGGTCAGATAGAGGTGGATTCTTGGATGTTTCTCTTTTTTGATTCCGTTCAGTTTTCTGATTGAAAGAGGATGCATTAATGGAAGTTTGGCCTTTTTTATTCATATCAGATGCGATTCCTAATTGGGACACATCGTTATTGGTCATTGGACTCGCTGAATCACCTTCTTCCGTCTCCTCACACGTGGAATATTGCTGAACAGAACTGTCAATATTACATGTTGTTTATCTGGGTGTAAACAGATCTTTTATGAAGAGTTAAATTTTGAAATATTGCCACTTTCACTGTGGTTCATCATCGACTCGATCTCCTCTCCTTTTTGAATCAGAAATTCTTTTCTGAAGGTGTCATACAATCCTCGCCATTTTGTAGGATTTTTTTTATACCACCATGACTTTTTCTATTTGTAGTGTTGTGCATCCTGGAAATAAACTATTATTATTATTATAATTTGTCGTTTCAACAAGCCTAGTCGGGTCCGTACTCCCTACTGCTCCGACCTAGTGGGAGACCGCGCGCCGCGGGGTAAGTCGTTTCTGGTTCCGAGAATCGTGAGTCCTGAGCAGACGCAACGAACCGAGAACAACGGCTTTCTGCATGCGGCCGGCCAAGATATCTGCCGCATTACGGCATGCCGATATGGTCTTTAGCTCCGATAGTAGCGTTGGTCTGGAACCACCGAGAACACCTATAATCAGAACCACTAATTTGACAGAATAGTCCTGGTCGAGCCCGCGGAGTCCGTAAAGTAAATCCTGATACATGTCCGTTTCTTCTCCTCAATATCCCCTGGAGCGTAAGGCAGCACCGGTGTCCTGTCTTTTTCATACGAGTGCCGGAGAAAATAGTATAGCACTCGTGAAGCCGCGTAATGGCGATGGATATAGGCCGAGACCGCATAAAGTGCACAAGATGACAGCAAATGCATCAAAGTGTCGGGCGTCTGTCGGCAGGCCCTGCATCTAGTATCAGGGACCTCTATACCCATTACGCGGCTCCGGTAGGATGTTGTCACCGTCTGGGCACGCCATGATGAACCCTTCAGTCTCCGACTCAAAAAGTCGTCGTCGTCTTTCTCTGATGACTGTTTATGTTCAATGAATTTTTCAAATGCAACCCCCAATCTGTTGAAAATTCCATCTCTTTCCGACTTATCATCTTTTGTTTTTTTTTTGTTTCGGGTCCTTTTTATTTCTGACAAGTTTTCACTAATCCCTTTGAGGACCGAATTATGAAATACTCAACAAAAATTAAAACAAAAGTTATTTCTAGCATCATAATAATGTAAAATAAGTAATAATGACAATTATTTGTTTTTCAAATCATCATTTTTTTTTTAAAGTTGGTCTACCTTAAGAACCACTAGGTCATCGGTAGCTCTATTTTGAATGGAATTTAAGGAAACAATTTCTGTCTTCTCTGAGGCATAGAGCCAGTTTGCAATCCGAACAGAGCCACGTGACCTATGCGGTTCTTGTTTAGAGCTGCAGAAGTTGCACCTTCTTTTAGTTCTATGCACTGGTAGGTGCGTTGACTAACAGTAACGTTGTTCAGACATGATAGTTTTCTCATAGGTGTTTTCAGAATCAGTGGATGGTTTTTCTTTTTTTTTATTTCTTGAATAGCAATTGACATGAGCAGTTGCGATAGCTAAACGAAAATCTTTAAGATTAATAGTGGATCCTTGCGACCTTTGTTTGAATATTACAAATGAGTTTACCATAAACAGGTCAACAAAATGGAAAAAAATCTATGCCACCATTTCTTGCTCTTTCTGTCAACTTCATAAAGTGATTTCAGCATATTAGCTTTGTCTACCCCTCCCATATATTGACTGTATTCTGCAATCATTTCTGGACAAGGCACCTCTTTGACTACAAAGCCATCAACAGTTTTATGGCTCCGTTTCACTAATATGTTCTTTGCTGAGTTATGAAAATTGGAAACTAAAGTAACTGAGCGGATATCCATCCACTTCACACAAGCAATTCCATTTTTCATCATCTGGTAATCAGCATTTCCTTTTTTCAGAATATTATCATTTTTTAGAATTGGTAGGTTCTTTCTGTTTTTTCGGATAGTTCCGCAGGCATAGGTTTTCTCCTCAGATAGTTGAATAAGAAGGTCAATAGAACTGAAATAGTTATCGAAGAATATCTTATGATATTTTCCTATAATTTGCCTCGTGAGATCAATTACTACTCGCTCACATAGTTTTTTTTTCTGTCAAATTATCAACTTTTCTGGTATATATCTGGAATTCATGAACAAAACCTGATTTAATATCGCAAGGTTTTCGGGCTTGAGGGCCGTGTATTGGAATTTTTAATTCCGGAGCTTTCGGCTACATCTGCGGCAGCCATCTTCAGCGGCGTAGTCGTAGGTCAACTCTCCTGTGCGAGTCTACTATGACTGGACCAGTCATAGTAGACTCGCACAGGAGAGTTGACCTACGACTACGCCGCTGAAGATGGCTGCCGCAGATGTAGCCGAAAGCTCCGGAATTAAAAATTCCAATACACGGCCCTCAAGCCCGAAAACCTTGCGATATTACAACACCGGCCGTGAAAGCCTACATTCTTTCATAAAACCTGATTTACTTCCTGTTCTAATCCATACTTTATAGCCCCTTTTGATGGGCTTATTTGGCATATATTGCCTAAAACTACACATACCCTTGAACCGAATCACTGATTCGTCAATAGATTGATGTTCTTCAGAGTGGTAAGAATTTTTGAAAGTACCAGAAATAAAATCTAGTAAGGGCTGTAGTTTACAGAGTTTATTGAAATTTGCACTTCCTTTTCTTGGTTGCTGAGAATTGTCGTTGATATGGACATTACCTAACAGCCAACTGAATCAAAAGCGACACATAATTGAACTGATTTACATGTGTCTCTGATCTGCTCTTTGGAGGACCAGTAATCTTTGTAACTGGAGAGTCGTTTCAGCCCCATGAGAAGATTGATACCAATGAATGCTTTCATTTCATCAATTGTGGTAGGAGTGTAGGTTTTTTCTTACTGGTTGGCGTATAAATTCGTCTGGAATGCCAAATATTCAAATAAGTTGATAGGGAATAAGTTCAAGAAAATGTCTTCAGGAGTTTCTATTTCTTCGTTTATGCAGGGTCCCTGAGGACCAGTGAACTTTCGAACATCTACTGGCCGAACGCTTTTTCTCCAAACAATTTTGGTTTTCACATCGGGTACTAAATCTATCAAAAAGAAATCGTCATTATCTTGAACCTCTTCCTGGCTGGCTCTATCTTGCAATGTTTCTGTATAATCTTGCTCAAATGAATCTATATTTGTATTTTCGGCAGCTGAATCTTCTGCTAGTTCCAGAACTTTAAGCACAGTCTGATCTTCATGAACAAACTCCTCATCCGATTCGAAATCACTAACTAGGGATTCAATATCCAAAGGAATTTCTTCAATCAAGTCTTGGAATTGATTTGTCGTTAATTGCCGAGATCATCAAAAGCCCATTTATTCCGTTTCAAGAACTTGCCAAATGCCGTATTTTCATCTGTGAACAAAATAGTTTCAGAGGTTGCTCATGGCCTAGTGGTCCCATTTGGAACCACCTAGAATTGCGTCAATGAAAACACCAATATGAAAATAATCGTGATGACCACATTCTAATTACACATAAAAACATGCTACTACCAAGTTGTAATGCTCACTACTCATTTTTTTGTCAAAGACCACTGAAGGAATGCGAACCAAATGAAAACGATACTCACAGTGTGCCTCAATGATAACAACCAACCACAAAATTAATCTACTGTCTGAAACAGATCACGAAAAAATATATGAAATAGAGGGCGCTCTCAGTATGAATACTTGGCGGTTACCCATTAGAACCACTGGGCCTGAACAAATACAGAAATTGTTGAAATGGTGGTCCCACCAGGTGACCACTAGGGCTGAAAGGGTGAGTACTTGACTTTCTTCTAAACGGATTCATTTTTCTGTAACACTTGTAGTAGACTGGTACCACAGTTTTCATTTTTTCAACTGGTGGCATTTTTCAATGTTTTTTTCCTATGTCAATAAAATTGTCATAAAGCGTATCATCGTCTCCTTTTGTTCGTCTATAGAATTATTATGGTCAGAATCAGTATTGACTGTATATAATCTTTATATAAAAATACCCACTTTCTTTGTTGAATGAAGGGAAAACTTAATAAGTTTGTAATATGGGGATCCATTCTACGACAATCTTTTCAAGGTGGCATATTTATTTCTCGAAACGGTGCTCAGCTGCTCACACTCCCCCACACAGCACATGTACATCCTATGTACGTCCAATTAACGTTAGTTCTGGATATTCAAAACATCCATTGGACGTCCCTTACTGTACGTTAAACTTCCAATGGATGTCCAGTGGAGGCCCATACGGCACCACTTTGGACATTTAGAGGACGTCCTTTGAGAACGTCCATTGGACGTACTTATACATCCGTTGGGATTACTTTGGACAACCAATGAACGTACATATGTTGTCTCCAAAAGAGGAACATTGGACGTTCATTGGACTAACTGGTTCAAAAAGCGCCCATTGAACATCCAATGGCCGTTCATTGGACGTCCCAAACTGTTCGAAAAACGTCCATTGAACATCCAATGGCCGTTCCACTTTGGGAACAAAATGGACCTCCCTTGAATATAAAGTGCGTGGCTGAATTATAAAACAAATTCAACATTTTGCATATTTCAATATATGAATAGCAACAAATTCAGTACAAAATCGTAAAAAAACCTTGTCGATGATCATCATATGTAGAATCAATTATGAGAATAATAATAATATATGTCATAATAAAAGTATCAGTTTCCTGTACCATTCTCACTGACAATGTGCTTACAAAACAGCAAAACGTGTTTTGCTATACAATAGCTTCCTCAGGCTTGAAGAAGCTTGAGGAAACTGATATTTTTGTGAATACGAATTTTCTTCAAGTATCGGCCAGTTCAATTCAATATATCAGAATACTCAAACATATTAAATAATCATAAAATATCCTCATAAATAAGAATAATAGCAAAATGACATGTATTCATAAAATGATAATAAAAAACAAAGTAAGTGGGTACCTCGTCATTTCACATACACAAATGATTAAACCTTTCCAGAACTCTTCATACATCCATTGTTTCTTTTTTTTTTGAAATCCAGAAAAACAAATTTGTTTCAAAGATGACAATTGATTATGTCAAATTTGTACCATAATTTAGCCATGCACTGTATATTGGACTCACATTCACATCCTTAGTGAATATTTATAGTATCCAAGGTGGATATTCTGGAAATCCAATATAATGGGTGACGCAGCATCATATGGTACACCAATAATTTTTTTATTATGTGGTTTCAAAGAGAATTGGAATTTGGGATTCAGTAAGTATGCATTGTCCCAAATTTCTACCAACTATCTTGGAAACTGAAGGTGTGAGGTGTACCATGATCCTGGGCCACTGAGTATATAGTCATGAACCAAGAAAACATTGCAAAAAACTGCATCCATATTTGGGGTTGAAAAACAGATAATTCAAGACAATTTGAATGAATAAAAGATGAATATATTTGAACAAAAACATAAATTAATAAAACTCCGAAAACCGAAACAATCGGTTAAAAACAAATGGATGGAAAATAAAAATAAAATTCTGAATGGAAAAATTTGCAGCTGAGAGCATCTTGAGATTTCTTCGAACTTCTTTCATTTGCTCTCCTGAGCCACTTCATAATACAGTCCTCTATTAATTTTTTTGCGCTGTTTGGAAATGCTTTCCCCGCAGCGCCTTTAGAATGAAATGCATTAATGAATAATCAGATTTGAAATTACAGAATTTTGAATGAAGAGACGAATGAAGATAATTGTACATTTTTTGTACTTAATTGTCAATATATGTACTCTTACTGAAAAAAATTACACACTGGAGAATGTATAATATATTAATTTACTCACATAACAGAAGGTCGGTTATTCAAAACGACAAATTTTAATTTGTTTCACCTTCCGTGGTAGCTATAGGTGGATGCCAGCAAATTACTTAAAAGTTGACTCATGCACCTCTTTATAAATTCGTACAAATTGCAGCCTCCCATTCTAGAAATCTTATTACACTGAAAGTGTATACAAACATAAGAAGTTAGAATGTCTAAATCTCTTCGTCGTCAATTGGACCAATTACTTCACCTCCGGCTGCTTGAGCTGAAGATCTCAGGTTTTTATAAAATTCATGGTGTATGGGGGGTATCAATTCCATTAACCGAAGAAGATCTCTTTTTTTGGCTTCATTAATGGTATTACCATTTGGATACAGAAGTGGCAATTCCATTGTATTCTTAGAAACAGATTTCCTTTTATTAAGATCTACTGTTTGAAAATAAACATCTTCGTTGTTTGAATACTTATATTGAAGAGTATTGGGAAAGTCTTTCCTATACCTCAACCATTGAATTTTAAGCCACTCTACCTTGGTTTTGGATTCCGAAACTTTTCTGTTGGTTATATTACTTTCCAGCAATTTCGTAGGAAAAAAATTCGATTTGTCTATGTTTATAACTATGAAAGGATGTTTCTTCCTTGCGTGCTTTATGACTGTATGCCAGTCTTGGGGTGTAAATACATGTGGATGGAATTTTTTTCTTTTTCTATTATACCAAAATCTTGGTCAGATGGTAAGTAAGAATGACCACTTACCATAAACTTGTGGTCTATTTCTTCCACAGTAAAGTTTGGAGATGCAGTTATATAGTTACATAATAACGACATTTTGATATTACGATTCTGACTGCCACATTGGTCAGAATACATAATGAGTCGTTTAGACTTCACGTAATTTTTAATGGAGAATAGAATGCAGGATCCTACCTCTTGAGGACCCCGAGAGGCGACGGTTTCATCCCACACAAAGATAAAGAAGTTGTTGGTTCCCATTTCATGGATATTAAAGCAGTTAGTCCATAATTGCCGTTTGTAATAACCAGTGTAGGCAAAGTCTTCATCAGATCGAAACAGATGACAGACGCGTTTCCATTTTTTGCCATTTCGGTGTCTCTTTTTAAAGAGTCTCTAGCACTCTTCGCCTTCTTCTGATGCAGTTCTCTTTCAGTTTCGAGTTTTCCCCTGGATTCAGTATCGGCAGCCTTTATTTTTACTTCAAATAAGTCACACTTCTCACAAGAGTCAGTAATTGGTGGATGAAAGTGAAAATTATATTCCTTGTTGAACGTATCTCAGAATATAAAATAAGACAGGGGATCCTGTGCTTCATCTTCATGCAACTGGTACATTTTACCGAGACTCAAATCTGGAGACAAGTATTTCCTATGGTTGCTTTTTTCCCGGCCATAGTGAGATTCATACCATGGAAATTTTTCAATGAAATCCTTTAGTTCCCTTTCCTTTACGTCGGATGTTTTATTGTGCGGTGGATGTTTGCCACGTTTATCACAAGGTGGCAGTGTTCCTAAAGATTCACGTTTGAGCAGTCTATCTAATCTACCAGCAGAAACTTGAAATACTGATTGAAAAAATGGTTTGCACACCTTATGCTCCACACCATCCTGACTGGGTAAAAAGTAAAGCCTGATTTTTTCCCTCTTGGATTCTGGGTTCAGAGTGTAGCACCGCAACTTATTAACGACTTTAATCAGGGCAAATAAATATGCAATTTGCAAGTCGAAGGATTCTAAAGTATAGAAGTTGTTATGCAGTTCCATTTGCCTTTCTGCTGGAAGCAAAAATGAACACCGTCCTTTACATTTGCATCCAAATGTTTTGAAAGATTCAGAACGTACAGTTTTACCCGATTTCGTCTCACACTCTTTTCTTTTGTTGATGGTTCTTTTCCAGTGTTCAGGATTGCGGACACGCTTTTTAGGCTTAGAATTACTGGATGTCGTTGGTTCCGCGCTATCGATATCTGCTTCTGTATCGTTGTCTTGTCCCCCGTCCGTATTAGTTTCCTTCAAATCTCCATCCGAAGGCAAGTGCTCCGATCCAGAATCCGCAAATGGATCTGGTTCTGAGGCTGAGTCGTCTACAACAAAGCGCACAAATTACAACCGTAGAACAATTTTTCAATACAATTTTTAAGAAAACAACTGAATACTATTATTTAAAAGCAAAAACTATCCCACAAAAATTAAATTAATCATAACCCACAGTTGAATGTTTTTACATTCATACTTTTTTATTTCTATTTATAAAATATACCTACTCACCTCTACTTGTAACATCTCCATCGAAATCCATATCAACGGAATAAATAATATAGTTCACAATAATTAAAAGTCACAATGATAAAATTCACAAGAAGGTTCAGAAGTATTAATCAAGAATGATAGCCAAACGTCCATATAAATAAGGCACATTTTATTTTGTAAATCCTTCATTATATTGTCCATAGCACGTTTAAATCTAGCTGGAGCATTTTTTAAACCGAATGGTATCCTAGTGAATTCATAGTGTCCGTTTTCTACGTTGAATGCTGTTTTTTCAATGGAATCCGGATGCATTTCAATTTGGTGAAATTCGGATGCCAGATCCAATGTGGTAAAGTATTGGATTCCGCCAAGCTTGTCTAGAATGTCTGTTATATTAGGGATGAAGTATCTATCTTCAATGTTTTTTTCATTAACTGTCCTATAATCCAACCACTCTCCATTTCTGCTTTCCGCTGTCGTCGATTTTCTTCGGTACGGTCCAGATCGGCGAGCTCCACGGCGATTGAGATGGTCTGATAATTTCGTCATCTTTTTAATTTGTTTTTCTACTTCAGGCTTGTGGATGTAGGGATATCTGTACGATTTTGTATGAACTGCGATTTCAGCGGTCGTTTTCATTTCATGTTTAACTTTATTAGGAAAAGATAAATTATTATCCGATTTATGAAATATGTTTTTTATACCGATTGATTATTTTTTCTAGCGATCGCTTGTCTTCCGAATTCAAGTGATCTGTTCTCAAATCTTTTGAAGTAAATTCAGAATTGAGAATCATCGAAATGTGTCGCAGAACGCGTGCGAAAATTCTCGTCTATTTCAATAACTATCGTAGAAGGTTCCGTATTTATAATTTCGATTGTCGTTAAACCGTCTGTCACTTGAATTAAACTTTCTGGGGTGATCAAAGTTCCATTATCTTTCGCTAATTTAGATGATTAATTATGTGTCGGGAAGATTCGTTTTAATTCTTTTCATAATAGAAGAGCAAGGTGGTATTTCTAATTTCTGAGTTTCGAAATTTTCTCGATAGTACAAAGGAATTTTCACTTGATTGTTATAAAGAATTTTATTATGTAGGTCAAGGTTTAGTTTCATTTGTCATAAATCTCTTATACCTATAATTCCATCGAAATAATCGTGGAAATCAAAAAGTATAAATTCTAAGGGAATTTCAATAGGAAAAAATTCAGGAATACTTTTTATTCTAGCTTTGAATTGTGATTTACGTGTGCCTGCACAAATAACAATAGGTGTATTATGTCGAGTTATGGTTTCAGGGAAATATTTTTCGGCGATATAAGGTCTCAAAAGAGAAAGATGGCATCCTGTATCAATCAAAAGTTTGATCGGAGGGTTCTTGATTTGTATATACGGCAAGGAATTAGAAATAAGATAATTCAAGTCTATGGTATTATTGGAGGATTTTCGACTGTGAAAAATCCTGAGTTTCTGCAAAAGTATTTTGTGAGATGTCACCAAAGTTTTTATTATGATTTTGCACGTCCCTGTCACACGTGTTTTGTCTAGGCAATGACTCAGTATTATAAAGGTCTTCGGATATAAAATTGGGTTTTCCTCTTTGCTGGAAATAGTTGTTTTGTCAACCTTGTTGTACAGTGGGTGTACGAGAAGTGGTTGACATAGGTGTAGGTTTATTTGTAGGATTATGAGAATTTCTTGGGTCAAATACGTTTTAAGGTTTACCAAAAACTTTGGCGTTGGTATAGTATTGACGTGGAATTTGTCGCGTTTAAATATTAATTGGTTCGCTAGGGAAAGTTTGTCTAACATTTTGAGGTTCATAAAAATTTTGTGTTGGTCATTGTTGTCGTTGATCGACGTAAAAACATTGTCTGATCGGGTATGAAAATTTTGATGAGATTGGCGAAAATTGTTATTTTTATTTCTGAATGTATCTCTATTCGTGTGATTATTAGTCCGTAATCTGTTTTTATTTTCATTATGTAGTGAATTTATCCTTTGTTCGTTATGGAAGTACCTATAAACAACTTCACTGGCTTGTGCCAAATTTTGCGGATTTCTGATGTCCAGTAAGAGTCTTAGTTTGTCTATCTATTCTATCTCCGTAGTGTTCTCTCAAAGCCGTGCGCACTAAAGGCCAGATTGTCAAGTCAGGTCTACACATGAGGAAGTTAAAAACGTCGTCTTTTAGTTCAGAACAGATTGCATTAAAAGTAGAATCATTCAAATTATTATCATTTTTACGACCATAATCGTTGAAAAAGTTATCACATCGTTTTATTAAGCTTTCTAATTGGTATGTTTCACCTGAGAATATTGGCAAGAAATCTGCGATAGCTTTCGCCGCTTGGATGGTGGGTGTTTGGTTGTTGGCTTGTCCTGGAGTGATGGACATGTTTTCTAAGAGATTAGACAATGCTTCCGTTTTGAAATATTAAAGTATTTTCGAAATTTGTCTTATGTAAATAGAGCGTTTTCTAAAATATTTTCGCGATGAAAAGTCACTATTAACGCTGTTGAATGTTTGATTAATTTAGTAAGAAAACGATTTTATACGAAAAGTTTTCGAATAATAATTTAAATTCAGCACTTTTGTAAATACACAAGGAATGCATAGGAAAATTAAGTAAACTCAACACTTACTCAGTGTGCGTCCTTGGTCCTGGGATTCGTATTGTTCTTGGAGATGAATAGTTGAAACCAACGGTCAGAAACAGCGATACTGCTTCAATTTTGCCTTTTCAAATCCTACCGACTGCGCCAATCAAGATTTCCAAACAAAGGAAATACTTTTTAAAAACTTTATTTTACAATTGAGGAGGTCGCGTGCAAAACCGGATATATCCACTTTTACAATTTTTCAAGAAATGGAAAAAACATCCCATGTATTTGTTTAAAAAAAATATGTTATTTTAAGAACACAGTTTCAATTTAATGGGGTTGACCAACTGATTGACGTACATTTTTTTGTAAAAAAAGTGAAAAACTCACTATTATCAGCAAAAAAACATTGGATATGTCAGGTTTTGCACACAAATGACACATTGTGAGCAGAAAAATATTTATTTTTCTTAAATAAAAAACAAAACATTAAGTTTGAGTAATATTTGCAAAAATAATAAGGAAAATTTAATATGTAATGCACTTCCTTCATGCAGACAGTCACATAGTTTGTCTCCATCTTCTTGGGTTTCGTTATTTTTCGAAATATTCACGTTTTCTCCTCCGTTACTATCTACTTAGCTCTATGTTTTCTGATTTTCCCTTCTTGACAAGCGACTCCCAAGTTGTGTCAGCAGCTGATGTTAAGCGATAAAATTGAAACTTTTTCACTTCAACACTAGTTTCATTATTTTTATTCGCAAATTTTTTTAAGTGTATTTTTTGCATTCGGAAATTTCATTTATTTTCTCATAGACCTTCTCCAGTTCTTTAACATCATAACATTTGCCAGTCAGGACCGAGTATTTCAACCGAACCTCCTTTCGAATACATTTCTATGTATTTTCTTTTTGACGTTATGACTGGATGTCTTTTTATAATTTTCTCAACTCTACCGAATGATCGGTCCGCATGTAGAAAGCTATGCCCTCGAACTGGAAATGTTAATATTATTTCTGTCAAATTATCTGGAGACTTGTTTTTAAGCCAGTATAATATGGTGTGAATGATATGTGAGTTGTTATTCTGCCCTCCACATCCATCGCAGAATAGTTTGAGAAGATGAACTCTGTCATAATTCAAACTTTGAAGATGATGGAATAAAGCAGAACCAATTTGAATGGCTCCTCTTCCAGCCAAATCTTCTGTCCCAACGTAGAATATCGGATTACGAGACGTCATAGGAACGCAACAAAAAGCATACCAACTAATTTGATGAGAATAAAACGCATCCCCGTTTGGTGTACGGGTTAATGGTTGTACTTTCTGAAGGTGGAAACAAAAGATCAAGCTTTTATCAGGTTTTTCTCTGGCGAGTTCATAGAAAATGTTTGCCCTTGTAGATACGGTACTCCATAATAAGGTTTTGTTTTTTCTGTAGGTCTCTTGTGTGTCTTACTTGCTCCTTTAACCTGGTGCACTTGGAACACACATCTGACGCAGGAGATGAGAAGCCGACATTAAAATAATTTAATAATATATTTCTGAACATATCGTATGTTACCTGATCTTCAACATTAGATTGCCTGTTATACATTTTTTGCAGATTTGCAATAGATAGAGTTGCAGAAAGGTATATACGTTTCGACTTATTTCTTTTGTAGTGGCTTTCTTCACCACGCAAGTTACCAATGAATTGTCGTACTTTTTCCTATTTTAATGCAGTTTTCTTAGATACACTGTCACCTCCCATTTTCTCCTTTGGAACACCTCCTTCCTCCAGAACCTTTACAACTGTGACAAGTCTGTGTTTAGTGACGCCAAAAACAGCAGAGAAAAAAGTTTTGCAAACCCTAACCATATTCTTACCAGACTTTAACTTGTAACAGACTGTTGCGTTCCTTTCTTTCATTTCTTTATTTTGTCTGCGTCGTTTAGCTGGCATAACAGATATATAATTATATAAAAACATATCCTGGCCCACTTTATCTTCGTTATAAAAGTGTTTTTTAAGCTTCATAATATCTGTAATAGCGTACAATTATATTAATTAAACAATTGGACTCCGAACAAATACTTTTATTTCAGAACTAGAACAGTAAAAAGACCCGCTTTATAAAAGTACAGTCATACCATAGTAGTTTTATATCTTCTTATTCTTTTTAGAAGACTGCTAGGCATATTTGCGCGACCCCACTATTCACTATACATACTACATACGATAATTAACACGATATTACAATACCTTCCCTTATAAATCAAGTCGTACCACTGGTTTTATAGTGTGTTTAGGTCTATCAGTAACATTTGCTCTATCATTACTAATTATAGAAGTTGGTGAAAGTGTCTTAGACACTGGTAAGTCCATTTTCAATGGACTATCACAAGTACTATTGTCTAGACTCTTCCTACCTACAGCATTATCCTTAACTTAATCATTTCGTAAAGATAACTCTGATTTATTTCCCACAGTTGAAGGTGAATTTAAGTCTTTATCACAATAATTCGGGTTTGTATTTCTACAACTTGTTTCTCCAGTAGAAACTGGTAACTGACTACCTAAATTCCCATCAAATGTGAATTCAGAATCATCATTATTTGATAAATTACGTCTAATCCGGTTAAGATGTCTTTTCCAAATTAAACCTTCATGGACAAGTTTGCAAAAATAAATCCTATTATTTAAAACTTCATCTATCACACATTCTACTCAAACTTTTCTATTAGGATTTCTATAATCTCTACACCAAACTCTATCCCCCTCAACAAAACTTTCTTCACGTGTTGCTTTATAGTTTTCAATTTGCTTCTCTGTCCTTCTGGAGCTTTGAATACCATCAGGCAATAGTAAATCTAATCTTGTACGAATTTTATTTTTGAAAATCATACTTGTTGGTATCATTCCCGTGGTTAATTGGCGATATGAGAGACCATAATGCAAATCTGAGCATTTTTTAATATAATTATATTAAAAAATGCTCAGATTATGTTGAATTTCAGATGCCGAGAGTCAACAAAAGGAAAACACAAATGGAACTAGATGAGGTACAAGTGGAAAGAGCATTGAAAGATCACTTTGAAAATAAAATTCCCGTTAGAGAAATAGCAAGAAATTATAATATTGAAAGAAGTAAACTCAGTATAGTAGTATATAATATACTGAGTATAATAATATACTAAGTCAAGTCATTATCCTCTTTTGTGTTGAAAGTACCTGGAGTGTTGTATATTCATTCTGAAATTCTGTGATAATTTCATCATGGTGCTGACCTTTCTGTTTTATATTTTCAATCCTTGACATGAGTGTACTTATTTTAATATTATAATTTCTAGCGCTCTTTTCACTTGTACCTCATCTAGTTCCATTTGCGTTTTCCTTTTGTTGACTTTCGGCATCTGAAATTCAACATATCATTTCCTCGTGAATATGAGCAAACGCAATAGGGAGCATTCGACCACTGGTTGAATGCTCCCTATTACCTGTTGTCGAATCCTCACTAAAGTCCCTTACTTAAGGTCGGCGATCAGTGTCTTCCATGTTCATTTCCAATGGCATTTGGAAACTATAAGACATCTTGAGTTCAAATTTGGCATACTTATTGAAAAAATATTGAATTTTGGAATGAATATAAAAAATTTCATCTTTTTTCAAAATTTCCAAAAAAACAATGTTGTATTTTCGAAATTAATTCGGAAACAAGGCATTTCTATTATTTCAACCGAAAGCCCTGTGAAAGTTACGTATATTCTGAAAAAATTAAACTGTTAGTATGTTTCCTTGCAAACAGTGGCGTAACTATACCGTTCGAGGCCCGTGGCAAATTCATCGGATGGGCTCCTCCCCCCAATATAAAAAAAATGAACCAACAATAATAATATTTTTTTATTTTATAATACTTATTTATACACTTTTACTTGTAAGAGTACAATAATAAATCACTACGTTAAGTAGGTACATACAAACTTTATAATTATACTTAGGTACTTGATTTTCTAATAATTCACTTTAAAATAAAAATACCTAATTATAACCCTGGGTGTTTCAAAAGTAACGTGAATAGGCATCTTCTGGGTAAGCTCGCTCCATCGTAGACCACATCATAGCTTAGACATGATTGTGGTCAAGAGCAAGCCCATTTCAAATAAAAAAAAAAGTACAGTCAGCATCTTATTGATATGGGCACATAGAGTAGTCAAAATGATTTGAACAACAAAAAAAGCAATTTGATATACGCAGTCCGAATAATCATATTGTTAAAAGCACACAAGTTGTTCAAAATATAAAATGTTAATTATTAAAATTCCTTCCTTCGGACTTTCTGTTCAGCAAAAGTGGTAATGATATCATCAAAGTTCAAATTTCGGGCCATAGAATTTTCGATGGATAGAATAGCTAAGTTGCTTAACCTGTCTTGTCCCATAGAATTTCTTAAATAAGTTTTTATCAATTTCAGTTTTGAAAATGATCGCTCGGCACTAGCCGTAGTCACAGGAATGGTGAGAAATAATAGAAATGCAGTGCACACTTCAGGAAAGCTTGAAGATATAAAATGATTTTTTATTATTAATAAGTCAGCAAGTTCTCTTATAGAAGATGATGTTTCTATTTCGGGTCTAAAAGAGGATCGAAAACTGAGAATTTCCTTGCAAAACGAGATGGATATATCTTCTTTATATAGATGGACAAATGCTAAAGCCTTCTCCAACAAATCAGTATCGTTCAAATTTTGTGAAGTGGCAGGTTGCAAGACACTGAAATTGGAAACAATTTCATTCATTCCAAGGAAACGCGATCTCAGTTGATTAATGATTATGTCTAATACACGATAGAATACGTTCACTTTAAACAAGCTTTCAGGATCTTGGAGACGTTCATCCTCACAAATTTCATCAAAATGACGTTTCACTTTTCTCTGACGAGTTTTAGGAAATTCAGGGTTTATAGACCATTTCGTTGCAATACTATTTGCCTCCATTTTTAAATCTTCAAATTCATTTCGATACTTTTCAAGTTGTTCTAGACATACTTGTAAACGCTTTGAAGCATTTGAAAGATCGATGGCTTTAGACTGAAGTGCTTTAGAAGCCGCGTCTATAGTTTGCAAGACTTTGCAATGGAAAACTAACAACATAATAAAATTGTAGTTTTCTATCTTCTTCTTCAGCAAGATAGCTTCATTTCTCTCATCTGTTTTGGAATTTCATAAAATAGTTTTTGTAAGCGCTTTTTGAACATCAACAAACCGAACTTTTAAAGCAAACATGGCATCAAAGCGTCCTGCCCATCTAGTTGGATTCATGTTTTTAATGTTACTGAATTTGATGATACCCCGGTCTCTCCTTTATTGTCAGATATAAAACTAGATAATACATTCCATCGTTTAATACTATGGCCAAAAAAATTATAAATTTGTTGCACAGTTTCGAATAATGTTTGTATTTCTATGACCTCTTTTACTGCATCATTTACCACCAAATTTAAATTATGAGCAGCACAATGGACATAAACTGCATTTGGCTCTATATCTCTTATGAGTTTTTGAACTCCGCCATAAGTGCCTTTCATGGTATTAGCTCCGTCGTACCCTTGTCCACGGCACTTATTGAGAGAAATACTTTTGTCATTTATGGATTTTATTATCTGCTTGGACATTGCTAAGGCAGTTTGATCCTTAACCTCATGAAATCCTAAAAATGACTCTTTAATTACAAGAGTCTTTGGAGTTCCATTTTCATCTTTCTCGATTATACAGTAACGGTAAAATTCACACAATTGATCTGTTTTGGAAATATCTTGAGTAGTATCAAATAAAATGGAATAAAATGGTGCGGTTACTATTTCATTTACCAGAGCATTTTCCACTTTTTGAACCAGAACAGCAATGAGCTCATTTTGTATTTTTGGACTTGAGTATTTAATCTGACCCTTAGGTTTGCTTAGCAACTCTTGTAAAATAGGATCGTATTTGGCTAATAACTCAACAATACTCAAAAAATTTCCTTTTGGACCTGAATCGTGGGCATATACCAGTTCTCTATGGCCACGAAAAGCTAAATTACAAGTTGAAAGTGTTAGAGTAACATCAAGGAGTCTAGTGAGTACCTGGCGCCAAAAATTTTTTTCTCTCTTGATAATGGACTCTTGCTCTTCATCTAGTGTTCCATGTAATTGCCACTGTCGATGTACAAAGCATGAATCCAAATGTTCTTTCGATGTCTCATGTCTTTCTATGGCTTCCACAATATGTTTCCAATCATCATAGCCTCCCATCCAAATATTTTGTATATTTTTAGATGCCCTACTTGTGAATAACCAACATGGTTCACAATATGCTTTTTGCAGCAATAGGGAATAGCACCGCCACGTACGTTCTAACTTCACGCCAGATTTAGAAATAGTGTAATAATATCTATCCAAGAAAGATCTTTTGTTACTATCCCTCAAAAAAGAGCCTTTTGGTTTACAGGGTCCGTTTTCGATCACAAACCGGTTTACTCGATCATTGAGTTCTTTGAAGTTACCTTTATCAGTAACGTACGGTAAAGATTTTAATTTTTCTATATTCAAAAATGATTCGTTTGAAGATTTGCTCGTACCGGGTTGTGGTTGCTCTGAATCTAAATATTCACTGTTATCGGGCTCTGCGATATTACCACTTATGACGACATCATTTTCTGCCCTTCTGACGCACTGTTCATTTGATTGTTCTTCTATACTATCTTCATTCTTAAAGTACTGACTTATTTTAGGTAACTTTTTGTTTTGTTCTTCAGACTCCTTCTTTCGCTTTCGTTTTTCGCTTCCACGCTGATACTTTCTAAAACAACACCGTAAAAAGTTTGTAATAATACTATAGTTTTTATTAAATGAAAAATCTGATTGCTAAGAAATGCCAAAAAAGCGACCGTACAAATGTATGTAACGAAAGTCCACCAGTTTGTTCAATGCTTAATTCAAGCGTGCAATTTTATAATTACTGAAAGAACGATGAACATAGGTAAATAGTTTTGGTAGTTACGAAATATCAAAATAGTGATTTGTGCTTTTATAGGTAGATTAAAAATTAAAATGATTGTTATCTTATAAATTACTTTAAATATTAGAATAAAATTCTTACCGCGTAGACATAGTTAACCTATTTTCCCAATTGACTTATTAAATATATTCTCACTTGCAACAAACACCCAATTCTTACAACAATAAACCGCTAACTGCTTGAGAGCTTGCGTAATAACAGAATAGTGGAGTCTTTCTTATATACAAACTTGAATCGGAGATTCCCCGAGAGCGTCAAATTGTCGGGACGCGTAGGTAAGTATACTCAAAGCGCTGTTGACCGAAACTTACAGCGGGAATTCCCCGATCATCCGCAGTAATACCAACACGCGTGGCATCGGATACGTTCTAAAACTGGGTTACTACTTTTTTTTTACAAATCCTTTGAATTTTTAATACATTTTTGAACTTGCTTATGCAACTCAGTAGGTAAAAAAAAATCAAAGACAAAACTTTTTTTACTAAACATGTATGATAAATAATAAATGCTGGGAGTTGGGGTTCTCCTCTGACCGGGGGCCCCTTCCGGCTGGGGGCCCCTTCCGGCTGGGGGTCCGTGGCATTTTGCCGACTTGCCACCCTGTAGTTACGCCACTGCTTGCGAAATGCAATTAGAATTAGGAATTTAGCGGCATTTCCCACTATTTGAACCAGTTTCATGAAATACGTCGAAACTTACCGACATTTTCAGTTCAGCCCCTAACGGACAGATGGTGATGAGGCATGAGGTAAAGGAAAGCAGTTTGGAATGTTTCGATTACGGAAACACGCTGAAGGAAGGTCTAGTTCAGCCATACTCAAAGTGTGCTCCGCGGAACCCTGGGGCTCCGCAAAGCCTTTGTGGGGGCTCCGCGAAAATACTAGTAATAATGAGAAAAAACACCTCTTCTATCCATCAGTAAGCCGAATCAGAGTTTTTTATGCATTCGATATCTGTATTCGGGATCGCAATAAATACTCATCTAGGACGGTTCAAAATAGTAGTTCTGTGTGAAGATTATGGCAGCAAACATAAAACACTACTGCTCCATACAGAAGTCAGATGGTTATCTCGGGGTAAAGCTTTGACGAGGCTGTTTGAACTTAGAGCGGAGTTACAAATGTTTTTTACAGATATTTCCTTCAATTTGAAAGGACGTTTGCATGAAAAAAATTGGTTATTCAGACTGTCTTTTATGGCAGATATTTTCCAAAAACTGAACGAATTAAATTTATCAATGCAAGGTAGAGAGACAACAGTGTTCCAGGCTTGTCGCAAAATGAGCGCCTTAAAAAAAATAGATTTTTGGATTATTTGTCTTAGTAAGAGGGAAATGAAAAGTTTCACATTACTCAGTTCGTTATCGCTAATGATTCAAAAATGTTTCAAGATGATATGTTTGAAGAATTGGTCCAATATCTCACTGCAATGCGCGCATCTTTTGAGACGTACTTCCCGAAAGAACAGGATACAAAAATCAAAATAAATTCATCGATTCAAAATCCTTTTTTACCCAACCTGAAAAAGCCCGAAAGTATGTCAAATGAGATATATGAATCGTTTTTAGAAATGTCATCAGACACCAGTATGGAGTTACTGTTCGAAACAATGCCCCTCAATGCTTTTTGGTGCAGAATCCGTGATGAATATCCACTTCTTGCCACGATGGCCTTGAATGTTCTTCTTCCATTTCCAACAACATATTTGTGTGAAACAGGATTCTCGACCTATGCAGCTACCAAAACAAAATACCGCAACAGACTGGATGCCGAATCTGACATAAGACTTCAACTCTCTTCGATCAAACCTAATATCAACCGATTGATGAAAAAGAAGAAACAGTTCCATACATCCCATTAGATTTTTTTTTCAATAGAATACACTTACATTGTGACATTATTAGGTACCTATTAATGAAGAATGCGCCTAACTTTTTGTTTTATTTTGGGGTTCCGTCAAAAATTTCGCGTTTCAAAAGGGTTCCGCCACCAAAAAAGTTTGAGAACCGCTGGTCTAGTTATTATTGCTTGCTTCCACAGGGCTGGCTTATACATTGGCGTAGTTGTTTACAACGAGTGAAATTTGCACTTTAGCGACAATGGGTATAATATGTAGGTATTGGTTTTTTTTAGGAAAGAAACACATTTCTAGATATGATATCAAACATGATAGAAAAAAAATAAACACAATGATTTTGATGCCATTTAGTATAAAATAAAAATGAAACTGATAAATACATCGAAAAATGGAATGAAAAAAATTGTAATCAATACAATTTCTTGGGGCCGAAGCGTTTTTTTCGAGAAAATTTTCAGAGTAATAAAATTTGTGCATCGAATGAGTATTTTTTTCTTCTTAGTTTTCTGGGTATTTAAGCTGGTAGAATTTGAACATTCCGTGACAGTACGTACCTACTGAACAAATTGAATCGTAAAAAGTTCAATGGTTTTCTAAGTGTATAGCGTGACTCTCGGTCTCTTAGGTCTTATTCGTTTGTGGAAATCACAATGCTAAATTATTCAGTGAATTTCACATCAATCTAAAATATTTTTGACGCTGCGACGTAGGCACTTCTACATCGAAAAAGTTCTAGCAAAAATTGAATGAAAATTAAATGCGCGGCATACCAACAAGTTTTTCATTAAAATATTTCTTGTTGACGATTCCCTCTTCCTGTTCATCGGTTTTCGAAAAAATAATTTGGGTAAGTTATGGTTCGAATTATAGCACTATTTCGACTCGGGTAAAAAAGTTATGTTTTATAATTCAATACAGATTTTTTATTACGATACAGATTTTCAACCAATAGAAACCCATTATTTTTTCAATCAATCATGATATGCATGCTCTGCATTTGACGTTTGTCAAGTCAAAATCGGCATAGGTATTGAATTTTTGAAGAATATAGCCAAACTTCGATAGTCATAACGAAATGTCTGATACCAGCGATATGGGAGAATCACCTTCAACACCTTCACCGACAAAAATACAGTTAGAATGATTAAATTTCTCATTTGTCAAATGCATGATTTATTATTTTATTTTTTCAAACTTATTTCTGAGCTCTCCGTAGGCGAGCCGTCTAAGGCGCTGAGATTATGTTAGCTAGTTAGCTAGTAACAGTTCGGTTCGACTTCTGCACGGACAAAATCGGCGGCAGAATCTAGTATAATGTATATAAAAATACTTATCTTCGTCAACATTTCCGAGCCGAAACCTAATCCGTTACCATTTTCGAAACATATTCATAAATACAAAAAAAAAAACTGTCAAAGATTTCATATAGCATTACGTATAGATTCCAATAATAATTCAATTTTTTTTTTCATTGTGGTAGGTTAACCATCCAAAAAACTAAGAAGCAAAATGGATGCACTACAAAAAATTACTTTCGAACAAAAAAACACTGTTGTGCTTTCATTGCCTAATTTCGCACTACATAACAGTGTAGTCTTTCATGCCCGTGAGGGGATATAGTTTATTTTATGGTTCGCACCTATAATAAAAAACATTTTTTTTCTCAACTTTATATATATATATATATATATATATATAATATAATAATAATATGATATATATATATATAATATATATAATATATATATATATATATATATATATATATATATATATATATATATATAAAATCTTTTTCCTGTGACAACAGCTGAGGAGTGAAGGAGTGATGACTTGGAATCTCACAGTGAAGTCATATCAACTACTTGAAAATGGCTCCAAAATCGACAGAAACGTCGATCCAGATGCGGTTCAACCCGAACTTATTAAAGACACCATACAACTGACCGCGGAAACCTATCTGATCACATATATCATAAACATCTACTTCATTCCCTTTGTACATGAATAACCACTTCATCACAATCAATCATAAATTATTCCAATATAAATTCAGAATTTGCACGAAAGACAAGTTTCTCGCGAAAAACTGTTGCCCGCGAGTTTTTTTTGGGGCGTGGTCAGAAAATCAATCCTTATACCTATTATGATCTTTTCTTTGTATGTTTTTTTCTTATCAATAAAAGCAATATTATTATTATTGTTATTATCTTATCAACTGAAATTTTCTATATAGTTGGGACGACTATCTTGTTAACATTGCATGAAAAAAAATGTGTTCGATCGGGTTTTTATTCTATCAACTATTACCTATTACCCTCTTTATAAACGTATCCACTGAAACTTGTATGCACCTAGAAAGTTATTTCTTGTACTTTTTGGGTTGAAACATAATGGTTGTATTCGGGTTCACAACAAAAACAGTTCAGGAACGGTTCGAAATAGTTGCACTGTTGAGGCGTGAAGGGTTTGTCGCGAATATATCTACATTAATTGGGTGGGTGACTATTTTTGACTGTCCTAGAACAGTACTTATTGCGAACCCGAATACGGCTAATATAGGTACCTGCATTCCTGTAAATAAGTCATAAAATATTTTCAGTAAATCTATCCTTGTCATTATCAAACATCATTCAAGCACACCGTCTCACTTTCTTCCATTAGTTCGACCGGTCATAAATTCACCCTTCTTCCAAACATAGACAGGCGTTGCCAGATGAAAGTATCTTGTGTCCTTGTCTGAACGGTCAAGAGACCATAAAAGGAGTAGGGATAACTTACGATCCGGCAACATAGTTCAACATATATTCGACATTTAGACAGAAATTACTTTTGATTCCAGATATATCGATGAAAACAAGGATGACGAAAACAAACTGTAAAATGGGTTCATATATGAGATAAATATTCATTATAATAGGGTCACTGGATCTAGTAAGCTCCGCTTACACGGGTACGGACATTGGGTGGAGCTAATCGGAACGATTACCCAAAAATTGACCAATGGCATTGCACTTTAATTTGTTTAAACAATTTAGAAAAGAAGAAGACAAACTGTCATTTTTCAAATTGACGTGACATTGACATTTTGATGCTCGATGCAAAATGTAAACAATCACAAGGGTTTTCGACTAAAATTTCGGGTGTTTCCTTTGGATATTTGACTAATTTTAATTTCCTTTTAATTTTTCGAGTTGAATTCCAATAATTTTGCATGTGCACGCCATATTGACAATACTGCAAGTAATATTTGTAACGTGGCTAGAGGAATGTTGAAACAATACCACGAGTTCTTTAGTACAGTTCATATTTTAGATCGCTAGACATTAAATTCGAGTAAATTCTGAAGATTTTTCAGGAATTTTCAAGAAAATGATGAATCTGATTTGAAAATTCAAGCAGTGAAGTAAGTACCTACTTTTGTCAAACAATAATATTTGGCAATGAAATGTAGAGATGGAGTTCACAATGTAATGGATTATTTGGCCTTGTTTTCAAATTTAAACTTCAATTCACTTTTCATAAACATATATTCAACAAATGGACTGTAACAACGTGTTTTTGCCCACCATAGGCGGATCAATCACACGGGTATGAAACGAAAAGGGTTCAACATTACCGCCCCCGTTGAAAGGCTGAGCGTTTCAAGAAGAAAATAAATAAATTGTTCATGATGCATTAACATTGATAGGCAGCTTGCATAGTTTATATTTATCGCGCGTTTCACTTCACCACTTTGAGTCTTGATAGATGCTACACGTACCAACTGGTCTGCGCCGAGATGAAGTTTCAAAATCCGTCCTAAAGGCCAATTCATTGAAGGAGTATTTTCACCTTTTAGTAGGACCATATCACCAACTTTCAGATCAAGACTTCGATCGATTTTCCACTTGGATCGTTGCTGTAGCGTTGACAAATATTCGTTGCCCCAACGCTTCTAAAAATGCTGTATTTTTTGTTGAAAGTGAGATAGTCGATTTGAAATTACATCTTGAATATCCAACTGTGGTATGGAAGTGAGTACGTCTCCGATAAGGAAATGGGATGGGGTTAATGGGATGAGATCACAAGGATCGTTGGATAATGGAGTTAAAGGTCGGGAATTCAAAATAGCATCTACCCTGTGCCTCCACCTGAACAACACAGACCACGGACCACGTTAATTATTTCTGCTCGACAAGCATACACGAAAGGCGAGTTCTGAAATTCAACAGTAACTTCCGTCAGTTCTATAACCGATGCCTCTCTCTCTGTTTGTCGTTCGTCACAAACAGAGAAAGAGAGGCATCAGTGACAGAACTGATGGAATTTACTGTTGAATTTCAGAACTCGCCTGAACTCAAACCCTTCTTCTTCTCATATTCTCCGAATTCGTATAAACAAATTATCCTACAGTGCGATTGGTCGATTTTCGGGTATCTTCTGGGATTGGCCAATTTACAACAATTTTCGCCAGGGCCTCGCCCATTGTCCGTACCCGAGTAAGCGAAGCTGACTAGATCCAGTGACCCTACATTATAATATATCGTAGCGCCGTCGCCGGATTAGTTTGTCAAGCCCAAGTGAACGCTGACCTTAGAGGGACGTACAAGAAAATATTTCGAAGTTGTTTTTATACGCAAAAGATTTGTAAAAACAATAGTTTCTGCCAGTGCTAACGGAATTTTAATAAAACCATAACTATATTGAGAAGAACAAAAAATAGTTATATCATAAAGACACCTTGGCAAATCTTGATACAAGTTTACACATTTTCGCGCGAAATATAGTTGTTATGAGTGTCATAATAAGCAAGAGCCGTCCTCCAAAAATTTCGATACAAAAGGTTCATATGGTGAGGTTGAATCCTCCCCACGGTTGAAGCCTCTATACTTTCCCCTACAGTATCGTGGCTAAAACACGAAAGTTGATATTTTTACGTGTCCGAATTGTTCAAGACTGCCAAAATAGTAAAATTGTGATTCCACTCTTCAGTGGATAGGAATTTATTTTAGTAATTAAGTTTTTACTCATCAATATTGGAAGATAGTAGGTAATGATATTTTTACTTTACCTATCTACCAATATAGCTACCATAAACGCTCAAAAATCCCGTCTGCTCCATATTCTGCAAAACCATGATTAATGTTTCCTAACATTATATGTGATAAATTTGGTGCTCAAATGTTCTTAAACTTCATTTTTGACTGATTAGACCTATGAAGACATTCATTGCACATTCTTTCATTTCTGATACCTCATGATCTCATACAATTAGGTGAAAAAAAATTGCTGGAAGCCCGAGTTGAACAGATTTAGTTGATAAGGTATAACATGGTCCATTGAAATCCTCATAATTTTATCTATTTATGAACTTTCTTGATTTTTTCCAGCACTAGTTATGAATCGAACACTGTTTTTTAGAATTAAGTTCAGATTTTAACTCCTTTTAAGATGTGATTGAAAACAAGTCATGGTTGTATGTTTGGAGGGACTTCGTACTGGACTAGTGTAGATAAATCATTATATTCTGTTTAGGATTACTGAACTTTTTGACCAGTACAAAAACTCTCCATTTTGGAACTTTCACATTGTTGTGGCAAATCACTTCGTCTGTTATACCCTAAAACAGTTAGTTAGTATAATGGAATCACATAATCCCAGTATTTAGTAAATAAATCGATGTTTATTTCTTATTCCCTTAACTTTTTCATTCAATAGGTTAGGTAAATAATTGAATAGGCTAGGTAATTATTCAAATTCGGCGTTAATCAAAGCCATACATACTAAGACATATACCCCTCTGGATTTCTTGACTACCATGTGTGTACTTGTTTTCATAATGCACTGCAGATCCAATTATATGGAATAATAGGTCTGTTCAGGTTTTCAGTTTGTACTGTCTGGGATTGTCTAAAATCACTGAGCAACTTTTGGAGTGGAAAGGTTTACGCAACAGCACAGAATAATTAATATATCAGTTTAATTATTCTGTGTCCAATTGGACGACTATTCTCTGAGCAGTTTGACAATCCAGGCAACGAACCAGAACAGACCTTATAAGAACAAGAATACATATTGGTTATTAGCACTTCAAATCATTGTAGTTGTGAATTTCATCAGTCTCATTGTTATATTCATTGATTGTACCTTCAAAGAACGCCATGTAGTATGTTTTGAAGTGGTTTTTTGCACTCTACGAACAAATCAATGAAATTATTCGTTTAATAATTGTAAGGCTGGATTCAGATAGATCCGAAATCCGATGGTACTACGATCCTATAGCTTTCTGATTAGTCTAAATTTTGATTTAGAACAATCAGAAAGCTGTCTGATCGTCGTACTATCGGATTTCGGATCTGTCTGAATCCAGCCTAAAACGTGAAATTTATTATTTGGATGTGCAATGATAATACTTCTCAAAAAATAAATTCAATTGCTGATATATCATTGTATAACATGAATGTCCAATTTTTGACCAAGTAATAAAATAACATACTATTTTTGTTTTTTGTTTTATTTCTTGGTTTATTGGTCTGAACGACTACTTTTTTCTTATTATAGTGTATATATTCTATTGATGTTCTGGAACTTGACGAAATTAATAGGGGTATGGTAACGAGCATCAGAGAATGTTGGAAGAAATAGTGCTAAGGGAGGGATGCTTCTAATATCATGTGATGAAAAAGGAAGAATTGATTGCAACATACTGCGTATATATTTAAATTCTGGGAATATCGGTTTTTAATCTTCATGGAAAATCGATTTAGTTAAAAGCTCCACGAGAAATTCAGAACTGAAAGGTCCAAGGTCACAGCCAAAAGATTATACTACCGATGTAATGGCTCAAAAAGAATTGACCTTTTTCGAAGAGTCGACACTTGACAGCAAAAAAAATATGCACGTTGGATTAGGATCTGTTACGTAAACTCGACACGAAACGGTACTATGAACGCCATCTGGTAATAATTAATTTTTCTACAAAGAATGAATCATACGAATACGGTTGATTAGTACAGGACAGCTGAAGGGCTGATATTGGTATTCAAGGAAGTGTTCCTGAGGGAAGTTGGGACTTTTGATTGAGACGTGGTTGTTTTAGGCACAGTAGAGATAAAACTACTGTGTTTCAAGCAAGGCAGTTGGAAAGATGCCTTCAACCTCCAACGAGCGTGACTGATTAGCCATAGCTCTCCCTGGGGCTAGACGAGGTTGTTAATATATACGGTTGAGTTTTTCGCGTTAGATTTTTAAAGTGTTTGCTCTACGTGAAGAGAGCTACAGGGAAAGTATCGTGGCCGAAAAGATAGAGTCGTTAACTTTCTGGGAGTTTACTGTTTACTTGACAATGTACGACAACGTTTCCTACTCTGAAGGGAAAAATAGGTGCAGAGTTCTGTCTGTCAGTTCGACCGAAATGTTGAGAGAAAGATAATGAAGCTTCAATATTATAGAGTTGACGATTAAATTTTATGAAGGAAATGAAAGTTTAGGCATTAAAATAATCTCAAAAACGTGAATGATATACAACATTTACCAGAAATTTCACTTCTGTTTCTGAATTGATTGCCATCTCTTGGTATAATGTAATAAGTATATAATCAAGAAAATGTGTGATGCAGGCTTCGACGTACGACGTCCGTAAGAAAAACGAAAGAAAAGACTTGACTTGGAAATGAAATCACTAGTGCCACCTACCCGTAGTATTCATCCCTTCAAATGATATTTCCATATGGTTGACTAACTATATCTCTATAAACAATGGTAAGGGACTCTGGAAATAAAACACAGATGAGGTTCGGCAGACTGCGCGCACGTTTGCCAGTTTACAGGGTTAATTGGATTTTAATGAGAATTATTTTTTTGTGTTATAATCGGAGTGCATGTAGTCAAATTTTCTTTTATTTCGAAAAATGTTGAGAGGCGATTTTATTAGTTGATCGAGATTTTCAGGCGTTCTTTTTTTCGTAACATGGGAGAAAAAGCAGATGGAGCATGGATAACCTAAGAAAGTGACCGTAGAATTCGAAGCTACTAACAGAGTAGGGGATGGATATTGCCAACGGTAAAGTCCTTATAGACAATACTTTGAAAGTTTGGCATTCTTGGTAATAAAGTTAGAATTTTCCTTAGGAAAAGTTACAACGATCTCTCATCCGCATTTAAGATTATTCAGGATAAGTATATAAAACCTAATCAATATAATAGATTACTCTGTGGTGACTTCTGTGGAAGGCTGATTCATGCAACAATCATTATTATTATATTATCATTATACCTTTTCACTAAGAAAATGTTGCCGTTCATGCAACACATATTACATTATAAATTTGTTGTTGAAATCTTCATGTTTTTCATGATAAAGATCTTCATATTAACGAACTAATTCTATTATAGCACCTCGATCCATGATATTTCTGATAATATAAACAAAAAAATAAAGATCTCAACCTAGAACTGTTAAATAACACGTCACTGCACATGCGCCTTTGCTATCTTCACTAAGAATCGTAATGTGATGTAAATAAAGTTAAAAGTTGCCAACTTATATGAGAATATAGTAAGCCGGTAAAATATCATGTGAGTTTGTTGTAAATCTGGCGAGTCATTTTGGGTTGTATTTTTTGTTTTGCTTGAAGTTATCAATTTGTGTTCTGATCATATTTCCTTTACTTTTTTGTTGAATGAATTTAGATCAATTCACTTTTTTCACTGAAAACTCGAAGTGAAAAGACAAGATTCAGGGTAGTGTATAATATTTCAATACGACGTTCCTTCGTGCCAAGGCCGAACTCAGTTTTTTCAAATAGTTTTAAAATGGTGTGTATATATATGAATATATATATATCAGAAGCAATACCGCTCAGAAAATTCGACAATAGATCAGAACATTTCATTGATGAATCTATTGAGGAAATTCGTTTCTCAAGAAAATCAAATAAAATTACTTAACATCATACTTCAAAAATATTTCAGGCAAACAAAAAGTGAAAGATGAACATAATAACAGTTACAATAATTCTGTATTACTTAAAAATATTGATGTAATTAGAAGCATTGAAAATGAGAACTGAAAGCCTAAGTGAAGAAATAAATTTTTCGAAGTTTGACCAATGCACAATAGGATGAATAACTCGAGTAAATAATAATATACCTACATATTCGAATCGTATAATCAACCCCTCTGTCAGGATAGAAACCAAATATTTCAAGAATTTCTTTTGAACCCGCTCTATCTGACTTATTTGAGTTATATAATATGGAGCCCAAATCAAAACACCATATTCTAATTAACTACGGACGTAAGCATTGAATAGAAGTTTGAGAACTGAAATGTCTGTAAATTCTCTGCCGTTTCGCATGATGAAACCTAACATTTGATTAGCAGCAGAAACCGTTTTTTGGATATGCTAATTAAAAGACATTTTTTGATCAAAGGTCACACCAAGGTCGCGTATTTCGTTAAGATAATTTAAGCTGATTTGGTCAACTTTGTAGGGATACGTCAAGGGTCAAACTTTTTTCGTGTAAGACACCAAATAACATTTGGTGGTATTCAGTTGGAGATCATTCGCACCATGCTGATATTTTGTCAATATCCTCCTGTAATAATAAGCAGTCAGTCATTGTTGTAATGTTTCGATTGATTTCGAGGTCGTTTGCATACATTAGGTTAAAACATTTCAATTCACAAGGTAAATCGTTGACGAACAGCAGAAATAGTAAAGGACCTAAATTCGAACCCTGTGGTACACCTGATAATGGAGTTCTAAGTTGAGATCTATAGCCCCCATATTCTACATCTTATTTTATTTTTAATTTTATCAAACTTCCTCGAGCCAAATAGGGTGCTTTCCAAAACTGTTGGTGTTATTTTGCTTATTATATGTTCTCGAGATATTACAGCTGAAAATTGATGAAAATAATGAAAACTGATGAACAGAAACACTACCACAACTCATCCACTAACTCCAATATAAGTAGTGCCATATTCCAACCACCATGAGGAATGATGGCGCTGGTCGTTTACGCGGCAAATTTCTGAATTTGAAGATTGAATAAATCTAAGACAAAAACTTGTTTTTCACGTAATTGTGGTTGACCTGTCAAATCGAAGTAATCGACTTTTCAGGAAACAAAGAAATAACAAAATTTCAATACATATTATTTAATATATCAATTTAGATTCAACATTTAACTTCACACTATTGTATAAAAAAATACTATGTTATGTACGATTCAATTTCAATGTTGAAGAAAATAATGTGTACCATCTTCAAATTCAATAGTCTGACAACCAATAAACTATCAATAGTAATAGGCCAAAAACAAAGACACCATCAACAAATTATAAAACACATGCCGATTTGAGGAAGAGGTAATTAACCGGTAAATAATATTAACGAGTGAACCATATAAATGATTTGATACCTTGCCCAAAAAAATTGGTACATAACAGTTCATAACTAACACTAGCTATATGTACATACTGTACCAAAGTTAACATCATGTCAAGCTAACACCTGGCAATCATTCTACAAACACCATATATAAAGACCTATTTGATTGAATGATTCATATGGTGAGGCGTAATCACTTTTGAAAAAAATCATGAAAATCAATTGCTCCTTGTATGAACTATCCAATAAAAATCTGCAGGAAGTAATATCAACACAGAATTTCCAACTAGGGTTTACATAAAATATTTTTGAATAGAACATATGCAAATAGAAGAGGATCACTATACGAGCAATATTTGGCTTTCGTAGAATTCTGCCAGAAATTGATGACAATATTTTAATGGTCATTGCAGAATATAACAATCATGTTATCCTATCGAAACAAAAGGTTTCATTTCTGGTTAACAGTCACACATTGTTGAAGAGTCACCTTCAATTGGCCTACCTATAAAGGATAAAATTCATAACAATATACAAAATATCAAAAAAATAAGATGGAAGTCAGACTGTACAGTTGACGCATGCGACATCTCATGAAGCCGCTAGGCTTTCTTTTAGTGAACACATTTATAACCTATATATTGGCCTGGCAAGTAACAATTTTCGTATTGCCGTTATCGATATCCACTAAAATTACTCAATTAGGTATATAAATGCAGAAATAATGTAAAAAACTCTTCGCCTATTTGCAATATACTTATTCAAAAATCATTCAAAAAAACAATAAATCACATTTACGCACATTTTCCCAATATTGTTATTTTGTGCTCATTAGCAGACTTGTCATTCCAACACTTCAGATCTTGAATTGTGTCACAAAAAAATTAGTCTCGACTCCAATATCTGAAACATTTTATTTCAAACCAATTTCCGTAAAAAATTAGAGGCTACCTTTTGATTATACACCAAGAGATTTTTCAAAAGCTGTCTGAAGCACGATAGCAGCGAATATACATATACTCTCAAATCTGAATATTCACATTCAAAAAACAAGTTATACATATTGTGAAAAGCAGAATGCCTACAGAATAGAATAAATTACTCTGCTACTCATCACATATTCCTTTATCCACTAGTAAAATGAATTAAAATATTACAGGTATTATAGAAGTCTAATCGAAGAATGATTTCCAAGATCCAAAATATTCGATTTTCCCAAATCCACATTCATTCAAACCGATTGCCGTTCATTTCAAACCAATTGCCGTTTCTCATTAAAGCTGTAAGTACAAAAAGAAACGGGAACATCACTTCATTATTCCAAAAAACAGGGACAATTGGTTCAGAATTGAATGTAACAACTATTAATTTGCTTATGATCTAGATTACAGTATGCGGCAGTGTGGTTTTTTTTTGGCTGGCATCACAGGGCAAAGGACTGCTCGAATAGCTTCATCGAACACAGTTTTTAGTCCTTTTTGCGTTAAAGCAGAACATTCCAGGTATTTAACTGCACTTATTTCTTTAGCCATGGCTAAACCCTGGAAAAACAGCAGGTTGAAGTCCAATACATCAAATTATCAGTTATATCACAGTTATCAGAATAATCTGCTGTGTACCAGCCTGGTGTTTCAGTTGTAGTCAGGAAATATTACATCAAAACAGTTGTTATACTAGTTATTCTTAAGCAGGAATACAAATATGAATTCTGCCTAGATTAATTTTGATGGCAAGACAGGTAGGTACCTAGGTTATAAACCATAATACCATGTAATAAGTGAAAAGTTGGGAATGAGTAAGTATTGGTAGTCTTTTCATCCAAATATCACCAAAGACCCACTATCATTTGGACAAACTCATAACCCGATACATCTACTTAGGAGATGTCTAACAAAGTAGATAACTTATTTTGTGATTTAAGACGTTAATGTCTATAGTATGGGTAGATCATAAACGACCACCCGATTCACGATTGAATGAACATAAAACCACTTTCTGTATACAAAACAAAGTAACAGAACATGACATCTCATATCTATGGGAAAAAACAATACATCACATCAATGTTTATGTAATCTTCTTTATGAACTCAAACCATAAATGAAACCTATTTAATAAATTCAAGAAACTAGTCTTCTATAGCCTTTACAGTTGAAATAATTTTGTGCAAGCAGCAGAAAGCATTTAGAGGAATTTCAAATAAATAATATATCAACATTGAAATTTCTTGAGCAGACTGACCACATTTCAAAAAAAAAAAAATATTAAATGCTCACCTGCGGATATGTTATTGGGGAGAGTTTCTTGTCTTTCAATTTTTCTATGGTGGTTCTATCATCTCGAAGATCTAGCTTCGTTCCAACCAATATTATAGGAGTGTTCGGGCAATGATGTCTAACCTCTGGATACCACTGAAACAAAAATTAAATCTTGTTAACAAACTAGTTCCAACTGAAATTATGGGTAATTTTCATTTCATAGCATCAGAAATCTTATATCTCTCATGTAATTTTCCTCAGACGGGAAAAGAAGACAAAAATAAAATAATATCATCATGATTATGCGTTGAAAATGCTGTAATGAAACAAAGTATGTGCCAAAAAATGTGAAATTCTCATATCAGCCATGCCTCATTCCGGTAAAACTGAGCCTTCTGAAAACATTTTGTCAGTTGTTTTGACGAGTCTAGGTCAAAATGCGGGACTCTCGCTCGTTTCAAAAGTAATGGCCCTCAAAAGAAAAAAAAAGGAAATCCTTCTTCGTCACTTCTAAACGAAAAAAAGCAATTTTCACAGCATCGCAATAATAGGCGTTCAATTATTTTGGTAATTAGAAATCGATGGGGATTATTTGGAGTTGATGGCGAAAAATGCTCCGAAATCGGTTAAAAGTTTAAAAGTTTAGTTGAAGGTGCAATTAGTTATAAATGACATTAAAACGTGTGGTCCCATCGTTTTTATGATGCAAAATTCAAGGCGGAATATAACCCTCTTCTGTACTTTGGAGAACATTAACAATAATCTGTTTCAGCAGTGAAAAATAATATTACAACAATCAGCCTTGATCGGCTCAAAACAGATCGAACACATTTGTGTTGCTTTCAATCAGCATGTTGAATTCGAAGTGGATCGCAGCTATCGAGATGAATATGGTTTGTTAAAAAATGCCTACACGAGGAAAAATCTAGTCAGGTTAAAATACTCACATTATTCTCCGAAATTACCGAAACTTCTCAAAAATATCATTGCCGTTCTCTTTTTCATAGTGCTAGAGACATAAACCAGGTAATAAATTCAGCCGATGACTATTATTTTTGTTGATAATAGAAGATATTGTTCAACATCAACATCCTCCGTAACCGTAACGCAACCATCTCTGCCAGAGGAACGAAGCAAAATGAAATTGAAAATAAATTCAGCTTTTACACTACTGACTACCTCTATCGAGAGCTGTGAAAACTATTGAGTGACATTGGAAGATTGAAGTGAGACACTAGACAGACATATGACACAACTCACCACTTCCAAAGATCGTTAATGTCGATACAACGTTGCCAAACTTTTTCATATCTCCTTCTCACTTCCTACGTCCTCATGCATCCGAATTTTGTATTTTTCGTCCGAAATTATATCAAATTTCTCAAATTTTCTATGGTTTTTGACAATTTTAACAGAAATTCGAAGAAAACATCCGAAGTTCGAATGCATGAGGATACATTTTTCCATCGAGTTTTCAAAATTCGAAATTTCACGTAAGGGTTTGCTATCAAACAAATGTGAAAACGTTTCAAATAGATCGATAGTTGATCAAACCGGTTAAATCGGATTGCGCGTCGATGAATTAAAAAACTCGCCCTATGGTGTAATTAGGCATTCCAAATACTTGTCAAAAATGTCAAATTAATTAGGCATTCCAGATACTTGTCAAAAATGTCAAATAAATCGAAATGAACCAATACGGCGGCATCTGCCCCCCAGGAACTTTCGTTTGTTTTCTTTTTTATAAGTGTGTGATTGGTTAAAACTGGGATTTGCCCCCCAGACATAACCTGATCTGGAATGCCTAATTTAAATGAACCAATACGGCGGTATCTGCCCCTAGGAACTTTCGTTTGTTTTCTTTTTTATAAGTGTGTGATTGGTTAAAACTGGTATTTGCCCCCCAGACATAACCTGATCTGGAATGCCAAATAGCTATTTCAATTCGGGCTGTGCCATACACCGCGGGCATATCTGACAGACGACAGTAAATGACAGTTGTCAATCCAGCCTGCTGGACATACAAATCTGATTTGCCTATGCTGAGTGTGTGTTTATGTCATATTTTAAAATCTTTTTTCTCAATAAAGGCTCAATTTTGTGCGATTGTGAAATGTGGAAGTAATAGCGGCAGACATAATGTTTCATTCCATCGATTCCCTTCTATTTTCGACAATAGAAAAAAGATCAATCCTCTTGCTGAAAAGAGATGTGAATTGTGGATTCAGGCAACTAGAAGAGCAGATTTACCTTCTTATGAGTTGAAATGGGCAACGGTGCGTTCAAAATATTTTGTAAGAGATATTTTCAAAGAATCTAGGAAACATAATTTTATTTAATTTTTTCATTTCAGACAAGCCAAGTGCACTCAAAGATATTGACAATATAGACTGGGGTAATACTTCGGTCGCTATGAGCACCCATTTTTCCAAAAATTTTTTTGTGGAACTTACGTAACTCGGTCTCTTCTACAAAAAATGTAAATGAAATAATCGGCGGTCTCTTATATTTTCGGAGATACAGGGCCTTTTTGGTGTAAAACTTCACAATTTTCCACATCAAATTTCTGTTGTTTGAACACACAAAATTCCTCCTTCTTCACTCGTTTTCAACATTTTTAAGCAGAAAAAAACATTATTTTCTCAAAAAATCCAACTTTCTCCAAAAGTCAACATTAATGCATTCAGTTCTCAACAATAACAATGAGAGCGGCAACACTGCAAATACATCACTTTCGACTGTCATTGCACTATGACATTACAACAAATTGGTTATGGTTTGAAAATAATTGCATTTTTTTGGAAAACTAATGGTTTTTTATGCTTGAAAATGTTAAAAACGAGTAAATAAGAGGGTGTGTGGTGTTTGATCAGAAGAAGGAGGAATTTTGTGTGCTCAAACAACAGAAATTTGATGTGGAAAATTGTGAAGTTTTACACCAAAAAGGCCCTGTATCTCCGAAAATATAAGAGACCGCCGATTATTTCATTTACATTTTTTGTAGAGGAGACCGAGTTACGTAAGTTCCACAAAAAAAAATTTCGAAAAAAAGGTGCTCACAGCAACCGAAGTATTACCTAGACTGGGTACCGAATCAATTCTTGGCTACAAAACAAATATCAATGCAGTTCAAAGCATTCAGAGATTGTACCGTAGGGAGCAGCGTGATAAAAATGACATCGCAAATATTCCAGTTGATATGGATAAAATTGATGATGATTCTTTGTGTGAAAGATCCAGCTGTTCAAAACTCGAATACCTATTATTGATGAGCAAAATCAAACTCTGAATGATATAAATTAACCAGTTGAAGTAGTGGAACATGCACAAAACTCTGGTGAACACCTATGTCCCGATATTGATTTCGAGTTGCAGAATTGTTATCGTGAAATCCATCATCTCCGGGAAACTTTGCAGACTTAATCGTTGGGAAGTTTAAAGCATAACTCATCTATATGCCTTTTTTTATACAGGATTACCATATGAAAGGATGGTTGTGGTTTATAATTTTGTAGAGCCTTATATAACATATCCTAAATCTGTTCTTTCAAAATTATTATTTATTAAAGTACATTTTCAGTATTTTTGTCACAAGCTTCATTTCAATCCTTCTAATCCATTTAGATATAAACATATTGTATGAATCCAAACTTTTATAGTCTTGAAGTCTTCTGTGCATGCACTCTCATATACAAAATAGTTTATAATGTCATACAACATGTCACTTCAGGAAAGTATTTCACAGCATTACTACAATCCCCAAATTTCAATAAATAAGGATCACATCCCTTACTTTCCTTCAGTTTTTCTAAATATCTCTTCTGGATATCCATAGACAAGGTGTTGAAATAATCACTTTTATCAGTCATTTCACATACAATTTCCTTGCAAGCAGCAAGAATAATGAACATAGATTGCAAAATTCATACATTTATATATGTCAGGTACACTGAGGGGATACCCAAAATTAGGGTAAACCCGTAATTTCTCCATAATTACGATAATAATCTCATTAAATTACCATTGTTGCTTATGGAAGTAGGGTTTGTTTGTCCAGCAGGCTGATTGACAGTTGTCTTGTGACGTCACATGCCCGCGGTGTATTGGTGAAACTAGTGCGCAATAATGTTTCGACTGATGAAAGATAAGCTGAATGTACCGCGTTCGGATATAATGCTCCATTACTGTGGACATACGCATTGTCATCAGTAGATTATCAGACCAATTCTGGTGTGAATTGAATAGGGAATTTTCAAATTTATAGATGAGTATTCAGATTAAACCGGTCATTCATCTGTTGCTCTATTGAACATAACGCTACAAGAGAAACTAGAAACCTGTCGGTTGTTTCACAAGAATCCATATCTCTGGTTACATCCTGCATAAAACTATCAACTCGAGAGGATCGAGTGCAACTATTCCAAAATCGTGTTTCAAATATTTCGAAATAGCAATTCGCGATAGAAAATAAGCGATACGCCCCCTATCGACTTTTGCGAGAACACTCAATGGTTAGATCGCCATACTCTAGTTTGCATATTTATATGAGGCTGTTGTGTTGACTTTTCAGTCATTTTGGATTTTTATGATTTTTGTGTGTGTTTGAGCTTTATTAGCGATTGTTGAGATTTTCAAGAAATTTGGAAATATTCCTGTGAAATAGTTGGAAGGTTTGCTGCTTTCATTGATTGTAAGCATTTACTTTCTATTGCTTTCTGGTTCTGGATATAAACGTGATAATCTTTGACACAATCTCTACGGTATGGGTGATAATGTATAATTCAGTGTGTAATGCATAATTCTAATAAGGGAGAATCACACACACCACCATCTGAAAACTGCCAATAAAGTATCAAACTTCATTTTTGCTCAAGTACATTGAATAAACTTTATATTTACTTGATCGAAGTAAATTTTTCCAGCTGATTATTTCAGGTGTGCATTAATCATTAAATTATGCAATATTCTTCAGTCAGCCCGGAAACATCTGGAAACAACCTCGAGTCTTTCGAATTTTACTATGTTTTGATAATAAAAAAAAACCTTTGGATTTGTTCAATTAAATGTTCTTTAAGTATTCAACTGTCGATTGAGTCACGCCTCACACAGAAATTAATGAGAAATTTCACGAACAAAAAGAACACGAGAATTTCGAAGCTCCATATATACACATGCCAATGTAAATATGACAATCTAACCATGGACAGTTCCGCATTTCTCCGCGCTAGCGCTGCGATCTTATTTTCTATCGCGAATAAGACAAGTTTTTTTTAGATAAAGAAATATTTTCACTAAATCAACTTGCATATTCAAAAAAGAAATCTGTAGAAACTGCATTTATTTATTTTAGTAACACTTTAAAAGATGCAATGGTGGCAGGTGAGCTTGTCTATACAGTGTGGTCCAACGAAAACTTGACTCCTCAATTTTCCGACGTTAACATGGAAACGTGGGAAATCACTCGGACCCGTCAATTTATGATTGGAGGGGGAACAACATTTCCGCTTTTTACATCTCCGTAACTTCACACACAACCCCTTGATTTTGAGTCGATGAGGGGTGTTGTGATAACTGATTGTGAAGATTTAATCGAGCACTATCTGGCCCTGAAATTTTGCCTCAAAATATCCATCGATAACGAAATAACAGGTAGAATAGTGAAAGAGGCAATGTGGAATTTATCTGGAGAATATTATTTTCATCAGACGCTTTTCAAAGGTATTTATAATTTATATTGTTACTTTTGTGTACAAACAAGTGACCATGTTTTTGACTTACCTCAGTCTATCGTGAATGTTGAAGAACGTTAAAAGTGTGTCGAAGCGATTGTAAATTAGTAGTAGTATTAAAATGGTGTATTCCGTAGAATAAAGGGTGGAAATGATAAAATCATATTCGAAAGATAACGACTTTGCGCGAACAACAGCGGCTTTATTTAACGAACGACATCCTGGAAAAAATGTGTCTGCTGTACGTTGTGCAACTGGTTGCCAAATTTGACGCTACTGGTTCAGTCGGAAACGAAAAGCGGGGACATGAAAGGGACGAAGCGGGGAAGTAGCTGTCTTAGGTCATGTGTTGCTACATGACCCTCAGTACTAGGGAATTGTTCCATGTATCTGGTGTTTCATGCACATCAATCATGAGAATTCTTGACATAAATTCCATCCTTATGAGATATGATTGGTGCAGGAACTGAATGAGGATGATCCCGATCGTAGACTGCTGTTCTGTGAAGTGGTAAATGATCAACGGTAATCAAAACTACATGTCGGTATTGGTCAGATGAAAATCCAAGATTATTTCGTGAAGTGCATACTCAGCATCTCCAAAAATTAAATGTTTGGGAGGGCATTTATGGACATCACATAATCGGCCCTTTGTTTTTATGCGGTTATCTCACTGGCCAATTTTTTTTAGATCAATTGGAGAACGTTATTCATCTAGCCCTCGTGCAAGTATTGGAGAATGACGAAGACCATCAAATGATCATGTTCCAACAAGATGGCGCACTACCTGTTCCCACCTGTTCAACCTGTGAGTCAGTTCTTAGATGACCATTTTCCTCACGCCTTGATTGGAAGAAGGGGACACATTGAGTGACCACCCAGATCACTTGATCTGGCTCACCTGGACATTTTTCTATGGGGTCACCTGAAATCCAAGATACTCGCTACCTAGCCTGAGTCACTGGATGATTTGCGACATCGGATCATTAATGAATACAGTCAAATTACACCAGAAATATTGAGTTAATGTACGTAAATGTTTTCGGCAAAATTTATATTATTGCATGGAAGTGAATGGTGCCTATTTCGAGCATTTAATGAACTAATCACAAAAGTACGTACTTTTTCACTATTTTACCTGTCATTTCGTTATCGATGGAACGAACTTGTGAAGCGCAATTTCAGGATCAGATAGTACACGAGAAGATCTTCAAAATGAGGTACAGAAATACCCCTCATCCCTATTCAAAATTAAGGGGTCGGAGTAACGGAGATGACAAGAGCGGAAAAGTCGTTCCCCTTCGAATCAGAAATTGACGTATACGAGCGATTTTCCACATGTTCATTGTAAAGCCGGAAAATCGAGGTGTTAAGTTCTGTGGACTACACTGTATCTATCAATACAGACTGACGTCATAAATATACAAATTCTAGGAACCAAATGCTGTTATATAAATTATAAGATATGTTCAATGTCCATATTATTTATTAAATTGATTAACCTCATTGCCTCTGGGGTGAATTCAAACTATGCGTTTTCAACGTTTACTGAGCTCGGATGTGTTGAACTTTTCCGAACTTTTGTTTGAACTTAGCAATAGGTGTCTTATTTGCTTGTTTTCATTGGTAACGCTGTTATTTCATTGGATAGCTGACTATAGAGCCAATTCACACGAATTCGTTTCATTTCAATTTGACAAGTGTCAGTTGTCAGCCAAGGATAACGAAAACCCGACCCTTTGGTTATCCGGTTAGGAACAGGGCAAAAACGGCCATAACCGGGCACAAGTAAATATCAGATACGTGTATCCTACTATAGTGACATCTTATGCCAGGAAGATTGAACAGTATATTCACTATTAGAGGAACTTGAAAATGTAATTTTTAGATTCCACCAGTAGCGGAACTGGAGTTTGGAATATGTATGCAGCATAAACGTAACTTCAAATAAACTACGCAAAAGTTGGTGCCTCGTTTGCTATTTGTTTTTTGAAGTCAATTTTCAAATTAGAATATAAACAAAGGCGGTAAAAATGATGAGGTTAAAACCGGTGGGTTTTTCACTGTAGTTTTAATTTGTTACAACTTCCGGTTTTATACGGGTTGGATTTAACCGTGCTGTCAGCTAATAATCCACGAACGACTAAGAAGCTTTCAAGGCGGTAGAGTGTTCTCACGGGAATGGGAATGTCATCAGAAAAATGATGAGGTTAAAACCGGTGGGTTTTTCACTGTAGTTTTAATTTGTTACAATTTCCGGTTTTATACGGGTTGGTTTTAACCGTGCTGTCAGCTAATAATCCACGAACGACTAAGAAGCGTTCAAGTTTTAGTGAATCAACTGGTTCTGGGACTATCGGTAAAGTTCTGGATTATTTTATTGAGCAACTAGTTCTGCTTTAAACTGTGATTGTCCAAAAACCATGCCCAAAATTGAGTTAACAAATCTGTAGATACACTCATCGACACCATTGTCATAACACAGTGAACAGTTTCCCTCTCACTCGTACCGTCATACATATATATTAACCAGTCTATCAGCTAGTTTTCAACAGAGATTCGAGAAGATGAGATGCAATCCCAGAGTGATTCCACTTGTGTTTACTTTTCTACAATTACAAGCATTCATATTGTCATAGTTCGCATAGAAAAATTAATAGCTAGCATTCAAGAGAAGCCTACATTGTTGGGTAGATACAAAATACAACACAAAGATGAAAATACTGAAAAAAAATTGAGGACGGAAGTTGGAGAAGTGTTTTTCATAAGTGGACAAAATTTTATGGGAAGTATAGGAAAGAAAGGCAAGATAATCTTCTTCGTGCGTCACACAGTACACAATATTTACATAAAAAGGCATCAATTGTAGTATATTTTTATTAAAACTATGTGACTTCATTTCCTCGCTGCCGAGGAGGCGCTGTCGATTATTTTTTCAAATAGGAAGGGGGGTTTGTCCTGTTTGATAGATCTTTAAATTCTCAATCTATTCTGAGATATAACCGGTTATAATTTCAATGGAAATTCAATTCAAAAATCACTTTAATTCATTTCAATGAACTCATTAAGCTTCGTGGTATGGGCTTATGCCTAGCATAAATAAAAATTTAAACAAAAGTCAAGATTGGAGTCAAGAGAAAAACCATTGTAGGATTCAATTAATTTTTTCCCGAAGTTTTAATTAAACACTCTTACTCGCCCAGAAAGCAGAGCCCTATGCGGTGAAGGGTCAGCTAATTATCTTGGGTGTTGCGCGCTATGGTCTTCTTGTTGATTTTTTAGTAGCCCTTTTCATTTTATTTATTCATTTATTTACGAGAGATAACCCATCACAGTAAAATAACAAACAAATATGTATCGACTAATACGAATTAAATACATACACAAAATTAAAAAACATTTTAAAAAATAGTATCAGTATTATGTTGATTGATTACAGTAAGATTAAAATCTATAAAAACTTCATAGTCTATAATAATTTATTAAGGAGGTTTCTCAATTCTCATCCGACCGTCTATGGAAAGTTTAGATTTGCGTTTGCATTTCATTTTTTACTTCAACTCTAAGGAAACCCAAGCGACCAATAGAGCAACTTATTCGATCGGTGTAGGTAATTGATTAAGATTTCTCACCTAGGCAACCAACAATTTTCCAACCTTTGGATTGAACTCTCAGTGAAAAAGCCTCATCAAATACATGACAGCATTGTAGACCGCTTTGCCACCACCGACTTAAAACAGGTAAGGACCTATTTTCAGAATGTAACTAGTTGAAATAGGAAATGCGCTACCGTAAAATCAGTAAGACACACAGAGCACTTTGGCATCCAATATGATTAGCCGATCCTTGCATACACGAGGCTCTACCTTCTGAGCGCACTCCTGAGAGTGTTTACTACTATGTAAAACTAATGTAAAAAAATTGAGGACGGAAGTTGGAGAAGTGTTTTTCATAAGTGGACAAAATTTTATGGGAAGTATAGGAAAGAAAGGCAAGATAATCTTCTTCGTGCGTCACACAGTACACAATATTTACATAAAAAGGCATCAATTGTAGTATATTTTTATTAAAACTATGTGACTTCATTTCCTCGCTGCCGAGGAGGCGCTGTCGATTATTTTTTCAAATAGGAAGGGGGGTTTGTCCTGTTTGATAGATCTTTAAATTCTCAATCTATTCTGAGATATAACCGGTTATAATTTCAATGGAAATTCAATTCAAAAATCACTTTAATTCATTTCAATGAACTCATTAAGCTTCGTGGTATGGGCTTATGCCTAGCATAAATAAAAATTTAAACAAAAGTCAAGATTGGAGTCAAGAGAAAAACCATTGTAGGATTCAATTAATTTTTTCCCGAAGTTTTAATTAAACACTCTTACTCGCCCAGAAAGCAGAGCCCTAAAATTATATTTTTATATTTATATTTTATATAAAATTATATTCATTTGTTAACAAAAAATGGAAGACTCACCTTAGCTCTGACGTTCTCAAATGATGCGGGGTTGACGAGGGAAAAACAAATAAGAAACACATCTGTTTGGGGGTAGGAAAGGGGTCGTAACCTATCATAATCCTCCTGTCCTGCTGTATCCCAGAGACCCAAGTTGATTGGTTTACCATCGACCATTACATTGGCTGAGTAGTTGTCGAAAACGGTAGGGATATATTCGCCTGGGAAGGCATTTGTGGTGTAACTGATCAACAGACATGTTTTACCAACAGCACTGAAATAAAAGGTATATAAGTTTCAATCAATCAATCAATCAATTTTTATTCAAATAGGAAATCCTAATATACAAATTCGTTAGACAAATCGATTACAATACATTCATTTATACACATATACCTAAATACCCAACTTAACCTATCCCAATTAATAACACACACCATTCATTATCTTCCCCACCATTTTCTAATATCATATGAATACAATAATACAAATAGCGAAAATTATCTTTAATTATTTGCCTACTTTATATTCAAGCAGCATTGATTTGAACGAATTGAGTGTTGAACAATCTTTAATGTAATTTGAAAGTTCGTTATATTTCATAAGTCCAAGGTGAAATAAAGACTTGGTGGTTTTAGCATAATTAGTTCTCATAACATAAAAATCTCTATTGTTCCTAGTAGCATAGTTGTGTATTTGGCGACAAAATATAATATATTCTTCAAAGTAATCAGGACTAAATAATGCAATATTATAAAGATAAATATCATTGAAAAATAGAACAGTCTATTCTTTACAGATAACCAATTCAGTACATTCAGCATCAGTTGAGTAGGTGTATATCTGTTACATTTGAGAATGATACGCATACCTCTATTCTGAAGTTTTTGGAGAGTAGCAATTTTTTATTACTCATTAAATATAGCAAGCTAACACAGTATCCAAAATGCGGTTGGATGGTTCTATAAACTTGTACACTTAAATGAGATGTGATTCTAGACAGAAAAAAGAGTTTTTTACTGATTTTTTTGCAGCATAATTTAAATGATCATTTGATGACATCGTATTACCAATCATGAATCCTAGGTATTTCATCTCTGTCACTATTTCAATTTTTATTATTATTAGGTAGTCTATTAAATGAAAATGTATCACCAACACGTTGTGCAAAAAAAGGCAGAATATGCCTCTTTTCCAAATGAAAGGAGAGTGCCGCGGTTTTACTTCAGATTCGTGTTCAGCGGTTAAAATTATGCAAGTTGGTACAAATAATTTTTCAAAGAATGTAGGCTTTTACGGCCGGTGTTGATACATCGCAAGTTTTTCGGGCTGGAGGGCCGTGTCCTGGAATTTTGAGTTCCGGAGCTTACAGCTACATCTGCGGAAGCCATCTTCAGCGGCGTGGTCTTAGTTGAACTCCTTCCTGTGACTCTACTATGACTAATGGCAAATCTGGAGGTCCTTTGTTAATATCTTGTGGTCGGACCCTGTTCTCTCGTACGTCGGATTCTATACTTCCGTCTGGCTTTTTCGTCAATGTCTTTACAACGGAATGGCAAATTTTGTTTGAGGTCAGTCCCTCTTCCTTCCTGTTGACGTTATTTATCCCTATGTTCATATATCTCAATTACTTCTCGGTATAAGCGAGTGGAAAAATTTGGCAACTTCATGATAAAGTTGTTTAATAATACTACAGAACCCATACATCCTGCAGAGAGGTTGGCTATTACTCTGTGTTAAATATATAAACTATAAATATATAAACTATATTTCATTTTCTGGTATATATACTTATCAATGTATTTTATTCAATATGCATTTTAGATATTAAGGTTCCGAGAATACAATGACGTCCATGTCCTATGCATACCTTATAGGTAAATCTACAGTATCACAAATTATATTTTAAACATGCAATGTGATATGGGAGACATTCCATAAGCTATACTGATACCGGAATTGTTTGTCTTTGAATTACAATAACCCTAGGATAGATACTGACTGATTGATGTTGCGATAACACAAATGACAGCAGAGCAGACAATTCGCGTTTCGTAAAATTGTGCTGTACAAGCATGAACGGTTAATTTTCAATGTGCGAGTTGCAATAAAAATGCGAATATTCGGACAAGTATATGTACCTACTACCCTTTAAACCTTTACAAATTCATCCACCATAAGAAATACTTTCCAACAATAATCAATGGGGTGCTGAAGATTTCTAAGGTCCAAATACGGCACTCATTCATTCGGAAGTTATGGCCCTTCAAAATTCAGAAAAATGTTATACTTATTCCACTTTTTTGTATAATTTAACAATGATAACACAGTAATTTTTTATGAAGAGGTTTTTTTTGCACTCCATTCCGCCTTGTTTGATTATAAATTTTCAAGTCTTTCATATTGAAAAATCGAAATATTTGCTGAAAAATAACATCAAAGAGGGCGAGATAAGGTATAAGGGTTACAAGTTAATGAAAAACAAGTGTTTCATGGGTTTCATAGTAAAAAAGGTGGAATATGCAATTCTCCAAATTTTGAATGGCCATTAAGACTTCTAAACCTGTTATAAATGTTCCTTTACCATATTGGTATATGCAACCAAATTATCCAAAAATACCTAATTGATCTGTTATTGGACTTATCAATACCATTTCCCGCTTTTAGAGAAAGTGGCTGATAAATGTACAGAATATCTGAATTATTTGATTTGGAGTACTGTTTCTAGCCATTCAGTTATCAATATTTTATTATAACTATTTTTTACTTTTTTATTATTATTACTATTATCATTGTGAATGATATTCACAATCACATAACTTGTCTTATAGTGGAGAGTTCGGTAATTTTGCATACAGGGTGTTATTCAAGTATGTAGCCAAATTCAAAGGGGTGGTTTTTTGAGTAATTCTAAGACGAAAAGTTCATATAAATATAGGTCCGGTAATGCTTCTTTTCAGGATACAGGGTGTCAACATTTGTAAATGAAGTAATCATTTCCCAAACATCTAATACCCATCCTTCACCTGATTTAGTTGGAATTTGGCAGTGTTATTTGGGTTGGTGAAGGTCTAATTCACCTCCAACTAGATCGAATTAACCATGAATTAAACATGATGATTTCAATCTAGGTAGGGCTGAATTAGTTTCTCACTACCCAAAATAACATTGACAAATTGAAACTGAATCAGCTAAAGAATTATCAAGATATTTGGTAACTAGATACCTATTTCTTTTATGAATGTTGACAGCCTGTACCTTGAAAACGACGCATTTTTTAAATGAACTTTTCGTCATAGAATTACTCAAAGAATAACACCTTCCAGTTTGGCCACATACTTGAATAGCACTCTATATAGTCATAACACCTCAATAATATACCTACTCAATAGTAATTTACACAGTTACTAAAACAACTGTTGAATACAGTGAAAAGGATCATTTGAAATAAAAAACAGTTCGGAAAAGAAAGAATGTGCTCAGTTACCACTGATACAATAATCACATTATTAAATAAAATATATGAAAATAAAAATTAATCTAGCCATCTCTATCTTTGGCAGAGCTACAAGTAGCAATAGTAAAAACTGAAAACTTATCATAGAAATACTTCCTGCCCTTTGTCCTTGTCACGCTCATGCATAAATTGCATTCATCTAAAAACGTAGGCGTTCAATCATTTTCATAATCGAAAAACAAATGAGTGTAGGAAGATATTGTCTTGGCATAATTACAAAAAAGAAGGCTTAAAATACGTACCCGTCACCCACCACCACACATTTGATAGCTTGCATATCGTATTTTGATAACGATTGTGTATCAGTCACGAATAAATTAATTGAACTATTCGGATTGGGTGTGTGTGTGTGTGTATGTGTCAAACGCAAGGCCACCTTTTCACCAAATCACTGAAATTGACTGATTTCATCCAAAAAACTTTTCACGCATCGCCTTTTTCTAAACACCTTGCAGAAGTTATTTTTGAAACAATTATAATTTGTTGGCTATTATCAATAGATCAAACTCGACCACACGTAAATGAAGGAATAGTGATGAAAGAAGACAAATGACAGTTGCAGACAGACGACCGATGAATGGCGATGAAGTCAAAAAGTGAAAACTTGACAGCAAACTCGTATCAGTGTTGCCGGTTGTCTCATTGGTTTTTATACTCCTGTAAGCTTATTGGAATTTCAAATGATACGCTAGGTATATGGTGGCAGTTGACGAACTGAAGTTCTCAAGTTTCTCTGATTGATATTGATGGAAAAACTTCAATATAATAAATTTTTGAGACAAACAGCGTCCACTGAGAAATTTCCAAACATACCTAGGTTGTGTTCCAAAAGCTTACTCTCTTACCCAAAGTGTATCTCTCACTGAGCCGAAACTTACTCTGGGAATTATTTTACGCTCCAAAACTTGTCCGGTTTACCCCTGAGCTTACTCCACTAAACCCTGGCAAAAAGGAGGATATAAGAGTACTCTGACAGTTATTCTGTCACCACATACAGAGACATATTCTACCAAGAAACCATCCTGAATCTGATACCTAAGTCTAAACCTAGCAGACGATGATGTTCGCTTCAGCTTACCAGAGCTCTAGCTTGACGTTTGCTATTGAAATATGTATTGAATTGAAACAAATTGCAGAATAGCATTCAGAATATATCGAATAACTCAAATACTTGGGACTTGATGACTATAAGGTACACAATTATTGAAATGGACAGAGGAATGCAAGTCTCTAGCGATCCTATGAATCTAAAATAACTCAAATCATCTCATCATCGAAGCCTACTATCTCCTTATTGGTACCATAACTAGATATCTGAAAATAACTAACCATATCTGCCTTATTTTTATGGAGACATGTGCTAGATCATCTAGCTAGTGCATACCCAAACCATATTCACTTATACACTAAATGATTGTTATTTTTTGAAAAATCAATTTCAAGACTCCTCTCGTGTAATTCATTTCTCCCTTTGAGCAAAGAGGATGAATCGCAATCCACAACTACCCAAAAAAACGAATATATTCGTTAAGATGTTTGCTGGAAATTCTACTTCGGACCCATCGGGAAATGAACCTCGGAATGTCACACCTGTCGATAGCCATATGCCGAAATGATTTTTCACCAACAAAATATAAGAAGTGTTTCAATGAACCTGAGAACCTGAATATAAACAAAGGCTTGTAAATCAGATGGAATCTCAGCAACTGTTCTTGAAGCTTGAAGTGTGTACCTCCGGATTGACACTGGTTCCTTGCGAGTTGTTCAACCTTTCGTACAACTTGGGGGGTTTTCCTAAATGCTGGACAACAGCCAAATTTCAGCTAGTTCCTAAAAAATGGACCGATAACTTCACCTTGTAGACCATTGCTTTCTATCATTCCCAAAGTTATGGAAAAAGCAATCGATATGAAGCCCACGAAATATTTGGAGAAATCAGGAATAATTAATGATCGACAATACGGATGTCGTCATTAGAGATCAACCAGTGACTTACTGGCGTATGTTTCACATGTTTGGCAGCATTCCATCGAAAATTTGGGGAAACGTTAGCTGTTATACTTAACATGTCAGAAGCGTTTGACCTTTGATTGAGTTTGGCAGCGGATCTCCTTTCTAAACTACCATCTTATGGTTCACCTCCTGAATTGTGTGCTTTGCTGGAGAGTTTTTTGTCTGATATGTCTCTATATGTGGTTTTTGAAGGGGTATCATTTGATATTTTCTCAATAAATGCAGGTGTTCCACAGGGTTCTGTTGGGCACGGCCTAGCTCTTCAGGTTGACTGACAGTCATCTGACATATCTGAAGCTAAGCAGCACCGAGAGCGGTTAGGACTTGAATGAGTGACCTCATGCAGGAAAAAACCGCGTCGAAATCCCATACAACTGCATCAAAATAGGATATCACAGCTGGCAGGCAATATATCAGTGAGCATATGATATGCAGTCCTTCGTAGAGTTCGTCGCATTGGTAAGCCTCGTTCGCTATCAACAAAAATGAGGCATTCGTTCGGGCTCACCCTGCCTGGTTTCCGTTCGTGCTCAGGTGAATTACGCGCCTTTACTTTAGATTACAACTATTGGACTGATCCTAAGGGCCGCTTTACAGTTCGCAAGTCTTGAAGGTATTGCAGCAATTTTTCTTGCGCACATGCGCTGTAGGAACTCTTCGAACAGCTGTCGCAATGATAACTGCTGAAATTGGGTTCGGACCTATAATTTATAGCCGAAATACTCATTCTGGTGCCATTCTGGATTCTGGTGATATTTTGGTTACTTTTGTTAGTGCAAACTCCATTATCATTAGATAATCACATGCAATGGATTGCCGCCGGGCCACCGTGCTGGGTAATCGCACGTTAAAAGGTAAGGCCTCGTTGATCCATTGCTCGCACAAGTTTCGACTTCTGAGGGTTGACGTTTGTCAGCTGGTTAACGGAACGAACAATTTCAGAACAACAACAAAAAATTAATATTGCGAACTTTAAAGCGGGTGTTAGAGAGGATTGCGGAATGAGCGAGATAGAATACTTCAAGTATAACCTCTAAGAAGCGATTTCCTTCCTCAAAAAGAGATTGAGAAGGATAGCCTATAACTTCGAAGTGGTCGTCATCTTTACATTTTTTTTGAACTAACCGAAAGGTGAACAACAAAAATAAATTCTATTGAGTCTTATGAGTGTTGGATTCAAAATTATTATTTTGGAAATATAAATAACTCAATACACTTTAGAAGTGCAAAGAGTGGAATAGATGTGCAGGATTGTTGTGGTTCACAAACAAACCAAAATGCAGCAAATTCATTGAAGTATTCCTACAAAATAGGAGAAAAATGTGCTCGGTACCCCAGTGCTCATCATATAATACTAGTACTTACATAAATTCCCTATTAACGACAGAAAGCTATGCTTAAGGTGGAAAAATACAACATACATTGAAAATTTGTGAACCAATAACTAAAAATATGTTTCTGAGTAGCCTCCACTGTCTAGAGCAGTGGTTCCCAACCAGTGGTCCGTGGACCACCAGTGGTCCGCAGAAGTCAAAATATGGTCCGCGAATGATTTCAAATTTAGCGGGCGTCATTTTTCATGAATTCAATATCGGAATATTTCGAGAAACATAATCTCATGTGGAATAAAATCGTTGCCCTCTGTACTGATGGTGCTCCTGCATTGTTGAGATCACGTTCCGGGTTGGCGACGTTAGTAAAACAGAAAAATCATAAGGTGATAACAACGCACTGTAACATACATCGCTAGGCGTTAGCTTCTAATACTCTTCCTAAATGCCTTACTGATACACTGAAAATGACCATAAAAGTTGTAAATGGTATCAACAGCAGCGCCCTAAATACACGCCTTTTTAAAAAATTATTCACTGAAATGGACTCAGACCATGAAGCACTTCTCTTCCACACAGAATTTCGATGGCTATCGAAAGGTAATATGTTGGGAAGATTATATGAACTGAGAGCAGAGGTTGAGATTTTTCTGGTTGACAAAAAAATGAATGATTTGTTAAAACAGTTTACTAATCCGGCATGTCAAATTAATTTGACTCATCCTGTGGATATTTTCACACACTTAAATCGAATATACAACTGCAAGGTTCCGGAAATAAACAATTAGAAAACGCCGCAAATATATTTTATATTTTTGAAGAAACTTCGCGCTTTCATTTGCAAACTTCAGTTGTGGTTAGGTAAAAGTGAAGAAAATAATTATTCTGAGTTTGCGACGTTAAAAGCACTTGTGGAAGAAATACAGTATGACACTATTAAAGCAAATATACAAGAAAATATCAGAAGTCATTTACAAATGTTGATGGATGAATTCAATCGTTACTTCCCAGAATATACCGAAGAAACTGAAGTTGATCAAAAACTGATTCGTAACCCTTTGTACAGTAACTTATTTATGTGAACAAGGATTTTCTGCTTTATTGGTAATAAAGAACAAGGCGAGGAATCGTTTGAAAATAAGTGATGATTTGCGTGTAGCTTTGAGCAACTCGTGAAGAAGATGAAAACTCAGAAATCACTTCAATACAAAATCACACAGAAGTTTATCCTAAATATATTATTATTATTTCTTGTTTTGTAATATCCTATTAAGTTGCTAATTAAAGTTACGGTTTGATTATTACAGTTTATCTTTATTACCTACAATGTACCTATGTATATACCACTATGTAAATCATTCATAGTGGTCCCTGCTAACAAGAATAATATAAAAGTGGTCCCGGACTAAGAAAAGGTTGGGAACCCCTGGTCTAGAGGATGCTGAAATGAATGAATGAAAGGAACACAATTATAGGGAATTTAGCCAGCATTCTAAACGAATAATATAGGTTGTTGATCAGTCAGCGTCCAAAAGTAAAAGTAGGCATGTGTCACCACTTAGACCCCTTTAGATCCCTACACCAGGGTTTCTAGACATCTTAGCCCTAAGAGAAGGAAGACAGCAGAATAAGAAAGATGGAATACTCTAAGTATAACCCAACTAAGCGCTTTCCTTTCATGTAACAGAGAAAAAGAGGTTATTATTCAAGAGAGATTTAAGTATGAACTTGTAATTATGGCCTTCACAATATTTGTTCAATGTCATTTCTCTCTCTAATGTATTCCGCATCATTCTATGTGAAAAAACTGTCATAATGGCCAGCATCAGTTGTAATGTCTATGGTTTAATCGAATGAGTTAACTGTTTTCTGCTCTTTTTATAAATTCCATTGGATGCTTTTTGCTTTCTCTATATTGGCAACACCGACTGGCAATGGTAAATGACGAATTGACAATAATGACAATGACAAATGAAAATGTAAACATTTGTAGCAGTAGCTCCATACAAGATTCTAGTTTTCGGTGTTAAAGATTATTCAAGTTGTTGAAAATAAGAAAGGAAACAATGAATGTTATTGCAGCCATAAAGGCTTATGTCGTTAAAATGACAGAAGAGAGCGAGCCTGGTATGAAGGTATTGCTGATGGACAAAGAAACGACAAGTGTTATAAGCATGGTATATGGTCAATCGGAAATTCAACAAAAAGAAGTTTTCCTATTGGAAAGAATTGACTCTCCAAATTACTCAAGTTCTACTGGACTGCGTTACCTCAAATGCTTGGTATTCCTTAGGCCAACCCAAAAAAATATCACTGCTTTGTGCAATGAACTGCGAAACCCAAAGTATGGAGCTTATTACATATATTTTTCTAATATCGTAGCCAAAGCTGATATAAAAATTCTTGCTGAACACGATGAACAAGAAGTTGTGAAAGAGGTTCAAGAGTTTTATATGGATTACCTAGCTGTTAATCCACACCTTTTTTCCATTGGTTTGCCTACATGCATGCTCTCATTGAAATGGAATCCCACAGCTTTGCTGAGAACTGCACAAGGAATAATATCTGTTTTACTTTCTTTGAAAAAATCTCCCACAATTCGCTTTCAAGGGAATTCTGGTGTATGTAAAGATCTTGCCATGAGAATTGATGAAATAATGAGTAAGGAATCTTCTCTCTTTGCCTTTGGTCAAAGTAGCCCATCCTTATTATTGATCTTAGATCGTAGAGATGATCCTATTACTCCTTTATTAAACCAGTGGACATATCAAGCAATGGTACATGAGTTGTTAACAATAAGTAACAACAGAGTGAACTTGTCAAAGGTACCAGGAGTTCCAAAAGAGCTCTCTGAAGTTGTATTATCAGTTGAGCAGGATACATTCTATGCTAAAAACATCTTCCTAAACTATGGTGAAATTGGCACAAATATCAAACAGCTCATGGATCAGTTCCAAGCAAAAGCTAAAAGCCACCAAAAAATTGAGAGTATTGCTGATATGAAAAATTTTGTGGAAGCTTACCCGCAATTCAAGAAATTATCAGGAAATGTTACCAAACACGTCACAGTTATTGGTGAACTGAGTTCAATGGTGAACAGGTACCATTTACTGGATGTTTCAGAAACAGAACAGGAAATATCTTCTCGAAATGATCATTCGTCACACCTACAAAATGTTAAGAAATTATTAGTTAGTGACAAAGTTAGGGATACTGATGCTGCAAAACTTGTTATGTTGTATGCACTTCGATATCAAGGTCATAGTAATAATGATGTAACAGGTCTCATAGATTTATTGAAAAAACGAAACATTTCAGAAAGATTGATGAAGAACATCATCAACCTTCTAGAGTATGCTGGCTCCCACGATAGACAAACTGATCTTTATGACCCCGAGAATGCAGTAAAAATAACGAAGAGATTTATTAAAGGTCTGAGTGGAGTGGATAATGTTTACACTCAGCATAAGCCTTTGCTCCGTGAAACTCTGGAAGACATTGTTAAAGGTCGTTTGAGAGACAATGTTTATCCAGTTGTTGGTAATCACAGTAACAGTGTAAGACAACAAGACATAATTGTCTTCATTGTTGGGGGTGCTACTTATGAAGAATCACTGACTGTTCACTCATTCAATAAAAATTATGCTAGTTTGAATTTCCTATTGGGAGGTACTACTATACATAATTCTTCCAGTTTTCTAGATGAAGTTGAACAAGCTATGAAAGATATACCTAGGAAACATACTAGAACCATAAGAAATATACGGTTTGATTGATGGAACAGAATCAATTCAAAATATTGAGCATTAATCTACAACTTTGTGTGGTTAGGTTCTACATACCAAAATATATAAGATTGATAATTGAAACTTATTTTCAATATTTCTATTCATTGTATTTATTCCGAAGAATATTAGATTTTCTTGTGAATATTACCAGTTCATTCCCATGTAAATTTTTTAATTTATGTTAAAGTATTTATTTTTATATATTGTTGATAATTATATTTATTGTATCTGCCATCTGGCATTATTTAACAACCTTTGTTTGAAAGTCATTATTTTGTGGTGGATAAATTCTTCTTAGTTTTTTTGGGTTCTTAACTCTTAATTTTTCAGATTGTGGTAAGTTCAGGACCCAAAAAAATCAACAACCCTTTTACCAATGGCCATAGACATTAGTCCATGACCAGTTGCATACTCTGCAATCTATTTCACAGTGGATATTTTTAAAGTGGGCAAATGTAATGAATGGTTTTGTTGAACTGAAGATATGTATGTACATATTCCATTCAAAAAACTGGATTCGTTTTACACCTAGATGAGGCCGGAAAGTTGTTCCTAAGTATTTTCGTTGAATTGAGTTTCTGATAGTGAGCGATAGGGGGGCTAGAGAAAGTTGAATTTCGTATGTAATATTTGGTACTAAAAAGGTACGTGCATATACTTACAGGGCAATTTTGAAATGAAATTATTGTAATGGAATTTGAAAAGTCGAAAGTTTATTGTATCTTGATGGTCGAGTATATTTTTTGTTAATAATTTTATGGTTAATGATTCTTTAGTTTCAAATACCGCAGGTACGAGAATTTTATAGATGTCTATTTTTTTTCCAAATTCTAAAGATTAGTCTCAAAATCGCTAGAAATATTTTTATAATTTAGTTTGCAGAAAGGAAATAAGAAATTATTCAACTTTTTTTATTTGTCGATAGAAGGCATTGTGTGATATATTTAATATATTATGATGACACTGCACAAACATAATCATTTGTTTTGAAAAATAAGGCTCTTCTGGAGCCTAATAGCGTTCCCCAAGTGTTCAAACACACGTGAAATGAATAGAACTTACCAAACACGATATCAGCTAGGAGTCCAATCAAATAAACTTCGTATTTTTGCCTACTCGAAAAGTAGCTCATTCACTTCCTATGTCACGAAGTTATTATAACCTTCCAAAAAATATATTTATTCACTAAATTTGCAACATAAAAATGTAATTATTTGTGATTTGAGGGATTTTCGAAAACAATCCAAGCAGGCCATTAAAAATTAAAAAAAAAATCCGTCCTGTAGTTCCCGATATTACATACAGCGAGGTCATTTCAGGCTCTGATCAGTTTATTTCACGCGATGGAATCGATGGCCGCCTAGCGCTGGCTCGCTCTCTCCAGCTCCCCCCTCCACATGGCACGTCGAACGATCCCCTGCTTTGTGCAGTCATCAAGGTATCGTTGCTTCATATAAATAAACAAAGGAAGGGGGAATTGAATAAAAAAGTGTTATCTCGGCTCCTAATTATCTTGGAACAAAACTCAGGTTGGCAAAATTCGTAGAAAAATCGCAGTTTTCCAATTCATTTTGTCGCATTTTGATACGACCATTTTCCTCCATTATTTTTAAGTTTGAAAAAGGTTGTTTTTTTTGACGCCATTTTTGAAGGTATCATATTGCAAAAATCGATTTTCCATAAATGACAGTTTGTAGTTCAACTTTTTGACTATCCAAATCCGTTTCGTTTATTGCTCTACGATTATCCGTAGGGCAAGAAGTAACAATCTAGTGGGACACTATTTTTAGTAACAAATGTGATTGGTGCTAACCTATCAACTGTTTTTCATCCAAATTGAAACTGTAGTTTCTACTAGTTGAGAGTTTCCCAAATTGACAGTTGCAACCAAGATGTTGCAACACCCCAATGCATTCTAACATTTTTTAATAAAATAATGGAAAAACGCCTTTTTTTAATTTCCGAGAGCAATAGTTTAGCAACAAATCAGAATATCGACATCGGGCTAGAGCTGATCGATAGATTTTTCAATTATCTACAACTTTCAATTCAACTTTTATTCGATCCGACCAATAGTTTTCATTACATAACCAAAAAAAAAAAAAAAAAATAATGATTTCCGGCATTCAACCGCTAATTTTTGCTAAACGCACGGACAGAATTTGCCGCAAACTTTAGGGGATAATAAAGGACACCTGTTTCTGCCGGAATCCACAGCTACTTTTCAGGTAGGCGAAAATCGTCATTTTTTTGGCTCTTGAACAGTTCATTTGATTGGATTATATCCAATAAAGCAAATTTAGTTGAATTTGAGTTTCCTAGTTTCACACGAATAATTCAAAGTTGGCAAGATTGAGAGAAATCCCCCAATTGCAGCTTTCTTTTTGGGAGTTTCAAGCCCCGGGGCAGCTAATTTTAGCTTTACCATTGGTTGAAAAATGACATGGGTCAAATTCCACCAATAGTGAAGCTAGAATTAAGAGCCCCGGGGCTTGAAACACTCAAAAAGAAAGCAGCAATAGACCCAAAGGGTGCACTTGACAGTCTTGACAAAAATGACCACCAACCACCAACATAACCTCAATAATTGACCTAAAATGATTTTAAACGGTCTCAAGAAATTTGAGAAAACAACTCAGATTTTTTTTTGCACCAAAGCAATACCAAGAAATAAATTATATAGTGATACAATCTTTTTGCCAAAATCAAATTTTCCTTTGAGGTTAGATAATAAGAAATTAGTGGAAAGGGACGAATATATTCATAATGCAAGTATATTGAAAATATTTCTGGTGAATGAGCTCCAGTTATTACATTTTCCAGGTAGCAGAATTAGAAAATCTCTATTCTTGGCAGAGGAGTCATTTATCAGAACCAGAATTTGTACTACATGATGGTCCCCCTTATGCAAATGGACAACCCCATATGGGGCATGCTATAAATAAGGCAATAATTCTATGAAAATCATAAGTCAAAGATTGACATAAGTATTATTACAGATTCTTAAAGATGCAATTTTGAGATACCAGATACTAAAAGGAAATAAGGTTCACTATGTGCCAGGTTGGGATTGCCATGGCTTACCTATCGAACTCAAGGCTACCACAAATTCGACTAATTTTGATGCTGTTGAAATCCGAACGAAAGGTAGCTATGATTTATATGTTGTCAAATTCTTTTTTCAATGCCTTCCTGTAATTAACCAATCATTAGTTTGCTGGAATTATAAAAAATTATTATTTTTGTGGAGAGAAGGAATTTTTGAAGGAGTAATTATTGCCTTTTTTTCTCCAAGTCAATTCAAGAAGGAAACAAGAATAACTTACAAAAATAAATCCTTATGATTCAATAAGGGCATTCAGATAAGTTCTTAACCCAGAGAAAGTTCCCAACTTTTGTCTTTGGCTTAAGAAGAGTCAAGTTATTTATGAGTTCAGTTGGCTTGCTTGAATTCGTCCTAAAACATAACTATGGGATTTTTCTACACGAATAGAGAGTAGTTTGCACAAAATCATTCATCAGTATAACATTTCATTCCAAAACCCAGACAAGCTAGTTTGGCTCAGAGTTGTTTTTTCAGATTGACTCTTTCTTCCTTTTTGTGAATGATTAAAAAATCCCCTTTTTGTGAATGATTAAAAAATGTATGAATGGTTTACACATCGACAGAGAGTGCTAATTATAAGATTCAACGTCTATCATAGAAGTTCTGTATTTTTTTTGCATCGACTTTGAGAAAAAAAAAGCCAGAAATTAGTGTGGATTTATGCAGACATTTGTTATGTGATAATTGGGGCTGCATAAACCTGCACTTACTTCCTCAAAACTTCCTTCTCTACAAAATATCATGTTTCCCAATATCAGTACAGAAGGTTTCTTTTCATGTGGATGTGTGTGTCATTATATGAAACTATGACTATAGCGGTGGCCAGTTAACCTTTCTCAAAAATTATATACCCCTGACATCACAATCGTTACATCTTTACTATCTTGACATTTCAGCTAGAAACTTTGCTGAAAAAACCATAGAAGTGCAGAAAAAGACTTTCAAATCCTGGGGTGTTTTGGGAGACTGGAGAAATTCATACACTACTCACACAGTTGATTATGTGAAAGTTCAACTTCGGCAGTTTTATAAATTATACGAAAAGAATTTAGTTTACAGGGACGTAAAACCTGTTTATTGGTCACCATCTTCTAGGTAGGTATATTACCACTTCATACTTTTCCAACAATCATTGGTTCTCATTTTTGTTTTCAGAACTGCCCTTGCAGAGGCTGAGTTGGAATATAATGAAAACCACAAAAGCCCCAGTGCCTACATTCGATTTGAGCTCAAGCAAGTTCCAAAATTAGAGTTTTCGAAAGATAAAAAGTAAGATGATCAAATATTTTTTTGGGTGAGTTTTTAATTTCATCGATGAGTAATCCTACCATACCGGTTTATTCAACTATTGGTTCATTTGAAACGTTTTAACTTTCTATTGGTTGGAGCAAACGATCAGAAATTTTTCTATGATTTTAAAGACACACTCTAACTTACACAAAAACTAACACCTTATCATTTGTATTAGGCTTTTCTGTGCCCAAATCCTAATATATATTTTTTTATTATTAAATTTGAAAATTCAATTAATAGTTTTTCTGAGAACTTTTTTGTATTTTCAAAATCGCTTTGTGAGTTTTAGAAACAGACCAATTCTCTATTTTGAACCCAAGTACAGGCTGCCTTTCAGAATGAGAACTACGCAAAATACAAATGAAACTCTTCTGATATATTTTTGTACAGGGATCCTGATCATAAAATTTCACGAATATTTCCAGAAAAATATCAAAATTTAGATTGAGACACTGGAATGTTACAAATGTTTGTTTGCGGTGGAAATGTGCCATTTTGCAAACTTTGAATAACATCTCTCAGGAATTTTGTATATTGGGTGACTCGGAACTGACTCACTCCCCTGTACCTTTGTATGGATTGTATGGATGTTTCAGATTCGGTACTTTGTGTCGAGAGTGTATGATTTAGAGCTAGTATGAAGAGATATATGACACTTTTGGTTTATTCAGAAGCGCTTCCAATTTTTATATTTCAGAAAGTTTTTTTTTAATTTCCTGTTTGGTATAGGATTACCTTTCCAATGATATATCATAATCATACTTCCAGTCCAAAATTTGCTGATATAATTGAGATTTTATTAAAAAAAAATTGTATTGTATAACGAGACATTTCCATGAAAATATGCCAAGGAAATTTGAACAATATCATGTTAGTAACACTAATTCGTTGCCAAATTGTTTATACAATAGTTTTCTAGCAGACTAACTATTTTTATTTAATTTTCCTCAATTTTTCAACATTAAGTCAGTAATTTCTTTTAAATGCTAACATAACATTTTTTGAAGTTGGTTAGAAACTCCAATGCATGTTGATGTTTTGTATTTCAATATGTATTTTTTAATAATAATAATAATTACATTTATTCATCCCAAGAAACAAAATAAAGAAAATCAAATTGTGAAAAAAGTTAGTCTGCTTTTTCTTCTCCAATTCGGTATAGAAATAAATCAAAACATCAAAGTTGTATCAATAAATAAGCAAACACTCTATCTGTCATCAATTAATAAACGACAATTATCCCTGGTTCAGTACTCAATATGGTTAGTAACGAAATAAAATAAACAGTTATTGATTTCATACATCGAGATTCAATATATTCTGACTGGATTTATATGGCGTTTTCTTTCATCAATGATTATTTTCACACAGGAGTATACATTTCTGTCTAATGAAAAATAAACTTCTTTGTTATTATTTCCCTCCTTCATCCGGGACTTCATCTTCGTTCATCTTCTTGCACATTCCATAAGCTTTCTTCACAAGGGGCAGGTTTAATTCCGGCAAAAAGGATCTGCCAAAATCTACTGTATTATTGCACTCATATTTTATCGGATGGTAATAATCAGTTTCATTTTATAGGATTATATAAGGATCTGCCACAATCTACCATATTATTATACTTATATTTTATCGAATGGTGATAAGTTTGATCATATAGGATTATATAATTGATTATGAAATGAACTAGGTGTAATCCAGGCATTCCAGTTTTTTGTCTTTGACTTTTATTCACTTCAAAACGTACTCATTGAGAACCACGAAAATTGAGCACGCTTGCCAACCAAAACAATTATCACTCACTTGGGATATACTCAGTGGACAATAAAATTATATTGATTAACAGAAAGAAAGAAGTGATATTCTGGGTTTATGTCATTTTACGCAATATGATTTTATACGGTCTTCCAAATGTGTTGAGCATTCTTGAAAATGAAAGTGTATATATCAATACTTTGTAGAGAAAAACAAAACTTTCGCTCACATTCGTTTCGAATATTAGGAAAAGACATCGTGATAAAGGCCAGCAATCAAAGATAAAGGATTGCTCTCACCAGTATATTTTACGTTCCGAATCGATTTCAAAAATTCATACTCTACCACATATTTGATATCCTTTGTAAAGGGAATTGTAGGTGTCATGGGTACAATTTCTTCACTTCTCTGTTGGTACCATCAGCTTGCTTATTCCTCCTACTGATCTTTAACCTACAGCAAGCACATCTCTTCACCAGATGTTTATTTCTTGTCTTTGTAACGACATTCATGAAGATTTATTTCTTTCTCAAAAACACCCTAAATTTTCAAATTGTCTTTGATCTACTCACAAATACGTAATATGGTGGATGATAGGTATGAATTTTTTGATAATGTGAGTTTTCCTTTTCGAATGAAATGTACTGTATCTGGTTACATAAATAACTCATTTGAAGGAAAGCGACACGAAAGTAGGAATAGTTTATTTTGCAAAAGATATGAGAACTTCAGATGCATGCAGATAAAAAACAAGTGAAACGTTTTACCATGAATTATTGTTGCTTATATGATAATGTCCAAAAAATCTGTAACTGCCGTCTAGGAGATAAAGCATAGCTCCATCGCAACTCTTCTTGTGTATATTGGCTACAACAACAAAAATATTGTTTGAATATTTGTTGAGGAGGTAAACATGTTCTGGAATCCATTTTTTGTGTTTTCTCTTCCCTAGAAGTGAAAAGGAATAAGCTTGAGTTCTTATAATATCTGTTTTTTGGATTCCAGAATATAACTGAGATAATTATTGATCCAGCCATCTGATCAGTAGACTCAAATTTACAAAATTCAGTCTCGATTGCACTATCACGAATTATTTACATTTATCTTTTCCATGTCCTTTTTCTCATTATTAGAAAATATTTATTGACCTGCTTTAGATATTCTCTATCGAAAGACAATAACAATTTTTCAGGGTATACGCCATCATCTGGACTACTACTCCATGGACTCTACCTTCAAATCATGCTGTATGCTACAACGATACGTTATCATACAGTTTGATCAAGCACAATGACCCTCAAGATACTGCCATTTACATAGTTGCTACCGATTTGGTGGACAACGTTTCTAGCGCACTAAACAGTTCTTTTGAGGTTCTTGAAGTCATAAAAGGAAACCAGTTAGAAGGCGCTGAATATGAACACCCTATATATAAAGGCCGATGGCATAAACTGCTGAATTCGTCACATGCAACTTCTAGTAAGGGAACGGGTCTAGTGCACAATGCAGGAGCACACGGCCCGGACGATTTTGTTGTGGCTTTGAATAACAAATTACCTATAGTATGTTCATTCATATAGTAGTTAATTTCGTATTTCATCATAGCAGACCTTTACACGTTTAGGTTGATTTGGTTAACGAGTTTGGGATCTATAAATCAGAAGCAGGCCCAATTTTAGAAGGAAAGGAAGTTTTATCCGATGGCAATAAAACTGTTCTCGAAATGGTGAAGAATAATTTACTGTATTTAGGAGAAGTGACTCATAGTTATCCATATGACTGGAGGACAAAGAAACCTGTGATAATTAGAGCTAGTAAGCAATGGTTTGTCGATACTGAATCAATAAAGAGTAGAGCTGCGGTGAGTTGAACCGATTTTATTTTTATTTAAGTGACTGTTTCAGTTGTGTATATTAGTTCAGCATTTTAGATAATTTCCATTGATTTTAAAATATTTATGTCATACTTCTCAAAAATACTCAGTGTGGTGTACATCAAAAAACATGTACATTTGTAGATGTCATATGGAAATCCATTTTTATGTCCATAGATTTACTCCACTAAAGGAAGTAAATTTTTTAGTAAAATGAAGGACTAATTCGAGACCACTCAGATCAACTTAGCTCCAAAATGTTCATAAAACTTATAAATAGAGGGTCCCAATGGATTAACTATAACAATTTTATGTGACTGATGGAAAAAAAGGTTTTTTGTCCATAACTTTTTTTTGGCTAATGATAACGAGATGTACCAGGAACCATTTTAAAGCTAAGGTTATCGCCGCAATTTCATGTCATATGCAACATTTGAATTGGATGGGCCAATTTTTTTTTATTTCGCCCGACAAAAAAGAGCATTTACCGTTATAAACATAAAATAGTCAATTTTAAACGGACAAATTCGCTCACAGATGAAAAATAAAACAAAAAATTGAAATGCAACTATCCTGGAATGAATTCTGAAAAGTTTGGCTGTTTAAAATAAATAATGTTCACGCTGCTAGCCAAAAACTGAAAATGTTTTAAAAAATACACGATTCTACCCAACTTTAGCAGGCCAAAACATAAACAATAATTACCCGATAGGGCCAAAAATGGCTGGACATATTTAGGACGAAGTGTTCTGACTTTTCACAAAAGGATTTTTTTTCTAAGCACCTTAGCCCATATGGCGCAAAAAAATTGGCATTAAAAATTTTTGAAAAAAAATTATTTTGCCCATAACATTTTTTCTTCTTATTTTAAACAGTTCTGGTTGGTCTCAAAATTTTTCCGATTTTGTCATCTTGCAAATTGATAGGAATCTTTTTTTTTAAACAGTTATATTTTTCGAGATATTTTCGCCAGAACGATCCGGTTTCTTCATTTTTCGTTAAGCAACCATTTTTGACATGTCATATCTCCTTTAATATTAATCGTACAAAAATAAAAGAAAAACCACTTTATTTGTCAACTGAAATACTTCATATAAGTAATATATAATTTTTTTGTGATTTTCAGTAAATTTAAAAAAACTTCAAAAACTTTCAAATTTTTTTTGCAAAAATCACACTTTTCCTTGCGCTATTACCCGAAAGGAGTGCATTTTTATGAAAAATTGCAATCAATGTTTTTATGTTAAAAAATGATAATTTATCGATTGGTTTCATTATTTTTTTCAACCCCCCTCCAATGAGTCCATAGACTGTATTGTGTGTATCAAAAAAAAACCTGTGCTACCTGGGCATTGATTGAAAAATACCAACGTGCAAATAATATTCTCATCAAAACATATGATTTTAAGGAATTGTTGGACAATATTGAAATAATTCCCAGTGAGAGAGCTGAAATGTACAGAAAAAATTTGAAGAATCAAATCCTGAGAAGGCCATACTGGTGTATTTCACGGCAAAGAAAATGGGGAGTTCCCATACCAGTTTTTTATAATAAAAACACATCTGAAATCATAATTAATGAGTGAGAATCTTGTGAATTCCTTAATTAATTATCTTGGCACCAATTGAATTTTTATTTGACAGAAATACCCTGGCTCATCAGTGTAATTTGTTGGAAAAATATGGCACAGATTTCTGGTGGAAGCTTACAACACAAGAACTTTTACCTGATGATAATTTTTCAGATGGATTCGAAAAAGGCGAAGTAAGTATTTGAGGTGTATAATAATATTTCATTTCTTTCTGTTAACAGGTATTGATAAGGAAACCGGGAAAAATATTTTTTAAGGTTATGAAACTTAGAATCAACTAACAATTATTATCATATTTACTTTATATCAGATAGTATGGATAGGGACGTTGGGGAGTCTTCATAATGTTGGGTTTAAGCTTTGAGGTGTAGAATATTTCTGCTTCAAGGACCATTTCGTTGAGATATTCTTGCAATTCTTCAAGTCATTGTGAAAAGGAAAATTGATCTCATGAAAAAGAGCCTATCAAAATAATCACTCCCTGTGGAAATTATTCACAGACGGTTAATTCACTCTCAAAAAGGGAGTGTGGAAAATCACTGGGTTTATCTTGGCAAAAACATTCCTCTTTTCTATGGCTTTCAGTTTGCCTTGCGAAGACCTTCTGCCAATTTTTTGGGAAACAGTGGCCATCCATTATTCAAAGTACTTCACAGTATTCTAAAGTCTGGGGAAGCGACATCTAGTTTTATAATTTAACATGCACAATATAGGAAAAACAATCGTCACCCCAATTATTACTATTGTGCTAACAAATCATTTATTATAATAACTACTGCTCTTCGGGATTGAAGGCCGTCGTATTTTGGAATTTCTTCCTGACGTTTCGCTAGCGCGAGTGGCCAGCTTCTTCAGAGGCTTATTCATCTCCGATGACTAAACAGTTCGATTTCTCAAGGCGTATTTATATTGATGCAGGTAGTCTGGAGTGTTAATTACTTCTGTCGGGTTCGGGGAAAAATCATCATTATTAGTTGCCGCACTACCTGCTGTGATTTCATTAGTTATTCTTGATTTCTTTAGAATCGGATTCCAAATTCTGTTTAGAGTCAACGTTTCTTCCTTTCTGTTAAAATTGTCCGCATATTTTTGGATCCCTACATGCGGACAATCTTAACAGAAAGGAAGAAACGTTGACTCTAAACAGAATTTGGAATCCGATTCTAAAGAAATCAAGAATAACTAATGAAATCACAGCAGGTAGTGCGGCAACTAATAATGATGATTTTTCCCCGAACCCGACAGAAGTAATTAACACTCCAGACTACCTGCATCAATATAAATAGGCCTTGAGAAATCGAACTGTTTAGTCATCGGAGATGAATAAGCCTCTGAAGAAGCTGGCCACTCGCGCTAGCGAAACGTCAGGAAGAAATTCCAAAATACGACGGCCTTCAAGCCCGAAGAGCAGTAGTTATACTAATAACCTCGGCCGCGAAAGCCTCAACCATTTTGTAAATCATTTATTATTTTTTTTTTCTTTCTCGCCTCTTCATTTTTGTGAGTCTGTAGTTTTATCTTCATTACTAGTTAGCAGCTTCTCAACGAAGACAATGAGTTTGTTTCATGAGTGATCTTTCAGGTCCGATGGAGAGAGTCAAACTTTCAATATCCAAATACTAACTAGAAGGTCGATGTTCAGATCCTCACATATGAATGAATCTGCAAATGTTTTCATGTAGGTTTCCCGGAGATGATTATTGGTTAGAGAATGGAAATACAGTCTAATATTGCAAAAATAGTTTAAAAACTTCATCTTCCAGGATAAAAATTGTCACAAATAAACGGTAATCAATTTGTTATATATCTTACAGTTCCAATGGAAAACTCGAAATGCCATTGTGCTGGTGACGAACTTTCATCTATGGTTCATTGCCTCATTCAAAAAGTTATCATCTCGACTGAAAAAAATAAGAATAAAATTTTCACTGACTGGTGACAGGTCATTTTCTATCGAAACGTCGTTCTTTTCTCGAAAGTTTAGAGGCGCTCCCTAATACCAGTTGTGATAGCGAATCGCATTTGCGTCTCAGATCGATGCCAATGTCAATTGACACCATGATGAAAAGCTGTTTCAGTAGCACCACTCGTCTGAATAACCGTCATCAGCGCCTTTCGGTGTTCGTTGACCCTAGACTACAAATTTTGCGTGAAAAAGCGAAAACACTCAAAAACATCTAACTTTACAATTTTCAAATCCAATGAAAGTCGTTCTCTACAGGATATTATGGACATTTGGTTGGACAGTGGTTTGTCGTGGGCCAAAGTATTGGAAGGGGAAAAAGTGGCTGATATGTATCTAGAAGGTGTAGACCAATTCACTGGCTGGTTCCAGTCATCCTTGCTAACGTCAGTTGCTCTGCGAGATAAAGCCCCCTACAAAAAAATATTTGTACACGGTTTCGCAGTGGACCAAAACGGGATGAAAATGTCCAAATCAGTAGGAAATGTAGTCAATCCTGTAGACATAACGAATGGCAAAAAAGGGCAAAAACCGTATGGCGTCGATACTTTGAGGTGGGTGTATGTCTATAGCCTATAATTCAACTGAAAATGAGTTTGAACTTCACTTGTGAATTTCATGCCATATATTTTTGATTTTCTAGATGGTGGGTGACTTGCCATGCCAATCAAGCTTCTTTAGCTCATGTAAGTACAAATGTCTTGCAGTCTAGCGCTGAAGAAGTACAGAAAATCCGTAGTGTACTCAGGTTTGCTCTGGGAAGCATATCGGACTATGAAATATCCGAAGAGGACAAATGCAATTTGTTGTTGATTGATAAGTATATGCTTCATCTCCTTTTACAATTCAGTAGGCAAGTAAGTAACTTTGACAAGTTTGATACCTAAACAGTATGTATTTCTGTTAACTTTTCAGGTAGAATCGCATCTCGAGAACTACCAATTCCATAAAGTTTCATCTGAAGTTCTGAACCTACTTACCAATCCCGTTTCCGCATTATATTATACTTCCGTAAAAGACCGCTTGTACTGCGATAATCTGGACAGTCCTGCACGAAGGGCTGCTCAATACACGCTTTCGAAAATTTTGGAGGTTGTTATTAGGGCTGTTGCACCAATGCTACCCCATTTGGCGGAAGAAATTCATTCCAATTTGTCTCAGAAAGAGAATAAGACCTACTTCACTAGTCGTCATAGTCAACCGACGTCGGATTGGGAAAACACTCATGTCGCTGAGGTTATGGAAATATTGATAAATTGTAAAAAGGATATCAATAAGGAATTGGGAGCGAATACCCTGAATGCGAATGTGGGCTTGACGATTTCGAATAAGAAATTTTCCAACATTAAGGTAAGTGAGAGAGACTCATTAAATCATTCTAATAACTTCCTGGATATTGGGAGGGAAAAATCTCCTACCTTTCACTTGAATCATCGCATTATTAGTTCAGAAAATGAAGCTAAAGAAATGGTAAAACCTCGCAATTTTTTCGTCCAGCACCGATTTGTACAAAAATTTGGGATTAGGCTTATTACCCCTTCTAGTTCATTTTCTATATTGTGCCGTTGTACGCTTTTTGTTTCATAGGGGTGAAAACTACCCCTAATTGTCAAAAATTATAAAACAACATTAAAAACCTAAATATGGATAAAAATAGTTGAATAATGATTGTTTCATGCTCAAGGATACAATTTCATAATCTTCCAACCTACCCTTGTTATAAACTACCCTTGAAAACATTGAAATTTTTATAATATGTCTTCGAACTTCAGAATACACTGAGCAGATTTTTCTTCTTCTCTGCCTTTCAATATGAATGGAAAAAGTCGAACATATTATGTAGATTACTACGCTCCGACGCAGTAATTCAATTAAAAAAAAAATTGTTCGGTTTTTTAAGCATAGCTCCTTCATTTTAGGTGATAGAAATTTTTTTCAGGAACGATTTTGTTGAGCTTTTCAAGAGCTATAAAAAAATGTGAATAAAATTACTCAGGATCCCCTAATTTTTAAAAGGGGAGAGTTTAAAGCGCTTGACTAAGGTGATGTTCGATCGTAAATACAGGTGTTAAACGGCTTTATCTCGCCGAATATTCACTTAACAAAAAATCTACACACAGGGAAATTTTTGTCATTAAAAAAGCTACAATTTAGCACTGTATCGATTTTTTCGTATCCTTAGTATTTTGAGAGATAATCATAAGAAAAGGGTTGAAAACACAAAATTGAAAGAAATCGTTTTTTCTTTAAACTCCAATTTTTCTAAAATTAGGCATTTTAAATTGCCTCAACTTCGTGGATGTATTATTAGTACATATATATAAAGGGAATCACAGAAGGGTAGCGATGGATTTTAGTAAGGGGGTACTTTGGAGGTTGTTTTCACAGATATTTTTCGTAGAAAAATGCGGGTACCGATCTTATTCTGATCATAAGTCGGTCAATTTTCATGCTAGGAAGACATTTTTTCATTTGTTTGAAAGCTCTAATTGAATACTTTAAAAAAGTACTTTATGAGCTTTCTTCGAAAAATTCAAATTTTTCTCGTTATTTCGCTTTAAATCTTCCAACTTATACATTTGACGACAAAAGCTAAGCATTAATTTGCTGCATCTCAGTTCGTATGTGTCGTAGGAGTTTTATAAAGGAAGCATTGTTTTTGTTTTTTCAAAAGCTACAATTTGCCTCTCTACACTATTCTGATGAAACGCATAGTTTTAGAGTTATTTGCAAAAAAACATTTAAAAAAGTCGATTTTTTCGTCAAAAAATTGTTACTTTCAACTTCGAATAACTCACAAATTATTTCTTCTACAAAAAAAACGTTTGGAACATTTTTTTCTTAGAATTACTTTTTCCGTCGATTACTTCGGTTAAAATGTAATGAAATGTCACTGTACAACAGACTATAGAACACTTGTAGCAGGTCATGTAAAAAACCATAGCCCGTTGGTGGTCGCATAGGTATTATATGCATCTTGCATAGGCAATAGCACCAGCTTGTATTGGATTCACTCTTCTTACTGCCGGTTCAATTCCCGGTTTTCTGACTGAGTTTAGGCGATAGGCAATCGTTGATTGCCTAAATACCAATACTGATAGGTGAGGTCTGTTTATCGAATACACCAACTGAACCGGTAGCATTGTAGGTATTTCTGGGTTCCCTACAGCTGGAATAGGGAATTGGCTACCAAAAATCAGTAACAAGCCCTAGAATCCTACAGCACGCTCCCTCGCACGCACAAGGTTCTGCCTTCGGGGTGAACTCGTAATATGTGTTTGATAAAGGGTAGGATAAAAATAAAATGTTCTAGATATTGCATTATGATATCATGCATTATAATAAGATGAAATTGAAATGTTTTAGAGATTGCATTGTAATATAATGCACTATAGTATAATGACTATAATTCAATCTTTATATAGGGGGGTTGCATGGAAGAGCAACCTGGTTGAATGCCGCCTCCCTGATGTACATTGTATATTTGAATTTGTATTTGGTTCACAATAAAGACACATAAATAAATAAATATATACTATATGGTTGTGCATCATTCTGTAATACATGGAAGTAACCCTTCTGTTGAATATTTTATTTCTTGGTTCAGTGTTGAGACCGTTGAAGAGATTACAGGCGATTTGTGAACGGTATTTGATGATGTTCTATCCTACAATTTTCTGAACGATACGTTCGTCGAACGTAAGGTCTCGAGCCTCTGACCCCTGGTTACGATTCATACTCTTATCAGTTTTCAATGGGAATGAATAATTTCTCATTTTGTGCCCATTGTTGCCTGCAGCCATCTTTGATTTGTTTGTGGTGTTTTGTTGATCCTTATATTGTAACTCGTCAACGTCCTTAGACTAACAAATTTCGGAAACTGGCTCTGATGATATCTGGTTCAATGATATACCTCTCTGCCCAAACTTACATGCGGGTTATTCCTATAACCGCAGTTGAACTTGATTGGTTATTGGTCTTCCAGTGTTAATTATTGCTGTCCAATAGATGCGATGGAAGTAACTATATCATTGGTTGAATAAAATTTCAGGACCTTATGGAATTTAGTGAACTGGAACAACAACTGGTTGATATCTTCCAAGTATCCAATGTAACCATTACTGAAGATAACATAGATGCCGATTATAAACTGGAAATATCTATGAGCCAAGCTGTGTCGTGTCCAAGGTGCAGAAAAATAAACTCTAAGAAAGAAAACGAATTGTGTAAAAGATGTTGTGACGTACTGAATTCATTGAATAATAAAACCGCTGTTGTCAATTAATGAATGGTGTAGTTTGATTGATCAGATATGTTTTCAACAGTTTTTCAAATTACTATTTGTATCTATGGGAATAGTAGGTTGTCACCAAGAGATGGGGGTTGTTGGACCCTGACTGGACCGTTATTGAACCGAAAACAATTTTGTTTGTGGTGAAACTTGAAACGGTTTGATTTTAACAAATTTTGGAGTATACTACCAATATCAACTTCTATTTCATTATTTTGTGGGTCAAAACAGACATGTCAGTGTCAGCCATATCTAAGTCGTGATCAAAAAAATTTCGCGATTTCGTATTAAAAGCTCTGAATTCTTATATTTGCCCCGATACGCAACCAAAAAAAAAAAACTTATGACATCTATAAAATATTTGTTTCGATAGGAAATACATTTTTAAGAACCATACCGCTATTCCTTATATATCAGGAAAAAATAAAATAATTCCAGGTTTTTTTACACTAGACTTCCAAAAAGGTCGAACTAAGGTCTCGAATCCAAATCAAACAACCTTTTGCTTATTGTCCCGGTTTCTTGTCTCAGTGGATATTCTGTCGCTGGTATAACATAATCTGAGAGTTCAATCAGATCTCTTTCAAATATCAATAGGTAATAACCGTTATCTGCAACAATCAAGTGAAGCTAGGGGTTAGGAAATATCAGAATGGAAATTACTTTGTGACAGAAAAATATAATAATCAGCATGTCATCAAAACGTCTGATCGAGTAATAAAGGATTATAATATTATAACCATCATTTGAATTGTATTTCGGAAAAGAAATCACAAGTAGGTATGTACCTATACCATCTATAGTTTCTTTTCTCTACTCGCTCGAACATGAAAGTTCCTTACTCTATTTACTTGACAACCATACATGATTGATATACAATTTTGTACTTACCCGAATTTGGAAAAAAAATCAACAATTCTGCAGAGCACGATATAAAGTCTATAAACACAACGTCAAAAAACTGAGAAAGTCATATATTCAAGGCATTGGCACGTCAAATGTATGTCGAAGAGGCAATCGGATGGTGAGTGGTAATCTGTGCCTCGGAGTGGTACAGACTAACAGAGTCCCCTTGTATCTGCCGAATTGACCCCATGTGGACGAGGGCGCTGATATGGCCTGGGGTGGGAAGAACTATTTTTTGAAATTGTATATGAATTATTTTTTGCCTACCGAAACACGTGGTCCGTTTTCATTCTACCGAATAAAAAAAAGTTTTGAGGCAACCGCTTCAAAATTGTAAGCATATTTATTGACACCACCGAACGTTGAAAAAAAATTGCCATTGGATACTGATTGGCAATTTCGGATAAACATCCGTCCAAATAAGTCGCCGATAAACATTTTCCGATTTTTTGACAATAATTTGGGAAAACTCTGTGAAAGGTTTGTTAAATCGGATGATATTAGCAAAAATAATGTGCATCAAGCCATCCGATTTTAATTAAATTCACCCCTATATTTACTTATTACGCCACTCCCAAACCTCATTAAAATTGGAATAATACCATACGCTACACATAATTCTTGAAAATCTTTTTCAATGATTAAAATAATAAAAATACTTTTAATATGAAAATAAGAAAAAATAATTCTTTAAACGAAGTTTACAGTCGAAGTATTCATTGAAAAGGATTTTCAAGAATTATGTGTAGCATATGGCATTATTGTAATTTTAATGAGGTGGCAAGAGTAGGGGTGAAATCAATCGAAATCGGATGGAGCATAGTTACACATCAATATTTATTCTAATAATTCACATTTCGAATGCCGGCCATTCTATGTCTGAAATCAATTCCACTCTTTATTTGGTTTTCAAACCTGTTACTAACCACCATAACCATTCTACAAGGCTTTCGAACAATTTGTTAGTTATGAAAATGAAAACAAGTTTGGATCAACAATCGATTTATTTTCAAGGGCATACCTAAGATATTACAACGAATTACCAAATCATTTAAAATCTTGTGCAAACAGAAATTCAAAAACTATTTGAAAAAATATTTATTATCGTAAGTTGTACTTTTTCGTTTGAAAGTAATATTTTTACTCTTTGCACACTTGTGAATTTACATTAGTAATGTTTGGAAGTATTCCAACACAGGAAACGTGATATCAATGACGTAGACGTATATTAAGATTAAGTCAATGTTTGACCTTCACAGACAACTGTCAATAGACAACTTTAGTTTGTCGACTGCCACCAGATAGCGTATCACTCAGCTTGAAATCCCAATATAGACACCAGTGCTGCGGTCCCCTTGGTATGCAGTGACTTATTTCGGCTTGAAACTCTTGAAAGTGTGAAGCCTATTTCTTTCAACTCCGTGCTACGAATAGTCAATGGTAAAAATGTACCTATTCAAGGGGAGGCTGAGATTATACTGATTCTTGGGCTACTCACCATTACAGATACTGTCAGATACTGTTTACGTTACAGACATAGAAAATGAATTTATACTAGGAATGGATTTGATCAGTGACTAAGGAGTTTTCATTCGACAAAGAAGAGAAAATTATGAAGGAGCGGAAAACGCTAATAGGACCATTTTCTATCCACCCATATACACACAGTTCCCGGCACATTTTAGCCTTCAAACTCATTTGGTGGTGCATTTTGCTGACGACTTATCATTTTTAGTCATCCCAACGCCACACTAACCTCAACTGATACGACATCTTGAATTGGTTGGAGATCCATGCTTGAATCCAGATTTGGAGATGATTTTTTTTATTTTGATTCGATGCCTAGATTTCAATTTCGTTGTAAGTATAGCTACAGAATGTTTGAACTCTACGATGCGCCATGCGCGCAGTAGTTGACTTATACATTCATATGATACCCATTACCCACATCGAACCGAATATGAAATTGGACATATTGAAAATAAAAGCAAATCTAAAATCTGGCATTTTGTGCTGGCGGCCGTCAGAGATTTGAGATTGATTATAAAGCATACAGTACATAATGGATTTGTTTTTTTTTCATGTTGTCTGTTATACTATTCTACTAGTCAAACCCCTTAATTCGATACCAATATTGAGGGGGTTGTGGAAATGAAACTTGGCATTTTGTTGGCGGTTGGCGGGCATTATGGCGGCGCTATCTTGGATTTACAATGATTCCAAGATAAGCGATACGTCCTCTGGCAAAAAGTTTTGAATAATGTCAACATGGTGCTTATTAGTAAAAGTCAAAGTGTAGTACTTCGGGATATGATAAAAATCATTACTAATGTTTACCAAGCTCAATTCATGGTTGAAGTTCACATAAAAACACCGAAAACTGTAAAAGTCGCTCACAAAATTTGACGGTTTGTAATTTTCAAACAACGTCAAAATCCCAACCTTGAATAATAGCGATTAGGCTTAATTCAGGCAGATCCGCAGAACGGTTAATATTTAGTTATTTAGACCAATCAGAATCGGATCGTCGTACCATCGGATTTCGAATCTGTCTGAATCCAGCCTTAGGCATTCCAGATGCCAGATGTTCAATGAATCAGTATTGCCACAGAACACCCTATCTCCTGTGGTATTGCGGCATCTGGGAGCAAGTCGTTACACCCACATTTCGTAAGGCTGGATTCAGACAGTTCCGAAATCCTATCGTACGACGATCAGATAGCTTTCTGATTGGTCTAAATTGGTCTACATTTAAATTCAGACATTTGTAAATCCAGCCTGCTGGACAAACAAACCAATCTAAAGAGGCTTTTTGTGCATTTGTGTCATATTTCAAAATATTTTCTCTCGGTAATAAGCGAATTGTATGTGATTGTGAAGTTTCAATCCATCGATTCCTTTTCATTTTCGACAATAGAAAGAATATTAATCCACTTAATGTTAAGAGACGTGAATTGTGGATTCAAGCAACAAGAAGAGAAGATTTGAGTACTGATGAGTTGAAATAGGCAACGGTATATTCATGAATTTTGTATCTCAGTGTTGAAATTATAATCTCATTAAATTACCATTGTTATTAATGGAAATATGATTTGTTTGTCCAGCAGGCTGATGCGTGTGACGTCACATGCCCGCGGTCTATTCGGAGAATTTTGTAACAGGCATCACTCCGGGTATGTTCGGAGACTTGGCGTTACGAAATGTGGTTAGAACTTAGAGCGCGACGCACCCTGGCATCTGTCCCCATAAACTTCCGTTTGTTTTTTCCAAAAGATTGTGATTTTCATGGTGAAACTGATGTTCGCCCCCCAGACACCACGTAGTCTGGAATACCCTTTCTTGAATGTGGCGCTGCGATCTTGATTTGAACTCCCCTCCCAATGAGGCTGGATTCAGACAGATCCGAAAACCGATGGTACGACGATCCGACAGTTTTCTGATTGGTCTGAATTAAAATTTAGGCCAATTTAAACCAATCAGGCTGTCGGATCGTTGTACCATCGGATTTGGGATCTGTCTGAATTCAGCCTTAGGCGTTTCAGAAACTTGTCAAATGGCGAAATAAAGGTGGCTATATGACGAAATTAACCAATACGACGGCATCTGCCGCCCAGAAACTTTCGTTTGTTTCTATAAAAAAAGTGTGATTTCCATGGTAACACTGGTGTTTGCCGCCCAGACGCACAGAACTCATTATGAGTTCTGTGCCCAGACGAGGGCATCATATATATATTAATACCAATATGAGTAATTGGGAAGTTCATAATTTTATGCGACGTCTGGCGGAAATATAACGCACTGCTAGAATTTCACAAACAAACGGCTTCCATTTTTATGTGTGTGAATTTATTGAGTTATTTGGTGTTGATTTAGGAAATCTCATCTGAAGTTGTAATTTTTTTTTATTAATAATAACAAACAATCATGGATGCAGATCGCTCAGTGAGCCGTATAAAGTGTTTGGTGCCAAGTTGCCGCAATTCTAGGAACCGAAATCCAAAGTTGTCTTTCCACACGTTTCCAAAGATAAATACATCTTTGGTGGGAAACATTACGGAAAGTGGATTGAAAGAGAGAATAGACAGGTACAAGGCTTGGAAAATTAAACTGAAATTGCATAAATCACCACCTAGATCGGCTTCAGTGTGTTACTTGCATTTCAAGAGAGATGATTTCTTGTTACCTGGTGAGTCTGTTTGCCTATTTTTAGGCGAAGTTATGGCGCATTTCATCATCCATGTAATGAAAGCCTCTTTGATTCACTAACACTACACTAAAAAATGTCCTGGAACAAATATCATTACATTTCAAAACACAATGCATCTATGTTTACCTCCAATGAATGGTATTGTGCGGCTATTCAAAGCATCATGAACACAGTTATATTAACCTTCACGAGAAAAATTTCGTACAACGAAAATGTATAGCAAAAAAACACCAAAATCTTGTCTAGCGAGGGCAACTGATGACTGGATTTCAGTTTGGCGCGTTATTTCACAAATGTAAACAAGGTAACTATTTCAAAATGGTGGATAAAGTTTAACCACCACCAGCGCCCTCATCGGTCGATATTCTTCCCTATACCTGATAAGAGCTAATGTTAACTAAGTGAAGCCGAGTTATATCTCTGTTGCAGTCCCACCATCCGGTTTCTTTCATTTTTTGCGCATGCGCGATTTTTAACGTCATATAACAATTTCATTTTTTTGGTTATGTTATTTTAATGTCAAAAAAAACAAACAAGATTATGAAGATTTCAAGAATATTGAATATATCTACGAATGTAGCAGTACGGAAAATTCAAAGTGCATTTTGGTTTCCCAGGAAGTTTGGAAGGTTTCCCTAATGATTGAATAACTAAATGAGTTCTATTGCATATTAATTGTGATGTGAAATGATGTGTAGTGTTTAATAATACAAAATTAAAAATCTTTCATTGATCTCGAGACCAAGTTTTCATCAATTTCGAATAGGAGAATGAACTGCTGCAAGAGGATGGCTGCTCATTATGGTCAATAGTAAATATGTGTGAAATTGATAGGGTTTAAGTTAAGTTTCACTGATTGAAATATTCAGTATAAAATTCATGTTACTCATTTTAAATGCCCATTTATGAATGTAAAATCCATGAATTCAGCTCATAACAAATTCGTTGAAATAAAGGTTGTTTACTAAAAAGGATCAAACGCCAAAGTTGAGATACTATGCTCATTCTGTTGTGTTACTTGTGATTGAAAGCTCAGAAACAGGTAAAAAGATGGACACTTGGTCAGTTGGTGGAATGCACGAAAAAAATAAGACATTTGTATCATGTAGGTAAATCAGAATTATACACATTATCCTAAGAAACCAGGGTTTTAGGAAATGGCAGTTACTTCTTTATTTGTTATACCATTCGAATTATCTAGTTTCTTCATCAAAGAAAAGCAAATATACTATAAACATTGACTGATTAGCTATTTTTTTCATGCATATATTCTGAGCATATATAAATACTCACCATATCACTTTATCTATCCACAACTGCAAATGAATATAAGGATTCTGCCAGGCTATTGTAGATTTGATTTGAGTGTGTAGTTTTCATTTTGAATAATCCTTATTGGTGAACGAAATATGAAATGCTCAAAAATGAAACTATCTGCCAGAATCAGAGTATATTGCATGTATTTCTGCTTCTCTTGAACGCTTTCATGAATGGAAAAATATATGAAAATGTGCATTCCAAAAGAATATGCAATAAGTCGCCTGTTCTAGTAGCCACCAAATAAACTGCTAGGATAGCAAGGAATTTTCCTTGTGAAATCAGTACTCCATATTTCTAAATACAGAATTTGATCTGGATTTCTAGTGAGTGTTGTACAGCCTTGTACAGCGATTTCTCATAATGAACATTGTTCAGGATACAGTAATATGGATTGATTAACTATGATTACAGAATACAAATTTAAACAGTAAATTACTGAAGCGACAATCCATGCTTCGAGTAAGCTTGATGAACTTTCTTGGGTTTTTTATATTTCTTCTTCTGGTATTTAGTTTGATATGATATTATATATATATATATATATATATATATATATGAAACTGAATTTTTCTGGCATGAGCCTCATCCAGTGCATGTCGCCAAAGGCTGAAAATGACCAGGACACGTCATGCTGTGGACAGCAGTTTCGCCCTATGGGGCTCACCAGCATGGCGAATCAATGAGAATATTCCTTTTGGAATGATATGCAGGTGTCAGATGTAATCCAGCATTTTAATTAATTTTAATACACAAAGAAAGAGTTCAGCTATTTATGAAATAATACTACAATAATTTCAGAAAAATTTTATTCATATTTCTCAATAGTTACATCATCTTTGGAAGTCGAAAAATTGCAGGATTCACAAATATGAAGGATAGGTATTCATTAAAAAGGCAGGAAAGGTTGATTAAGATTGTAACCACATGGTCATCATCAGATGATGATACCAGAGACAGCGGATATTGGAGAATTGATGAGTACGTAATTTTTTAGTGAATAAAAATTACTATTTCATAAAGATTTCAGTAAAGATCGACAATCCTGTAAAACACACAACCATTTTCAAATACATATTCAGTATCAATTTGGAATTTATATATTGGAATGAGAAATTTATTGAAATGACTAAAAATTAAAATCTCGCAATTTCGTACCATGTTATGTTTAGTTACATTCATGGTAGGTAATAAAACATTTGAAAAATAATCTCAAGCTACAACATATTGTATACAAAACGAAAAAACAGTTAGACAAAGCATTACTATACATATAAAGGGTAAATTTTTAAAGTAACTCATACCATCCAGAAATTTATTCGAATAAAAAGAACAATGCAGCAGATTTTGCAATCACCGTCCTGAACTAGATTTCTCATATATGATTTTTTTCTGTGTGGTACGTAGTATATGCCATGAAGGCTTTCTTACTCGAGCATTTCTCAGTAATGTAGACAGGTTGTTATCTTTGTTGAAAAATAAGAAATAAAAGTTTTTTCATTTACGTTTTTTACTGTTCTCCGCATTCTTTACAATACGATTTGAAAATCCTGATGTACATTGTTCTACCTCTATACATCAGCAGCAGCAGTCTAACAACATGATGTGATACATTTAACATTAGTTATATAAGTCTGTTCAATATAGAGATTGAAAGTTATTTGGACACGTTATATTCACATCATTTTTCTACACAAAATACCTTTTGCAATTATGAATAACATTTATATATTGGGATTGTTACCCTTTTCCCATCATCCTCCTATATTCCATACTCACAAATCTATGCATAATGATGTAGCAGGTGATGGTGATATCTGTTGATAAATGAAACACTACATTACCATCAGATGGTCATTAGCACCACGAGATATCAAATTCTTTGATTTCAAGTGTCCCAGAAGTTTCTTCAAACTCTCAGTTTTTTTAACATATCGTCTGTTTTTTGTTGCAGTTGGCGTATTTTCCTTCTTTGTCTGGGATCACAACTGAAAACAAAAATAACATTGAAATTTTGTGCTTGGAGACTAACAGACAACTGGAGGTCTATTTTTGTCGTTCATAACTGAAGCATTCGCAAATATGGTCAAATTCTAAGATCAAGTTGCTATATATATATATATATATATATATATATATATATATATATATATATATATATAACAGTATTGTTTTAAAAAATAACAATGTGACATTATTTTTGTGAGGTCACTGCGATGTATACATTGGGAATTCAAGAATTTGAACATTTATTCAGAAAACAGAATTAGGACAGATTTTACCAACATTGCCAGCAAACTGACTGGACATTTTTTTACATTACCCTCTTCCTTTCAAGTCATTTCATAATCAATTAGTAGGAAACTTCAACAAAGCATTTTTCATTCAAAAATTGAAATTAAGAAAGAAAAATCCTTGGTTCATATGGAATAAAAAATCTGACAAGAAACGGAAACTTCTCACATTACATTAGAAAATATGTACATCCGAATCAAAAATTCTTATTTGAATATAAAAGAAATATAAGAGAATTTACAGAAAACTGCTTATAAGTAACAAAACAGATTTACTATAAAAAGAGGATGGATTGGGCGGACAACAAATCTAAAGGTCTGTTAAAGAACTACTACTACTACTGCTCTATAGCGTTCATAACTGAAGCATTCGCAAATATGGTCAAATTCTAAGATCAAGTTGCTATATATATATATATATATATATATATATAACAGTATTGTTTTAAAAAATAACAATGTGACATTATTTTTGTGAGGTCACTGCGATGTATACATTGGGAATTCAAGAATTTGAACATTTATTCAGAAAACAGAATTAGGACAGATTTTACCAACATTGCCAGCAAACTGACTGGACATTTTTTTACATTACCCTCTTCCTTTCAAGTCATTTCATAATCAATTAGTAGGAAACTTCAACAAAGCATTTTTCATTCAAAAATTGAAATTAAGAAAGAAAAATCCTTGGTTCATATGGAGTAAAAAATCTGACAAGAAACGGAAATTTCTCACATTACATTAGAAATTATGTACATCCGAATCAAAAATTCTTATTTGAATATAAAAGAAATATAAGAGAATTTACAGAAAACTGCTTATAAGTAACAAAACAGATTTACTATAAAAAGAGGATGGATTGGGCGGACAACAAATCTAAAGGTCTGTTAAAGAACTACTACTACTACTGCTCTATAGCTGACAAACTCACTCTGAACTTATTTTGAAACAAAAACTCTTGTCTTGCCTCAAAAAAATTGACATTGTTGAAAGCTTCCAATTCAATGAAACCAACCCGAAAGAACTGGAAGCCTTTATTGAAAATATGAAAAACAAAATTGGTTCTGGTCTCAATGACATGTCGATCAAAATATTCAATTCAAAGTTCAACCGTATTCCTTTTTACTTGTGCTATCACAACTCATCAATCATTCTTTCATGTATGGCAAAGGTCACTTCTCAGTTTTCATATCTTTCAAGGAGAGCAAAAGAAGCTAAGTTCATTTATTAAGCTCTGAGCGCTCACTTAGCTCGAAGCCTTTCGTTTATTACAATTCGAGCTCTCCAAGCTTGTACATAGGTGTCCATTTCACCTTCAGATCCTGTAAACTTGTTCTAAAGTGAGGATATGTGCAATCCCTGTTGACTTCCATTCTAAACACTAAAATGGTGATACATTAGTGTTGATAATTTTCAGTTCGTTTTCCCTTATCAAAACAACATATCTCATTCTCTCGTTTTACCTTTAACACAGGCATTCATAATACATTGTTAAATACCCCAAGGATATGATGTAGAGCGTGTTCAATCTTTTCTGTGTAGCATTGGGAAACTTGGACTCCTTTCAAACACTTCCACAGTTTTTCTTCTCGTACTGCAGGAATCATGTTCATTATATAACATGAAATTTTTCCTAACTGGTTATAACATGAATAGCAACTATTTCAATTTCTCTAGCCTCTGCCCAAGTGAGTACAACGGACTAGCAACAATGCAGCGTATCAATGTTGATATGTTCATCATTGGAGAATGGAATGCCAGGCCAAGTCTGAATGTGAAATCAACCTCATCTACCTATAAACACATCATCGTAAAGAAAACATAAAAATTCAACCTACCTACATTTTCATTCAACATGACCTTCATATGAACAATCTGCATGGCGAATGTCAAAGGAAAAATTCGTAAATATTCAAGCAAAAATTGCTCGAAAAAGATAATTAAATACAAAAATATGAGGTTATGTTACATACACGACTTCTTAAAGCTCCATGCGCAGTGATCAGCTGATCTCGGCTCAGTCTCTACCCGCTCTACTCGATGCATGAATAATTAACGAACTTGGCTAGAATTGTCCAAGAGTGTATGCTAATGCTAGAGAATGCGCTGAACAATGTTGCAGTATGAGGCTGAGGCTGCAGTGCAGTATGCCTGTTTGAAAATCACATAAATAATCAGATGTGTTGATAGTAGATATGAGGTGCCGAATAATAAACGAAACTTTACCCTCCATTAGTCAGAAATAGCTTGTTTCAAAATAGACTAGTTTTTAAAAGATTCATTATGTCACTTACCAACTGCAGCAGGGGCATATGTTGGATAACGTGAAAGCAGAAGGCAAGTTATATTTTTCAAAAATGTTTCAACTGTGTTCTCAAACCCATTTCTGTAGGCTTAGTAAAAAAATCGTCCTCGGAGAAATTATTTGCACATATTCTTATGCTGGAAACGTCATCGGTACTTTCCAAATTGCAAATATTCATCAACAATAATTTCAGGACGGGGTCTTTTGGAAACCTGAAATATTAGTCGTGTGATATGAAGACAATAATTAATCTAAATTCCATATTTACCGATGGCAGGAGCTCGAATTCTTGCTATTGCACAGGAAGCAGGGTGTCGGGGACATAGTTGAAAAAATATATACGAACACTAACAAAACTCTCAACTACTAAAAAACCCAACTTTGAAAAGAATGGGTAAAGTATAAGAACTCAAACTCAAACACATTAATCGCATAAAACACTAATAATTGAGAAGACGATGAAGATACTTCAATAAAAAGAATTGGCTCGATGAATATTTTCAACAACTGTCAGACGCAGACGCTAAAATCTTTGGTTATGTTTCGGTTTCAATCATATGAAATAAGGAATTCATTCCCACTATCGGTCTTGGTCGAAGCTCACGCATGTTAGAAAGAAACAGGTAATTAGAAGTATGTGTATCATTGAAGAAATGTATTTTTCTCGCGCATGCGCATAGGTATAAAGAAACCGGCGATCGTCTTTTTTTTCGGATTCACGGCAGCTGTCCTTATTATCCATATTGGTAGTAGGTTTGTTCTAGCAACACATTTGACCGTTTGGAAATTGGTCTGAAGCAGTCAGAGGCATGCGCAAGATGAATATTGGAGAGCGAAATTCATTTTGCGCATGCCTCTGACTGCTTCAGACCGTTTGGAAATTGGTGCTAGAACAAACCTATTAATATATATATGGAGGGCATTCCAGATCACGTGATCTGGAATGCCTCCAACTAGATTAAAGAAGAAGATTATATCATAGGAAGATGGAAGAAGTCGAAGAGTATTTCTAATTTCTAACCACTAACCTTTTCAAATTAGTTTTTGAAAGTTTTTACGACTTGAAACCTTCTCTGGTTTCTTTTATTTGAAATTGTCTTTTTTTCGAAATGATACTGCGCAAATTTGGTGGCCTAATAGAGCCACTGAAGTCATGTAACTTTCAAAGTTTGTTGTTTTTGACTTCTCGAGAGGTGAGATTTCTTTGGTCATTTATGAATTTCCACTCCAAATCGTAATTTTGATTTTATAGGCGTGCAGATTCTCTACAGAAACTGTCACGAATGTATCAAGTAATGATGTTCATGAAGATAAATCCAAGAAAGTCAGTAAAGCGATGAAGGCTTATTTAGAAAGAGCCCAAGAACACGATGACTTTATGAATAAGCAAAAAGAAGAATTTCAAATTGGCAGAAGGCATTTAGCTAATATGATGGGCGAAGACCCTGAAACATTCACTCAAGAAGATATTGATGTGAGTGATGACAAGAGATTGATATTGTTTATCCATATTACTCATGCATTTGTTTCTGATTATTATGAGACAGTCATATGTAACTCAGTCGAATATTACTACTCCAGTCTATGACGGTGAAAAAAGTGTAAACTGTGTATTTATCCCATACAGCACCGATTCGTATGAAAATTTGGATATAGGTTCTACTTACCCTCTATTCCAAAATCTACCCCGTGTCGAGGGTTGCTTTCTCCCTGGGGGAGAATAGATTGACTAATTCTAAGCACTTTTTGTTCAATGAAGTTTTTTCTGAAAAGCAATACTTTTCGACTTATTCACGAGTGAAATTGTCGGTTTTCAGTAAAAAAAAACACGTGTTCTGATCCTTTTTCTCGAATAACTGGAAAATATTGCATATAATCGAAGAACCTGTGGAGAGCAAAATTATAGCTTTTGAAAAAACAAAGGCGATTGTTTATTTGTGATGTATGCAAACCCACTGCAAACTGAATAATTGCTTGTTGAAAGTTGATTGGTATTTTCAAACTACAAAATGGAAAGTTTCTACGTACAATAACCAAAAACCAATGCATTTTTCGGGAGAAACTAAATGGACCTCTTCTGAAGTCCTTCAAAAATTCTTCATTTTTGTTATTTATAAAAGTTTCTAGCATCGAAACTGACCGAGGTATGAAGAAAATGATGTTGAATCCTATTTTTTCGTTGAAAAAAATTGTGATTAACTCATCCTCTCTTCTCCCCCCTTTGAAAAAAATCGTTGTGACTCCATAATTCACTTCATTCATTTTCTTATGATGAGTTCTGAGTTTTTCATCAATTGAAAGTACGTAGTTTCGGAAAAAATTGAGATTGAAGAGAGAAAATCATATACGTGATTCAGCGAAAAATCACCATTTCTTCGAAATACTTAACTCGAAAAGTATTGATCACATGCAAAATTTTCTGGAGTACAAAATTGAAGGCTATTCTTCTCTGAAATTTTCTCTGAAATTTTTTTCTGCAGGATGAAAATGGAGTAAGATATGGCCAGTTAAATATTGTGAGGGTTCGCGAAAAGTACCTTTTTTGAGCCCTTTCAGCATGAACCTTTTCAAAAATATAATCTGAAAGAAAAAATAATGTGAATGAGCTTATAGCTCTTGAAAAAAGCTACAAAATACTTTTTTGGCGGATTTGATTGCTTGAAGACTTAGCGAGTTATGGGAAAAAAACCAAAACAATTTTTGTAGAAATTAAGAGTATGTACATTAGTATATTGAAGAATACACATAGTAACTATATTTTAGGCCTAGTGGAACTATATGTATATATACAGATAGTTCCACTAGGCAACGATTTTTTCCAAAGGGAGGGGGAGGAGACGATGAGTTATTCACAATTTTTTTTCATGGAAAAAATAGGATTCAACATTAGTTCCTTCATACCTCGGTCAGTTTTGATGCTAGAAACTTTTAAAAATAACAGAAATTAAGGATTTTTGAAGGACTTCAAAAAAGGTGCAACTAGTTTTTCCAGAAAAATGCATTGGTTTTTGGTTATTGTACGTAGAAACTTTCCATTTTGGCGTTTGAAAATACCAATCGACTTTCAACAAGCAATTATTCGGTTTGTAGTGGGTTCGCATACATAACAAATAAATAATCGCCTTTGTTTTTTCAAAAGCTATAATTTTGCTCTCCGCAGGTTTTCCGATTAGATGCATTATTTTCCAGTTATTCGCGAAAAAGGATCGGAAAACGTGTTTTTTTTTGACTGAAAACCGACAATTTTACTCGTGAATAAGTCGAAAAGTATTGCTTTTCAGAAAAAACTTCATTGAATAATAAGTGCTTAGAATTAGTCAATCTATTGATTTCCGCACTTATTTCCAATGAAAATTTTTTCACCCCCAAGAAGGGGTGGCATCCACCCCCAGGGAGAAAGCAACCCTCGGCACAGGGTAGATTTTGAAAAAGAGTGTATGTATATCCTGAATCCAAATTTTCATGCGAATCGGTGCTGTATGGGATAAATACACGGGAAAATGGTCATAGACTGGACTATACTAAGAATCCATGTTTCCTTCCGGCGTATTGTTTTTTTTGTGTGTTCAGGTTACTATCGATAGCTGTGGAATGATTTGTTCATAATAAGTCAGTGGGACCAACCTTATTTTGCTTTTTCCACATGATAGTATATTAACATATTTTTCAAGTTCGTTTTGCTATGAATAATACAATTCAACCATCTTTTGAACAATCCGCTCAGGCCAGTCTCAAAGTACCTACACAGTAGTTTTCGGCTGGCACTGTTCAAAAAACAACTTGTGACTCATCCTATGTTAGTATCTGACTTTATTGAATTAATGAATTTTATTATCATTAACAACTACTCCCCTGGCTAATGCCATGAAGCCCATTGCATTATATCCAATCGCTGCCAGTGCAGAGTGCAGGTTTCTTCACAGAAGCATTTGCTTTTGACGATACAAATGGAGGAATTGATTTTGATTCATTGGGACGGGCACACTTGCACTTCATTTGTATCGCCTAAAGCAAATGCAGGATTTTCTTCTATGAAGAAACCTGCACTGGCTCTGGTCGGATATAATGCAATGCCCTTCGTGGTATTATCCAGGGGAGTAGGTGTCCGACAGTTTCCAGCCAAAGCCTACTGTGTAGGTAGTTTGAGACTGGCCTGAAAAAATTGTTCAGAAGATTATTTGAGTCTTCATGTATGCCCATCGACTATGTCGAACCACAATATAATTTGTGGTGGGGATGGATTTTCAATGACTATAGTAAAAAGTGGAATCTTTCCTTTGAATAATGTATAGGTATTCTCTCAATGCAACTCGTTAGTGGAGCTTCAATATATAATAAAAATGAGATCTGAGGTTCTGTGATTTTTTTTCATTAATATTAATCTTTTGAAAAGCATGTTATTGGTGAAACTCTTGATTCAGAATGCTATTGAATACCTATTCCCATCTGGACTCTATGAGAAAAGGGCAAGACCTCATATGAAACCTCCAGAAGAGGTATTTCCTCAACGAAAAGCTGCTGAATTTGATGAAACTGGCAGGCCACATCATTTCCTTTTTTACACTGGAAAACCCAATTATTACCAGGTCTTACATGTGAGTATTACTTTTTTTTAAATTATGCATTGGTGTAGAAGTGAATTTCTGAAATGAAAAAGGCTTTGAATAGACATGCTATTAATTAGAATTGACATGATTTTATATGACAAAAAAGGTTTATCTCTTATATATATGTATATATATATATATATATATATATATATATATATATATATATATATATATATATATATATATATATATTATATATTTTTTTCTAAACGAACCAATTCTTCTACCAAAACATAGGCTGGATTTTCCTTGCCTTGCAGATTCAGCTTATGTAAGGTTCTGGTCACATGTGTAATGTAAGTTCCACATAATATATACCAGTCCTCATGATTGATTTCCAGATGCTGAAAGTCGCAGGTTGAATGGTAAGGTCTCGTCATTCGTTTACTCATAGAATTTTCGATTTTTGAGAGTTTCCGGATGTAGAAGGTTGATGAAAATAAATCAATGAATTGAAATCATTCCTTCAATCATCTCAATTCCAAAAATGAGAATCACGATTTTCAAATTCAAATGATTTTTTTTCAGGACTCTGTAAAACATATGAATGATCTAGAGAAATTTGAGGATAATATGATAAGAAAAGGATTAAGTCCGGATCCCAATCTAACTCTGTGAGTAATTGAACATACATTATTTTTCTCGTTATTTTTTAACGCCCTTTGTGGCAATGCAGTTGCATGATTGAACACAATACTAAGTCTTTTAAAATAAATTGTATTCATGAAAGGGGTGGCCCATTCAACAAACTATTTTGTAATATTGAAAAAGTTCCCTTGACACAATAACTTCAATAATTGCAGTAAGTCACTGCTATCATGATTTGTGCAGAGTATTGATTTGAGACTGTGAGATATTTCACTTGGCTAACTTCCACTTACTGAATCTCAAATGTTTCCCCTTTGAAATTTGGACAGGACATAGGGCGAACAAAATTTACGCAAAAAAGTATCACAATTGGTTTGTACAACAAATAGGATGATAATATGGATAAACAAAGAAACTGCAGACAAAATGTTTCATATAATCAATCTCTATCGTTCATAGTGATTCTAACCTATTCCTTTTTTCTATTTTTTTGAAAGCACAGACAACGAATTGAAAACTGAAAATGACAGTGGGGGGACTCAGTGTCATTTTCGAAACTTTTTCACATGATCTTGAATCAATTAGAAGATTAAAAAATGGAAATTCTTAGGTGAAACAGATAATGTCTGCCTTATGATTAATTCAACTTGAATCCATTAAAACATTCAGTGAATAATCCATAATAGTTCATCAGCTCCTACAGTTTCAGAAAAAATATCAAATATTCTGTTTAAGCAAGTGTCATTTACGTTTTTGTTCCAAGCTGTGTTCCAATATTTTTGAATAACTCATTCAGTTCATTATGAAAATGAGACACTTCTATTTCTCAAAATCGTAATAAATGAAATGATTTGTCCCAATAGATTTTTTAAGTGTCTCAGAGATCTCTTATATTGATGTAGGTTATCTCTTGAAAATTATTTTTTTTCATTCATCGATTTATAAAATTGCTTTGTAGATTATATAATTGAAAGTGGTGTGGTTTTTAACCCAGAACTGAACTTCAGGGATCATCATTTATACGTTGTCACCACTTGTAGGTTGTAGATCATTGATAACCTCGTTGATAACTTTTGGAAATATTCTTGAATGGGCCACCTGCCATTCGGCAATCATAAAAGCTAAACATTTTATAATTGTTTCAGCGAACTATCAGGCTATCAATGGCTAGACAAAGTATTGTTGGAGAAAAAGTTGATGGAAACAATAGGAGATAAAGACTATGACAGCTTTGTTAATGCACTGGAAAGATTGAGCAAGTTGCCTTATTCGTACAAAGTCAAAGATTTCATTTTAGAATACTCGAAACCGCTCATGAGTCAAACGGAGACCTACGATGCTCCAAAGCCACAGTACGATTCAGACGGAAGAGCGTATATTACCACCTACGGTGAGTAAACAATAATATATACAAAGATATGCTTTCGATTTCAAATATCATGTACGGTTCATCAATGAGTTGAAGGACGCTCTTTTCATTTTTGATTTATTCATCCATTTTTATTGCAGAATGTTTGAGAAAAACTGCTAGAGGTGATGTTACTATTAGAATGCCTGGTACAGGCAAAGTAACTATTAATGGGCAGGATATGAGCTACTTCGAAGACCTACAGTCAAGAGAACAGGTAAGTGCTTTCTCCATTTCAATATCATTCATTCATTTCTATAAACATTTTCCAAAAAAAAAGAGCTTCTGGTATAAGGAAGTCGAAATAAGTAACAAAAAAACAGTTGAAATTTAATATTTCATGGGTATTATTTCGCTAGCAAAATTATTTCCTATTATTCAGGAAATCATGCATGCAGAATTCTTTTCAGTTTTTTCAAAAGGATGAGTACTGGTTTGGGGGACATCATTTCTTCTGGCAGTTGATTAAATGCTTGAAATCGGATTGTTTTCACCTTATATGATATTAATATTACGTTATTCAAATTTTTCTCCTGATTTTTCATGTACATTAAGTTTTTACAAATTTCCTTCAAAGAATTCATTGTCATAATATCAGTCATTTTATATAATTCTGAATATGTAAGTATCCCATGCTGTTCTGAAAATTACTTTGATTTCTTTGTTCGTTATACGATAACATTCTTTTTGATTGCAAGAACACTAAATCGTGATTAGGTATCAAATAGGAGAAACAATATAAGAATTTTTATTATATTGAATATTTATTCAAGTCAGGCATTCCTCTGAATGCACCTTGAGATGGAATAACTGTTTTCAAATTACATTCTTGTATTTCAAAATTCAATTTTATGTCAATCTTTAGACCTTAATATTCATGGTTTTGAACTTATGTAATTATTTTATCATATGCAGGGTGTCCCATATAAAATTCCATGGGCAAATATCTGGAAAATGAAAGAGAAGAGAGCATCTCGTTCTACCCACATTTCGTAACACCCACATTTCGTTATGCCCACATTTCGTAACACCCACACTCTCCGAACATACCCGAATGATGCGCTGTTGCCAAATTCATCCTTCTTTTAGATTAGGTTACTTAGGTTAAGTTAGATTGGGTTAACAGAAAATTGCAGAATATCCGGTAAATTTTGCAACAGTGCATCATTCGGGTATGTTCGGAGAGTGTGGGTGTTATGAAATGTGGGTGCAACGCAGCGCACCCAAAGAGAATATCCATATTTCGTGAAAGCAAATGATTTCGATATCAAATGGTCCTTTTATTCACGTAGAGTACGTAGAGGATCCAGCACTAGGCGTCATCCGTTAGGGCGTCGCGACACGGACACCAATTTTTTCAAATGGTAATCCAGTTTTTCAATTCTTTTTTGGGTAATTATCCGTAAGCGGGCTCCATCGTGAAATTAAAAAATTTTTGGTGAAACTTACGTTTTCGGCCTCCTAAACAAAAAAGTCTAATAAAGTTTTTGGGGCTCGCAACTAGTTTCGGAGATATGGCCCCCAAAGACAGGAAAGCAGGGTTTTCAGGGTTGACATTTATGTTTGTTTATTCAGCCAATTCCGCTCGAAATCCATCCTTCTTTCTAAGCACAATGTACACATTCTATACCACATTCTTTATCACTTTCCAACAGAATTATAAGCATTTTTCCATTTTTCACTACAAAACTCTAAAAGGTAAATCGTCATAGAAATTCGAGGTTAGCAAAGAACGCGCGATGCTAACCTCGAATTTCTATGACGATTTAACTTTTAGAGTTTTGTAGTGAAAACTGGAAAAATGCTCATAATTCTGTTGGAAAGTGATGGAGAAGGATATATAGAATGAGTATATTGTGCTGATAGAAAGAAGGAGGAATTTCGAGCGGAATTGGCTGAGAAACAAACAGGTGTAAAACCCCGATTTCCTGTCTTTGGGGGGGCCGTATCTCCGAAACTAGTTGTGAGCCCCAAAAACATTATTAGACTTTTTTGTTCAGGAGGCCAAAATACGTAAGTTCCACCAAAAAAATTTTAATTTCACGATGGAGCCCGCGGTAAAAGTCTGTTATCCGGTCACCCGAGCTTTTTAAAAAAATTCTTTTTTCAACTTAAGTAATTTGAGCCGCTGAACACGAATCTGAAGTCAAAACGTGGCGCTCGCCCTTCGTTTCGAAGATACGGCCACCCAAAGACAAGAAAACGGGGTTGACGCTTATGTTTGTTTATTCAGCCAATTCCTCTCGAAATTCCTCCTTCTTTCTATCAGCACAATCTACACATTCTATACCACCTCCTTCATCACTTTCCAACAAAATTATAAGCATTTTTCCATTTTCCACTACAAAACTCTAAAAGGTAAATCGTCAGAGAAATTCGAGGTTAGCAAAAAATATAGAACGCGCGATGCGCGTTCTACTGTTTTGCTAACCTCGAATTCTTTTGACGATTTTCCTTTTAGAGTTTTGTAGTGGAAAATGCTTATAACTCTGTTGGAAAGTGATGAAGAAGGATATATAGAATGTGTATATTGTGCTGATAGAAAGAAGGAGGAATTTCGGGCGGAATTGGCTGAATAAACAAACATAAGCGTCAACCCCGTTTTCTTGTCTTTGGGGGGCCGTATCTTCGAAACGAAGGGCGAGCGCCACGTTCTGACTTCAGATTCGTGTTCAGCGGCTCAAATTACTTAAGTTGAAAAAATAATTTTTTAAAAAAGCTCGGGTGACCGGATAACAGACTTTTACCGAGCCCGCTTAACGGATAATTACCCTTTTTTGGATTTTGCATCAAATTCTGAATTTAACCATATAGCACACTAAAACCAACACAAAACTGAACACACTTTTGTTAAACCTGATAGGTTTCTGACAGATCGATAAATAACTACGTTAGTGCATTTATTTTGTCTCATTCATGGCCCTTTTTATAATATGCGTTTTTCATCAGTATACAAGGGAAACTAGAAGTGTGCTATATGGCTGAATCCAGAATTTGAAAACAAATTGAAAAATCTGGGTTACTATCCAAGAAAATTGGTGAATCAGAGGACCCTTTGACATCGAAATCATCTGCTTTCACAGAATATGGATATTGTCTTTCATTTTCTAGATACTTATCCAAATAATGAATGATACTGTGTCGCACGAAAGAAGAAGACACCCCTGAATTTTAGTCTTTTTTTAAGCAGAGATTTGATTATTGGTAGGTAATTATATCATCGAAATGTTTCATGATAGACGATATTCGGTTTGGATGAAAATAGAGGCCTGATTTCTTATTTGTCTATTGGCAATAGTCATTTCTGCTTTCAGTGTCAATATTGCCGAAGTCACATCACACCAGATTAGTTAAAATAAATTGTTGTGACAAGCTTTGACAATACTGAGATCAATCACAAGCAGGATTGCCGATAGACAAATATGAAATCCGGCTACCACTTAGATCCTTCTCGAATATGGTCAATGGATGTTGTATGCATGATAATGGATCACCCAAAATATGAATGTGGGACAAAAAATGGCATAATATGAACTAACAAGTGAATACAAGTTCATTCATTGGACGTCCAATGGATATTCAAATCGTACGTCAAGTATATTTATTGGACATCCTTTGATGGACGAAGGATGTACGAAAACATCAAAATCTGGAATGTGTTTGCCTTCTATAGGAGCTAATTCATTGACATGAATTGAACATAACCTGGATCCAAAAGCGCCCATACTCGGAGAAAAAACGTGTTGCTCCCCCATGGCTTCCGGAAAAAAATATATACATGCTGAGAATATCATGTAATCATTTTTCGCAGGTTATAGTAATAATTTCTCAAACAAGGTTCACACTGGAATTTTGTTAGCCGCTTAAAAGTGTGCTTTTGTTTTCCAAAGTATACAGAATGTAGTATGAACTCCAGATTAGGAGGCCACACTCTATCTTGCCACCACTCAACAAGGATAGATACTTCAATGAATAAATATGGTATAGGTGTAGCAAATACAATTGAGAAAAATATATGCAGGATAACATGAGGCATGAGAAAATCAAAGTATACCAATAAATAATTGCCTCATGATGTCTAAAACATGCTCATCTTTTGTTTCATAATTTATCTTTCATGTTCTTAATTTTTTATCCATAATTTGATTAGTGAAGGACATCCAATGAATGCCATTCTCATGTATATTTCAATTGGATGCCCTTTTCGTGAATATCCTCATGGATATCCAATAGGATGCATTTTTTATGTCCATCTCCTTATGGACTTGAGTTAAAACTAGGATAGTGGGTAGAAGATGTTTCAATTCGAAAAGGCCAATATTTTAATATCATGAACATTCGGCACTCGATCAGGCAAAAAATTCAGCAGAATTGATACGAGTTTGTTTTTGTGTGCCATCAAATAATGTCTACCCGGCCTGGAGTATCGACGAGCTTCTGCTGATATCGCAGTATTATCAGAGAAAAATAATATTATGTTAGTTCCTGAATAGTTCCTGAATATTGTGATTTCTATTCCTCGATCAAAAAGATTCAAGCCATTTTGTAAATATGTTCGCTCAATGATAATTTAAAATTGACTTCGTGGAAGTTCAATTAAAAATATGGAGAAGTCGAGATATCAAATGATTTATTTGAAGATTTCATAATATGTGGGCCTATTCTATAAAGTGATTTCCTGAACAGAAACCATGTTTTTTTTGCTAACATGCTTTGTCTGCAACATGCGAATGAAGATTTCCTGATAGAATCCTCATATGCATAATGACGTTATCAAAAGGACGTGTCAGACATTATCAGTCTGGCATACTGACAACCTGCTCCCACATGGCATTCTTTCAACCTTAATTATAATTGCCGCAATTATTGATCATTTCGATAAACTCGGAAAAACGAAATCGTGTAAGTGAATAATGAAGCTAATGAGATAAGAGTTTTGTGTCTACCCGGATGCTTCATTGAACGTCTCTGAAAGGTACATCGTACGTATGACAAGGGATTCTTGAGATAAGTATGCATATTCCTTGACAGTTGAAATATGCTAAATATTAATTCAATATTTGCTGCGTTGTGGGCGATAATCAAAACAGAAATCAGTTGTCATTGTACGTAAAATAAAACTTTTGGTAGTTCCTCCATTATTTCAAAATCAAACGACGCATAATTATTACTACTAACGGTATATTTTTATTCATCAAAAGAATTCGTAATTTCAATGTGTAGCAATAAATACGTCTTTCAAATTCATCATCTTTCTTGGATTGCCTTTGTCGGCCAGTTTTTAAAATACGACTCATGTGAAGTGAGAACTTAGGGTTGAACTCAAATAATAGAAAACGCGTTCCATTAAACATAAGCCCAGTGCTTTCAACCCAAAGCGTGCTTATGGTTCTGCGGTACTATGGTAGTGAGTGGCTTCTCGACAGTTTCAACTATTCGCAAATAAGTTTGTTATACGATTTCATCAAGACTCAGTTGATTTATTTCGAATATATACAACAATGTGCCACAAGACCCCCATTATATTGAGAAGAAAAAAAAGCGCCTCTTTTTTAGCAAAGAGTAACGTCAGACAAATATGTTTTCTATCTGGACTATGCTTGATACCTTGACACCTTGTCCCTTTGAAATTCAAGAGGCAGAACTGTTGAAGCCCGCATTGTATCTTTCGTTATGGCTTTCAATCTTCACTTGTTTTGGGCATTGCATTCAATATATTGAATAGTTTTATTGAAAGGAACTGCGTTTTCCCAGAAAAGTCATTGGAAAATTATTTTATTCTAGAGCTTACCTAATCTAGAAATTCTCCTTCCTGCCTACCCTAGGGAAACATTACCCGTTCCTGTTTATCTTTTCCATATTTATATATTTTTATGAATTAGTACATTGGTATTTGCTGAAACTAGAAGAGATGAACAGATAAAATGAGAAGGCATAAATGTTAAGTGTGGAGAAAGATACTGTAACTCTTTCTACTCGGGTCATGTAAAGGACTTGGTGAAGATATTGAAGTACAAAAGGAACTACACCAACGCTGCATCATCAAAGTCATATTATCGACTCATATTTAAAATCAACCGAATTATACCATCTTCAAATTCAGAAATTTGACGGGGAAACGACCATTTTCAACATGTGGCCAAACTCAAGGGGTGATTCTTTGAGTAATTTCAAGACAAAAAGTTCATATGAACGTAGGTCAGGTAATGTTTCGTGTTCAAGATACAGGCTGTCAACATTTGTAAAAAAAAATCGTTTATTTTCTGAATATCTCAATGATCCTTCAGCCGATTTTCTTGGAATTTGGCGGTGGTATTTGGGGTATTGAGGGGCTGATTTGACCAAACTAGATTGAAATCATTATGTCCAGAAATATATCGAATTGAGCTACTGTAACTACAACTTTTTCATCTCTATATTTCTTCTTGAATCCTGCTCTGTATTTTAGATGAAAATAAAATCACTTTAACAACAAAAATAAAATTATTGATATGAAAAACGTTGTTTCATCGAAAACGGTTGATTTAAAAAGACGTGTTATATTATTTGTTCAATCATAAGTAAAAAGCACTTTATTGCATGTCCATGCAAGTACACCCCAGTTGTTGATGGTTTCCTAGTTTTATTCTGTTGTACCTAGGACATAAAATGAAGTGTTTTTTATTTTTTTCTCAATAACAAAGCAAGATACCAGAAAAAAGATAACGAGAGAAAGATGAAGTTCAGTAGCTCGATGCGAAAGAAAATACAAAAATTGCAAAAAATCAGTGGCGCATATTTTTCTGGTTAAAAATATTGATTAAGTACCTTCTGGGGCGTCACTGGACATAATGATTCCGGTCTAATTGAACCTAAATCAGACCCTCAATACACTGAATACCACCGCCAAATTTTGAGAAAATCGGCTGAAGGATTATTGGGATATTCAGAAAAATCGAAAGATTACCGGACCCTTTGAGTTTGTCACGTACTTGAATAACACCCTGTATGTCGATTGTATATGAGCTATACATTTTTTTGCTGTTTTAAGCGATAGTGGTAGTAATTTCCGACTGTTTATTCGCATACGACTGTCTACGACCACTTTTGAAAGTAGCGACCCAGTGAACCGAGGGAGGGGGTATCCGAGTCTTTATCAGCCCCTCGCCGACGCCCATGTTACGTACATTCAAAAATTCGTAACGGCACACACAAAACCAGTGCTGTCTTCTTCGAATGCAGCCAACAGGCTATCGTCTACAGCACTCCGAAATGAAAAGGCCCCCCACGCCAGAATCTTTAAGAGAGAACGTCTTCTAAACGGGCAATTTAGTAATTTGTGTCGTTCTCTCAGTTATTCGCAGTTAGTTGTTTCTCGGCCTAACTCTCGACCTACTCGAACCGATTTTTCGGTGGAGATTTTCCTCCCTCCCTCCTTACCCCCCGCGCGCTCGAATCGAATCATCATCACGAAACTGCACCGATTTCCGCGATGAATGAAAATGTTACCTTTTGTCGGGATACGTATTCACGTCGATTACACTCGATTACATACATCTATTGTGCCTAAATAATTAGGTGTGCTTTTACAATGGTGCGAATGATTCGGTGTTCGCAAGTTGGAATTTTTCCGTGGGAAGATTCAGTCGACGATTTTTGATAGTGGGTAAGTACGTTTTCGATATTCATTAGCGTTCTAAGGTTGTTTTTTCTCCTGATGTTCCTCCGTTGCTAATGAGACTGCACTGAGTTTCCTTGATTGTGGTTGATAATGTTCCTTGCTGAATGGTAATGGTTCGGACTTCTAATGTCTATATTTTTTTAACTCTATTGAAACCAGTTTGCTGAAAACGAAAGGACAAAAATACAAATCAACTAAGAAAATCAAATCCCAAACGAAATGTTGAAATAATTTTTTTTGTCAATAATGAAATCAAGGATTGATTTATCAAAGAAAATAACGTTGTTACAGAAAATCGAGATATCGAATATGAAATATTAGTCAAAAAAAAAATAAAAAAATACATAAATAAATCAAATGATAAGGCTACACCCGAAGACGATTGTGGATACCAGCAATAGAAACGTCGTGAATACACTCAACTTTTAACTTGGTTTCAACATTCATTCTTTATTTCCATTTTTTGACTAGTATTTCACATTCGATACCTCGATTTTCTTATCAAAATATTATTTGATTTATTTCTTTAATTAAATAATTTTATTTGATTTTTTTTTGACATATTTCATATTCGATGTCTCGATTTTTTGTAACATTATTTTCTTTGATAAATCAATCCTTAATTTCATTATTGACCAAAAATCCATTTCAACCTTTCATTTTATTTTCGTTCTTGATTTGTATTTTTATCCTTTCGTTCCTAGCAACAGGTTTCAATAGAGTTAATAATATACACGGTGGACGTCCGAACCATTCAGACTGCACTAAGTTTTTCTTTCGTCGAAAAGTAAATAAACCGTTGCTGAACAAGTCGCTTCCCAAATCGTGAAAATTTTATCATCGGACTTCTCAATTGGGAAGAATATTGAATAAATATTTTTTTATTTTTGCAAGTCGATGTAGGAACTTATAAAATCTTGTATTTGTTGATCAAATATTTTCAAATATTCCATACCTTAGACTCCTTAGAGCTATTATCAATTTTTATTTTTGGAAGCCGAACTAGAAATATATGAAATCCTCATGACCCTAAAAGGCTTTCCACACATTATGAAACATGTATTTCGCAGTGAAATTTTTTGGTCCGTTCCATGATGAACTAACTGGATGATGCTATAACTATATGCAGAAAGAATAATTTCGAAAATATCCATCCCTTTTTGTTGCTCGAAATGGTTTTTCCATAACCCGAAATCAACGATTTTTTCTGAATTTCTGTCTTCAGTATTTACCATATATATCCCAACAGTTTTAGTTCACAAATAAAAATGGTAACGTCGGCATCGTTAACTTCCCTTCGTGATGATTTCATTTTTTATGGTCAAAAAAAATATTGAGAATATGACTTTTAAGAATAGCCACACTATTCTTAATACGTTTTTTGTTCCAAATGTCAATTTTGTTGAGAAATAGTAACTAATAAAGGCAGAACGGAAAAAAAAATCCGTTTCGGATATGAACCGTTTCATCGTTACATAGGAATGGATATTTCAAAAATTAGTTTTCGTGTTATTTACTCATCCAGTTCATCATGAAACGCGACTCAAAATTCAACTACGAATATCTTCTTTTCACATATTACATACCACAGAACTATTGCCAATTTTCATAATTAACACTGAGTTCGATATCCATATAGATTCAATTCTTCAAAAACAGGAAAAATATTTCTTAAAATATATTAATATGGATCAGCAGAATAGATGCTTATCAGCAGTTGTCCAATCTCGAATCAATGCCTGAGCATAACTAAGAATGTACTTTGGAGGACAAAATACTGTTGAACCAATACGAAATACGGAAAATATCTTTCTTCAGTTCTTGAAAATCTCTAAAGTGATGATAAAGAAGAGGAAAGCTTAATTCTTTGTCTAATACTTCGCACGGATTTTGAACTACATTTAACAAATATTTGTGCAAGGCTTTTCGAGGAGGACACTTTTCTGAAAGTGAATGATTAGCAGTTTCTTTAATATAGAAGGTATGATTAATTGCTAACCGGTTAGGAAATTGTTTATTTTTATTCAAGTTTCAAGTGGACGTTCAACAATGGCTAATGATGATATTTTGAATTGTCTGTAATGAAGGATCTTGTGATTTTTTAAATGTGGGAGGAAGGACGCCCACTATAAATTGTCAGACTGATATATATCATATATCTATAGTATAATAACAAAATATTGTTTGAAAACAATGCTTTCGTTTTATTTTCCTTTTCATTGCCAGTCAATGTCAAAAAAGTTCAATTAATATCGAATTGATCCTTTTTCTGAAGTTTACGTGGAATTAATTTTCAAAATGGTTTCAACGTAATTTCTCATCTTTATGCGAATATAGATTATTTGGCACTACGAAGATATCCATTTCTCTACTCCTGAACCTCAATAATTCCGATTTTGAGTTGCCGTATGATTGATAATTTTTTTTGGAATATCTACTTCTCTACCCACGTCTTGATCTCCTTCGATCCGGTCGTATGTAGAAATTATTAGTTTTCAAGTCGGCAAATGTGGTAGTCTGTTAATTTCAAATTTTTAGTTAGCTTATGTTTGTCTGCTGACTATTATGTGCTTTCTGTTTTTCTTTTCCCTACAATTTGTCGATGAATGCTTTATGTTCACTAACCTAATTTTTCAAAATCGTTCGTGCACTAAGATATTGTCATGGGGATTTTATATTGCCATTATTTGAGAATACATCTGTTTGATAATCGTTCCTTCAACATAAGACGTTGAAAGGTTTGGATTCAAAAAGACGTCAGAGGTAAATGGATGGATTTCTGACGTAAATGATATTTCGGCATTTTATGGCTATCATTTTCATATACCCTCAACTTATTCAGCCAAAGTCTCATTAGCAGCAGAAGGACTTTCTGATAAAACTGGTCTTGAAATGGTTTTTTTAAAAGCGAATTTGTGTATTCACCGAAATGGGTATCCCGACTCCGAACTAAAAATATCTTTATATCTGTAAAATCAGAAAATAATGTGTACATAAACATACCAAGTGAGTCCAAGAATTGGCATCCACTTCTCCAGGCAGTCTGTTCGCTTTCAGTAAAATCTTATACATTTATGGAAGATGAACACGATCGGCCATATTTTGATTATTTTTTTTTATGAAGCCATTGCCCCTGTAACTTTATTATTTATTTTTAGATATAATCATTGTTCGTTAACTTTGAATTGTTATCGTCACTGAAATCATGACAATAATCCTGAAAAAGTTATGATTAAAAAGATGCTGTGAATACGAACGTTATGATTGGATTCAAAGCTTCATAGGTATTTATTTATATCTATTCTACTTCACCTTTCTTCTTAGAGGATTCGAATGCTTTATTTCAATTTCATAATATAAAATCAAGATACTTTTTCGAATATTATATCCATTGACCAACTTTTCATTGATTTTTATTCGATCAACAGAATTTAGAGTGTCACAAAGGATTGTTGCATACTTTTTACATTTGTGTGCACACATTTTCATCATTCAATAAAATTTGTACATTTTTCTTTAACATCTCATGCATTCAGTTCACTGTTTGCTAATAGTATTCGTTGAAACAGTCTTGAGAAACACGCGAACCTTGTATAGTAAGTAATTGACACAAATTGAACGTACGCGAAAGCCGACGAGAAATTCACAAATATATGTAATTGAAATATTGAAGTCGGAACGGTTATTATATAAATGACGTACTTGTCCAGGTTTGTAGGATGTAGATGCAGAAAAAACACGGTGAAACATAGCTCTCATGTGTACTGAAAAGAATCATAGTTAGGTGAATCAAATTTTGAATTGAACTGGCCGATACTATATGAAAACACATTTAACAAAAAAAATATTTTAGTACAATACCGCACGATTTTCTCTGTTTAAAAAACCGCTGCACGTATTTCATTATACTCTAGCTTCTCAAGCATAATGGGTTCAGTCTGTTTCGAATGACTATGCGTGGAAACCTCATGCACAAAACGAAAGCTTAGTCACGTGCTATTGTTTACATTCATTTTTTTCTCACATTTCACATAGTCCCAGTCCACTGAGCGCAGAACTCCCAATCTTATTGGATTTGCTATTGTCACAAAAACTCATCCTAATTTCAATTTTGAACGCCGCCAAACTGTTACGAACTCAACTTATTCAAATATTGTTGAAGAAATAAAATGCACTGAAAAAAATCAACAGCAGATCTGATAACAATAAAAATAATGGCAATGACATCATACAACCATTAAAGTAAATTGTTCAACGAGCGAATAATAGCCATTATACGCGAGTAGAATACTATACTTCATCCACGACTAATAAAAATTTTTATGAAGTTTTTTTTTTGGAATATTTTGTTACATCACATACTCATTTTTAGAAACACTATTTTTTATTCTATCAAATATTCCATACAATACATTATTGTTTACCTATACACAGTAATTAGTAATCGAAAACCATAAAAATAGAATAATATCTCATAATAATTCCAAAATATATGATATTTAGCTTAACGAATATCACGTATCTAATCATACAAGATGATATTTATAGTTATCAATAATTGTAATCTTCGAACAATTGGTCAAGTTAATCCCAGGGAAACAATAATTTTATAGCTGAATCACGAAAGCATCTGACAGCAGTAATTTATAACTAATTAATCACTGCCGTGATTAATGGGTATTATTGTGATCGAGCAAACAGACGTATAATGGGTACATTATACACTAGTGTAAAAAATATTGACCAGTAGATACTTTCATAGAGGTGTGTTTTTCAAAGAATCTATAAATAATCCAATATTCCTGAAGATGAAAATGCATCTTATCTGAATTACAGAGGTATTATATATACTCATTCGAGATCTATTGCCAAAGAGGCTTCTCAAAATGTTTGTTATTTTTTTATAGTTATTCATGTGCAAAGGATGCAGGGTGGAAAGTGGATGTTTTTAGGTTTATGCCTGTGTCTGCATACAAACTTCTGTCTCACTAAATCTTGATTGCATCCATGATATAGATATTCGAAAAAATCCGAAAATTAAATTTGATTTTGAAGTTTTCACTTCAGAAGACAGATGGGTACTATCGTTACTGTCAATCTCAAAACGTTAAAATGTAGTGAAGTTTTGCCCTCATGGACCATAAAATTAACTTTATACCTGCATGGGCATGAACTACACTATCATGGAGTTACTTATTGCCTATTTTCGAAGCCTGTTCGTGATTTGAATTCGACGGAAAAAAAATTAAGAATTTTTGTTTCATTCACACCGTAGATATGCCTGCTTACTGAAATTCAAAAGATAATTCAATTTAGGTTTCCAAACCAAACGCGCTTTTATAAAAATACGAATCCGTAATAATGGATCGTCCGGTAGACTGGTAGATGCGTTTATTGCAAACCCTAATTCGGCAACATCAACAATAAATTACAATAACAAACAAATAATAGCGGTATGTGTGACAGTGAACTGGATAGCAGTCTACACGTTTCATGAATTGAAAGTTCAGTAGCTGCGCTTCGAATTATATAAAGGGGATACGTGGGTTGGCGTTGAAAAGTTTTGCCATTTATTTTAAACATATTTCAAAATGATTCATTGAGTTAGTTAATGAATCAGTAGAAAATCGAAAAGTTGTCGATTTTCTTTCTATATCTATTCTGTTCAGATGACGCACAAGAAACTATTCATCTGACCAATTGTACTTATATAATTTACTTCATCGAAACCTATCGAAATACAAAAATGAATCTGAACAAAAAAATTGAAATGTTCGAGTCGATCAAGAAATAGTTTCTGCAACACTAAAGATAGTCGAGACAATGAACTGATGAACAACATAGGAAAGGATCTCACACACTGACTGACTGAATGACAGAGAAATGAGGACTCTAAAAGCCATGTGAGTGCAGTATGTGGAAACTACTCACCTTACATTATGAAAAGTTGGACCAGTATAACCGATCGTACCTCGAAAATTTGTCAGTTATCACCTGAAGACGATTGCCCTTAGTAGCAATCGAAACGTCGTGATTGAACTCAACTTGAAACTTCAGTTCTACATTCTTTTTCATTCATCCTTATCATACGTTTATTTTGTTTGGATTGTTTAGGGTTTTTATTCCAATTTTGAAACGCCTTCTTTCATGCTTTTTTTGATCACTTCCAATTCACTTCAGAGCCGTAACGTTCGGCACATGGACGGACCCCTTCGACAAACGGCCCTAATAAGCATTGCTATTCAGTTATCGTCTGGCAGATCTTTCTATATGGTTATCAAATGTGTTGAAGTCACATCGTCGGTTATATTTCTTAATTACTTTGTCTACTGGTTCCTCAATTTTCCTAGGTATATCATATTCATTGTTGTCAGATGACATCATTCGTTCCATCTTTAACCATTCCATCACGGTCGACCCGAATATTGTGGAATTTCCACCCTTTTCTTGAGAGGCTGGAGACCTGTCCAGCTTTTTTTAAGACTAGTTGCTCAATAGAATTATCCACCTCAAGAACCGACTGCCAAGAGTTCTCTAGAACTTGTCCTTCCGTCCCACTATGTTTTCTGAGTATCACATGATTTTCCGTTCGTGTGAAACTAAAGATAATGAAAGCATAGGAAGTAATTTCATATGCAAAGCTCCGTAATGAACATAAATTATCTTATCAATTAGGCGGAATGGAATAAAAATCTAGACACATCACGATAATCAACAACCGTATGAAATTTCTGCGACAAGCCACATTGTAAATACTTGATACGCCTGACCGAATTCAAGGATATTATGAGAGATATTATATTCATTAACTTGTTTTGATATTTTTCTTGTGATTATTTTTATTAAAAGAAAAAGAAGAGCAGCAGGTATAATTTTACAGAAATATCTATGTTTTAGGTGTGTCATAGGTAAAGCGATAAAACTTGTTCATTTAGCGAGAACATTAGTCCAAATGGTAATATTTTTGTTGATGGTCTTAATTGATGAATGTATCGTGATCAAACCAGATTAATTATAATTCATTGTGAATATTTCGAACCTTTTTTTAGTCCTGTTCAATCCGAAAAAGTTTAGTACGAAATTATATGAGACTGTCTCTACGGAAGAAGATTTAGTTTTGAATTTAACATAACTTCCTTTTCATTCAGTTTACCTCATCTCTAGTAGAAAATTCGACTGATGATACTCCCTTTATACTTTGGGATAGAATACTTGCCCTTGCTAAAGAGCTGTAAGAAGCAAACGTGTAAAATGATAAATTTAAATTGGAAATGATTATAAGAGTAAATTTCGGAGGTCATTAGTATCTATTTCCTTCAATTATTTTTTATAGTCGCAAAAATGGAACGGATTTGCTAGAATTGGATAATTATAATACCAACGATTCTTTAAGGTGGCTTTCTTAACAATAGCTTGTGTAAAAAAAGGAGCACACGAATGTCTGTTTAAGAAGCTACCACAATGTTGAAATAAGAAAAAATTGGTGAATTTGTTTCAAATTGCGTTATGGAATATTTGTTCAATCTACAGAGATGATTTCAACGATTGGAAGTAACGCCTGATTTATTTGTATCTGTGACAATTTCAAACATTAATATCCCGATGTCATTTTGTAGGGGTTATATGATTTTTTTAAATATTGCTTTCGCTAATACCAAATTTATAGCTAGTGAAATAACTTTTTATATTTGAACATAAATAAGATTGAGTTTATGTTCCGATATGAAATTTACAAGGCATCAATAGTTTTTAAAATTCATTGCAGTTCATTCTTGTATTTTCCATTTTTGTGTTTATTTCCTCGATTTTTCACCAAACCACAAGAGTGAATAAACTAGATACTTTCCTCATCAATATTCTAGTTAAATTTGCGGTTGGGCTTATCGTCTGATGATGAGAACGATATGTCGACACTCGTGCCAATTAATCAATTTGTCATGATACATTAGGCTGTCATATCAAACACAGTTGAGATACCTGGATCGTGAAAACGAGTTGACATAATCAATTAATATAAGTGTGAATATTTCAAATGTGCGATTGTGTTGCGAGGCAGTTTTTAGGTGAATATACCCTTTGGAGTCTAATTAAATGTTGTACATTTTACTGCATTTAATCTCAACATATTCAAGATGAAAAAAAAAAAATCTTAAACCAAAATTAAGAAAGGCTCTGTAGAGAAAAACCTTCAGTAAATGAATCATCAGAATTTTATATTTCAAAGCAAGAATATTTTTTTTAATTCACCATTAATTTTGGAGTGCAAGTTTTCTATAGGTAATTGAAAATATATTATGATTGTTTTTTCTGAAGTGTCTACATTTTTTCGTCTTCTTTCAATTTCATTTATGATCGTATGGCTCGATAATAAAAATCACGCTTATTTTTCATCAGTGATGAACTGGCTATTATAGCCTCAAATAGGTTTGACGTTTCATTCATTATACCTACTTTATGAAACCGGATAGAATGTCGAAATTAAATGATTGTCTATGAAGAATGAACTGCATTAACAATGCATTGACGATCATTCATCCGCTGTGACTCACATCTTGATTTGAACACATCTATAACAAAGCCGTTATTTAGTCGTATCCGATATAACATGTGAGAGGTCATGGGAATTATTTAAGTACAAATCAAACCCATAAGGGAGATCTGTTTTTGTTTCATCATACTGCAAGACTAATTTTTCGAAATAATATTGGAAATTAACCACCAGTTTAGCTTAAGAGCATGGTGATTTTTGATTGGTATAAATTGCACTCCCAAAATACATTCCCTACCAATAGGCAGATATTTGTTTGAAAAATTTGACAAAAACATTTTATTTCATTATTTGATTGTCCCATGTCATGTCATGTGTTGATTTTTCAGGTTGATAAAATCATGAAAATAATTTTATTGTTGTCAACATTTCCTCGAATTTCTAACGAGAATTTCGCAACAGCATCAGCTGTATTGCGTTTGCAACGTTGAAACTTTTTTCTTGTACATATTGTTACATGGAATGCAATTTGGGATAATAATATCTCAATGTAATTCATCAAAAAACGCTGATTTTTCAATCCCAGCGATTTGTCTGAAAAGCAGCTTGTAATGAGTATATATATATATATATATAAAGAGAAATAGGATATTTGGAGAAAAACTAGATACGCCCTAAGATCAGAAGTATTGGGTAGATAATTTATTATTTGACAAAACCAGGAAGATCAAACTGCAACGGAAATTGTATACCTATTTTTGTTGGATCAATCAACAGTTATAAAAAAACTTTTACACTAAGTTGCGATATGTCTTGGAGGTAGTTAGATTTTAATGTTTATTTTGTTTGAACAAGTTGTTTATGATAGCGGATTAACACTTGGGAACTCGTATCCTGTAATATTTTATGTATCATTATTTATATTCATCTTCATGGAAGGAATATTTCAAATGAAACAAATAGGAATGGAAATTGTGAGCACCTAAAGAGCTGAGTAATGATGTTTGTTTATTAATATTCAGGATGTAGTCGATTAATTATACTCCAATAAAAAATTGAACTCGTTCTATTCAAATTGCAAAACATCGAAAGCTGAGTAAATACAAAATAACTATTATAACGTATCACGGACTGGAAACTAATTTAATTAATTATATCATTAAAGTGTCACTACTTTGGTTCGGGTTTGAAGGCCGTCGTTTTTTAGAATTTATTCCTGACTTTTCGCTGGCGCGAGTGGCTAGCTTCTTCAGAGGCTCATACATCGGAGTCTAACTCAAGATGTATCAGCCTCTGAAGAAGCTAGCCACTGTCGCTACTATAAAAATCAATAAGATGTCTCAGTGCGCTTCGGCACTAAAGATAATTAGGCGACCTTTGCCCGCCCAAGGATCTGCCGTCTGGGCCCACTCGCAAGAGTGTTTATCAAAAGGAAAATACAAATAAAAAAGGCTCTTCCCACGAGAGAATCAGAGAATTTCAACATCCCGTGTTTAGAAAATGATACATTTTCAAAATATCCTCACTCAATAACTCGATATTGACGAATATCGAAGAGAACCAAACTGACTTTTGGTCATTAAGCATCCGTTTCGTGAGGACCCTAAAAGTGGCATTATTGGTATGACGTTAAGATTATTTGGAAAAATCAAGATTGTTTAGAGACATTTCTGGTCATTATTTTTCCTCTATTATTTATTCTACGCCTTTTTAAACAGTCGCATATACTCTATCATTTTATTTCCTTTTCGAATGATTAGGAGTATTAAGATACTCGGTGTGTAATATCTCTTCCACCTTACTATGTGGGGATTTGAATATCAACAAACTATCAAATAACTTATTATCAAAAAAACTCCAAGATATATTAGACTCATTCCAGCTCATGTCACTGGTTGACCAACCCACACGTATAACAACAAATAAGTTTGGTGTCACAAGTTCTTCAGCAATTGATTATGTCGCAACAGATCTAAAAAAATATAACTTAAAATAAATAGACACGGGCATTTCCGATCATAACGCACAAATAATTGAATGGAGTACTAATTGTCACAATTTGCCATCACATTTACCTGAAATAACATACAGAAGAACTGTAAACAACAGCTCAAATGAAGAATTCAGAGAACTGTTTTTGAAAAACCGTCCAGACATACCCGAAAATGTGAACCCAGAACATTTCAAACTGGATGAAATATTTGAAACTTTACGAAAGCTTCTTATGGTGTTTTGAAGTCACGCACCCTAAAAAAAGTAGTCTAAAAAACAGGATGTAATCAAAAACAAGGTTGCCCTACCTCCAGAATTTCTTGAAGAATCCACTCATCTAGAAAATATGAAACGCTTGCGAAAATTAACCACTGGTCAAAACATACACAATACATATAAGGAAAGAAAAAAAATCTCTCCAGAAGTATAAGCGAGTATAAGAAAATGCATTTCAGCAATATAATAACTTCAGCAGAAAACAAAAATAAAAAGATGTGGGAACTAGTGAACATGAAATTGAATAAAAATAAGAGTCACAATTCGAATTTTTCTCTTATGATAAAGAATGAAATTATCAGTGACAATAAAACCATTTTAAATGAGTTTGGACATTTTTTCTCAACATCGGTTGTTGAGCGGCTACAAAATAACAATCGGGTAAACTCAAATATAGGGTGTACTAAATCGAACAATATCAAAAACAATTCATTATTTTTCACTGGTATCGATGAATACGAAGTGAAAAGTATCATAAGAGGGCTAAAAACCAAAAATTCAACGGGTCCCGATGAAATTCCCATGAAGCTCATTAAAAACTGCATAAATGAAATTACTCCCTATCTAACTCGCATTATAAACTTCTCCATACTTTCTGGGAAATTTCCGGAGAGGTTAAAAGTTTCTAGAACTGTTCCCACATACAAAAAAGGCGATAAACAACTAGTAAAAAACTATAGAGCAATATCCCTACTTAGTCCTTTTTCAAAAATTCTCGAAAAATCTATGTACACTGTCTTGATGAAATATATAAATGATTATAGTATATTAACTCCGTGTCAACATGGCTTCAGACAATATTATTCTATCGAAACAGCATCAACTGAATTAGTACAATTAATTTATGATAATATAGGTAGTTGTAGGTATTTTTCGTAGATCTATCTCGTGCCTTTGACACGCTCAATCCACAGTTTTTTTCTGAAAAGCTTGATTCCTTAGCAATAAGAGGACCGATAAATGAATGGATTATGTCATTTACCACAAATAGACAATTGATAGTCAATGTGCAGGATTCTTTCCCACAAACCTTCGATGTTGAACTTGGGACACCACAGGGTAGCATTTTGGGACCTCTTTTGTTTCTCTTATACATGAACGGTCTTCCCTCCCATGTCGGAGGAAACGTTGTTCATGTATGCTGATGATACTACCATTATTGTGTCCGCAAAAACAGAGGATGATGTACTTTTCAAAGCAAATACTGTTCTCAATCAGCTAGCTACTTGGTGTGAGAGAAACCAATTAGTGATAAATTTAGAAAAAACTGTTTACATGCGATTTGTAGGCCCTCATAGACGAACACAAATCGATATGCTCAAATCTGATTTGAAATTGGATGATAATCCTATAAAACTACAAACAAATATAAGGTTCCTTGGAACAGATGTTGATTGTGACATGAGCTGGGACAGTCAAATCAGCTACATCTGCTCTAGACTTAACAGATGTTATTTCGCAATTTTGACCCTTAAGAGAAATTTAAATGAGATATCACTCAAACAGTATTACTTTGCAGCCGTGCACTCCATCATATCATCCAACATTGTGTCTTGGGGACAAGCTACTCAGAAGGATCGCGTTTTTATTATTCAAAAAAAAAAAATATTACGAATAATGTTCAACCTAGATTGTAAAGCATCCTGTAGGGAAATCTTCAAATTGCACAAAATCCTCACCGTAACCTGTACTTATGTCTTCAAATTGATACTGTACACAAGACACAATATTGGCAATTATACCAAACATGGTGATATGCATTCATACCCAACTAGGTGGATCGATAAATTATACATCAAGAAACACAATCACAGTTACTTCAAAAAATCACCTGAGGGTGCTGGTGTATAGCTATACAATATTTTACCTTCTGAAATAAAAAATATTGGGTTAAACAAACTATTCAAGAAAAAACTCAAGTCTTACCTATTAACAAATTGCTTTTATAGCCTTGACGAATATATGACCCACTGCAATAATTGTCTTTAAACATATATTTTGTATATTCATCTAATCAATGTTGATGTCTCTTTTTAAACCTTTTTACTTTATAGATATATATTTATACCTCTTTTCACCATTATACTATTATGTATTGTGACAAAAGACGAATCCAATCCATTACTTTGTAATTGGCATATGGTTGATCAATAAATGAAATGAAATGAAAAAAGGATATATTAATTTTTCGGTTGGATACACTAACATGTTTTTGAGAATGTAGCATCTCTGATGTTGATGTTGCTGTGTGGTAGAGTCGATGTTTTCAAGAAATATAACTTATATTATGATGAATACACAAATCCTCTTCAAACTATAAAAAAATGCTTTTCACCATGCTTATTTCATCACGTTCTGAAAGACTATATTTCATTTCAGCAAAATGGTTTACGCGTCAGAAAACCACAAGCCGTACGGGATGGACAACTTCGGCTTCCAAGACGAATCCCGCAAGGTACGCAAACTGGGCCGTTCCGTCAGCGTAAACGCCGAGGCTTCCAACTTTTCCTTTTACAAAAGCAGCACATCCAACACGCTCCTGAGATGGCGCTGCAATCGAGACGACCCCGAAGATGTCTTGGAGGAGGAACTGCCTTCGGACGACTTCGAGTACATGGAATGCGGTCCTTCTCCTCCTGCGGACCACACCCCCAACATCTACGAAAGCTTCGAGGAGTTCTCCACGAGCGCCGACCTGACCGTTCAAATATGCCACGATACCATCAAGATGAATCTGGTGGAGCATATGAAGCTGAGTTCGGGTAGGCACCAGCTCTTGGACGACATAGAGAGCAAGAAAACGACGCCAGACAATTTGAACGAGGTTTTTCACGGCGCATCCAAAGCCGAAATCAACATAGCCTTTCTCTGGTCGGCGTTCATGAAACGCTGGGACTTATTCGAAGGCCTCCTGAAGCTAGGAGCGCAGCTGCGATACTATGAACCGAGTCAAGGCATGAGCGCCCTTCACTTGACGGCGTTCAGCGGCTGCGTTCAGGGAACTCAGTATCTGATAGCCAAGGGGTGCGACGTTAATTCTTTGTTCAAATGCTACACGCCCTTACACTGTGCAGCGTTCGGGGATAGTCCCGAATCAGCTCTGATACTCCTCAACAACGGTGCTAGGGTGCAAGCTCTGACTAACAGCCCCCACAGCTGTCACGAAAGTGTTTTGCATTGCGCGGTGCGTGCCAACGCCATTGCTTGTGTCAGGCTATTTACTCAAGAAGGTGCAGATGTCGGACAAGCCGAGGAGTCTGGAGTATCTCCTGTACACCTAGCTGCGGATCTCGGCCATCCGCAGTGCCTCAAGATTCTTCTGGAATCCAAGACGTTTAATGTGAATACTAAGACGAAGGAAAAGGAACAGACCCCTTTACATCTAGCGGCCGAGAGCGGTTACGTCGAGTGTATAGAAATTCTGTTGGAGCACAGAGCGGATGCTAACCTCAGAAATCACAGGGAACAGACCCCTCTACATTTGGCTGCTAGAGCCCAAGCATATGACTGCGTGGAACTGCTTCTGAGGAAAGGAAATGCCAGCGCTAATGTTGGGGACTGTGACCAACGTACTCCTTTACATGCCGCCGTAGGCAAGGCAGCTAGATCCTACGATATCATAGAAATACTATTGAATTACGGAGCCGACGTCAACGCTAGAGACCAGTATGGTTACACCCCTCTGCATATAGCAGCTTTAAACGAGCTGTCGCAGTGCGTGGAAATTCTCATTTACCACGGTGCTGACGTGACGGCCAAATCCAAGTTCGGGATGACAGCTCTTGGGATAATAACCCGAAAGACTCCAGCATCTTTAGGCATGGTAACACACAAGCTCGATTCCGCTATTACCTTGCACCATCATCCAGAATCTTCGAACAGAGAAGTGGAGCTCAGATTGGATTTCCGCGGCATCCTGCAGTATTGTCATCCCCGGGAAATTAGTTTTTTGAATACTTTCGTGGACGAAGGCCAGAAAGAGATCTTGCTGCATCCGCTATGCTCCGCCTTCTTGTACCTGAAGTGGGAGAAGATCAGAAAGTATTACGTTGCCAGAATGGTGTTCTGTTTCATATTCGTCCTGAGTCTTTCTTTGTATGTGCTCACAGCATTGGCACACAACTGCTATAATCACGGAAAAAATATGAACGATACACAGCCACAGAACGTAATCGAACTCTGCGAGAAGAAATCCATGATGGGTCACATGCTCAGAAACAATCCCTTCGTCATAGAGATGCAATGGTTCGTTCTGGTAGGAATAACCTGCTGTGAGATCCTTAGGAAGGTATATGGCATTGCTGGATACCCGAGTGTCAAGCAGTATTTATCCCACCGCGAGAATATAATAGAATGGACGGTGATTGTGAGTGTATTTGTTATTTCTTTCATATACACGGGGAGGACATACACCTGGCAGAATCACGTGGGAGCCTTTGCAGTTTTATTTGGATGGACTAATATGATGTTGATGGTTGGGCAGCTACCTATTTTTGGATCATATGTGGCCATGTATACTAGAGTACAAGGAGAGTTTGCAAAGTTACTCCTAGCTTACTCTTGTTTGCTGATTGGTTTTACCATCAGCTTCTGCGTCATGTTCCCTGATTCATCCACTTTTGCCAATCCGTTCATCGGACTGATTACTGTCATGGTTATGATGACCGGCGAGCTGAGTTTGGATTTATTGGTAGATGACGATCCTGAAGATCCACCGTTTCTATTGGAAGTTAGTGCCCAAGTCACTTATATATTATTTTTACTGTTTGTAACGGTGATATTGATGAATCTGTTGGTAGGAATAGCCGTTCACGATATACAGGGGCTACAAAAGACGGCTGGATTATCTAAATTGGTAAGGCAAACTAAACTGATTTCTTATATGGAATTGGCGCTGTTCAACGGCTATCTACCTCAATATTTGCTGAATTTGTTGCATTGGACTGCTTTGGTATCCCCGAAAGCATATCGCGTAGTGTTGAACGTGAAACCCTTGAATCCAAGAGAGAAAAGACTTCCAAGGGATATTCTCAAAGCCGCCCACGAAATCGCTAAGAGACGTAAGCGATTCGGACCGACGATATCTACGACTGGTACGACTGTAACGTCTTCGAAGAAGGTAATCAACAATAACTTGGACCAGAATAGCGAGATACTGGAATATAATAGTACCTTTCCGCTGTTGCAAAGTAAAATCGAAAAAAGTACCGAACAAATCGAACAATTGAGGAGAGAGGTTCAGAGTATGAAAAGTGCCTTTGAAGCAAATCAGAAATTGGTGGAACAGATGTTGAATACATTCTTACATAACACAAAACATAACGAGTGATGAATGAAATCGGATTTTATCTAGTGTTTTCATGACTATTTTGTGTATTATTTTTTCAATAATTTTCGTTTGAAAATGCTTGATTTGGTGGAATAGATTATAGAAAAACTCTTCAACTATAAAGGAATGTTAGAAAATACTCCAAACCTATCAGATATCTTATGCATTCGCTAGTGTATTGTGAATATTTCTGTATTCGATAATGAAGTTTAATATAATTTGTTTTAACTTCCGAAATAATATTATTACAGTCATGATTTTATGTATGTTTTATGATACTATAGAATTAAACATAAAATTATCAGCTCATCAGAAGTAATTTGACATTTTTGGTATGACGTACGAGTTAATAAAATTTGTTATTAAAAAAATGCAAGTAACTTCACTATTTGAAATATTATTCTCGTTTCTTGTGGTGTTTTATGAATACAGAATTGAATATTGAAAAATGTAGTCAAGTAATTACATAGTTACTTTTGAGTTATAACTTGAATTAAATTATTTTCTGTTGAATTCATTCTGGTGAAACATAAAAGTTATTCCTTCAAGATGTGATATTAGACATAGATAGCAACTGATTACTCACTGTATAATGTTGAAAAACAAACGATTTGTAAAGCCATTACTTGAGCAGTACTATGAAATAATAATAAAATGTAATCTATCAGTTAGTGTTAAATTGATTGTTTTGTTATCTCCATGGTTTACTGCAATGGTTTCAGATAATTATTTGAACGGTTGCAATATATCATGATACATAACTGTATACTTTGCTTTTAAATTTAGATGTACCTGTAAACTTCATGAATCATGAATAAGACAATAAACGTTTATTCTTCCTAGCGAATATTTGAATCAAATAAAGTGTTCCAAATTAGTTGATTTAATATAATGGTAGGAAAATCTCGAGATTTTCATATACAGGGCCATTCAAATTCGAGTCTCTGCGCGTTGGCTTCTTTCAAACGGTAAAAGTTGGAAAAAAAAGGCTATTGGGGGCAGAGTTGCCTATTTAAATGTCTCATGAATGATCCTAAAAAATAGAACCTAGCTCTCTCTCCGTTCCGGAGATCAGAGTCGGCGGTTAGGGGAGTAGAGGGGGCGGTAAGGGGAGTAGAGGGAGCGGTTGCTCTCCACTTTCTGGGGAAATATAAACAATTATATAGAATCATTCAATTTTATACACTTGTTCGTCTGATTTTTTACATTCCCACCCAATTCCATCGTCCAATCGTCGCGACCAAATCCTTTTTGTGGCTGTATCTTCTTTATTCGTTAAGATATTGGAAATCTACTAATTTTTCAGCATAGGCACTGTCGAAGGTCTGGCAGAAAATGTACATAAATATCATTTAATATTTCCAATCGATACATATTTCTCGAGCAATCATAGCAACTTACTCGATATCAAAAAGCAGCCAACAAAGTAGTAAACAATTTTCGCATTTCCTTGGACAATGTTTCATTTACTTGTACTTCATATATGAGGAGTACTCGCAAGCATGATTTCAAGTTATCAGGCATGCTTCTTCAAAATCGAAGTTTTTCACGATATTTCAAGAAAATTGAAAACCGGCTCAGGTAGTTGCCACGAATTGCAAACTATTTTGAAATCCAATGAAAAAAGGGATAAATTCCAAAGAAATAATTTTATTATTATTTTCATCAAATTGATTGAATTAAGACCATTATTTATTCATCCGATGGTTTTTTGAAACCAAAGTTCAGTTTTATTTTCGTTATACTGTTTAGGTTAATGATATATTATGTACCACAGTCCAAAGAAATGAATTATCAGTATTGGATTCTGTACAAATGTAGAAAGGAAAAGTTTCAATTCACCCTGATAAATCTACACATGTCATGTATAGATTCCAACATTAATTCATTATTTTTTAAGATTGTTGTAGGCCATTAAACCGAATACTTTGTCAAAAAATGCATTCACCAGAAAAAATGACTTTCAAACAAAAGCTTGGATATTTGAGTTCTATAGAGAATTTCACCTCGGTGGCTGTGCTGATTTGATATCAAATCACTACAGCCATCTCCTTTGAGAAATAGAATTGGGGCAATTTTTTTTATCCATGAGACGTTTTCGGAGAGAATATAACCAATAGTAATGAAATTACTTTTTTCGGCTGAAAAACAGTTCAGTGTTCCAAGATAACTCGCTAAATATTAACGTCAGGGTATATCGATTTTCCTGCAAGCGGCCTTGCTCACAATATCTACAGGTTGAGCTTAAATGGCTGCCACTCAAGTTATTTAATGGGCTTAATTTTCTCAGACCGGTGCTTTGGGCCATCCTAAATTCAAACTCAAAATTTAAAGGATCTGTATTTTTCGTGGCGACCCGCAACGTTCATTTTATACTAGAAAATGCAGTCGCATGAGGTTCTTAATTACAGCGTATTGCGAAAGTAAGGCATGAAATTCATAATTCCGAAAGAAAGTAGTTTTGAAGAAAAACCTCGTACAGGTCCATTTTTCAATTTGATTTGTGCTATTAACGAAAATACTTTTCAGTATAGAGGCTGATACATAACAGAGTAATGACCAAGGATACTTTTTTTTTCAAAGGCGTAACCAGCAATATATTATTAGGATTGTTGAATACTTCCTGATTTCAGGGATGTAATGCATCATTTCGAGAAAAAATTCAGGGTTACATTTCATTTTCACTTAATTTCTGTCAACTAATTTCAAGAATTTTTTCACAATGTTTCACATGCAGATGGAGATGTTCTATTTTCTTGAAATTCCAACAGGGAATTCCAATTGGATTTGTTATGTGATTACAAAACAACCTCAAGATCTTGTGTACGACTAATAAATTATTAGAAGATTGCATGGAAAATAAATGAATTGGCATTGATGAATTTGAGTTGAGCAAGAAGAAAGCTGATCTGACAATACCTGATATTATTATGCTCGTTATAACGATTTGTAATCCTGTTGCGAATCTGGCAAATAATGGAGGGTAAGCCTAGGCCTCATTGGCCCAATGTGCTTCCTCCGATAAGCAGGTTACCGCATTTGAGATTTATCAACCCTATTCGCCTCTTCGAAAGTCTAGACGCCCCCTGGCGGATAAATCAATAACCTACTTTGTGAGTGATCTGATCGTAACTGTTTAGGACTTGTTTGCCCTCCATGAAGCACCTACTGTCATGTGTTGCATCCAAATATGCAAATACAGTGCTCAACCTCCTGGTTTTTCATTACTGTTGATAACTAAAAAAGGATCTGATTCGATACCTATGTTAAACCATTGCAAAACGTTATTTTACCTCACAGTTTGTTATTTTCCTTCACACACTACAATCAATTGTCTAAAACACACACAAAACTCCAATATAGTTCGCAAATAATTAAAACATACAACTCAACCACTTAATCCGTATACAAACTGACACCATAAACAAAGAGAATACTCACAATCCTCCATATTTGTTTACGTCTCGTAGCGCCCTCAACGGTGGTCGAAATCGCGAATACCCTTTTGAGGTATTTGATAATCATTAATCCTCTCTCATGGTCCACAGAAAATCAATTTATGATGAGAAACATTTTTGGTCCAAGCTGATTTATAATACACAGAATCGACCTTTTGTTAAATACTGTTCCCACGGATGAAACATGATGAAGCTGTTGGTTTTCTAATAAAAAATCGTCTCGATGGTGACGCTTTGAACTAGCTGTTTCGTGAGATACCGCGATTTTTCTATTTCATACTGGTATTTTCATGGTGGTCATATCGTTTGAACTCAGGCCTTTCATAGCGGTTTTTCTGTGTGATTCCTTGCAGAGGAAAGTGTTTTACAGACCTCACAAATAGATTACCTGGTAGCCAAAAACACGTTTTTTTTCTTCAAAACGTATTTTGTGATGTTTGCATTAACAAAATCCAATTTAAATTTGCCTCGAAAACGATCAAAACGCCATACTAGACAAAACAATTGTTAGTTTCGTGTACATAGGCTTCTATAAAAAGTGGCTGATAAGCTGTCAGTGAAAATGTCGTAAATAGTGCCATTATTTATAGAGATATAGTTGGTCAATGCCTGTGTAAAAAGGATTTTAAGCGTTTTTGTTACGCCATCTTGAGTACAATGTTGATATTTCCATCGACTTGACAATACACGACAAAGTTTCCTACTCTAAAGGGAAAAATAGGTGCGGAGTTCTGCCTGTCAGTTTGACTAAAATGTTGAAAGAAAGCAAATGAAGCTTCAAAATAAAGTTGACGTGAGAAGTTTATGGGGGAAATGAAAGTTTAGGCATCAAAATAACCTTAAAAACATGAATGATCTACGACTAGTGCCATCTATCCGTAGTATCCATCTCTTCAAATGATATTTCCTTATGGTTGACTAAGTACACTAAGAATTCTTGGTAGTCTTCGGCTTCTAGGCTTAGTTATTGGGTATTGTTACATAAATCAGAAAAACTTGCAGAAAAGGATAATATTCATTCTTTTTGATTTGCACTATGATGTTTCATTGTATGGCGTTCATTACCTACAAAAACAACCAATGAAATATTCGAAATATAATCAGAAAAATGGCGTCTCGTCTTCGGTGATATCTAGCCAAAGACCTTCTGGTAAAAGCTGTTGATTTGTCTTCATATGTTTCGAGGTTTTTGAAATGTACTGCAAATATCAACAATGTTTTTACCCGATAAACTTCTAAATGTATGACATACCCGAATAGACACAAAACCTTCGTTAGCACATGTTTTAATGATCAATTCGTTCTGTTTCAGTTGCTTTTTCCTCTGATTTTCACGAACATGTTGAATAAAGTCGACATTGAATGCAACGTTGCAGGAGGGGGTTCATCAGGACAAGCAGGGGCTCTTAGATGGGGTATTGCATGGGGACTGAGGAGCTTCGTTGATAAAGATATGATTGAAAAAATGAGACTAGGTGAGTGTTATGATATTTGGTCTAGGGGAGGGTTGTGCTCAAAAAATTTTTTTTTCAAGCTCCTTTTGTTGAGCGATATAGGTTCGAAATTCCATTGTCTTTAGATCTTACTGTATTAAAACTTTTCAAAATCTGATCAGATTGAAAAAGTGATCTGAAATAAATACAAAATTCATAACAAGAGAAATGAAATGCAATCATAAGTCGAACAAAAAGCAATAATAGAAATAAGAAGCATTGAATATTTCTCTTCACTTGACAATGCACGGCAGTTTCCTTCTCTGAAGGGTGAAACAGGTGCAGATTTCTGAATGTTAGTGACTGAAATGTCAAAAGGTAATGAAGCTTCAAAAAAAGTCCACGCAATGATTACACTTTTTCCTAAAATGATTGCTTTTTGTCTTTTGTCATTAACTATAAGTGATCAAAAAAATGTTGTAATTTAAGCTACAAAGTCCGTAAGAAAAAAGGATCGAGTTAAACTTTTTTCATTTGAAATTCTATTAAAGATTAAAAAAACAAATTATTCGATCAAGAAGGATAACATTGAAATCTTCAACGTCATTTTCATAAATCTACTTCTTATTTTTTTATGGAAATTTTAATATCACAATTCACTCAATAATAGTGTGAAAGTAATTTACTTTTCGCAGTAGTACAAAAAATTTAAATTTTTGGCATAATGCATCATAAATACTGAATATCTGCTCAATCATAGAAGAAATATGTTTCTTTGATTTTTCGTGTATGGTTATCCATTAAAAACAATGTGCGTGAACCTCATGTAGTTGCACTGAGCCGTGGACCGAGTGCCTTATAATTATGCCTGTTGATATTTGAGGAAGTAGAGACACCTGTCAGTACATGTATAGATTCATCCATCTATCAGTTTTTGTAATCGTACCAAGCGAGTTGCCATATTTTGGCCCATAAATGAATTGGCGACTGCCGGCATGTTTTTTCCCAATTATATCAATTAATTTGATGACTTATTAATGATGCAAAATGGAATTGATGTGAATTTCAATCAATATATTCACAATCTTATTGAATGATAAATTGAATATTTGAAAAAAGTGTGAAACTATATTTTGATATTGAATTCGTCATTACTGTTTTGATTCGTCTACTGAGTTTGATTTTTTTTCCCCCTTCCTCAGCGGGTCTATTAACGAGGGACTATCGTACCAAAGAAAGAAAGAAGCCAGGACAGTGGGGAGCCAGAAGGAAATTCACGTGGAAGAAACGTTAATCCTATGTAGTTATTTCATAAAATAAAAAAATACGCTAGATAATGTTTTTCTTTGTATGTCCTCATTCCCAATGACAGATTATTTGCACACCAATTGTTGAGATTTTGGATAAAAATCCTAAAACTTTTGTTGGTGCTTTGGAACTATGTTTTGTTGAAATTCTAAGAAAATAGGAGAAATTCCATGTCAATGTTTGCTCTGAACGTACATAAGTTGATGAAGTAACGAAATAATTCAGAATGTATATTTTATATTTTTATAGATAATTACCAAATATGTCGCCAGGCCCAAAAAATTAAATATCGGTTACACGGTAATCTGTCAGTAGATGTTATGTGATTGGCATTCACATAAGACATGCCTGACAGTTTCATCTTCTTGTTCACACATCCTGCATAGAGGTGTGTCCACTAGCCCCATAATATGGAAGTGTTTCCTTAGTTGACAGTGTCTAGTCAGAAGTCCCACCGTTGAACGTAGGTTCTTCCTGGTCATCGCCAAATATTTATCCAGATCCAGCTTCCCAGGGTCGCCCAGGGTGATCCTGGCAAAACTGTTTCCTTTGGTTTCATCCCATCTCTTAAGGGATTGAGTATGGGTGTAACGTTTGGCTAGTTCCGCAATTGTCGAAGTCGTCAAGCCATGGGTGTCACCTGGTCCCAAAATTTTCAGTCCAGCCGCCATCCTGGCCAAAGAGTCAGCAATGCCCACCTTAGTACGATATTGTTATCTACCGAGGCGTTAACTAAATCTTGGTGGCACTCTAGTGCTAACCTAGAGATAATATGTTGTCTATTCAGGGCTTGTCTACTATCAGTGCAGATTATTATGTTTTTGCCAGAAATTCCTTTTCTGGTTAGCTCTTTTGTGGCGATTGAGATACCAGCCAGTTCTGTTTGAACCACGCTGGTATTTTTTCTCATTCCCTACTTAATCCTTAGGCTAAGTGATCTGGAGCAAACTCCACATCCTGATCCTTCCTTGGTTTTTGAGCCGTCTGTATATATGCGTATTGCATTTGCAGCATCGGCCTCTGTGTTCTGTTTTATTTGTATTTTTTAGGGTTTATTAAACACAAACCTGGGTTCAATTGCGTCACTGGCTGCCTGTAGCAGAGGTACCGCAGTGAGCGCCTCTCTCTACAGGCCCAGCCTCAGTTGACCCATTCCTACACCAGCCGTGCGCAATCGTAGCATGGCCATTAGCGCAACCTCCTTGACGTTCAGATCCAGAGGTGTCAGACCAGTAACTAATTCCATTGCCGAGGTTGGTGTTGTTCTCATGGCTCCTGTGATGTTCAGACAAGCTATTCGCTGTAATTGATATAATTTTTGGATGGCCGTTGCTTGTAGAGTTTTCGGTCCCCATGCAATGGCTCCGTACGTTAGCATAGGTCTTATTATTGCAGTGTAGATCCAGGTGACTACACGGGGCGAGAGACCCCATGTGCGTCCCACTGTCCTCCGACACTGCTCATAGGCCACATATGCTCTGCTCTGAATGTGCGAGTTCCATGTTAACTTCCTGTCGAGGGTAATACCGAGGTATTTCACCCCCTCTCTGCGGACATCCACTCATGACCAGTCCTCTCACAGTGATGTCTTCTACATTTATACTTATTGCTCTACTAGAGAGCATCTAGCTTATGATGTTGCAAATATTCACTTGTGAAGGAGTTCGACGGTGCCGATCTTGGAGTGAGGTGAAATAATTGATCGCTCTAGACATCAGCTGGTTAGGAGTGCAAAAAAGCCAAATGCAGAAAAATCTCCAGCGAGAGTGTGTAGCTTTGAAATAATACTATTAGTGATATGGTCTTTCAGTAGAACAAGTTATTTAGTATGCGTGAGGAGTCTAAAGACTCATGAATCTAGTTATAGCTGAGTCTAAGAGTTGAAGATAAATTATCCCTTTCATCACTATTTCGAGTCATTTTCTTGCTTTGTGAATTCAACAATTGACTCGGTATTACCATATGTTATTGAAAGTTACTAAATTTTTCTACCCACCATAAAAAACTTTTGTGGGATACTAATTATATGAATACAGGACGACTCAATATAATTGTTCAAAGTTACTTTGTTTTTCCGCTTATGCTTTACTAGCGTCAATCAGTATTGAAAATAATTTGAAACTATAACTGGATATGAATCGTGAATACTAGGAAATCTTACAATGAACCGAACTGGCCGATAGGTACTTGATGAAAAATCAGTAGAATCAAATAACCTACGGAAAAAACTATTATATATATTATATGTAAAATGAAGTTCATTTATAACAAACTACCAAAGAAGCTCTAACAGAAATTTTCACGACAAACGCCTCAAAAGGAACTCGAGGAAATATTTGATTCAATGACAATTTTCTTCTTCCATCTGACATTGGATTGATTCCTTATTGAAATACTTTTCATGCATGAATATATTGATAGGTATACTTAGTTTTAAGATTTTTTTATTAATAATGTTTCTTGGGGTCAATAAAGATTGAAAATTAATATTAAACAAAAAATACTAGTTTTCTGTACGATTCTTTCCAATAATGGGTTTAAGAAATTGCGACACGTGTTTTGCTATACAATAGCTTCTTAAAGAATAATTAATTTTTCATTATGCACGTTATTCAGACCCCGCATCAAATTCCATTCTGTCACTGGTCCGCAATTTTCAGAAAAATAAAATGCAATTGGTTTTGCTGCAGCATATAAACTATCAGAGCATACTTTTCACTTGATTTTATCATAGACGATTCCAATAAATTTTGGGCATTCATTTAGCAACTTGCCAGGCGTCAATAATTGCTTTTTCTTTATAATGTTTTTTGTTTTATGCTAACAAATAATCCAAACCCTCCTTGATATGTATATCTTAGAAATATTGAACTTTCATTCACTATTAATGACGTGGTGACTGGACAGAAGACGGCATGGAAGAAACCTTGAAAGAAAAAGTGAATAAAGCTGAAACATTCTGCATATTTTTTTACAGAAACTAAGAGGACCTCATCTGCACCTCAACTGCTTCTCTTTCCTCTCTCCATTCACCGCCAAAGCATGACATCATTATTAGAGTGATAATCCAGATTAAATATTGCTCAAAACAATTTGGTCAAACCTTATAGGAACTTTACCTCAATTCGAGATTTTTGAATTGAATTTGAAATTCTTTACTTCCTAGAGAAAACTTTGAAGTTCTCTTGAGTGACTAAATGAGCTTTCTGGAAAGTAGGAAGTCGGACCGAATTCGTTGTTGACGAATGAGTGCAGAAAACAGTGAAAACCTGTACAACCCTCCATCTCACTCAAATTCGTTTATTAAACAGAACAGCAAAATTGTAGATTACCCTTGTGGAAGAGGTTGCTTGAGATATGAAAATTTCATGTTTATTTACTCCTTGATATACCCACTGATCATTGTAGGGGTGATGTTTTGACACAAACAAAATGAGTAAATAAATAGTTTGCTAATTTCCTGATAACAACTTCTAAAAATTGCACTGAAAATAGTTGAACCCCATTAACCCTAGATAACTATTGTGTTTTGAATATACCTAATTACTATCCTATTGTAAAATTCACTACTTTTTGAAATAATCATGAAATCAACTCCTATGGAGTAGAGGTTTCACCAATTAATTATCAGAAATGGGTTTACTTTGATTTGATATTCAACAATTTCTCATTAGTGCATTTCTTTAAACTAACTGAAAAGAAGTTTTCTCTCTTGGTGAATTTCTTGATTAATTATGAAATGAGATTCTTGAGTTTCATCACCTACACCATTGAAGGAACAAATCTTCTGAGTGAATAAAAGTTATCAATACTCTTGGCTGAAGTATTCCTGAAAATTATAACGGACGAAAGAAAGAATAAATCACAAAATATTGCTTTATGTCAATTACTAAAAACTGTAAAATATCACATTTGATCAAGGGGCCTCAACCCCAAAATGACCATACCATTTTTCAATACTTCTCTGGCAGTGTTAAACAGCAGCAACCTCTGAGACGCTACATCAGGGCTCATACCTTTGACTTGCAGAATTTTAAAAGCCTTGTTGATGTGGTTACTGAAATGAATGAATGAGAATTCTTTTCATAGTTCATTGCCATAAGTTTACCATAAACGAAAGAGATAATTGACCAAAATATATGCTTCCATTTGTTCATTAGCTTTGTACAAAACATCATGAAATTTTGCCATCTCTTTCATCAATATCAGGACTTCTAGTTCATTCAAGATTTCTGGTATACACTCCCTAGCTGGAATGGCTCCAGAATTTCTCCCTAGACTATTTAGGCGACAGTGTGTATATTGCAGCCTTATTCCAGTATCACCTTGCACCTGTGTGATGAGAACATTAACACAAAATACATAGTGATAGTTCAAGAAACATGCACCTGTAAAACTTTGTCCCAGTCAAATTCATAGTCTTTTTGTCTCCGCCTTTTCAAATCATTAATAATAACGCAAGAGATTCCTAAGATGTCTGAAGTTTCCTCATCACTTATTGGTACTTTAGTTGCTGAAGATTAAATTCAGATTTTGTCAATCAATAATGTAAACAAACTGTTATACCATCAAGAGGAATTTTTCAAAACAAAACTGCTTACTTGGTGATTCAATTTGTCTCTTGATCATTATCTCTTTACACTCATCCAAAATATCATTCAAAAAAACTGCGGTTCCTTTCCTAGTACTCATACCCCTTATTCTACCAAACTTGACGTGATAAAGCCTATCAGCCCAAGGCAAATCCATTTTGTGAATGATACTTCTCAGAGAATGGAAGTGATCTGTCTGACTATTATCTACTACATAGAACATTCTATCAAAGTTATATTTCTTGAATCTATCAATGGCTGCTGCTATATCTCTCGTCAAGTATAAAGTAGAGCCATCACTTTTAACAACTGATACTTCTTTATCATCTATATGAGCAACTTCTTTTCCATCTTTATCTTTATGGATAATGTTCTTTCTCCGCAATATTTCAATTATATCTTGAATCTCTTTAGAACTATAGTCAGATTCATAGTTGTATTGATCGAAAGTGATACCTAGCCTACTGTAAGTCTTTATCAGTTCATTTTTGGAATAGTTTGTGAAATCCTTCCAATATTTCAAATGCTCTTCCGATCCATTTTCTAAGAGTGAAAATTCAGCCCTAGCTTTTTCGATGATGCTGGGATCTTTCTCAGCTAACTTGTTTGCATGCAAGTAGGATTGGTATAGCAATTTGAGAGGGTTTCTTTGTATATCTTCAGGTGTATATTTAAGAGCCTCGACTCCTAATCTGATGAATCCAAACTGTGTACCCCAGTTACCCAAATAATTCAACTTTGTCACTGTATTTCTGCAGAAGATATTTAAATTACTCAAGAAATTTCCAATAATGGTAGAGCGTAAATGCCCGAAATGGAATGGTTTTGCAACATTAGGAGAACTAAAGTCTACTACAATATTTTTTGGCTTGAAGTTGAGATCTGGCTGGGCACAATTCTCCATAACATCTTTCATGAAGATTTTCTTATCAATTTCAAATGATATTTTTCTATTTGCTCGGTCTCTGATGAGTTGAACATTTTTGATAATATCATCAGGCTGTATTTTCAAAATTTCTGTTATATTTGTGACACCAAGTTGAGTCTCCAGAATGTTCAATGGTAAACTAAGTTCAACTTTATTTTCATTATTGGTATTTCCTATTTGTATAAGTGGCTGTAGTTCAGAAGGAGAGAATTTGGTGAACTTATGCAGAGAATCTATCACCTAAAATGAACATGCTTTCAAGAACTGAAGAGTTGTTGGAATGTTCATTACCTTTCTTCCCAAATACAATTTCAACTTTGTGGACATAGTCCGGTGAAAAATTTTGCATGAAATGTGGTTTAAATGTACTTTGTAAGGCCCACATAAATTTACAAATAAGTGATTGAAAAAGGTACGATGTGAGGTTAAGTTCTGGTCAGCGGTCAGCCAGCTGCCAGCACAAAACAAAGGACTAAAGGACAAAGGACATATATAAATATATTCTGTGATTCTGTGACTGCCAGCTCCTGACACTGACAGTTGACACAGTCCTGGGTGTGAAAACTGTCAAAACAAAATCAAAGAAAACAACAAAAGGCGTTCTCTGGCGCTCATGTATTCAAAACGCATTCCTTTATTGTCTCCTCTGCCTGCCAAATAGTGAGAAAGAGATGAGACGAATACGTTCTGATAGAAGAGAGCCAGAAAACGACTCATATTGCATAGAATATGCGAACAGGAACACAAACACAAAACGTTACTTGTTTGTTTCACAGAACTCATAAAGGATATAATTATGAGTTCTGTGGTTTGTTTGGGTTTGGGAAGTTTGGGAGTTTGAGGTGAAACCGTCAAAGTTGTCAAAATTTTATTGCTATTTTGACAATTTTTCGTAGGAAACATCCGAAATCCGGTACATGAGGACCGTCTAACTGACAATCTCCACTATGAGATGAGATCATTTCCTTTAAATTTTTTCCAGATGACAAAAAAAATATGAAATTGCTTTCCGCTTCTGACTGCTCCTGCCGTCAATTTCGAGATACATCAACGTAATGTTGGTTGCATAAAACTTACAACTTACAATGATAGCGATATCGTTTTTAGTAGATAGCACTGACGTAGTGACGTAATCATCTGATTATCCCTCACTGACAACAAACGTCACTTCGGTAACTATCAAGTCTGTCTCTGTTACTCTGTTCACCAATTTAGTAAGCATATTCAACATTCATCGTTGGGCAGTAGCTTTTGGTCTGAGTTCGCACTGCTTGTGCGTGTCGTGCTGGTGCCTTGTGGTTTTGTGAAGTGTTTTGTAGTTAGTTAGGTGTTGAAAAGTGAGTCAACAGGTGCAATATGACGGGCAGACTAGCAGGACAGACTATAAACGATAGGTTATTGGCCGCGAAACACAGCTTGGCTGGACAAGGATTAGCAAAATCGGTGTGCAAAGCCACCACAGAGGAAATGATCGGCCCTAAGAAGAAACATTTAGATTGTGAGTACCCTATACACCTGATAAGATTCCTCTACTGATGATGTATACCGACGGTTGTGTCTGGAGTATGATGCAGCATTATCTCAACTTTTAATATGATAAGAAGTGTCACTCTTATCTAGCATTTAAATTTTATCAGTCATTCCATTCACCTGTTTACCACTCATAAGATTGGACAACCGTCTCGACAACCGTAGCAGAAGTATATAAATCCGTCGATTTTATATATTATTATACCCCAGGTAGGTAGGTATATCCACTCATATTATTGTTTTAATCTTGTTTGTACTTCAAATGAGAGGTGGGGATATTTCGAGGGATATTTACTTATCTACCTGTAGTCAGGAATGCCGTTTTTGTGTCTAGTTTCCTGCAGCATTGACTTGACCATGTTGGGTATACCTATTCAAGAAGCTACATGTAGAATGCCTAAAGCATGATTTCTCAGAACTTGTCGCTAGTAGTTACGTAGTACGCTAGTACCTATCGGAAGTATCGGATATTCTTCCCAAAGTTAGAGCTATTCCTCGAGCTATTCTAAAAATGGATTCATGCAAGCCAACTCAATTTGTTATTCAACTTAGTAAACTCGAAACTTGACTGCATTATAAGTAAGTATTTGTTAACTTATTAACTTTTTTCCGACAACGCTTCAAAAATTTGTCGGCTGTCAAATTCAGTCGTCAGTAGGTAACTTGCTAAAAGTTGAGTTGAAACAAGTTAAATTGGCTTGCATGAATCCACCTCAAGTGAAACAAATTCAAAAAAACTGCATAAATTCTAGTGTATTCAAGAGTTATTTACAGAGGTCTCCTCATTCACATTGCAATTACATTTTTACAAGTGGTGTCATGGTTTGTGTTCAACTGAAGATAGAATAATGCAGCTTCAATTATCTACTTTCTTAAAAAATTATCAATTTTAGAAAATCCGAGAGCGAATCTGAAGGCTGATTGGTATAAGAAATATTTCTCACCAATTATTCAACTTCGCTATACTTTATTGTTAATTATTATTTGAAGATCACGGCTTCGTGAATCTATCTTAAGTAAGTTCATCCATTCATATTGAATCAATCAGATAACTAGATACCTACGACTAAGTAAATATATAAATAAAGGTAGGTACCTACTGAATGAGTTTCCGAAAAAAACGTGTTTTTCTCTCTAAAAAACAAAAACAGAAGTCTTGATAAATTTGACATTCTTTACAAAATGAAATCCTTTTTCGTACTTCTGGGCCTAAAGTGACAACTTCACTCCCTTGTGACAGGTACTAAAGTGTCACATTTAATCCCTCCGGGATTAAATATTGACGAAACTCCCGGAACGATTAAATCACAAACAAACGAATTTAAGGGATATTTTATTGAAAAATATAATTAATTAGAATGGTAATTTCATTTCTTCTCTTCAAAAAAGCTAATAATTTTGGAAATTTACTTATATCAATATCTTCTCTAATGTTAATAACCGATTTCAGCATTGAGTAATGTGCCCAGAGAGTTGAGGCACAAACCGCTTTTGATTTATCATCGAAGTAGACTAACAGCGCATTTTCAGTAGGTTGTCTCACATTTTTTAAGCGACACCACTTTTTAAAAGCATCGTACTGCTGCTCGTATAGTTTTCTAGATTTCGGTGGTAACAATTCTTCACCTACTTCGGCTGCTCTTTTATCAATATCAGATACACCTTCTTCACTCATGATACCAATAATTATCAATAACAATGTTTCTTTACAATGACACTAGTAATGACAATGTTTCTAAATTATAACTGTCACAACGCAATGTTACTATGGTAACTTATTTTAAAGACAGTTTATTAAATGAGTTGAAGAGAGAAAAAACTGATTGAAATTATTGAAATAATTAATAAAATCATACCGGAAGTACGAAAAGTATCGTATATACCTTGCGACTGAAGTACATTTAATCCTTCAGGTAAATTATGGCCCTCCCTGCGGTCGGGCCATAAACTTTACCTTCAGGATTAAATGTACTACTTCAGTCCCGCGGTATATAATGTACTATTTCGTGCAACCGGATGCAAAACAAGTATTTTGCAACAGAGGCCGCAAAATAATATTTTGCGGCGTTGCCAAGAGTTACTGCCGGCAAACTGAACTTCACTAAATCATTTGACGTTTCTGAAATAGGACACTACAAATTTTGAAATGTTAAATTGGTTCGCATTGCTAAATATTTCATTTCCATAGAAACACTGTGATATTGAGACATCACTCAAGACATCAGTTTCTTTGGGAGATTTCCCAACCGGTTTTCCTTCAGTTTTCATGCTTACCACCCAATTAACACAGTATAGGTCGGTATAGGTACCTACTCAGAAACCTTAATATACAATTTTTCATTTTAATTTGTACGTAGCTTAAATAACATTCATGATATATTATTATGTTGACAGATTCGGACCGGCGCTTATGCAAAGGGAATGGTGGTAAATACAGAACACACTAATACATATTGTACTGTATGTACTCATCATGCTATGAGTAATGGAAGAATTTCTTGGTGCACTTTGTGTACCACTTTTTCCGTGGAAAGCTGTACCCGAGGCTGTACCTATATATGTGTATCTACGTGCCTGCTTGCCAAACTCTGACGAGTCATCACTAAGTTCAAATTATGTGCGAAGGGGCATTCGGTTTCACTTGTGTGATTGTGTCCCTAGGCCTACCGAGAGGCCTAATTGCAATTGCAGCCACTTGGACAGTGTCCGTTTTTGGCACAAATCAAAGAAAGTTTGTGGCGAATGCTTGCCCACGGTCATGGGCGCCGCCAGTAAAAATTTCAGGGGGGGGGCAGATTTTTTTGTGTGTGGCAATAAATTGAATAAGTATAACAACACATTAAAGAAATGTATTTACTAAATGCCTAACACTCACATGTAAACAAAAACATGAAATACATTTTGTAATACCTATAACTGAAATATACTTATACCTGCGAAGGTATCTTTAAAAGAACTAATAAAGAATATCTATCTATGTATTGTATTATATATATATATATATATATATATATATATATATATATATATATATGAACATTTTTCCAGGGGGGGGCGGCTGCCCCCCCTTGCCCTTATGTGGCGGCGCCCATGCCCACGGTTCGTCCGAACTTTTATCATCTTCATGCACATAATGGTCTTATTTTTTTCCTTTTTCCGGTCAAACCAAATGCTAGAGCCTCGCCGTCCATCTTGCTTTCTTCACCAAAACATACAATATAGAAGCGTTTTCTGGCGCTCTTGTATTCAAAACGTATTTTCCGAGGGGTAAACCGGTTTGCAAAATGTGTACACCGTAATGCACCCAATTCGAGTAATGCCCATATAACTCTAATAAAGTAATACCCTAAATACCCTGTAATGCACCATAATACCTAATAATGAACGGTAATACCCAGTAAATTCACTCTAATGCACCGTAATACCTGATGTAATACCCACTAATGCATTCTTATTCAATGGTCAAAAGTGGCCAAAATATAAAAGAAAGACAATTCACAAATTTGACACAAAAATTTCTACGGAAAACATAACACTGAGTCCAATCCTACGAATATTTCAAGGTAAATTTCAAACTTTGTGAATGTTCTTTCTTTTATATTTTGGTCAATTTTGAAGACAAGATTCAAATGAATTACTTTTAAAATGTATCTCAATAAGTGTGCCAAAAATCGACTTTATAGCCCAAGTAGAAAAACCGTTAAAATGGCTCAAAGTTTTCAGCACGTAAATATGCCTATGGCCCTGAGTTAGTGAGATTCACGGTATGAGTTTGTTTAGAGCAGCGCAGATGAAGACAGACCTTCTGTCGAGATATTCGCAATTACAGTATACGTGAGTTTTATTTATGTTAATTCCAATTTTAACAATTTTTTGTGTTGTTAAAATCAGACATATATACAGAGTGAATCACGACTCGTTAAGCTTTTATGGAGAACTAATAAAAAGTGAGTTCTGAAAATTTACACGGTTATAAAGTGTGTTATAGTCTATCTTTACAATATAATGACAGTTTTCAGATTTTTCAATATGCAACTGGGCGCCATTTTGAAAAAGAAAAAAGATTGCAGAATAGGTTTTATATTATTTAGGAGCTATTATTATTCTTAATATTATCTAGGATTTTCGGCTTATTAAGACTTTGTATCTCAGCCAATTTAAAAGATATTGAAAAACGCTCGGAAAAACGGTTTTTATGTCCCTGTGTGACTTTTGAATTTTTTTATAAAAAATATTCAAAATTTTCAAAAAGAATAAGGAATTTCAAAAATAATAATAAATATTTTTATACCACTGTATTGTGCTAAGAAAATAGGATAGGAACATGAAAACCGTTTATCGATTTCTATTGAATTGGCCGAGATACAGGGTCTGTCAAATCGAATACAATCGACTGTTGGAATTTGCGCTGCAGTGCCGGACTCTGCTGGAGTAGCCAGTTACGTTTAAACGCTTGTGGTGTGTACATATTATATGGTATTTTGAAGGTTGAAATATTTAAAATGTCAAGTACTGATACGGCTGAAGGAACTGCTAATATGTATTCCAACAGTCTACCCAAAAAAAGACCAAATAAACTGCACCTTAAAAAATTAACTTTCGGTCCTTCCCTAGTGCGACTCTGTACGAGCAGCCGTGTCTGAGAGATCACGTGTACAATGCATGATAATGATTTGAAGAACTCCTTTGCTTGGATGGACAGATTATAGTCACTGGTTTACACATTGTGGCAAGAAATATCAAATTGATTATGGTGTAAATATTAGCTAAAGGCAGGATCCTTTGAGCTCTTCACATTATTTTTATTAACTCATGCCTTATTATATCAAGACTTCTTCGAAGATTTCAATTCACCTCCTGAATTTTCCATAGTTTTGCACCAGTGTTGAAATTTTAAGGTTTCAACGGTTATTTCAATTCACACGGTATTTACGCATGCGTAATTATACACTAATGCACCTGTAAAACACCAGTAATGCACCAGTAATACCGAGAGTAATACACTATAATACACCACTAATGCACCTGTAATTCCCTGCAATACACCTGAAATACTCACTAATGCACCTTTAATACACAGTAATGCACCAGTAATTCCCTGTAATGCACCTTTAATACCCAAATTTTGTACACCTAATGCCCAACCGGTTTACCCCTCGGTATTTTCTCTCAATCTCTCTCTGACTATTTGGCTGACCGTAAGTGAGAGAGAAGGAGACAGACGAATACGTTTTGAATACATAAGCGCCAGAAAACACCTTAGGTCGTAGGTCTCGTCATAGCGCATTCGCAAACGTGTGGATGTCGATGCTTGATTTTTTTCTGCTCCCACTGACGGCCGCCATTAAGTTATAACACAAGCGCATTATGAGTGAGCCATTACATTACAGGCTGTCGAAATGGTGGGAATAGAAAAAGTACAGTACGCGACTCGAGGATAAGGCCAATTACGTGTACTCGCGAATTACCGCACTTGGCTAACGCCTCGTGCAATTGTAATTCGCAATTTTTTGCTGGTGCGTAATTTGCACTTACCCCCCTTGTTACGTTATATACTATTACGGTGTCCGAGTTTGCACAAAGTGAAGTAGGTATGAGACGAGATATAATACTTACTACTCCAAAGTTGGGTTATGAATGCTGTTACCCTTTTGAGAAATTATGACATGTCTTACATCACTCGTGTCTTCCCTCGCTTATTACCGTTGATCCACGAAAATCGAGACCAAAATGAAGAGGTTACCAAATTTCTGTAACCGATAGGGTTTTAACCTCGGTTTTAACGATGGTTGTATATTTTTTTATATTCTCGTGATAAAAAAAAAGATTTGTGGAGTAAGTTTGAGACAGTATACACATACTCGAGAAAAAATCATTTAGATACTTGCCTGGATGCATTGTATCTGGCGCAAAGTGAGGGGAAGCAATGCATAATTTATTCCGAGATTTTCGATTTTTCTCCAAAGAAATTATTGGTTGAACGAATGTTAAAAAAATGTTTGTATTGGATTGGGGATCAACGCAGTGGCGAACCTTGGCTCGTAAAGCCCAGAGTTAGATCCTTCGAAGAAGCAGATACGAAAATTTCTGGTAGGTAATGAAGACGACTCTGCCACTTCCCAAGCTTGTCGAAGTATGGTATTTCACTCTTACTGGATTTCATTTTGGAATCACAAAATTTCTAGTAAACTTTGTACACCGGATTTCCGAAACAACAACTCTCGATCACGACACGTATTTCGTTATAACTACAATAGCCTCGACAATAGCTCTTTCAGCAAGTTTCACGTACTTGCTCGAAGAAGCTTTTGTATAGAGAAACACGTGTCACGGTTTTATAAATATCTTTATAGTGAAAATCCTTCAAGACGTTTTATAACTCTCTGTATAAGTATTTTTCAATCTGAACTTATTTTATAAATACTTAAGTAATACCCGAGAATACCTAACCGTACCTAACGCTCATCTGGCCAAATTGCCAGTCTTACACTTTTCCATAGACGAAACGCTCGACGAAACGTGTTGTTCGTTTAACGCTTAATTATCGAATTTTCGTTTCACAAATTGATTTCTGAAGGTCACCAAGTTCATTAACTGTTTTTTTCACCTAACGGAACTACTAATTAGTTGTCGGGATATTTGTCTTTTTGATTATAGTTACATCTGAACTACTGACTCGACTACTGAGCTACATACCTGAGAGCCAAAAAAACTGTTGAACGGAAAAAAAAAGTACGTACTCTTTTGATTCGTTCTGGGCGGTATAAAGTTAGTTATTACAAGGGAGTTGTCAGAAAGAATTCTTTGTCTCGAGCATTGCCTGAATGTCAGGTCACACGATACGACATTTCAACACCAAAAGTCGGACATCAGCTTCTTGGTCACCGAATATCAAGAAAAACAAAAAAAGAACAATTTATAGCTTTTTTCTGACATACTTAATTACTTAATGATTCAAACATAAACAAAATATAATATTTTTCTGGGTACGAAACCTGAAAATTATCTTTGGTACTTGAATTATATTTTCAAATTTGCTTGAAAACATCTATCTAGTTGGCTGTAAAATTTCACAACTTAATCGTGAATATCATTTTTACAATAAAATTGTCTCTATAGTTTATTTCTTTCCTTGATCCACTGAGAATTTATCAAAGAGAAAAGTCAACGTTAGCGTATGACCTGTATTTTTTTAATTTTATAAGTGCTAGCGCCAATTATGACTTCTCCATGAGAATATGAATCTGAAGCAGAGGAGAAACTAAGACCATCAAAAGAAAGCGAAGGGCATCGTCAAATTTTGTTTACGAATTTTTCCAACAAATCACTTCAATTGCTATCGGGTACGGTGTTCTCATTATAAATAATTGAACCGGCGGTCGATGCGGACTACAAGTAAAAGTGGAAAGAGTTATCAAGAAGCGAGAGTTGGGTTCCCAAGACCGACAATAACAACATAGTTAATATGTTTACGTAATTAAATTACGTATTCCATCTTCCGTATTGCACTGATTACCGCACCCGACGGAGTCAACTAGGTCAATAATATGTGGATTAAGACAAGACCTCCTGGGCTTTCTATCTGTTTATTTCGAACGGGTGATGAGTCAAGGCGAACGCCATTTTTCCGTCGAGTTTTTTTTTGACGAGTATAATTTCGGTGTGGAGTACCGCTTTTTATTTCTTTCGGTGTTGTAATAGTCTGGGATTCGACTGTCGAAGGTCGTCGGTGGGTATATTGAGCAAGGAGCAAGTTGTTACCGGTAGACACCTGGCTTTTTTTTGAGGTTCCAAACTCCAAGCAGAGAAGAGAAAAACTGAAAGTAGAACCTTCATTTTCTATAAAAAAAATATTTTTTTCTTAAATGTATTTTTTATTTTCGGGTGTGCGAATAACAAGCTACACAACAGTTTTTGATTTCTTTTCAATTGAATGCGAGGTTGCCGAGCTATTGCATTTTTAATGAGAATTTCTGAAAAATAATTGTGGACAGTTGAATTTTATGAAAACTGAGCACTATGAGAAGTCGCAAAATGAAGCTCCCAGTGCAGGAATAAAAACATCCACTGAATCATTGAAAATTGTTTAGAATTGTACAGAGCACTCTCTAGACGACTTCCAGATTTACATATTTCGAACGACCTTTTGTTCTTCGAATGGAACACCCTGTATATCAAGATGTTTTTTGAAAGTGAAGTCTTGAAGCTTTCCATCCATATCATATTTTCTATAGGAAATTCATTGGCTTCCGAGTTATTAGGGAAATTGGCATTTTCTCATTAGTTCGCCTGTAAGTATTGGAATTAGTGGAAATTATTGATTCAGCATGAATTATTCGAATGAAGAGATGATTAATAAGATTTTTGTATCGGGTGTGTGTGATGAAAATTGTTTCCTTGCTAGTAGGGTATTCAGGCAAAGGATACCCAGAACATCGGCACCCCGAAAAGCCCAGTTTCAAATTATTAATTGACAGATTCAGTGACACGGATCTGTAGGGTACAGAAAAAAAACGACCTCCCCTTCCCGTTGTATTGACGTCAGAAAATGAGGGAATAATCATGACCGCTGTTGTGGAAGATCCTCACGTCAGTATGAGAGAGTTAAGCAGAAATTATGATATATCAAGAACTACAATAAGGCGCATTTTGAAGAACAGCCCCTGTCATGTTGAGCTCCATCGGGAGCTCCATCAAGAACTTGTACCACGTGATTTCATTCAGAGACGGAGGCATTTGATTTGGTTAATAATTGAAACTAACAATGACAGACATTTTCTGAATGAAATTTTTATACCCAGATGAGACCACCTTTCACCGAAATGGAACTGTGAATCGTCACAACTGCCATTATTACTTTGACGAAAACCCACATTTGTTGAGATCCACGTCGCAACAAAGATGGTCCTTGATGGTATGGAGCGGAGTTAATGATAAGTATGTGATTGGCCTTTTTTTCTATGGAGGTCCTGTGAATTGCCTAATATTCCTGCAGTTCCTCCAGAATAACTTTCGCGGACTCATTAGAAATGCGAGTAGAAATGTGTCTTTGAATATTATTAGTACTATGTGGTTTCAGTTGGACGGTGCCCCTCGAGGTGCCCCTATTCAAGAATTAGACGGGTATTTTCTACAATTTCGCCGGCTATGCTTCAGAATGTACGCAGATCCATTAAAACCCGAGCAAGAACATGTATTGCACAGAATAGCTGGCATTTCAAACACTTTTTAAAATGATATCCGTTTGTAAAAACATCATCATTAAAGAGCTAACTACAAGTCTTAATTTTTCACACGTACGCCATTGATGGAAAACCAAGAATTTAATGATTTATTCGTCTATTTCCTACAATATAATTAACACTTTTCATTTACATTTTTCATATATTTCGTCAGTAGATGGTTTTGTTCATTATTGACATTGTTGAGAAATCCATTCTTTATCATAATGCGAATACGAGTGTGAATAGTAAAACAAAACCAAACAAACAGAATAATTCGGAAGCCAATGAATTATACTATAGAATATATAAATCGATAGTATGAACTTTCAAAAAATATCTCAATATAAAGGGTGTTTCATTTGAAAAAAAAAAAATTGGCGTTTGAAATATGTAACTGTGTCAGTCGTCTAGCGAGCGCTCTGTATATTTCTGAATAATTTTCAATGATTCAGTGGATGTCTTTATTCCTGCACTAGGAGCTGCAATACTTTATTTTGTGACTTCTCTTAGTTCTGTGCTTTTATGAAATTTAACCGACCACAATTATTTTTCAGAAATTTTCATTAAAAATGCAATAACTCGGCAACCTCGCATTCAGTTGAAAAAAAAAAAATCGAAAATTGTTGTGTAGCTTGTTATTCGCACTATCCAAAAATAAAATTAAATACAGGGTGGGTCATTAAAGAAAAAAATATTTTTTGCTCAACCGCTCACGGAACACTCTGTATACTTCAACATTTTTTACAGAAATAGTCATCTAAGTTTGATCTCCAGTTGAGAAATATGATTTATTTACAGTGGTTTGGGAGCTATCTTCCGATCTGGAATAGTTGGCCCACCCAGCAGGACATTTCACACTAAAGGCCAGACATTAGTTTCTCGGACACCAAATAGGTATTGAGTAAAACAAAAAGAACAATTTTTACCTTTTTCCTTATATGATTCAAACAGAAACAAAATATAATATTATTCTTGGTATAAAATTATGAAATTAAAATTTATCTTTGGTTGAGTTATAATCTCGAATATTTTCAAAACTAAAAATAGTCTCTCAAAAGGTTGTTATTTCTTTTCCACCAACTTTACCTATAATTTTGCTTTCTTTAGGTAGGTACCTATTATATTGCAAAACTTGCAAAACTCTGAACATTTCAAATCAAAATGTAAATATTATCTTCGTAACTGTAGTTTATTATTTCCCTTCGTCCACAGAGAATTAGCGTTATGACCTTGAATTGCAAAATACTAATCAGCTCACTTCAGAAGTTCAGAATGGATTAATTCATTACAGAATGATTGAATTTTAGCATTGTGCCACCAGGCTTATTTGTCACCAACAAAATGTATTTCAAGTTGAAAATTCTCTACTTACAATCTTTTCAAAGTTCTTTACTTCGTCGAGTTATGTGTAGAAGTGGATAACTTCACGCCGATTTTGCTCGTATAATAGTAATTTGTAGAAAAATCTTGCCCTTCATTTTCGATTTAGTGAATGGTAATTCTCTTTGAATACTATGTTTGACTGTTTGATCCAAGATTCGTGTGCCTAGTATACAAATTGGGCTATAAAGAGACACTTCTTTGTGATGAAATATGCAGGAGAGTAGCTGTTCTAGATAGATAGTATCTTCATTTTTGTGAATGAATCAAATTTCACATATCTGTCAACGGAAAGGATATTTGGGAATTTTTAAAAGTTACTCTTTTTGTGGAAGTTTTGTGATTGTTTTTTTCATTTAGCGAAAGAAAATCCTAAAAAATTCTCCGAAGTCCGTTCTCTTCACAAACACAACCCCTTTCCGAATATTATTGTTCAATGAAATTGATCGTGTAAGGCCCCTTTCAAGGAGTAACTTCCCCATATTACCATCGAGGAATGGTCTATTCTGCCGACCAATCTATCAAATTCGGACAGGTATATTGACGTATAAAAATACTTCTAGTAGTCTCCTAATATTCTTATCTAGATACTTGATCCCTTAGTCATTTCCCCCCTCTGTCAAAGTCAGCTTCGACAAAAAGCTACCTCGCTAACATAGATATTATGAATGCATCGTGTCAGCAGTTTCTGCTGCTTATCGATCCAGTTATAAATGCACGAAATTATTTCAGTGCGTGAACGACTGGCCCGTGATTGTTTAAGGTCATATTATTGCAAATCGCGAAGTAGGTCGCCTCGACATTAACGACAGTTACGATTGAGCTCGATTCATTTTTTCAATTCGGTTTTTCTCAATAACTGGATCTACCTGATATGAATAAGAAATGAGGGAAGAGAGGTTGTTCGATTCTTAGGGTATCGAAAAGCTATAAAATCCAATTATTTCATTATCTAACGATTCACTTTCGAGTATGATATATATGTAACACCGAAACGATTGGATAGAATCGAGGATAGAATGTTCTTTCTTACAAATTAAATAATGCACTTTGATTTACTTAGAATCGAAATTTAAGATGGAACTTTGCTCAAATATTATATGCTTGGTTCGTTTAATTAGCCGTCGGGCTATCAGCCGAAAGAATGTTGATTTCTAGTTAGTCATTTCAATGAAGGACTTTTTGTTGAATGTTGTTATTGGCCAATCGACTTACCGAAAGATTAATCGTAATTTGCTGGCATGTTAGTAGATACATTTCAATGTTGACTGAGTTCAAGTTGATGTTTCGGCTCAGATTTTAGAGCCGTTTCCAAGAAGGATAATGATGTGACGTCATGCTGAGGTCTCAATCTACTCACTCCTCAAGTATCGTCAGAGGGAAAGGTTTGACACTTGACAAGCCGGAGCCTCAATCTGCCTGCTCCCCAGGTCTCGTCACGAGTTCTCTCTAAGGTCTCACTCTGCCTTCTCCTTGAAGATTACTCAGGTACTTGCAAGTCTCCGGCCATCATCACGTTTATTTATGCGGGAAGGTCGCAATTACCTGAGCTTGTGGAAATTTGATTGTTGGTGGTGAATATCGTTTTGATATCCTGTTTCATCAGAATGCGGCCTATTTTGTCAGTGGCACCTTTAATGTAGGGAAACGTTTTATTTTGGATCTCTAGGAGTCGATTAGGTAGTATGTTGACACGGATAGATCTGACAATATATATATATATATATATATATATATATATATATATATATATATATATATATATATATATATATATATATATATATACACGTTTAGGGTCTGATATTTCTTTATTGAAGTCGACTCTATCTCAGGATACCTAAGGTTAAGCTCATTCATTGTCGAAAATTGGAAAAATACCAATGTAGGTATATTCTCAATGTTTTGTTTTAGTACAGATGCGAAAGTCTCTTTTTAAAATATATTTTCGATTTACGTTAGTCTCATATAAAAACGTTGAAATATGTAAGATATTCCACCCAATATTCCATAATTTTTATACATTTTTTAGGTTAATTTGTTATGGCAATAATGCACATTTCGCTCGACATTTCGACGGATATGACTAAACTTTGAACTGAATACTGTCAAAACATATTGTATTTCGACTCGTATGAGAGTATCCAACATCCCTTTGTGTGCTCTTCTAGTTTCGTATGCAGTGAGAGTAGGTACCTATACTAACCGTCTGCTTCGGTCTGCATAGATAATATACACAGGAGCCAATGACCCCTAGTTGTTGCTAGCGATTTCAACTCGGATTTCAAACTCTGCAATAATCTAGGCAATAATACTTGTAACTCTTCAAATGAATAAATAGTATGAAATATAGTGTGTTGGTATTTTTTGAGAACAGGTTTTTATTTCACTAACCGGTTCGTCGATTTTATCTTAAGGGGTTAAGAACTCGGTTAAGAAATGTATTGAAGAGATATCATAGTTATATAAGTATAGGGAAGTAGTGAAGTAAATGCCCAAACAATTTGAATAAAAAATCAGAGATTCAAAATTTAAGCAAAATTTACAATTACATTTTCGATCAATGATTTGTATTTTGAAGACCTAATTCAGTTTATATTCTTAACAACTCAATTGTACTTTGCACACTATACATGTCCAAATATTCATTTCATATCTTTAACAAGTAGTCTGACAAATGTCAATATTTCACTGACAATTTTACAACTTCTTTTTAAAATGTTCTTCTTATGTATTTTATTTTGCCAGTTTATTTTATAATCCAACTCTGGTGAGTTCTACTATCATATATTGTATCACTTGAACCCATTTACTAAGGTAGACTTTCTTGAAAAATGAAATAAAATTTTCCGAAAGCTCGAATACTCAGAAAATAGTACTCATTTACTGAAGCCCTCCAATTGACTACAATACCCAAATATAAAAGATACCTTTTATGCCTGTCTAGAGATTTCTCGCAAATTCCTTGGAAAATCATTCATATGTACTTAATGAATCGAGTTATGAATTATTTCTTTCAAAGAGTACTTAGTAGGTAATAGTATATAATGCAACGATCATGTAATGATGATTATTAATACACAAGCATTCACCGGGTTACAAAACGAGCCGAAGGTGAGTTTCGTATTGTTTATGCGAGTGAAACGTCATCGACCCTGATGGATGTCTTTCAGCATGTAGACCTTGCTACTAACTTCCTACGCCATACCTGAGGAGTAGCAATGTTATTCGTGAACTCGTCAAATTGAACGTGGCAGTGTCATTCCACAGAGTCACAGCGCCAAATCCCTCCAAGTGTCTGTAGAATTCTCAGGTTTTTCCTTCTTTCCTAACTCTAGAGAATCTGCAATTCTGCAATTAGTTTACCTAACTGAATTGAGATGAGAAATTCTATCACATACATAAAAAAACTCATAAAATAAGCAAATAAGAAGAGCTTTAGTCGTTTTTTGTATCTGAAAAATTTTTGTAGCATCATCTGCTGTTACCAATTTTCATTGTTGCCAATTTGAAAGTGAATTCTCGAAATGATGTTTGCCTAATTTCTCTTGTGTTGTTCAATCATATCTTTCGGTCGAATTAAAAAAATCAATCCAATGGACTCTGAGGTCCAAGCAACGTTCGAATAGTGCATTGCCTGAGGTAAATGAAAAGTTTTTCCCTTGCAAAAACATTAGTCTGGCGGACAGATCGTGATCAATAAAACCTATAAAACCATTTCCGCATTGCCCCTTTGCCATATGTCCTGGTTTCGGTACACCGTGAAAATATTTGTCTGCATGCGTCTCGTATAGACTGCTGCTGTAACTTCGACCCGTTTTTGCCCGGTGAGTTGCAAAGATAATGCCAAGAAAATTACAACAAATTAGTCCAGTATTATTTCAATGACGAGCGTTGATTCAGCTGTAGTTGAAGAGACTATTACCGTAATTTACCTTTGTAATTGTGTAATTATGTCCAATCATAAGGTGAACACGATTATTTTATGGTTATGACTTGAAAGAAAACTGTAAATGTTTTTTCTTGTAGTATCGCCGTGGGAATTCAAAGATGTTCTAACAAATCATTTCCGATTGCTTTTGCTGTTTGCAATGTTATGATATATTGCAGAATAGAACTGAATAATTCTTGATTAATATGTCAAACTATTGAATTTACGAAACAGTTAACCTGCTTTTTGAAATACAAATTCGATTTCCACTGATTTTGAATCGAGGTTTGTATATTTTTGAAAAGTGGCGATAATGGGTGACGTGAATGAAAGTGAGCATGAGTTCAAACTATAAATCTGTTCTTGTCATATCTCAACAAACCGTATGAATTTGTCCCAAAAAATGTGAGTGCGAGCATTTGCTACAACTTCGTTCACTCTACCCAATATGATTTTTTGTGAGTTGGAGAATATTCTCGACAATAATTGACTAGTATAATAATCTAGATAATTGTAGTTGGCTTGACTACCACAGAGTAGTTCAAAATAAAGTACACTGACACAGAATATCAAGATGCTGCTGGATAATGCAAAAAGCTCGCTAGCCACAAGTGGAGATGGAAATGCCTTTTATGTAAATATCTGTATTCAACAACCATTCAACTCAATGCAGAGAATGAAGTCTGAATACATCAATAAATTTGAACTACATATAGTTAACGATGAAAATAACAGTGAATGGCCTCAAAACATTACCCGTCGTTAACAAAGTGTAATCCTCGGTGTAATCTAAAATTCGATACTGAAAGATGAACAAATCTGATGAAAAGATATTCCTATACACAATATAAACACTTGGAGTCTCATAATCTATATGCGTTCAAGGAGCTATGGAGAAATTGAGTTCGAAATTATTCAAATTTTCGAAAAAGCGGAAACCAAACGGTATTTCGTAAAAAAATTAGGTAAATGCTCGGGTAAATGTAAAACGATGAGATAAGTGTAAAATTATTTTTCATATTCTGCCACTTTTAACTCCCAGATTTTCATTTAATATTTCCATTGGATCTAGAAGCATAAAAGTGTAGAATTTCGACACTAGTTCATATCAGTTTTTGCTGAAAAAAAAACAGATTTTTTTAAATTTTCTTGTATGACTATAGAACCGCTTGTTAAATACCAATACGCTTTATTTTCAGAATATTTTTTTGACATGTAATAATACTTATGTAGGTTTTTCATTAAAAAAACGGGAAAGAATTGTGTTCGAGTTCTGATACACATAGTATTGAAAAAGATGTTTCTGGTAAGTAAAACTGTTACGAAAAACTAGATTTTTGAAATATCGTCATGACATGAATCCCTCATGAGTTCTGGTAAAAAATGGGATATTTTGAGCTGGGTTGGTGCTGCATACAATCTAAAATTTTCCAAAATTCTCTTCAAGACGAATTCGAATGTGTAAGCTCAATATATGTTGTTCCACCTGGAATAAATATAACGGTGATGTTGGTAAATAATATAAAAGAGTGTGTTCAACCCAAAGTTCTAATAGGAATATGAAGTGACTGGATGTATTTTGTAGTCAATATGTTACAAAAACATATTTCACGTGTGTGCACATGCAGTCGAATCTTACTTATGTCGTTATGTATTTTGGGTTGTGACTCAAAACAGTATCCACATTAGATTTGCCTCGAGATCTGCAAAGGGCGCAGTGAACCTTAGCACTAAAACCACTAAACCAGACTAGAATTGATTTCTTAGTTCCTGGATGACCGAGCTTTTCCCGCTATTTTTTTTTGGTAAATCGTCTTTCTTGGGAATTGTATTCAGATACGAATAAAATACTGATGAAATTATAATAATATGTTTTTATATTACCTACATAATAAAAAATCAATATGAACTGGTTATTTGAATAAAAAATCACGAGCTCGACGTTTTCTGAAAGTGAAACCTAGGTAGATTGATATATCGCCCCCGAAATCCCCTGCATAAAAAATTTAATGAAAATCTCTAGAGCCGTTTCCGAGATTCAGATCATAATTATATAGAAATAATAGGTGTACATAAATTGCTCGTTTGAATGTATTAGATAGATTTAAGTTACACAATGAAATATGCAAACAATCCCAAACAATTGATTTTCTTGTTCTAACCTCGAGCCAAAAACACATTGGCTTCGTGTTGCTTAACAACGCCATCTACTTGAGTAGCTGCAGTGTTGCTATGTTGGTTGGGCAGTTTGTTGCTCCCAATTGAAACAATTTTAGTATTACTACTCGACACTAGATGCCAGGAAGAGCCATAAAAAGTTATTGCATGAAAACACGGATAATACGCCTTTTTCTGAAAATGAAACCTAGCTAGATCGAATTATTGTCCCCGAAAACCACCGCATACTGAATTTTGTGAAAATCGTTGAAGCCGTTTCCGAGATTCAGATTATACTGGGCGATTCACGGTGGATAGCACATTAGACGTTTCTGGTAAACCAGACAACAGATAACTTTGAAAATTTAATGGACACCATATACGAAAAATTCCTTACCCAACTAAATATTTTCGATAATTCGGTGTTGGCACTTCTATTAGAAAGTAGTAGCAACTTTGATTTTTCAAATGGTATACCTTGCAGATAATATTATTTTTGGAATCTACAGCAATGGCCCAACAATTTTGTTTTGATATTTCCTTATACTATATCAACACCAACTGCAATGAGTCGGCTCAGTAACTTAAAATCGTTCTGTGTTAGTGGACTCCGCCCTCTTGAGTCATATTTCGCAATGTCAATATCAGCAACAGCCAGAAGTAAATAGTCTTGAATAGGTAGCATGCGCATCAAAATCTTATCTGTTGTTCCTACTTGAGGAAGCTATGGTTTAGCGAAACAACGTATCGCGGTTTAGTAAACTCTCATTTGTGAAAATCTTACCGGCAACTGTATATTATTTGTTTAATATGGATCTTCATCAAGCATCGACCACTTCCATTCAGTTTTTGAAATTTCTGAAGTGACGATAATGTCGTTAATAGGAGAATGTCACGATGTTACTGACAAATAGTAATCATGCCCTGCTTACAAAATACCGAATAGGAATACCATCTGAAGTGACTTTTTCACAAATAAATGCTCATAAGTATTTTTTACCACCCTGTAAGTAGTGGAGATTGGGCTGAAGTGTGGGAAGCCTCCAAGTATCACCTAACTTTCAACCAAATTTCGATAACATAGTTTTTCATTCTTCAAAGATATCAGAATTTTTAGGTGTCATGATTTCCGAAAAAAAAAGTTTATTCATATTTTAACAACTACAACAGATAGGTATAGGCTCTTGTATAGGGAAATATCAAGAAAAGATGTCGGGTTATTGTTGTAATGTAGATTCAAAAAAAAATATTATATCAAAATCAAAGATGCTACTCATTTCTAATAGCATTGTCGAGAATGTCCGAATATGCTCTCCATTAAATTTTCAAAGTGATCAGTTGTCTGGTTCACCAGAAACGTCTAATGCGCCATCCACCGTGAATCACCCTGTATATAGATAGTTGTGCATATAAGGATTACTCAGTATCAATTCCTTGAGTGACCAATCAGAATGTAAGTCTCATGGCTACCATAATCTTTCATTATCTTGATCAATATCTGTTGGCCACAGCCTCATATACTTCTCGCAGATTCATCTGAGATGTTCATGAATATGGAGCGAACGCCGTATTGCGGTTTCTATTTCAGGTGTTCCTATCAAGGAGCGTTTTTCAATATATTTCAGGTCATTCACTGTCAAGCCTTCGAGCTCATGGCAACGATAATCTCCAGAAATTCCAAACATCCAAGGTCAGCAACAACAACGCTCCTCGTTATCTAACACGGACTAAGATCTTCGAGATCAATATTTACAATAATTTTTACTCAATATTATATTGGGTGCCCTCAAGTCAATGAGAAAAAAATATCTCAACGAGGGTTCATACTTTGTTTTCAGTTATCTTATTTTTACAAATTGATATGTAACCAACATGCCCCACAGAATCGTCTTTTATTTTAGCATAATCGACGTGTAAATACTGCATTGAATAATTCAAGTCGTTACTCGGCGTGATAGATACTTTGAGAACTATAGGGAAGAATATCGACCGATGAGGGCGCTGGTGGTGGTTAAACTATATCCACCATTTTGAAATAGTTACCTTGTTTACATTTGTGAAATAACGCGCCAAACTGAAATCAAGTCATCAGTTGCCTCGCTAGACAAGATTTTGGTGTTTTTTTTTGCTATATTTTCATTGTACGAAATTTTTCTCGTGAAGGTTAATATAACTGTGTTCATGATGCTTTGAATAGCCGCACAATACCATTCATTGGAGGTGAACATAGATGCATTGTGTTTTAAAATCTAAAGATATTTGTTCCAGGACATTTTTTAGTTTTAGTGTAGTGTTAGTGAACCAAAGAGGCTTTTATTACATGAATGATGAAATGCGCCATAACCTCGCCTAAAAATAGACAAACAGACTCACCAGGTAACAAGAAATCATCTCTTTTGAAATGCAAGTAACACACTGAAGTCGCTCTAAGAAAGAACTCGATAAATTCACACACATAAAATGGAAGCCGTTTGTTTGTGAAATTATAGCAGTGCGTTATATTTTCGCCAGACGTCGCATGAAATTATGAACTTCCTAATTGATTTGTTAGAGAATCTATTTGAACCTCGAATCACACTATAATCCGAACTATACTATTCGGCAATATAGGTAAATGATGCTAATTGATCTCTGAATTGTTACTCGTTTTCTCAAATGACTTAGGGGTGTTTTCCTCTCGGTTTTTCTACTGTGTTGTTGTCTTGTCCGAAGTCTTCGTGGGTTCATTAGAAAAAAATCTATTCCAACAACGAACTTTTCAATGCGTACTGTACAATGCGTTCAATAATTGTACATTCGTGTGCTAGAGTTAAAGTAAGGTTATGAAATGAACTTAGGAAAGGTTGTCGAAAATTAGGGTGCCCCGTGAACCTAGACTCAGAGATTCAGCTCCCGTTTAGTATTTTTTCAATCTATTCCCATTCATGAATGTATTTGCCAATATTATTCCCTTTTGTGTGGAAATCAAGTCAACTGTCATGTGTCGGGGCCACTTTCACAAAATATGATCACAGAATGATTAAACTACTATGCAGAAGCGAATTGGTATCCTAACATAGTTGTCCCAAAAATATTTGTCCTTGATCGAACTCTGGCACTTTCATGAACACTTGTACACTGAGAAATCTGACAATATTTACCAACAATAGAAAACTACACTGAGAAAATTCAAGTGACATGCTTCAACTTAATTAGCTGTCTTCATCTGAGTCACTGAAGCAAAAGTCATAGAATATTTTAGTATGCTCTCATTGGTGCACTTTGAAAATGGCTGGCTTTTACCGAATAAGTCATTGGAATCGCTTCTGTATAGTAGTTTGATTATTCTGTGGTACGGTCATCTTTATTGTCACTTAACCGACAACTTTATGGTTAACTACTCTATTGATCTGAATGGATGAACATCTCTCAACCCATAGGATCTAACCATTGGGTGACCAGACAGCGTGAAACTGATCCCAATTGTAACAGATTTGGTCATTCTCTTTGATATTCAAGGTACTCTGCAGTTTAGAAGTACCGAGGATCGTTCACTTTTTACTTGTTTGACATGGGAACGTTCACGTAACATCTATTCTACTTAGTGTTGCTTGGGACAGGTGGGCACGACACCTGCCGTTGTTACACTTGTAAGACGCACGAACTCCGAGAAGTTAGTAATTTGATATGGGGATCCACTCATTATGCCTCGTATTGTGCCATCAAAAAAAATTGTTATGAAAACTTGCTTTCTTGGTGCACTGATTCTTCACATTTTAGAAAAGAAATTTTCAATTCGTTCGACTTTGTAAGATTCAGTTGAATGTATTGTTTGAACGTCATTTTTTTTTGTGGTGGATCAATATTTGTTCCGTAGTTTTTTGGGTTTGTAACCTACCACAATCTGAAAAATAAGAATTAATATTGGAATCTATACAAGTGTAGAAGGGCAGATTTTCAATCTACCCCGAAAAGTTGCTGCGTCTATTGAAAAACAGTTCTTTCTGGAAAGAACAAGTCCAATTAGTCAGCAACTTCTCGTATAACTCAAATTCTGTCTTTCAAGAAAAATAATAAGAACTGATATATATGAAAATACTTATCTGTTAACGTTTCGGAAACTAAATTTGTTTCCGTTCTCAAAACTTCTAGGCGAAATCTTTTTCAAGTGCAAATACCTGGTAAAGATAGTTTTCGTGATTGACATTTGTCAAATTATTTCAAATTTGACATAACATTTTGTCCTTCAAGAGGGGCAGCCATCCGCGATCCATATCAAGCGAACTCATAGATATGCATTCTTCACCAGATAGCATGATGAAAGCAGATTCCTTTAATTTTCGTTTCTTGCCATTGCCTTCTTTGGTTATGATTTTAGTGTCATTCCATTCTACTGTGTGGTCTCCATCGGCAGTAAGAATGTGTTCTGATAAATTAGAACCACCTATCAAGTGCAAATACCTGGTAAAGATAGTTTTCGTGATTGACATTTGTCAAATTATTTCAAATTTGACATAACATTTTGTCCTTCAAGAGGGGCAGCCATCCGCGATCCATATCAAGCGAACTCATAGATATGCATTCTTCACCAGATAGCATGATGAAAGCAGATTCCTTTAATTTTCGTTTCTTGCCATTGCCTTCTTTGGTTATGATTTTAGTGTCATTCCATTCTACTGTGTGGTCTCCATCGGCAGTAAGAATGTGTTCTGATAAATTAGAACCACCTATCAAGTGCAAATACCTGGTAAAGATAGTTTTCGTGATTGACATTTGTCAAATCATTTCAAATTTGACATAACATTTTGTCCTTCAAGAGGGGCAGCCATCCGCGATCCATATCAAGCGAACTCATAGATGCATTCAGATAAGTATTTTCATATATATCAGTTCTTATTATTTTTTTTGATAGGCAAAATTTGAGTTATACGAGAAGTTGCTGACTAATTGGACTTGTTCTATCCAGAAAGAACTGTTTTTCAATAGACGCAGCAACTTTTCGGGGTAGATTGACAATCTGCCCTTCTACATTTGTATAGATTCCAATATTACTTAATTCTTATTTTTCAGATTGTGGTAGGTTACAAACCCAAAAAACTACGGAACAGTTAAATGTATTCGAATTGAATTGTCCTTATCTTTTCAAATACTACGATTACATTTCGTTTCGAAGTAATTCGTGATCTTACCCTCCACCATACTACTACATACAAGGAGGTACCTAGTATATTACACCGGGACGGACGCACGGACGCCGAGGTGAGCAACTTCTGAAAGAGAAATGTTAACTTTTGCCGGGATTTGTATACTATTTTATTCAATCCAATCATTCGAAATAATATCATAAAATTAATAAGTAATAATTTATCGTAAGATTAATTTCAACACATTTTGTGTTTCAAGTAGGCATTGCACCTAAACGAACTTCAAGATGATCCCACGAATGTCAATATTGTCATTCTTTGTAAAAGGCATTGGCCTACGTAAAGGTGACCTAAAGTGTTTCACAATTTAACTTTTTTTTTTTTTCGATAAATGCGTTCGGCATACCGACCACATCTCATGTATTCCGTTATGTTTAACTAGAATTACTGCAAATAAACAACGTTTGGATTACAAACTTATAATTTTTTCAGAAACTATTGTGTTAATTATTGAAGCAGTTCGAGATTTTTAGGGGAGAAAGTGAGTACCTATATCTTTTTTGTCCGACTGAAGTTATAACGGCATATTCGACAATAAAATAGACTGGCTTCGAGCGACGAGATCACTGAATCCTGTACTAGAGAAAGTGACTAATAAGACGGTAACGTGCTATTATTGGAAACTAGTGTGTTAGTTATTAAAGCGGTTTGTGGCTTTTGAGGGAGAAACTGAGTTATTCCATCTTCTCTCTGTCCCTTTGGTACTGGGATAATGGAAAATAAATGTAACATCGTGTCAGGGAAAGCTCGTTTTTTTTAACGGTAATTTATGAGTTCCGATAGGCAGAACGTTTCAAATAAAAGAAGAAATATAATAATAATAATAATAGGTCTTTATTTCCCAATAATAGGTAAGATAACAAAGGAGTAAAACAAAAAATTAAAAGAATAACATTGGGAAAAAGCCGAAGATCAGCTGGATGTGCCTCGCGACACAGCCTCTGTTCTTCATCTTGATTGTGAAATAACATACTTTTTTTCGAATATCACATATGGGTATTATTTTTTCTTCAAACGTAAAAAATGCTAAGTCTAAGATGACTTTATAAAACCGAATTGTGATATGATAGTAAAGCGAAGAAAGCGTCAGTTGATAATGTCTTGGTGGAGCTGACACAGAGAAAGATTATTATTTCTCTAATGGTCAGTCATGATTCAGAGATTGTCAACTGCGTAAATAGTGAATAAGCCGTCAGCTATCTAATTTTTCCTCAAACAGATCTATTGTCATATGTTTTTTGTGGGCAGTAACTCGTCTTGTTTTTCAGCCTGTTCTTTAGTTGTCATCAGCACAAATGGTGGTGTTCGAAAAAAATTGATATTATGATTTTTTGGCTTTCTGCTTGTCGCATTTTCACAATTTTCTTAATACAAGAAATATCCGTGACGCGTTCCATTCTCTGCGTTGAGTAACGTTGACCTTGTTATTGAAGGTATAATCGTGACTGTTGTACTTGGAATCGCCACTTTTATATACCGTTATGTTTACATTTATTATTAGATTTTGTATTAGTGGAGATGAGTGGTTCGTCTTTTTGGACCGTTGACACATTCTTTCGATTCTTTCAGTGGAATCTCTCCCTATTCTATATTAACACACCTCATTGAAACCTGCCTAAAGACTTTTTGGGTCGATAAAATGAAGCTAGAGCTAGTAGTCCGAAAGAGAAAGTTGATCACAAATTACCTAAGTGATAAATTTTGCGAAAATTGGAAAAGAGACGAATCAGATAGAATAATTGAAATACCTGATTATGAAAGATAACTGAAATTGACAAAAAAAGTACAAAAAATTAAGTAGAGATGAAACTATAAAATAATAGCTGAGGGTTTCGCTGGCGATAATTCGTTTCAATGTTTTTGACTATTTTCATTTTCTAATATTCTCCTTGTTTCCATGGATTTTTATCCTGTAACATATTCATCCTGCTTGGAGAAATCTTATAACGAAACGTGACACGGTTTTGTAAAGCCATTGCTAGTGAGAATCTTACAGGTAACTGTGATCGAGACTTAAATTATTTGATAATTTTCTGACCCTACTCAATTCAGCAGGTGAATGTTTCAGCTTTTTTTCCCGGAAATATTCCACAGAATATGTTCTCATTCCGTAATTCATGTTATAATAGCTTTTTAACTGTATTTCCACAAGTGGTTTATTGAATCTTCTGGGTTTATTTTCTTCTTCTCAGAATCGTTAATATCTCCGCCGCTTTATTATCTGTTGGAAACAGCAAAAGTGCAGTAATGCCGACTGAATCACTTCTGGTCTCACGATTGACTATAATCTTTCCAAGAAGAGAGTTGACCCCTAACTGACTGTTCGCATGTTGAACGAGCTGTTAGTCATAACGATAATAACAAGAGGTACGTGTTCCTCGTACTCACACTGTTGATGAATATTGAGTACTTGACAGCAATACAATATCACGGTGTGAAAGACATGGGAAGGTCAAAATCGTTTATGAGCCAGTCGGTGACTCCCACTGGAATGCAAGAGTTCGCAAGCACCACTTGAATAAAGAACCAATTTTTTTTGCATTACGCAGAAACTATTATATATTTCTTCTGGTATGCTTATATGACAGGCTCATTTGTTCGGTTCACCTAGGACCTAGACATACTGGGTATTCTGTGAATACCTTTAAAACAGAGACATTCCGTGAATACAAGGGCGCCGTTTCTTGAGGGCATGGGGGGCGAACCCCTCCTTTGGATTACAGATTTTTCAATCCATACACCGCGTGAGAAACGATATCGACTTGATTTTGCAATTTTTTCTAAACCACACTCGTAAGTATTTTTCAAAAGGATTTTCATTTCAATTAAATGCAATACTTGATTTGAAAAAATGTGCCCCTCACTAGGGGATATATTTGAATCTGAATGATTCCTGTTTGGGAAATCTGGATCTGAAAGGTCTGGAATTTTCATTTCTGATCGGTGTATGTTGTGCCTTTTTACATGATTATTCCGTTTTGTAAATGAAAGGTTTCCTACGGAACAGTGATAGGATATGAACAAACGCTAAATAATCTTTTATCTACACCCATACTCTAATAATACACTTATATGCCCACAACCCGTTTGATAATGAAATCCATTACGATACAGATTTTCAACCAATAGAAACCCATTATTTTATAATCAGGCATGATCAGGCATTTTGACGTTTGTCGAGTCAATCAGTAGGTATTGAATTTTTGAAGAATTCAGTCAATTTTTGATAATCGTATGAAAATGTCTTATAGCAGTGATATAGAAGAATTACCAGCGACTCCACAGATGTATTAGACAAGAAAAAAATACAATCGAAAGGATTATATTTTTCATTTGACAAATGCATCATATATGTTTTTATTTTCGACCAAACCAAATGAGTTGTCATGGCCGAGTGGTCCGTGGTGCCGTCAGTTATCAGAAACGTCCGGGTTCAATCCCTGACCTCGACAGAATTTTTTTTTATTTTCATTTCTCATTGTATTTTCCGTGGTTATACCATTAATTATAATTTTGTAGTATTTTTCAGAGAAATACGATTGATTACCACTTACTTATTGTGTTCAATATAAATACCTAATAATATAATATTTATAGTTCTTCATTATTTATTGGGTGTAGATAAAAAAGCGTATGCAACTCTCATGTAACGGTTATTAATACACTCGCATTAACCATACGAAACTCACCTTCGGCTCGTTTCGTATCCCGGTTAATGCGAGTGTATTAATAACCATCATTACACGATCGTTGCATAATATACTATTATACAACTGTATCTTTTTGAATGCTGCCACAATTCAAGTCATAGAGGTCCGTCCCTACGGCTACTTTTTACTACATTTATGTTACAACTTATCCATATCTACCGGTTCTAGTTGATTTCCCTCTTCAACCAAAGAAGATGGAATCCAAGCCACCACTGCCCAACAAAAAGCAAATATGTTTGCTGATAATTCTACTCTGGAGTCATCGGGAAAAGATCCTCCGAATATTAACGGCTGTCGATACCTAGTCATTTGTCTGAAATAATTTTTCACCAACAAAATATGAGAAATATTTTAATGAACCTGAAGACGAATAAGGCTTGTGGATCTGATGGAATCCAAGCAATTGTGCTTTAGGTCTGTGTCTCCGAATTATCCACCCTTTCGTATAAATTGGGGTTTTTCCTGGAGAACAGCAGGAGTTCAGCCATCATTTTCGATCATTTCCGAAATCATGGAAAAACCAATCAATATAAAGCTTACAAATATCTAGAGAAATTAGGAATAATTAATGATTGACAATACGGATTTCGCCATCAAAGATCAACCAGTGACTAATTGGCGTATGTTTGTCATATTTGGCAGCATTTCATCGAAAAATTGGGAGAAACGAATATCGTCTCATATTCCCCCAATAAATGCCGATGTTTCTCTGGGTTCAGTTCTGGCGCCCATTTTTCATACTAGTTTCTTTTCTAGAGTCCCTAAACCAACACGAGAAACAAAATTTCAGAGAAAAATTCACGTCAATAGAATTAACGATGACTTGGCAAAAATATCAGAATGGGGTAACATCACCTTGGTGCAATTTAATGCTGAAAAAACCCAGGCATGTCTCTTATCGAAGAAAGCCGATCTATCATTAACTAGTATTCAAATGTCAGGAGAAACTAATTCTACTAAGTCAAGTGTATCGATGCTAGGAATTACGATCAGTAATACTCTCTCATGGTAAAACCATGTGAGATCGATCGCTAAAGGTGCTTCGATTTCTATTTCGTGCGAAGGAATACTTCACTTCTCGTCAGCTTCTGAGGATGTACAAGGCTCGGATACGACCTGTCTTGAAATATAGTCCTCATGTATGGAGCTCGGCACCAAAACATTCATTGATGCTTCTTGTTTCTATTCATAGAATGGTCGGAGCCTTGTCTCTCTTCTATTGATATTTTCACGGTCGGTGCTCTTCTGAATTGTTATAAATCCTTCCACCCTTGGCACTATCTACACGGGTGACCCGACGAGAACAGAATTTCCACCCCTTTGTTGTGAGCTTGGGGACCTGTCGAACATCTCTTGCTCAGGGATCCTCATTCGATAGAACTTTTTGCTGAGAGAGAATTTTCCTGAGGCTTGCAAACTTCGAAAATTGAATGTTAATTTGAATCTCCTGTCTCTTGATTCACGCGGTGTTCTCTGAACAATTACAGAGCTTCCCTTTCGTTTGAATCTCCATATTAAAGAAAAACCCTCGTTCTCTCAATCATCAATTTTCACGTTTCTAGAAATGAAGTAACTTATCTCGTAAATTATATAATCGGAGACCAACACCGAATTTGTATCATTGAACATTCTGTGAACAAGTCATCAAAAGAGACAGTTGCAACAGTCTTCAGACAAGAAGAAATATTCTTCCTAACATTTAAATTTTCAACCGCTCAGATAATACGATCATTTCAAATCGTCTGTATCCATGTTTTTTTTCAACGGGTATCAATGTGAAAAGTGGTTCAATCAAAACAAAGGAATTCATAGCTTGTAATATTACATAAATAATGGTAAAAGAGGAAATACAGATATCACCATAGAGCTCGATATGCTTACTGTAGAAAACAAAAAACTGAGATAAAATACTGTGAGATGTAACTATTCTAGCCGAATCCCTCCATTACTCGGCCGATTCCAAAAATAAATATTTGAACGAATGATCCTGCAAGTATTATTGTGGCCTTGCGATTTTCCATCGCCCGTTTCCCAAAACATCCGCCTGTCTGAACTGGTGTTTTTACTCCAGACAAGCGATGATAGACGAGACCCATGAATGAATCATCGTATACCGGGAAATACGTCTGTTTTTCACATGCGAAGTCGAAGTATCCACCGTGACATTTTGAATTCATTTATAGATCTGTAATGAGGGTTTTTGTTGATTTCATCCGCTTCGTTTTATTGATAGAGTTGTATTTGTATAGCCTCGTTCCCATAGATCAGGTTACTCGACATCCAGCTACCTGGAATCGAGAAGCTAAATCGATGAAAACGTTTCATCCACTCGACTAAAAATAATATATCTCGACTAAAAATAATATATTTTTCATATGAATATTAGTTTCAAATGAAACAATGAAAATGTCATATAGTATATATAATATAAGGTAGAGTACCTAAAAAAATAAGGTGAGTGTTAAGTTTACGAGTTAATATTTTTTATTGATTCTCTGGGCAGACCTAGTACTGGGAAAGTTGTTCCAGGGCAAGATTTCATTATGTTCGAGAATCGACACATAAATCTAGTACTCCCTAGATTGACTGCTGGTACCTACCTAATATCAATACCGATATTGATACATTCTACCTTCTCATTCGCCACTATATCGACTTTTTCATTCTTTCTTTCCAATTCAAAAATGCGTACATATTTTCCATTGCAACCTACTTGGTATGTGCGATTTTTTAACTCATCCAAGTCTTTAGTCAGTTTAATACTACCATTCTCTGTTTTTACTTTATGGTTTCACTATTTTCATTTGTTGTTTTTTAAGGATATTGTTGCCCCATAATGTATGTGGAATTCCGTACCAAATGAATGATTGAACAAAAATAAAGTTCTGTTTTTTTAATTTCTAATAGAAAATTCCCTTTTTTCGGTCAGTTTTTCTGATAGGGAGGTGTAGTTACTTGAGGTCTAAAAGTTGAATGGCTCACCTGTATCGAAATCAAAAATAATCCATTGGGATTTGTATCATCAATACGTGAATAACTGTACAACGAGGGATGTGCAAATTATCTTTTAATGTTTCACACTTCAATTGAAAAGGTGTCGTTTGAATCTGGTCGAAATATTGATTCGGTCATTTCCATCCTGTCGTTGATCAGTTTTTCGTTTGCCACAGTATGAAGTAATGAGCGGAGTGTGAATTATCGTCTGTCTGAAGACCATGATGTGCGGAATGGCGCGCCTGGCGTGTGGAGTCCCGCACTGATGCGAGTCTGGTCACTCATTGAGGAATTTGTCACGTCGCACCATTCTCAAACGCCAGGCGCGTCACTTCGCACATCATGTGTCTTGGCACCTTCAGATCTCTGACGTCTAACAGCATGCAGTTTTCCTGGTTTGGTAATATAATGGGTTATACTTCAGTTCACAAAGTGGACACAAAATTATTTGCCTTGTTATTTGCCTTGTTATTATATGAATATGTATAAAATTCAAATGTCTCAAATATTTTTTCTAGATTCTCTATTATCGTTGCATCATAATGAAAAGCTTTTTTCATTTAGTTATTGCTCAAACCCTCAAAATATTGTTTAAAAGTAAAAAATCAGGGAGGGAAATTTGAAGTTTCAAAACGCATCACCAATAGTCGAAGGGAAATGTCATGTCAGATGACACAAAAGGATCAAATATCGAGCAGACATCAAGAGTGAAAACTGCAAGGTAATTATTATGTTGAACAATATATTTCAGCCCGTAACATGGATTTTTATCATAGATGCACACAGCAGTTTATAATATACTAAAAAATAACAGATACATAAGTTGTTATTGAAATTACGCAAAAATTCCAACTTTACGTCTAATTCATAATGTTGTATGAATAATATTATATTATTGAGGTTCACTCAAGTATGATAAGTTCATTTACTTTGTCTAAATATCAGATAGATATGAAGTGGTTTCATGCATATTATATATCGATATGGGTAAAGTTAGTATTACATTTAAATGGTCTTCAAATTAATATAAACGAAATATATATCACCAATTTTGTGGTACCTTCGCATCGCTTGAAATACGGAAAACACATTATCGGGTGTATTTCTTTAGTGTTTGGTACTTTGGTACAATACAATACTTGAAAGAAGGTTTGTTAGCTACTTCCATGATCTACATTTATAGCAATTGAAACTGAAAATATGTTTGAGTAAATGACACCCTAAGCGTAAACAAACACGGGACATATCCTGTGATGTCTTCCACAGCGCGCGCTACAAGGTGGTTTTCAAACGGCTCAAATTTAGTCAGGTTACATTTCACTTTGAATAATAATTTTGAGTATTTTCATGCCTTTTTTTTCTACGTTGTGAAGATGTATATGACTGATTTAGGACATAACAAAAAATTATACAGATACCCCTTAGTAGTAATAGCGAAAAAACCTTTCGATTCGATAACAACTTCCAGCTAGCTATGATCAATTGTTTCCCTGATTGGAATATAATAATTATTAGCGTTCGTTTCAACGACAACTAGGTGGCCTTGCAATCTTCAATCACCGCTTTTTCAAAACATCCGCTGGTCTGGAGTTTTTACTCTGAAGGTAAAACGACGATAGGCAATAGCGATGAATGATTCATCGCATACCGGGCGGCACGCCTACTTTTCACATGTCGCATGCTGCCGTGACCCTTTTCTTTTATTTATAGAATATTCGTGGGATTCAGGGGTTATTATCTTTCTCTTGCGATTATATGAACGATGGAAAGTATATATTACTGATGATGTCCAAGTATTAAAATTTTTAGGGATTCGGTTCTCGATAGATGGATAGGTATTTCTCTCGCATGTTTCTACACCAATTTTTATTTTGGAATAAAGAATTCCACCTAGGATTTCAGTGTGATATCAGGAATTTATGAAGGATCTGAATTTTAACATGGATTTGCAAGATTTGTAGTATATGCTGCAAGTGTACCCGTTCGTAGACTAGTGGCATATATATAATTATATATATAAAATTTTGCCGGTAGAAACTACAAATGAGTCAAAAGTGAAGTAAAATCCTGACAGAAAGTGCCTACAAACTAATCGAACACAAGACAAGAAACTGGAGAGCAGTATTTCGAAATACAAACAGTCTGACCAAATTTCAACTCACGTTGGGCGCCAATTATTATATATATTTTTTTTATATATGGAGCAAAAGAATTGAAAAGAATTTGAATATAGTAAATAGATTTGAACCCCGAAAATGTAAAGAGTTTTGAGAAAATGGAAAATTTATATTTAAATTGAAATAAATGTAGAGAATAATGATTTTTAAGTCGAAATTTGAATAGAAAGTTGCCCAGGCTAGTTGTGATGTCAATAAGTTGAGAATTGTAAACAAGATTTTGATCAAAATGGAAAATTCAAGTTGAAAATTGTAAATAATATTGTTATGACGCCCATAACCTTCTTTACCTTTTTCTTCTATATTTCCTTTTTCTTTTCCAGTTCAGTCGGTTTGCAAAGATATGAGATTGTCTCGGCTCTAGGAGGGTTGCATCTTCAGGGGTCTCATGTCAAATTTTTTTTTTAATATTTTGGTAATAAATAAAATAAATGAATTTGTCCAAAAATTGTTTTTTTATTAATTTATGTGAAAAGTTTATCCAAATTGAGTCAAACCAAAAAAATAAAATAAAAATGGGAAAAATATAATTTTCTCTCTGAATTTTAGAAAAATTTTATCTCATTCCGAGTCTTACCTACCCTGAACTATGAGATAGCTATCTTATTTTACTATCAATCAATGTTATTTCTCTAGACAAAATCTTTTCACTTAACCTTTTTTATATACAAATTTTCAAAGTTATAAGTCCAGTACTTAGCTATAAGTCTTTCCCATTATTTGATCACGGCCGTACGTGAAACGAGTTTAATAATGATGTAATGATGTTGAATACCGACCTGAATACGTCACTTCGTTGCGAACATCACCGCTTAAGGTTATGAAGTTCAAGAAACTAATACTTTCAGATGAGTTTGTAAATAATTGGCGATAGAAAATGTTAATACCAATGTTTATTTCGCACAAATACCTTTTTCAAGGCGGAGATTCTTGATGGTAGAGTTCCTTCCTTCCGCTGGCTGGATTGATCTTGCTCTGATTCCAAAGATGAGTTGAAATTTGGTCAGACTTTTTGTATTTCGAGATAGTGCTCTCCAGTTTCTTGTGTTGTGATTAGTTTTCAGGCACTTTCTATCAGGATTTTACTTTACTTTTGGCTAATTTGTAGTTAAACCGGCAAAATTTTATACCCTCGTATCTTCCGTAATGAAGACTTGTTCATAAAGACGACTAATTATTCTGATTAGTAATGAGGCTGACGCCAGCAATATCCTGACTTGAGACGTGAATCAGCGTTTTGCTATATTGTCAAATCAGATCGATCTTCAAGTAAAAATTCTACATTTTTGTCTGGACGTAAACAAGTGCATATGTTGTTGCAATCATAATTGGAAGGGTTTTATTTAGAGTCGAGTCTGAATTTTCATTTCATTTCATTTTTGTTTGTCTGAAGAAAATTTACATTTTATAGTCACGTCCAAACCTTAACCTAAATAATCTAGATACTATTGATGAATAAAATTATTTGTAGTGCTGTGAAATGGAATAATGGACAATATAAAACATAAACTTAATTAAAAGATTAATACAATTCAAGAGATGACCGAACCATGGAAATATAAAATGTATAAAACATACAAACATAAATGTCTAAAATATATAGTGGATAATGTATAAAAAGTAAAAATATATAGTGTTAAATGTATAGAATGTCAAATGAACAAAATATAGATCAATGTATGAAGAATTCATATTCAATCACTGTGATTATCCATGAACAAATGCCAATTTTCAGCGATCAACTGAGTAAATTCTTGGAAGTTGTAAATACAGTTACTGGATAAGATACATTTCAATTTGGATTTGAATTTTTTTGGGGGTAGATCTCGAAATTGAGATGGTAACTTGTTATAGAGCCCCGCATCAATTTTGGTGGTTTTTTGAAGTCTTGTTTTTGGTACAACTAATCTGGTTTTGAACGTTGTACCATATTCATGTAACTCTTCATGAGTTTCATAGGATTCTATATTATTTTTGATATACATTAATTTGTGGTATATAATCAAGGCATAAACAGTCATTATTCCTAGGGCCGGAAATAAAGGTCTACAACTAGAATCCCAATCTGACTTTGTAATACATCTTATGGCAGACTTTTGTAAAATTAGTAGTTCAACTATGTGTGTTTGAGCTGCATTACTCCAAGATAAAGTGGCATACTGAAGATGTGAATGAAATAGGGAATAATAAGAAGTTAGCGCTGCTCTTTGATTTACAAGGTCTCGAACTTTTTTTATAGCAAAAACAGCTCTGGAGAGTTTAGTACACAAAAAATTCACATGCTGTGACCACTGGAGGTGACTGTCAATTTATACACCCAGAAATTTTACATTTCCATAATTTTGTTCGTTATTAGCAAAATTATTTGGTCTTCAATCAAATTTTAGGCAAACAGTTTTACTCTCAATCAATATAAATTCATTACTGGCGAACCATGTAATGAATTTATACTGAATGAGAGTAAAACTGTTTGCCTAAAATTTGATTGTATCTATTATTGTTACTAACGCAAAGAGCCTATTGTCAGAAGGAACACGTGTCTGGTATTATAAATTCCTTAGGAGTGGTGTTTCGGATATCGTTTTTTCTTGGTTTGTATATTATTCGAAGGAATTGTCCTCTGGTAAGAACTGTTAATACACCACGTATAATTCTGATGATAATGAGTTAACACAAATGAGTCAATGTAAGAGCTCAAGTGCAACCAAGTCCATGATAACTTCAACTGGAACTGATTTTGCGAAATGTTGAAAATGAACGTATAATTACGAACTCTGGTACAGATTGGATATGAATCAATAAGTAATGGAGCAATTACAATTTATTTACCAGAAGGAATAACCTGACCCGGTCTGAAATAATATCGATTGGTATAAATACTAACATGTAGCGTGTCGTAATATATTTTTCGAATGTAAACTTGTCAGTGGTTAGTTTATATATTCTATAAATTCAGCTGCTCTGTTTTCTGCTCGTTAATCCATTTCCAATTTCTTTGAAACTGATTCACACGCGGAAATATGTTGTAACCACACGTTCTTTGATTTCGATCTGTGGCTTATTCAAGTAAACAATATCAATTACTGATGGGTTTTAAATAATCGAAGAGTCTCGTAGAACTTTCTCGGAGTCTGAAGAGCGGGTCATTGAAAACAAAAGTATTGGAAACACAGATTATTTTCCAGTCTCCATACGTTATTTTTTTGCAATAGTTAAAAGTATTTCCCTACATCTTCTCAACTGTTTGAGGGAGAAAAATTAACGAAACTATGCGGGAAACAGTTTTACGATCACCATAATTTCACACAGCCACTGGTCTGTTTGAAAGATGCCGAAAAGTAGCTCAATCATTCCAGATACCAAACATACCCTGGAAGTATTTCATGCCACCAAGCTTTGACTTCATCTGTCATTCTTTATTTGAACCTTTGAAAAAAATCCTTTCCTGAAAACCTCATTACTTTTCAATTATGTGATTTTCCCAGTTATTTACTCAGGAAAATATTGGTGTGTTGAACTGCTCGTACAAAACTCTGCCTCCTGGGCGCACTAATAAAATTATTCAACAAGTAGAAATATTGAATAAAAAAAAAATATATTTTAATTTTCTTGATTTCTACAAGAATCTCCCGTATCTCCAATAATGTATTTCATTGTATATTCTGTATCTGTCGAGTAGGGAGGGTGAGTACAGACCCACAGCACTTAGGCCACAATATGGCCCATTGTACATCCTCCCAAGGAGCCGCCCTCCTAGGACATTGTCCAACCGGCCTTATCCAGGAAGGAGGACAGGTCTCCAGGGGACATCTCCTTAATATCGGCAGGTGTGGCCAAGACTCACCGAACACAAACTCTCTTATCGACGATAGCTCCAGACATTCACATAAGACATGCCTGACAGTTTCATCTGCCTGTTCACACATCCTGCATAGAGGTGTGTCCACTAGCCCCATATTAAGGAGGTGTTTCCTTAGTTGACAGTGTCCAGTCAGAAATCCCACTGTTAAACGTAGGTTCTTCCTGGTCATCGCCAAATATTTATTCGGATCCAGCTTCTCAGGGTCGCCCAAGGTGATCCTGGCAAAACTGCATCCTTTGGTTTCATCCCATCTCTTAAGGGATTGAGTATGGCTGTAACGTTTGGCTAGTTCCGCAACTGTCGAAGTCGTCAAACCATGGGTGTCACCTGGTCCCAAAATTTTCAGTCCAGCCGCCATCCTGGCCAAAGAGTCAGCAATGCGGTTACCTTTGCTCCTGTCGTGCCCTTCCACCCACCTTAGTACGATATTATTATCTACCGAGGCGTAAGCTAAATCTTGGTGGCACTCTAGTGCTAACCCTGAGATAATACGTTGTCTATTCAAGGTTAGTAGGGCTTGTCTACTATCAGTGCAGATTATTATGTTTTTGCCAGAAATTCCTTTTCTGGTTAGCTCTTTTGTGGCGATTGAGATACCAGCCAGTTCTGTTTGAACCACACTGGTATTTTTTCCCATTCCCCACTTGATCCTTAGGCTAAGTGATCTGGAGTAAACTCCACATCCTGATCCTTCCTTGGTTTTTGAGCCGTCTGTGTATATGCGTATTGCATTTGCAGCATCCGCCTCAGTTTCATTGTATATTATTACTGGTATAATTCATTGAATATTCTTCAGTAATTACACCATTGGGAAATAGTGTAACACCCAAACCCTTACTCGAACCCGCTCGAACCGTTCTCGTGCTAACAATTTAAAATACAGGTAATTTTAATAAACAATCATTTATAACGCAATTGGTATTCACTTGGAAAAAATTATTTCTCTTGTCTGAAGATAATTCTGTGGTACCTTAAAAAATTATTTGAATTAAAGAAAGTAATAATCATCAAATCGATTCACTCTCCTGAGCTTTTCGAAAAATGGGATTATGATAACAACTACGGATATGCCTTTGGATTGAACAAATTTAATTCAGGTTTAGCACGGAAACATTATTGATGATGATTATTTGATTTTTTTATTATCTCGAGTTATACAAAATCAAAAAAAATAGAGGGTATTCCATTTTCGATGGTCTATTAGACATATCTAGAGAACAAGAAGAGATGAGAGTTTCAAATTTTGGTTACCGATGTAGATGGCTGCGATCTATAGTTTCAAGATATTTTCATCTCCGCATGTTGCCACATCTAATCGTAGTCTATCCTCGGTCGAGTTCACTTCGTGCTCCTCGAAAACGTGATAATACCATAGTAAAAGTTCACCTGTTCGAGCTATAAAAACTACCCTGAAAAGGTTTTGATTTGATTTTTCTACATAGCGTGACAAAGTTATTTTCGAAAATAAAAAGTCGTGGAAATTAATAAACAGTTATTGAAATATCCAAAATGTCTGTGGTTTGCCGTACTTGCACAAAAAATTTGAATGATAAATCGCCCGGTTTGCAGTGTTTTTACTGTGAGTCGTTTTTGCATGCAAAGTGTATTGACATGACTAAGGAACAGTTGGCGATATTTATGAATGTACCAGAGGCAACCTTCAAGTGCGATTCCTGTGGGAAAATTAACAAAAGTCGGTGTGATAGCTGTGAGAATATGAAACAAGCCATAATAGACTTGAAAACCATTGTAGCTCAGCTGCAAGATGAAATCAGAGCCCTCAAGCAGGACAAAAATACCTCTAACATGGAGTCGGTTATAGCAGAAATTACAGAACGGCAGCAAAAGGAGAAGAATATTATCATCTATAAGCTCCCGGAACCTGAAGGCTCACCGGAAATGAAAAATCAACAAGATAAGCAGAAAGCGGAGGATATAATTAAATCATTAGTTCCTACCATTGAAACCAAAAATATAATTGTAAGAAGACTGGGAAAGAAAAATAATGGCATTTCACCTCCACTGAAAGTAATTCTCTCCTCGAAAGAAGATGTGTTTGACATTCTTAACAAAAAGAAAAACCTTAAGAGACTGAACCCACAAATACAAATCACCACTGATAAAACGGATCTTCAAAGGAAAATACTCAAACGAGTTTTAGACGAATTGAAGGACAGAGAGACCAACGGGGAAACTGATCTGTTTATCAAATATGCTAATGGAATCCCTACCATTGCTAAATCAAAAAAGTGAATCATCTTATATATTTTGTAAACATTCGCTCTATAGTAAAACGTTTCTTCATATTCAAAGAATATCTATTATCGAACGATCCTCTTATCGTAGGTGTATGTGAAACATTTTTGAACGCTGATTATCCGGATGACCTCTTGAGCGTACTCGGTTACAGTCTCATTAGAAATGATCGAACTGGCTTCGGTGGTGGCGTAATGTTTTATATCAAATCACACATCCCTTTCAAAATATTTCATCTCTCTGAGCCTGGCTTTCCCACTGAACAACTGTGGATCAAACTAAAACTCAACACTCAGAAACTTTCGCTAGGCATCACATATCGTCCACCCGGGTCCAATATTGAAAACTTTCTTCAAGAACTGAGCAGTGTCATCGAAAACGCCTACTTGGAAGCAGATTCAGTGTTAATCATGGGCGACATAAACATAAACCTTATGAATCCATACTCTTCTGAATCGAAGAAATTCATTTCTCTGTTGAATGACTTCAAGCTAAAACAGATAGTGGAAAACCCAACACGAGTAACCGATATTTCTCAATCGCTTATCGACGTGTTATGTGTGAGTGAAAACCTGAATGCCGTGGTGTGCGATAATAGTGATATTCCTGGATTCGCTGATCATATGGTTGTTTCTTGTAATGTACGTATTAACTTTCCACTTGTCAGGAATACAATATTTCAATATCGAGACTTCAGTAAATTTGATAGTAACCTCTTTGCTGAGCATGCACAAATGACGCAGTGGGGAAATATAGTAATCAATGAAAACATAAATGACAAAATACAACTTCTCAATGATTATATTTTAATTCTTTTTGATACACATGCACCAATGAGGTTGATAAACAATGCCAATCAAAAGTATAAACCTTACATTACCTATAATGTGAAACTGATGATGAAGGAAAGAAACAGGGCTTTAGCCAAATATAACAAAACTAAATCCCCAACTGACAGGCATTACTATGTTAGGATACGAAACGAAGTAAACAATGCTATAAAGCGCGAAAAAACTGCATATATAACATATAATATCCGCAAAAATTCGCATAATGCCAAAAGCCTCTGGAATAACCTATCAAACTGGGGAGTTAACACATCCTCTTCTATACGTTCTGCACTGCCAGACAACTTAGGAAATGCCGATTCAATCAATGATTACTTTTTGAATGTTGCTGGTAACAGTCAAATAAATACAAACCTAATCGATCACTACAGCAATGATACTTTGAGAAAAAATTCACAGTTTAACTTTAAGGAAATTAATCTAGAAGATATTTATAACGCCCAACGCAATCGGATATGACAACATAAGCCTAAAAATGATCTCTATAGTCTTACCATTCTGCATAGGAGAAATTTTAAATATTTTCAATGAAATTATTCATAGAGGTATCTTCCCGGACACCTGGAAAATCGTCAATGTAATTCCTGTTCCAAAAGTTGCCTCACCAACAACTATGAATGAATTGCGACCCATATCAATATTGCCAAAGTTCTCAAAACTTTTTGAAAAAATTATTTCTGTACAAATGACATCATACCTGGAAATAAATAATCTTTTACCCAACATTCAATCTGATTTTCGTAAAAAGCATGGCACACAAACCGCGTTACTAAAGGTAACAAACGACATCGCACAACAGCTAGACAAATCAACTCCTTCAGTACTTGTGTTGTTAGACCAGAGCAAAGCCTTTGATTTAGTCAATTTTGATCTGCTACTATCAAAACTGCACTATCTTGGTTTTCAACCTGACTCCCTACAATTGTTCTAAAAAATTGTTCGTTTCCGTTAACCAGCTGACGAACGTCAACCCTCAGAAGTCGAAACTTGTGCGAGCAATGGATCAACGAGGCCTTACCTTTTAACGTGCGATTACCCAGCACGGTGGACCGGCGAGGATTCGAACCCCGGCCTTCCGCTTGATAGGCAGATATGCTAACCACTACACTACCGAGATGAGTAGCTATTTGAAATATAGAGCACAAAGGGTTGTATTACAAAAAGGTCTTCACAACTCTATGCTCAGAAATACTAGTAGTGGCGTCCCTCAAGGTAGTATATTGGGACCTTTACTTTTCTCAGTCTTCATTTTTGATCTACCCTCTATTCTTAAATTTTCAAAGATTCATTTATATGCAGACGATATAGAAATGTATATCTCTGTAAATCTATCTTCAGCTAATGAAACCATGAATGACTTACTATTAGATATTGACAGCATTTCTCATTATTCAGTTAACCACGGTTTACGTATCAACCCTAATAAAACTCTTGCTATATGTATAGGTTCAGCTCAACAAGTGTCAGAAATTGAAAATAACTATAGACTTGAAATTAATCGTGAGGATATAAAATGGGTTTCATCTGCAAAAAATCTCGGGGTTCATTTTGATAACAATTTCACATTCTCAAGACATGTTACTCATATTTTCAGCAAGTCTTTCTTCAAACTCAAATCTTTCTATAGTTTGAAACATGAATTGAATGAAAGTGTTAAGTTACTTTCAGTAAAGTCGTTAATTTACCCAAATATCGATTACTGTAATGCAGTGTACTATCATTACCTAACACAGTTCAATAAAAACAAACTACAACGCATTCAAAATGCCTGCATGCGCTTCGTATATAACATTCCTTACAGAAACCATGTCAGTCCATTCCTTATGGCCAATGAAGAGTTGAATATAAAATTCCGAGTACAATATTTGACTAGCATATTCATATATAAACTGATGAAAAGTGGAGTTCCCCGATATCTGAACGAATTAATCAGTAGAAGGCTTGAAGAGCATCAAATAAATGTCAGAGTGAACTCTTTCACACTACCTATCCATCGTACATCAAGATACGAAGGTTGTTTTTCATATATTGCACCGTTCTATATGAACCAAATTATCAATTTTCTATCATTATCTGACAAGACGTTCAAACAAGCACTTTTCAGATACTTAATTCAGATTCAAGGAGAAAGCTGATTGAGGCCCTGTTTCTTCCTTTTCTTCGTTTTTTAATAAAATTATATACCTGGGGGTATCTGAATATATATGTATGAACACATCTATCTCTCAACAATTGAAATATTTTGTTACTTAGGATAGTCTCTTGAATATTATTAATATTATTATTAGACAAGGTGGAAGATAGCATCTTATGCTAACCTTGCTCTTTTGTGTTCATTTTATCATTAAATTCTGCTATTCATGTTATGTATGTATTCACAATGATCACAATAAACATTATTATTATTATTATTATTATTATTATTGAACAGACATCAACTTGGAAATTTCAAATGGAATTCAATTCAAGAAGAGACATCGGATTTTTGCCATTAGCATCTTCAAACATCAGATATTTCAGAGACTAATTATCATTACGACCGGTTAGGCTAATGTCTTCGTAAAAATATTCGAAACCTAGCCCAAGTAATTTTATTAAAAATTTCAAAGCAACATTTATTTGTGAATAATATTATTAGCGATATTTTTCAAAATTAATTAATATCTGTCGAATTTTATAAACGATTTGCGGAAAAATAGTATGTTTACCTCGTGGGAAAAGCCACATTCCAGGACTCTGTCATTCTAAGTCTCGTCCAGAAATGTTAGACTTTTCCTACCTGGTTAACGATATATTATTCAACAGTTGCATCATAGTACAAAAAAAATACAACCAATTTCCAACGTATAATGAGATTGACACCCCTCCCAATTAATGACAGAAAACGCAGAAGTCTTGGTTTATATGAAATAGAACATGAGAAAGAATGGTATCTGATGAGACGACATATGAAACAGAATGCATAACAACATTCTATTCGCGAGAAAAACAATGACGCAAAAAATATATTCATATTTAGCACTCTATGATGGTAATCTCGAAGATATTGGAAAAGCAAATGATTTCCAAAAACTTTTCTATAAAAATTCAAGACGAGACGTTGAGTTCGCTCTACGAAAGACTAGAGTTGAATATCAACAGGTAGTAGGTATCTGTATGTGTATGTATGTTCACAGTTAAATGTAATCCTAATTTAAGTGCCACTATCTCTCCTCACAACTCTATATTCATATATTTGTATTCATCCATTCTTCCACATATTTGTATTTATAATTAACTTTCAAACATAACATGCGGGTCTTTAAAAATAATGTGATTTTTCGCCAATCGCAAGACTAATCGTAAGGGTCAATACTGTTTTGTCCCTCAAAGCAAGTGCTCACTCACTTCTTGAAGACGTTGTTCAATCATAAATCACTGAATTATATTCATTGGCAGGGTGGGGCAAAATCTGATTTTCATTAAAAAAATCAAAAATCATTGATTTTTTTTTTAAATCACGATTTCATTGAATTTTTGATTTTTTGAATTTGAATATGAAATTTTAACATTTTCATTCTTTGAAATTATTGTTGATTATTTTAATGTATAAGTCTAAAAATTTTAATACAATTTGCGGCTCAAAAACTTGTGACAACGCATTTGTCGCGCTTCTTGCAAGAAAATTATTGTCGCGATTTGTTTTCCTCCTGTCCTATACACTCGCTATACAGTGCCGAGTGAGGCACGAACACGAACGCGTTTGTTGTGCCTTTTGCAAGAATATTCCTGTCGAGGCTTGTTTTCCTTCTCAACCTATAAATTGACGTTGCCCAGCAATTTCACGCATTTTGCTAGTTGTACACCCGGGTATTAGAAACAGATTAGGCATAGAAAAAGGAGGAAAACTCGTGTTTTTGTTTAAATTGTATAACGAAAATGGATAGACTGAAAATATACAGTGATAAAATTTAGGTGTTACGTTTAGTTTGAGAATTTGGAATTATGTACTTCTTTTTTGTTATTTTTGCTAAAAGCAGATACTCCTTCTGAACTTCGAGAAAACTTTTATATTATGTTGTTATCTGGTTCTGAATAAAAAAAACAAAAATTGATTCAAATCATGATTTTAATCGTGATTTTAATCACTTGATTTTAATCAGCCCAACCCTGTTCATTGGTGAATTCACTATTTTGTAATCAATAAATATTATTTTTATTAAATCCGTACTCACTGCTCCTACCCACCGAGCCGCGATGGTTACTTTTTATTATTGTAAACTTTCAAAGTATATTTCGGATTTCTGTCAATGTTTGAGACCATCGTGTCGAAACTTTTTGTTCTAGTTTGGTTTTGTGATTCGATTCGTCTGTCGGGTTCAAGGCGACACGAAATTCATTCCTAGTTGGATCTTGTTTCATGATCCTATTTAATGTAGATATAAGTATACAGATTTTTTATGTTCATTGCTCTCTTTACCATACCTGTTAGTAGGCGAAAGTTACGTGGTCGTTTTTATGGAAAATAAAACGAACTGTCATCTTGATCGAAATTAAAAAATAATCGGCTCTCAGACTGTTCTTGCACTGTGGAAATAAAAGCACAACTTGATTATTATTCCCAGCATCGATTATTTCAACAAAGTGTTAATAAAAGGTCGTGAAAAATACCAACATTCGGCGCTAAAAATGTGTTTCGTTTATCAAAAATTATTTCAAGAAACAAACTCGATGGCGGCCACAGTACGCATAATATCACCTCAGAAGTTGGCAATATTTGAGAAAAAACCAACAGTCTGTATTTTCATTGATTGCTTACATTATACTGATTTTCCTGATTCCCTGACTTTCCATTATCAATTATCAAATGGGAGAAGTGTGGCTAAAATGAATGTTTTCCACGGACTCTGGATCATAGAGAGTAGTCCTTTCAGGAATCAATCGCTGTGCAAAATGTTGAACAACTGTTCTTTCATTCTCTGGTTTCTCAGAGGGACTATTTTCAATAATATAATGGTGGATTCATGCAACAATCGTAGCTCGGAAATCGGAACTCGCAACAAAATATAAACCATTCATGCAGCAATCTCAAGAGCTGTTGAATCGTAAGAGTGGAATTTTGTTCAATATCTTACGAATTCCGACTTAATATACCTGCATGAACGTTTTTATTGAAAGATATCGACTCAACTTCTTCCTCACGACTAGCGAATTCCGAGTTACGATTGCTGCATGAATCCACCATAAGTGTTGATTTAGGGAAATATTGGATGGTGCGTTACCATAAAAATGTGATCACGATTGATACCTACTGCTTCAGTATAGTGAAAAAAATCTGATTTAGATCAATATTCCTCTTTTCCCCCAATAATTGCAGATGTTCCTAAAAAAAAATCAGTGATATTTCGTCGTTAACGGATTTTGAGCAAAGGCTTTAGTGATGAGTTGACTATGATTTAGCCAAAGTTGAAGTTATGTTGCCTTAAGGTAAGCGTCCATAGGTACGCATCGTACGTATCGTACGGATCGTACGAAACGGATTTTAGAATTATTAGTATAGTAAGTTATACATGTGCGTCCACTGACCGGCAGCGGACGGATCGCACGTATCGGTCCGTCGGTAATGCCGATGAAATTTATCGAAGGGGCAACTTTTCCGACTGGTGCGGATGACAACATGCGGTTTGCCGATAAGTGGACGCATGTCACAATAGGTAGTCACTGGTCGCCTCACAGATCATTTGAATTTTGTTACATTTCGACACTAAGTACACACACGTGCTTTAATTATATTTGTTATTACGCATATCATGGAGCAAATCAGTGAATAGTGTATGATATTCTCCAAATTGTGATCTTTTTTTGAATATGTCATGTATCCACAATCTATGTCTTCTCTTATTTCCCCTCCTTTCTTCTTCATCTAATAACAAAGCAATAATGACAAGTTCTTCATCACTTTCCATGATCGGAAACATGACACACTGTAATGTTTCCGATCGTCAACTCACTACGAAAATGCGAATGTTACTTAAAAGCCGAACGTCGCATCGGCAATCCGATCGCTACGGATACAGTGGACGCACTACCACAAATCGATCTGTTTTATACGATCCGTACGATACGTACGATGCGTACCTATGGACGCTTACCTTTAACCAGATATCCTAGAATACATTTTCGTAGTGGAAACGTGATCCGTTTTTATATTGGAGTTTAACTATGTGATGTCCAATCGGAGTCAGCAAACCAAGAAGACAAGCAACGAAGAAGAAGAACTATGTGATGGTAAACTATATTGCCACTTCTCAAGAAAACGCATCGTAGGCCCTGAGAAAAAACCTCATCAACTTGCTATCAACTTCTTCCTGAACTGGTCGTACTTTCCTGATAACTTCTTGTATAATGCGTGAATGAAAAAAAATATCATGAATTGCAGTTTTTTCGAAGAATTTTCAGAATTGTATGACAAACTAGAGGAAACCGGGATGTCATCATTGACAGATAGTTTTTGGAATTGAAATCAACAGAACAATATGTTGTTATCAATGAGAGAATAATATCGTTTTCAGCCTTTCAAAAATGCAGTTTTCCAGAGCTCTGTTCTTGGACAACTTATTATAACCTAGGGGAAACATTTACAAATATCGTAAAACAGAATATACTAAACTATTCGAGTTTATTTTGAGTGCTTGTCATCTTGGCTATTGAAGATACATTTGAGTCTTTGAGTCTCGTACAGATTTTATTTGTTGTTGGAGTACTATTTTTTCACCAACGATTACCAAATGATGACACTCATGTATCAAATTGTGAATATTTGCTTGACTCTAAGGCTGGCGGTTAATCAGGCAGACTAGACAATATTTAGTTTGAAATTTTCCAAAAGTATGACATGATGTAAGTAGCTAAACTTCTCCCGATCAAGTAAAATTATTGAATTATCTAGTGCATTTATTTTGATCGTCCTGCTTTATGTTCAATTCACACATATGCATGAGGTATGAGTTTCTGTAAAATCACCAATTTATTTCACACAATACTAAATCCACCAATAATTTCCTCCCAATTATCGAGTTCACAATAACTATGACTTTTTTGAAAAGCAAGTCGTTTAGTGTGTAATTTCATTCGTGCAGCAAGTCATAGATAAAACATGTAACAAAATATGCCCGTATCACTTTCATGATAACAGCTTCATTGTTTTGGTACTATAAACAAGATAAATATTGAATGTCTGTAACCTACTCCTCTGATAAATTGATGATAATACCAGACATCCTAATCGAAACGCCCAGTATATCGTCTATCGGCACCGAAATGTAGGCGTATTTTTTTCAGATTAGGTTCACAGATGATTCCATCATTTATTCAACACCAAATACTAAGGGAATTATATTATTCGAGTTCTTGATCGAATTTATCCAACTGAATCTTGTAAACATCGCCTTGTTTTAGAGAGATATTAATGTTCGGGTTAGAAAGTCAATGGGACACATTACTTTTTTTACAAATAATAGATGATCTGATCCAGTACGGTTCATGAAGTAAACACAAGTAAATCCACTTAATTATTATATCAAGATTCAATTATTTATCGCTTTAACTTTGAGAGATGGAAAATAAGTCAGTATTTATTTTGAGTGTGGTTGGAGTTCAATGTTTGGTGCCATTCAAGTTCTATTGCGAGCTTCAAGTCGCAAAATTTTCAAATCGTTAACAACATTTCTATGTAAGAAGAAAATGTAGAAATCATCAGACATTGTTCTGAAAACATACCTATTTATGCTACGAATTATCGAAACATGGAATATTCACGAGGACATTATTTTATATTATTTGATCTAACTCTATCACATTTTTAGTGGTTTGTGTACCAGGCATACATCATGACCATCTCTGTAAAAACTCGATAAATGCACCCAGTGAACGGTATTTTTTTCATTTTCCCCCGCCCCCTGTATTTCTCTATATTGATTTAACGGAATATTGATTGCCTTTCTTTGTTACCAATAGTTTTGAATAGCAATCTCAAGTACGTTCGAAACTATCACAACCGAAACCCAATCTACATTTGTGTAGATTGTATAGAATCAGTACGAAAAGGAGAGTTGTAAAATTTTTAGAAAGAGATTGACACTATCGCTTTCTGTAGACACATCAAAACCGCTTTCGCAATCATAGGAACTCCGAAGCTACACACATTTACAGATTGTGAAAAATCAAGTCATTGGAGACATATGTTCATCTCTATTAGATGTATACAAATCCTCTTCACTTTTGTATTTCAATATGTGAATACTGATACTCGTCGTATTTTCTCAAAAACTTTATCAGTAATATCATACCATTGAGATTTAGGGTGCCCAATTAGGGGTGGCGACGTCGTGAAATACAAAATTCCGACATTGTGCTATATAAAGTCGGACATTTGACACTTGAATCCGGAGATAAGTTTCTCGTACACCAAATTATTAAGTAAAATGAAAACGTTCAGTTTTCAGATTTTTTTCTGATATAGTCAATGATTCAAACAAAAACAACATATATTTTTCTAAGAATGAAACTATAAATTTAAAATTATCTTCGATATTTCAATTATATTGTTCTAAAAAAAAATGGTTCGCTTCCGTTAACCAGCTGACGACCGTCAACCCTCAAAAGTCGAAACTCGTGCGAGCAATGGATCAACGAGGACTAACCTTTTAACGTGCGATTACCTAGCACGGTGGCCCGGCGGGGAATCGAACCCCGGTCTTCCACTTGGAAGGCGAATGTGCTAACCTCTACACTACCACTTAGTTGGCTTTATTTTTTTTTTCACCAACCTCATCTAAAATTTCTCTTTCTTCAGATATCAAACTGTAAAATTCTGAACATGTTTCATCAAAATTGCACAATATACTCGTAAATATTATCTTCGCATTGTCTCTGTGGTTTGTTTCTTTCCTTCGTCCACTGATAATTTATCGAAGAGAAAACTCTCTAAACATAAGCGTTATGACCTGTTATCGTAAAATAATATTTAGACAACTTCAGGAGTTTAGATTGCAATTCTTGATTACGGAATGATTGAGAATAAGCTTTCCACTTTTGATAACAGATTTCAGAAGTCTGTTTTCTTTTCAAAAAAATTGTTGGTGTTTTGAAATTGATCAAAAATATTATTGTCGTGTCTTTTGCCCCGAGCAGACTGAAAAGCCTACCAAAGCCGAACACAAATGTTTGACTGGACAGGACCGAAAAAAGACTAACATGTCCGCCTAAAGCCGGACAGATGGCAACCCTATTGCCCAATGAAGGTGAAACATGCAGGAATGTCTGAAATGTTGGTTTCGGGAGAGAAGATACTCCTACACCTACATTTGGAGCAATGGTATGAATTTTTCACAAACTGCTTAGAATCGGATTATAGGGATATGAGAGTCGATGTAAATTTTCTGTTGGCACGCTACGTGTTTCGCGAGATGATCAAGTTTTTATAACCCCGTTTTTTAAATTACTAATTAACCTTTCTGAAGCACCGTTCAAAAATTAGAATTCAATTTGTATCGACTGAGCACCGGATATGCTCCAAGTTTTAATGCATCATTCTTGTTTTCAAAGCTATCTGGACCTGGAAATAGGGTAACTGAATATTCAATGAATATTCAATGAGAACAAAATACCCACCAATCAGAATTTTCGTTTGTTTTGAAAGCATTAACTTGTCCTCGGGTAATATGGGGTATTTTAAAAATCCAAAAGGATCTTTCTCTTTCATTCATATCATCTAATTGAAAAATGACAAATGAACTATTATTATTGAACTTTTGAAATATCCTAGCTCTGTTGATGACTTCGAAGTTCTCGATTGATATGAAAATATCGACAGATATTCCATATATGGCTATAAGTGCAAATAGTTTTTTGAAATTCATTCAATGCAATTAGATATGGAGTAAAAAAAAAACAATCGAATTTATCGCTTTATAATATACCTTTTGAAGTAAGGTTAGCTCATATTTTTGAACATCATAAATGTGGACTCCATAATAACCAACTTTGTCTCTCTGTTACTCTCACCGTTCTCGAAATATTCATGCATCCACTCTAATTTCATTCTCCTGGTGAACCAGAGGGAACTTTTTCGAAAAAAAAATTGAAAAAATTTAATCTAAATCTCACTGATTGCGCCTAGAAGGGCAGATGCCGGATGGTATTCCTGGGTTCCGTAGGGCTCTGGGTCGTACTGATTTTTTCATTTGATTTTTTTCCTATACAGATTCACAAGAAAGGGAATCCCTGTAATGTTCAAAGAACACTGCGTGAATCAAGGGACAAGTGAGGTTCGTGAGTCTCAGGAAAAACCCCCCCTCGGCAAGGAGTTCCAAAGTTCAGCTGTTATATTGAAAAATATCTTTGAACAAGAGAGGTCGACCGGTCTCCAAGCTCACAACAAAGGGGTGAGAATTCTGCATTCGTCGGGTCATCATTGTTGATACTGCCAAGGGTGGAACGATTGACGAAAATATAGATTCAAGCTCCTGGGAAGCACCTTTACTGATCGATCTCACATAGTTTTCCCATGAGAGATTATTATTGATCGTAATTCTTAGCATCGAGATACTTGACGTAGGAATAGCTACTTCTGACCTCTGAATATTGGATGAAGATAGATCGACTTTCTTTGAGAAGGGACAATTTTTTTTTATAAATGAATGTTTGCCAGCCAGTTTCTCCGTGGTAGACGAATCAACTTGCAAAACAGCGGTTCAATAATGATCACAACTATTCATAAATTTACGGGTGTGAAAACAGCAACGGTTTTTCTAGCAACGGTTTTTTTCTCTTTTTTTTTCCGAAATTTTTTTTCTGGTGTTTTTTTATGTGAATTCACTATTCTGCAGATGTTGAACAGGCTCCTAACGTTGAAATGATTTGTGAAACAAAAACTACCCCTTAACAACCACCCGAATTAAAAATATCATGAAACGGTTGAAATACCTGTTGCTGGAGGTTTTTTGGCGGAAATCTTAGCGGAAATGAATCATTTCGCACCTGCTGAAAACGTTCTATAGGGTGAAATATTTTGTGCACCATAAACTACCCCTCAACAACCCTCCAAATTTGAAAAATCATGAGACGGTTAAAATAACCGTTGCTCGAGGTTTTTTGGCGAAAATGCATTATTTCGCACCTGCTGAATACGTTCTATAGGGTGAAATATTTTGTGCACCACAAACTACCCCTCAACAACCCTCTGAATTTCGAAATCTTGAAACGGTTTTGTGCACCACAAACGGGTAGTTTGTGGTGCACAAAATATTTCACCCTATAGAACGTATTCAGCAGGTGCGAAATGATGCATTTTCGCCAAAAAACCTCGAGCAACAGTTATTTTAACCGTCTCATGATTTTTCAAATTTGGAGGGTTGTTGAGGGGTAGTTTATTGTGCACAAAATATTTCACCCTATAGAGCTTATTCAGCAGGTGCGAAATGATGCATTTTCGCCAAAAAACCTCGAGCAACGGGTATTTTAACAGTCTCATGATATTTCGAATTTAGAGGGTTGTTGAGGGGTAGTTATGGTGCACAAAATATTTCACCCAATAGAACGTATTCAGCAGATGCGAAATGATTCATTTCCGCCAAAAAACTCGAGCAACGGGTATTTCAACCGTTTCATGATATTTTTAATTCGGGGGGTTGTTGAGGGGTAGATTTTGTTTCACAAATCATTTTACCGTTAGGAGCCTGTTCAACATCTGCAGAATAGTGAATTCACATAAAAAAACATCAGGAAAAAAATTTCGGGAAAAAAAGAAGAAAAAAACCGTTGCTAGAAAAACGGTTGCTGTTTTCACACCCGTCATAAATTTTATAAATGAAAGTCGAAGCTAACCTTCTCAAAATAAACGTCGATAAAAGCAAATACTTAATTGTACTTCATTATTCCAAAAATAGCCTTCCAGAATATAATTCAACGATGAGTGAGTACATCGAAACATACACTGCACATAGTTGCGTAACCTCAATCCAAATTACGTGTCTTGTGAAGTAGTTAGGTATTACGTTGGATAGCCTTATGAGACAGAATGATTATAATGATATAACAATGTATCGTATCAGAATGAAGAAATTTCTTTGTATGTTCCGCGTCAGCTCGACCAGTTCTAAACATGACAAGTTGATAAGTGTCGGTGCTCGACGGAGCAAAACTAAATGTGCATATTTATGGTTTCACAAAGTTTTCTCTCGTATGCTTCGATCATTACAGAAAAATATGCACCATGCCCCGGATCGAAGTAATTGAGAAGTTATCGGTAACTGATGACGAATTAATTCTTGATTCAACTTATTACTAACGACTTTGTAGTTTGAAGATCTTGTGGACTTTTTTTAGGTAGACTACACGTTTTTCAAAATTGTAATTCAGAATAGTGAACTGTATATCAGAACAAATCTATTGTGATTCAAATCAGTCACTGTAATTCAGAAAATAACGAATATAATATAATATATTGATAATAATATTCAATAGTATGGTACAAAAAAGACTTTGTCATGGGGTAGATTTTTTTGAGAAAACCTTGCATGGATCCATGACGATTTGCAAAATTCTTCTGTGATGTTTTTTTTTTAACAAAGTGATGTTTTGGTTGAAAGTTTTCGTTGATGAATATATCGGCTTTCTCAAACTTATGGTATACCCGCCTTTTTTTCTTTATTCCTTTAGATATTTCTACAAAATTTGGGATGTTGAGTTTGCTCACAAACAGAGAATTTTTGACATGATGGTAGATTCTTTCAGTTTCTGCACGATAATGTCGGGTGAGGCACCTGACAGAACCATGTGTTCCAGTCCATTCTTCATATATCAACTATGGAGTACCATTGCATCGAAAAAATTTGGTATATTTCAAAAATGTAATAACATACAGGGTGCCTCATTCAGAAATCAAACGTCATCTATGCCATCCAGACAAAATACGTTTTCTCCCAATTCAATGTTATTTTTTTTTCATATTTGAAACTGATAATTGCTATGCCCAGGTAAAAATATACAGTAACAACAGTAAAGCATAGTTGTCATGATATGAATTCGATATGAGAATAACGTCAACTAATGTTCGAAACCTGTCAGAAAATTATGCTTTTGTATGGCTTCTATGGTTGTCGGGCTCCCGTCAATCTCCACATTTGTAACATAAAACACCCCTTCTTCTCCTGTTGAATGAACTATTTTGACGAATGTATTCTACGGATTCCTCTGGGATGCAGAATACCTTCCAAAACGCAATACAATTGATTTCTCTTCTGTTTCAGATTTGGTACACTGTACGAACGAACCCAACGTATCAATACCACAGCTAGCAAATTTGTTGATTGAAAGATCACAGAACACAAACTGGATAGTTGTATATAAAGCCTTAGTCACAGTGCATCACATGATGTGTTATGGAAACGAAGTGAGTACGAGTCTGTTATGTAAGAAATTGTCCGAACCTGCTTCCTCATCAAGTTGAAAAATCTCAGAATGATAAAATACTCTCAGTAGATTAACAGACCATTGATTATTAATTCTGAATGCTCACCATTTTTGGTGTGGCAGGTCTGATAGTGTTGATGCGTGATCAAGACTCGACTGAATCTCCCGGTTTAATTTGAAAGGCTCAATGTTGCTTTTGACCAATCGAAAATGATTGCAGTGATGTGAAGTCTTGTGATACAGTTGGATTTTCCACTTTTCCTTGCCTCTGATAAATCGGTTTGAAAAACATGTCCTAATACTATTTGTTCTATTTATTTTTCCCTTTTCTTCATCTCTAGACGTACCAAATTTCTGTTTTGCTATCATTTCTTCCGTCTCTTTGACCAGTATTATTAATTTTTGAGGCGTCATTCGTTTCTGAATCTTTCATTGAATAGAAGAAGGGTATTCCGTTACAACTGTTCGAGAGATCTTTTCATTCTATATACTTACAACACTTGTGTTAATTAAACGGTAAAGTAAAAGTTTATAAAAGCTTTCATGGATTAGCATTGTGACAACTTTCTCAGGGTTAAAGTAGAAGTTTGGACTATGGACCAGGCAGATATCTTCTCCTGTTAGATTTCTTTTTCATATTTTTCTTTCAAATATTAAAGGAAAGGGGTACTTTTTACGTCCACAATGTATACTTGATTGAAATTAGTGGAATTTCAGACTTGCCCGAGAATCGCAGCTTCCGCATAAATAACTCCATGGTATATTTTCCAGTCAGATTCTCAGTGACTCATTTACCGATAAAAAATATTCACGTACTCGTAAATCATTCATTTCGTCAAACGCACTTTGTAGAACGCGATTATTTTTGTCGATTCGGTATCAGGATCGGTTGTGTTTACATGACTTCGTTTGTTTACATTCTGCTTCCTTCCTGCGAATCCTGCCTTGTACCGTTTAACGAATGTTCCTGGAAGCAACGTCAACGCCGCCTAATGAATATTGTTTCCGTTTCAGAGATTCACGCAATTCTTGGCGTCCAGCAATAGTACGTTTCAGCTGAGCAACTTCTTGGATAAAGGTGGAGTTCAAGGTAAACACTCTATCGATTCTCGCATTTCAGGTAGCCTGTAGGCTCACGTCATCTAATCGCATCAACCCTGATTTTCCGTTAATACCATTAGGAAACTTCGATAGACGCCTCTCAACTTGATGAAATACCCAATCGCCTTGTAAAAACATTAAAGGCGGATGGGATGGATGGGCTATCACTCTCTTATCAGTAGTAGGTTATCCCGAAGCGCAAGGAAGTTTTATGCGCCGGAACTGCCATGGGTACATCATTCAAGCGTTCAATAATCATATCATACATTGTACAGGCAGTTTGAAAAATTATAGTAATATATTGAGTATCAAGAACGTTGAGCACATTTTACCAATGGAAGACAATCATTGTCTTAGATCGCATGCATCTTTTACTTGAGGAAAATAAATAATAAAATTAATTGATTTTCACCTGATAACTGAAGAGTCAAAATTAACATTTTTATATTTCTACCATTCTTCTCATCCAAATTACCATTATTATCAAAATTCAAGGTGACTCTTAGAGACGTCTCCAGTACGTAATTTACCTCATTGACAAACATCAGTTGTTGAAAACAACATATTTCCTTTCAAAATCCAATTTCTGACTCTACTGTTACGATAATCGTTGGGTTCGTCGATTAAAACACCAAACAACACTAAACTTCTTTTATTATAACTCTCTATCACAATACAATACAACACAATCACTTAAATCGCTCCGATAACTCTCCAATGCTCGGTATTACAACTCTCTATACTAAAAATTCTACTTCCGCACAAAGCTCTGCTCCACTTAGCTCTCAATAACTCTCGTCACTTAGCTCTGATAAAACTGCTGAGTCACTAACTCTCTGTAATACAAATTCTGCCGTCGGCGTGACCGGCTCCCGCTTATATAGGCGCTCATACAGTGGACAATCATCCAGACAAATCTTGACAATCGAATATTCGGGGTGAGCCGCGATCACGCAGGTATAATCTTCCCTGGAACTGCCGCACCAATTCGCATCCATAGTCGGCAGGGCCGGCGCCAGCACATTTCGTTACAATATTATATTATGAACAAGTCGAAGTAATTTGGTGAGTGAAATTACTCACCGACGTCTTGGCCTACCGACCAGTAAACAAGACACCATTTTAAAACGGATAGTGTGATTTATCAAAAGAGTTCGATATAGCGAAAATCAATCTGGTGTAAATGTAGAATCGAATTGGACGTGTTTTTATGAAGTATTCATTCACATTGAATATAAGGACCGCGCCCTAGACCGCTTGGCCACACCGACCGACTTACAAATGTTAACCATGAATGCTTAAAAATTATTGAATTTTAATCATCTTCAAAAGTTTCCAAATAATATCGCAACGCCTCTTTGACCAAGACTCCAACTAATAAGAACCACTTTGACAATATTATTTGAAACTTTTCACCAGAGGGCGTATCGCTTATCTTGAAATCCCAGTAAGCAATATGGGGAGCATATTGAAGCACATTAAGAAAATGATGCGAAAGAAGAGTACAGATATCTCACAACCAAGGAAGTTGATAATTGACTTGAAAAAGTCGCAACGAACCAGATCATTAGCCAGTTTCCAGACATAATCTAATCTACGTGCACTACTCTTAAGCGTGACAAAAACTTATTGCTTCCTATCACCTTTTTCTATTTCGTTGGTTTTTCAATCCATGATCCTTATTATGCGGCTGCAATTTGTTGCGGTCATACAGGACGCTACCAGGCGGACTCTTCCATACCTCAATCTCTATTTTTTAATATTTCATCGCGCTACGTTTATCATTGGAAATCCACATTTGTGAAAACTTACACGATTCCGCGGTCTTTCAAATAGCTTGAATATAAAAGGAGTACTAGCAAGTTGAGGGGCATTCTCAGATTCACGTGCCAAGGTTAATAGCGATTTCAGCTTTTCTGACAGGCAACATTTGTTTATACGACATATAAAAATAATTGAAAATTATCTTTCATTCAGAAAACTGGCATATTCGAAAGAGTTTTTTGTAGTCTGAGAACCCGCTGCTTGTAGTTATATTTTTCTGGTAGGTCTTGTTTGAATCTCATTTGAGGAGGTGGATATGTATTTTTCGTTTCCAGATGAGAAAAACCCCAAAAAATGAATTTCAATTCTTGTAAGTCATCGAAAATTTTAAGCATAGTTCATTTACTTTTGAGACTCATATTATTATTCTTCATCTCGGTGAGTTCAGATCTTCAACGTAGCCCCGCGTCTGAGAAGTTACGTAGTGCGCACTTCATCCTTTTTTTTCACTGACCTTTGGGGCCGGGGCTAATTCAGACGCGAAATTTGGTTGGGAAAGTGCACCCAGTTATTCTGTTGTGAATAGGCCAATGCAACTCTGGACTTGCTGTTCGTTTTCATTATATTATACCGAATGTGCTATAATTCAATCGGAAGTTAATAGGCGTCTGCAACTCCACCATTATAAAGATCTATTGTCGTCAAATACATACCGAAAATCTTATTATATGATCTTTCTACACGAAAGGGGAGTAGCTTGCGAAAACATTCCAATCATCAGGACAACATTTTCTTCTCGAACACGGACAAGCTTGGTTCGCTTAGAGAAAACTGTCTCTTGAACTTATTGTGGATATACTTTCACTCAATCAATCTTCAAAAAACCGCGATATTTTTTTCGCTTCATAATTGCTTCTTCATGCAAGAATCAAAGATTATTTCTACTTGAAACTTGTATGTTGAAACACTATTTTCACAATGGAATGTCATCGGGGCTAATTCTATTCAGTTGATGATTATGTAAAAATTTTTTCACTCTTCCTTAATTCATCAATGAGACCAGGAGGGTTTTTATCATAATTCCAACTTCGCTACAACTTCATTCAACACTAATCAATGTTTCAGATTAATACTAACTGCAGATATAGTTCTGGTGAGATTCATGGAATGAGCAATCGTTTGTTGGCTTGATACAAATCCTTTTGATCGAATACACCAACCGACCCGGTACTACTGTAGTTTTCTTTTGAAAAGCAAATGAAAAATGCTGCTAGGGAGGTAGTAACAAGGTCTACTTGCTAAAGGATCTTGTCGTTACATAGCGAGAAATGATCTTTTTTTATGTGTATTTGTGTATTTATATGTATTTCACATCCTTGATGTGAAAGACTGAATTCCACCCTTTCACAAAATTATATAAATACCTGGTGAATAAAGACATTATTATTTTCTTATTCGAACAAACCTAGTCGGGTCCGTACTCCCCACTGCTCCGACCCAGTGGACGAACGCGCTAGTAAAATTAACCAATGTCCACTCCCCGCACTGCGGTGTAAGTGGTCATTGGCTCCGAGAATCGTGAGTCCTGAGCAGACGCAACGAACCGAGAATAACGGCCTTCTGCACGCGGCCGGTCAAGATCTCTGCCTCATTACGGCAAGCCGGTATGGTCTAGAGCTCCGAGAGTAGCGTTGGTCTGGAACCACCGAGAACACCTATAATCAGAATCACTAACTTGACAGAATAGTCCGGGTGGAGCCTGCGAAGTTCGTGAAGTAAATCCTGGTACTTTGTCCGTTTTTCCTCCTCTTTTCGGACGATACTCGTTTCGGCAGGGGCCGAAAACTCAATGACGAATATCGTCTTACTTCGGTGGTCGAAGAGGACTTTATCAGGCTTACTGGCTTGTATTTGCCTGAGGGTGGGGAATGAAAAGTTCCAAAAAATTCGACACTTTTCATTCTCCACAACGGACTCAATATCCCCTGGAGCGTAAGGCAGTACCGGTGTCCTGTCTATTTCATACGAGTGCCGAAGAAAATAGTACAGCACTCGTAAGGCCGCGTTATGGCGATGAATATAGTCTGAGACCGCATAAACTACACAAGATGACAGCAAATGCATCAAAGTCTCGGGCGCCTGTCGGCAGGCCCTGCATCTAGTACCAGGGACCTCTTTACCCATCGCGCGGCTCCGGTAGACTAGGGTGTTGAAGACACCGTCTTGGCACGCCATGATGAACCCTTCACTCTCCGACTTCAGCTAACCTGACCTGAGGAAGGCAAATGTCAGCTTAACAGACAAGCCATGGTCCTCGATGTTCTTAAAGAAGACTCCATGCATGGGCTTGTCTTTATGCAGCTGCAGCATTTTAGCATTCTCTGCAGCCTTGATGTGAGCTTTTCTCCGTACGTGCTCCAACTCGGTGACAGAGAGTTGGTTTACCCGCTCGGTGTCGAAGACTATACCAAGTTCATCAGCAGCGCTCCTTACTGCCTTGAATAAAAAGGCTCCGATTCCTGCATGTTCATTTACGTCAAGTTGCCGCAACTCTTCCTGAGTCCATTTGACTACTCCGAAGGAGTAGAGTAGAATCGGAATGGCAAGCATGTTGGTGGCAAAAACTTTGTTCTTGCCCGACAGCTCTGAGGACCATATCTGCCGTAGTTTCTGCCTATACTTGCCACGGAGAGCATTTTTTACCGAGTCTACCTCTTGGGTGTGTCTTTGTTCCACTCCCAAATAGGTATATGTCTCTCTGGCATTCAAATGATGTAGAATGCTTCCGTCTACGAGTTGGGCATCCTCAGCGAAATCCCCGCATCGTCCTCTTTTGAGATGAACCAGTGCACATTTGTCAATCCCGAATTCCATACCGACAGCATGCGTGAACTCCTGCACCACCCTGAGGGACTGCTGTAAGTCCCTTTCTCCAGAGGCATAGAGCTCGAGGTCATCCATATAAAAAAGATGGGTGACCTTATGCCTCCGGTTTCCAGGGGTGCCGCAGTTATATCCCCGGGTTTTTCTGAGCGCAACGGACATTATTATTATCGAATGAGAGAAACGGCCCGAGTCCTGCGAGTGTATAAACACTAGCCATTCAATCCTTATTCGATCAAAGTTCGTAAATACAATCCCATCAGGTGATATTTTTTTGCGATCCAAAGTTTTATTAGGGAACGAACCTTGATCAAGTAATGTTACTATATCATGCAAGCTAGCAGTATGAATGACCCACCCCCATAGCCGAGCCCAAAGTAAGAGACGCCTTCAATGCAAAACCTAACCCCTAGATATTGAGATAACTGAAATTACAGCAGTGTGTATCTTCGACCCTCTTTCGAAATTAATTGTTTCTGAACAATTTTCGTTTTTGATCAGATCGAACCGAGGAGGGGATAATTATGTTGATTTTGATTACCACGTGAAGGGTTCTGAACTCGATGCGACCCGGCAAATATGTTTATACTACCACACAGTTACCATTTTATGCTTATAATATAAATTCAATCCGTTATATTTTTTGTCATTGTTAGAAAGACAAGCTGTGTCACGTGAATCGATATATGTACCCACATATCAATCAAAATGCTATGAATACCAAACCAATAAAATAGCCAATGTTGATGTAATTTGACGTAGACCGTCCACTGAATAGTTGGGGAATTAATCAAAATGATTGCGTTAGTGATTGAAGACAATCTCAGCGCAGTGGGGAAGTCATTTCTGTCTACGAAAATGAGCATGAAGGTCAACATTATTTTGTTAATAGGCGATAGTTTTTTCAAAAGATAACAGAGAAATGCAGTCGTGCATTGAATAATCAACACGATTGAATCACTGATATGTTGTCAGTTTCCGAATAATACTCTTTTTAAGAGGAAACTCTCGAAGAACAAATGTTTTTGTATTTTTTATAACAAAACTTCTAGAAAAGAGGAAGTTTATAATTCATAGAAGTACGATTCATTCAGAAAAAGAAAATAGTTAATATATATAATGCCGCTACGGGCGTTAGTTGTTTTATATAAACAGCATTGTATCCATCTTGTTTTTTGAGATCAACTCCACATTACTATCGACATCATTTTTCTAAAATAAATTTTGCATGTGACATATTACTAAGATCAAACTGAATGTCATGATCGACTGTTAGTGAGATCATTATAACAGAAAACAGGGTGAACAGCTCGGTGAACAGTTATGTTTACTTGGATAGGTTGAGTCAATATACTCCGATCTAGCAAGTTTGTTTTCTGCTTGTGAAAGTTACATTCCAATTTGGTTATACAATAGTAGAACATAATTCAAGTTGCCAGGAAGATGCACTCAATCGCTTTTTAATTAGTCGGCGTATTTTTAAAATGTTTTCTACAAGTATTAATTAGAATGATGCAAAATCAATTGCATTTTCCTATTCTGGACGTTCCATTTAGAAAATAGGGAATTTTACCGATTTGAACATCCGAGTAAATCCACCAAATCTCAAAATGTTATTGATTTCCATTTTTTAACGAAAACTCTGTTATTTAGTAATACCTTGAGAACAATCAGCATGAGTCTGAGGAACGAGTGGTTTCATCTATTGCTGGATGCTCGATTGTATTGCTTGAAAATAAAGTTTGACTTAGATAAAAATGAAAATTCATCTGAGAATTTTTTTATATCGATTGGTAGAGATTATTTCTTGAAATATTCTGAGCTGATTCTCGAGAATGAATGTTATCATCTGAATAACAAGAGATTTTAATATAAACATTAAACTGAAGGTACAATAATTTTTCAAGTCTTGACTGGCGCACGACGATCTTCGAGCAATTCATTATCCATAGCCATTCACAAACGATATCAAATTCCTTGAATATCAATTCCTCAAAATATTTTTTCATATATTTTTGGTACTAATTCAAAATCTTGAGAGAGCAGTGAATCTTATCAGTGCATTATCAGGGTACCTAAAATAACTAAACTGGTATTTTTCAACAACGTAGTCAGAATGATTTTTCGATGTCTCATTAAATTAATGAGTTTCAACCCAACTTTATGGTTCCGGTGAAAACTATATCATTTGCAGATGATACGACGTTTATCTACTCTGGTAAACTGAGATCAGATCTGAACATAATTCACGAAGATTTAGCTATTAAATCCGAGGAGTGGTTCGCAGCCAATAAACTCAAACTTAACAACGATAAATCACAGTCTCTTTATCTTTCGTCTACGAATGCCTTAGAAACTCATTCTGTAAGCTTACTAGGAGTAACTCTGGATAGTGATCTATCTTGGAAACCTCATATTACCAAATTAAAAAGTAAACTCTGCAGTGCTCTGTTTGTCCTACGACAACTTCAAACTATAATCAATTTAAGTTCACTCAGAATGACATATTTCTCATTAGGTTTGTTCTAGCAACACATTTGACCGTTTGGAAATTGGTCTGAAGCAGTCAGAGGCATGCGCAAGATGAATATTGGAGAGCGAAATTCATTTTGCGCATGCCTCTGACTGCTTCAGACCGTTTGGAAATTGGTGCTAGAACAAACCTATTATTTCATTCGCACATAAGTTACGGTACTATTCTTTGGGGCGGTTCTTCGGATGCTCTCCTAATTTTTCGTTTACAGAAAAAAGCTGTCAGGATCTTATCCGGTGTAAGCTATCTGGAACACTGCCAACCTTTGTTTATTAAACACAAAATAATGCCCTTGCCGTGTATGTACATTTTCCAAGTTCTAATGGAGATTCACAAAAATTCTTCGATGCTCATTAAGCAATCTGACGTTCATAGCCATGCTACCAGACAAGCAGATAACCTGAGGTCAAACAGATTTCGCCTAAGCAAATCCAAGAAAAATTCACTGAATCATCATCTTTACAATATACTACCACCAGAATTGAAATCATTAGGTATAAATTCATTCAAAGCAGGGGTAAAGAACTTGCTTTTGACGCATTGCTTTTATTCCACTGAGGAGTACATTGGACATTTCAGACCTTGTAGGAAATAGATTCGTCTCGCCCAATTTTTCCATTTTCATGTTACCTGCTATGTTTTTTTGTTGTATCCATGTTTCGATAATGTTTCGATAATATTTTTACAAAGAGAAAAAATACAATATTTTTAAACTGTATGTGATGTATTATACCTATATATTTTTAGCAATTAATATTCTATCGTAGTGTCTCTTTTTTTTTATGACATGCTACAAACAAACATGTATTGTAATGTAGTCAAATAAATATACCATACCATACCATACCAACTTCAAGGTTTCTGAATATCGGTCTCCTTTCGGCGACCTTGTATTTGTTTAAGATAAGTATCGGTGTGTTTTGTTTGATTTCATTGCTCATTTCAGTTGGCTGAGTAAAATTAAAAGTCATGTAGAATACAAATATGACTCGAAATATGACTCGGACATATATGTGAATTTCATGGCTGTCGGCTGTGGCACCTGTCAAAGCTGTTGGAAAGAAGCGAATTATCGCTGTAGTACTGTCTTTTGGTTGCCTAGAATTCAACTTTTTCATTAGCTTTCGCACTGAAGGAAATCATCGCTCTAACGTATTAAGGAGATTAGAAAAGATGCTCGCACGAAATTTTGAACAAATTATCAGAGTAGGTAACAATTAGAAGAATGATGTACCCAAAAGCAGAACATATGCGCGTAAGAGGTTTAGATTCATGCAGCAGTGATTTTGACTATGAGTTTCATTTCTACACTCACTATGAAAGGTCAACATCTTAATTTCAGTAGAGCAATTTATACAACATTTTCAATTCAGTTAGGTATATCAAATCTAACATTTCGAAGTGAAAGTGTAATTTGCTTTTGCGCTTGTGCAGCCCCAATGATTCTGTCGTTACAGAACAAATCCCAATAGTACCAGAAGTTTAAGAACTGCCCATGGAAGAGACTAATTTTGAACTCTCTCCTTTCATCCAATCAGATTAATGTTGTGGAATGAAAGTTCAGCTGCAAATACCATCATTTTCTTGGTGAAAATCACAATTTTAAAGTGGAAGGGGCAGTAGAAGTTGAAGTGAAAATTACTGTTGCATGAATCCTGTTCTCTGATCGTTTCTGAGGTTTCCTTTTCGTATATGAATACAGCCGTACCAAGAAAAAAAATATTGTTTCCCAAACAATTTGAAGCAATCATTATAAATGAAAACTGAAAAATGAATTTAGGGCAACGGTTAAGAGTTTGCCAGAGTGAAAATGTCCATAAGTGTTGACTGTGATCCCTGAACTCGAATAAATTATGATTGCTTCGATATAATGCCCCTTCAACGTGTGTTCAAATAATCATTATTGTTTTTCTTTCTTTCCATTTCGCCAGGAATCCTTACCGCTAGAGCTGGTAAGTTTTGTTTGGCAGTAGTAGGCCTAGCGTATGCACCCCACCATTAATTCTAGATTTAGTTTTTGCGGTTGCACAATTAACATTTGATGTAAGGTTTGTGGTGTGTTGGATTTTTCTTCAACTACTCAATTTCTTCGAGGAAGTAGTCAAGAAACTGGTCTCATTATCGGCGGGTCCTGATAATCATTGGCATGATGGAATGCTTTGGTGCGAAACTGAAACTTTTCCTCACATAAAAACAAATTGAAATACATTTCTTCTGCAGAATTTCCGTATTCAGAAGAAGAATATATATATATATATATATATATATATATATATATATATATATATATATATATTGTATGTGATTGTTTCAAAGAAACTATTTTCAAACTCTCTTTCGGTGAGTAATTGCATTGAAAAATATTATTTTCCATAACATTGAAACTACAACAAAAGGAACAAATTAATATGTATTGTAGAAGCTGTCATAAAAACCCATTGTTGTTGAAGAAAAATGTCTTTGAAATCGGAACGTCGGCAAACATTTGTTCTGAAAAAAATTGGTCCTGGTTCCAATCAACTCTTTTAACACTCATCATTAGATCACTAGATTATCTAACTTGAAAGTTATTGTTGTTGCTATTCATCACATATTTACCGTTATGGGATAGGAACTAGAGACTAGTGAAACTTTTCCTTACATAAATACAAATTTAAATACAGCTTATCCAATCCATCTTGGCACAGAAATAATACCATTTATGCTCAGAAATCACTGTGAAATACACTAAGAAAAAAAACACCTATTATATGTATTCACTGTGATGAAATTTGTCACTAAAAGGTGTTTTTTCTTTGGTCATGAACTACGCTACCAGTGGGCAACTGGAAAAGTATCCGAGTTTGTGCCAAGATGGATTGGACATGCTGTACATTTCTCCAGAATTTTCGTATTCAGAAGAAGAATATATATTATATGTGATTGTTTTGAAGAAACTATTTTCAAACTCTTTCGGCAAGTAATTGCATTGAAAAATATTATTTTCCATAACATTGAAACTACAACAAAAGGAACAAATTAATATGTATTGTAGAAGCTGTCATAAAAACCCATTGTTGTTGAAGAAGAATGTGTTTGAAATAGAAATGTCGGCGAACATTTGTTCTAAAAAAGAATGGTCCCGGTCCCAATCAACTCTTTTAATACTCATCATTGGATCACTAGACTATCTAACTTGAGAGTTATTGTTGTTATTCATTACATATTTATCGTCATGGGATGGGAACTATAGACAAGAGACTATCAGACTAGGAACCACACGATTTAATTCAACTCCACAAGTGGAATACTGTCTTAGGTATTATGACCTGTCGTTTCATCCGCCCGATTTTTATATAAAACTGTAACGTTCATACGATTTAATTTGTCTGTCATATATTCTAAGAATAAGTATTTCGTAGATCAGGTACCTAATTGGTAAGATTGAAACTTTTGGTCTGAAAGTGAGAACTCTCACCAGAGATCAAATACTCGCACTCGACTCGTTTTGCTAACCAACTCTGCATCTTCAAGAGGAGAGTATCGACTTGTCCTTTCGAAGATGCCAGCTTGATGAGATCAGGTAATTTCAAGTCAGATAATTACAACCTCTTGAGGTTATTCAATAAATCAACAATAACTTTCAAGCATAATATCAATTGTTCCCTTGAAGATGCATACTCTATTCGCGAAAATCACACAGTTTAGTGCTTGGATGAATGAGTTTTGCTAAAAAATGTTGAATGGAAATTTTCAAAAGGATTGCTAGTACCATAACTAGTCTTAAATAACCTATTGTATAGTAAAACACGTCCAGTGGTTTTGTAAACTGTCTAGAGGAAATCGCACAATAAAGTGATATTTCAATAACTTTAAAAATGGATCCTGATACCATTCGAAAAGTTCATCAATCTGTTGATAATGGGTATCTGAATCAACTGTCATTGAGGGGTTAGCAAATAAATACTCATCAGATACTGACGTAACTAGTGATGATGACACTAGTGCTTGCTTTTTTGAGCGAATAATTTAGGCCTTGAATATAATATAAAACTTACCGCTTCTCAGAAGAAATATAATAATAATAATTTAGTGAGTGAAAGGGATAGATACTATCTCGATGTATTTTAAGAAAATAAATCTCATTTCCTGTATGATTATGAAATTTTTTTGGCAATCAATTACTAATAATCTTATATTCAGAAACGTAAATATTTATTCAATATCGAGGAACTGCATATGTAATTTTCTTATCGAAGCAAATATTATTCGTTTTCAAAATAATATCGAATGAGAGAAACCTAGTTTAAATACCAATCCTCATTAATAATATGTGGTCACTTGGTGGTAATAACACCGAAGAAGGATACAAATTGTACCGTAAATAATTATGGTTACACGGTATTCTATTAAAATTTGAAATGTACTCATTGTTTATGCTCTGCCTGTTTTATTCATATGTCATGCCGCTGTTATTTCATCACAACGAATTATTATCATCACATCATTGATTTCACAATCATCTGTTTCCTATATCATAAACGCCCCTTTTGCAGATATGTAAAGGGGTATTTAACTTATTCTACAATGAATTTTCATTTTTTGGTCTCTCGTTTTGCAAGACTAATGCCAAAAATCAGAGCAAGAGATTAAGTATAATGTTAAATGGAAAATTAATACTTGATCCACTGATATTTATCTACTGTCTGTCAATTAAAGCAGTCATTTATAAAAATCGGAATGAAAACTGTCAACTCTTTAATAGTATTAAAAGTCAATCTGAATGGAAATAGTTTTATAAAATTTTATTGGGATATATCAGAAACTAATATAGGGAGAGCCATTTTTGAAATATATTCATGTACCGAGAGCATTATTTAGTACATGTTTATACCTGAGGAGGACGATATTTCAAAAACAATAATTAGATATAAAATACCGAAATAACTCATTCCAGACTATTGTTATGGATTTTGGTATTCTATTTTTTTGTTAGCACGATGCGTTAGTCGAGTGCGATAATTCGCAAATACACGTCATTGGACTCATTCTCGAGTTGCGTACTATACTTTTTCTACTCCCATCACGCTTGTGCGGTAATTTTTGTTGGTGTGGCACACATTTCTCCATTATCCTTCATTCAACCTTCTGAAGTTGATATTTTTTAAAACAAATTTAATTTTCATTTCAGTTGTCGAATTTTCTGTTTCAAATACAAGTGAGAATATAAAGTGAAAATTGATCTTGATATACTTCACGACGAAAGTAAACAAAACAAAAAAATAGAATACCAAAATCCATAACAATAGTCTGGAATGAGTTATTTCGTAAAAATACTCGAATAGAAAGTTATTCGTATTTTTATAAAAAAAAAAACAAAGCTTGACTACTTTCCGCGCACGCCACAGCCCTAATTCCCAGTCTGAACTGACAGGCTGTTTATATATTAATATAGAATTTTGTATGATACTTTAAATATATAATTTTATAAAATTAATTTAAATTAGTGTCTTGTTTATGCTCTGCATGAATGCACGATTCACTTGATAAATCGATTGTTTTTTTATTAATACAACTCATCATATTTTTGGTAGTTTTATAATCGGGTGTAATATAACCACTGGATTGGTGATAAATACAGAGATATTTCATTTGACGAATGTAGGTATACTTATATCTCTATCAATCTATTGATATTACTATTGTACATATTTCCTGAATGTTGTTTGGGGGGAGAATATATTTTTTGGATTATATGGACTATCTCTCTTATGAAAATAAAAAGTGTCCAATTTTTACATTCAAAATACATACATTTCACATCTGATTCAAAAGGTAGATTTAAATTACAGAATATTTCTCGATGGAAACATTAAGTAACGAGGAGGATAAGTAGCTTATTACGCATGAGCGAAAAATCTGTTAGCACGATGCGTTAGTCGAGTGCGATAATTCGCAAATACACGTCATTGGACTCATTCTCGAGTTGCGTACTATACTTTTTCTACTCCCATCACGCTTGTGCGGTAATTTTTGTTGGTGTGGCACACATTTCTCCATTATTCTTCATTCCAACGAGACAACAAGTCATGACAGCAAGTAGGCAAAACAATTAAATATAACTAGATTCAGTACTGATCCACAAACTCTTTAACAATAAATTTACTAAAAATGTGATTTTCAATTCAATATCACAGGGAATTTGGGCATAAATTCTTGAAATTTCGCTTTCGGACAGTTGAATGTAGTCATGAGATCAAATTTATAAGGTTAAATGTTACATATACCATCATTTTTCGAAAAATTAATCAATTTAGAATACATGTATATTTTAAATGAGCCATTACCTAACAGGTGTCAAATACGTAATTAACGGTTCAAAATAGTGAGAGTTGAAGAATAAGTACTGTTTCTTCACGAATTTTTTAGAAGGCCCTGATTATGATTGTAATTTGTGGGCTATTGCTATAATTGACAGTTGAAGCTGCTCTGCCGAATATAATCCACTATATAGATCGTAGAATCACCTTTGGAACATTATTCATCAAAACAGTTCTCGAATCTCACAAGGAACACTCTCTCTTGAGAATTTGATTTACATTTTTCAAAGTCTCAGAATCGCATTTGCATGTCAGCGTTGTCAACGACATTGACGTCATGGTTCATGCTATATGTGTTTGAATTTTAAGATGCTGGAAGTAACCTTCACTAATTTTTAGGAGATCAATCATGAAAATATGGAAATAAAACTCCCTACGTTTTTATACCATTTATTTTTGGAACTTCCCGTACTGCGATTTCGTCTCATTATCAAATGAATACTATAATTTTCTGCATTTTGTGATACTGTTTGAATAAACGATGAGATTGGGACCCTTGGTGTAAAAGTTGAGACTTTTTTTAGAGATGAATTACCCCATCACCAAACTAATATTACCTGCACTCGACGCGGGTTTCGCTAGCAATCTTAGTATGTATCTTAAGAAAAAAAATTGATACTGGTATGAATTTTGTGTTATCAATATCGACTATGGCTAATAAAGAGTTGATTTGTCGATTATATATGTTCGACAGTTTGAACTCTCGATTATGGCTAATCGAACAGAAGTTTTGATTATTGCTCAGCTCCTTCGTTCATATTCAAAACATATCCAACAGAAAAGATAATTTGCTCAATAATCTTGAAGACTATGACTATACGCTACATTTCACTCATGTGTAATCTTTGGTTTCTTTATCATCCTATCAAATCAATAAGAGATCAATGAAAAAATATTTCACTCGAAAGTTCTTCAACCTCATTTTATATGTTTGTAAATAAATCATTAAATATATCTACTATTTTATGACCTCTATGGTGATTTCAATAACACAAATAGTTATTGTTGTTTTTCACACAATTATTCTGAATGTTTTTATAATAATAGCACTTCTGCGTTGTTTATCAAGATGAAATACTGGCAGGAATATTACGTGGACCATACTATGATTGTTTACAAATAAAACATTATTTCGATTCTCGTTGATTCCTCATGACTATTTCAAAGGAATCGTCTTTCGGTATTTTTCATAATATATTTTTTTCATTTATAGGATATGATATGTCTCCTTTCATACGCCGCTACGCTAGGTACCTGAATGAAAAAGCCCTATCCTACAGGACACTGGCTTTCGATTTTTGCAAAGTGAAAAGGGGGTAAGTTTAATTTGATCAGATTTTTTTTTGAACGGAACATTTTACTCACAGAACCGATTCGATTAATAGTTTGCTGCTTCGAGTGCAAACATTTTTTCGTAACTTGAGCTCTTTGTAATGATTGGCATACTCGAAAAATTAAACAATTTTGGCAAGATTTCCAAAAAAAAATCCTAAAAATTTCTGAACTATAACTCTGGGACACAAATTAGAAAATTCGCACAACTGTTGTAGGCAGCGATGCCAGATTTTGCTACCGCCAGGCGGCGCTAATTTGGTTGGAGGTCAAACCACAGAGCTCTGTGAGTTTGCTTTCTGATCGAATAAAAACTCATTTCGCCATTCATTATATTTAAAGCGGCAGTTTCACAAAGCAGTCAACTGTAGAAGTAATAACTGTTTGGCTGGCGTGGCTATTGGGAAGTTCGTTATTCCCTACCACAAATATCGTTTTACCACGTGTTTTCAAATTTATAGACACCATTTGTTGAGCACACAAGCAGCTACCCCTTCTACAGTTGACTACTATGTGAAATTGCCACTTTTAATATTCCGAATGGCAAAAAAAGTTGGGATTGTATTTCTTCCAAAGGCATTTTGAATGAAAATATCCAGGAGAGCTCAGAGGCACTTGATTCTTTTTCTGCTTGATTTGATAGAAATGTGGTTTATATTTGTATTTCTCGAATCATTTTTTTATGCTTTGACGATTCAACCATCATCTTTGTCCATCATTGTGCTTCGAAATCTAAGAAAATTATAAACAAAATATCTTGCACACTTTGTTTTAGTATATTTGGCATACAGAACTGACAGAGCTCTGTGGTTTGACTTCCAAATACACTAGCGCCGGCGTTATATAAATTCGATAGTCACAGCTGAACTAAACAGAACCGAATGGGTACACCACTACTCCTTGAAAAAAACCTCAACTCCGTCGACTATACGTAAGGTTTATTTCTCAATCCAGAAACAAAACATTACCAGTATATTGAACAGATTGCCAACCGAGGCATGGCATCTTTTTCTAGTCTGCGAATCGATGCTCTCTTTTAGGCCCAGTGTCAGAATTTTGTAAGCTGTATGATTGTCAGCTTTAACATTTTTCGATGTATGAAACTCGTGCAGGAGAAAGCATTTTGATTATAGGAAAACAACGATTTACGAATCATTGGTGGGAACTACCTTGTACTGACGAGAGGTCACTATTTGTAGCTGCTAATGCAGCTACAAACACGGTGTCCCTTAAAGGTTTACAACTATACAATTCGTTGCCAAGAGATTTGAAAGAATGCTCTACATTGGGTAAATTCAAGAGCCAATGTATAGAATATATAAAGGGCCTATAACCTGTTATGGTAATATTTTGTTATATATCGATTTTATTTGGGGTTTGTTTAATTATAATGTTATCAGTGTGTTGTAAAATTTTGTTTTGTATCTTTATACTCTGTACCCTACCATTTTATTTATATTTAATGATCTGTACTTTTTTTTATATACTTTGTTCTTGAGAGCTGATGCTAATAAAGGTCATATTATTATCATTAAGCCCGAAACCGGTCTGCAAGTGTGCCCGTCCCAATAATTGAAAATAATTCCCGCACTTGTATCGCCGAAGGCATATGCTGGTATACAATATTACGTGATGGAAACTGCTGATGTCTATTATTTTTTCTTCAGGAAAGACGATAGTATGCTGAGAACTATGAATGCAGATAAATTACTCAAAACCATTCCCGTTCTACAAAATCAACTTGATGCTCTCCTAGAATTCAATTGTTCAGCAGATGATCTGACAAACGGAGTTATCAACATGTCGTTCATGTTACTGTTCAGAGATTCAATAAGACTTTTCGCCTGTTATAATGACGGCATCATTAATTTATTAGGTGAGTAGTTGCAAACATTGTTCTTCCTCAAGTGTCATGATGAGAGGTTAGATTTTTCAAAGCGAAGAATTGCTTGGCTTGATTATTCATTTTCGCATCATTTATCTGTACAGGCTGTTATTTAGGTTCGTGGTCAAACTTGAAGGAACTTAGATTCGATAATTCTCGTATTACAGGGTGTCCACATTTCTGAAAGAAATAGTTATTTCCAAAATATCGCAATACTCCTTCGGTCGATTTTTTTTTTGAACTTGACGGTTGTATTTGGGGAAGTTAGTAGATAATTTAGCCCCAACTGGATTGAAATCAACATGTGCAGTGGCGTCTCGTTTTTGAGAAAAATAACCTAAATGCATATCTCAGGGACAACATAATGAAAATTACGTATTGAAAAATAATGAAAATTGTTATTTGCAGGATGTTGATATAAAAAATCCTGGAAAACAAGAAAATGAAAACTAATATGACGTTGAAACTGGGTGACAGTTTTTAATGAAGACAAATCAATCAGAATATGACTTTCGTGTAATTTCAATTGATCAATCATGAATGGAAGGCGCTTCCATGGCCGTCAATAAAAACATTTTTTAATAATTAATATTTCTTGGTATTGCTTGCGTTTCTTTTGATATCAAAATCATTGATATGGAAAATAGATCAGGTAAACCCTTGTTGTTGATGGTTTGGTCGTAAATTTTTTTTATTTTCCCAGGGACATGCAATAAAATACGCAAGGTACGGAGAAGAGCTAGGTATAGAAGGTTTGTAGTTTCAGTTGCTCAATGAGAAGAAAAATGCAACCTATATTCATATAAACTTTAGTCTTAGAATTACGTAAAGAACCACCCCTTTGAGTTTGGCCACATACTTAAATAACACCCTGTATAACGTAACTGGATGAGACCCGCGTCGTGATTGAGTGGTTGGGTATCTTTCTATGTCTTACGCATTTAATTGAATCGAATTGATTTTCTGTCATCACCTGAGTCCTTCCAGGAGTGGTAATGAAATGTCATTGGTAGGAGAGCGCGAAATTTCAACTCAAACTGAATTGGTTTTTATGAACTATTGTCTCACAATACGTAATAATGACATTCATGTAAACGTCATTTTCTTACATATCAATTAGGAACTCTCTAGACTCTAGAGGAATTGCGGAGGAAAATATGTAGAGTATACAATGAATATCAAATGTAACAATACTGTTATGGTGTTTGTCATATAGTCTGTCAAACATTCGATGAAAACACTTTTTTCACCAATTTAAACAAATCAACCTGGTTTTTATCTCGATGTAAGAAAGAACTCACTATTTCACAACCACAATTATTTTAATAATTTTTAACACATCATATCACGTGACCCTGCATACATTTTCCACTGAACTGAAAAAAAAAAACATAAAAAAGTAAAAAAAAAATGAGAGATCGAACCACAATGCTATTAGAAATGATGACAAGGAAGTATAGCACATGTACTTGAATAGGAAAATGAAAAACAGTAATTGTATGTATATCAGTAAAAAGCATTCTGCAGTCCACAGTCCAACCACATAAGTTGGAACTTTCAACATATGATTTTTGACGTTTGTGTTTGACAATATGGGTTTAAAAATCACACGTTAAAAGGCAAGACCTCGTTAATCCTTGGCTCGCACAAGATTCTTTGTAACGTATTTATCACATCTGCTTCAATTTTAAATGTTGCACAAGAGTAACGTCACATTCTTAAACTCGACTCGAGGTTCGGCTCCTCCAGAAAAGTTTGGCAGTTAAATCAGCCCCACGCGTAGATGCTCACTGGAACCAGTTGAAGGGTTCAAATGCCCGTTTATTGCGCACTGTACATGTACGTCATTTCTCTGCCGCCACGATAAAACTATTTGATATTTGTTTGCAAAAAATAAAATAAAAGTTGGAATCAGTACGATGAATAAAATACCAACATTGACCAAGGGAAATGCATGCATGGTATACCATCAAAAGCAGAACGAAACGGTTTAAGATGCCAACAATTTTTTTCAATTGAACATTACTAATGAACTGCCAACTTCAGTCAATTCCATGAATTCTAATAAAATAATAATAAAATAAATAATAAAATTACTAAGTTGTCCAAACTTTCACAAGGCAAACAATATTTCCGAATTTATAAAGTTAATAACTTCAACATTGATATTACCTTTTGAAATAAAAGCGTAGTTGAAATGTTTTTGCTGGTGGATTCTGTTCCCCATCATACTGGCAAGTATAATTTATCATTTTATCCCAAATCTGATTAATTGAAAATAAAACCCCATCCCGCATTTCATGAACATTTACTAAATACAATCTCAATTGAGATTACCAATAATATAGATAGAACTTTATTACCTCATTTGCAATTATGAATGTCAGGTTCGTCAATACATTACATCGAATACATCTAAAGTACAATTTCACATAACATAGGACATAACAAATATATATGTATAAGTAAATAGAACGTGTGAGGTACTAAAAATAAGCTGAAATAAAAAATCGTTAATTAATTATTTCCAATGAAGTATTCGGTTTCAATACAATGTTTAACGAACTCTAGCTAGAGTGGATTCAGGATTCGAAGCCAAAATTGATTTCCTAATTCTCTTAAATTTGTTCTGGAGTTATAGAAGCCACTCCTCACCCCTTATGGCGAATTTGTCTGTGTCATATTGTGAAACACCCCAAGGGAATCGCCCGTAACCGCTACCGAGTTCTATATCTATATTCTATATATTCTGTATCGTTCCAGACTATTCTTCCACCCTTGTATTAAAGGTGAACCCATCCAATATATATGGCACTACAACAGCTCCACTGCTTTAAACGATTTCCGATTCGAATTCATTTGGAAGTCGAACAAGCCTGTTGATGGTAATTAAGTAATTTAGGCGGAATGTGGTCGCTATTTGGAGGCAACAATTACCTCCTCAAATTGCGAAACTCTTTCTGTAACTTACTATTTTTTCAGAGAAATTTTTCGATATGAATAAGAAGCAATGCAGGGAAGCTCTGGATATTTATAAGAAGTTTTTAGTGAGGATGGATAAAGTGGCAGAATTTTTGAAAGTGGCAGAGGTGAGTCGAACAGACCTTCCCATCACATATCCTATCAAATGAACAGGGTATAAAACATTTTTCTTGTCACCTCCATAAAACTTTTCTTTTATCCATATTTCACCACTTCTTCATGTATCAAATCAAAAATATTCGAAAAGATCCTGTTCAATATCCCTCTCAAGAATGAATTCACAACTTCAAACAAGCAGCAGAAACCGCTTGAAAGTCGCCTACAGTGGTTATTGTTTAGTTTTAGTAGCAGCGACTCATGCACAATTTGTAATTCCCATTACAAATTACAGTAAACGAATCATTTATTGGGTGAAAATAAAGAATCACGAAGTCTTTCTGAACTGGTGACATTTCTGAAGGTATCAGCTCTTCAAAAATACAAGGAGCTTGAAACAATAAATATACTGAAATTACTATTTTGAATCATCTTTTGGTCCATTCTTTCAGACCAGTCTGAACTACCTATACATTAGGTTTCTGGGCTGACACCTGTCAGAAAACAACTACTTCCCTGGCTAATACCACCAAGGGAATTGGATTATATCTGACCGCTGCTATTACCGGGTTCTTCACAGAAGATAATCTCGCATATGCTTTTGGCAATAGAAAAGAAGGGATTTCATTTGTATCGCCACAAGCATATGCGGGATTTTCTTCTGGTACCGGTCACAGGTCGGATATAATCCAATGCACTTCGTGGTATTAGCAAAGGGAAACTTACTGTGTAGATAGTTGGGACTGGCCTGAACGAATTGTTAGCAAAATGATTCATGGCGGTATGCCCATCGACTTGGCGAATGTTTTCACTATTTCGTTCTCAATCTCTCATTATAAACAAGTTTCGCGTTCTAGGATTTTTCAAGTTTGTTTCAAATACAGTTACTATGGAGTATCGACTTGTGTAGTTTTTTGATGAATAATATTGTTAAATACAGTAAGATGCAAATATCAATATGTGCGAAAAAATTTAGAAAAATCCAAAGGATCAAGTATCTATTGTGTCGAAAATATCATAATCATTCACAAGAATGAAATCCATGAATTTATCGAATGAATGTGGTACTAATGACAATTTACTGAAAATTATATTTCATTGTCGAAAAAACAAATTATTTGATGATTTTAATATTTAAGGCGGATTCAAGCATGTTAACCTAACTTATGGATAATTTCATCTTTTTTCATTCACTTAAGAATGGTTAAGTTATGTATGAGTAAAGTTGCTTTATTCTGCCTTTGATATCACAACATTCTGACTTTTTGATTCCAGTAGTTGATAATGCCCTTTTCTTTATTGCTTTGTGGTTGTTCAATTTCAGACCCTTGATAGAGATAGTTTTGAGACAAATTATTTTCATAAGAGTTGTAATTCTGTATATTCAATAATAATATTATCAATATTATCATTACTAGTATTTTGTTTTTTTCTAGAACGTTGGCATTGACAAAGGGGATATACCTGATCTCACAAAGGCACCAAGCAGTCTTCTGGATGCTCTAGAACAACATTTGAATCGCATGGAAGGCAAGAAATCCACGTCTTCCACATCTTCTCAGTCATCAAGGTATTTCAAATTTGAATCCCATTATTCAGAGCTGTTACATGATAAAGATATTCAACTGTCCAGTTCAGTACCTGGAATCGATTATATAATCATGATGGTGAAGAAATATAACCAGTTCCTGCGAGATTACACATTATTTCATGCATAATAGACTGAATCCTTTTGAAAGAAGTATTGTACTTTGAGAAATTGTGGGAATTTGCATTGTGTAACAATTACAAATTATAATCATGATTGGTGGCCTACATTAAATGCAAATTTGTGCATGTGTTCAAGTTAATCATAGATGAGTCAACAATTCAACCATCAATATTTGAAAGTGAACGTTTTGATCACTTACCTGCGTTTTTAAATGCCGATTCGAAATCTGCAATGTAGATTGATTTTGATGTAAAAATTCGTTATGAGCCTTTTTGTTTAATAGAAACCGATTATATAAAGGAAATAATTTACCAGGTATTTATGAAGATGCTCAGACTTGATTGAAAATAATTTGGATTTATCTAAAAGCAAATCAAAGAAGCAATCTACCTTGTATGGCTATTCCCGTGTATAGGTGTTCCCAATTCTTCTGCCTACTGCAGGCCAATTTTTGAAAATCTTTGAATTCTGACATTTTTATTTCTGAAAGGTATTGTTTGAACGTCATTATTATGTGGTGGATAAAAATTTTTTCCGTAGTTTTCTGGGTTTCTAACCTACCACAATCTGAAAAAATAACTATTGATTTTGGAATCTATACAAGTGTAGAAGGTCATATTTTTAATCTACCCCGATAAGTTGCTGCCTCAGTGGAAAAAACAGTTTCTTCCAGATAGAACAAGTGCAGTTAGTCAGCAACTTCTCGTATAACTCAAATTTGCCTATCAAAAAAATTATAAGAACTAATGTATATTTATATATATGAATATATATATATATATATATATATATATATATATATATATATATATATATATATATATATATATATATATATATATATATATATATATATATATATGAAAATATTTATCGTTAACATTTCGGAAACTTAATCTGCTTCTGTTATCAAAAAGGAATTTCCGCATAAGTTCGATAAGATTGAGTATTTGGGAAAGTGTAGCTCCATCTCATTCAAATATATTAATTATACTACAGAAGAGAGCAGCAAGGGGTATTGTAGGCCCACATTTTATGGATTCTTGTAACCCAATATTTCACGATGTTGGTTTTCATAATAATAGAAAGAAAATCTGATATTAACACATAATCCTCTGAATAAATCTGAGGATCTTAAGTTGATCTCTTCAATGTACTGCATTGTCATGTAAATATTCTTCCTATGAATGAATCCAAAAGATACATTTATGCTATATGTACTGACAAGACATTTTATAGCTTTGACGATTAATATAAATTGAATTGAAATCGACTTGGAACATATTAAAGCAAGAAACTGAATTCACCTGTCAATACAATCGGCAACAATATTTTGAATAATTTCAAGGGTAATTCAACTATTTTGTTGCCAAAGCACATTAGGGTTGGAGAAATACAATATATTGAAGTTTGAATGATGAGTTTTTTAGCTTTCAGTTTATTTTCAACTTCAATATCTTTCTGATTATTGTTTTGTGTGATGTTCTATAATATCATTTCATTTATATTTTTATGTACTCTGTTATAATCTGAAAAAAAAAATATGAATTGGTACCTAATTTCCAGATGACAAATTCCTGACTAATATCGTGTTTCTCTGGTTTCATTAGCTTAGTAACTGCTCAGAGTAGATTGAAAAACTTAACCTAACAACAAACTGTTATCAATTCGAGTTGATATCAGTTCAGTGTTAGTCTCATTGATCTCTAAAAAAGTCTAAACTTGTAGATTGATGTAAGTTGAAGCAACCGTTATAATTAATTTATATCATTTGTGTTTCATTTTCCCAAAGAAAGTTCAGAAACCACTTTGGGTCACCTATTTTGAACTTAGCAGACATTAAACACGTGATATTTTTTTTCTGAGCTTAACTTTGTGGTATAATAATTAGACTCCTCACTTTTACTGCTTATGACCAACACTCAAGTTTTTCTTTCGCGGCACCTACAAATTGTGAGTTTTCAAATAAACTGATTTCTCACACAAGTTGCTCGCAAGTTTTCAGGAAAACTGACATGAAGGTCTAGTCTTTTACTAAATCATATATTGAAATCGAATAATTCATCGATAGATCCATGAACGCTTCTTTATGGTGCAAATTGTGTGATTCATGATCTCCATTGTTCTTGAGTCTAAAACAGTTACTATTCTTGCAGCAGTAGCAATCAGAAGAATGTCAAATCTGGGGTAACGGCGTTGTCATCTACAAGTAATGCATTCGGTACTGTAGTAGCAAACGGCCGATTCGATACACCACCCAACGGTATCGATGAAAACCTGAAATCACAAATTTTAGCTGAAGAAGAAGCGGCCATAAATCAATTTAAGGTAATTTTTTTGTTAGATCAGAGATGAAATCCAGTAACAATAATTTTTGTGAAGAATGCAAAACAGTTTATATAATTATTATTATTATTATTGAGTAACTGATCCCAAGAAGCTATTGCTTATACAGGGATATACATATAGAAAAACATTAACAAGATACAAACACAGAATAAACAGTTAGATCATAACATAAAAATAACGAAAAAAGGAATTTTTATATACTTGGAAATTCTATTTTATTGTCTCAAGAAATATTTTTTTAATTCTGATTTGAATTTATTTATATTTTTTATTTCTTTCAAGTTTTTTGGCAGGATATTGTAAGTAAGAACTCCTGAGTAGAGCAGAGATTTTCTACCAAAATTGCTTCTGATTTTAATCAAATCGAAATCATTTAACTGTCTTGTATTATAGTTATGAATACTCGAATTTGGAACAAATTTTATGGTCGAATGTTTATTGTTGTATGATGTCAAATGAATAAATAAACAGGTCTTTAATTTATACAGCTTTTCTAAATTCAGTAAATTTTTTGGTGTATACAAATTCACAGTAGGTTCACGATAATGCAATTTGTAAATACACTTAATTGCTTTATTCTGTAGTGTTTTTAGAGGTTGCAATAAAGAACTAGATGCTGTTCCCCAAACTGTGATCAAGTACTGTAATTTTGAATATATTAAACTGAAATAGATCATTTTCAAGTATTTTCGTGGAATATAATTTCTTATTTTATATAGAATACCGATTACTGGAGATATACTTTTTCTCAGTATTTGGGTATGAATCGACCACGAAAGAGTAGGATCGATATATAGTCCCAAAAACTTGATTGAATCAGTATATTTTATAACATCTTCCTTAAGCTGTATTTCTTTCAATGATTTTGTCATAACTGATCGCTTAGAAATGAACATGAAAGAACATTTTGGGATATTCAAACTTAGTTTGTGAGCTATTAGCCAGGAATTAATTTTTTGAAGATCATTTTCAACCCTAATTTTGATGTCATCAACTCTTTTTGAAAAATATACAAGTGTAATGTCGTCTGCGAATAATTTGATTCTACCTTCTAATTCTAAATAAGATATTGAGTTTATGTATATAAGGAAGAGGACAGGTCCAATCACTGAACCTTGTGGTACACCACAGGTTATTTCTTTCACTGAGCTCTTACTATCTCCCATATATACGTACTGTTTTCTATCGAACAAATAATTTTGGAACCAGTTATATACAGTTCCTCTGATGCCAATGTTATACATGATTTTTAATAGTATTGAGTGATTCACTGTATCAAATGCTTTGCATAAATCCAGTGACAAAAGTCCGCACTTCTGATCATTATCCAATTCAAATTGTATTTCAGTAATCAGATCTACAGCTGCAGACTCCGTGTCACTGAATTCACGAAAACCATATTGTTGATCGTATAAAATTTTGGATTTTTTCAAATATTCCAATAGTCTTGTATTCATTACTTTTTCTATGATTTTGGATAAAACTGGTAAAATTGAAATCGGACGGTAGTTACCCATGATTTCTTTCTTGCCATTTTTAAAAATTGGTTTAACTTTAGCAATTTTACACTTATTTGGAAATATGCCTGTTTCAAAGCTGATATTTATCAATTTAGTCAAAAGTGGGGAAATTTCTGATCTAACTGTTTTTACAATGGATACACTGATGTCATCAAAGCCAGAGGTTTTCTTGTTATCCAAGTGGAGAATCATATCTTCTATTTCTTGATCATCGGTAGGTTTCAGGAACATTGATGAAGCTATGGTACTTTTGGAGAAATCAATGGGTACTGTTTCATGAATAGCTGATGATAATTTTGGACCAATGTTAACAAAATGATCATTCATAGTTTCGCAAATTTCGACAGAATCTTCTATCTTCTTTCCATGATTGATAATTAGTTTTATAGTGTCTCCTGTTTTCCTTTCTTTCTCATTATATAAGGCTTTGTTGATGGTTTGCCATACTGATCTTGGTGTAGCTTCAGAAAACTCTTTTCTGAAATACTCTTCTTTCAATTTTTTTATAGAAATTTTCACCAAATTACTGTAAAATTTATAAGAGTTTTCAAAATAGGCCACATCTGGATGGTTTTTCTTTTTGTGAAAAAATTTATCACGAATTTTTGTTAGGTTTTTGATCTCGTTATTGTACCAGGGTTTTGAATTAATTTTGAATTTCACTAATTCTTTGTGTGAATTATGATGGAATATGTCTAATATTTTGTCATATAAGTCATTTGGGTCAGTGATATTTATATTTCCTAATGAATTCAGTTCTCGTTTGATACTATCTGTATCATACTTTCTGATATTTCTATAGCAGTGCTTGCTAATGGATTTAGCTGAATTTGTATCAATGTCAGTGATAATGATTTTATGGTCACTGATGCAGGTGTTGACAATATACAGTTGTGATGACTTAGTACTATTTGTCAATATGTGATCAATTAAGCTTGATGAATCATTGAAGTCTCTCGTAGAAATAGTTTCATTGCATAAACGAAAACCGTTTGAGAGATAAATATCTTTCAGTAAACTGGAATCAGAATTGCTACTTGAGATATCTATGTTGATGTCTCCGAGAATGAATTTTTCTTTCTTCAATCCATTAGTATTCTGAAGGTACTCGTCAATAAAATCGAAAAATACTTTTGCGTTTTGTTTCGGTGGTCGATAAATTCCGGTAAATGCCATATTATATTTTTTTAGGGTAATTGTTATATAAGATATATCATTTTCTCCTGTATCATTTACGTCATAATCGATTCCATCCTTCACAAAAATCCCAACTCCTCCTCCTCTTTGTTCTCTGCAAGAATACACCGACTCGTAATTTTGAAAATTATAGTATTTTACCTCTTCTCTTCTTATCCATGTTTCAGTTATTACTATCAGATCTGGTTTTATATCATCTACAATAATTTCTAATTGATCAAATTTATTTTTCATAGATCGGGCATTCAAATATAATATTCTTAAGTTATTTAAATTGTTCAATCGTTTATCGAATTCTAGGAGAGATGCGTACTCAGAAACTTTTGAATTATTGAACATTTTCATAATCTATTTGGGATAAATAGTGATTTTGGTGATTTTTTTTGAATAAACAATCATCATCAAGTGCTGAATGGTCACAAGGATGTTTCGTTTTATACTTCATATTCGAATATGAACAATTGGCACAATTGAAAACTTGTTTCTTGCAATTTTTCTCATCATGATCATCTCCACAGAGGGGACAAACTATATTATTCCTGCAATTTTTGGATGAATGATTGAATCGGAGACATTTGATGCATTGAGTGATTTTATTATTTTCAAAAACCCTTAAATTTTGCCATTGGAGAAATAATTTTCCATTACTTTCATTGATTTTTTTCAATAGACGCCCATTTACTTCTGCGAATATTGTGTAAGAATCTTTGTTCGGAATATACTTAATAAAATTTATTGTCAGTGAGTCATCATCATTGAAGAAATGATTTTGTTCTCTAATCATTTTTTGTAGAGTCTCTTTATCTACTGGTTCTTCCTGTTGTAAGCCAACAATTTTTATCCTCGGTTTGAGCATTTTCTTGACTCCTACGGTATAATGGTCTTCCATATTTTTGTTAATTTCTTCCTTCAGTTTGCTGTAATCCTCCTTATTTCGGCAAGTGATTTCCATTCCTCCTTCTTTCGTTTTTTTCACTGTTGCTATGTTGATTTTCAATTTTCCAATATCAATTTTTTTAGATAGGTCAGTTTTGGTGATTATTGAACTTTGTTTTGATTTGGGTTTAATTATGAGTGATTCAGAATATGAAATTTTGTTTTTTGGAGTTGCTGCCACTTGAGAGTAACTCAAAATTTGTTTTGGATTCTGCAATTTTTCTAAGTGATCAATTTTTTTGGTGATTTTATTCAGACTTTCTTCTATGGTTTCTTTATCAACAATATTCATGGTAATCAAATCATAATCATATTGCATCCTTTTTTTCTCTTCAAGCATTTGGTTGATGCATCTGTCCTTCTCAGCTAGTAAGAGTTCTTTATCTTCTATAATCTTCAATAAATAACGATTTTCTTCCCTTAACTTAGCGATAACTGCACATTCATTATCATCTTGACTTCTAGAGTATTTATCTTCATAACTGACTTGCACACATTGAAAATCCGTTGACTTATTAGTTGAATCATTCGCGTTCAGGCTGTTTCTGCCTTTACGCCTCGTCATCTCTTCTGATTTTTTTTCTCACATTCACCGGACTATTGTAGTTTCTACGTTTGACATATTTGGAAATGACTTTTCTCAAATGTCATGAAAAAAAAATCCGTTTTTTGTGTTTAATATGAAATTATTACAGTCTTGAGAGTATCGTCTTTGATTTTTTCCTTCACTGGATACAGCACTTCCTGTAGAACACTCCGGTATATATTTTTTCGATTTCTGCGGTAAATTTCTTTGCTATTTTGGGTACCAGATTAAAATGCTGGTCAGACAACAATTATTATGCACAGTTCAAAGGTAAAACTATAGAAATGAAATGACAGAACAATAAGTTTTTCCCACGAATTGTATACTTGATCAAATTTTCATATTTGGAATATTTTTCAGTCAAAAATATCGCCGTCAGCTGCGAACAATCCTTTCCTGAGCAATTCTTCTTCTTCAATGACAATTTCATCTCCTACTGTGGATCTGTTCACTTCAGATCCTATGCCGGCTCCTGTAAGAGCATCCGATGATCTACTGCAACTGTCTAATCCTTTTGCTGATGCCTTCGCACAGCCACCACCTGTCGCTAATAACCCCTCCGTGTATATGGCTCCACAACAGAATAACATATGGATGGCAAACGGTAATGGTAAGTGTTTGATGGCAGCTAAGCCTGGTATTTCTCGCACCAGGCGGCGCTGAGTAAATTTCTGTCTATGAGTTCTATCGGTTTAAACCAAATTAAACTGGATTCTAATATTTTGTAATATGAATATGTTTTTATAACGTACGTCGTTTACATAGAATAGGAATAATGGTATAATAAGAAGTGACTTATAATTCTGAATTCACTCTCCTAATGAAGTTAACAATTAAAGAGTTTCCAGGTCCTTCTCTTTCGTTCACATCACCCCCAGAATAAGTGGAAAATATCCTAAACGCATTTAGAGTTTTTAATATAACCTAAAGATGGGCATATCATTTTGAAAATAATATTTTGTTTGCTAGTTATGTTTGAATTCAAATATAATATTCATAGTTGCACAGAGATAGTAAATACAGTAATGAGATATAAGACGATACAATTTATATTAATAAACAGGGAAACATATACTCTCACAGGAGCTGAAAGGGGATCCTGTCTGTATAAACCATGGTTAATCGCAAAAAAGGTGAGCCTACACAAAGGCCGAACTCAAATTATAGCCTGGTCCACAGGAGGTTGAACCTGTAGGTTAGATTTTGCGTTATGCAACATTCCTGAGAAAAATCAGAGAAATATATAGATGAAGTGTTTTTCAAAATATTTTTCACACAAGTTAGCTAGTATATCCACTAGAATTTTAATCATTTTAAAATACACAAATAGATAAACATCAATAAAACTTGGTTAATATTAAACAAGTCTCCTAAAATGTCACCAAAACTGTTGTTGAAATAATCATTTTAAGATTGAAAACTTTTTTTAATTGTATCTTATTAGGCGACGATAATCCTCTGTCTAGTGTTATAACTATGCAGTTCACCGTGCGACGGAAAAGATGATTAATGTGTATGAGCGTATATTAGGCATTGATAAAAAAGGCAAAATCAGTATTATTAAGAATGTAAAAGCATGTTTGCAGTCATCTCTATAATTGAAACCTTCAATAATTCCTGCCTTTCTCTGTAAACCAAATATTCTGGCAGCATGACCCCAAGATATAAGGACAAATCCAATTCTCGACTGAATGATAGACATATAAGCTGTAATAAAAACCTTCATCATTACCATGCTCGTTAGATTTCCCAACAAAAATTTTGAAGATGTAATTTGGTTTTTGAAATATTTGTATAACTATTCCAAGTCAGCTTGGAATCAAGTTTCTGATCAAGAAATATAACTGAATAATCTTCATCAATGTTCGGCTATTCATTCGATATTAGAAGAGTAAATGTCATTTTTTTGTTTTCTCTTCATTCAGACACAGACGGTTACCGGTAAAACAATCAAGAAGTTTTGACTGCGTGTCCGCAAACACATGTGAACAATGTATTTTCAGAATGTCTGTACACGATATTAGTATCATCAGCAAGTTGAATGAACTCTGTATTATTACTGCATTTAGTGATGTCATTGATATAAATTTAGAACAATATTGGCCCCAATACCGATTCTTGAGGAACTCCGTGATATGTATGTAAATAATTTGAGCAAGAATCAGTGATAAATACACATTGTTTTCTTTCAAAGAAGTATGATTTGAGAAATAAGGCTATCGGAAGAAAATCAATAGATTTTTTAATTCATCCAATAATATATTATGGAATAGGCAATCAAAAGCCTCTGTTAAGTCACAATAGTTACTACCTATGTACTCATTATTGTTGAAACCACCTCAATTATCAATATCAATTTCTTTACCTATATCATCTGTTGTAGAATATGATTTCCTTAATCCATATTGAGATATATTAAGCGAATATAAAGATCCAAAGAAGAGAGCTTTCTCGAATATTTTGCTTAAAATGAGAATAAAAGAATTGGCCTCTACATGTTTTATTTTTTTTAGGTTATGGAGTGGTGAGCCCTGTTACGAGTCCTGTGGTAACGAATGGAGCCTTTGTCTCGGAAAATAGTTTTGCCACTGTTTTTGGAAACACTGAATCTAAAGGTAAATTTCTCTTCACTTGATAATCATCCATTGTATGTGTCTATTCATCTACTGACATTTGTTCATAACTCCTTTGAAATCGTGCTTATCTATCTGGACTTTGGGCATGTCAGTGTTGCACAAAAAAGGATGTGTGCACAAAACTTATTTTGTCTGCTTTGATCATTTTATATAGTTTGATATTAACCTGTGGTATTGATCTGAAAAGCTATTGTAAGGAAGGCAAAAGATCAAATTCATGTGCAGACTACTGTATCATATTTTTGGAAATTATATTTAAAGCTTTTACTTTCACAGTCCTTATATTCGTTTCATTAGGTATAGGCATACATAATTTTTGTTTTCATTATAATATGTGCTTTATTTTAATAGTTACGTAAAACTGACAATAATCACCAAGTTTTTTCACTGTAATATTTACTATTCACACACGTTGCAAGTTACAGTAGTAGTGATTCGTTTATGAAGGTTTTTTCAATTCAATTCAATTTTATTATCCCAAGAAACATTACATGTTTATAAATAGAGACTAAAACACACAAGTACATGGTCAATAAATGAAATTTTCACAAGTACAAAGGAAAAAAAATCCATACATTTAACGAAATTAAATATTTGTAAGCAGTCAAAATGAAATGGCTTTCAAAAATGATGAATTCCAATGAAGGTAAAAAAAGAACATATAACTGTTGACTACTTGCAAATTATATTGTACATTAGCTGATTAAAAATTGTTTGTATTTTTGCTTAAATTTCATTGTTGAGCGAAATGCTTTAATTGTTTCTGGAATTGAGTTATATATTATGATGCCATCATGGTAAATGGACTTTTTTCCAAAATCTGATTGTGTTTTATTTGTTGCTAGTAATTTTGTTTGTCTTGTGGAGTAATTATGGATATCAGCAATTTGAGTGAAAATAATATCTGACTTTTTACTATTATTTTTGATAGAATGGATGAAACAGCTAATTTTAAGTTTATGGAGAGAATCTAAGTCCAATAAATTGTGCGGTTTGTATAAATTTATTGTTGATTCTAGATACGATAATTTATAAATACATTTAATTGTTTTGTTTTGTAAAGTTTTCAAAGGTTTGATAATAGATTTACTTGCTGTCCCCCAAATGGAGATGAGATAATGCAATTGTGAATAGATTAGGCTGAAGTATATATTTTTCAATAATGTGAGAGATATGTACTTAGTTTCTGATTTTGTAGAAAATTCCAATGAGAGGAGATATTTTCATTCTAATTTTTTCAATATGTTTTCGCCATGACAATCTCTCATCGATACATAAACCTAAAAATTTAGTTGTTTCTGTGTATTTTATCAATTTATTATTGAATAGGGATTAGTAGGAATGTTGATTGATCGTTTGGAAATATACATATACGAAGATTTATCAAAATTTACAGTTAATTTATGTTGATGAAGCCAAATGAGAATTTTATCCAGATCATTTTTCATATCATCTTTAATTTTATCATAACTATCTGAGGAGTATATGGAGTGGTATCATCAGCCAATAATTTGATCATTCCATTCAATGTTAAATTTGGTAGGGAGTTGATATATATAAGAAAAAGTATTGGACCAAGAATAGACCCTTGAGGCACACCACAAGTTATATTTTGAAGAGAACTTTTTCATTGTCAATTTGAATAAATTGTTTTCTTTTGGACAAGTATTTTCAAACCATTTTAGGAGTTTACCTCTGATTCCAACATTAAATAATTTTTTCATCAATATCTTATAGTCAACCGTATTGAAGGCTTTACACAAATCAAAAGACAAGACACAACATTTTCTGCTCCTGTCAATTTCTAATTGAATGTTTGAAACAACGTCCATAGCTGCTGACTCTGTGTCCCTAGACCTTCGAAAACCATATTGACTTTTGTATTAAAGAGAATTGTTTTCAAGATAATTCATAAGCCTGATATGTACCAATTTCTCCAAAATTTTTGCAAAAACTGGGAGTACTGAAATTGGACGGTTATTATTTGGATCATTTTTTTGTCACTTTTGAATATAGGTGAAACCTTTGCAATTTTCATTTTATCAGGTATTCTACCAGTTTCAAGAGATTTCGATGTAATCAGAAACAAAATAGGAGAAACTTCAATTTTGACTGCTTTTACAATTCGTACACTAATTTCATCAAATTATATATTGATAACTAGAATGAAAGTACAGATATTTGAGACTGTAAAAAGCATTCCCACTTCTGAATAATTCCAAACTTCACAGCAACATCAATTTGATCATTTTAATACATTCTCTACTAGAACAAATTTTATACATTGAGTTGGAAGTTTGATGTAGTACCCTTTCGGTATGCGAATCCTGCTATACTTGTATGTAACCGAACAAATGATTAACACAATACCAATCACTTAGAATGAGTCAGCATTGATTATTTTTCAAAACATGAAGAGAACATTCTCGGGAAGTTTCAAAATATAATCAGATTTGTGTTTGACGATCTTGTTAACATCAGTAGACAGTAAGTTCAGTTGAAGCTGACTTGGGTATCTCGGAGCTTTATGATGAAATTCAAAGAATCAAATCCCAATCTATATGGAATGTGAGCAAAGTCAAATGTAATTTCTGTCTAAATCCTCACCCTTGGCATCAAAGTTTCAAATATCTCAAAAACCGAAAATATTCGCATTCACTAACAGCTGTTTTTATTTTTCGCAAGCTGCCGATGAAACCCTCTCTTCCAATCCTTTTCTTGTAGAAGACACTACTCCTTCCTTGCTAGTTCTGGACTCCCCCACCAATACTACTAACACACCTATCCTGAAAGTCATAGATTTCTTTCAAAAGCAAGGCCTCTCTAACGTAGACACCAATCTGTCCAAGGAAGTTTGATTTTCTTCGTCTCTAACTTATGTGTTCGTTTCTTCCTCACGTCCCATCGACAATAATATTTCATTTAGAAATGTAGTTTTCATCAATAAATTCGAACAATTGTATACGTTTTCTGGTGGAATATTCGTTGTTACAATAAGTGATCCGGGTGGTATTAATAAGCGACGTACAGGTGAATTAAGTTTAAATGTATCTGTGGTTGTGTTGTGGTGTTTTATTGCATTGCATGACAGTTGCTTGCCCGGTGAATATTACTGCATGAATCTCCTAATCAACCTCAAAAGTAATCAGAATTGCTCATTCCTCGAGTCCCACCAATACCAAACCGCTATATTTTTTCATTTGAGGAAACCAACCACATAACTCGATATTTACAAAGCCTGTGAGGTTTGTTAATGCAGAAAATTGATTTGATATGAGGTTTTTGCTTGGGTTATTGTCAGTAGTGATCTATAGAAGCAAGTTGCTTAAGGAAATTGTATTGAAATAATGAGTATTCATCAGTGTTCCTGGAATATTCATAAAATTATTAATAACTTACTGTTCTTCAGGAAATCGTGATCCAATTATCTCAACTTTCTCAGGATGACAGCAGCGAATATTTATGGACTGCACATCCGAAATTTTGGTTACTTTTAGAGCCTACTAAGATGTCTAGAAGGATGGTGCTGGGACCGATGCGATATTGTTTAGAATTTTATGGCGACACTTTTCTGTCATTAGTGTCATTTTTACGTATCGTGGTGTTTCTCAATTTCATCGCTAGTTGACGCTAATTGGAAGTGCATAGTCAACCGATCGATCGACAAACTATATTCTTTGATTCGAGCAGTCAACAAAATGAGCAAAATATAATGTCATACTCATAAAACACAAAATCGAATGAAAGGAACACAATTATAGGGAATTTGGCCAGTATTATAAACGAATAATATAGGTTGTTGATCAGTCAGCGTCCAAAAGTAAAAGTATAGCCAGCCGTCAGGTCGGCCGTTTATACATTTCCTAGGAAATTTGTAACTCTTTTCGTTGCAAACGCCATCTGAACTGATTTGATGTCGAAAAGCCATGATGCTTATTATCATAGTAGGCATGTGTCGCCAAGTATACACCAAACATGTCCAGGTATAACTCAGTACATCATCCTTCTAGACATCTTAGAGCCTACCATAATAATTTTATTTGACAAATGATCAAGTGTTGAATCCTTGACATTTCGTAGAAGTGTCCCACGTAAAAATCGAAATGAGCCTGAGTTCCAAAAGTAACCAAAACCTTATTATTCGGTTCAAATTAACCAGATCTGGTATAATCCTAAAAAAGTGATGACGCAATTATTGTCAACCATGTCACCGGCATATATTTGGCAGTTACCAATTACCCTCAGGTGTTGCCACAGGAGGAAGGATTTTTTTGTAAATTGACGCTGGAGCCGCAATCTACCTACTCCCCACGTCTCGTCACGTGTTCTCTCTAAGGACTCAATCTGCCTACTACTTAGATTGAACAGTTCATTCTAAGGAGTAGGCTGTTTAGTCATCATATCAATCACGAACGAAAACTCTGAATAAGAGGTGGTTTATAACGTTTATTGCTCCCAAGAAATAACACGTATTTATAATAGGGAACATCTTGATTCCAAGCAGTTAAATTCAGTGCTTCATTAACAAAAACAAAAAAAAACCATTTTATCTTTCACATATTTTAATGAATTCCTTGTAAATTTGACTGGGATTTTCCAAATCAACTATTATATTCATAGTATCTCCATATGAGATCTCTTCGTAAGATTTACTTCATCGTCTAAAATTTTTGTAGCGTCAAAAGAGAAAAATGGAAAGTAATTCCAGACATTTTCAAAACTTTTCCAGAATGTCTTAAATTATTTTCCATTTTTCTCTTTTGGAGCTGATTATATATTTGATCTCAAGTTAATTGTCCTGAAGAAGCGAATATAGCTCGAAAAAGTAACAGAACTTCTGACTGCAGCCTCATTTTTTATCTTTTTTTTATGTTGATTCACACGAAAGGGAAGCCCTGTAATGTTTAAAGAACACCGCGTGAATCAAGGGACAGGAAATATGAATTAACATTCACTTTGAAATTTTGAAGTTTGTAAGCTTCCGGAAAGACCTCTCTCGGCAAGGAGTTCCAAAATTCAGCTGTTCTATTGAAAAAGATCGCTGAGCAAGGGAGGTTCCACAGGTCTCCAAGCTCAACAAAGGGGTGGGAATTCTGTACTCGTCGGGTCATCTGTGTAGATATTGCCAAGGGTGGGACGATTGGTAACAATTCAGAAGAGCACCGACCGTGAAAATATCTATAGAAGAGTGACAAGTCTCTGACCCTTCTAAAATATTCCAATGAAGTGAGAGAAGAATCACTAACAAGACGGATTGCTTTTCTTTGAATAGAATCAAGAAGCTTTAATGAATATTTTGGTGACGAGCTCCATACATGAGAACTATATTCCAAGACAGGTCGTATCCGAGCCTTGTAGATCATAAGAGGCTGACGCAGGAAAAGGAAATCCAAGTTTCTGGGAAGCACTTTTAGTGATCGATCTCACATAGTTTTCCCATGAGAGATTATTACTGATCGTGATTCCTAGCATCGAGGTACTTGACTTCGTTACACCATTCTATCATTTTTGCCAAGTCAACGTTAATCCTATTGACGTGAATGTTTCTTTGAGTTTTTGTTTCTCAAGCTGTTATGAGGACTCTGGAACATAAACTAGTATGAAAAGTACTGTCGTTCGCAAAACTATGTACTGAACAAGATGTTTTCTCCAGCAAATCATTGCTATGAAGCAGAAACAAGGTGGGGCGCCAGAACTGAACCCTGTGGAACATCTGCATTTATTGGAAGAATATCAGATGATACTCCATCAACAACCACATACAGAGACCTATCAGACAAGAAACTCTCCAACAAAGCACACAACTATCAGACGGCAATTTAACTTTGAATAATAATTTTTGTAGCTTTTCCCTGGGATGATAAGAGACATTATCGAAATATTGGATAAATTTGTGTTATAAGAAAAACCTCCGTTCTGATGTTCACCCAAAAAACTTTGTAGTTTTGTCCTTAACTGGTCAGCGAAGACTTCCCCTCTAAGGGTAATATTACGCCTGTTATACCTTATGGGAATACAATTCATTTTAGAAATTGCTACTTGGTGGGGATTTCCAGCAATTATTTTGATCATTCTGGCTTTATTTGCTTGAACAACCTTTGCACAATTGTATTTTGCTGTATCATGTGGCTTGGCTAATGGCATTCTGAATTCATTCATCCGACATTTATTCAAACTATATTTATTTTTTTTTTAGCTAGCAACTTTGATGCCTTAGGAGGTCTCCTTCAACCGATGAATTCAAGTGGGCAAAAAACTGACACATCGACAATTTCACCAAGCAATAATAGTGTTAACAATAACCATCAAGCTGCATCCAATGGACTCCTGACAGGGGATTTAGAGTCTAGTTTAGCATCTCTGGCAGAGAATCTCTCCATCAACAATAGAGTTGTTCCCCCAAAGTAAGTGGCATTTATTTTCTTTATGATACCAAGTTTTTTCATTTATTCCATGAAAAATATAAATGTGAATAAAAATTACTTTCGAATAATCAAGGTTTTTTCACGCTATTCACATTATTATTATTCCAGCATTATTCTTAAAAATTGTTCTAAAATTGATCGTTCCGTTAACCAGCTGGCGAACGTCACCCTCAGAAGTCGAAACTTGTGCGAGCAATGGATCAACGAGGCCTTACCTTTTAACGTGCGATTTTTTTTCATATGCAGATTCACACGAAAGGGAAGCCCTGTGATGTTCGAAGAACACCGCGTGAATCAAGGGACAGGAGATACGAATCAACATTTACTTTGAATTTCTGAAGTGTGTAAGCCTCAGGAAAAACTCTCTTGGCAAAGAGTTCCAAACCTCAGCTGTTCTATTGAAAAAAAAGGAGGTTCGGCAGGTTTCCAAATTCACAACAAAGGGGTGGAAATTCTGTACTCGTAGAGTCATCCATGTTGATATCGCCAAGCGGGGAACGATTGATAACAATTCGGAAATTCACAACAAAGGGTTGGGAATTCTGTTCTCGTTGAGTCATCCATGTAGATATCGCCAAGCGGGGAACGATTGATAACAATTCGGAAGAGCATTGACCGTGAAAGTATCTATAGTAGAGAGTCTCCGACCCTTCTACGATGTTCCAATGAAGTGAGCGAGTCTGTGAGCGAAGAATCACCAACAAGACGAATTGCCTTTCTCTGAATGGAGTCGAGAAGCCTCAATGAATGTTTTGTCGCCGAACTCCACACATGAGAACTGTATTCCATGACAGGTCGTATCTGAGCCTTGTAGATCAGTAGAAGCTGACGAGAAGTGAAGTATTTCTTCGCACAAAATAGAAATCCAAGTTTCTGGGAAGCACTTCTAGCGATCGATCTCACATGGTTTTACCATGAGAGATTATCACTGATCGTAATTCCTTGCATCGAGATACTTAATTTTGTAGGAATAGTTACTCCTGACATCTGAATATTTGATGATGATAGATCGGCTTTTCTTGAGGAGAGACATGCCTGGGTTTTCGTTGCTTTGAATTCCACCAAGTTCATGGTACCCAAGAATAAATGTAATTTCTGAAGAATCATTTTTGTAATTTTTTTTTAATCTTTATAGTAATAAACTATTTTTACAGTTTTGAAGTATGTACTGATCATATCTGAACAGTATAATTATTTTTCAATTTTTAAAGGTCATTGAATTTTATTACCATAATTGTATATATCATTATTGATATTAGGACTACATGCACTTTCGCTTTGGAAGTACGTTATTCAACAAGCAGGTGTATTGCGGTTGCTGAGAAAAATGTTATGCATGAACGTGAGCAAATGGTTTTCCTCGACTTCGAAATAGACAAATGTTCCATAGAGCTATGAGAAAGAAATGAAGCAAGAGTAGAAGCATTTGCTCACGCATATTTATATTATTCAAATGTATCCTTCATTTTTGTGATTTTTTTCTCTCCTTTGCTATGAATAAATAATTCGTTTGAAGGAACGTTCAATGGAATTCACCCAAAAATGGTTCTAAAACTGGAACCAGCTGGACACCCCAACCTATATCAGATACAACAGGTGCAGGATATAAGCCCATGAATCAGTCTATGCATACTTCACCATTCAGTAGTATGACAGTAACATCTCCTCAACCTCAAATTTATCCTCCAATAATGGTGAGTTTGTGAAATACAACTGTTGACTTCTGTTATTGCTGAATGAAGATAAATATTCTAGAATGCGGTTTTGTGAGAGGCTCTCGAAATAAATATATTATTATTGGTCCTAATGAATTTTTCTATTACACACTTGATGGTAGTACATTACACTTACAGAGTTGTGAATGTTTATAGTGTTGATAGCATTTCTGGCATTATTTTTGTATCTTACTAACCTTATGAGCGTTGGAATCAACTGTGCTTCTCTCTCAAGAGTATTTATTCAATTAGGCTTTCCTCATTTCATAGTAGCAAAAAGTTGTGAGAAACAAGTTTTCAGCAAGTTCTTCATGAAAAATCATGATGGTAAATAACAGAAAGTTCACTACTTTTCATATGTTACATTATGTCTCAATAAATGAAAATATGATTTTGTTAATATCAAAAGCTCGAGAGACTTGTCATATTTTGATTATCAATACTGTTGTGGTGTTCCTGTTTTCGTTAAAAATAAAACTTTCAGGAAGTGATTCTCGATTTCTACAATAAGTCCATTTCTCAAAGAATATTATTTTATCACTCTTTTTTTCAGGGTATGCGACCGATACCTCCCAATCACTCAGTGATGTCGCCTATGCCAGCCATGAGTCAAGTGAATCCCGCACCGAACCAAATGGGACAGTCACTGTTATTCCACTGAGAAAATGCAAGTTGTGTTCTGTATGAATGAATGTATGCCATCCTTCAAATGTATATATTTTTGTCACTTGTAACAATCAAGGGTACAATAATGATAGTTATAGTTTAATTGTATCTGTACATATCGAGTACAGTATCGATGAGTTGATGTAAAAAGACAGCAGATGAGCAGGAGCATCATTAGGGAATTGAAAAATATGGGCAATTAACAATAGTTCTTTGTATTCTTCTTATAATTAGATGAACTGATATTCTATTGGATATTCAACTAGCATCTGCAGTTTTTTTACTCAACCCGATAAAAAAATGTGATTATACTTCAAGTAACCTTTTTACTGCTATTAATGGCGGTTCATTTTATTTTTATTATTATTTACAATAAATCGGTATAGTATACCTATTACCCATTTGTTTTATGATTTCTTTGGTCAGTTGTTGAAATTCAATGAAACAATTTATTATAGCTTTGGTGACTTTCCTATATCGCCTTCTGAGCCACGGAGAAGATGGTCACTTGTGAAATCACATTTTTTTTTGTCAATGTGTTTGTATCTCTGGTGGTGAGATATTCGTTTCATTAATATTTTGATCTCTCGGAAGTCTATCAAAGCATATTAGAAAAAAGAACTATATCAGCTATCGAGGTATGACATTTCTCTTGATATCAAGTGATAGTTTTGATGATTTTCCAAGGCAAATATGACTCATAAAACCAATCGTTATTCCGGATGGAGATAAAAAAATATGATTCAATATCTTCCTTGTCATAATTTATAAAACTGCACCTTTTTGAATGAACATTTCTGAAGTAGGATCAAACTCAATTTACTCCTTTCCCTAAATTCAAATTTATACAAGAAATAATACTTACTAGATAAAATTGTTGATATCGTTTTTAATTCGCTTCGGAAATGTTAAATATGAAAAAATCTATTTTGCTCTATATATTGCTCCATATATGAATTCATAATGTTAACACATATCTCTACACAAATAAATATGGTATGTGTAATAAGTTTGAAAGAATGTGAATGTTTATTTTATAAAATTCATCTTTATGATGATGTTATTATCCAATGAGGTACTGTATTTATAGTTTGTCCCAAGAGTTATCTGTGTTTATACAGGAATCTTAAAAAAAATGACATTAATGTAAAAATTTGTATCACTGAAAGATCATAGTATTCACTGTTTGTATGAAACTGAAATTTTTATGGAGTTGTTATACAAATTGGTTGTCAATGTGTCTATTGTTCGAGTATGTTCTACTTGAGACACAGTAAATTATTTATGAAAAAACATGTGATTTAAATATCGAGTTTCATGAAAAGAAAATTTTAAAGAAATGGAAAATATAATTTTTTTTTGGGGCAAGATTTATGAATATCATTTTTCACATGAGCCCAGCTAATTCAGTCAGATTCATGTAGATCAGCAGAGGACATTTATACTGAAGATATTTCCATTGAGGAGGAATCCAACTGGACTTAAGATTCTCACTAACAATGGGCTTGAAAACCGCGTATTTCAGTTTACAATAGCTTAACTTTTATCCTGCTTAAGGTGAACCATATATGGAAACTGTGATATTTTTGTTTTAGTAGCATTTATTACATTCATCAAGATTCAAAAACAATGATCAAGTTTTGTCCTTCGGAATTGAATACTTTTTCTAATGAAAAACCCGCATGTTATATTTTTTTTAGTAAATGTATATGGACATACACATAGATGAAAATTTCACAGGTAGTGAACATTTGGAAATTCGAGAAAACATATTTTTCCAACAACCGAAAGTATTTTTGAGTTGCAAAATTTTCTTTATTTGAAATATTCAAAATTGATTTATTTTCTATGGTATTTTCTGAATTTCAATACATAATTTCGGTTCTGTGGATCAGCTGTGAAAACCTCAATGAGACCCCTTAGAACAACATAATAAATTAATAACATTTATCAATTTCATTATCAAAAACCAAGAAATGTATATGAACCTAATCAAATCTTAGATGGATCTTCAATACACACACTAAAACTTTGCATTTGGTTAAAAATAAATCGAAACATTCTGATCTTGCCGTCAAAATTATTAGTGGCCAAACTGTTTCTCCAAATCAGAGATGTTCAATTATCTGTTTCTCATCTTCTGTTTCATAAGCCTGTAAGTTTATTTGGAAATGAACATCATTCGTCGAAATTAATTACAAAGTTAAATGAGGAATTTTTGTGTGAAATGAAAAAAAAAAGTTATAGAGAGGTGAATGAAAGACAAACATATACATCATTATTATACTCAATGTATAGCATTCTTAAGCCTGATTTAGAATTGCTCCAATACTTCTGTGCATGATTCTATCATTGATAGCATGTATCATGACGCAATTCAATTCTGCAAATGAATCTACAGAAAAAATCAAGAAGTTTTATGTCAGGAGACCAGCGACGCAATTTATGATTGAGCCGCCAGAATCTCATAAGTCCCTCTAATAGCAGTTTCACTTACGATCTCAATATTCAGTAGAAATACTCTCATTTTTTTTTCAACTTTGAACACATTGTTTTGTCCCAAAATATTTTTCACTTTTCTTTGAAAATCTTTATATATTTCCATAATTGGAATATCACGTTTAACCGAGAACAAATATTACAGAAAGATATTTCCTTGTGAAAATAAGAACCATTCATTGATTGTTTTTTTCCTCGAATCTTAATCAGTGTAAATGATCTATTGAACATATCCTATCTCCGAATATATGAAAAAGTAGTCATGGATGCGCCGTTACATGAAGACTGTCTATTGGAAAATGAATTGGGCCCCAGCCAGCATTCTGGAACAATTTACTAGATTCTAGAAACTCCTCAATTTTGGTATGTCCTGTTGATTTTGGAACCAGGCAGGCTGTAGTTTGACTATTTGACGTGTTCAGAACCAATATGTGATTTCTATTTTATGTGTGACAATAAAGAAATTTGAGAAAGGCCATTTTTGAAAATAGTGAATTTTAGGGTATTTGTTAGATTAGAACTGAGATTGTTAACTGAAATGAAGATGTATCATATTTATTTTAACTACCCGTTTTTAAGAGATTCTAATGCCATATCATATACAAATTTAAATGCAGTTGTGAATACACGTTTCAGCACAAACTGTGTGTAGCACTTCAGGTACACTTTTTGTGGTTATATTTCTATATTAGTCCGTGTTGCTCGTTTTTTGTGTACAGACTCCAACTTCTATATTGATGTACTCTTGTTTATTTTTGCTTCTGTCCTATTGAACTCTGTTAAACACCTGTATAATAAAGAAATATTGGTAAGGTAACTCTGGTTTCAATTGACTCCTACTGGCTTTGAATCGATTTAAATTCCTCAAACCTGGACTTGAATTGAATATTTCATTGTTGACTCTGAGGAATGAAGTTTGCATCATATTTGTTCAAAAAGAGAACGTCAACATTTTTCTCTACATCAGGCCAACGAGGAATTTCATTTTTTTTTTCAATTTCAATATATTTATATCTGATTGATGTCATTTATTATTTATCAAATAATACAATTTAGTAATAACATTCAGTATGCTCTGCAACAAAATTCGAGCATACAATGTGTAGTAATAAATCCAATGAATCATGTAATGTATGGAAATTCTGTTTTTTTTTCATGTACTTTTTTATAGCTCTGGTGTTACTGTTATTATTTATCATTTCAAGAGCTGATGAAACGGGCTTTGAGGAGAAGATTGCTTTGAAAACGGTTGCTCTTTGAGAGAATTTTTTACCAGCGTAAATTGATATGAAACAATGGAGAAACATGAAGAGGTGTTTCCAGCTGTAACTTTGAATTATTGTTGATAAGTGCTGTAAAAAAATACAAGTTAGCGAAAACTTCTTGAAAAATCACAATGAAAATATAAATAGCGTAACTGGGAGTGAAATGATAAAATATCACCCCTGGCATCTGGATTTTCTTCCATTTTTTTCGAATGTAAACTTTAGAGATTGTCTGTTATATACTTGGATTATTTCAATGTTCCATCAAAAAAACATTAAATAACATCATTTGCAAGTCAAATCAAAGTACATTTCAACCATCTTAACCCATGACACTCTTTGCAGAGACATTTTGAACCATATTTTTATTTTTCAAAAATACTGTTAGTTATAACTTCTGAACGTATATTTGGAGAATATTCAATACAATGAAGGTCATCCGATGTAATGTTAAAGGGCCCATTTAATTGAAATCAGGTATTTGTGTAATTCGTCAAGTACATGATAAGATGGAATTCTTCTTAATTAAATTTTCCGTTGTCGTAATTCGAATATATAATCCTTTCATAATCTGAAAATCAAATTCAATTTGAAAGCTATTTTCGGCGAATATGAGTATATCAATCATATTATTTAAACAGTATCTAACCTCTTGAATATCAACCATCAATCAATTTTATCAACCTGTCGTCAATAATCTTATAAAATATGTTGCGTCAATACTTCAAGCCATACTTTTAAACATAATTTTCTCAAGTGGCATCTATCTCAGTTAGATCATTATCACTATTTCGATGTTGAACTTTCCAGCTGGTGAAAATATACTTCAAATTCAAGAATCATACCTTTATTTCTCAAAAATATAGTAACGTATATTCAGAGAATATTCAATAGTGAAAGCCGCTCAATGTAATCCCTGAAATATGTTTATACTAACGACATATCACATCTTTTCTCTCTTCATTTTTTTTAACGAATATCTCAGAATTCTAGGAAATCCCTCAGAAGCTCATTCAAGAGCTTGTGCGAGCAAGGGATACCCGGCACCTACACTTTATGAAGTGTAATCCAAACCACTTTGGCTCTGTGGCTGGACAGCAAATACCGAATCTTGAAAAATTCTATACAATACGATTATTTTTCCCCTTTTCTGTTCACAGATATAACTTAAAACTTAACACAGATTTGTATAAGTACATCACATAAATAAATAACATCCAACGCACACATGTATAAATAAAATACAGTACACATATAATGCTAAAAATTTAAATTAAAATGGAGTCCTGGAGCGAGAAGCGTATCCACGGACCGTCCACCCCCCTTCCGGTGGGTATCCGGCCCGCTTTTACCCTCTTACAGCAACACAGAACCGAGAGAGGTCGGTCAGGTAGCTGTATGCGCTGATGTTATGCGCTTTTCTAGCTGTGTTTGGCTAAGTTTTGCTCAATCAGGGATGAAACCGCACCTCCTGTCCAAGGGCTTATGTGCAGGTTGCTTTGTCAGAACGTAAGATAATTAATGTGGCACATGTATGATAGTCACGCGTCAGATCTGGCGAAGGTGACGGGTCGGAAAAACAGTGAAAAAACCGACTCAAAAGATTTCTCACCCTAATATTAGGGTTGCCAGGCTGCTTGGATACTTTAATCCGCTTCGTGGAAAATGTCCAAAGCTTCATAGATCAGCCCATGTTTCAGATGCTGACCATGATGCTCTCTAATGCCGGTGATTCCTCGTGTTAGAGGGCTTTTCGGGAGGAAAAACTTAAAGAATTCATAGGCCAATTTTCGAATATGATCAGTGACCGTTTCAATTCCTGTCATATCTCGCAACTCGTCCAATCGAATGTATCGATCACTATTCGTGATACGAAGTACCTTCTGCATCCTTTCGAGTCTCAGCAATGGAGTCTTCTTAAGGCTGCAGAACACTGGGCAGGCGTACAACATAGCTGGCCTAATCACCATACTAAGCTTGGCATTTCGTGCAATGAGGGGGTAGTTGCGTTTTATTGCAGCCCCCGCCCTCTGAATTGCCAAGTTAATGTGCCTGTGAAAATTCAGGCGCCTGTTCAGAGTTACTCCCAGGTATTTGACGCTATCTTGTTCATCCACTCGTCTGTCTTTCACTCTCAACTTCCCGAAGATTTTCACATTCATGAACTTTCTCGAAAAGTTGATCGCCTCCGTCTTCTGCGGATTCAGACGGATCTTGTTTTTCTCCAGATACGGGACGATTAACCGATCCAAGTGGGTCTGAACTTGTTTGTTCGCGACCTCACTAGAAAAGGAATGTGCATATATTACAGTATCATCTGCATATATGGCAACATTCGTTTTCTGGAACATTGGGAAATCGTGCGTATACAAAGAATACAAGTGCGGGGATAAACAAGATCCCTGCGGAACAACACCTGCTTCGATTGGACGAGCTGGCGAGATACTTTCGTCAACTCGCACCCGAATAGTCCTAATAACCAGGTGTAGTCTTGAGCGTTCAAGTTGGCAAGTTTATCCTGCCATCTTCTATTGTTGAACTCCTCAATCTTGGCATTCACAAGATTCGCTACTTGTAATAGCGAATCTTTGTGAGCCGGATTTCTCGAGCGTTGCCACTCTTTCCGTGCTCGGTTTTTTCTTTTGATTAGTTCAACAGTATCAGGTGGCAGTGTATCTTTGCCATCCTTAACCACGACCGATTTAATCGACCTGTCCCGGGCGGCCTGAATACTCGAGATTAGTTCACGAGTACATATTTCAATCTCATTGAGATTCAGCTGAGCTTTGATATTCGTTTTCTCGTTTAGGACGCGTCTAAACTCCGACCAATCAGCAGTGATGTAGTCGAACATCGTCTTTTCACCTCGAGGGTTTTCTCTGTTCAAACTAAACGTCACTGGCCTATGATTGGAGCTTATTAGCTCATCTAAAACGCTCAGCTCACCCAAATCTCGAACATTCTTATTTATTATCAAATCTATCGTGGTCGGAGTTTCCCCATTCCAGGGAAAACACGTTGGTTCTTCCGTGGGTTCGATATTGATAAATATTGAATATTGAAAAATTCTGATAGTTACCAGGATAACCACTGCATTAGCCATATCTGACAGGTTCTCCGCAGCAAACGTTATTTCAACGTTATTGTGCTGGTTCCAACGTTCTCTGGTAATAGCGAACCGTCCATTAATGGCATTCCGTCAATGGCCCGTCTCATGGGACAACTTTCGGGGGATTTTTATGCATTGTGCCTTATGGAGAATCTGCGAAAACCAGCGAATACTCGCCAGAAACCTAGAAAAACATTCATTCTTCCAATTTTTATGTTATAGTAAAACAATCTAATATTGAGCAAAAATGTTGTAACTATCTTTTTCTCTAAATATATGAAATAAAATAAATTTATTCCATTACACAAAAGGCTTTTTCTGTCGCTCATGTATTCAAAACGTATTCGTCTGTCTCCTTCACCCTCACCTACGGCCAGCCAGATAGTGAGAGAGAGATGGAGAGACGAATACGTTTTAAATACAAGAGCGCCAGAAATCGCCTGAAGTTTGGCTAACTTGATTGACAACTGATAACCGCTGTCGTTGAGAAAGTTAGAATAGAGTAGGATTCTTTTGTGTTGTTGCTACTACTTCCTACTATTTCTATTTGAAATTAGGCAAAGTTCAACGTGAAATTGCATTTGTTACCTCAAAATAGGAGCCCAAGCGGGGATTTCGGGATTTATTTAAGCGTGGCAGATTAATATACAGGGGGATACCGTGTACCCGGTTAAGGACTTCCACCATATATGAGCCCTATATATATGGCCGCCCTTCAAGGATAAAGGATCAGATGAGTGAAAATAATTCTTTTTCTTTTTATCATCTAAGCTTCGCAACCCAATAGGTCTCTATGACGCTCGAGTAAATCCCGATTTAGCATCGTGGGCTCTCCTATTATTATACTAACTTCATGATGAATCTCCGACACTCATTTAATGGCTGAAGCAAACACCATATGCGATATCATCAGCCATTGGTTCATTGTGGAAAGTACATATGGCCGTATTCATTCTAACTTTAATCCCTTAAAAATGCTCGATTTGTCCACATCGCGTGCTGCAGTCGATTTCATTATCCCTACCCCAAGCTATCGGTTGATCGTTGGAAGGCCATTTACACTTCCTAGTTCAACATTCTTGCTATTTTTTATTTTGAAATAGCAAGAATCTGAGAAAGATATGGTGTCGGTTTAAAACAAAGCTCTAGAAGAATTAGAAAGGTATAAAATAAATATTTAATAATTCGAACCATGATAGACATAAACTCAAAAATAATTGTCTCTAATGCTTGAAATCAATTAAAAATAACGACTTTTCATAGAAGATCAATATCAGCCTGAAAAACAAGCTAATTCAATGTCGTTTATTTTTTTGTTCTATCTCAATGTACATTTTCATGAAAAAATGAGACAATACATACTTGAGATAGCAGGATTGTTCGCGATCTCATTTTCATAATTCGTCCGAATAAAATAGGATGTAACTAAAAAATGGCCATTGATATTTCAATGTTCGATCTGAATCTGATTTTAAACGCAATTTATTTCCGATAATCGTGCTTATATGAACTAGAATTCTGCTTTAGTCAAAACAAAGTCTAAATGTAGAACGACATGGCTAAATTCCGGAATAAATAACAAATCGTAAATATTGACTCACCAAAATGACATTTCCAAAATTATGTTCGACAATATAACTAATGCTAATAACCTCAGAAGTTATTTTTTCAGATTTAAAATCTGACATGCGAAATACGCATATATAGAGATAGGTACACCATTATTTCATATATTATGACAAGCACTAATTATTGATAGAAACATAAACATATACAAGCTCAATCTGACCGTAAGGTACTGTTTTCGTAAAATTTTCGCCTATCCGAAAAGTAGCTGTGGATTCCGGCAGACACAGGGTGTCCTTATCATCCCCTGAAGTTTGCGCCAGATTCTGTCCGTGCGTTTAGCAACAATTAGCGGTTGAATGCCGGAAATAATAATTTTTCTTGTTTTTTGCTTATATAATGAAAACTATTGGTCGGATCGAATGAAAAATCAATTGAAAGTTGTAGATAATTGAAAAATCTATCGATTAGCGTTGGCCCGATGTCAATATTCTAATTTGTTGCTTAACTACTGCGCTCGGGATTTAAAAAAGGCGTTTTTTCCATTATTTTATCAAAAAATGTTGGAATGCATTTGGGGGTTGCAAATGTAAATTTGGGAAGCTTCCAACCAGTGAAAACTACAGTTTCAATTTGGTTGGAAAACAATTGATAGGTTAGCAACAATCTAATTTGTTACTGAAAAAAGTGTCCCACTAGATTGTTATTTCTTGCCCTACTGATAATCGTACAGCAATGAACGAAACGGTTTGGGATAGTCAAAGAGTTGAACTAGTAACTATCATTTTTCGAAAATCGATTTTTGCAAAGTGATACCTTCAAAAATGGCGTCAAAAAAACAACGTTATTCAAACTAAAAAACAATGAGGAAAAAATGGTCGTATGAAAATGCCACAAAATGCATTGGAAAGCTACGAATTTTGCCAACCTCACTTTTGTTCCAAAATAATTACGAGCCGAGATAACACTTTCTTTCATTTAATTCCCCCTTCCTTTGTTTATTTATATGAAGCAACGAGACCTTGATCGATTTTCCAAAAATGATAGTTTTTAGTTCAACTATTTGTCTATCTGAAACCGTTTCGTTCAATGCTCTACGATTGTCCGTAGGGCAAGAAATAATAATCTAGTGGTACACTTTTTTTGGTAACAAATTAGATTGTTGCTAACCTATCATTTGTTTTTCAACCAAATTGAATCTGTGGTTTCTACTAGTTGAAAGCTTCCCAAATTCACAGTTGCAAACCCCAAATGCATTTCAACATTTTTCAATAGAGTAATGGAAAAAACGCCTTTTTTTATAGTTAAGCAACAAATTAGAATATCGACATCGGGCCAACGCCAATCGATAGATTTTTCAATTATCTACAACTTCCAATTCAACTTTCATTCGATCCGACCAATAGTTTTCATTATATAAGCAAAAAAACAAGAAAAAATGATGATTTCAACCGCTAATTGTTGCTAAACGCACGGACAGAATATGGCGCATACTTTAGGGGATAATGAGGACACCTGTTCCTGCCGGAATCCACAGCTACTTTTCGGGTAGGCTAAAATCGTCATTTTGGGCTCTTGAACAGTTTGGTTGATTGGATTAGATGTGGTTATTGCAGCAATGGAAAGTGGCTGGGATGAAGGTAATGGTCCAGCATCATAGGGTCTAATTCTTATTGACTCATGCGAGCTTATTTTCATTGGAATATGATGACGAAGAGCGATATGACTTAATGTCTTGAACTTCATATCAGTAATTTGCTGGAGAAAAATCCTTGTTCAGTGCATTTTTTTGGATGACAGTACCCTCCATATACTAGTTTTTCTTCCAGCACGAGAAACAAATATTCGAAGAAACATTCACGTTAATAGAATTAACGATGACTTGGCGAAAATAATATAATGGGGTGACATCGACTTGGTGGAATTTAATGCTGGAAAAACCCAGTCCTGTCTCTTCTCAAAGAAAAGCGATCTATCCTCATTTAGTATTCAGATGTCAGGAGTAACTATTCCTACAAATTCATGTTTCTCGATGCTAGGAATTACGATCAGTTATAAACACTCATGGGAAAACAATGTGAGATCGATCGCTAAGGGTGCTTCGAAATACTCCACTTCTCGTCAGCCTCTAATGATCTACAAGGCACAGATACGGCGGCCTGTCTTGGAATATAGTTCTCTTTTATGGGGCTTGGCAGCAAAACAATCATTGAAGCTTCTTGATAATATTCAGAGAAAGGTAACCCGTTTGTTGGTGATTCTTCGTTCACAGACTCGCTCACTTCGTTGCAGCCTCGTAGAAGGGTCGGAGACTTGTCTCTCTTCTATAGATATTTTCACGGTCGGTGCTCTTCTGAATTGTCGTCAATCGTTCCAGCCTTGGCAGTATCTACGAGTACAGAATTCCGACCCCTTTGTTGTGAGCTAACTGTCAGTTTCGACTGGCAATAATGTATAATTGTCAGTTTGAACTCGCAATTATATTTTTTCTTGCATGTCCGTTCAGCACTTTCCTAACCAAGACACTGTTACTTATATATTTCTTCGAATGGAATACATTCAGAAAGAACTTCAACAGTGTCTTGGTTACAAAAGTGCTGAAGTAGAATGGAAGTCTTTGCTGAACGGTAACAATATGAGGAAGATTGTTTTTGGGTAAAGCAGCAAGCAGAAATGTGTACTCTTTTAACACTTTATTCCAATATTTCGACAGTTGTTACTGTCATCGTCAGGAAAGCTACAAATAATCTGATATCATTTAAAGAACAAACAGGAAAATGAATTATTACTCACAGTGTCGGCGAGAATGATTGCTTTTGTGTTTTAATTTGAGCAACATCATTTTGTGACAGGAGATCGGACGAAATGTTTATATAAGTTTTGATACGGATTTCGCCATCAAAAATCAACCAGTGACTTATTGGCTTATGTTTCTCATATTTGGCAGGTTTCAATCGAAAAATTCGGAGAAATGATAGCTGTTGCACTTGATATTTCAAAAGCGTTTGCGTTTGCCTCCTCTGTTGTGTGCTTTTTGAAGAGTTTCTTGTCCGATTAGTCTTTGTATGAGGTTGTTGATGGAGTATCTGATATTCTCCCAATAAATGCAGGTGTTCCACAGGGTTCAGTTCTGGCGCCCACTTTATTTTTGTCTCATATCAATGATTTGCTCGAGAAATCATCTTGTTCAGTACATAGTTTTGCGGACGACAGTACTCCTCCTACTAGTTTCTAGTCCAGAGTCCCCATACCAGCTCGAGGAACAATTCAAAGAAACATTCACGTCAAAAGAATTAACGATGACTTAAAAATAATAGAATGGGGTAACATGAACTTGCTGGAATTGAAGGCTGGGAAAACCCAGGCTTTTCTCTTCTCAAGGAAAGCCGATCTATCATCATCTAGTATTCAGATGTCAGGAGAAACTATTTCTACAAAGTCAAGTATCTCGATGCTAGGAATTACGATCAGTGATAATCTCTCATGGAAAAACCATGTGAGATCAATCGCTAAAGGTGCTTTCCAGAAACTTGGATTTCTATTTCGTGCAGAAAAATACTTCATTTCTCGTCAGCTTCTAAAGATCTACTAGGCTCAGATAGATTTTTGAAGCAGCTAGAAATGACAAAATATTTGCTCACTTGATTCACTCATAACAAAAGCGTTCACACATAACCAATCTTACTTTATATAGTTTTCTATAATTTGAATATCAAATTCAATTGGATGCTATTTTTGGTGAACATGAGTATATTAACCATATTATTCAAACAGTATCTAACCTCTTGAATATTATCAACCTGCGTCAATATCTTTATCTTATGAAATCTGTTGCGTAAATATTGCAAGCCAAATTACATATAAACACTGCCCAATCTTTTTTCGTTGTAATAGTGGCCATGTCTCTTACAAGTTTGATAGTTGCATCTCTAGCGGTTCTGGCAGTAATTTCAGCCAAACCATCGGTCGAAGCAGATAATTGTAAAATCACAGAATTTTCTCAAGTTGCATCTGTTTCGGAAAAATGTACCGATATCGTTGTGTCGAGCTTGAGCGTTCCAGCTGGTGAAACATTATACTTCAAATTCAAGAAACCAGGAGTTCATATTACTTTCGAAGGAAAAACTACGTTTGGGCACAAAGTATGGAGTGGACCGCTGATTCAAATTGAAGGCAAAGGAATAACCGTCACGGGAGCGCCAGGTAAGTTGATAATATACGTAGTGTTGGAATATCATGTGTTTTCTTTGCTTTTGGAAGAGATATCTATCGATCGACGTGGAAATGTGTTTGAAAAAATACAACAAAATATATAGTGTTTCCTAAGTAGGTACTGATGTTAATTTAAGTGAGCGATTCCTATTTTATTTTTTGAAGAAAAGTTTCTATCGATATATACGTTCATAACTCATCCTTTAGTTTCGGAGGTATCTGAGATGTTGAAAGTCGGAGTGAAAATGTACAGTACTTTTTATATCTCGATATTAACTTGAGTTGAAGGTGTTGAGAGATATAATAATAATGTTCCAAACAGGTATTCAATATAAAAATTGAAACAATAATATACTACATCAAAATAATCCCACGAGGTAAAACTTGTGGGATATTCAAATGATTCATCTGAGAAATAATATTCAGGACCGAAACGAATATTTCAGGATAAATTTTTCTGTCAGGGTAATCTATTGATTCAGTTTTGGCGCAAACAACCTTATATCTGTACTTTCCTATAAATACCAGATAAATGTAAACAAATATAATGTGAGTTTTTTGTCCAATTGTTTTATGTAATTTTGTTTTCAAATTTACTCCGCCTTCATGTCTGGTTTCGTAGTAACGCAAACATTGTATATGACTCCACTTCTATACTTGAATAGATTAATTATTATATTAAAAAAGAATAGTTGCCTGATATACCTACTTACATTTTAATATTCTCTTCATAGTAGAGTATGTCAGAAAAATATCTAATATTTTTTCCATATATAATTTTGGAAAATATTCTTGATGAAAATTATCATTTTCACACCCCAACAATTTATCTGAGACTGGATAAAAGATTAATAAGGCATTTCATTATGGATCCCGCATGAATCATATATGGTTCCCAGTTGATAGTATAACTACTTTTCTTCGGACTTGAAAGCCGTCGTTCTTTGGAACTCTGCGGCAACTAATAATGATGATTATTCCCCGAACCCGACGGAAGTAATTAACACTCCAGACTACCTGCATCAATATAAATACGCCTCAATAAATCGAAACTTTTAGTCATCGGAAATGAGTAAGCCTCTGAAGAAGCTGGCCACTCGCGCTAGCGAAACGTTAGGAAGAAATTCCAAAGAACGACGGCCTTCAAGCCCGAAGAGAAGTAGTTATACTAATAACCTCGGCAGCGAAAGCCTTAACCACTTTGTTCCCAGTTGAATTGCCTGAAAACCTGAGATTTATTCATTTATAGAGCTCGATCTAAATTTTCCGTGGGCAAAAAAAATCTCTTAAAAATATAATAATTAAAAGAGGAATGTTAACAAAAAACGAATGTACACTACATTTCTGAAATATGTCACTTTTGTGTTTTTTATATAACTTTATAAATAGAAAATGTACAGACAGGAACAGTATTCTGAGACAGGTCGTATCTATACTTAATAGATCACCAGGTGCTGACGCGATTGTAAGAATCGGCTATTTCATATAAGGTTTTCCTACGACCACATAGGAAAGTAGCACATATCGCACTCTCTACCTCCATGGAAAGTGACCTTTATTTTCACTCGTGCCGAAAGTTACTTTTTGCACCGCTTTTAATAAACCGCCAAACCCGTGAATCATGTATGATCTTTCTTATTGATATTTTTTTCATAAAAACTGGACCAAAAACCAATTATGATAATAAAAAAAAGTGGTTACGCCGAAAATCGAACCCACAACCTTGCGGTTATCTTAACGAATACTTTACCAACTGAGCTAATTCAGATTTGAATAAACTTTATCGGGAGTAATTACACAAGTGCTTCAAAATTACCGATAATTTTCCATGAAAGCATGTCGTCAAAAAACTGCATGAGTTTATTTTCATATTTTGTCGAAAGAGCCCGACTCCGAAGGAGGAGTATTCTATTCTATTTTATTTTCTGATAATGATCCTTGTTCCATAACCCAAATCAACTTCTCAAAACTGTATCGTACCACAGATGACTTTAATTTTGGGAGCAAAAAAAGCCCGACTCCGAAGGAGGGCTCTTTTAGCAAAATATGAAAATAACCGAATGCAGTTTTTTTACTGACAACATGCTTGAATTGAAAATTATCAGGTTTATTTTGATGCACGAGTGTAATTCGGTAGAATATTTTCGGAGTTGAAACAAAGACGTTCAAAATTCAGTATTTTTGCCTGTTAAGATGACAAATGTACATTTCAACAATCGTTACTATATATACACGGACCGAGCGGGTATTTTTCGATACCTACCGTGTATTTACAGCCCGAAAATGTCCCGCCGGGAATTTATCGGGAGTAATCACACAAGTGCTTCAAAATTACTGATAATTTTCCATGAAAGCATGTTGTCTAAAAACTGCATGAGTTTATTTTCATATTTTGTCGAAAGAGCCCGACTCCGAAGGAGGAGTATTCTATTCTATTTTATTTTCTGATAATGATCCTTGTTCCATAACCCAAATCAACTTCTCAAAACTGTATCGTACCACAGATGACTTTAATTTTGGGAGCAATTTTCCTTAAATTCAAAATGTTTTCGGCGATTTTCAGGTTCGGTTCTTGACGGACAAGGTGCTCTGTATTGGGATGGCCTGGGAGGGAAAAATACCAAACCCAAGTTTTTCAAAGTGAAGGTCACCAATGGCTCAGTACTGAAAAATATCAACCTATTGAACTGTCCTGTTCAATGCGTTTCGGTTGGAATGTCTGACGATGTCGTCCTATCTGGATGGACTATCGATGTTTCTGCTGGAGACAAAGTAGGTAGTGGAACTGCAAGTGAATATCACGACTATATTCAGGGTTTTCGACCTGAAACTCCTACAAGGGTACTACTTGAAAGTCATTATTTTATAGTAGAACAATCCTCTCTTGGTAGTTTTTTGGGTTGTCAACCTACCACAATCTGGAAAAATTGAGGGTTAATATATAAGGGTGAACTCCTAATCTATACCGAGAAGTTACTGCGTTGATTGAAAAAACAATTGATATCTCTGGAACAAAATAGTGTAGTACGTAACGAGGAGGATAAGTAGCCTATTACGCACGAGCGAAAATTATAAAATTGTAAGCACGAGGAGTTAGCCGAGTGCGTTAATTCGCGAGTGCACGTAATTGGCCTTATCCTCGAGCTGCGTACTGTACTTTTTCTACTCCCACCATGCTTGTTCAAATTTCTTCGTTTTCATCCATTTTCAATGATCGATGAGACAGTTGATGACAGTGGGTAAGTTGAACAACTGCTTGTCTTTTGAATGATTTTGAATTATGATTTTTTTGAATTATGATGCATAGAAAACGAGTCTGAAGTTAAAAAGCGCTTTTCCTCTATTAAAAAGTACGTACCCGCCTTCCTTCTTCATCCAAAATACAATAGGACTCCACATTTCCATTCGTCGTATGCCATTTACAACTAATTGCACTTTCTTCATCATTTACAACCGAATTATAAGCATTTTTCACTATAAAGTCGGAAAAAATATCGCGATCGATTTCAAGGCATCGTTACAGTTTGATAATAACAGACATATCAATTATTTAATTTTCTAACCAGTTTTGATAGAATTAGATTAGAATAATGCAGAATATCTGGATACGATATTCAGATTTTAGAACTTGAGACAGTATTTTCTTTAGTTCTTTTCTCTTTTGTCGCTATAGTTAATGGGTCATATTTGGAAAACATTGTTTTTTTTATTGATACACCGGACTTCATATTCTCTGTGAAAATCACGGTTCTATGTGGATGTCATAGGGGTTTTCATATGTTAATAATATGCTCGACCATACCAAAAACACTTCCGGTGTGATTTTTTCATAGCCAAATAATATGCAATATTTGAGCAAAACTGATCATAGAAATTGAAGTTGTTTTGGACTAGTGACGTGTAAAAGAAGGCCTTATTTTTCATTAATTTTTTTTTCGATTCTGACACAAGCGAATGAGATAAAAAGGTTTGCGCAGTTGATTATATCATTTATTCAAATCACGGACACACTCCTTCGAAAAAACTGATCCAGATAACATTATTATAATCAATATGTCCTATGCATATGACCTTATGGATTATTTTTTTAAAATCCTTTGAAAATCCTTGAACATTCAACAAAGAACGTGCGCAGCATTTACGTGGAAGAATATTGAAAAGAGAACATGCCTGATATACACCTGAAGAAATATTCTCAGGATATCTGAGAAATTTAACACACAGAAAAATATATGTTCAGCATATCTAACTGAATAATACAACTGTTCTTTTAGTTGGCGTTCGGTAGTGAAAAATCCTCGAACCCGACGATTTTTATTTTCAATGGGGAATTTTTTCAACGTATTTTCAATCTTGTCACTTCCACTCTTTCGGCGGGGCGAGATCCAACCCTTGAGTCCTGAATAGGAATAGGGTTCAAGCGATACATCGTTTGAAAGGTTATCAATTTCTCCTTTCATTCCTTTATAAATTTTTGAATAAGATGCGGTATACATTGAGAAAGAACAACATTAAAATAATCCAACCAAAATTACTGTTACGCATTTTTCACTCCTCCGACTATTTGTGTATTCCATACACTGTAGATTTATCGACTGATACCTGTCACATAACTACATCCCTAGCTAATAACCAAGAAGGGCGTTGAAATATATCCAATCGGTAGTAAATTCTTGCCGACGAAATTCCAAAAATAAATAGTACCTGATAAGTTATAATTTTTCGCTCCTTGAAAAAAAGTACAAAATCGGATTTGGTGAGAGTCGACGACTATAAAGTGGACCTTCTCAGAGGGCGTATGCCTTATCCAACGACGTCATTCGGACCATACATTTTCAGTCAATTATTGGTGGAGTGCCGTTAATAGTTTCATCACTAGAATCACTCCTTTCTGTGAATTAATCTGTTACAGAAAACATTGATGCACTGATAATTACACTGAAATTGACAGTAATTATGTTTTTGAATTCGCAAAGGAAGCCGCGATTTTGGAGATTAAATGTTTATCCCTCAAAACGATGGGAAAATCGAGATATTACAATTAATACTAACATCCATTTTTGCGATATATTTCTGTTTCTGTTAGAGATAATTCGCTGAAACAATTTATTTTTGAAAATGTTTTCTTGAAAATTTGCTAGACAGATCCGTGGCAACCAAGTACTCTGTTCTCTGTGATTGGTAGAATTCATATCCCACCTGTGTGGATATGAAATCATAACGATGAAGTTGACTATAATCCGTTACTTATACGTTTAGTAAACTAGAAAGAAATGAGCATATCTACGAGTGGAAGTAAAAAAAAGATTTTCAATCATAGGCACGGAGACATACCTCTCGTCTTTGGGCTTATTGGCCATTCGTCAGTGCAAGGTAGTTTCCACTAACAGCTATTGAATTGAACATCAAATCCGACACGTCATCACCGAAAGCGTGTGAGGGAATTTTGTTTGTGAAAAAACCTGCACTGTCACCGGTCGGTGTTAGACAGAGGAGGTAGTCGTATTCTGGGTGCCAGTCCATGAACCTACAGTGTAGGTAGTTGAGACTGGCCTGGAAAAATTACTCAAAACATAATTTCATTTATCGCCAGTCTTCAAGTACACTCACTAACTATGTCAAAGTTTTTTAACAGTTCAAAAAACATTTCTCCTCTTCATTGCATATTCAACTGTTCGTTTTGAGAAATAAGCTTTTCTAAGATATTTATTTTTTATTTATTATTTCTCTGAATTCTAGGGTCAGTTGGGGCACAACACAGATGGTTTCGACGTTTCTGGCACCAACAATTTGGTTATTGAAAACGCCGTTGTTAAAAATCAAGATGATTGTGTGGCCGTCAACCGGGGCTGGAACATGGTTTTCAGGAATTTGACTTGTTCCGGAGGTCACGGCCTCAGTCTATCCGTCGGTATGACCCACGAGCTGATCAAGAATACGGTGGCTAACGTCACCTTCATTGACTCGAAAGTCATTAATTCGAGGAACGGTATCCATATCAAGACTCATACCAACGCTGGTGAAGGGATTATCAAGGACATCACCTACAAGAATATACAGATGACAGGTGAATCATTTTTTTGTTCAATCAGTAACCCATATTATTATTTATTGGAACGATGGTGCAATATTTGTTTTTTACATAGTTGAACGTCATTGAGAGAAATCAATTTATGATAATTTAACCAAGTGAATGACAGCTAAATGAAATGATAAGGTGTTGAGACCAAACTTGAATCACTCGGGACTCTCAGGAACATTAATGAAAACAAAAGGTGAATTTGGGAAATACGGCAATGTTGCACTCGAACTCCTTGTAAGTGAAATCAATGAAACCAAATTTTGGTGATTGACTAAACAAATGAAATGATGAGGAGCTTTGATGAGCTTTCATGCAGGAGTTGTTTTGCTACATAGTCAGGAACGGACTACCTCCGATGGTCCACACCCCAAAACTTTTTTGTGACATATTTTTAACGAAATCGATCGAAGCAACGATTTTTGATAAAAATGCCCTTTTGTTCGACGACATCCAAATTGAGATGTCTACCATTATTTCCACAGCGGAAATAATTATGATAACGTTATCGCAACAACATAAATACAAATGAGATATCAAGTTCTGTAGATTCGTGTAGTTTTTAAACTGACAAGCTACGCGAATATCGATTTCAGTTCATATTTTGTAAATACGTGTGGAATAATCACGTTTCGTGTTATGTTGTCTTCTTTCGCGTACGGTTGCACGAGAAAGTCTTCGATTCTGTAGCGGATTTTTCGTTTGTTTGCTCTTGAGGCTTGCGATTGATATTATTTACACCATGCGTTTTGTTTGCATTATAAAAATTCGTTATGAACATTTTACCTATCATTTACATTTCCATTCCAAATTGATCTTTTCGAATTATGATATACATCTCAGGTAGGATGTCGTCGAACAAAACTGCATTTTTATCAAAAATCGTTGCTCCGATCGATTTTCCACACTTTAATTCAGAAAATTGTCTAAGTGACCTGATTTTGTTGAGAAATATTGAAAAGTATCTGTCATTTAAAAGTTTTGGGGTGTAGACCATCGGGGGTAGTCCGTTCCTGACTTTGTAGCAAAACAACTGACTACTGCATGGAAGCTCATCAAAACAATTCATTTGTTTAGACAATCACCAAAATTTGGTTGATTTTGAATATTCACTTGAAAAGTTATCAAAGAAAAACAATCTTCATTTTGTGAATTTGATGGGATAACTATGCAGTACACCATGTATGATCATGAAATTATTTCTGAAGAGTTTTATATCCTATTAATGCATGCAAAGAATGATAATATTTTTAAATGTATCTTTGACGATGTCAAATCTTGCTCATTCATTGCTCCATTCAGTTCAACTCACAGTACTTATTATTATTATAATTATATCATAACTATTTGATGTAAATATCAGTCATTCTCAAAATTTTACATCAAGTTTATATTCAGTTAGTTGGATTATTTCAGTTCATACTGAGAATACCTACTGTCAGTTGTCCGCATCTACATGATGTATTGGAGAAGGAATGCCTAAGGTTGCATGTTGGCGTTTATTTCACATTAATCAGTTAGATTGCAGTATTAATAGAGTATAAGTTCGAAATGAGCTATCAAAGATGATATTGTATTCTGACTGGTCAACTCGTGAGGGGTTGATATAGATGTTTGTTTGTTATTGATAATGACTCCAGCATGGGAGTCGAAACGTCGAACACTTCGACATTTTATTCACGGATTAATTCCCGAAAGATCTTTTTTATACTCATTTTAGTTTTTAGCTCGGTAATAACTTTTTTGATAATTATTTATATAAACTTGATCGAATAGAACACAATTGTTACTTTCACACCACTTTATATCCACTCAATTCCCATAATCTGACATACATTCATTTTATATTACCGAAACTGCATTGTCTAGAAGTACTTTCGTTGGAAACCGCAATCATGGAAGACGTCCCAACTTTCCCCAAATATGCTTGATGAAAAATCATCATTCATAGAATTCATCCAGCTTTACTTCTTCCTCTTTCTAACTTCATTTTCTTCAATCTGTTGATATCGGATGAACCAGTCTGAAGTTCCTCAAATGAACCTGTTCTAGGGATCGATTACCCTACCACCAAACTGACATTTTTGCACTCGATGCGCGTTTCCCTAACAACGAGATAATTGATCTTTCAGTATCAATTTTATTTTCCTGAAGATGCTAACCTTGTTAGCGAACCGCTCGTAAAGTGCAAAAATATCAGATTGTTGTTAGGGTAATTGATCTTAAGATCACCTTGGTTTCAAGAAATACAGAATATCCAGAAGTCAATATCCTCGAAGACCATCGTATCTATGTCTTGTTCTGAAAATGAAGTTTAGACAGTTCGATAGATCACGGAATCTGCATCTTCTATTGCCTGTTTCCATTTAAGGAGAGGAGTCTTGACCTCAGAACATCAAACATTAATTTTTGGTTTTTGAATTGTTGTCCTTCCTGCCTGACTGTGGCTGCCATGGCCTCGTTGGATTGCATTTCAACCCATTGTTTTTGTTTCTATTCCACTAACAGAGTGATTATCGAATATTGCATTTTCTTTATAATACCTACCCACAGTTCTGTCAAATTCGACCGAATTAATTAAGATTCCACCACACCTTTGAGAAAACATTTTCTGCGTTCTATACTTATGTGACAGAAAAAGACCATGTTTCCGTGCTCTAGAGATTGTAAGAATTTGGTTAATATATGTAGAGGAAATTTTTGCACTGCTTAGTTTAGTATGCTTACTTTTATCGAAGTGTCAAAGTATAATATGTATTACCAATGTGATAACATTTTTCAGGAATTTGGAAATACGGAGTAAATATCGAACAAGACTATAAGAATGGAAAACCAACCGGAAAGCCAACCAATAACATTCCAATCAAGGGCCTGACCCTATCCCAAGTAACTGGAACGTTGACAGGACCTGAATCCGAATCAGTATATATTCTTTGTGGGTCTCAAGCATGTGAAAATTTCAAATGGTCTGGAGTTTCATTCAAGAATGCAACAAATCCTAGCTCATGCAATTATTCACCGCAAGGCTATCCTTGTGGGAAGTAATTCAAATGTGGAAAGTTAAATGATTCAAATGTTAACTGTTACAGTATTATCATTTCAATACACTGAATAATCCCTACTTTGATATTTTATGCTTTCTACCCATATCGTCATGGTTAACCTCGACTGTGTTTTAAACTGTATCCCTACGGATAAATTTGGAAGTACAAACTTTTATTTTCTTTTCTGCCATAACTCACAAATAAGCTTCCGTAACTAGAAGTACGACTTTAATTTAGATTACCAGGTTATAGACCATGGCGAACCTGAATATTCGATTCTGGGAACTTTCTTTTCAAGACAGATATAATTCGAAATCTATGATTTCTAGTGGTGGAACGCCATTATAGGGGTATGAATGAATCAAAACCAGGATTGAAAAAAAATCCCTTCAGAAAAAATATGGCATGTCCAGTATATTGGAAAAATGGACTCAATTCAGTTCAAGATGTTTAGCTTCTCGGTAAGAAGATCTAATTTGCTTTTTATGTCTTTGTTTGAGAGAGAATGATGAAACATACCTATTGTATAGATATCAAAGAAAAATTATCAAAAACATGCCAAGTAAATGTAGAGTCACCATATTTCTTCTGAGTCTCCATTTCAACCTCAATTCACTTGACAGAACGTGAAAATACATACTACCGTGAACACGTCAAACATTTTCGAATAGTTAATTTCCTACCAGTGAAATGCAGACCAGCGATACGAAAATAATATAAGTTTTGTCCAGCGGGTTGGACTCCAGACCTCCGTCAGCACATGTCACTTACTTAATGCAACTCATTTTCTTGTGATATAACTTTTCTGGACACTTTGCTGACTTTTTCCTCTCCGAACCAGTATAAAAAAACTTCGAAACAACAATACCGAAAATATTAGCAAATGCAAAATGACGGGTCCATCTGCAACATCTACTTCCTTAGTCAATTCGTACATCAAACACATGTGGCTTGAATCGAACAAATTTCTATACAACAAAAAGGAGAATGATATAGAGCTGGGAGTTTCTACGAGCCAAGTGCTAACCGTAGGTCAAACTCAATTCACGCTGAACGATCCCAAACTGAAAGAGAATGATCATCTATTCATTTTTTTCGATAGTAATTGACAGAAGGAAACGATGTTGAATTCTTAGAAATAATAGCCGTATTCGGGTTCGCAATAAATACTGTTCTAGGACAGTCAAAAATAGTCACCCACCCAATTAATGTAGATATATTCGCGACAAACCCTTCACGCCTCAACAGGCCAACTATTTCGAACCGTTCCTGAACTGTTTTTGTTGTGAACCCGAATACAACCAATTCTTGTTATCGTATACCAAGCGGTTATGTCCGGCTTCTCATCAGTTAGTTAAGAGGAGCATAGTTGATACTCTCAATTCAAACCATCAAATCAGTGTGAAAAAAGGAGTCATCAAAAATCTCTATGATAGAGCACTAATCGTATCATAAAACCCAGAGATTCGAGACAGAGAAATAGTTACCATGAAAAATGTACTGAGAGAAAATGCTCACCCTAATGAATTTCTTAATGAAACCAGAGTTTGAAAGAGGATCGTATAGAGCAAACACCAATATTCAACAAATTCCTCAGATGAAAATGATCATTCCTTATATCCAAGGTTCATTGGAAAAAATCAAACGTATAGGTAATAGATTCAATGTAAGAAGAGTATTCAAAACAGAACACAATGATCCCTATCAACTCGTAAGAGACCTCTAAATATAAAAACTCCCATGAACCCTACCACTCCTTTACTTTACGGACTACCCAAAATACATGAAGCAGGCATCCCTATCAGACCTGTTGTTTCTTATTGTAACTCTCCAGCTTCCAAGCTAGCTTCTTGGCTTAATTCACTTATTAAAGACATCACTCATTTCAAAAATCCCCTTGCTTTGTCAAATTCCTTTGACCTTACCCAAAAAATTAAAGATGTGGTAGTACCACCTAATTCCATTTTGTTGTCTTTCGACGTTGTCAACCTGTTCCTAGTATTCCTCCAGAAGATTGCATTAGACTAGTCAGGGAGTTACTGTACAAAACAGATACTCCGTCATTCCATATCCTCAATATATGTTCTCTCTTGTATGTTGTTTTACAACAGAACTTTTTCCAATTCAACAATGAACATTTTTCACAGATTTCCGGTTTAGCTATGGGTAGCAATTTGTCCCCTCTGTTAGCAGAGATCTTTATGGCCGATTTAGAAAAGAACCTTCCTTTATTCCCTCTATACAATCAAATAGTGTTTTGGTATAGATACGTCGATGATTGCATTGTGCTTTTCAACGGCAGTCTCCAAGAAGTAGAACTCCTACTAGATTTTCTAAATTCTTTACACCCTTCTATAAGTTTCACTATGGACTTAGCAAAAGATAACTCTCTCCCCTTTCTGGACCTGTCGATTAATGTAAACGCTTCTAAACTTGAATTTTCCATTTACAGAAAACCAACCCACACCGATTCAGTAATTCCCTTTTCTTCTTGTCATCCTTACTCCCATAAATTTGCAGCCTTCAACTCACTATTCCATAGATTATTCACTATTCCAATGTCACTTAAAAATTTTGATAACGAGTTGAATATTATCAGACAAATAGGTCACAATAATGGTTTCCCTGCTCATATAATCAATAGAATCTACAATAAACACAGTACGAAATCTCTTAACCGTAGCCTGATCCCTACTACCAACTCCAATAAATATTGCTCGATCCCCTATCTAGGTAAAGTTTCACAAGATATTTCCAATATCCTAAGACGACATTGTAATGATACAAATTTTTCCTTTTATACTATAGATTCGATTTCCAAATTACTAGTGAACACTAAAGATAAAGTACCCTTTTTCCACAAATCAGGAGTTTACAAAATTTCTTGTTCACAACCAAATTGTCCTGCTCAATACATTGGACAGAGTGGTAGAAAAATAAAAACAAGAGTTCTGGAACATGTTAAACTTATCGACGGTTCCAGAAATCTACAACTGGATGAATACAACACAAAAAGTTCTTTTGCTAATCATATCCTCAATGAAAACCATAGCTTTGATATTGATTCAGATCTGGATATTTTACACATATGTCAAAAAGGTACTTTACTCAATCTTCTAGAGATTTTTGAAATCAATTCCGCTGCTAATAACCCTAATGTTGTTTCTCTCAATGAGCAAGTACAGTTTGACTGCAGAAAGTTTTTCAACTCCCTTAATTTCAACTAACCCCCCCCCCCTGCCTTGATCTTCCATATATAATTATCATAGACTCTGTATAATGATTGCTTGATGGTTGGCAACTCTTGTTCATCCCAAGGATGGATGATAGATGTCAGTGTTAATCATGGTTGTTGCGCTCCCTACCATATTGTATGCTAGTTAAAATTAATCTTCTATAATATTTCACTTTGACTTGTAACGAGAAGGCCTGTATGTGGGGTGTTGGATCTGTCCGCCCGGGACATGAGTCGAAATGACAGCTCTTTGATTCTCGGTGCCAGATCCTTGTGCCGCATTTCCATGTCATCTCGACATTGAAAAATTTCGACAGTTGACAGTTCTGTCAGCTGACTCTCCTCCAATTTCCTACTCGGTCAATCTGTGAACGGTAGAGATTTTCTAAGTATCTTTTAATGTGGATTTTTCAAATATTGCATATTGGGCATAAGGGCTCTAAGCCCCCCAATCTTTAATGTTTTTTATGGTGTTAGGGATGTCTTAAATTCCCCCTAATATCAATTCAATCCTAATTGTCATTACAATAATTTTTTATGTCCTGAACTTCACCATGTGATTTTGCTATTTTTTCTTCTCCATGTAAGTAAATTTTATACTTCATTTATCAACTAATATTATATTACTCTTCCTTTATTGTAGAATTTAATGTAAATTCAGCTGATGATGAACCTATGTAGGTTCGAAACATGTACTGAATCATCGTACTGACATCTTTCGGATATTAAATTGTGGAGACGACTTTGAGTTTTTCTGCATCTTAAAAGAGAATAGTATCCCCTGAGAAAGTGGCAATGTTTATAGTGGTGAAACACGCCCAGATTCACGGAAGACCTGCTAAACCATAACCGTAAGGTTGTAAGGGTAATGGTGGGTCTACTAACGGGACATAGCCGGCTCTGGAAACATAAGCAACATGGGTCTGATAGAAGAATCCCAACGCAGGTTCTGTCACGATGGAAAAGAAACCGCACTGTATAAGCTCTGTTAATGCGAAGCGATAGCAATGCTGGGACACGCAAGATGCCGGAAGGATAAACCAGAAGTTGCTAGCTATATGAAGCGGTCAGTGTCAAGGCTATTGAGTCTCAAAGAGATCAAGTTAGACAGCGAGCTCTAACAACCGAGGAGCATCACAATAGATCCGAAAGGTCGCAGTGAATCAGGCCATGGGCCAGCTCCCTGACAATCTTATCTAATCTACTGGTGAAACTTCATGGCCATCGAGAATAAAAGGACAGATGAACAAAAAAAAATAACTTGAGAAGACGAGGAATAGATAAGTCGAAATTACTTGAAACACATATTATCAACAAATGGTACACACATTGTCGAGTGTGATAACATCAATTTACTCAAGACAGAACAGAATGAAACAAAGAAAAAATCAATGAGGCTACTTGCATTTTGTTAAAGGGAAATCGAGAGATTGCTAAAGGGAAGTTGAACTGGGGAAATTCAATTCGTAGTAGGTTGTATCAACATCAACACTTGGTATAGCCACAGATTAATTGAACTACTATACAGAAGCGAATCGGTAACCAATAACCTAACACAATTGTCCCAAAAATATTTGACCATGATCGAACTTTGGCCCTTTCATCGACACTGAGAAATCTGACAATATATACCAACAAAGGGAAACTACACTGATAAAATTCAAGTAACATCCGTCAAATCAATAGTTAGCTGTCTTTATCTGACTCACTGAAGCAAAAGCAATAGAATATTGTAGTATGCTCTCATTGGCGCACTTCGGTAAGGTGTGACTTTTACCGCGCGAATATGTCATTTGATTCGCTTATGTATGTACTTTGATTATTCTGTGGTATAGCTACGGATGAAAGAGTCATGACAGTGTCACATTTTGACACTTCGTACCAAAAATTATAACTCTATGAAAATTTTTACAAAATAGGATTGAAAAAGGAGGCATACCATCGAAACTTCGCCAAGGGGAAATATGCGCATTCCGTAATAAATTTTGCATCTATTCAATATTGCAGTTACGTTCCGGGCAAATATACCAATTTGCCAAAGAAAAAGATATTATAAGGACTCAAAGCTTTTTTCTGTTGATTTCTAGGAGAAAGAAAACTCAAAAAATGGATTCCAGAATATGAATTAGAGTTTCTGCTTGAGGAAGCTATTATATAGCGTGTCGCGGTTTAGTAAACCCTGATATGTGAAAATCTTAAAGTCAACTGTATTTCATTTGTTCAATATGGACTTCCATTCAGTTTCAAACAAATAAGATTAAGATAAATTGGTTCCGGGTCACCCGATATACACCATTCAAACATTTATGTTTCAGCAAAATTGGAATATGTTCTCTTCTAGTCATACTTAATCAAAAAAGAGAATTCATCACAGATTTTTCAATCGAGAATGCATTAATTCTAGACACACACTTGTGTGCCAGAAGAAAACAAAGTATTCGATTATATTTGGGTGGAATTCCTTTTAATGAATTCAAGAAAAGTCTTGGTGTAATATTTTGGATAGGAAAATGTAGGTTGGTTTAGCCGTGCAAGCTAAGTGTTTTTAGGTAGCCAATGTGTGCTGGTTTGCATTATGTCCAGGGCATAATTAGCTCTTGTTGGTATAGGCACAGGCGAACGCTTGCTACACGTATGTGAACAATATAAATTGAATAGACCTGAAGACTCGTTAGAACTGCATAGCATTGCTTACAGTTGATATAGTTGATGCCCTACCAAAAAAATCAGTGAGTCTTTTTCATTTAGTTAGAGCACTACGACTATCAAGAACATAAGTCATCCCACACAAGCACATCACTTCGCCGTCTGGACTCAAAGGTGTTCGACAAGGAAAAATATGAAATATAATTGATTCAGAGTAGGTGAAATAGAAATAGTAACGTCTGCTTGAATGTGGTTGACAATGTTTCTTGCTCAGTGGTATTGGCTCTTACTTCCATTGTTTAACCATGTGAGATCGATCGCTAAAGGTGCTTCCCAGAAACTTGGATTTCTATTTCGTGCGAAGAAATACTTCACTTCTCATGTATGGAGTTCGGCATGAAAACATTCATTGAAGCTTCTCGATTCTCTTCAGAGAAAGGCATTCCGTCTTAATGGTGATTCTTCCCTCACATTTTGCTCACTTCATTGGAACATTGTAGAAGGGTGGGAGACTTGTCTCTCTTCTATAAATATTTTCACGGTCAGTGCCCTTCTGAATTGTTATTAATCCTCCCATCCTTGGCAATATCTTCAAGGATGATTCGACGAGTACAGAATACTCACCCCTTTGTTGTGAACTTGGAGACCTGTCGAACCTCTTTTGTTCATTTTTCAATGGAACAGCTGAACTTTGGAATTCCTTGCCGTGAGAGGTTTTTCCTGGGACTCACAAACTTCAAAAATTCAAAGTGAATGTTAATTCGTATCTCCTGTCCCTTGATTCACCCGGTGTTTTTCGAACATCACAGTGTTTTCCTCTTGTGTGAATCTGCATATGAAAAAACTCTATTGAAACCTGTTACAAAGCAAAAAAGCCAAAAAACTCATATAAAAAAATACAAATCGAATAAGCCAATCAAAAACAAACAAAAAGGTTGAAATGGATTTTTTTATCAAAGGTAATACCACGAGTCCTTCAAATTTAATCGATAAATTTTCATTTTCCACAAAAACTTTGTTATTTGGCAAAAGTATGAAAACAAACTGATTGATAAAATCACGAGTCCGTAGGACGAGTGATTTTATCTGATTCGGTTTGTTTGAATGCTTTTGCCTCAAAATAAAAAAGTTTGAGTGTTTCGAAAATAAAAATGTATCTTATCAAATTTGAAGAACGAGTTGTATTTGGAGAGATTATTTTTTGATTTCGAACAAATAGACGAAAGAACAATTCGATTGATCAGTATTTCATTTACATTAGAAGGTGGAAATTTCACAAATATGAAATGTCAAACAACGATGTATGCTCTCTATGATCCAGAAGAGATATGATGCTTACGCATTGAATATGATAATGCTTGCCGACGATACCAAGAGATGGCGTCAGACCTCTCATTGTACAAGGTTGATAATTGAAAATTTCTTATGAAATGAAAATCGCGCCAGAAGGAACATAAAATCATTCGTTATGTCGTTGTATCAAAATCTTCATACAACGGTTTCTTCTCATACAACAAAAAATGAATTGTATTCAATAAGAACTTATTGTACGCCATCTTCATTTGAGTTAAGGAAACCTTAAATATTTGAATCGGTCGTTCGCTATATCTGTCATAAAGTTGGGGTTATGAGCTATCAACGAGTTTGAGTGAAATTGAAATGTGTTATATTATTATTATGCTGAAAAAGTGAAGAGTAAATGACTATTAATAATAGGGTAACTCTTCATTCATGTTAATTTATATAAATATGAGCCAGTTCAATAGAATCGACGCGGTAAACCTTATAGTTTTGACAGTTCAAAGGTAAACATCGTTTTATCCAAACAATCGAAAGGACCAGGCAGTTTTATCGGTATAATACCCAATGATTGGCTAGAATAACCATAGAATAACCCGCTAGTATTGGTTGAAATGCCAAAAACGTCACATTTTGACAAGTGAAAAAAATAATCAAAAACAAATTAAAAAAAATCAAGGCTCAATTGATCAAAGAAAATAATATTGTGACAAAAAATTGAGATATCGAGTATGAAATAGCAGTGTCGAACAAAGAAATTAAATGAAGAAATATATGAAGTAATATGAACAGATGTTGAAACCAAGTTTCAAGCTGTGTGTACTGATGACGTTTCGATCGCTGGTATCCGCAATCGTATTCGGATGATGACTGACTATTGAAATCTTTACATACAATTATCAGAAAATAAATTTCGATTGAACTAAGAGATTACGAATTATGAAATCAAAATACGCAGTGAAGCAATATTACCTCCAAACTTTGAAAATAAATAAGCGGAAGTTAATCGAAAAACATAAATGAGGCGGAAAAATCCCGTCACATGAATAATAAAAGTAAGGTCAAAAATAATTATTAATTACAATGTACAATGATGAATGAAATACAGTTGTTTGACTTAACTTGAAAAAAATCTCACGAAGCATAAAACTTGTTGTGAGACTATAACAATTTCAACAAAAATTGTTATTGAGAAATACTATTATTTTGATAATTTTTACAAAAATAGAACTTTATATATTCAATGAATTACGGACAATATGTCGATTTTGTTCGAATAACCAATTTTTATTTTAAATTCATACGAGTATAGTGATTTTGTATTTTTGATATCATCTGGTAGTATATCAAATGATCTTTTCATGACATACATTTTATACAAATATTTTTATTTGTTTTATTTTTTGAACAAATTCTTTTTGTGTTTCTTGTATCATATAAATGATTGTTGAAATTTATACTTCTTTCAAATAAGGAACTCAAATTCAAACAGAAAAAAGTTTAAATTGATTTTGGTGAAAAAATGAAAAGTTGAAATTCATATTAAAAAACATAAATATGGTGACACAAATGTAATATTGAATATGAAATAGTAAAATGAAGCAAATTATAATGAGAAAAATTAATCAATATAAAGAAATGTTGAAACCGAGTTCAATTTTCGCCACCGTGTTAATCTTTTTGATCTAAATTTCATTAATCTCTGACCAAAATCCATTTCAATTTTTTTGTTCGGATTTGAGTGCCTTATTTGACTAAATTTTTGGACCATTTTTTCGATGGGGTTTTTCTTTTATGTTTGCTTTTCGATCGACTCCTGCTCATTCATTTTCAAAGTTTCAGAGTTATATATTTCATCGCTTCACTGAATATTTCAATTTCATTATTCGTGATTTATTGGAAAAAAAACTTTTTCTTCATCTGATACGTTTTTTGTAACAGGTTTCAATAGAGTTAACTTTATAGACAATAGGAGCCTGATCTAATAGCACTCTGAAATATGTAATCTAGTTGGTTTGTTAACAAAAATATCAACCACCTACTATATCATATATACATTATGTATTCCACGTGAAATCACTCAAAGGAGCCGAAAGAAACCGTACTTACGCGAGACTAAAGAATAATCCCTTCTTAGGAAGCACCAGTGTCTAGCCTGAGTGCATCAATTACTGCTAATATCCTACCTCATTATTTGTGGCAATTTCAGTGGCGCATCTTAATCCTTGAAGGTAGACGTCTTCCAAAGAAAATCGATGATGCCAATAGAAAATTTAATTGAAATGATGTGAAGGAGAAAATTGAAATTTCAGGAGTGGCAAACCTCCCTTTGTTGACTCGTAATATCTTTCGTGATCATGAAGAACCCTTCCTTCTTTTTATAAAAATCTGTAACTTGGAAAGCTGAATTTCAAATATATCAGTTCAACTGACGTACACTTTTCTGAAAGTGACTTTCCATCTCTTTCTTGTAATGAAATTTTATTTCCTGTATTCCATGCGCTGGTTATGTTTGATTAATAAGTGAAAGCTTATTAATTTGTGAAAAAAGATCTAAAAATCAATACAAATAATCAAATATTTTGACAGAGGGAAGTATTGAAAGTATTTTGACTTTGTATCATCAATAATTCTCCTTTAATCAATTTAGTTGATGGACTTCCATCAAATTACATACTGGGATTTAGTTCGAAATTACGTTCAATATTGAACATTGATGTTTTGAGCAATTTTATTTCGACATGACAATATGAAAATTTCTTGACCGCAAAAGGTATATGTATACGATATATATATATATATATATATATATATATATATATATATATATATATATATATATATATATATATGTATATATACATATACATATATATATATATATATATATATATATATATATATATATATATATGTTACCGGCAAAGTGTAAAATCAGGCATTGTATAGAATGCCTAGGCATTCTATACATTGCCGAGTGAATCCAGGCAAAGTATGAAATTTTAAACATTTCATACTTTGCCTAGGCATTCTATAGAATGCCTGCTGGAGTTCAGGCAGAGTTAAAAATCTGTCTGTTCCATTGTGAAATAAACTCATTTCTTAACAATTGTACAAACTTTGCCTAGGCATTGTGTATAATGCCTAGGCATTATATAGAATGTAGAAAGTTTTGCAGGCAAAGTATAAAATGAACAACATTGTTAAAAATTGTTTATTGCAAATAACAAACATGAAATGTATTAAACATAGGATCTGAAAATCCTCATATTTTACTAGAGTAAAATTTAAAAGTGAAACATTAATTTAAGAAATTACTTGTTACAGCAGGAAAGAGAACTATGGTTAGGTTAGGTTAGGTTAGGTTGACCTTAACTTGAAAACAATGGAACAGACAGATTTTTAACCTAACCTAACCTAACCTAACCATAGTTCTCTTTCCTGCTGTAACAAGTAATTTCTTAAATTGATGTTTCACTTTTAAATTTTACTCTAGTAAAATATGAGGATTTTTAGATCCTATGTTCAATACATTTCATGTTTGTTATTTGCAATAAACAATTTTTAACAATGTTGTTCATTTTATACTTTGCCTGCAAAACTTTCGACATTCTATATAATGCCTAGGCATAGTTTGTACAATTGTTAAGAAATGAGTTTATTTCATACTTTGCCTGGATTCACTCGGCAATGTATAGAATGCCTAGGCATTCTATACAATGCCTGAATTATACACATTGCCGATAACATATATATAATATATGTTAGTTGACGTGGCGAACTGTCACCACTGACGGAAAACTATGACAGCATTTCCTTATAGTGTTACACCCCAGGTGGTTCCACTTATGTGTCGCTTGCCGTAAAGGCACGATTCATTTCAAATCCTCTGGATATCTATCACAGTTTGTCTTCGATACGAGGACCATGCCAACCCACAGCTGATGAAGGCCAAAGCCAGAAATAGCTAGCTATCTTGTGGTGGGCATTTCGAATTGAATGCAAATTGTGATAGACCAGAGAATTTGATAATATATTTATCAGTTTCCTGATTCATCTTGCTTCATAGCAAATAACACTTTCTCTCTCTCTCTCTCTCTCTCTCTCTATATATATATATATATATATATATATATATATATATATATATATATATATGTAGAATGATACGTTGGCAAAATATCCCCAACGTTAAGAGCCGCTTGAAACCACCTGCATAATCATAACTATCTCAGATAGTTTCCTATCCATGTAAATCTGCTCGTATACTAGCGTCATATGGCAAGACAAGTCATAATCAAGAAAGGGCCGAGTTTAACTCGAGATTTAACTACTAAACTTCATTAAACTAATGACTGTAATGCATTAACTCGGTATCCCTTACTCCTTCGATTCAAAGGGTGGAGCCGGCAGACCATTTATTTTGATAAATATGGCCTTAAGTAGTTGCAAAACGGGCCGCTGTAGTGTAAGACGTATGGTGCTGAAACTTGTTCGCAATTTGAAAACAACAAGAAATATAAAATATCGGTATTATGTTCATTATTCTTGTTCCGAATTGAATAATCTCATCAGACTCCTCTGTTATAACTATACTATACTATAACAGTACAAACTTTCACTATTAAGTGACTGTTTACATTTTTCAGATTAATTAATTAATTTTAAGAATTATTTGTTCAACAGTTCTTACTTGTTTTATGCTGACAAAAATAATCCATATTTTCAATAAAAACACATGGCGAATGTTGTGTGAGCGGCTTACCACAAAGATTCTGGGTTCGATCCCCAAATGAGGCACAGCTTTTTCTCTCTGTCGTATTCGGGAATGACTTTACTACATTTCTTGGTTGACAGGCTTGCAAAATGATCATGCTGCTCTTGGGGAAAGGCGTAGGGAGTTAGTTACAATGCCTACACACTGAATGATTGCCGTCGGAGTAGGTGTCGTTTGGTATAAACTTGAAATACCATAAATAACAAATATCACTACTCTAAAACCGATCTGAAAGTGTGCCCTAACCAATAATTGAAAATCAATTCCTTCCGTTGTATCACAACAAACATGTGGAAATGTTACCGTGTATGTGAAGTGAGACTAGCATTCGAATGTACCGTTCAAATCTCTAAATTCAATATTTATTGGTCTCATTTTCGGTTCTTCCTGTGCGCTCACCGATTCTGAATCGCTAACACCAGAAATGTTTTTTGACTATAAATTATGATATTTCTGCTATGAATTCACGCGTACATTTATTATAAAATTTCACCAGAAACTAGTTTGAGGAAATTATCATTTGCAGTACCTATCCAGCACTACCACCATTTTATTGAATACTTCGATAAAATGGTGCATGCGCTCAGGACACGATCTATGCCCTCTACAAAAAAACAATAGTGGTTGTGAAAAATACGTGAATAGAATATATTTTCCGTGATTCGATGGAAAATATATATATATCAACATAGCTATGAGAACAAAAAATAATTACCGTATATTTTTTGAGCTGATCTCTCACTATTGCTATCTCGGATACGGGGAGACTTACAAATCTGGTTGAAATCAACTGAAGTGGCTTATTGAGGAAAATATTGAAAAATATATTCCAAGAAACTAAATGAAATTCACAGCTTCCTTGTTATGGCTCTACCGCCTACATTTCAAATAATATGAAAATAATTCAACTGTTTTACGGTTGTTATGATCTGGTATGAACCAATTTTCGAAGCGACGTTTCATTGATTCCTTCCTCAATATTATTCTCAAATTCTATGGATAATGCAATAAGTTGAAGAGGAGGAAATTTCTATTCCTCGTTGCTTCTCTTCGATCTGATTGTGCATTTTCACTGACTGATATTCCAATCGATTGGAATATCAATGATTCGATTGAAATGATTCTTTTTTCAAGGGGAAATTGAGTTATTTCAGAACTCTCATGTTTTCCTTTAATACCATTCTTGCACAATTTTCAAAGCCTGAAAAACAGTCAAGACAAAAATGCATGCATGTCTTATGAAACACTGTCTTCAAAAGAGCACTTAAAAGAGCACTTAATACTTAACTTTCAATATAATCAAAAATTGGTTCGTGCCAGATCATAAAATAAATAGAAATTAGAAAGAGTTACTCGAAATAATTTTTGTATTATACACCATGTAGGCTGTGGAGCCACAAAAAAAACTGGATTATAGTGTTTTGCAAATAAGCCATTGTTGTCTCATTTGTGTGAGATGTGAGCTCAGCTGGAGTACGGTGTGTTTAATGAAATAGAAGTAGAAGAGATCGAATGCCCAACATGCATTTCTGTGAACTTGTGAGAACAAAAAATTAAAGTGAGTTTCTGTATGAATGATAGCAAGAAGTATAATTATTAAATGAAAATCTTTTGACTCACTATTAACAAATCTGTCCGAAGTCCTGTCTCTAATACATCATCGTACCACTTCATGGCGCTTTTCAGATTTATGGTTGGAGGAATTTCAAGCTTTGAACAGATACAATTCGGGTATTGATAAAACTGAGTTAAATTCTCTCTTTGGGAATTTTCATGGAGTAATTTCTTAAATTGATGTTTCACTTTTAAATTTTACTCTAGTAAAATATGAGGATTTTTAGATCCTATGTTCAATACATTTCATGTTTGTTATTTGCAATAAACAATTTTTAACAATGTTGTTCATTTTATACTTTGCCTGCAAAACTTTCGACATTCTATATAATGCCTAGGCATAGTTTGTACAATTGTTAAGAAATGAGTTTATTTCATACTTTGCCTGGATTCACTCGGCAATGTATAGAATGCCTAGGCATTCTATACAATGCCTGAATTATACACATTGCCGATAACATATATATAATATATGTTGGTTGACGTGGCGAACTGTCACCACTGACGGAAAACTATGACAGCATTTCCTTATAGTGTTACACCCCAGGTGGTTCCACTTATGTGTCGCTTGCCGTAAAGGCACGATTCATTTCAAATCCTCTGGATATCTATCACAGTTTGTCTTCGATACGAGGACCATGCCAACCCACAGCTGATGAAGGCCAAAGCCAGAAATAGCTAGCTATCTTGTGGTGGGCATTTCGAATTGAATGCAAATTGTGATAGACCAGAGAATTTGATAATATATTTATCAGTTTCCTGATTCATCTTGCTTCATAGCAAATAACACTTTCTCTCTCTCTCTCTCTCTCTCTCTCTCTCTATATATATATATATATATATATATATATATATATATATATGTAGAATGATACGTTGGCAAAATATCCCCAACGTTAAGAGCCGCTTGAAACCACCTGCATAATCATAACTATCTCAGATAGTTTCCTATCCATGTAAATCTGCTCGTATACTAGCGTCATATGGCAAGACAAGTCATAATCAAGAAAGGGCCGAGTTCAACTCGAGATTTAACTACTAAACTTCATTAAACTAATGACTGTAATGCATTAACTCGGTATCCCTTACTCCTTCGATTCAAAGGGTGGAGCCGGCAGACCATTTATTTTGATAAATATGGCCTTAAGTAGTTGCAAAACGGGCCGCTGTAGTGTAAGACGTATGGTGCTGAAACTTGTTCGCAATTTGAAAACAACAAGAAATATAAAATATCGGTATTATGTTCATTATTCTTGTTCCGAATTGAATAATCTCATCAGACTCCTCTGTTATAACTATACTATACTATAACAGTACAAACTTTCACTATTAAGTGACTGTTTACATTTTTCAGATTAATTAATTAATTTTAAGAATTATTTGTTCAACAGTTCTTACCTGTTTTATGCTGACAAAAATAATCCATATTTTCAATAAAAACACATGGCGAATGTTGTGTGAGCGGCTTACCACGAAGATTCTGGGTTCGATCCCCAAATGAGGCACAGCTTTTTCTCTCTGTCGTATTCGGGAATGACTTTACTACATTTCTTGGTTGACAGGCTTGCAAAATGATCATGCTGCTCTTGGGGAAAGGCGTAGGGAGTTAGTTACAATGCCTACACACTGAATGATTGCCGTCGGAGTAGGTGTCGTTTGGTATAAACTTGAAATACCATAAATAACAAATATCACTACTCTAAAACCGATCTGAAAGTGTGCCCTAACCAATAATTGAAAATCAATTCCTTCCGTTGTATCACAACAAACATGTGGAAATGTTACCGTGTATGTGAAGTGAGACTAGCATTCGAATGTACCGTTCAAATCTCTAAATTCAATATTTATTGGTCTCATTTTCGGTTCTTCCTGTGCGCTCACCGATTCTGAATCGCTAACACCAGAAATGTTTTTTGACTATAAATTATGATATTTCTGCTATGAATTCACGCGTACATTTATTATAAAATTTCACCAGAAACTAGTTTGAGGAAATTATCATTTGCAGTACCTATCCAGCACTACCACCATTTTATTGAATACTTCGATAAAATGGTGCATGCGCTCAGGACACGATCTATGCCCTCTACAAAAAAACAATAGTGGTTGTGAAAAATACGTGAATAGAATATATTTTCCGTGATTCGATGGAAAATATATATATATCAACATAGCTATGAGAACAAAAAATAATTACCGTATATTTTTTGAGCTGATCTCTCACTATTGCTATCTCGGATACGGGGAGACTTACAAATCTGGTTGAAATCAACTGAAGTGGCTTATTGAGGAAAATATTGAAAAATATATTCCAAGAAACTAAATGAAATTCACAGCTTCCTTGTTATGGCTCTACCGCCTACATTTCAAATAATATGAAAATAATTCAACTGTTTTACGGTTGTTATGATCTGGTATGAACCAATTTTCGAAGCGACGTTTCATTGATTCCTTCCTCAATATTATTCTCAAATTCTATGGATAATGCAATAAGTTGAAGAGGAGGAAATTTCTATTCCTCGTTGCTTCTCTTCGATCTGATTGTGCATTTTCACTGACTGATATTCCAATCGATTGGAATATCAATGATTCGATTGAAATGATTCTTTTTTCAAGGGGAAATTGAGTTATTTCAGAACTCTCATGTTTTCCTTTAATACCATTCTTGCACAATTTTCAAAGCCTGAAAAACAGTCAAGACAAAAATGCATGCATGTCTTATGAAACACTGTCTTCAAAAGAGCACTTAAAAGAGCACTTAATACTTAACTTTCAATATAATCAAAAATTGGTTCGTGCCAGATCATAAAATAAATAGAAATTAGAAAGAGTTACTCGAAATAATTTTTGTATTATACACCATGTAGGCTGTGGAGCCACAAAAAAAACTGGATTATAGTGTTTTGCAAATAAGCCATTGTTGTCTCATTTGTGTGAGATGTGAGCTCAGCTGGAGTACGGTGTGTTTAATGAAATAGAAGTAGAAGAGATCGAATGCCCAACATGCATTTCTGTGAACTTGTGAGAACAAAAAATTAAAGTGAGTTTCTGTATGAATGATAGCAAGAAGTATAATTATTAAATGAAAATCTTTTGACTCACTATTAACAAATCTGTCCGAAGTCCTGTCTCTAATACATCATCGTACCACTTCATGGCGCTTTTCAGATTTATGGTTGGAGGAATTTCAAGCTTTGAACAGATACAATTCGGGTATTGATAAAACTGAGTTAAATTCTCTCTTTGGGAATTTTCATGGAGTCACCGCCAGTAGGACAGATGAGTCATCTGGGAAAGAGCATGGCCCCTACTTCACCATTGTTTTTACCAGTTGTAAATCCAGAACATGCTGGGTACTCTCTATCGAAACTCTTCCTTATTTCTGAAAGTCGAAGATCTTGTTTTTCATAATGTTTTTACTGTTATTGTGTTGAACTGTTATGGTTGTTTGGGTTTTCTCTCTCGTGAAAATGTAAAAACCATCAAATTCTCATAATATGTTTATTACGAAATAACAAAATTGACTGACATTTTGTCAGTTACGTATCGAATTGTTTGCGAATTTGAAAATTAAGAAAAAAAGAGGCTACTTATAGATTTTCTAAATGGAAATGGGGAAATTGCTACTTGATCATTGAATGGAAATAAATGTGGGCGCCTCTTCTGAAGAGGGAAGTTGAAATGGGAAGATTCAGTTGGAAGTAGGTTGTGTCAGAATAAAAGCTTGGTAGAACTCAGAGAACACAGAAATGAGTTTGAAAATGTAACCATCGCCTTCCCTCCTATAATTTGGAATCTTGGGCTCAACAACCAACGAAGACGCTGATGGCAGTTATTATGTTCCAATCGGGAATGTTGGGAGTTCAGATAGTGGATCGTTGTCTTCTTATGATGATGTAAACTGACTTTGAATAATCTGAAATATAACTTTCAACTTCATTGGGTTATGACCTGTTTTTTATTATATATTTGATGAAGACCATGTTTTTTAAAGAATGCGCGAACAATCCATCGTTCATTCCAAGAATAACCTAGTGTTTTCTATACTTGGATCGAGTGAGTCAAACCAACAAACTATGAACAAATATATCCGGAATTGAATCAAAGTACATTTTTTTTGGAATTACCGCAGCCACTATTGAAATAATACTCACATAACGCTCTAACTCCTCTTAAAATTCCGAAATAACGTATTCTCTTGAACTGAGTCATATAATGTAAGTCGCCTGCTTCTCGCACAGGATATGTATTGTAATTGGGGGCGGGATAAATTTTTGTTTTTGGTTAGTTTGTATCGAACGATTGAAGTATGGAAAAACCGTCATCAGATCATCGAAAATATTTCTACAGTTTTATCCAATCCATCCAATTTTGTTGAATAGTTGGGCTCAACAATCACTACAGGAATGTGGCGTTATATTTTTTGGTATTTACAAGTATGCTGTTGCCTATCTAAACTTGTTTTTGTAATCTGTGGTAGGACAATTGACGAATTACTCATGTCAGTGCCACATTTTGACATAACGCACGAAACAAGAATAACTAAAAAAATTTTTGCAAAAGGCTTGAAGAAGAGCATTTTCCGAAACGTCGTCAAAGTAATGTATAAAATATATTTCACATATTTTTTTCAAATTCAATCTTCGAATTTGCCAAAAAATCGATCGGTAACTGAATTATCAGGCAATTTTGCTTTCTCGTGATATTGCAGTAACGTATCGGAGGAAATATACCAATTTGCCTCATAAAATATATAACAATTTGAAGCATTTTTATTTCCAGGGGAAAGAAAACCAAGAAAATGAATTTCAATACCTATCTTCCTCCTCGAATGAAATTCAAGCAACATTTGGTGTTTCTGTTTTTTTATGTTTTGTTTTTTCTGCATTTACCCAAAATGAATTCAATATTATTGGAATCACCGAAAAACAATCGATAATGTAACTTCTGTTTCCTCCACGCTCTTCCGTGAAATGTCCCTTACATCTGTTTCTAAAGCTAACCAAGCCATTGGCTCAGTTATCAACAGTAAGGCTAAAGCAAAAATGAACTCGTGGGATGCACGGATAAAGCTATTCAAGTCTATCGTTGTGAGCACTTTCTCTAGCAGTTTGTGTGTTTGGGGTGTCGATTACTGTGAAATATTGGAAAGAGTTCAAGTCAAATTCTTCAAAAGGTTACTTTCACTTCCTCGCAACTCACCAGATTGCTTAATACGCCTGGAAAACGGCTCTATTTATCTCGAATACACCATCTTCAAATATTTCCCTAACTGGATATAAAACTTTCATTTATGAACGCTGGTAGATATTCATGCACGAAGGTGCTTTTTCAAGTCACTCCTGTCTGATCAATGTGAAATTCAATTTAATAGGGTATTTAAAATCAAACAATGGTTCGACTCAATTGACACCAATATGCACCAATAAACACAAAGTGCTTCAAAAATTTGAATACAATTGGCACAATGAAGACCTTAACAAAATTGCAATCTGTAGATATCCACTTTTTCATCTAGGTTTTTCAGTTTACCTATCTCCTAAAAACTGCCTTACTCATAGAACATCAATACTCGTCATCCGATTATTAGCACAAATTCGCCTGACTTACAAGGACACTCTTAGGATATCAATCGAAAACTTTCACTGGTCCATCGATTTTGGAGAAATACTTTCAGTCTTTAGACCTGCAGTACTATTCTTAGCTAACAACGAATCTTTTGTGATATCAATTGAAAGTATCAATTTTGAAAATGCGAAATTATTGTATATTCACCTATTCGAAGTACTTAAGCTATGCTCTTTCCTTATGAACGAATAATAAAACTGTATTTTTCTCAAATTATGCCATAGTAGTTGAAATACTATTCTAATTTTTCGTCTTTGAAGTTTTTTTTTTCATTCTTGAATATTGTGTGAACCAAACGATTGTTATAAGATTTTTGTCTTTGGAAACAATAAAGATATTATTATTTTCATTATTATTATTATATAACAATTTGAAGCTTTTTATTTAAACCAAGAAAATGAATTTCAATGCCTATCTTCCTTCTCGATTAACATTCAAACAACATTTGATATATATATATATATATATATATATATATATATATATATATATATATATATATCGGAATCACCAGAAAACAATCAATAGTACAACAATATCAAATATCAAAACATCCCGATTATCGGTTCCCTTGCCTTCCTACGCAAACGTTTTAATAATAAACGCCACCAATAACATATCCTTCATAATTTCCGTTCGAATCCCATAAATCTCCTGAATGTCACGCGGTCAGGAACATCCGCTGCGGAGCTCCCAATCCCCAAAACGGCCCTCAGACGTATACCGTGCCCTTTTTGATCGCACAGTGCATCGGCGTGACGTCGTCCCTTCTAGCACGGCCCCCCAGTGACCGGCGCGCCGCCTCGCGTTTCGGCGCTCGCGACGTCCCAATCGATATTACAGTCTGACATGAGTTTCCACGAAGCGGCGGTGCCAGCTCGAGTAGGATTTCTCCAGATTTGCTTATTTATTTTTCCACTGTATGATGATGAGTTCGGACTTTCTATATGATGTTTCTTCTCCGAAATCATCAGTTTTTATTATCAGTGCAACATTGATCTTCATAGCTTTTTCAATTTCTCCTTTTCTGACATGATTTGTCTTTCTTTCACTGATTTTTACAATTAGCCACGATATAATCTACCTTAATAACATTCTAATACATTGTTAATCAGTTTGTTGGAAATGAACTTCACGAATAAAGACGCACAAGAACAAGATATGAAGGGCATTACACGAAAATTTTGTCAAACATTCTCTAAGGATGTGTGTGTGTATCATTCATGATTTCACGAATGGTCAATGCATACCTAAATATTAATGTTTATCTAGAACACAGGCTTCCAAATCTTAGTGTCCCTGACACTTTTCATGGTTAACATTGAAAGACAGAATACACGAACAGGGGGAATATCAAAGTATTGAAGAACCTTGATTATAAGTCCTGTCATTAAAAAAAATCATTAAAAATAAATGGATGTCATAAAAATATTAAAGATTTGTTCAGACGAATAGGCGGAAGATGTCGATAATTTCTGAGTAGGTCTTTGTAACCAGCATTGTTTTATGTTCATTCGAGTTTTTTTTCGATTCGATAGCTTGTTATTTAGGTATACTATAATGTCGAAAAACTGGAAACCTACTAGTACTACCACAGAATAAAATCAGAGTACTAATACTTCTTGTTAGACCCTTCAGATATTTTATTATTTTTATTATTATATGACATCATTGAGGAAAATTTCATTCACCTCGACATTGTGGAAAATTGAGAGAAATCAGAGCCTACTACTGCAGAAAAAATCAATACTCCGGAATTTCAAATATGTATGGGTGGCTAGTGATACATCATTGGGTATGTGAAAAAAAATAGAATGGATCTGACATTCGATAGAGCACTCATAAATGAGTTGATGATAGTGGTTGAACTGGCCGAAACTGGATGATAATTCATATTCAACAAAAAATATGACAGTTCCTCACTGACAATGAGTTTACAACGCAGCTTGAGAAAGCTATTGCATAGCGAAACACATGTCGGAGTTTCGTGAACGCATTATGAGAATCGTACAGAAAACTGTGAAATTTTTGTTGATGATAGTGGTCGAGAAGCAAAAAGTCGGATGGAAAATCTGGAACCCCCCTTTGTATAGTAAGAAAAAATTTGCATTGAAAATGTTCTGAAATATTTCATTGAATGGAACCGGGACAAAAATAAAAACAATTTTCAGGTATTTTGATCTCTACTGAAAATTGGTACCTATCCAGAAATTACCAGAATTTTAAATTTTTCTCCTGAAGATGCTAACTTAATTTGCGAAATTCTCGTTGAGTAGGAGTGAAATGAACTTCTCCGAAAGGGTATCTTTGTCAAAAGTGTTTAGGCTATAAATGAGAAGGTATGCTTCTTCCAGACCTCTAAGCACTCAGTTCCATATGAGGTATGGAAGAAAAATCTGTAGATGAAAACATAGAAATTTGTCTGAGATCTGAGTTTTTCACTTCAAGGTTTTACACTATTGGTTGTTCAACAGAAATAATATTTTCTTGAATTAATTAGTTGCATGCATCAATTATATTGAAAATTGAGAGAATAGCACCGACTGTAATTGAATTTCCAGGGTTTCCTTTCAAGGTTATTCCATAGATTTCCTAATTCTTCGATTTCTTGTTTTCCAATTAGTTTCAATATCTGAAAAATCTTTTTCATTGCGAACGTATAACGCAGATTTCAATCGAAGTTTTGACAGCTTCTCAAAATTTTCTCAGATTTTCCAACTTTTCCATACCTTGCCCCCAAGTAGGAGATCCCAAGGTCTGAAAAACATATGTTGCATAAGAGGTCCATTTGATTTCAACCTACCTGAGAGCCTGTTGGGTCTTGAAAAAATGACGAAGGATCCTGTACAAATACAAGCATATATACAGCTAATCCAATCCATCTTAGCACAAACTCGGATACTTTTCCTGTTGCACACTGGTAGTGTAGACCAAGTCGAAACAAAAAACACCGTCTAGAAATGAATTTCAACACAGTGAAAACATATAAGAGGTGTTTTTTATCTTAGTATACTTCACAGATATTGCTGGGCATATTCGTTATTAGTTCTGTGGCAAGATGGATTGGACAAGCTATATAAAAAGTATAGCATATAACTCGAATGGAACGCTAATTTTCCACTCGTTTTATTTGCAGTATTCATCTACTGCTCATGCTACAAACTTCATACTCGTGGGAAATGACTATCATTCCTTTATCAAAAATAGAATATTACTCATCACTATATTTGCTGGCCTAAGATAATTGTTCTATTTTTACACCCCTCCCCTTCCGTAGGGATCTAACATCCTAACATCCTATTTCAATGGTATAACCAGTACTAGATGCCTAGAAAACCCTGGTGTATCTACTTATATCTGAATAATTTTGGAAAACCGATTGCTTGATTTTTTAGATCATAAAAACTTCAGATCGCTCTTGTAGATGGCGATCAGTCATATACCATATGAAGCTTAATTTTCACTAGAGAGAAATGTGCAACCGAATATTCTACTATTGTTTATTGTTTGCCTACTGAGATTTTGACAGCCCTGACAGCCAATCATATGCGTTTCAGAAAACGTGCATGTAACGTGGAAACCTACCGTTAACAACCTGTCAATCCTGTCACTATCACCTGCTACCTCTACAAGTTTTTAGTGTTTTTATATCAGTTTGTAAGACTGGACTTTGATTCCGAGAAAATATACTTTGCCCATTCACCTGAGAATGTACGACAAAGTTGCCTTCTGTTAAAAAACATGCTAGTGTATGTATGTAAGTGATAGACAGTCTTGGAATTGGGGATACACACATCAGTTATGCAACGGTTCAAAATCCGTATCACATCGTTACTTTGTTTTCAATCTCTCATTGATTAGAGCTATAGATGTTTCCTCCTCGATATAAGACTTTAGGTCAAGCTGAAACGAATAAAATTAGCTACGACGCTATATTCATTTTATTTTTTTTGGGGCGATTTGTTTTGTACTTTCCTTAGGTACTGAATAAAGAGGAATATCTGGATCCCCAGATTTTGACTGTCCACACAAAATACAAAATCTTCTACACATCGTGAATAAGTACTTGAAATAACTTCAAAACTTATTCTTCTTATATATACTTTCAAACACTGTTGAATGCGAAGAAATAGTTTCATAATTTTGATTGACAAAAATAAACCTTAAAGTTATGTCAATCTAACAAAACCGACATTTAACAGATTTTTGAAAATGCTCATATAACGCCCCCTAGACAAAAATCAGAAAGCTTTCGTAATCGTCGATTGTTTTTCGCCAAGAAAGTCTAAACAATATCTAATCACTAGATACACCAGGGTTTCCTAGGCATCTTAACCAGTACCTATATCTTTAGTGTGTTTCTACATATCTGTGATATCTTGACAAATGAAAGGCAAATATAACAAAATGTGCAGTGTTTCATGGTTATTCATGAAGTTCCCATTTCTCTTGATACATTTGTTTTACTGAAATATCCTCTTTCCTGAAATGCATTCCTAAATTATTCGAGACATACTCATTGTGATATATATTTCCCCATATTCCTTCCAATAACCCACATGCCGAGGTTGTTCAACCCTCAGAAACAGCACGAACAACAAATGTGATAATGGCAACACCGCGCCAGTTTCACATCCATAACAAACTCAACCAATAGTTAAAAACAAGAACTAGAACTGTGTTAGTATGGTCGTAAGAAAAACGAACAATTTCTCACGCGTTTTTTCATAAAAGTTTTCGCCATTTTCAAATCGTAAATTTCGACCTAGAGAACATCGATGTCAGGCGAATCGCCGGTGGTGGAGAGGGGGTGAGACCCTAAATTAGCCCTCAGGCGTTTGACATTTCACTAATAACTGCCTAGTAAATATAATAAGCAAATGCCGTACATTGTTCAAGGGATGACGGGGACAGAAATTCAGTGTAAATAAACGGGGTTCTAAAACTTTCATTTTTCATTAATGTTTTGACGTGGTGATTTTTAGGTTATAAAGTGAATAATTTTGCAGTTCTGAACAGGATTTTCAGTATTGTGACAGAATGGGACGTGAGTGATCGATCTGAAAGGTACTGAAGTGGTTTTAAAGTGACATCCCACAGGTGAGTCCTATGAATTATTAACATATTTTATGTGAAATTCATATGAAATTATAATACTTTGGATGAGAAACTTCAAATTTGTTTTGGAGTTCGCAGATATATTATCAAGGAGGTTTGGTTCTACGAAATTGATATGAATTCTTCTGATTTGAAAATTTACATCAAATCGTTTGTTTCTTATTATATCATAAAAAATTAGTACTTATGTGGAGAAGAAATCATGTGACAAAGAAAAAAGGTCAAATTGGTCATAGAGGTGAATGAAGTTGAAATATCAAGTCGTTTTATACAGATAGTGTTTTTTTCCATTCTTGAGCAATGGAAAAGTATCAATACTTTTTCACACTTTCGAACGAAAATATTCTACAATGTTATTCAATCATGAGTTCAGTCATCATCAATAGAAACTTAACTTTTTTCTACAACCGTACTATTATAATAATACACTTATATGCCTATATAGTCCGTTTCATAAGGAGATCGCATCGTAAGTAATTAAGAATCTCTATCATAATGAGCTCATTACGATAGAGATTTTTAATCAATTGGAAATACACTTCAGTGGCGTAAAGGAACATCGAAAATTCGGTTTATAATAAAATCAGCATTTCCGATACGATATTGACCTCTATTGTGACTAGCAATAATGAAATGATTGTTAATATTCCTTCGTCTTCCGAATCAGTGGTAACCACAATACAAATATAATAGTATATTATGCAACGATCGTGTTCATTACACGGTTATTAATACATGAGCATAAACCGGGATACGAAACAAGCCGAAGGTGAGTTTCGTATAGTTTATGCGAGTGTATTAATAACCATTACATGAGAGTTGCATATGCTATTTTATTTACACCCAATAAATAATGAAGAACTAGAAATATTATATCATTAGGTATTTATATTGAACACAATAATAGCAGGTACTCAATCGTATTTCTTTTAAAAATTCTACAAATTTATAATCAATGGTATAACCACGGAAAATACAACAATGAGAAATGAAAAGGAAAAAATGAAAAAAAATCGCTGCCGAGGTTAGGAATTGTACCCGGACGTGTCTGATCACTGACAGCGCCATTGACCACTCGGCCATGAAAGCTCATTAGATTAAATTGAAAATAAAAACATATGTGTTACATTTTTCAAATGAAAAATATAATCCTTTCGATTGTATTTTTTTCTTGTCTAAGACATCTGTGGAGGAGTCGCTGGTAATTCTTCTATATTACTGCTGTAAGACAGACGATTATCGAAAGAAAATTGACTAAATTCTTCAAAAATTCAATACCTACTGATTTTGACTTGACAAACGTCAAAATGCAAAGCTTGCACATCGTGCTTGATTGAAAAATAATGGGTTTCTATTGGTTGAAAATCTGTATCGTAATGAAAATCTGTATCGTAATGGATTTCATTATAAAACGGGTTGTGGGCATATAAGTGTATTATTAGAGTACGGATATAGATAAATTCAATATTTGAAGTAGGTACTTCATAATTTATCGGCCGTGGAAAGAATGGCGTATGCGACTCTCATGTAATGCATATTAATAAATGAGATAAACCATGCGACTCATTTCATATTTCGGTCAATACTTGTGTATTAATAATCATCATTACATGTTGCATATGATACTATTATTCTTCATATCTTGTGAATAACTAATGACTCTCTCATTAATGTCTTCAATCGAATTTCAAATACTTAGGCAATCGAGACATTTCTCTCAGAAATGAATATTTTATGAACTATTTTTTTTTAGTCATATTTGTTACCGAGATTGCTCCGAATCAAATCTGAACTAAGGAAATGATAAATGTATATCTCTGAGTGATAGATCATTTCCTGAAATGAAACTGATAGAAATAAAGTGTGAGTGATTCGAAGGTCGAAGATTTGCGCTGAATAATGATAAGTAATTCAGTCCAGACATATTTCGCCCAAAACAATTCAAATATAAGAGTTATTGGTGGGAATTTTTCGAGAAGTATACAGCTTAATGGAAATATCGACTTTCGCAATGAAAAAAAATCGTGCTATTTGCAACTCGGTATTCTACCGGATATTTAAGATATAACTTGGTAAATATGCAATTCAGGATGAAGCGAGTAAATGAAATATATTCTCTACAAGACTGAAGTGGATCGGATGTCGTTGGAGTCCTGAAGAACAGTAGTTTTTAAGAATCCTATATTTCGACATCTGCGAGCGAGACCTATTCCGATATTTTTTGAAAATCGATTTGAGTAGTAGGTATATAAAGAATTCTTTTTCGGTGTTTCATCGATCTGTCAACAAATTAATACTACCATTTCAATGAACTTTTATATCCTGAAAAAACTGTGCTTGCTTTGGATGACAGCAATAATGAAATCCCGTTTCTGTAATAGAATTCGGTGGATGTCTGCTTAGCATGAATTTCGTTATTTGTCCAAATATTAGTAACATTAAAGATTGCTGGATTCCAATTCCTCACGATAGGTTGTAATATTTTTCTTTTCGTACAATACAACACTGACAATCCCCCCTTCCGACTTGAAGATTTAATCACCAAAATCGGTGCAATATTAGCGGACTTGAGGAGCTACCCACTTTTTCTCGAGACTCCCAAAAATATTTCTACTTTTTCTAAATGGCACTAGGTACATTTTTTTAATAACCCAATGGATATATAACAATTTTTCATAATAATTTAGGTGAGAAAGAAAACTTATATTTCGAGTGGAATAATTCTGAAACAAAGTCGTTCTCTCCAGTAAATCCAACAGAGTTAGATAATTTGGGCAGATGTCACTCAGTCAGAAAACCACTACTTCCCTTGCTTATATCACTCTGGATATTGAATGGCATCTGACAGACATGTCTGCAACGATCTTCAAAGAAAAGAGAATTGACACAGACAGATACAGAACTTATGTGTCTTAGAAATCAGCCCCATTTGATTTTAATTTCAACCCTGACGTTAACAGGATTTCTAGTGGAATTCAGGATTTCTTCGAAAATTTCAGGTGGAATTTCTGGATTTCACGATGGATTTCATGGATTTCAACAAGATTTCTACTGAATTTTGTACACCGGATTTCCGAAGAGAAACACCCCTCGAGTTAAACTTTGTTGAGGCTGTTCAGCCTTCGACTTTTCGTTTACTCGAAATGGAAACATGAACTACATTTTAATTTAGAACAATTATTTTCCTCAATGTGTTTAACTCATAGAAGTTTTGCATCAGACCTGTTCAGCCGAACAAATTTACTGATATTTTCGTTTTTAACGATATTTTGAGATAACATCTCAATATTGCTGGATGTCAAGGAGTATTGTTAGTTTGGGTCTCGGTTTGGGTTATACATGTCCCTAATCTTCCAAATAACGAATATCAAATTTAAATTTTTCACTATTTGTTCTGTGGTTGAAAATCAACATGTATAAAATCCAGTCGTTGATACCTACAAGTAAAGATGAACCCAATCAGATATAATTAATTATCAATTACCACTAGACTACAGGCCCATCCAAAAAATGGATGGGTCATATGAACCACCAGGTGACGTATATAGGATGATATAAGAGCATAAAATAATGAGATTCAGCACTATGCCGTCACTTGTGAGCTGTCCAACTGAGTGCTGGTGATAATTCAAAAGTGCAGGTAGAGTGAGTACATTTTGGTCATATATTTTTGTACGGCATTTTTACCCTCTATAGATCCATAAAAAATAATAAGAAAGCGCGTAGCGCCGTAAAAAAATGGTGCGTCACAAAGTCGGTAAATTTTTTGGATTTTTTGACAATTTCAAGGGTAATTTGGTCATTTTATTATGTACGGCACCAGTTTCATACTGTTTCAATTCAACTTCTAATCCGTTATTCCGCAACGCCGTACAAAAATCATGCGACAAGGGGAAAAAATCGAAGGTTGCAACCCACTCTACTTCCGTGGTCCGGGGGGTGATTAAAAACAACATGAAATTAATTTATTTTGAAAGTATTTTATGCATAGAAATTATTTTTTTACATGCCGTACATTATCGTTGGTCCAAAGGTCCCCCAAAAAGTCAGTGACATAACGGAACCGGATGAGAAATCAGACGAAGAAATTGATGACGTCATTGGTAAATAAATAAATCTTTACATCTTTAATCTGTATGTAAGACTTTGATTTTGACAAAAACTCATTCATGTTTCAGAAAATGATAGAGAAGATAATTCGGACGTCGATGAAGACATTGATTCCGATAACAACTCAGCGGCTGATTTCGATACTAAATAATTCAATAAAAACCTTATTTTGTATTACTATCTTTAAATATATAGAATTTTTCTAAAAAATTGTTGTTTTATTTATTCACATCATTACAATGAAACATGGTAGCGTCATTTTCATCAGCCTAAAAGATATGGTCTGCATTAAAATGTACGGCATAATTTTTTCTTAATTTATTCATTTCAATACTATTTGAAACAAGCGAAACATATAGAAAATTTCAATACTTTATTAATCTATGAATATTTGAACTTTTGCAAAAACTAAAAAATTTCATATTTTGTATTTCTCTTTAATTTTTTTTAGAACAGTTTCTTGTGAACGGCAATACTATATAACGATTATATTCTACAATATCATGTTAAAAAAGAAGTTGCCGTACAGAGTCAAATGATTTTACAGCTTTATAAATCAAGTATACCATGAGATGAAGATAATTATCAATATACATTCAAATGAACAAAACATTTTTGACGGCATTATTTTTAATACTACTTTTGAGTGCTACGTAATGCTTTGGAACCGAAGCCGTACTTCTTCAAATCACCCCCCGGACCACGGAAAGAGAGGGGGTTGCAACCCTCTATTTTTCCCCTTGTCGCATGATTTTTGTACGGCGTTGCGGAATAATGGATTAGAAGCTGTATTGAAACAGTATGAAACTGGTGCCGTACATAATAAAATGACCAAATTACCCTTGAAATTGTCAAAAAATCCAAAAAATTTACCGACTTTGTGGCGCACCATTTTTTTACGGCACTACGCGCTTTCTTATTATTTTTTATGGATCTATAGAGGGTAAAAATGCCGTACAAAAATATATGACCAAAATGTACTCACTCTACCTGCACTTTTGAATTCTCACCAGCACTCAGTTGGACAGCTTACAAGTGACGGCATAGTGCTGAATCTTATTATTTTGTGCTCTTATATCGTCCTATATACGTCACCTGGTGGTTCATATGACCCATCCATTTTTTGGATGGGCCTGTAGTCTTCACGATGAGTATTGCTTTATTCCAAACCTGCGTGAAAACTTAAAATCATTCGCAGCCGAGAAAATATATGTGGTGCCTTGCAGACGGTTATGAAGACTAAAATTAAATTTAATGTGTCAAATTATTTCCTTTTATTACAACATTAACAGTTGGCGAAATGAAAATGAAGACGTCATTAAAGTTTTATTATAACATTGTATTGAAATGTGGTACTGAAACATAGAATGAAATTGACTATAAAAGACATAAAATCAGCGGGAAGTACGTGTACATGAATTTGACAGGCAATGAATGAAGAAATATTGATAATATTAATAATGTTTTATCACAGTTCGTGGTATTTCACAATTAACGAAAGATGTTTTCTTATATGAGGCGCTGGCATCAAAATTCTGATCACCTCTCACCCGCCTCTCCCCTAACCCATGGGGTGAACGATCATACAGTACGAAAATCGTATCCTTGAATAAGATGTTGAACTGAGTATAAAGGCCGCTTTACATGATCAGCTGATGCTATATTCAAGTGATTGCGTGCAGATAGGCGACTGAGATTAAGAACGTTGCGCTAGAACGGTAGAAATCGGAACTACTCCATGGGCCATACCAGTTTGTTTACATCGTATGAAAGCATTGTTTATTTCCATTTTATCTTAGGTTTTCGAAGTGTTTACTTCGTTTACTTGGCTCTGCATTGTTTTTTCTATGTTTGTGTATAAGTTAATAGTGTTCGAGTATTTTGCCGATTTAATTCTGGACAATATAATTGTTAAAAGTAGAACTTCAAGTTGAAAAGTTTCAAGTATAATATAAGTATGAAGTGAGTTTTATACAAAAAGTGTTGGGGGGGAACCCCCCATCCTGTTCAGTAAATTGTAAAGAACATAATCTCATATGTTCTGAAACTGGCTTCCCAATTCTCAAGTTTTTAATCCACACTTTCCTTCTGCCCATCAACTCTTTGTTATTTAACTTGGTTTCCAATATAACACTGGGTTTGCCTGCTTTTGGGAAGGTATGAAAACTGATTTCCGGATTTTTCTTCGTCCAAGAAGAGCAGTGAGGTACACAACAATAATGATTCATATTTTCCATGAATATGATCGACTTCAAGCAAGAACCAAACACTTCTATGTTAAACAAATTGAACTTTAGGTTGAGATTTAATGGCAACTCGAAAGTGAAACACGGGCAAAGGCTTCCAATATTTTAATTTCAGATGCCAGATAAAGAGATATAATAAGTGGACTTTATTAAGTGACTGCTCGGCTCGAGATGTTAATAAGAAGTGATTTTTATATAATACAACTAAGCTTAAATAATGTAACCTACTTTTAACCTGAATAATAAGGCAATATAATATTTCTAGGTGAATAATTCAATTAGATGTAATGTAACCCATAATTTCATTTGAACAGAAGGACAACTATTAGGTAGGTACCCTTTTGAGAATCGTACAATAATAATATTTCTAGGTAAATAATTCAATTAGATGTAATGCAACCCGTAATTTCATTTGAACAGAAGGACAAATATTAGGTAGGTAGCCTTTTGAGAATCGTACAATAAATAATAATAAGCTTTTCTTGTTACCTAAATTGAACAGTAATCATATGGCGAATAATGTAAACAAACGATTCTATGGCCTAGCGTTAGTTATGTTCGTACACGGTAGAGGGCGTATTCCTTAGCATGAATCGCCTATCTATAGAATATGTCCTAGTTTTAATAGAATGCATCTGCAATTTAGTAAATTTTTTGGTAATTTTCAGTTTGACAATAGACTTACCGCATTTGAACTTATCAGATTAGCTGTAATTGCTGTCAAGAATAGCGATTGAGTCTTTGAAAGTTCAATAGTATAAAGTAGATGATAGATATGGCCAGCAAACAAGAATGGGATTGAGTCTAGAAAGGAATGGTATATAATTTGTGGAGAAAGTGCTTGATATTGGTTTCTCAGCAATGAGTTTACTTGGAATAAATATTTTACAACGATAAGTGGTAGAGATATTGAATATACGTATTAGAGAGATTTCTTCTGAAAATATCAGAGACGACATAAACCCGTTGACATTGACAGAATTATTCATTCGTTGTTTTATATTATTTCTGTTGGTAACAGATGACAGGTAGAAAATCAATTGCAGTAATGTAAAACAGTCTTTCATTGGGTAATTTATTGCCTGAATTACTTTTCATTTCATTGCCCAAATGTAAAGCGGCTTTAACATATCTCTACTATGGGAGAATGGCCATTTGGTTCTGAAATCGCCACTTCCAGTGCGATTGTCTATATACACCTGTGATACTCGTGAGTTGTGACTACCCATCCTGCCCATCCATGAATTGGTCTGACCTCACACGTTCTAATTTTTGGGCTTGTCCCGAGAATTTTGAGAGCGGTTGTTTGACGAAACTATATTTTAGTGGTTCGAGAAACGTTATAACATTAACAGGTATACCGACTAGTCACTTTGGAATTATGTACAGAGCTTATTGTAAATCCATTATGAAATCTGAAAATCCCATCTGGAATCCTCGAGAAAATCCAGAAATCCAATTGAAATCCCCTATTTGATGGTGTGAGAATATCGAGAAAAATATCAAATGAATGAAATATTTTTTGCGATCTGTCTACATAGACTGTAGTGAAACGAATCACTGGTTTCACAGATGTTGATATGCAACTTGCCTGCTTCACGTATCATATGTATAAGGATAGTAGACTGGGCGGCAATAACATATTTTTTCGGACCAGTTTATTTAGAGTCTGCTTCGGGAATTTGAAATTTCTATGCCTAAAACAAATCAAGTTTCCAAAAAAAAAAAATCTAGCGCTGCAGGCTTTTTCACGTGAAACCCAGAATTTGTGTTTCTTGGAACACACTGTGCCTGATGCCTCATCAATTTCGATAATCTCATTATGAAATTATATCATTATACAATTGTACAATGTTGGTTTTCATAATTTTTTTCTGCAAATCATTATACCCTCTGTACATGCTAATCCTACAACATTTTCGGGAATAATTTTCGACAGCTGTTGATTTACTTTCGGAGGGAGGTAGTGCCCGAAGTTGGTAGAATAATATACCTTACCACATTGGACAAGAAAAAAATCATCCGGGAAATGAAATATAGGCATTTCACCCCTTTCCCAAAAATTAATACAAATATCAGGCTTACAAACTTCAGAATTTCAAAGTAAATGTTAATTCGTATTTCCTGTCCCTTGATTCACGCGGTGTTCTTTGAACATTACAGGGCTTCCCTTTCGTGTGAATCTGTATAAAAAAAACTTCATTCTTGATTGTTTCTATGAAAATTAGCCAGAAAAATTGAACGAATTCAATAAAAGAATATCAATAAATGACATCTAAAGTAATGTGAGAATTAAATTCAGCAGGTCTTTTATAATTTGAAAAAAAATCACATCGTTTTAAGGTCCAATTGATGGTTATTGGATATCGTGTTGAGGAAAATAACAAATGAAATACACATCAACATTCATTCTTCCTTTGAATTGAAACTGTCTATTTGGTGAGCCTATATGTTCAATCTTCCTTCACTGCAAGTTTCGCATCTTTTATTTTGTAATAGAAGGTTGGTATGAACAATCTGGAAAGTAAAAAAAAGGTTGTATCGGTTTTTGATTACCTGAACAACATTCATTTATTCTTTTTGGCACAACGATGGCTACTGTTGGTTGTACTCGCTAATGATGAGCTAATGCACATTGCATGTCATGCAGGTTGTACCAGTCCGAGTGAGAGTTAACAACGAAAAAACCAATACGAATTATTTTCTCACGATAATTTGAATTTAATTTACATACATTGAAGGTATACGGATGGTGATCATTATTTGACGATTAATATTCTGATTCTCAACAGGTCGCATTCCGTATAAGAATTCTCTCTCCCTCGGACTAGTTTGTCGAAGGAAAACATTCATTTTAATCCAAACTGTTAGCATTGGATTTCATATTTGAAGAAATCATATCATCTTTATCAATTTAAACGTATCCACTGCATTAACATATACGCCATATAGGTAGAGATGACTCTCAACAAATGATGATGATTAATATTAATTATTGATAACGTCATCATACTAGTCTGAAAAATGGCCATCACAGTTATTGAATTAATTAATTCCAGTCTCAATATCAGAAGTTTCCGAGGTAATTCTGAGAGATAGGCATGGTCTGCCTGAAACTGAGTTTTAGTATTTTTCACAGTAAATGGTATTGGCCTATTAACTGCAATAAACTACTCGATTTAATCCCATTGTGTAGAAAATCATCTGGTAAAAGATGCAAATGTGCTACAGGGTCGAACTTAAGAAATTTGAATTTTGCATAATGTAGGAGATATACAAGTAATTTATTTAAATGTTACAATTCTATTCTATATTTAGTTCAGTGTCGCTATCGCTATCCTCATCCAAATTGATTATAATTGGCGCAATTGATTTTACAGAAAGGTACGAGTTTTCAACATTTATAACATGACTAACAGCATTTTTCCAACACTCGGTAGGAATGTCATTCATACAGTTCCTAATTAATTCTACCACACTACCACTTAAAGTCGGAGAAGTATTTTTTCCGCGCACGCTCGATTCAAGTTGGTGCCACATAAGCTCTATGGGATTGAACACGCAGTAGTAGGGAGGTAGTCGTAACACTGTATGTCCCAATTCTTCTGCAATTGTATCACAAACATACGGTTTTTTGAAGAAAATGACTGCAGCACTTGTAAAAGTTCTTTTTTGGATAAATTTCCTCAAAATATATGTCATTTCCAGCAATGAAGTTTTGAATCTCCAATTTCGTATTCTTTGTGCTAGGAATTTTTTGCAATTGTCGACTATGATAGCTTGCGTTGTCCATTACTATAACGCTGTTTGGCGGAATGTTGGTTAACAGACAATTTTTCAACCAATTTTCAAAAAGCTCTGCTGTCGTATCTTCGTGATAATCAACACAAGAGTCCTTAATATTTTTGGCAGAAAGCCACATAGCGTTTGGGATCCAACCATTTTCTGATCCTGCATGTAATATTGTGATACCCTTCCCTTTATTTAATGCTGCTTTTGTTTTACACTCATCAGAGGAATCAGACCATCCTTTGGAAGGGGTGTCATGCGTGTCAAACCACGTCTCGTCGAGGTAGAGTATTGGCCGATTTTCAGACCGGTATTTTTTTATTGACGTTATATATTCAGAACGCCAGTTTATTAAACGTGTGGATTCCATTATAACTTGTCTCTTGTCTATTTTGCGATATTTAAAGCCCATTGCAGACAGAGCTCGCCAAAGAGTAGTGAGGCCACAGTTGATGTGAGTTTCGTCATTGATGAGCCGCTGTTTCAGACTTTTGATTGTAGGGACACGCTGCTCATCGTACATAGTGTAGATTTTTCGCCTTATCAAATCTTTTTCCCAGTCGTCTAGACTTTTTGTGACACCGGAATCTTTACGCTTTTTTCTTGATTCCATGGAATTTTCAACAATTCGTCTAACTGAAGTAAGAGGCACCTTCGTCAAATTACTGGTTACTTTTGCTGCAGCACCCGTGTTATATCCTTGCTGAAGTAAGGAACAATACACATTTTTTATTAAGATTTTCGCGTCACAAGATAAGTGATTCTTCTTTAACGAACCACTGGAAGAAGCACTATTACTTTTTATCCACGGACGCCACATACTGCCTATTCTGTACGTTGGGGTATAAAATCTTTGCTATTAATGTCTGTTTTAACAAATAAATGCAAATTATTGCACGCCGTAACACAAGTGAACACTTCCAATGAAATACAAAGACTAAAATGAACAAGAAGTGTAAGCTGTAATCCTCTACAATCCCTCTCTGAGAAACAAAATTACCTGAAACCGGTCCTTTTACATTTATGATGTGCATCTCGGATTTTACAACTTAAGGGTCCAATTGGTTTTATTATAATCCTTCAGTCAATACCATTTATTGTGAAAACTACTATACGCAATCTCCAATCACTGCGATACTGCATACAGGGCTTTTCATGATGAGCGACAATTAGCCGTTTCTGACAAACTATACAACGGATCGACCTGAAAAATTTCGCAGCATGCTTAAATCAATATGACCTACACGATTAAAATATTTTAGAACATGCAGCGTTGCCGCTTCTAGTATAAAGAAACGGTTACTTTGATTTTTCGAATGGAACACCCCGTATATAATATCACATTATGATTAATTATCACTTTGTCAACGAATTCATGTTTATATCTCCTTCTACTTATCTATTACCGTTCAGAAGACATAAATTAATTTCGATATTTTTTTTACCAAACATAAATTTCCATAATCGCTGATAATCATGAACTCTCCTGCACTAAAACGATCAAATTCGAAATGAGTCATATTTTCATTTGCCTCGTACAGGGTCTTCAAAAAATTCAGATACAAAATAAAAAATTGAGTGGAAGTAATTTTTTTCGAATGGAACACCCTGAATATTTCAACATTTTTGAGCTCTACATACAATTTTAGGTTGACTTTGTTCAGATAGTACTATTCCGATTTCGAACCGTTTTCGAAATGAACTGTTTCAAACGGAAACTGACGTGTTTTTTTTTGTATTCAACACATATTTTTGATATTCAACATCTATTTTAGACTACGTGATATTTCGTTTTGATTCAGATTTTCAACTGTCTCAAATCAGTCAATTCGAAATTGGTATGTATTCACCTTAGAAAAAGTAACAATTTATATACATTCGAGGTATATTGGTCTCTAACGTACAACAGTGCACATAAATATTTTTTAAAAGTATACTTTGGAAAAATAAATAAACCAATTTCGAAACGTCAAAACGATATAATGATTACTGTTCACTATCCCGTAAATTTGAATTCACCGCCAAATCATTATACACCCCGAACTGTCAAATTGACATTCGAGTGTCCTTACTGTATGGCTATGGTATACTGGGCCAATTATAATAGAAAAAATGTCGGGATTAGATCACAGTGATAAAGATTTCTTGAATTTCTTAAAAATTCATGAAAGATATCCACAACTTCCGAGGCCGATAATAAAATGATAAATCGACTACTAAAAAACTGCAGGTTGAATGGAAGCTTCCGTCCAAAAATCATTGGTAGAAAGACTAAAGTGTATGATGATGACATTTGCAGTACAGTTTTGCTATTTTTTCATGCATTTTCAAATGCTTCTCTACACAAGGCTGAAAGGGAGATAGGTATACCCTACGTGACAATTCATCGAATTCTTAATAAGCACAAAAGACATCCCTATGAATTCTTCTGTGTCTAACATCTGAAAGAGACTGATTTTCCTCATAGAGTGGAATTCTTTGAAATGGTAACTTGTCAAGACTCAAGAGGATGAACATTACCTTGACAATATCATATGGACAGTTCACAAAAGATGGAGTTGTCAAAAACCCCATGTTGTCTTCCAAAGGGGTTCTCAAGAAAGATGGAAATTTGATGTATTGTGTGCCATAATGAATGGGTCAATTTTTCATATAGAGTTTTATGATGATAATTTGAATTCATCGCAATATGAAGATTTACTGATAAATGATATTCAAATGATTTCGAATAATGGGCCAAGAAGCGAACGTGTAAGGTACCAAATGGATGGTGCTCCACCTCTAACCCAGTAATAACAATGGAAGATATGAAATCGAGAGTTATACCTGCTTTCAATAGTTTAACTCCAGATTCATTCAGGAGCGCTACCCATGACAATCTTTGGAAGGTATTCTATGTTTGTTTGAGTTAATTAAATTAACTCAGTAATTTATGGATTTATTATTTTCAGCTCGTGTTTCAGCGTTAATGGAACTTTTGTTTGAACAGAAGATTCATTTGATGGTTGAAGAGTATTTTAATAATTATTCTTTCATTGTATTATCAGGTGACTGATTTAGGAATATCGAACGGAATCTGTTAGTTCTGTTCCAAGAATAAGTGATGAATACAAGAAAACCACGTCAGTTTCCGTTTGAAACAGTTCATCTCGAAAACGGTTCGAAATCCAAATAGAACTATCTGAACAAAGTCAGTCTAAAATTGGATGTAGAGCCCAAAAATGTTGGAATACAGGGTGTTCCATTTGAAAAAACTGACTTCCACTCATTTTTTCATGTGATCAAAGTATCTGCATTTTTTGAGAACCCTGTATGGAGTAAATGAAAATATAACTCGATGTGAAGATCATCATAGTATAAGATAGTTCAAGATTTAATTTAATTTATATCTTCTGAACGGAAATAGTAGGTTTAGGCATATAGTACATGAATTTGTTGAAAAAGTGATAATAAATCATAATATGATATACTATTTACGGTGTGTTCCGTTTGAAAAATCATAGTAGCCGCTACTTCATAGTAGAAGCGGCAACGCCGCATCTTCTGAAATATTTCAGGTGTGTTGGCATACTGTGGAATTTTTATGTTGATCCGTTGTATAGGGTACCAGAAACGTCTAATTAACGCTCATTACGAAAAGCCTTCTGTAGTGGCCATTACATGGCTCACTGCTCCTTTTGTCAGAACATGGCACGAGTATGATGCCCTAGTGTCTTCTCTCCTAAAAATCTCTTATAATAAGTAGCGGGGCATACATTCTATTTCAACAACAAGAAGACACTTGATCACGTAGATAATAAGTATTTAATACTTAATGAAATAGTTCGGGACAATTTCCATTCCAATATATAATCTCACTTGCATAAAAATGTTATACCTAACACTCGCGAAAATTGTCGTTTTTCACTCAACGAAGAAGATTACAATGCATTAGTCAGCATACGATCAGGAATCTACATTACACCAATACTCTCGTTTTACAACCATTTTACAACTTTAATCAAGAAACTTTTGCATCATTTGAAACGTCGGAATGACATTTTTATAGTGTTCACTTCACACGGTAAGAAATTTCATAATGGAAATTAGGCTGGTAGCATTTTTTCGTATTACTGTAATTCCTGAACGTTTCGACGATTACCTGAAGTAGTAAAATAACTCGTTGAACTTTTAAATTGAATTCGAGCAGAGTTGGAGAGATATACATAGCGAGAGTTGTGAAGAACGGTTATCAGATTTCAGACTTACGTTTCTGTAAAAAAATCGATTTCGATATCAACACATATGCATTTCTATTTATTCTTGAAATATATTGGTCGATTCGCTAATTATTTTGTTCCGATAAATTCTTGAAAACCTAATGAATACCATCCTGATATACATAATTTTTGAATGAGATGATCTGCAAAGCAGGAGATGAAAAAATTAGAAGCATTTTGGGGTACGCATCAGTTAGAAAATTATACATGTTATCGAAATTTCGGATGATATGATTTCTTCGAAAGTTTCTGCGTTGAATAATCATCAGGCTACAGTTTCATCGTTTTTATGATTGTCCACATCTTGAAAATGTCTACAAATTTTCGATTCCGGAAACAGACTTTATCTTACTTTGTATTAATCAAGTTTAATCTGCCCTGAACAGTTGTTAGACATATAGATCATGAATTAACAGAAAAAGGCCAGGAAGTTACGTGGGAGAAAATCTATACATGTATTTACACACTTCGAGATTTCATTTTATATTTATCCAATCGATCTAACCTTCATTGGAAACTTAATAACGGATAATGGAATAATAACGTATCCTGAAATGTCGTTTTGCTCTATCATCAATTATATGCTTATTCATTTCACAATATCACACCTTGCACCTTTCAGCTACCTTGTAATAAAGCAGCATTACCGATATCGAGACATTTGATATTTAACGTTTACACACGAACAATAACTCATTGAAATTATTCGTTCAATAAGTACTGATTTTCAGACAAGACTCGATCGTGTCTTTGTAGCTTTGGTTACATTTATTATTCAGTTATGGATGATTTCTCTTTCAGTGCGGCACTACAGACAATACTACCCTTCATACCGCATTAACCTTCACCACCAAGCAGTTCCAGTACCCCAATGTAAGCAAATGTAGTTCGAAAATCCAACTAGTTGGAAATGTGAACACTATGAATATAACAGAGTTGGTCAGATTTGTGGATTCAGTTCATAAGCTTCGATTCATTTACAAAAAAAGCATTGCATTGCAAAGTTGCCATTATTTTCTGCAAATAATTGTGGCTTGTGAGTTGTGTTTTGCGACTTGAATTACTAGCACTGACCAGTAAAATATGTTCTGCACTGGACGCGAACATGCCCAATTTGTCTGTATTTGTCGATATATCGAAAGCTTTCAGCACCGTAAGTAAGGACCAACTCTTGCAGACCTTGGAGAACATTGGAATTAGAGGCAACTTCCACAAATTACTTTGAAGTTATCTATCCAGTAGATACCAGTCCGTGGTGAGTGATAGAGTGATAGAAAAAAAAAATTGAATATGGTCTTGGGCCCTATTATTTCCAACAATCCAATACATGACGCCAAAGGATGATAATTACCAGCAGACGTCATGGTATGCTCTATCTGTGAACAGCAGTTTCGCCCTTTGGGGCTCATCAGCACAGCGATGACCGCCTTCGAACAACGACTAATGTTCGAATGCACCATGAGTATTGGGAACGCCACTTGGCTCATCCCTCCACGATCTTACGAAGAGTGTGAACTCACCGCCATCTCGTGGTGGATTGACAAAGCATAGGATCTGGTGGAAGTGGCCGGCATAGCCCTAATCTGCAACACAGTGCGAGATTCACGAGGAACGTCTGATAACCGAAGTTTTCTGCCATTACACTCGTGTATTGTTGTCACTTCTGTTGACAACAAGCCCAGCGGATGCTTTCGGAATTTTCATACAAGTGCCTCCGTGCAGAAGGTTCCATTTGGAACTACAAATCTTATTTCCAAACTTTTGGAGAGCCATAAATTCAGAACGAAGGGAGAACGCTACTCAAAAAACCTAAGTATGGTCAAATTTTATGCAAAACTAGAATTGGTTTGATAAATGAACCTGCACCTCATTTTCTTCGTCCTGTATTTCGGCTATGTATCACAAACGAATATGATCGAAAAATACTCAAAACTGTTTGAAGAAAGAGAAGGAAAAAGTAAAATGACGTAGAACTCAGTTCCATCAACCTCCATTGGCATTTGAACCCTATAAAGACCAAAGACACATCTCCAGAGATACAACACCCTTCGAGCGACGTGATAGTGTTGAGTGTCACTATTATGTCACTCAAATGGTGAAATTTTTTCGAAACTCCTAGTAGAAACATTCCATACGCACAAAGACAGTTTTTTTCATAAGAAAACTTGGAATCCGAAAGTTCCTGGGTGAAACTTCACTCTGCTGCCAAAAGCTCCAATGGTGAGTCTAACCAGCACAATTCATTCCATAGGTTGATACTTTATTTTCCTTTGTTGTATTTGGATAATATTTGTGACTTGCGAAGAAGTCAAATCAAACTGTCATCAGGTTCACTGACAACTTTTATTGTACTCAAAATAATGCTCATTTGGTGATTCCCATTTTTAGTCGTATTAGTCACGCCTCCTACGACCTGGTAAAATTTTCTTGATAAATAGAAGCAATAAGGGTTTTGACCTCATATCCGCTCGTGCCGGCTTCTGTTATAATGATGCACTACACCGATAAGTGATGCTCACTGAAATAACATCAATATGTCTGCCGGTACCGCTAACACGAAAGAAAGACGAGCGGCGTTATGATAACTCAGCATTAAACACTCGACATGTGTTTTCAATCATAATAAAATCCTGAGTAGTCAACCTCTACGTTTATTTTATGTTTCAGGTGCGAGCAGCTGGCTGCGGAGTTGAGGTAGGTCATAATTTATCAATTTAATATTAGTTGAGTGTATATGAAACGGGGGTGAACGAAACAGACGAAACAAACTGATCTATTTATAAGTTATTTATGAATAATATTCGCTGAGTATGTTGGGAATCAAATAATGCTTCGATTACTCGCTTGCGAAATATCGAAAACTTCATTCACTGAATTGAAATTTTCAAAAGTTAACACTGGAACTACAGGGTTGAGTCTGAAAATCTAGACTGGTGAACTGATAATTCTCAGAATATTTCCTCAATTTGTGGTCATTACCAATGTACCAATGTACGGGTCATGAGTTGAATAATATTAGGTTATCTGGACCAACTCTTCTTCAAATGAAAGATCATTCAACATTGAATGTCCTCTTTGGTGTGCACTTTCCAATAAACAGAGCGATTCAGGTGGCTATCGAAAGTTAGGAATGTTGACAATTTTTCAATAATTTTCCAACTTCTAAAAATATTCTGTTCAGGTGAGTTTTGAAAATGAGACAAGTCAGACTTATTCCCTGATTGGGCATTAAACATGTTTCAACACATTCTGGTCACATTTTCTCCATGGGTACCTGAATTGTCCTGAGTTTGTCACATCAGTTATAAATCATCGTTCCCACTTTGAATCAAAATCTGGATAGAAGTATTGACAGTATGTCAATACCGAATTTTTCAGAAATCTTTGACATGCATCTACGACTTTCTTATTCTGTTTCAACATGAAGTATAAATTCCCTCAGTTAGAAAAAATCGTGATTGGCTTGACAGATTATTCATCCGTTGAGTGATCTTAGGAGAGTTCATTAATAACGTATTTCTAACATCACTGATTCTCAGACTTTTTCTGGAGTTCAATTACCTTCCACTGATATTATTTACCCTCGACGCTCCTTTCTTCAACAAGGTTAGCATCTTCAGTGATAGAAAACTGAATTTTAGTTCAGTCAGTTTTCTTCTCCTTGAGATGCTAATCTCATGAACACCTGATATGACTTTGGCGTTAGGGTAATCGATCTCTAGAAAATGTCTTAACTGTTACACCAAAGGTTCCAATCTTATCGTTTTTATTCATCAATTAATCTGATTGGGTGTGACACAAAATCCACAAGTGAGCCAGACCTGTGGAAGAAAGAAGACGACTTTTCCACCTTCACCTCCTTGATTCAGGGTTCATATTGACGCACCAGGGGTGTAAAACACTGAACTCTTCAACGCCAGACGTTCAGCAAGAATGTATGTTATATGTTGTTCATTCTGTATCGACTGATATTATGGTGATATGGAAATACCTGCTTGGGAAACATTTTTTTTCTCCTGACTTCTCTGCTATTAGAAAATGAATCCACGTAGACAGTATACATTGTGTTTCAGACTTTCTCATGACTGGGACGACCATCGAAATTGTCTTTTTTTTGTCTATTCATAAATTACCTCTATGTTTTGAACAAAGTATCTGATTAGAAAAGGAGTTTTATTTTCAATTACATTTTCCTGCGTCAATCCAGCAATGGACTATTATTTATCATTGAAAGTTGAGTTTGAGAACAATATTCAAAAAATGAACAATTTGTTCAGGCCAGCCTCAACTCACCTACACTGTAGGTTGACGGACTAACACCTATTAGAAAACAACTACTCCCCTGGCTAATACCACGAAGGGCATTGAATTACATCCAACAGGTGTCAGTGCGGAATTCTTCACAGAAGAAATTCCACATATGCTCGTGGCGATACAACTACCAGAATTGATTTTCAATTACTGGGACTGGGACTGAGAACAATATTGCAACTTATAATGCGCCTTTTCTACTTTTCATAGGTTGCATTTTAAGAAGTGGTAGTATGGGGTAGGTGGAGAAGGTTAAAAGACGTGAACAACCAGTCGAGTTCTGAGCAGGGGCTTCCAATGTAAATCATAGAAATGACGATCTTTAATACTCTCTCATGGAACAGCCACGATTTAGGGCCAGTTTTGTAGGTCGAGTTCAAACTCCAGGTGGCGATTAAAAACAAGAAGACTTGCATGCATTTCTGTCCAATCCTCAGTTTGAACTCCATACTACTCCCCCCTAAGTGCCCTTCAGAGTTTTGGTATATTATTCTTTGTCAAGCAATACTGCGGGTCCTGTTCCTTCCTGTGTTATTCACAGCACAGATTTAGTTGGTGATATTTTACCCAACTCGGCCATTCCTCTAACACCGCGCATAAGTCTATTTCTTCTTCATATTTCTTATAATAATATACTCAATAGTCATCCGATGGGACCTATCGACCTTCCTGATAAGCTCTTTTCACAACAGAATGGATAAGCTTTGGAACCCATTATTAAGTTAAAAAAAACAATAAAGGTATCTTGAACGAAATTGAGGAATCTAGGTTGGAAAATGCATGTTCGATTCCTAAAATTCGCATTTTGGAAAATATTAACACATAGTTTTATGACACCCTGAGAAAAATAATCAAACCTTTAATTTTCAAAGATATTATCGAACAGACAAAAATAACTATATCGTTATTATGACCGCTACAGACATAATAACCGACTAATGAATCATCACTGACATGCAGATCTACAACTCATAATTGAAAAAAAAAGAGAAATATTCAAGGTCTATATGCATCCAATGCACGTTTGTGAGCCAGCATGCCTGTCAAACAACAGTAAAGTTATTCATTACGTTATTTGTTTCATAAGTTTTTTTTCAGAAGAAAAATCAATGAGGTGAGCTTTTCAAATGCCGTTTGATGGACAGCTACATAATTAAATTTCATTCAATTTAGTATTTTGTAATCTGACGATCTTAACCTTTCTAGAGGACAGGAAATTAAAGGCAGAAAAAACGAGAAGCTAATAAAAATGAACGTTGAAGGTTAAAAGCTGTCAACTTTATAATGAAATATTTGACTCAGATTCACTTTGTTCAATTAACGCTGTTACCATCGAGCAATCGATATAGTAGGTGAGTCAGAAGATGAAGGAACAAAACTGCCATTTCATTGATTTTTTTTATTTCATTTATCATAATCGATAATGGAGATTGTAAAAACTTCAGAATGAAAACCACTGCCCTACTAACATTGAATAAACAATTCCATGAAAAATAGGTGAGAAACTTTCAAAGGTAGAATATGGCCTAGAGCTGATTTGATGACAAAGATAAAGTGTGTTAGGACGAATTCAAGGATCGTAATATCAATCGCATTGTGCGATTTCAACTACTAGACAGTTTACAAATCCGTAAGTGGTTCTTCTTGTGTGAAAATCACACAAAGGGGTGTTTATGTTATCACGGATTCCATCGGGTTTTGTCAAATTTCATTAGTTCAACCCCTTTCAGCAAAAACATTCTAACATCAAATTTACAATGTACCAAAACGAATACTGGCCGAAGTTGAAAATGTTAAAGGATATTTTCAATATCTCTATATAGAAAGGCGGAGAAAAACTATGTTCAATTTCATTAGTTCAACCCCTATCAGCAAAAACATTCCAACATCAAATTTACAATGTACCAAAACGAATACTGGCCGACGTTAAAAATGTTGAAGGATATTTTCAATTTCTATATATAGAAAGGCGGAGAAAAACTATGTTTCGAAAGTAAAATTACCCCAGTCAATGAATTTTTTTATTATTTCAATGAACAACAAATGAGTGTGATGATATTCGAGTTTTGAGTTGAATAAACCTGTATTTTTTATTTCTAGAGATGAATCATTGAATGCTTTGACTCCTTCAACAAAGATAAAATTTTGAGAATTTTTTCCTTCAACTAAAGGAAAATCAAAATAATTTCGTGCTCTAATTGGTTATTAATAGAGTGCAGAATTATGACACATTTTGTCTAATGAATATTTGGATGCCTCTCCCATTATGATTTTAAAGATGAAAATCAGCGTTTGATATGAAAAATACTCTATCCAACATAGAAAGTGTCTATTGCATGATAAGATCATACTTATTGGGCGGTTGTGTAGTTCCCGAAACCAATTAATTAGGTTATCGTTTTCAAAGTATGAAATTGTGGAATAATAGTTGAACAGGGTACTGTTGTATTTCACAATTTTGGTCCATGTATCAAGATACCTTGAACATCTAAGTAAAAAGTTCACTTGTTTGATCGAGTTTCCGCATAGCTTGATATTCAAGTTTTGATTTGGGAGCGTTTTAATACGATTTCCTCTTGCAATGACCACACATTCCGTTTTATTCGCATTTATTTTTGGTGAATTGATGCAGAACCATTCATTGATACAATTCACTATTCAGTTCACGGTTTCAATAGAATTCTTTGTTATGAGGATGAAAAGAAGATAAGGATCTGCAAAAAAGTGGATTCCATATCTTCCTGTCACCCGTGAATTATTATCTATATAAATTTTCATTTTCCCCAGATATTTAGAACTAACATTTCAGAAACGATCTCACGCTTCGATTGGTTGAAGAAATCCATCAGTAAATTTTTCAGTGATTCAATGAACTTCAACTGTGGCAATCATTCATGATCGCCCCTTACTACACACCTGAGTAGTGCCTGATTTGCTATTTGAAGAAATTTCATGATGATATCGAAATGTAATGAATTGTGGTACGGAAAAATGAAAACAGTTCTTGTGAGAGAGCTATTTTGAACGTGGTGAAGTATCGACCTCCATCTGACACAAAATGTAGACGCTGCCATATTCCTATATCAGTATTCGAAAATCATTCATAGTAAACGTCGGTTGTATTTTTATAAAGCGCGTTTTCAATTAGCACAAGGAATGATAAATGCTTGCCATTCTTCGAGACAAGCATTCAGATGAATCCTTTCAATCCGACTTGCTGTCATCTTTTGTTTCTCCGGAGGCGCCTCTGTTAACATTGTTCTCGTAAATGTACATTCCGAGAAATTCCATTTTGTGTAGCTTCTAATATGATTTATAGTATCAGTTTTGAATTCATCTCCTCAAATTGAAAGTGAGAGCGTCTCTTTGTGCAGCTCTGTTTGGGAAGTAATTGTTATTATTCCAGACGGAATCCTAATGTGTTGGATCTCACTTACTTAAACGATTACTGTTTCGGAAACCATCATCAATATATGTTGTATAGATTGTCATTCACTTAGATGAATTCCGAGAAGAGATAAAGAGAAGTGGCTATGTTGAAATAGCAAAAATACACTTCCGAAAATCAGTAAGTTGCCTCGGACCCATAAGACATTCAAGAACTTTCAGACTTTGTCACCGACCGAAAAGGAGAGTCTGTTAGAAAACCTTTTGAAATTTATTCTCTCCTCCATTACCGACGAGAAATCTAAATATTAATTTTCATCCAAAAGGTCGTTGACTTGTTATTAACAAAAAAATGCAAAATTGAAACGAACCCAAATAACATCATAGGAATGATTTGGGTGAAGTGAGCGAAATAAATCCCTTTTTATTCTGTAACAATTTTTCGAAAACCGGATCGGAAACGTTGAAAAAAGACCAAAATCTACCATTTTCAAAAAATCATGTTTTCAATTTGACCAAATATTTTTCGCCCTACTTACGAGCAAAATAACATCTGGGTCTTTCACTTGAACGTCATATTTTTTCATTCGAGGCACTTTTCCTAACCATGTGTGAAGTTCGCAATTGAATTCATATAAAATATTGCAAATTGACAGAGTGGTTGATTATTATATAAGATGACAAGTGATCGATAATTTTTTTCAAATACACCTCTTTTGAGTTATTGATGATTAGATGTAAAAAAATTCTGAAAATTCTAATTTTCAAAAAATCATATCTTAACTTTTCCCAGATAATTTTAACCATAAAATATGATGTCCAAGGGAGACTCTCAGATATTATTTTGTGCGTTATAATAGTGTCCAGTAGATATATTTGCTGGTTCAGATCGAGTATTTGTCATCCTTTATTATCACTCACTCTGGGAATTTGCGATATTCTATAGATATTCATTTGAAAAACACAATCTGAATGAAAAAGAGATCGAATGGAAAAGTATGAGGGTCAAATATAACTCTCAAATATTATTTTGTGCGTAAAGATGGTAAGAAATACTTGGTAGAAGTGAAGATATAATTCAGTGAAAATGGTAAATTTTGTCCCTTTTTGCGTTTTTCGAAAAATTGTTGAAGAATAAAAAGTGCTTCAGTTCACTCAGTTTTGTGATATTATCTGAGCTTGTTTGGTCTCCATAGTATTTTATTGATAATGTTACGATATATCCTTTTGGAAAATCTCAATTCTGACACCACTGTTACGATATATCCTTGGGTTCGTCGATTAAAACACCAAACAACACTAAACTACTTTTATTATAACTCTCTATCACAATACAATACAACACAATCACTTAAATCGCTCCGATAACTTTCCAATGCTCGCTCGCTACTAAAACTCTCTGTACTAACAATTCTACTTTCGCACAAAGCTCTGCTTCACTTAGATCTCAACAATTCTCGTCACTTAGCTCTGAATACAAAATCTCCTCTCGCGGCGAAGCCTGCCGTATATATATCTGCGTGCCAATCGAGAATCGTCGAGAGAAGCCCCGATGACGCGTCTCGAATTCTCTAGGCGGCATTACGGTTTCTAGGAAAATGACGTCCGCTACTACGCGATTCCCTAACTGCGTTTACGATCTGGTCAGGACCGGCGCTAGGACGTAACATTAATATAATTTAACGCCAATTGGATAAAGATTTTTATTCAGGTTTCTGTAGCCGAATCTGGGGGAAAAAATATTTTGACAGTGTTTTGACCACGGGTATATAGATCAATACCATAAAAAACATTATTCACGGTGTAAAACTATCAGTTGTTTGTTACAACACGCTAATATATTACTCGAGGGAAAATGCAATGATAATTATAATTATTTCCAAAGTTTCAACAATTTGTTGGCCGGTGTTGTAATATTATACCTACACACGATATTGATAATGTATTTACTTGATTTCTACCATGAAATTATAGGTTGGTATCATTTTAAGTACCAACTGTTTTGTGATTGTGAACATTTCTATTTGTATGATTTCACTCAGCTCCATATATTCGGATATGTTCATATACAATTGAGCCATTCTAGCTCAACACCTTCATTTCCCATATTATCATATACTTCATGTACACTTAATGGTGATTGAATATAATCATTAAATACTGGATTTCCAATCCTTTCTATTTTTTGATCGAATGATATTTTTTCGGAGTCTATTAATATCTATTTTATCAGTTATTCTTATCAGATTGAATTTGATAGTTTCAATCATTTTTTTAAAACGTTCATATATCAAGTCAAAAACTGAAAGTGATCTTCAAATTATTGACTCGTGGTTGGCCAAACATAAATTAACGTTGAATATTCAGAAATTTTCCGTCATGTTTGTTTAAAAAAAAACTATAAAAATCGATAATAGATTATCAAGAATCAAATTCAATAAATATGAGATGAAGTAAACAAACTCTATGAAATTTTTAGGTTCACATTTAGATCCTACACTTTCATGGGCAACTCATATTGGTCATTTGAGAAAACAACTTTCACCACTAATTGGTGTATTGTATCGAATTAGAAACTATTTAGCACTAAAACATTTGAAACAGATTTATTCCGGATCGACACATTCAAAACTGCAATATTCAATTTCAGTTTGGGGAATAACAAAAATCTCAATATTGCGGCCCTTGAAAACCTTACAAAAGAAAATAGTGAAATATATTTTCGAATTAGATGTGTCGGAATCAACTGTGAATCCATACGAGTCAAGGAAGTTATTGAATGTGGATCAAATATTCAGGATGAAAATATGCTTATCTGTTCATTTTGCCTTGAAAAATATCAAACACTCCATTCTGAAATTTACATTCAATTCTGATATTCATATCTATGGTACTAGAGAAACTAATGAGCTCATGCCTTCTTCATAATAGTGTTGAAATTTACAACAATTTACCTCCTTATTTGATAAAAGTTGAAGATGTTAAATTCAAAACATACCACAAATATTTTTTCTCAAGTGAAAAAATGACATGTTATGTTTTTGCCTGTTTTCATTTTCTACTACTCTGAAGCTTCTAGGACACATTTTTTTGTCAGTGATGATTAATATTTATAACTATTTTAATTGATCTACCAGTTTTTTGTGTTGTATTACATTATTTAATTCAGTAGGTCCCTGTTATGAACATTTATGTTTCTCGGGATGAATAAAGATTATATGATGTTTATTGTTAATACCAAACTTTCAACTATCAGGCCTTGTTACAATCTCCCTACGCCTATCCGCAGGACTAGCAGAGGGCTATTCTCCTTCCTGTCAACGATGAAACGTGACAGAGCGGGATTTTTCAATATTAGATTGACGTTTTCCGAAGAGAAATGTTCGCTTCATTGAAGGATTGTATACAGGATTGTTCGGCATGAGCTTGGCGCTTGACGAGTGTGCGCTAACTTGATCTCGTAGTTTTCTAATCGTTGTTTCAGCACAGTAACTTTTTCTTGGTCGTCGTATACTCATTTGTGGAACCCATATGTTCACTAAAAGACTATTTGAATTGTTGTAATACACTCATTCAATTGCTCAAGATGATATTGATTTTTATTTTTTGTACCAATCCTGACACCAACCAACCCGGTGGCACTTTGTGTTTTGCTGGGTTTCCCTATAATTGAAATAGTGAATGCGCTACCATAATAATCAGTGCGACTATCCAGAGCGCTTCGGCACCCAAAATGATCAGCCGACCCTTGTCCGGCTCTGCCTTCTGGGCTCACTCATAAGAGGGTTTAACAAAGAGAAGTATTACATGAAAAAGGTTCTTCGATAAAATGTCATTATCATTTGAACTCATTGGTGGATTATTATGGAGATGAATGATTATGAGCCTCTTCATCTAGAAAATTATGGAAATGACACCTATTATATTTAATTCTAATCCAGTACCTTTTCAATAAGTCACCGGAAGAGCTCAGAAATTCCTCATTTGGTATTCACACAGTAAACTCCAATTCACTTCCTCAATCATGAAAGCGTTTTATATTCAACCCCGTCCGCGTCCGACGATAAAGTGAAGGGCTAGCAAAATAGTTCCATTCGTAGACAAATTGTAAGCACCTGTTTTGGAGTCGGGAGCAAAATGATGGCCGAAACATTTAACTCGAAATCGGTTATGCTCTGTAGAAGTCGCCCACTGGTCCATTACGCGTTTTGAATGTCGGGCATCAATTATCCCGGGTTCTAACTGAAACACCACAACAATACCATCATTCAAAACAAAAGGGAAATGTTTCTGAACTCGAGAAATTATATGGACCTGAGTTGTTGGTATAGAGGCGGATAACAAATCACCCTTTCAGGCAATTGCTTGAAAGTTGAGTAGGCTTGTACATATTGTATACAGTGTGCGTCATAGCGACCTTCCCTTGGCAGTTTGTTGTGGAACAGTAAAATTATCAAAAAATGTTTTGTATACCACTATTCAAAACTGTGCTTTACGTATCTGACACCTGTTGGGTAATGGCTCATTTAAAATACACCTGTATTGTGAATTTATGGCGGCCGCTTCCTAAAAATGCCCTTCAAATGCGTTTTAACGATTATTCCAGGTTTCAAGGAACTCAGAAGTTCAATCGAGAGCTTGTGCGAGCAAGGGGAACCGAATGTGAAAAACTCTGGTACTTCCCAAGATCTGAACCTGGCTTGGCTTTCTGCACAATGACCACGGGACAAGGAAAAAAATCAAGAATTATCGGATACTTATGTGATATTCAACCTGATAAATTTGATCTTATGACTACAATTGATCGTGTAAAAGCCAAATTTGGCGAATATTCGCTCCAAATTTATTGTTCAACAGTTTTCGGATTGGTAATGTATCTAGTTATATCCGTGAAGCGACAAGCAGTTGTATTACCTACTCGCTGTCATTTGGTGTCCCGTCGATCATTGTAAATGTGTGATTACGAGAGTTTATACTACACCACTAGAAATTACCGCACAAGCATGGTTGTACTGGAAAAAGCACAAAACGCGACTCCAGTATAGAGCCATTTACGTGCACTCCATATTTCAAAAGCGTTTGATCGAGTTTGGCATCGGGGTCTCCTTTCTAAGCTGCCGTCTTATGGTTTGCTTCCTCAGATGTGTGCTTTGTTGAAGAGTTTCTTGTCTGATGGTCTCTGTATGTGGCTGTTGATGGATTATCATCTGATATTTTCCCAATATATGCAGGTGCTCCACAAGGTTCAGTTCTGGCGCCCACTTTGTTTCTGCTTCACATCAATGATTTGCTCGAGAAAACATCTTGTTTAATACAACGTTTTGCGGACGATAGTACTCTTCATACCAGTTTCTCTTCCAGAGGCCCCATACCAGCTCTAGAAACAAAAATTCAAAGAAACATTCACGTCAATAAAATAAACGACGACTTGGCAAAAATAATAGAATGGGGTAAAATGAACTTGGTCGAATTTGATGTTACGAAAACCCAGGCATGTCTCTTCTCAAGAAAAACCGATCTTTCATCATCAAATATTCAGATGTCAGGAGTGACTATTTCTACAAAATTAAGTATCTCGATGCTAGGAATTACGATCAATGATAATCTCTCATGGGAAAACCATGTGAGATCGATCGCTAAAAGTGCTTTCCAGAAACTTGGATTTCTATTTCGTGCGAAGAAATAATTCACTTCTCGTCAGCTACCAATGATCTACAAGGCTCAGATACGACCTGTCATGGAATACATTTCTCATGTGTGGAGTTCGGCACCAAAACATTCATTGAGGCTTCTCGATTCTATTCAGAGAAAGACAATTCGTCTTGTTGGTGATTCTTCGCTCACAGACTCGCTCACTTCATTGGAACATCGTAGAAGGGTCGGAGACTTGTCTCTCTTCTATTGATACTTTCACGGTCCGAATTGTTATCAATCGTTCCCCCCTTGGCATTATCTTCACGGATGACTCGACGAGTACAGAATTACCACCTCCCTGTGGTGAATTTGGAAACCTGTCGAACCTCTCTTGCTCGGGGATCTTTTTTCAATAGAACAGCTGAGCTTTGGAACTCCTTGCCAAAAGAGATTCTTCCTGAGGCTTACAAACTTCAGAAATTCAAAGTAAATTTTAATTCGTATTTCCTGTCCCTTGATCCACGCGGTGATGTTTGAACATTACAGGACTTCCCTTCCGTGTGAATCTGCATAAAAAAAGATATTTTTCACGAAATGCGAAAAAAATCTCCACGTATATCGATGCGTACACACAGCTTGATAATTCTTGAATAATGATTCGCCCAGAAAACTATTAACCAATACTGGGTGAATAAGAACTCAAAAAAATGTATTCTCGAATTTTTGAAATCAATCACCCTATTTATTATTTTTACTGTGAACAACGCTTGTGGAGTACTTACTTATTGAAAATAAAGGGTTCTATGGGTATATGCCAAGCAGTTCGATAGCTGGTGAACTGTTCTCTCCCTTCAAAAAATATAACTATCGTCACATGAAGTTGAGATATTGGATTTTTCCTCAACCGCAGTTGAATAAATATTTTTAGGAACTTGAGTATTTTTGTGGTGAGAATTGATTGTGAGGAACTATTTTTGACTCTTTCTTCTCCGAATCCAAACAAAGATAGGTGTACATCATCTGAAAACGTTACTTCCGTTCGCAAAACTGGAAAAAAGGCTATCTGAAACCGATTCCTTCCTGCTTATATGCGACAGGCATCGAATCACATAGAAAATACATTTTCTGGCTCTATTTTTATAACAAACATTCGAGACTTGAAACAAGAGATTTGTTCAAATCTTCAACTTCCCATTTGTGAATATATCACTCAATTTCTTGAACGAACCAATGATTCAACAAGAATATGTACTCCACATTGATATAGAAATCGTTATCGATCCTTCCTATAATAATGTTATGAAAAAATGATAATGACTATATCGATCTAAATGGTGCTGTTGTTCACGCGCTCATTTATTGAGGGATTTCAGTAGACTAAGATATTTCTTTATCGCATATAAAAACAAATAAAAGCTGGTTCCATTGATAACTAGATAGTTCCAGTCAGATCTGAAAATTTCATTAAGTGAAATAGTCTGATCTCTTTTGTGAATTTTTTTATATATAATTGACAGTTCAAACTGTCGATTATCGGTTATAATTGCACGAGTGCGTAAATATTACCGATACTTTTGCAAGAAAGCGTGATATCTAAAAATTTCAAGTTTATTTTCATATTTGGGCGAAAGTGCCCGACTCCGAAGGACGAGGGCTCTTTTACAAAATATGAAAATAACCGAATGCAATTTGTATAAGATATCACGCTAGAATGCAAAATTATCTGGTCATTTTTATGCACGAATGTAATTCATTGAAATATTTCACGAATAAAGAAATTCTCAAGGAAATGTTATTTTTTGTTCATTTATACTTTCCTCTACAGATTGTATGGAGCACTCACCATAACGCGAATTGTTTTTCCATTTTTGAACTCTATCTGACATTCATTTGTGTTGTTCACTGACGTCTAGCGATACGGTTTCAAAAAATGTGTTGTTATGGTGACTCGATACAATGCAAATACCGCTGTAAGTTTTCGATAATTGCATTGCTCTTATGGAACATTTTATATATGGGGAAAATATTCCATTAAAGATAATTCGAACTGTCGATTAGCCACAATAGATTATCGATAGTTTCAAGTGTCGAATATAACTATTACTGTCGATTATAGGTATAAAAAGACAATTCTATCCCTCGGTTAAAGGTGATCTACAGTTTGATTTTTCGATTATGGCAGATACTCTGTGGCCTCTCAGTGCTTTTAGAATTGAAATATCGTTGGAATTTTCGAATTTGAAACCCTTCGATTCCACATAATAGAAAAACATTTTCAATATAAATATCTGGAGCCTTTTGTTTAGATATAAAACAACTTTTTTCATGAGTTGGCTCTTATTACATATTAAAATTTCATTAGACGCCATCAACCATTTTCCAAGAAGTCTACATCAAAAGTTTCCAATAAGACGCACCGTACCTAAAGCTGCAGCAAACTTTCAGTCAATACTAGGTATTCATTTTATTTTTGCCCCCACACGCGTATTCATCAGCCTCCCTTCGACTTCTATTGACGTCAATCCCGGTGTGAAAATAAATCACATCAGTAGCTATTCCCGTCAGCCTGATTAGTAGCAGAACTTGTCCAATTTCAACGAAGTTTGCCAATTCAAAACGAGGAAATCTCTTTGAACGCTTGTTTGGGCCACAGCCTCTAATGAGTTCGAATCCGTTCATTCATAGGTGATATACAGGTTGTTCCATAATTCGACGGATAGACTCATACGGCAGATTACTCTTATGAAATGTTGAAAATGAAGTAAAGCTTGTCCAGTTCATGGTGTCAATTTTCTCATTTTCAGTATTATGTCAAAATAAATTTCCAGTAGGTTTGTAGGTTTTTATTGCTCATATATACTCGACATGCCACCCTCATCCTTCAAAACAACTTACAAATATTATCTATTGAACAATCAGGCATGATTATTTTTTTTCTCATCACCGATATTGATATTATTATATACTTTTCTTCTACGTTTCTATTCAATCTACTTTCACTTGTCTTTAGCCTAGTTTTGTTCATCTGTTCTCACTTCTATGAACTTCCTTTCTTGTGTACTCTGCTTGTGTCTTCAAACAATTTCAATAAACCTTTACTTTAGGTTGCTGTATTAAAAGTGTATTTTTATATCTCTGTGAGCTCTGGTGGAAGAACAGAAACAAAATGCATCTTATTTCTGAACCAGCAGCCATATATTTGCCTGCATACCTGGTGAATAATTAAAAATGTATTATTATTATTCATGGGTTAGCTATTACAGAAAAAAAAAGAGTCAAATTCAAAACCAAACTTGTTTTCGTAGGAGTAAAGAGGAGGGTACGAATTATCTTTGCTAGGTAGGCATTTTCATGTACATGGTGTTTCTCCTATACCGTCACAAATGTTAACCATGTATACAGAGATATATTTATACATTTTCATTTTTGGATTCGACAATTCGTACACTATTTTGTAAAGCAAAGTTCACATTGTAAAAAAATATTGTCACTTTGCCCACTGTAATTTCAATTCAAAATCGATAACATGATATTAAAAATCCACATTCAACATTTGCTGCATGGTGAATGAATAGAACATCTCATATTTATTGAATCCCGTTCGACTGACTCAGTCGAGCAACTCGGTTAACAAGACATCAACCGTTTTTGTAGGTACTAATCAAACCTGCAAGATGTGAACAGCCGGAAGCGAAACTAAAATGCCGTCGGGTACATACTACTAAAGCCCGTTCATCTGGAACAGACGTGCAGCAGGAATGAAGGTTGAAAACTATCAGATTTAGGAAGATGCATACTCTGTTTTCTCAGAAGAACATTTCATTGCACGATATGGGCGACAGCAAGTCTTCTTCCATTGTCTATATTCCTATTTCACTATATTGAAAGATATCAGTTCGAAAAATTGAAAATAATGAAGTCTAAATAATAGTAGATTATACCACGAGTTAATAATGGTAGCTAATATTCTCAAGGAATTTTTACGAACCGAGCCGCGTCAGAGTAATATTCCGAGGAAATAATAGTCATTATTGCGAGTTGTATCCTCTACTTTATTCACAACTAATTTATATATTATAAATGAATGATTCTTCAGTTTCATTCATCACATTACGAATACACAAACACTACCTACACGTTTGACACTGACACTTAGGAGTTTGGTTATATCGTTTCCATGATAATATTCATTTCAATAATTTTTGTGATAGGACTACAAGAGGAAATAGAGACTATTACTAATAATCCCTCTCCATTATTCCCTAAGGGAATAATATAGAGCATTATACTGCAGAAACCATCACTATAATTCTGCATTATGTATTAGTCGTAAATAAAAGAAATCAAATATTTACGTTTTGAGACAAATGCCATAATGAAATATGCAATAGTTATATTTTACAGCAATATCGTAATTTTCCTAATCTCAGCGACCTTCGCAATATATATATATATATATATATATATATATATATATATATATATATATATATATATATATATATATATATATATTTGTTTACGCTTCACAACGTCGCCGTTTGATCAGCCAGTCCTCTAGAGCCGATATTTTTGCTTTTGTCACTATCTGTATATTTCCAGACGAATGATTGAATATTCTGTGCGCAATGAATTTGGCAGACTTATTTGTCAGATTGCTATCAATAAATTGTATGTACATTTTATTTCTTTTGCGAGTGTTCACATTATGGAATCAGAAGTACGGATCGATGATCATCATTTTTGAAACTATATACAGAGTGTTCGAATATCAAAAGACATATAATAACTTTCCACATGAACCGACCGGCGATACATTTTTCTGACATGCTTGCTAGAATGGTTTTGTTGATGAAACACCATACAAACAAACAAGTTTTACCCCTTCTAAACAAACATGTTTAGGTTCATACGCAAGAGAAAACACTGCATTTTTGGAGGTACCCATAGCGTAAGAACCAAGGGAAGGAAAATATAAAATATATTCCAAAACTTACTCTCTTCAGGCTCACAACGAAGCATAGGTGAATTGCATTCGTCGGTAAACCGCGAAGGAACTCATAAGAGCAGACCAACTGATAGAGGATATCAACCGTAAAAATATATAGAGAGGCAAGTTGCCGACTTTCCAACGACGTTCTAGAGACGAATTCTCTATTTCTCAATGGAATCCAGTGGCCGCAATGATCATTATTTTGTTTACAATATGCAGCAGGAATGATTTTTTTTTTCGAGACTGAACCTGGAAGTAGGTTACCCGAACATTCTCTGGGTTGGGGAGCCCAAGATTAATTGGATATGTTTCAATTACCATCGTCTTGATTTCTCTCGATCCCGATATTATGTTACTCAGGCTTCACCTTAATGTAATCAACGATTAAATCTCGAATTACTATTACTCGCTGACACGCACATTCCAAAGAATTACCGGAATAAGGATTACCTTTCTGAATTATTATCCCGTGAAATGAATTCAAGATTATTTATAACTCGACTCGTTCGAATAATCCTCAGGTATTGATGTTATTATAGTCTGAGATCAAAAATGTTCACCCACACAAGAACATCTTGACTCCTACTAATAGGAATTAGAAAGTATGTGTATTGGCTTACATGTTATGTGATGAAAACGCTTTGCCTCGATATGCCTTTCTAGCTCGTAACTGCATCTCATTTTTGATATTCAAAAATTAATTAACATTTTTTGCACTGCTTTTTGATATATCGTGGAAGGTAATGAATGAAATAACTTATTATTTTATTCACTGTATTTGAAACTTTTTGGTGATGCCAGTTAGAAACATGTAAAAGGGAAACACTTCTCGGCAGTGATCAAATGATGATATATCTGTTAACATCACTGCAATTTCTCATTCACTTCCATAACCTGAGAAACTCGAAATGTTGTCGGAAACATTCGCCCATGTATCATTGTGGGTGTGAGTTCATATCGAATCACCATCCCAGCCATTCCTCAACATTTCTATCAGATCTTCATCGGTTTTATTTAATTGCATTGTCAGGTCGTGGCGTATACATACCAAATCAATTATCATAACGAATTATTCGGCTGTAAATAACGCATGATAAATCTGAAAACTGTTGATTGTTTCGTTATTCATTACCAATTCGAAATAATGTTGATTGCCATCGGTAATGCAGTACTGAGTTTATAACTGATTTTGTGTGCCAGTATGGAACACCCAATATTTCAAGGGGAACTCGAAAATCAGTTGTAGTCTATGAAATAATGATTGATATGGTGAGGATTAAAATATTGAGTGAAATTCCAGATTGTATTTTCAGAATTGGATAGAAATTTTCTAAGAGTAAGATATGCTTATCTGTTCGAGAAGAGGATGAAGAAACATTTTTAACATTTTGTGCCAAAACTTTTTTGATATTTTAACAGCAAAAAAATATTTTAAATGGTTTTTCTTCAATTGTACCTGTGAATTGGTGCACAGATTACAGAAACAAGTTCAGATAGGAAACAGCACACTTGTATGAACCAAAAACTAATGAGCCACATTCCTGCAGCGGTTTTTGACGGTAATTATTCAAGAAAATTAGATGGATTAGAGAAAACTGTAAAAACTACACATTCATGATACCGAGCAGAATACTGTAATATCGAAGAGCTGATGACGGATTTTTCATACTAGGATCGTTCGATAGAAACCATTTAATAATGAAAATTTATCTCGACAACAAATTACAACACATCTCCTCTGCGAGAAGTATCCCAAGACGACTTTCGTTATATGACGCAGTTCAGAAGACTACATTATTTTTCATTACTCACCTGGAACTTTAAGAGAAATGAGAGCGTTATGTAAGTCTTCTTTCGATAGTGGCTTCGTGAATTCCGAAAAAAAAAGTACTTTGAACACAAAATATGGGTTGACAATTTGATTCCGAAGATATTTTTATAGTTTGGTGGCTTCATTCACTCGGTCCGAATATGGAAAATCACTGGGATATCAAAAAAAATGGTGACTTTTCTCTCAATTTTTGGGAAACATGGTCTTCATCTACTATCAAAATGGAAAACAGCTCAGAACTCACAGAAAACTATTTCGTCGAAAACAATTCGAAAGTTATGCTTCACAGTATTCAAAATTCCATATACAATAAATACAAAGTCAATTGAAACTATTATAGAAGTGTGTCTGTATTTCAATTTCTTCACTCCTATTTGGAAGCAAAAAAACCGCCTTCAGCGCCTTTATGTTATGAAAACCTGAAAAAAAAAGAAAAATTCCGTGTTTTCAAATTGCATGCCGATGTGAAGAATTGAAGTTTTTGTAATAAAAACACTATGGAAAAATTGGCATGCACCCCTCGTAGGACCAACGGTGAAAAATTTCCGGAAAATTCTGTAACATTTTAACACCGATTTTCCGTGATTCCAAACTGCTTGCCATTGAAGAAATACTTAATTCGTACCATTAATCAATGAAAGGAAATTTGGCATGCACACCAGGGTGTTGCAAAATAGAGGCATGCATGACGAAAGTTCACTGAGCAAATTTAGGTGACTGGTTTTTGCATGCCGTTTTGTATTTGATGAATTTACCGTATTTTAAGTCATGAATGTAAATGGCATGCATGTAGCTACAGCCCAATACACAAACATTGTGAAAAAATTGAATAAACATCAATTTTGGAATTGAAAAAAAAAATCCAAAAAATGCCGTGACTTCTTGCATGCCGCTTTGTATTTTGTTGGTAGATACTATTTTAAGTTGAAATACGAAATGGCACGAAAATTGTTTGAATAAACATTATATTCAACTTGATGGCTGAAATAACATAAATGTTATCACAGTCGAACATTCAAGAATTGTAAAAAAAATCAATTCAAATAACTCGAATCTCCCGGTCTCTAGTCTAAACGTGGCCTATCATACGTCGACTAGCACAAGAGGTTACTACTACCCTATGATAGACGCTACACGCTACGCCATTGCCTATACCGCCGTATAGAAGTAAACAATGAGTTCGCTACCGGTCGGCATGATGTATCAGGCCAAGATTTTATATGTAGCTGGACTCTGGCAGCGTGTGGTGCGGTAGGAGGGTGTCGGCTGAAAGTATTCTTGGCTCACTTGCACTCACGCCTTAGATACATTGGCTAAGCTTTAAGTAAGAGATGGGAATATTAACCCAAATATGCGGTAGGAGGGTGTCGGCTGAGAGCATTCTTTTCTCACTTGCACTCACGCCTGAAATACATCGGCTGAGCGTTAAGTAAGAGATGAGAATGTTAACCCAAATAGGGCCTACAGACGAGTTTAGGCAAAATTTAATAAATTTCGATGCTTGTATGCTACCGCCTTGTAAACGTGAACTCCAACAACAACTTTTACGAGCAGCTTATATTGGACACATGTGGAAAAATTCTTCTTCTCCAGTGCCCAACGTGTCTTTGAATCTAGAGGGATTCGGTTGGAAACTGGAAAATGACAGCTATTCCTTTCGGTGGTTCGAGGGGGATGACGTTCCTCCTAATGTACAGGAAATTATTGAAGGTACTAATTTTTTTCTATTCATGCTTTTATTTTTTCACATTCGAGATAATTATTCTACTAAAAATTTAATTACTATACGATCAGTTGTCTTTAACCTATGTTTAACGAATACATAAAATCAAAATGATAACTGAAAAACATGTTTTTTTTTAATTTTCATAGCCCCAAAAGAAAACAGCGCTAATGACGGGGAAGTCATATCGATGTATCCGAACTTCGATGATGAAGAATAAAATTATGACGATGACAGCGATTGCCAATCCGATATTGGCTACACAACAGAAGAAGAGTCTGTATATGGCCGCGATGATGGTTTCATTTTTCATAAAAAAATTTGAAAAAAATTAAATTATTAATTCGGACGATTTTTTCGTTTATTTAACCAATTGTCATAAAGCTACATGCATGCTATTTTGCATTTCAGCTCAAAAAAGTATCTACTAACAAAATACATAACGGCATCCAAAAAGAAGTCACGGCATTTTTTAGATTTTTTTTTTTCAATTCAAAAATTAATGTTTATTCAATTTTTTCATAATTTTTGTGTATTGGGCTGTAGCTACATGCATGCCATTTAAATTCATGACTTGAAATAAGGTAGATTCATGAAATTCATGCCAAATTTCCTTCTATTGATTAATGGTACGAATTATGTATTTCTTCAATGGCATGCAGTTTGGAATCACGGAAAATCGGTGTTAAAATGATACAGAATTTTTCGGAAATTTTTCACCTTTGGTCCTACGAGGGATGCATGCCAATTTTTCCATAGTGTTTTTATTACAAAAACTTCAATTCTTCACATCGGCATGCAATTTGAAAACACGGAATTTTTCTTAATTTTTTTCAGGTTTTCATAACCCTTTGATCATCTTGGACCGCTGCGGGGTGCATGCCATCAATTATTGAAGCTTCAATTAGTTTGAACTTCCGTATATTACAATGGCATGCAGTAAAAGATCACGGAAAAACACGAAAATTCGCAACAGAAAGAAAAGCTCGGGGGGCTAAAACCCCGACTATCTTCGATATTTTAGGGTTAGTTATCAAGCCTTGAAAAGGCATGCACGAAAAAATGGTGGAACGTCACCTGTCATGACCTCCCGGTCTATATCATTGAATTAGGTTAACTCAGCTCTACATCGTCCTCAGATTTGCATTTCCAGTGAGAGATTGTTCGATTATCGTTCAGTTGATGAAAGGCACCTGCAGACAACCACCATCCAACAGTGATTTCCCAACATTTCTCGCATATCTTCATCGACGAACTGTGAATAAATCATTAGCCGTAATTTAATTGTATTGCCTGGTGGTAGTAGAGACATACAAACTGAATTATCTCAATAAATTGTCTAACTGTAAATAACGCAGATAAATCTGCGAGTTCCTGACCATTGCATTATCCAATATCAATAGGAAAGTGGGCATCGTGACCGGCTCTTGCGAAATATCTGATTTAATGCGGAAACGAGCTTCGCGGCAATCATTATGCTTATGAAAACAATAACGATAATGAACGAAATACAAATGGAGATATCGTGCCGGGTGTATACCTACGCTATCCTAATATGTGTGCTCTTTTCCGTTTACCGTGGGTTGGGTGGGTTACACACGACGATCGTTCAACTGAACTTTAATATTTCGACACTTAAGTTGCAGATTGTTCGATCATTCCAGTATTATCCTTATGAATATCTTTCCCATACATGAAGAATACGATAGGGTAGGTGAGGTTCAAGGTGAGTGGGCCTAATACAAACCGCCTGGGTTCATTGTGAATCACGCCATTTCGGACTCCATCGAAAAAATCCATGCAGTCAATTTGTTTTTTAGTGAGTAAACTTTCAGGTCCAATGGCGAGAGCAAAACTCCGACAATAATTTGAAACCTAGTTTGAACCGCGGCGGGGCAGGCACTAAGTATATGTTCTTTTGTTTCACCATCTTTCAAACTCAGACGTCGCGCCGGATCTATCGATAGTCCAATCCTTCCAGAGCTTGTCAACTAACCGAGAATATTTTTATTGCTCTGCGTGTCAGCTCAGTTTATATACACCGCATAGGATAACGTGATGCTCTATCCAGTTTTCTGGATACGAGAAATACTCATCCTCTTCATTTCTTCTCCATTCTCGCATTCCAGGGAGCGGTCCTCAACATTTTTCTGGGCACTTCAGCAAGATTTATATCTAACTTGCTCCGGTTGGAAATCAGCCTTCTGTTGCTTTTGTTTCTTTTTTGTCTGATCTTTTTGGTTTTTGCCTGAGTTAAGTTTCCTTCAATCTCTGTATAGATATATCATATCAAAAGCGTGAATTCCTGCCTGAGATACGTTGCCTAGGAACCTGCCAGCAATCTGCATTCAGTATTCATTTCCAAAATAATTCAATCCTTCCTAGTAGGGAATAGGCTTGCATTCCCAGAATACTGTAGCTCCAAGTATCAACCTGTACGCTTCTCTCACCCCAAAAAGATATGGAATACATTTGGATATGGAAGAACACAATTATCGAACACTAAGAGCGCCCTGAAATAAAAATTGACGCATTTTTGATCATGTATTTTTATCTTCTATTGAATAAGATACGGGGCTTGATACTGAAGGATTTTGATTTTTAATTGTGGGAAGTCATCGACTTTATGTTGATGATGGCCCTGCCTTGTACTGATGAGTGGCCAAATAGCCCGAAACCGGTCTGCAAGTGTGTCCGTTCTTATAATTGAAAATCAATTCTTTCATTTGTATCGACGAAAGCAAATGCAGGAGTTTCTTCTGTGGGGAAACCTGCACCGACACCGGTCGGATATAATTCAATGCCCTTCGTGGTATTAGCCAGGGGAGTAGTTGTTTTCTGACAGGTGCCAGCCGGAACCTACTGTGTAGGTAATTTGAGACTGGCCTGAACGAATTGTTCGAAAGATGATTTGATTTAACGCCAGTCTTCAAGTATGCCCACTGACTATGTCGAATGTTTATAATATTCGAAACGATATATCTCTTCTGGTTTGACCAGGAAAGGACACCATTTTTTTCTCTTCAACAAAATATCACGAAAGGTCAGTAACCATTTTCTTGATTTCAATATAGACAGTCTGGTCATAATCTGTGATAAACAAAAAATTTCAAACTCATACTATCATGCCAAAAGACTCGAATTTCACAAAAATGTTGCTGCTTCACATTAAAACATTCTGCTTCATCAAGATCTAGTCTCTGAAATCTTCTGAAGTTTGCATCTGAATACATTTAATGATGTATTTGTAGTTCGTGTTCTCATGATAATTGATTTGTCTATTCAAGGAACTACCCTTGAATTTTTCCAATAGTCTGTAAATGAAAATACTATATTGGTTATAATTGAAGATATATGAAATCTTGGCAATATAGATGAGAGACATGAGTATATTCGTTATGTCAAATTCTGTTGCTGTGTTCTCTCTCCTCTCCAGAGGTGATGGCTAATGACTAATGAAATCAAGTTGAAATTCTTGAGCTGTCAGTGTTGCCATCGATAGAAAAGGAAGGGGAGTGAGACAATAGGACAGATATTATGAGAGGTACCTAATATCTGAATTTCTAACAAGAAGAAGAATTATTAACGAATTTATCGACTGTTACATATAAAGTTACTATAAAGTTAGCGTTTTTGTTACAATATTTGTAGCTAAGTAGTGCAGATCAGACATTGATATAATATCATCAATAAGACAACCTTGTCCAATATTCTCTCGATGTTCCTGAAAGAGAATATGTTGATAGGTAGATATCCATTTCTCTGTGTATAGAGACATTGATGTGGTCGCATTGTTGTTCATAATCCACTGAGAGAGTTTTTATTGAGATGAACAAAATAACATACTCAAACAATCTTGATAGAATATATGTATAATTTATCACTCATCAAAAGACGAAAATACTTTATTGTCAATGCTATCCATTCCGAACATTTTACTTTATATTTGTTTATGTTCGAGATTCCAATTCAATTCCTAGATCTCACGTTTCACCATTCCATTATATTTTACTATTAGACCGGGAGGTCATGACAGGTGACGTTCCACCATTTTTTCGTGCATGCCTTTTTAAGGCTTGATGAATAACCCTAAAATATCAAAGATAGTCGGGTTTTTAGCCCCCCCACGCGTCCTCTTGATAAGGAAAAACGCTTTTCTTTCTGTAGCGAATTTTCGTGTTTTTCCGTGATATTTTACTGCATGCCATTGTAATATACGGAAGTTCAAGCTAACTGAAGCTCTAATAATTGATGGCATGCACCCCACAGCGGCCCAAGATGAACAAAGGGTTGTGAAAACCTGAAAAAAAAATGTAGGAAAATTCCGTGTTTTCAAATTGCATGCCGATGTGAAGAATTGAAGTTTTTGTAATAAAAACACTATGGAAAAATTGGCATGCACCCCTCGTAGGACCAACGGTGAAAAATTTCCGGAAAATTCTGTAAAATTTTAACACCGAATTCCGTGATTCCAAACTGCATGCCATTGAAAAAATACTTAATTCGTACCATTATTCAATAGAAGGAAATTTGGCATGCACACCAGGGTGTTGCAAAATAGAGGCATGCGTGACGAAAGTTGCAAAAAACACTGAGCAAATTTAGGTGACTTGTTTTTGCATGCCGTTTTGAAATTCATGAATTTACCTTATTTTAAGTCATGAGTGTAAATGGCATGCATGTAGCTACAGCCCAAAACACAAAAATTGTGAAAAAATTGAATAAACATCAATTTTTTTATTGAAAAAAAATCTAAAAAATGGCGTGACTTCTTTTTGCATACCGCTATATACTTTTTTGAGCCGAAATGCAAAATAGCATGCATGTAGCTTTATGACAATTGGTTAAATAAACAAAAAAATCGTCCTATTTAATAATTTTATTATTTTTCAAATTTTTCATGAAAAATGAAAGTCGAAAATCATTTTCAGCATCATCATTTTACATGAAGTATTATTGTTAAATTCACTCGCCGCCCTATTTGGGTTAATATTCCCATCTCTTACTTAACGCTCAGCTGATGTATCTGAGGCGTGAGTGCAAGTGAGCCAAGAATGCTCTCAGCCGACACCCTCCTACCGCACCACATGCCGCCAGAGCCCAGCCAAATATAAAATCTTGACCTGATACATCATGCCGACTGGTAGCGAACTTGTTGTTTACTTCTATACGGTGGTATAGGCAATGGCGTAGCGTGTAGCGGTGGTGAAAGTTATTGGGAGCTAAGTGGAGCAGAGCTTTGTGCGGAAGTAGAATTTTTAGTACAGAGAGTTTTGGTACCGAGCATTGGAAAGTTATCGGAGCGATTTAAGTGATTGTGTTGTATTGTATTGTGATAGAGAGTTATAATAAAAGAAGTTCAGTGTTGTTCGGTGTTTTAATCGACGAACCCAGGGATAAATCGTAACAGTAGTGTCAGGAGTTGGATTTTGAAAGGATATATCGTAACAGTGGTGTCAGAATTAATATTTTTCAGAAGAAAGATCGTAACAATAGGGTAGTAGTAACCTCTCGTGCTAGTCAACGTATGATAGGCCACGTTTAGACTAGAGACCGGGAGATTCAAGTCATTTGAATTTTTTTTTTATAATTCTTGAATGTCGGACTGTGATAACATATTATTATATGTTATTTCAGCCATCAACTTGAAATAATGTTTATTCAAACAATTTTCATGGAGCTACATGCATGCCATTTCGTATTTCAACTTAAAATAGTATCTACAAACGAAATACAAAGTGGCATGCAAGAAGAAGTCACGGCATTTTACAGATTTTTTTTTTCAATCCAAAAATTGATGTTTATTCAATTTTTTCACAATTTTTGTGTATTGGGCTGTAGCTACATGCATGCCATTCATATTCATGACTTGAAATAAGGTGAATTCATCGAATACAAAACGGCATGCAAAAACAAGTCACCTAAATTTGCACTGTTTTTTTGCAACTTTTATTATTATTTATAATACGATGGGCTTATTCAACATGCATGCCATTTGAATTAGATAATTATTCCGTTATAAAATTAATATTCATCCTTATTAGGAGTGATTTGGAATCACGGAATTCGGTGTTAAAATTTTACAGAATTTTCCGGAAATTTTTCACCGTTGGTCCTACGAGGGGTGCATGCCAATTTCTCCATAGTGTTTTTATTACAAAAACTTCAATTCTTCACATCGGCATGCAATTTGAAAACACGGAATTTTCCTACATTTTTTTTCAGGTTTTCACAACCCTTTGTTCATCTTGGGCCGCTGTGGGGTGCATGCCATCAATTATTAGAGCTTCAATTAGCTTGAACTTCCGTATATTACAATGGCATGCAGTAAAATATCACGGAAAAACACGAAAATTCGCTACAGAAAGAAAAGCGTTTTTCCCTATGAAGAGGACGCGCGGGGGGGCTAAAAACCCGACTATCTTTGATATTTTAGGGTTATTTATCAAGCCTTAAAAAAGCATGCACGAAAAAATGGTGGAACGTCACCTGTCATGACCTCCCGGTCTATATATCATAGGTGTCAAAATATAAAAGTAGCTGTAGAATCAATTTTAGTTTATCTGGTGATATGTTCAAAGTGGCAACACTGTCATTCCCGCCAACCTTAGAATACTGACCGCTACTGTTTTTGAGAAATATAATGCGGAGTCAGTCTGCATTTGCACCCCAAGTTGTAAGCGTCCACGCTCTAACGTACAAATAAATAAGTTTAAGTTCAATCAGTCTCATACTTCTCGTCCCTACCAAGGGTGGTCCCTCAGCATCATATCAACAAGAACAACAGTAGCAACCCCACTAAAGCTGTTCCGCATACGATATAGCCACCCACGTTTCCTTATCAGCATCTTATCAGAAATCGAATATGACTTTTATTTTCCAACGATTGCAACCCTCTCCATCTCCTAGTACTTGAAACGCTGACATGAGCGACCAATTTTTAAAAACTCATTCGCAAGACGCAAACAACAAACCAAGCTTCACGTTCAATCTCGTGAACTCTCGCTCAGACTCAGACTCGACGCTGAACTATTCTACCGCTTACAAGACTGAACAGAAAATGAAAAAGTCTTGAAGTGTATTGAAGAGGTAAACAGACGGTGCCGCAAAAGATGCTCCTTGAGGCCCCAGAGAACATATGCATATTTTACGTTCTTATATGCGAAGAGGTGAAATACGTCTGGTGTAAAGTACATGACAAGGTAATTGCCTGAGAAGCGTACTCACAATATTCGAGGGTGCTTTGTGAGTATGTAGAACGATGATGGCCAAGTAGAATGGGAGATTGATGGGTTATATCGGGAATTCGAGCGAAGTTCTGTTACATCTATTACCTACATATAATTTCCTTTGAAAGGGAAGCACTGTAATGTTCAAAAAACACCTCGTGCATCGAAGGACGAGAGATGATAAATATGTTTGAAGTTTTGTTTTTACATAAATAAATATATAGATTCATACGAAAGGGAAGCCCTGTAAGGTTCAGATAACAACGCGTGAATCAAGGGACAGGAGATACGAATATATGGTAACTTTGAATTTTTGAAGTTTGTAAGCCTTAGGAAAACCCTCCCTCGGTGAAGAGTTCCAAAGTTCAGCTGTTCTATTGAAAAAAGATCTATGAGCGGGAGAGGTTCGACAGGTCTCCAAGCTCAAACAAAGGGGTGGAATTCCGCACTCGTCGGGTCATCCGTGTTGATACTGTCAAGGGGTTTGATGATATTTCAAATAAGCATCGACCGTGAAAGTATCTATAGAAGAGAGACAAGTCTCCTATCCTTCTACGATGTTCCAATGAAGTGAGCGAGTCCGTGAGCGAAGAGTCACCAACAAGACGGATTACCCTTCTCTCAATTTTCAAACTTTGATGTTACTCTCCCAATTGCAACCTGCCAATTTCAAACGAAGTAGTCATTCATCACTTATAGGCTTCATTTTTTATGGTTTATCAGACATGAATACTATTTAGAAATATCTGATCAGACATGAATACTATCTAGAAATATCTGACCCGAATGCAATACTAAAACAAAAATGTTGTTCTAATAATTGTTCGTTCCATTAACTGACGAACTTCAATCCTCAGAAGTCGAAATTTGTGCGAGCAATGGATCAACGAGGCCTTACTTTTTAACGTGCGATTAATTAATTGGACTCATTTTCTGGGACTTTGTCTACACAAGCGCAATTATCGATAGTGAAGCTGATAAATAATTGTTCATTTTCAATACTACTGGCTATCGACAGCAAAGTCATATATTTGAAAACTCCGGGTCGAAATTCAAACGAAAGAAACATCGTGATGTTAGTGAAGATATTGATTCTGAGACAAGAATGCTGACAGAGATAATAAATAAAAATACAAGGAAATACAATGACACGTACCGAAAAATAAAAGTGATGTTAATATTTTTATATATATTCCATTCCATTTGGAGATATGTATCAAAACTTCCGAAGAAATTATTTTACCTATTCAAATTTGGAACTAACAAACTTGAAAACTTTCGTTCGTAGTACTCGCAACCATGGCGATCAGACAATATCCGTGAATTTTTGAGTCCCCTACTATATTTTCAGCTCCAGCACACAAACAGCAAATATATTTTGCAATACTTTCATTCATTCCACTCAAAAAAGTCCGAATATATTTGCACTTCCGATTTTTTAGATATGGCGAAGGCGCTAGGCATACGTACTTCTTGAAATCAATCAATCCATGTTGATTTTTAGTACATCGTATTCAATACAACTTGGAACGATAATTGGTTCCACATCCAGCTGCGCACTGAACTTACAGTAGATTTCGAATGGCTGGTTGTCCTGCACTGCGGAATACGTCATCATTTCCGTGTCAAAATGAAATGGCAGCTATACAGCTCATGTGATTCTTCCTGGCACTAGCTTAGCTTCTTCTCCCGTTGCGCAGTAGTAGTACAGATTACAACAATAACAAAAACTGCTACTAGAAACATTTCGACAGTTTATATTCACAGCGACTGCTGCTAACATTCGTCATCATTCCTTTGCCGAGGTGGATCGGATGATAACTGTAACTAAATTTGAAATAATGTTTCAAAATTGGAAATGGAAGCGCTTCTACTTGGTTGAACCTGAATTGGTAATTATGTTAATTTTAGAATATCTGAAAGAATCAATCATGAAATATTTCTGAAATTATTTGAACGTAGAAATATATATATATATATATATATATATATATATATATATATATATATATATATATGTATATAATTAGCTGTCTGGAACTTCCGGATGAACCGCGTCTGGAATTGTTCTTCTTTCGACGTTTCGGCTACCACTTTGGAGCCATTCTCAGGACGTCTTGACTTGGTGGCGAGGCCTAAGTCTCCTTAACCCCCAGCACTCGTCTTGACAAAGTGAAGATTGTGGTTTTGTGGATAGAGGGATGGTGTTTATAGCTGTATGAAATTCCGACGTTGTTGATACTGTCGGACCATATACAGGTCTGGTTTGAAAAGGATTAATTAATGGATTTGTTCGAAGGGATAATAATGGTTTCCAGGAATTGGGGAGCCTTTGTGAGTCGTCTCGTTTGTTGAGGTATTGAGGGCGTTTTAAGAAATTGAAAAAGTAGCTCGTTTTAATCAAGTTACATATTGTTGAAGGGAAATACCATTGTTACGCCAGACTACTTCCAAGTGAAACTGGGTGTGATGTATTTTGATGCATAGAACACGTAGAATTTTATTCGGAAATTATAAAATTTGAAAGATCTGAAAAGGGGCATATTTTATATTTCTTGAAGAAATATCGATGACGGTTTGATTCGTCAGGCGTCTTTTACATTCTCATTTTTTGCGAAAAATCCCGAATCGAAATTCTGCCACTATTGAAAAGGGCATGTAAAGACTCGATTTTCGATTTCAGATTCGTGTCATCAAAATACGGAGATAGCATCATCTGCTAATCTATTAAAAAAAAATTTCGAATAATAGAGGAATATCCATCGAAGAGTTCGACATTTACTTCAAATCAGTAGGTCGAACTGCATTAGATTTTTTTAAGCCCACAGAACACAGAAATAAGCTCAAAAAAGGCTTTTCGCATATAATTTGTTAGCTCAGGGTCAATAAAACCACCACCAGAGGCGCTGATGGCGATTATTTTGTTCCAGTTGTGAGTGACGATACTGAATCGCTGACATCTTGTGATGGGGTCAATTGACTTCTCTGAAGCATTACTTTCAAATTTATTCCAACGATATTGTTTTCTGCGAATTTTGAGCTGTTTTCTCCATTCAATAGTAGACGAAGACCATGTTTTCTGAGAAATGCGCGGAAAGTTATCGTTTATTCCAAAAATAAACCAGTGATATTCCTATATTGGATCGAGTGAGTCAAACCAACAAACGAGAAAAATCTCTTGGGAATGAAATTTTCAACCAATGTTTTGTGTTCAAAGTACAGTTTTGCCACTATCAGAAAAATACTTACCTAATGCTCTTGTTTCTCTTGAAATTCCAGGTGACCTACAGAAAATATGGAATAGACCGCGGGCATGTGACGTCACATGACAACTGTCAATCAGCCTGCTGGACAAACAAATCGTATTTCCATAAACAACGATGGTAATTTAATGAGATTATAATTGCAATTCTGAGATACAAAATGCATGAATATACCGTTGCCCATTTTGACTTATCAGTACTTAAATCTGTTCTTCTACTTGCAAGAAATCCACAATTCACGTTTCTCAACAGCAAGAGAATTAATATTCTTTCTATTGTCGAAAATAGAAGAGAATTGATGGATTGAAACATCAACACAATCGCTCAAAATTGAGTTAGTATCGAGAAAAAATATTTTGAAATGTGACACAAATGCACAATAAGCTTTTGTATATCCGTTTATTTGTCCAGCAGGTTGGATTAACAACTATCATTTACTGTCATCTGTCAGATATGCCTGCGGTCTATTGGTGGCGAGATAAATCTTAATCATTGGTTGGTTGGTTGATGTTTCTGTAATCTGTGCATGAACCTCTTGTGAAATTCAAGAAAAGGATTTTGGAATGAATTGAGCTGCAATTCCGATGAAAGGATTCCGCTTTTCCTTCAGTCTGCTGTACCAAATATATCTGCTACCGGCCAAACCCGATTTCAGGATAAACTAGTTTTGCCTTGGCTAAACTAATTCGTCCTACATGCAATAGGATAAACTGGTATAACCTAGGCTAAACTCGTTCGTCTCAAGACCGATAGAATAAAACAGTTCAAGCTAGGCTAACTAGTTTATCCTGATAGAAAAACACACATTCTTCAGGTTAGGTTAGATTAGGTTAGGTTGGGTTAGGTTAAGTTTGATAAATTGGCTAAACTGTTTAATGCTATCGGGCCTAGGACGAACCAGTTTAGCCTAGGTTATACCAGCTTATCCTTTTGCATGTAGGACGAATTAGTTTAGCCTAGGAAAAACTAGTTTATACTAAAATTGGGTTTGGCCGGTAACATATCTACAACAAAGATTAATGATGAGTCTCACGTCGCTACGCCCATGCACTACCCTAACACCGACAGTAACGAACGACGCAAAATAGGTGGCATATCTTCCAGGGGCAATACTGTAGCGTGATCTTTCGGAAGCGACTCGAAACAAAGTACGCAACCGCGCTGTCTGAACAGTCGACGGTCCTCATCCCTTCTCCTTTCGGCGGCGCACTTGCCGATAGATTGTCGTTGCGTGCCGTTTGAACCGGCGACGGATTCTCCCGGAGTTTTCACGTACTTCCCGGACGATTTTCCACGATTTTTCGGCGAATTAGCGCTATACATCGATTATTTTGTGTTCTGTGTGGATTGCTGTGCGTTCGCTGTGCTGTTTCCGTTGGTTTTTCGACTGTATCGATTGGCTGCTCATCTGCTCCGACTGGTATCCTTGGATGATTATCTTGACATGAGGAGAATAAGCGGTAAGATTTCCATTCAATACAGCTGAGTAATTTCCGGGTGAGAGAGAAAGATTGCCTGGATGGAATCACGAGCGTGAAGCGGAACGATATGATTAGAAGACAAGAAGGATTAGATAAGAGGCGTAATCTGAGTGGATCGGTGACGTATCTGGCGGGGAAAGTCGCTGACAAGAAATTAATTCGATTAATCGAATCGGGTGATATTTCCAAGTGTTTTTAATTTTGTTCCGTGTGCCTTTTTAGACAATTGGAGTGAATGCTGGAATATCTGTCTCGATTTCACAAATTGAGATTGCCGCGAACTATTCGAACTGACGTAAGCGTAAAAAAAAAGTTCCTATAACATTTTCAGGCTCTTGATGGATATTGAAAACTCGGTTTGACGTTTGTATTGTTTACAACAATCTGGCGCCATCTACTTGGCGGTAGATGAAATGCCCTGGTAATATATGAAGGTCGAGTATCATGTGAGGTATTTTTGATATCCTTTGTATACATTGGTAATATCTAAGTTTCCATCAGGAGTTGAATGAAACTGGAATCATATCATGTGTCTCATACAATAATGTCGATTCCTCTAAGGATCCTCACTAGTCCTTTTATATTCACGGGATTTTTTTAGCAAAAGTTCTGAATTATGCTCCTCCATATGAATGAAATGCGAATGAAGGTAAGGCTGTTAGGTGAGAGACTGGCATTTGTTATTTAACATTGATATTTCTCTGAAGCGGAAGGGTATTGGGCCCCTCACGAAATAATCCAATGTCTTTCTCTGCAACCTGAATTTTTAATTATACATGAAGGGGCATGAAGGAACAAAAATCGTGACCAGAACGAAAAAACAGATGCAAATTCTTGATTTCGAAACTTATAACTACTGATTACAGAAATAAGTTGAGATAGGCGACATCATTGTTCCAAAAATTGTTCGTTCTAAAATTGTTCATTTCCGTTAACCAGCTGACGAACGTCAACCCACAAAAGTTGAAACTTGTGCGAGCAATGGATCAACGAAGCCTTACATGCGATTACCCAGCACGGTGGCACGGCGCGGACTCGAACCCCAGTCTTCCGCTTGAAAGGAGACTGTGCCAAACTCTATACTACCGAGAACCACTATACTCGTTAGAACCAAAAAGTTATTGCGCCACATTCCTCTGGCGGGTATGGACCACAACTATTCAAAAGAATTAGAGAAAAGTGTAGAAACTGCAAATGCAGAATATTGTATCATCGAGAAGCTGATGTAGGATTTTCCATACCTCAGTCGTTCGATACAAACCAACCAATAATAAAAATTTATCTCTCCACCAATTACAACACACTCCTGCGCGAGAAGCAGTTTTTTTTTTCGGAATACATCGCGTCACGTACCTTAAGATGAGTAATATTAAGACTAATATAACGCAGAATTCCGGAGAAAACTATACTTTAGTCACAAAATATGGGTCGAAAATTTGATTCTGAAGAGATTTTTATATTTTGGTGGTTTAATTCACTCGATCCATGAATCATTGGGAAATCCTTGAAAAAAAACGATAACTTTTCCCTCAATTTTCAGGACACATTTCATCTACTATTGAATAAAAACCAGCAAATAACTCTCAGAAAACTATATCGTTGAAATAAATTCGAAAGTTATGCTGATTGTTCCAAATTTCTAAAAGGCATTGCATGTAAGATCGACGTCAGAGTCAATAGCAGATACCATTTGGTGGAACACAATACAACTGCCGTAAAGATTGATGATATTTCATTTATCTTGAAGGAAAAGTAATCATTAATTCTTTTTTTCGTTCCAAGAAAGTATTTATCTTGCAGATATCCAGCGACGTACCCAGGCACACGTGCCAAGTGTTGAATCTACTCCTGGGTGCTCTAGTCTTGACCCTTAACCCTTAACTTGAGCCCATGTTCGTATTTTTCCATACTATTGTCTGGTCGTAGCTGCCACTGTAAAGTAGTAATTTAAAGATGGAATCATATTTGCGGAAAGCAACCTGATTGAGTATATAATGCTTTTGACGAGTTTTTGTGTAGTATTTTTGTCAATGGTATTCGTGGAGAGATTTATCGCCGATGCCACAACCGATATTAAAATCGGATGGAAATTAATACTAATCGACTCAAGGCAATTATGACACAAAGAAGTCCTCAAGATGAAAATATATGCCTCATTGGAGAATCGAATCCACAATTTCTCGATTATGAGCCGGGCACATAACCAACTGCGTCAACTCGCTCGCTGTCTAGTATAATTTCCTCATTGTCTACAATTTTTACAACTATAGCCTGGACGGAGAGATAATTATTTCCAAATACATTGCTTTTGAAAAAAGTGAATACTAGCTCATATTCCTTCTCAGCTCCAGCAATTATTACTGTCATGGTTTCTTCAAATAAATAAGGGTGAGCATCGTTTCTCAACACGTAGGAGTTATTGAACCATATTTGCTTCCTCCACGCAGTTTAAGGACATCGAAGGGATATTCCCGAGGGGATACCTTTTATGCAGACTGAAGTAATTGGTAATTTGCCGCACATGGATATTCTCCTTGAAGAGGTTGCAGCTCAGTCAAATAGAAGCTCTACATCAAGTCTTGTAGGGCAGTCCTACCCCAACCAGAGGTTCTTCCTGAATCAGGTATTTCTTGGATATTTCTATTTAGTTAAACCTCTGAGAATTGGTAGTTTTGCCATAGTCGTCATCGTTATACCTATAAAAGGAGAAGGTCCTGGAGTTTCAGATTCTGATACTGGTAATCTTCCTTGTTGAAGAAGACGTAGTCTCCTTGCGATGTAGAATGCCCTACTTCTGCAAGTACCAAATATTATTTTTTATCCAAGAGAACGTCCATCAAAATAAATTTTTCGAAAAATATTACTTTTGTCTACAGTTGAACATTCATGTAAGCTTAAGATATATCTGTTCTGTTTATCACCATTCGGAGTTCTGTCAAGGAAAAATGCCTATGGCAATGGAGGCATTACGGGTGTAACTCTGTACAATTTAATATTTGTTCGAATAAACTAAAACCTGACTAAACTTCGAACCTGACTGACAGATGCAATTAAAAACAGCAGCATACGCCAAAATTGCATGTCTTCCGTTCATGTCGCTTGAAATATGCCAGGGACATCACGATTACTACACTGTGTATCGAGAACAAAAGAATCTTTTGCCGCAATATGAAGTTATTCTTCACGACGGGAAGTCCTTTCGGTAATTAACCTATAATTAGCGAAACTGTATAATAATAAAACTGTCTAGTATTAAAACGTATGAAATGCAGTAATGAGATAATGGGAGGTTGTGTGCCCGAGGCGAACAGAATAATAGTCTATCAAGGTGGGAAAAAAATTTCTAGTGCACTATCGTGTCTCTATTTTTGTAGAGAAAGCAAATAATTACGAATGAAGCGTTTTTAGATATTCATGGTTATAATTATCCCCACACATTGCTTGATATTTTGGTATTCACAGCCAAGCTTTTCATTCAATTCATTCAATTTCATTCATGGCTCAATTATTGTGGCTGGATAACATGTGTTTAATATTCACGTGCCATAATGGTATGTTACACACAGGGAACAACCGACAGTTGATAATATCAAAAGGTTTGATTACTTTTTTTTTCTTGTTTTGTGGTGGAGTATGATTTTATAGTGGGTGTTGTAACAACTACAACACCTATTCAGAAATGGGATAACTCAGTCAGCTCTTTGTAGGGGCTCTCAACACGAAATTTTACCCAAGCGAAAAAGGACTTTTAACTATTTACCATAGCCTTGTTCATTCGGTATTAAGTTAAAAGAGCATTGTATGTGGTTAAGCATGACCGAGCAAAACAATTTTTCTAGTACAAAAGAGAATTAATTCGTTTGATTTCCGGAATGAGTGATCAAGGGTCATGTCGAAATATTTTCAGAGATGAATAAACATAACCTATCATAACATCCACAGGAATATTTTATATTAACTTTTTTGACGCTCCCAAATATAAAAACATTTTCAAATGGAACCGCGATTTTCACAGCTACCTCAAAAACTCGCTCAAAAACAGCGAAATAATTTCAGGTGGCAGCCTCAAAAAATCTCTAATCTATTTTGAGGCACGTTTTTCAATACATTGTCCGATGTTTCAAATAATACCTGGTTGGATTCCGATTGAAGTAATTTCTCTTTATCGATGTATTTCACAATTCCGACAAAATTTTTATTTACAGTGGAATGCTTTTATGAATACCTTTTCATTTTAATATGGTATTTAATCCCTATTTGTAACATAATATATCTTGTCTAGCATAAAGCTAATTTTTCTAAGGATAGTTATGCTCTCTTCAGAAAACATTCGACATAGTCGATAATTGAAGACTGGTGATAATTCAAATCATCTTTTAAACATTCGTTCAGGCTAGTCTCAAACTACCTACACAGTAGGTTTTGTCTATAACACGTCGAAAAACAACTACCCTTCTGGCTAATACCACGAAGGACTTTGCATTGTATCTGACCGGTGCCGGTGTAGGTTTCTTCACAGGATAAAATCCTGCATGTGCTTCTGGTAATACTAGTCACGGGATTGATTTTCAATTATTGGGACGAGCACACTTGCAGACCGGTTTAGGGCTATTTGGCCACTCGTTAGTACAAGCTATTATCATCATCAAAGTCGATAACTTCCAATAAGGGGAAATCAAATACCTTCCATAATATCAAGCCTCGACCAAAGCTGATGCGAACAACAAGAAGTAATTGCGCCATCTACCTATGGACGAGGTAGGTATCCCAAAACCACAACGAATTCTACCATTCCTCCTGTGAGGAAAATGCAAAATCATGGGTATACTTGAAGATTGGCTATGAATAAGCTTTTGAACAATTCGTTCAGGCCAGCTTCAAGCCTCGACCAAAGCTGATGCGACAACTCTCTAGATAGTTTGACATTCATATAAATTTTTATATGGGATGCGTATTCTGAAAGAAATTTTACATAATAAGTGACAATTTCGAGGAAAAAAGTATTTTTCAGAAAAAATATCATATTTTTGAAAAGCTGTGTTGTGGAAACCAGAGCCTGTATGGAGCTCGCCTTAGCCTCAAAATGTAGCGTTTTTTTAAGTAGGTATATAGAATATAGAGTGACCATACCATTCAGTCTTTCCTTCACTGAAATTCACAAAATTTCATGATTTTTTGGGTACACTGTCGCCCTTCGGAAATTTCAAATCTGGTTGTTTGATATTGATTTAGGTCCAAGCAACATTTGAAAATTCAGAATGACCCGACCTTTTGCAAGAACGGATGTGCATATCTTGATTCGATTACTAATTTTGAGGTGAAAAACTAATTTTATTTTGTTTTGTCAATTACCAATTCTGGACTCGAAATATTCTAAATTGTGAATTTGTAGTGTGGCCTCATTCTGAAAATAATATGAAATCGGATAAATTGGGGATAATTTTCCAATTGACGTTAAATGAAAAAATACATTTAAACATTTTTAATTCACCCTCGAAAAAAAAAATTATTTGATGCTATCGATTTGAATGAACTGAAAGTCGAACCAGTCCAATTCTGCTTTATCAACATTCCAGTCTTTCAAGTTCATTTCCTTCGTATATAGCTTTACATTTTTCATTCTTTCTGCCAAGCGATATTCCAAGTTCTTGTATACAAACACCAAATATCACAGAACTTCTTACAAAGTTTCAAATATTCAAAACATACGAGTCAGTTTCCACCCCTGATAATCAGCAATAATAATAAATAAGCGCCCCATAACAAGAATCTCGTTCGCGAACTTAAAACGAAATTATAAATTTATAGAAACAACGTAGTAGATTCTCGGGAGAGAAAAGCAACCCGGAACATATAACATATAATTTTCACTCTCGAAATCCCGATTTCTGGTTCGAGTCGTGTGATTCCCCTCGAGAGCTATACCGAAGGCCCCCTAACCGCATTTACTGCCATCTGTTAATACATCCCCTGTTAGTGGAAAGAAGTGCAAGGTGGAATGAACACAGCGTCCGAATTCGTGGGGGTTTCGGCGCGCTTAGCGCAGAAACTGAACTGTATTCGAAAAAATTAATTGGATTCTTGGGAATTCTGTTTGTATACACTCCAACAGTTCTTTTTTAGTTGTTGTGGGAAGAGTTGGCACAATGAAATAATGGAATTGAAAATCAACATCGTCGAAGGGAATGTTTTTTCATCGAATGACTATTGGAGCAACAGCCCTCGACGACCGAACCTTTGTTGTTTAATGGACGTTCCTCTGCGCATGTCCCCTATACAGGTGACAACGATGGATACGTAACAGGTATTTGGAATAGTACCTGAAATTAGTTGGGGTATAAAGCTCAGTTTTTATATATTCTCTTTGGAATAATATTAGAAATCACATCATCCATTGCAGGACACTTTCAACAGGTACAACCCCCTACCTGACACCCCTAAACTTCTACAAATCATAATTATACTCACGTTAAAAAACATTCGAAGCGTTTTTTACGCCATCTACTCTATCATGTCGTTATTTCCGTTCATCTGAAGGTGTGAGAAAAAGTTGTCATCACCGAAGGGTAAAGTAGGTGCAAACGTTGATAAAAAGCTGGTGGAGCTTCGAAATTGAGTTGACATTAAATGTTCACACAGAAAATAAAAGTCTAAGCTTCAAAATCTTATAAAAATATGACTGATCTACGATATTCATGAAATATCCCACTTCTGTTTTCTGAAATGATTTCCATCTTTTGGCATTATTTATAAGTAATAACGAAAATATGCCACATCCGTGAAATAACATATAAGAAAACACATGCCTTGAAAACAAACCTTTGCTACACGTTTCTCGCCTAATTAACCAAGATCCATATTCCATGGTCAAGGGCGCACATACAAATATTTTGGGTGGAAGAGGGGGGGTTAACAATGTTCAAACACAACTGAATTTCAATTTCATGAAGTTATTTTGTTTCAATGAATGACATCTTTAACCCGAAAGGCCCCCCCCTGCCTATAGGGCGCCCATGTCCATGGTCGCTGATTGTTCTTACTAGATTCGAGGACATGCGCAGAGAAATTTTCAGCTGACCGTTGCGGGCTTTTGAGCTATATTGAAGGAGCGATTTTGATAATCCTTCGCCAGAAAACCAAAATTTTCCAAAAAATTTAAATTAGATTTGCGATAAATAGGCGATTTAATTCAATCAACTCAAAGGATCAGCTCTCGGAATGCAATCATTTGTACACATTTTTTCGTGGAATAGAGTCAATGAAACGCATGGTAATAATAGTGTATAATATACTGAGGCGGAAAGTGGGACGTTTCTTTCGAGGGAAAATTTAATTTTTTGTCGAAGTTTTGTTTATACAAAATTTTTCGAAATAATTTATTAAGTGAACAAGAAATGAATATCTGCAAGATAAATTCCAATACAATGTTTTTCAAATAGGCAGTGTGAATAATCAAATTTCATGACATTTTTCCAAATGTCCATATTGCTATTATTTTTGAATATCTTTTGCCAACGTAGAGCTTGAAATGTTCCACACATTAGGTTCATTAGTTTTAATAAATGAGTTCAGCATGCCGATCATATCTGATAATTTTTGTCATGTTTCACAGGGACTGAATTGAACTGGCTCATACTTGATGAAAATGCATATTAACAAAAATATCACAATTTCCTATAGCGAAAAACGTGTCGCGGTTTTGTAAGCCCATTGTCAGTAAGAATCGTCTAGAAAACTGTGATATTTCTTTTTTTCACAAGTTTTTTTTCCAAAAAGCAACATTTAGATCACTTTTTGCAATATCAACGACCTTTTTGGATAATGAATTGGACTGACCTTGAGTGACGAGAGCGTTGAATCCTGTAGTAGAGAAAATGGCTAATGTAACGGTAAAGTGTCACTTTTGGAAATAACTATGTTATTGATTGAAAAGTGTTGTTGTTTTCGAAGCAGAAACTGATCAAAATAGCTCGTTTTGTGAAATTGCTTTGGTGAGTACTCGTTAGCGGGGATCTAAGAACTTCATGAATTTCGTTGGGAAGAATGACGTTTCAAATAGAAGAAGAAAACGGAATTGGGAAAGTACCCAGAGGTCAGCAAAGTGTTTCGCCGATTTCGTCTTCTTCCGAATGAACAATTGGTCAATTTCTAGACTAGAAATGAGTTAGCAATGAACACATTTTCGAATAATTGTAAATAAGTTTAATTGATGAATTGAATGGATCAAACGATATAAAATCGAATTTTATTCGATTTTTTGACAAAGAATTATGTTCCATGGAGAAACGTGAACAAACATGGCCAATCGAAGATATCACATCGAGCGCTGATTTATTGAACAGTTTCAAGTTTTCGTACAGTGTAAGCTTCTATTCCTAGTTTCCTACGAAGTCAAACGGCATACAAATAAATGGGAAATCATGGTTATGGGAAAAAGAGGAACGATGGAAAATCGAACAATATCGTTTTTCGGACCCATCATGAAAACTCGGACTAACTCTAAGTTGACACAGATTTTTTCGAATTTCGATTATTTGGAAGAGTTAGATCAACAAATATTCTCAATGAATCAACAAGGCCATTTCACAAAGACTTTCCAAACGATGTTGAACTTTACCTCTCCAAGGTCTTCAAGTCTATTTCACACACCGAAGTAAACTTCATCAAGAATCAAGGCATGAACGATGAGTTTTTTCATCTCTTCATCTGGAGAACCAGATGTTCCAGACGAAATGACGTTCCATTATAGATTAATTGATGAAATTCAAGTAGAATAAAAAAAAGTTGAAGAATCATAAATTTGAATTCGCTCTAATTAGAATGGTATCGTTTCATATGGCGGTCCACCATGTGACATCACTTGACCCAACGAATCGACTCGTATTTGGTTTTTCTTATTAATTCATAAGGGTATATTGGTCCAAAAGCGAATAGATATCCGATAGCAAATGTGCCCATCCCAATAATTGATAATGATTTCTGGCTGTTGTATCACAATAATAGTTGTATTTGTCAGGGGGTAGTTGCTTTTGAAGGATGAAATGACAACCATACAATGAATGAAAAAAGAAACAGTTATACGTGAAATAATAATAATCAGCGCGACAGTTCTTGTGCGACTTGAAAACTATTTGGTTAGTTGTGACAATTTCTGCCGAAAAATGGCCTGGAATACCTAAATGATCTATTTCCCAATCATTCATTGATGGAGTTCAGCAGTCTTATTCTACTAAATTTGTATCCGTCTAGGATGGCAATTTGTTCTCTATTGAAGTTATACCCTTTTTCATTCTCTGTAATTGACTTTTCATTTATTTTGGAGCTGAGGATGATTTTTCTTCCACATCCTCTTGGCTTTGGAAGTATTACCCACATTTTTATAGTCAACTCTAAGCTTTTCTCATTCTAATATATCTAAGTTGAAAATAGTGTCATGAAACGTATTGATATGAGTGAGAAGTGAATGACAAGATCTTCCATAGAGAAATGTATTTTTCATATTCCGTAGCAAGTTCCATGAACTTGATACCTATCGATGATTTACGAGAGTCATCTCGATTTTTTTTTCAATTTTCAGTACGTAATCTTTGGTTCAACTTTTACTGGATGCTTATGGTTCCGAAACACTCAGAATAGACTCTGATAATGTTTTGATTTTTTTCAATTGATTCGCGAGACTATTGCGATATATTTTTAGTTTGCAGTCATAAACTAAAAATAAAACATATGCGCTCTTGACCTTTCCAATTATAATTTGAACGATACGAAAGACGAACGGAATAATCATAGACGTCGCCTATTTGAACATGTAATTGGGACGTGTTATTGATAAATAATAATGCATAATGATTGTTCATTCAAAATAAATTAACTATAATCATACTATGGGCTGGCGACAAGTTGGTCTGAACAATTTTTATGTCTGCTGTGTATTAGTTTCCTTCGAAAATCGTGACGAGCTACATAATTGGCCTTCGAAATTATTCCATCTTTATCGACTATCCTGATTCACCCCAAAAAACAACTATAAAATGTTTATTGAAAGTTCATCAAAAATCAATTGATATTTTGTCTCGCTTAAAAAGTATATGCTTAGAACGCTTCATAATCATGAATATCACGAAATGTTCTTATCAGCATTCGAGTGGTGACTTCTATTATCCAAAATAAGAGCGGCTTGCACCAATTTTGCACCAGGTGAAAATCGTATTTTGTAAAGTAAAATATCTTTGTGAACTGTACCAATGTTCACGTTGAATTCAAATTATAAATAATTATTATTTTCCGAAATTTGACTTCTGTGATTAGCCAACGGAAGATGTAGTAGCCAACGCAAGATGTAGTAGATCGGTAGCTTACTTTCTTCTGGTCCCTATTTCTTGTTAGCTGCGTACAAAGAGATAAGTTGATATTGGAAACTGCGGCAAAAATTTATACTAATAAGTACATTTTGTCATACATAATGTCAGCCTAGTGCGCAACCGAGAGCAAATACCGTGCCAAGTTGGATTGGATAATCTCTACACTTTCACAAACATAATTTATATAATAAAATATAATTTTCACTTGGTAATCAAATTGGTGCAGATCGCTCTTTCTTGGAATTTTAGAATACGGAAAATATATCTCAGTCCTGATTCTATTTGAAGAGGGGCAATTCGTTTCGTTGATGACTTATGTTTTTTTTTAATGAAACCGGTAAATATCAGCAACAGTGGCAGAAAATAATAGTAGTGTAATGGAACGTACTGCCCTTAAGTAAGTACACCCTTGGTGACAATGCCCATAATCGTACCCAAAAAGACTTGAGAGACTGATGGAAGGGCCGATACTTGGTGAAAATCCAAGGTAACATAATTCAATAAAACACTAAATTGTGCTATTTCAATTAGACAGTTCACAAAACCTGTAGAAATGTTACACTCTCGGACTACAATAGCTACTTCAGGCCTGTTATGATATAGTGAACTATAGTGGAGAAGGATGATATGAATTTAAAACCAACTGATTTTTTGAGTCATTCGTTTTCTACAATACTGATACCTGAAACAAAAATGTAGTTTTGGAATTATTTTCAATGGACTCTAACAAAAATAATTCGGGTTGAATATTACGTATTTGTCTTGGTTTGCAGAATGTGAAATTGAAACATATTATGTTTTGCCTTAGGAATTTCGTATGAAAATTACATTTCCTTTCATTAGCTCAATTGTTTTTGAAAGAATGTCCTCTGAACACTTACCCAGGAAGGTAGAATTTTGTGAAAGTTAGCTATGAATAACGTTATTTGTCGTGACCCTCATTTCGTTAGATATAACTTCTCTACTTTTGCATTTTTCGTCACGATATTTATCAAATTGAAAAGGAAATTCTTCCTTATAAATCTCTGGCTCTGCTTTTCTCTGTTTCCTTTTTTCATTAGGAATTCACTAATTCATTTCAGTTCTCCATACTGAGTTGATCATAAAATACTTTCGGATAGAAACAATTTCCAACTAATATTAATGTACATCATAATTGTATTTGACCGCATTCTTGAAAACGTAACCTAAACCAATATAGAAATATCCAAGTATCAAAAGATTACCAACTGCAACTGACAAAATAATTTTTAATATTGTTCCAGTTATTTTATATCTTATCTCAGAATGAACGCATATGCACATATCCTCCCGACACAACAAAACAACAGACATGTTGTGGACGTGAAAAGTGAAACTACATTGTTAGCAAAACATGCTCCTGTTTGATAGCGTTTAATGGTTACCAACTTTGATGACCTTGTCGAATATTCCATTGAGAATATCGACATCGCTATATTTATGCCGACTGGACAATTTGCATCGATACTAAAAGTAATGAATATGCGGTTACGAAAATGATGCAAACGTGTTTGATAATATGATAATTTTGGCCATTATCATCCAGCACAACTCATCGAGGTTGTAGATGTCTGTTGGATGAATATAATTTCATGTTTTCTAACTGTACGTACATACATTTTTAGTGCCATTATGATTTTTTTTGTAAAAGAAACGTTGATAATGTATTCTGATATTATTAATTAGTAAAAATAAAAATAAAAATAGTTCATTTCGCCCCTTTCCTGGTCACAATTCTAAATAAGTATAACATATAAATAGTGTATAAACGATACAGTGTATATAACGTACATATTATTAATTAGTCTTGTAATCTGATTGATGCTTTCTAAAAATATTGTTATTGTTTGTTAGTAGAAAAACTATCCCTTTCTTGGTCACAATGAATTTGACTCGAATATTTACTCTCTGTCATTTTCATAGTTAAGAAAAAATATTTCAATGAAGACACTCGAGTGGTGGAATATTTCATGCGTCAAAAAGAAATTTCACAGACTTATTCTTTCAAAAAATTTTTTACGAATTTTGCTTGAACGTTCTGTGTGTTGGAAAGATATTTCGAAACAGTTGAACTGAGACATACACGAACGAAAGAGAGAACACAGTTCCTTATGTATATTGGAGGGGAGGAAAGAGAAAAATAATCACACTGGCTAATACTTGATGAATCCATCGTTAAAAAAAAATATTACAGTTTCCTCTACGATTTTCATTAACAGTGAGTTCAAAAAACCGCAACACGTGTTTCGCTATACAATATCTAAAGTCCCGCCAGAGAAAGCTATTGTATTGCGAAACACGTATCGCGGTTTTGAAAACCATTTTTAGTGAGAATTGTACAGGAAACAAAAAACCAATGTGAGAACCTCACCAATCGCTGCGATACGGACTTAACATAAATCCAATAATATTGACCGCGTTATATTCTGAACATCATCATTATCATGAACAAAACACCCACTTCATTCTACGCATGCATTATTCCATCTCATGAATTCTTTAATTCTCTACGGAGTCGCTTTCATCACAGCACGTTTTCACTATAAATTTTCAATTGCTTGGCGCCAAACTCTGAATAAATTAGATATGAAACAAGCAGTTAACATTGATTTACGAGAAATAAAAGAATAATGTACCAATAAATGAGGCTAGAGTAAATCATAACATATTCAAACTGCTTGCACAAATAAATACATATATATTTTCTATTCAAAGTAAGGAATGAAAAAATTGTTCATTGGAAAATTGTAATGACTTGGTAGAAGTAAATTAAACATTTGTTAAATAAATAATTTGAGACTTGTTCCGTTTTAAATTAAGGATGCAATAATAGCCTGGAATATCAATCCGAATGGGATTTTCGATGTAGATATTATCGATCAATCTCATAAGCATTGCCAAATTCCTCTAGTTCCTTCTCATATTTTTACCAAGCAGGCCAACATAATGAGGGGAGATGTGATGGAACAATTCGTGAGAGTATGATATTTCTGTATACCCTGAAAAAAAGAAATTAAATTCGAGAAAAACTCTATCTATGATAGCTTACTTGGAATATAGCCTGATCAACAAATTCTATTTTAACAATTTTCCGCCACCTTTGTAAAAAATTATAACATATTCGGGATGGCATCTAAATACTTACTACAACAAAATAAATTTGCAAGAGCTATGAACAAATTAAAAAAAAAAAATAAAGCGGATTTTGTTTTTGAAAATATGTCGGAAAGTACTCGTTATATCCGGAACTTTATAAAAGATGTTTTAAGACGGCAAATTTTTTTACTAAATGTCCCCACTCCCTAGATTTTAATTTTAAATTTCATTTCAGAAGTGAAGTTAGGACAGAAAACGGTCAGTATTAATTTGGATATCAAGAAAAACAAGTTCAGATATCATTAAGCTACATAGGGCAATAACAATCCGTCGCGAAAATTTATTTTCTGGACTTCTCACTAATTCCATAATATATTTCGAATGATCAAAATTCCTTACTTCACGAAAGTATAGCTTCTTGATACTTGTACCTATCATTTGTCAATATTTATATTCCCTGAGATTTTAATACCTAAATTATACTTATAATATTGGTGGTATAGTTCAGGGAGTACAGGCTTTTTTGTAGGAAATTTCCTTCTCTTTGGGGACTTTTTTCAATATTTCTGATATTATCAATACTTTTCGAGAAATATGCAAACCTTCACATTGTTGAAAGAGTCTCCAGGTGCCTTTCCAAAACGATTGAAATCTTAACCATAATGTTCTATGAAAGTGGACCGATGATAATTATCGAAATGTCACTTGTCGATTAGAATTAGCCACAGATAAAAAACTACGCAGGAACATACGTCCTATGATGAAAACATCTGAGTTATTTTCTATCAAGTATAATCGTTTATTATTGTCTTAATTGTTCTAAAATTGTTCGTTTCCGTCAACCAGCGGACGAACGTCAACCTTCTGAAGACAAAACTTGTGCGAGCAATAGATAAACGGGGCCTCATCTTTCATCGTGCGATTACCCAGCACGGTGGCACGGCGGGGAATCAGACCCCGGTGTTTTGCTAGAAAGGCGCTCTATACATACAGTCAACATATCAGTTCAGATTTTCAGTGTGAATTATATTCGGGAACTTTCGACCTATTTTAACAGTATCACTTCTGAATCTTCTTATCTTCTCATTTGATTTGGAACCCTCTTGATTGAAAATATACATAGAGCTTGTCAAATATAGAAAGATATCGAGAAAGATACATCACCTGAAAATCTCAGCCTTTGTCTATTCTATACTACTATACTATGACCTGTCTTGTTTTTCAACCGACAATTCGGTTCTGATAAAATTATTAATGATTCATTTTCATATCATCGAAAAATGCGAAACCGAAATTGATTCGAATTGTATCCAAGAAAATCTTAGCATATTTGAATATCTTCAAGCCTCATACGATGGATATTATTGATGCAATATATGGTGAAAATACGTTAGCGCTTATGCAATCCTATAAAAAGGGCCTAACACGATCAATATCAAGAAGGAAAAACAAAGGAGGCGAGGGACGGTGTATACAAAATGGAAGATTGCTTCGAGGTACTTAACAGGTAGCCTATTACTGCAATTTTTTCATCAGTTTCCATTTCGAGTAAAGTAAAGACACACACACCTGCCAATAATAATGACGTTTTCTAAAAAATTCGACTGCTTTTATTTTTTCCCAATAATAGTACAATGAAAATGATTGTTCAATATACTCCTTGCAAGTTCAAAACATTGATCAATATCGATATTGGCACCATAATATCTATCGATAGTCTAAGGTAGGCCTCAATTAAAGATTACCCATGCTAACATTTACTGGAGATTCAATATTGACCGGTCTATTGAAAGATATTTTGCAGAAAATTAGACTTCTAAAATAAATAACTGTGCGCCGACCTTGTCTAATGAGCAATATCAGCGTCATGAATTTGCTATGCGTACCTGTGATCACACTTCCGATATCATCAGGTGACTTCAGAAGGTAACTATGTGGTGATAGAGGTGTGTAGTTGTCAGGTGAGAATGGATAGTATGTAGCTCCAACCTATTGATTCTTCAACGATATAATAAATTGGAACAAAACCCAAAACACTTCTCAGATTCATGTTTAGAACGATGTTGCTGTTATAAAACAGTAACTACTAGCATTATGCTGTCAATTTCAAGCGGTACAATTCACAATGTGGAAACTGAATTTTTCACCAAAAATTTGAAACTTACGAACAAACATATTTTATCAGTTCATATTCAAGTTGGTAGATCCTTAAAAACTAATTATGAAGAACCCAGTGCCGTGGTTGCAGTGGATTGTCGTATTAACCCACTCACTTTGAAACCTTCCCCACTGCTTTGCAAAGATAATGGTAACGGGCGAGTATAATGAAGTTTGCCGATACTTAATTAAAATCCATTTTTACGTAATCTAAAAACAGTTTATGTGATTGTCACAAGATAGTTCACTATAGTTCATTATAGAATGGTAGTGAGATTATACGCCTGCACAAGCCATTGTAAACTGTTTATTGAAAATCACACGAAGTGTTTTCTCAAAATATGAAAATATGTGATGGTGACTTACCATTATTGGGTAGAAATTTCAGTTTTTAAAAAGTAACGGCACAGTGTTGGAAGCTATTGATTCATATGGCACGATCGCCCTGAAGATGATTCGTGTCAATTGACCTTCTAAAAAGTGTTATGGGCTTGTAGTCATTAAACTCGTGTGATAAAAAAAAACGATTATTTCGAAATACTCGAGTTTATTTTATTATTTCTTCTTATGACAAGTCACGATAATGTAAAACAATATAGATTTGAATTTCAAGAAGACAGTAAAGGACGAGGTCAGTTCACAAAAAATTACTGGACTGTATAATTGGAAATTTGTGTTCGACAACCAAATTCTTTTCATTCCTGTGTATCTCCCCTTGTTCTTTGGTACCAGATATATGCTTTTATCACGAAAAATATAGATAAGGGGGCAAAACCATCTGCGATTGGGTAGGTTTTTTTTCCGTTGTAATACTACTAGTGCTTGAATTATTTCCGGAAATTTTTTCGAGCTCACGAATATTATGAGAATTTCTTGAAATATTCGTGAGCAAGAAAAAAATCCCATGGAAAGTTCAAGTACGCGTGGTATTCGGTAAGAACATCTCACACCATGTTGAGCTTCAACGAATTATTTGAAATTCATGTTTTAGCGTTCCATAGTTCGTCAAGATAGGCTATGGAATACATCACAGATTCAACAGTTGAATTGAAATTGCCTATCACATTCAATTTAGGTTATTGTGTGAACTTCAACAAAATGAATCGATTCGGTCGAGAAACTACCGTCTCAGTGGCTCGTGAATAAATATGTGGATTATTATCGTAGTTTCATTAGTCTGCTAAATTGTTCCAGTGCCCTACTTGAACGTTCCATTTCGTTTACTTCTGCTCAATGTGGGTAAGTGACCTGTTATGTCAAACAAAATATGCTTTGCTTATGTCAAAAATTGTCCACTATAATTCGCTGTAGGTTACCAATACGGGAAAAAAATTCCAAAAAAATCCTCAAAAAATACTGAGTCGCCATGGTAACGCGACACAAAATTTCATTGGTCGAAAACTGTTGTGAAATTTTCAACCGAACTTTGAGAATGCAGTTGTAGAAAGTAAGATTCAATGACAGAAAATAACTCGTATGTGAAATACATTATCGAACCATCGGAAGCAATAGATTGGAAAAAGTTGTGTCCTCAATAAGTTTGAGGAACTATTTTTCGTATTTTCCCTCTCCAAACGAAAAAGAAATATAAAACAAACTTACAGAAAAAGTGATTTTTTTAAACACTGTTTATTCATAGGTACAAGTATATTAATCATATACTTCTCATTCATTCACAAAAAAAAGAGAGAATAACTAGAACAGCTACTCTCTTGCCCATGGCGCAGTGTACCTAGCATAAAAAAATTGATCAAATGAATTTATAAAGAATTTCTACACAATAAAGCAAAAATAGAGGAAAAATCGCACTTACCAGGATACTTCATTAAAGCCCAGATAAGAGCTTGTTTCTCTCAGAGAATTTTACCTCTTGAGCTCCTCAGTGGGAAAATGGATGAATACTGGAACACTTCCTATGGATACACCAAACATCAATTTGTGTATAGTCTGCCAGCAATTACTGGATATATCGGTGACGTGACATTCATTCTCGTAACTACTAAACCCATAATGATCTTCAGAAACCTGAGAGAATGAAACATGGGAAACCCTTTTTTGGTCTCGAACTCATTTCTGGGCTCAGCTTCAGTATGGTTACATCGGCGAAGTACTGTCACTATTGAACAAATGGTGAACTATTATTGTATTTATATTTCAACATTCAGACTTGACATATTCTTGAAATATATGAACTCAAGGCAAAATAATTTGGATTATATTCTATTCATAATATTTCAGAGTATAGTAGAAAGGTAAGTTTTGGTGAAGTGATTTTTCGTTTTAGGAAGAAAACGTCAGAAGTCACTCACCCAAAAGTTTGAAAATGATTACAATAAACCAGCAGAATTGAGATTTTTTCTTTCGAAATCCCGTCCTTAAAAACATAAATATTCACAGATGTGGTCGAAAGATCTTTGTGAAAGTAATCCAGTCTGAACAAATTCATATTCAAGATCGGGGCCAGCTGGAGTTTTTAATGAATACACAAAATGACATGATGTTCCCTCTCATCATCAATAAACTATAACACAATGCAAATCCATTTCGCAATCGGACATAAAAAATGACCTATAGACCCCACACCTGCATCAACTGTAACGATCTTCCTCGTAAAAAGAGAAAAACCATTTGACATAATATGCATTGGTATTTCGAGATGAATCTTTGGGTTGCGTCCGGATTTGTTATGTCCGATACCGTATTCGTAACATCAATCAAGTGGAACATACTTTGTTATGTTGCAAGCTTGCGATATGTAACACGAAAGCCAGCAAACCGAAGCATTTCAATGAGATGTTCGTGTTCGAAACGAATGATTGTCATTATCATCACGTCGAATAAGGATTTTTCTCGAAACTTTCATTCGAACCTCTGGAATGAAAGTTGAAATTCTCTCGAGTGTGCTGAAATACTCTAAAGCGGGCTTTACACGACCAATTTCATTGAAACAATATAATTGACGCAATGCAATGCTTTGGTGAAAAAGATGAAACGAAGGGCAAAGTGGAGCATATAAATAAATACCACGAATCAATATCAGTATCAGTTGTATTATTCTAGGAATCAGCGATAATTAGAGTAGGCCCTGATGAATTTAAGGAGCTTTTAACAAAGAATAATTTGGTGTTTATAATACATTCGCTTGAAAAAGATACAGTGTATCGAAACATGTCGCGAGGACAATAAATTTTGTGGAAATTTAATCGTGTTCTACCTTATAGCGTAATAACTATGGATTTCCATCAAGTGAAGGCCACCTCAATCCAAAGTCATAAATTTAAGTTCCACGAGGATTGGTACTTACTAAAATACTGGTATTTTCGACAATAAAAATGAATTGGCCTTTAGTGGAGAGAGCGCTGGACCACGAACTTGAGAAACAATGGCTAATGAAACGCTAACGTGCCGTTTTTTGGAACAGTGTGTATTTCAAGGTAGAAACTGATTACCTATATCTTCTCTGTCCTTTTGGTAATGGGATAATGTGTTTGAACTGTTATATAACGTAAGGGATAACTCGTTTTGTGTGCAACTGCTATGGTGTGCACACAAGAGCCAGAGCCCAAAAAATTCTCTGAATTTACTAAGCCTGGTTTTTTTATGGCTTATTGCAGTGGTTGTGTACACAAACATACTGCGGTCAGTCAGGCGAAAGTGAGAACAGGTGTCTCAGGTACGCTATCGAACCTGCCGTACCTGCCGAGGTAATAAAACGAATTTACTAAAGCTGATAATCGTTATTCAGATTGTATATTGCATATACATAAAAGTTACGACAGTCAGTCAGCTGAATATGGGGACAGAGCTGGTCAGTCAGTCGCAATGTATGTACAAAAAATAAATACGGTGGAATTAATTTACTACACTTCAAAATTTTTGTGAGGGTATTAAATGCTATATGAAACATAAAAAAAATGATCAGTTATCGATTTTGCGGGAGAACGCCCGTCAGTCAGCAAAAATAGAAATGAAAATTTCGCGCGGGCTTGGCGTCGCAGGTGGCGGTTTGCTTTCTTCTTTATTATTTGATAAACGAAATAAGAAAGTAGGCCATTTAGTAATAAAAATATAACAATATATAACAGTTATTATACTTCTAGATAATATTTATCACAACTAATATTTGCTCAATTTACTCATCAAAATTCTTGCTCCGAATCATCAAATTCATTCATTTCGCTCTCACGATCAGAATTGTCAAGCTCTGTCGTTTCCGATTGAGTTGCGGGTTGGGAATCTGAAAAATCAACAAAATTACTGTTATTATAAACAATAAAAAAATTATTTTTTACATCAAATATGAAGCATTGAACTTTGTTCACACTATTATTTTCATACCTGAATTTTCCTGGGGAGATTGAATGACGACATCTTTGACGAATTGTGGTAATTGATCGCCTTGGAACCAAATGAAATTCATATTTATTGTTGTTTATTTTCAACCCGTGATCGGTTGGAGACAGTTCTGTCGTTACTTTTCGATGTGCATTTCGCCAAATGTTTGCAATGTAGCTCGCTCTTAAAAATTGTTGCATCAATTCTGATTCACATGGTGGCATACTGGATCCACCAACACTCTTTTACTGGATGCGACTTTAACTCGGCATTTTACAAAAATGGTAAAAAAAGGCCTCTTCAATTGATTCGCCAGAGCGCAGATTTTCAAAAAGCCTTCGCCGATCTCGGGTACATGAGCGACAACAACAGAAGTGACGTGTTCGAAAAAATACAATTTGTTTGCCAGTTATATAGCATGAAAAAATTAAAATCAGTGAACAAGGCACGATTCGTTTTGTTTTCAAAAACGTATTAATGTTCTATAACCACCAAAGATTCGTTAAAAAAAAGGAAAAAATGTTGATTGATCAAGTATGCCACCATGTGAATCAGAATTAATGCAACAATTTTTAAGAGCGAGCTACATTGCAAACATTTGGCGAAATGCACATCGAAAAGTAACGACAGAACTGTCTCCAACCGATCACGGGTGGAAAATAAACAACAATAAATATGAATTTTATTTGGTTCCAAGGCGATCAATTACCACAATTCGTCAAAGATGTCGTCATTCAATCTCCTCAGGAAAATTCAGGTATGAAAATAATAGTGTGGGCAAAGTTCAATGCTTCATATTTAATGTACAAAGTAATTTTTTTATTGTTTATAATAACAGTAATTATATTGATTTTCCAGATTCCCAACCCGCAACTCAATCGGAAACGACAGAGCTTGACAATTCTGATCGTGAGAGCGAAATGAATGAATTTGATGATTCGGAGCAAGAATTTGATGAGTAAATTAAGCAAATATTAGTTGTGATAAATATTATCTAGGAGTATAATAACTGTTATATATTGTTATTTTATTATTACTAAATGGCCTACTTACTTATTTCGTTCATCAAATAATAAAGAAAAAAGCAAACCGCCACCTGCGAAGCCAAGCCCGCGCGAAATTTTCATTTCCATTTTTGCTGACTGACGGGCGTTGTCCCGCAAAATCGATAACTGATAATTTTCTTATGTTTCATATAGCATTTAATACCCTCACAAAAATTTTGAAGTGTAGTAAATTAATTGCACCGTATTTATTTTTTGTACATACATTGCGACTGACTGACCAGCTCTGTCCCCATATTCAGCTGACTGACTGTCGTAACTTTTATGTAAATGCAATATACAATCTGTATAATGATTATCAGCTTTAGTAAATTCGTTTTATCACCTCGGCAGGTACGGCAGGTTCGATAGCGTACCTGAGACACCTGTTCTCAGTTTCGCCTGACTGACCGCAGTATGTTTGTGTACACAACCACTGCAATAAGCCATAAAAAAACCAGGCTTAGTAAATTCAGAGAATTTTTTGGGTTCTGGCTCTTGGTCTAAAAGAAGAAGACGGAATCGGGAAAGTGTCTAGAGGTCGGCGAAGTGTTTTGCTAAGTTTGTCTTCTTCCAAGAGAACAGTTGATTACTTCCCAACATGAAAGTTGGCTGGAAATAAGCCTATCTGATGTCTACCAGATTTCATTCCGTGGGCCAAAAACACACAGAAACAGCTCAAAGAAACACTCATATATTACAAGAATTGAAAACAACGTATTCCGCGTCTCGAGAATGAATCAAACTGAGAAGAAAGATGTCATGTAATATTCATATTATGAGGAATATTCTGAGAACACCAATGGAATAGCGACCCCAACAACAATAACTTTTACAAAACACGGGGTAATGAACAAATTACTGTATAATCAACATATCACCGATAAATATAGCTCGTTAATATCTATAGCTGTCGTGATTTTAATTATCTGATTATGTTTCTTATATATGGGTTGATTATAGTGTAGTAATGAATGATAATTATTTTACATTTTCCGCTATCATTTTCTGCGAGATTTAACAGTTTGATTTACACACGAGATTGCGTTCATTTTACGCGATTCCAAGTGAGCCAGATGTACTAACTCAACCTGTGGATGCTGCTATGAAAACAAATATTCAAATTTTATTTCCGACTACGTCCCGTAACGTAAATACGGATGCATACGAAGGTTTATGTAAGCAGAGTTTACAGTTTCGGGAAGTGTAGGATGTCTGGAAACAGATCCGGATTTTGAGATATGGTTTATTTCCACAATAAATATTGGCAATATTTTCCATTCCAGGATATTTATTCGGTAAGGTTTATTTTCGTTGGAGATCCGAGCTAAATCTTCTGACAGGCTGAAATTGAATCAAGCATACCCACACTGAATATGAAAAGGAAATTTTGCCAGACCATAGTGAGGCTGAATAAAAAAGCACTAATGATAAATACACTCGTGCGTAAAAGTAGATGTATTAGTAACGAGCCTTATCCTTGGTTTGCGTTCTGTGCTTTTTTTACTTCCAAAATGCTCGTGCGCTAATTTCTCCTGGTGTAGCACGAATTTCTTCATTATCCCTCATTTTCAATGATCAACGAGTTACTGGATGACAGCAGGTAGTAGGTAAATCAACAATTGCTTGTTTCATGGATATAATACAGAACCAATACTCAAACTGTCAAACAATAACGTTCTTGAGAATATCATTTTCAATTCAATTTGAAACAAAAATTTACTGAATTTGGTTTTCGGGCAATGGAATGAGTTCGAATTCATCTGGTCAAATGTTACATATCCCATCAAAAAAAAACATTCCGGAAGCGGCCGCCATTAATTTAGCATACAGGTGTATTCCAAATGAGCCATTACCTGACAGCTGTCAAAAACGTAATGAACGGTTTGAAATAATGGGAACAAAAAAATGTTATATATGGTAGTTTATAGCAAATTCCATTGACTTCGACAAGAAGTTTCCTTCACTACAAAGCTCAATCATCCCTAACTACAATTTATCAAGGGTAATACCAGGAGTCCTTCAAATTTAATCGATAAATTTTCATTTTCCACAAAAACTTTTTTATTTGGCAAAAGTATGAAAACACACCGATTGATAAAATCACGAGTCCGTAGGACGAGTGATTTTATCTAATCCGGTTTGTTTGAATGCTCTTGCCTCAAAATTAAAAAGTTTGAGTGTTTCGAAAATGGAAATTTATCTTATTAAATTTGAAGAACGAGTTGTATTTGGAGAGATTATTTTTTGAACAAATAGAAGGAAGAAAAATTTAATTGATCAGTATTTCATTTACATGAGAAGGAACGGAGAATGGGTGAAAATTTTACAAATTTGAAATGTCAAACAACGATGTATGCCCTCTATGATCCAGAAGAGATATGATGCTTACGCATTGAATATGATAATGCTTGCCGACGATACCAAGAGATGGCGTCACACCTCTCATTGTACAAGGTTCTTATGGAATGAAATTCGCGCCAGAAGGAGCATAAAATCATTCGTTATGTTGTTGTATCAAAATCTTCATACGAAGGTTTCTTCTCATACAACAAAAAATGAATTATATTTAATAAAAAATAAAAGCTAATTGTACGCCATCTTCATTTGAGTTAAGGAAACCTTAAATATTTGAATCGGTCGTTGAAATGAAAATTTATCTTATTAAATTTGAAGATCGAGTTGTATTTGGAGAGATTATTTTTTGAAAAATAGAAGGAAGAACAATAATTTAATTGATCAGTATTTCATTTACATTAGAAGGAACGGAGAATAGGTGAAAATTTTACAAATTTGAAATGTCAAACAACGATGTATGCCCTCTATGATCCAGAAGAGATATGATGCTTACGCATTGAATATGATAATGCTTGCAGACGATACCAAGAGATGGCGTCACACCTCTCATTCTACAAGGTTCTTATGAAATGAAATTCGCGCCAGAAGGAGCATAAAATCATTCGTTATGTCGTTGTATCAAAATCTTCATACGAAGGTTTCTTCTCATACAACAAAAAATGAATTGTATTTAATAAAAAATAAAAGGTAATTGTACGCCATCTTCATTTGAGTTAAGGGAACCTTAAATATTTGAATCGGTCGTTCGCTATATCTGTCATAAAGTTGGGGTTATGAGCTATTCACGTGTTTGAGTGTTCATTGAAATGTGTTATGTTATTATTATGCTGAAAAAGTGAAAAGTGAATGACTATTAATAATAAGGTAACTCTTAATTCATGATAATTTATATAAAGATGAGCCAGTTCAATAGAATCGACGCGGTAAACCTTATAGTTTTCACAGCTCAAAGGTAAACAACGTTTTATCGAAACAATCGAAAGGACCAGGCAGTTTTATCGGTATAATACCCAATGATTGGCTAGAAAAACCATAGAATAACTCGCTACTATTGGTTGAAATGCCAAAATCGTCCCATTTTGACAAGTGAGGAAAATAATCGCGAGTAATTTGCCAACAAGTTCCAACCAAAGGATTCTGCACCGTTCATTATTCTCTGCCTCTAACGTGGATATTGTTTCTCGATGATCTCCAGCAAGATTATACCACATTTCTCAAGACAAAATTTGAAAATGTAGTAAAGGTGATGTGAGGCTGAAGTTTCATAGCTCCGATGATAGACTGGTGTTATCAAACATAAGTATCGAAATATTACCCTGTTTTCGGATGACACAATTTTTCGTTTAAGTGGCATGACTAATAGACAAAATTGCTGCTATGTCAAGAATGTTTTTTCGTACTGCTCATATTTTTTCAAAAGAGTGTTAGTATAGAATGTTTTTCCGGAATTCTATAGAAGCTCATTTGGATTCGAATCAAGTTAAATATAGTCTATCTAAAATATTGACCAATATTGTAAACACTCTTCATATAAGACATTTCTAACAAGAACTTTCTTCGATGATAGTTTTGCTACTTACCAATATCAAATATTATGAAATTGAAAATAACACTTATCAAACTCATGGCATCGGGGATAAAAAAGAGTATAAAAGATTGAACACTTTCACGGCCGGCAACTGATGAATTGTCAGAAGTTTTCGAGCTTCTCAGCCGTGGTCCGCAAGTTTTTGGGCCTGACGTTTCGTCTGCATCTGCGGCAGACATTTTCAAGCGGCAATGTTCGAAGTATTTTTCCCTGCTGCAAGGCTTTGATTTGAAATGGTTCTGAGGACGTCTCACTATTTGTCGGATCTAGAATCGGACTGTCAATTGACTCTGATTGATTTTCCGGAACCGTTTTTTCTCTCATTGGGAGGATCCGTGTTTTTTGAACAGCTGGAATCCATGTTTTGTGGATGTTAAGGCTCTCTTCCTTGCTGTTCAAGTTGTTCTTATGCTTGTGAATTTCTATGGCCTCCCTATAGAGCCTAGGGTAATAGCTCATAGTTGTGTCCAGCACTCGCGTTCAGTCACAGTCAATATCATGACCTTCCAACAGAGCGTGTTCGGCCACCGCCGATTTTTGTGTTTGGCGATATCGACAGCTTCATTTTTACTCGCTCAACCGCATTTTTATGCTCCTTTTCGTGGTTCTGTTATAGACGGAACCACAACTACACGGGATTCGGTGCACTCCCGGAGTGGATAATGGATCTCATGGGGCTTTTGCAGATCTGAGGCTTTCCTTAATTTTTCTGGCAGGCTTGAAAATTGTTCTCACCCTATGTTTTTCCAGCAGTCTTCCAATGCGGTCCGTCACACCTTTAATATAGGGCAGGAAAGTCAGTCCATTAATGGCTGGTTCGGGGCCACTCATTGAAAATCCCTGTCGGGGTCTCAAGGCTCGGTAAATTTTTTCCTTGCGGTAGCCATTACCTAGACAGGGCTTTTCATAGTAACGCATTTCTTCGTCGAAATATTCTGGCTCAGAAATGCGTTTCGCTCTTTCTACCAAGATATTTATTACTCCTCTCTTCTGCCGCGGGTGATGGTTGGAATTTCTATTGAGGTACCGATATGTGTGAGTGGGCTTTCTATATACCCCATGCCCTATAATAATAATAATAATCATTTATTCATCACTCAGTTGCATATAGCTAATACATACAATTATTGGACTTGTCAATAATGGGAAAAAAATTGAGGACAAAGACCCACATTGACGTGTCGCCCAATCAGCTGACACATTACAATTTAATAATTAATAAAATACATTCACTGTTAAAATTTGATTAAAAGTTCATACATTCAAAAACTCTTCATGAGAGTAAAATGCCATCTCCAACAGATACTGATGCAGTTTGTTTTTGAAATTGTTTAGATTAACCTCATCGCCTAATATAGCTTGTGCTTTATTATAAAATTGAATTCCCTTATATAAGTATGAGTTTTGACCAATAGACAGTCTCGAAAGATTCTGGTCTATACAGTTTTTAGACCGTGTATCATAACCATGAACTGAGGATCTTGTTACCATGTTTGGGTGATACTTCATTATGTACAAGATAGTTCTATATATATACGAAGACGGCAAAGTTAGTATAGAAAATTGTACGAAAATTTGTCTGCACTGAGTCAAAGGTGGTACATTAGCCCGGAAATGTACTCACTAATTACACCTAATTTTCCATTTTCCCGCCTTCCTACCCATACGTCCAGAAAAGCTATTCTCCTGTCCTCCTCCGCCTCCATCGTGAACTGAATCGTTGGATTCCAGGAATTCAGATGATTTAGAAATGTTTTCAGTTCAAGTACACTACACATTCTCTTCAAATTCTCATTGTTGAGATTTGCGAAATTTCCCCAATGCGTGCAAGAGTTTTAAAAAAAGATTCTGGAGTGTTTCATATCCATTAACTTTTTGCGTAATCATGGAGCAAGTGAGTACATTTCTGCCTCGCCGACCACCTAATTTTCCATGCTTATATTTATTTCGAATGCTCTCAACTCTGTTTATACGGTGTCTCGCACAAAGCAAACAACTGCCACTCAACCCATTTATCCGTACAATGAAAGAATGAAAATTTTACGTAACGTCTGCCGAGTCTTACTCTCGTTCCAGACAGGATGACTGTATTGTGATATTCTGAAGCCTTCAAAACAGAAGGAATACGTAACTTCACTCCTGTTTTCTATTGAGAGTGTTCAAACACAGACAACAAAACCAGAGTAATACATTCGTGATATAGGAAACTTGGATGTCTGTGTGTGTGTTCCTGAAACTTGCCTCGACGTTTTAATATTATATGTACTGAGTGCTTCGCAGTTTAACAAACTTCTGGTTGCATATTCTCTGAGAAGGGGTTGATTATTTGAAATAAAAGTTGTGGAAATAAGACCCAATTATTAAAACAATAACTGTGGAAGGAAACTAGTCAGTTCAACTACTAGTTCAACTACTAAATGAACTGACCCACGGGATTCAATGCTGCATTTGACTTGAGTTTTTGGTGTTAGCTTTACACATTGAGTGACAAGTAAGTGATTCAAATAGACTCTGTCTTCCTTCATGTGAAAGAATCAAACGTCTATGAATGATATTCATAAGTCAACAGAGATTGTTTGTTGTTTTTTTGTTATTTCTTTTATAAAAGTTTCGTAATCGGAGAAGAAAGAGCCAAATAATACTTTCTGACAATTAGTGACACTGCATACCAAAAATTATAATTTTATTGAAACTTTTCAGGTAGCCTTGAAGAAAGAGGCAGGCTTCGGCAACGTCGCCATTTTTCAGTATATTTTTTGTTAGGTTTATACATTGAGTGACAAGAAAGTGATTAAAATAGACTCTGTCTTCCTTCATGTGAAAGAATCAAATGTCTAAGAATGATACACATATGTCAACAGAGATTGTTTGTTGGTTTTTTGTTATTTCTTTTATAAAAGTTTTGTAATCGGAGAAGAAATAGCCAAATAATACTTTCTGACAATTAGTGACACTGCTCACCAAAAATTATAATTAAATTGAAACTTTCCAGGAAGCCTTGAAAAAAGGGGCAGGCTTCGGCAACGTCGCCATTTTTCAGTATATTTTTTCAATTTAATATTCAAATTCACAAAAAATACAAAACGTAAGTGACAAAATAGAGCAAAATATTCAGTCAATTTTACTCCTTCATAATATTGCAGTTATGTATCAGGGCAAATATACCAGAATTTAACAGTCATTTCCAGGCGAGAGGAAACCCAAAATATTGGTTGACAGGACAATGCTACTTCCTCAAAAAACATTCAAATGATATGAAAGTTGAAATATAGGTATTGTTTGAAAAAATTTAGTAGACAACAAGATATTAATGAGTTTTTATGTGGAGATGGGTGGGAAAATAGCTTACCAAAAAATATCAGTTGTAAAGGAGAATAATGAATGCCTCTAATAGATCAAAATGTAGCTTTCTTATACCTGTACGAGTAAATGCAGGTATTTGTATTTATAACTATCTCTCATACAGTACTCGTTGAATTTTGATTCTTCTTGAATATTCTTGAAATCATTTCTGGTAGGAATAGGATCTTATTATTTTTCGAGGTTATGAATTCAGCAAAAATGTTGAAAAAATTTTAAACGAAAAATAATGATGTTATGAAATAATCTTCGATTTTATTGCTATGAAATTATCGGTTATAACTGCACAAGTGCATAAAAATTACCGATAATTTTGCATGAAAGCGTTATGTCTAAAAATTGCAAGAGTTTATTTTCATATTTTGGCGAAATGAGGCAGAATATGAAAATAACCGAATGCAATCTGTATAAGATATCACGCTTGAATGCAAAATCATCTGGTCATTTTTATGCACGAATGTAATCCATTGGAATATTTCACGAATAAACAAATTCTCAAGGAAATGTTATTTTTTGTTCATTCATACTTTCCTCTATAGATTATATGGAGCACTCACCAAAACGCGAAATGTTTTTCTATTTTTGAAGTCTATCTGACATTTATTTGTGTTGTTTACTGATGTCTAGCGATACGGTTTCAAATGTGTTATTATGGTGACTTGATACAATGCAATTACCGCTGTAAGTTTTCGATAATTGCATTGCTCTTATGGGACATTTTATATATGAGGGAAATATTCATTTGGGTATCATACATGAAAATTAGGGCATATATTTGATGACATTCCATATGAAACAAAATACAGGCAGTTCTAACTCAAGTGAGTGAACCATTCAATCTGCACCATTCATAACCCTACAGAAATTACAAAAATTATATTTTATTTACGACTATCACATAATGTAAGTATTATACCTTATGGTTTCTGTGGTATAATTCCATATATCATTCCCTCGGGCCTTAGTGAATATTCTCCATTCCCTATCACAAAATTTCTCGAATTGAATATTATGATAAATGAATTAGTCGCAAATAAAGTACTACTCGTAATAATGACTATTATTATTCACTCATGGTATAATCTACTATTTTCTAGATGTTGTATCATTATTTCCAGAATTTTGAAACCACAGAAATTGGTGCATTTCGAAATCTATGAAAAATCAATAAACGAATATGTGTGTTGTTTTTTGTCAAGAATAATCTACCCAATTATCCATTACTTTTTGAGTTATCCTCTATGCGTTAATAATATTCCCTTGGTGAGTGATAGCTATTGTCTTGTGCCAATTTTAAAGAAATTCAGACAGTTATGCAATACGAACAATGACACCTTTACAAATATGAGAGTTCAAATGTAGTTATTATATGAACAAATTTAGTGAAGAACTAGAGATTACTACCCGAATGTCAGAAGTGAGGGAGAATAATGAATGTCTCTAATTGATCAAAATATAGCTTCATCATCCCTTTACAAGTACTTGAAAGATTTTGAATTTCTTCTTGTCTTTCATATTGTATTCGTTCAATTTTGTTTTTGTCCGAATATTTTTGGTACGAGATCTGGTATTATGATCCTATTATTCCATTTTGATTACCAAACTGAAGATTCCATCGAATAACTGGCTATCTTCAAATTGAAACGAAATGCCCATCTCCTATCTCCCATCATATTCATGAGAATATAAAGATGAAGAAAAAACTGCTGTTCATTCAATAAGATTCATCAAGCATTGCAATGAAATACACAAGATGTTTATTCATTCCCCTCTGCTGCAGATTTTTCTATCCACCAATTATTCCCACAGAAGTTTAGAACAATTTCGAGCCAATCAATTATAACTACTAATTATTACTATCATAACTATTCCATTGTAGTCAACATTTGAGTAATATTCAATTCGCAAATCTTATGAAGGTCTTCAAAGTCCTCTTCTTGTCATGAAATCACACAATCATGAAAGACATTTCCACCTATTCTCTTTTCTTTTCATTTGAAGTTTTATTTTGGTGTTTCTACTGTCTGTGGTTCAACTTCAAATGAAAGTTTCACGGTGTTGAGTTTCACTCCACGAGACTCCTGCAGGAAATTAAAAAGTTCAGTTGTCTTTACAACAATGCCTGAAAGGAATAACGTCGAATGATACGGAAGTTCCTTTTTTTCACCGTCGAAGAAAACTATCAAATGAACTACTATTGCACTACACAACTTCGACTTTTTTCTGCTTACTTCGAAACTATCAAACGTTTCTGGACTGAGCACAGAATCAATATTTCAAATATGAATGAAGAATTTTAAAAATAGGCCCACAGCGGTGAAGTTGCGGAATTTTAATGATATGCTTCGATCTTTCCCCCTACACCAATTTTGAGATACGACAGAAATAAAAAAGAAAGCACTGTTTTGATAAATGTTCCTCAGTCGCCGAAGTGATGAAACCAGATAAAATGAGAAAAAGTTGTCAAAAATGAGGATTTTGAAAGATTATCTTTGACTTTTTTTCAATGGAATTAACAGTTAGGTATCATAATCAAATTTGGGGAGAAAAGTTTAATATTACATGTTTTGATATGTAGATAACTTCTGGGGTGTTCATGTCTTGTAGTGAAATTCTTTGAAAAGATGCAATGAACCTTGTCTAGTTAACAAAATTGTTGAATAGTCAAATGTCGATACAGAAAAGAGGGGCAAAAAGTAGCAAGCTTTTACTTTGAGAATGTAAATGTGTATACGCATCAAAGAAACGATTCATAGTGTGCTATTACTGTTGATTCTTTGTGGTTGAGCCATTTTCAACACTTAGACACAAACGTTGACATGGTCAAATACTTCCTCAATAGCATCTGTGGCTCCCTTACATATGTATGTGAATCTAAAATATTTATTTTCATTGCATTCATATTTTCCAGCCAACTTCTCCGGCACCATCACAAACTTTATTCTTTGTTATAAGTGCTATATTGAATTACTACTGCCTTCGATTTCCTCTTTTTCACCTTCACGAACACAAATCACCATTACATATTCTAACTCCAAATCATTAAATATTTTTTATACAAATGAAAACTTTTGTTTTTTCCAATCTGTTCGTCTTAAATATTTTATCTGAAAATTCAAGACTTCCAAGAGCAACGTGAATTTTCTTCATTCCTTCTATTTTCTATATTTGTTCTCACGATTACAGTATTTTCTTCTAGTTTGAATCCACAAGTTGTTGAACAGTATCCAGCTTTGTTTTGATACAGCGGGTCAATGTGAATTTGATTTCATTTTCACAGAAAACCATATCTTTGACCATACTGTAGAGCTATGAAAGTACAAGATCTCCTTGTGATTACCTTCCAACCACCCTAGTCATGTACCCTGCTATTAGACTCATTGGAATTTTGACAGCATAATGCACTTTACTTCGCCGTTATTAATAATGCAGCTTCAATCCCGCATTATGACAATGGAGCAGCGTTTTTAATGAAAGCAGCGCGTGGGAGGACGTGTGGTCTGTGCCTTGTACACGTGTTAAAATCCTTTAAGCTGCTTCATTTTTATGACAGAAAATGAGATACACGGTGGGTTCTCAAAACTAGGAATGTTGATGTGATATTGTTCGAAATGTTGGAAGGAATGAAATCAAGTTTACGTTTGACTCGCATAATTCTTCGAATGATTCAAGTTTGGAAGAATTGTCTAAATGAGTAAGAAATAGTTAGTATTGGCGGAACTAGATCAAAGTATGATAAAAAATAGCCCAAATCCCTCGAAAGTTTCTGAATCTATCTTGTTCAGTTTCTGTTGGCTACCAACAAAATTGACAATGAAATAGGAAATGAGGCTGACAAAAAAATATCATAACGAAATTTTTTTTCATATGACTTATTGAGAGTGAAGCTGTTCAATTCCATGTTCGTAAATTGTGTGTAATACTCATAACATGACTTGATAAAGCGATATTTTCAGGACTTATTGTTACTGATGACACACATATTCAAAGTCTCAGGAATATTGATAGCAAACACAAAAAACAATTTGAAGTTTACTCCAAAACTAATTTACCAAGCAGCTATAATAAGTGTTTTTGAATATGACGAAAGTTAGGATACATATACAATAATATAGGCAGGTTTCCTGCAAACTTTTTACCAGCGCCGACTGGCACCTATAAAGTTTAATAACAATGATTTGAAAAAATAGCAATTTGATAAGGGGCATATCGGTATTTATGCTTTTATAGCTATCAGCTTATCAGGTTTGGTCGTTTTAATAGCAGTGTACAGTGTCACACTACAGCTGAGAATCCAAATAACCACTGACATTTTTCAAATTGTTGACAAAAAAAGTTTTGGTGATTTTTGTCATTTTTGGAGTGGTGTTTCACTTTTTAATTACTTGTGAAATGTGCTCAATAAACAGTTCGGTTATAATTATAGTGAAATTAAAAAATCAGAAGAAAGAGCGAAGCGCCACTCTGGCAAAAATTTTAACTGATTTGAATCACTTTTACATTGTTGACAAATTCAACCAGAGGGCGTACTGCAACTCTCGAGATGTTTATGATTTGCACACATCTTTTCTTCAATAGTGTTACGATATCTTCTTGGTTTCGTTTATCACCCAAACTGCTCCGCTAACTATCCAACGCTCTGAACTAAAACTCTCTGCAGCAGAAATTCTCTATTTCGACTTCTGCACTTAGCAATATCAAAGCTCTCTCCGATAAAAACTCTGTAAAACTCTCCGCCTCTCCACTAAGCTAGAAACTCTGATAACTATCTATGCATAAACTCTCCGTAGCGATGAATCGATTCCGTATATATATATATATATATATATATATATATATATATATATATATATATATATATATATATATATATATATATATATATATATATCTGCGTAGGCCTAAGGAGAATCTTCCAGTTGAATCTCGATATTCTTCGAGCCCTCATATTATTTTGCGTTTACGAGCGACAGGATCGGCGCTAGGAAATTTCGTAACAATAGAATTATGCGTAAAATGATTGAAGTTTTTTCTGGGCACGATAACACATAGCGAAGGGTACTGAGTCTCTTTCATTGTTTGGCATTATTTAAAGCGAAAGTAGTTAATTCAAATTGACGTAGCTCATACTTTCGGTCGATCCCTTCTAGGCAACCCTGCGTTGTTTGTTGTATACAGAAACAAATGAGTCTTATTTGGTACAGTTACACATTCTCTTTTTTCCCCAATTATCGCTTATCGAAATAAAACATATGTCGGTGATATTAGACCCTTATTGAAAAAGACACAATTGATTTCCTGGTGATTGTTGCTAACGTCGTACAGGTAACACAGCAATGAAGCATTATATTATTTTATTATTCATCCAAATTACTGTAATAAGGGATACCTGCAAGTTCAGATATTTAATGTAATAATGGTTCTGGAATTGTTTATAATATATTATTAGTATTGTATTCTATTGTATTGTATTACATTATATTATAATATATTGTACCTTCCACAAGTTTATTGCAACATTAACTTGGAAATTTCACAAATGAACTTTATATTACGACATAAGTTTTCAAATAAACGGCATTCCGTTTATTTTCCTACAGTTCTGTAGGGTCAATTAAAAATCTACCGTGGCTTTTGTGATTCCTACTCTACGGTTTAAGGCCCTGAATCGAAAAATTGCCTTTTCTGATTAAACTGAGTATCAAATTTGCGTGACAGGCAAATTAAACTTTCAAATATCCTTTGTTTTCCCCAAATTAGTGATCACGAATATAATCAGTAAATCATAACACCGATTGTAATCTTTGAAGAAGTAACGCTCTTCGTTGAAAAATGAATGTGAATCGTGGTTGGGTTGAGAAATTCCTAACACGAGCTTCTCGAATGTCTGTTCATATATATTATTTATTTGTCATCGAATACCGTCCAGTAGATGCATTTACTTCGCGCAATGCGAGCAAATGTTTGACAAATACCCACAACATATCTGCACCAATTTATGTACACGACAGACGCACGCAATGCGCGAATATATGGAATATCCCGCATCCGTGACCAACAGAATCTAACAGGAAAAATGCCGACGCACTACATTCGTATTTAACTTACCGGTAACCTTAAATCATAAGATGTCAAGCGCACACATGCGTTGCCCAGCAACCATCGAACAACTGAGCAGAAAGCGTCGCCCCTTTGACGGAAGAGATCACTTACAAATTCGCCGCATGATTGCATTTCCATAAAGATATGAATATAACGAAATGACACGTGATCCGTTATATAAATTGCGTCCAGTATCGATGATGCACGAGATAAAGTAATAGTTTTGTTCAGAGAATGACTATAGGAGGATTCTTTGAATTGAAATATGTTGCACATTGTACCTCTTGAGTTCGCCAGTTACAATTGATTCATTGAAAAGAGACAACGGTGTATTTAGAAAAGGAAATAAGTAAGAAAAAATCTGGATGTTAATCTGATGATACTGTACTTATTGATAAACAAGGTGTTATTTAAGTACGTGGCCAAACTCAGAAGGAGGATTGTTTGAGTGATTCTAAGAAAAAAATTTCATATGAACATAAGTCCAGTAATGCTTTGTTTTCAAGTTACAGTTTGCTAAAATTTACAAACATAAACGTATTTTCCTGAATATCTCAATAATCCTTCAGCCGATTTTCTTTGAATTTGGCGGTGGTATTTAGGGTATTGCGGGCTGATTGAATTCATTATGTCCAGTGGCGGAAGATACCTCAACCGAATATTGTGTACAAAAAAAGGTGCGCCACTGATTTTTGGCACATCTGCTTTTCTTCTTGCCTTGAGCCTCTGAAACTACAACTTTTTCATCCCCATCTTTCTTCTTGTACCTTGCTCTGTTTTCGAGGAAAACAAATACAAGTCACTTCATTGCATGTCCTTGATATAACTGGATTCAAATTGTTTTAGACAGGATGTTGATAAAAATCCTGAAGACCAAAAAAGATGAAATAGAAGGATTTTATGCATAATTGGTATTTTTTTATGGTACCCCAACTTCACGTCCAAAACACTGCACTAGTAAATATCAACGTATTTCATCAAAACCAGTTACTCTGAAAATTCGAAAGATAACTTTCCTGTTATGCTATTCGTTCGATCTTAGTTGAAAAGCTCTCTATTGCATGTCTATGCAAGTACACCTCGGTTGTTGATGAACTGCTAGTTATTCTGTTGTTCCAAGTACAGAAAAGTGATTTGATTTTTTTTTTCTCAGAAACAGAACAATTCTAGGAATTCCAAAGAACGACGGCCTTCGAACCCGATGAATAGTAGTAATACAAAACAACATACAAGAAAAAAATTGAAGATAAAACAGTTTTGATTTCAATGGCTCATTGCGAAAAAAATTACAAAAAATCAGTGGCGCACATTTTTTTATTCAAGGTGTTAATTAAGGTACCTTTCGGGATCGTACAAAACGATTTCAATCTATTTATAATTGCCAAATCAGCCCTACAATTTCCCTTAATACCACCGCCAAATTTTAAGAAAATCGGCTGAAGGATTATTGAGATAATCAGGAAAAAACGTTTTTTTAAATTTGAACCCTATATTTCGAAAACATGGCATTACCGGACCTACGTTTGAATTATCTTCGTTTCTAGGAATCACTCAAAGAATCAACCCTTTCAGTTTGGCCACGTACTTGAATAACACCCTGTGTAATATACTCATCCCGTTGATTTTTGACATTGGGTTGGTTGTTTCATGTACTATTTGTTTCGTTTCAAAATACTAGATAATCTAGGATCTAACTTTTGCCTCAATTATAATATAGAAAATTTGTGAATGATGGCCAGTTTCACTTCAAAAACCCGGGATATTTTCACGAAACAACCCTATGCCCGCGTGCACTCAAAAACACTGCCAATCGTTTAGTTCAACAGTCACGTAGACGGGCGGTATAAAGGATGATATTAAGTTTCGGATAAAGTCTATTGTTAACTTCTTGCCCTAACAGACTCGAATGGTAATCCAGCCCTGTACGGAATGGACTCGGTAGATTAAATTCGAGTAGAGAGAGCGTTTTTGTCCTTGGATGGTGCTTATTTCATGTTGCTACTTTCGCACCTCTTTCTCCTACGCTCTACGCGATCGAATATCTGACAACCGGCTCTAATTTTGTGGTCGATTTGTTGATACGTTTGTCCTCCATTCGTGGTATATGTAACCAAAGTAAACATCGAATTGATTTTTTTTTATCCAAATGTTATTTTAAATACATACAATATTTGATAGAAGTTGAATAGAGAAACGTTTTATCGTTCCAATTCGATCGCCCTCACAAACAAGTAATTCAGATGGCCTGGGTATTGGATCTCGTAATATACTTACAAGGGATGAAGGTATGTGAGGTCATGGATCTTGTTCATTGAAATAAAAATTAGGACATTTACTCAAAATTTTTCAAGCTTTAATTTTTTCATGGTTTACAACCCTTTCTGAAGAGATGTTCGTCCGAGAAGATATGAGAATTTTCACATTGTGAAAATTTAATCCACGATGAGGTTTTGAAATTTTCCAAAAACAACTCCAAGAAGGTTTGTGGAACTGCCTTATCTGGAAATTATCCTTATTTTATTTAACCCTCAAGAAATATAGGACTTGTGTGGTAATATGCGCATTAGCGAGAGTTTTAAATGGGGAGAATATCAAATGAATCAATTGAGAAAACACTAGAGAAATAAATATATGCCAAAGAAAGCTCAGTGTTTTCCGATGTAAAATTTGTGGTACAGCTCATCCAATTCAACGTGACAGCAAAAATAATGACGTATCTGTATGTTCACATGTTGACCGACTCTTCATCACTGATTTCAATTACATTCTCAAAAACTGATATACCGAGTGACAACGAAATCATTGTACACGACGCCATACTTTTGCTTGCAGGGTCAGAAATTTGATATTTGGAATATGATGACTATAAGAATGAAATGTTTGCACATCACTTCTGATCTCACCGGAAAACGATATAAATCAAAAATTTCTTTATGCATATATTTTTCCCATCTATTCGATACAGTTTGAAATTCTCTTTATAACGACATAATCCCAAGAAAATTGATGTTTGAAATGGAATTTCAGTGAAGAAACCAAAATGTGTGGGAATTGCTCAAATATTTCAAGTTTCGTCATCTTCTTGTTTGAAAATAGATTTGGGAAACATGGCCCCTACCACACCATTTTGAATAGAGATGACTTTTTGACGTCTGGTCAAACAGGAAGTCATACGCCACTGTTTTATCTGCCTCAGTGAACTATACTGTCATTCTAAATATCACATTTTTAACCCTAGAAACTACTTAATGGCAGAGTACAGAGTATGATTTCAAGATCAATTCATTTTTCAAGATTTCACGAGTGTATATAAAGATTTGTGAGGACCCCCTCAGATTACTTCATACAGCTATTCTGTCGATGTATTGGCGAAAGCGCTATAAAAAACGTTCTGCGACATATTTTTCAGTCTGTAGTGATAAGTTATATATCATGACCTCTACTATGTCTGCCGGTATCGTGGAAAATGCGTGCTGTTTAATATCTCACAAATGGGTGGTGCATCGTGGCTCAAAAATGTAAGAATATTCAATAACTTTATCCAGTTATTTTATGAACTACAACTTTTCTCCGAAACGTGTTTTTGTGCTAATCTACGTATGAAAGTTATATGCCGCCAAATATCATCAATGAATTAAAAATCACTCTCATAAAGACAAATGAACTCTCAGCCATTTCAAACTCATTTATGTTTCACGAAAAGGACTATGATGCTTGGCGACAGGACTTCTATATGTTCAGTCGCAGTCAAAAAGTTTCAGACTGAAGTTGAGAAGAATTTTCAAGGGCACAAAGGTTGTCATGAAAATATATAACCGGCGACATCAGATTCAGCTGAAACACTGAATGTGAGAAATGAACTGTCTCAACTTTGGAATATCCAGCGAATAATATCTTCCTCAAGATGAATGGAGTTTAAGTTCATGGACATAATATTGATTATGAATCATCATTGAAAACTACACTATTGAAATTCAGTGAATTCCAATAGATCAAAAACTTTTTGCACAGTAAGTGTTGAAACTTTTCAGAACTGATCTCATTTGCACTCGACGCGCGTTTCGCTTACAAGGTAAGCATCTTCAGGAGAAAAAATAATTCATCAGTATCCGTTTTCTTCTCCTGAAGATGCTAACCCTCTTAGTGGTCCGCACCTGGAGTCAAAATAACATCAGTTTGTTGGGAGAGAGAATTGGATTGACCCGCCAGAAAAAGTTTCTCTCTCCTACTCGTTGAGCTTATGAATAATATAAATGGCGATATCTCCGCAGTCATTGGAGATAACATCATCAAACCTAGTATCGTTGGATTCCTCATGATCGTCCCTAGCCGATCATGTAACAATATACAGGGTGTCCCATTCAAGAATCGAAAGTTGATGTCATTTCCGGAAAAATTGGAAGTTGTTTTTTTCTTTCAGATATGTCGAGAAATGCTGTTCAGTGAGCATATTCAATGTTTCCAATTTCAAAAATATAGCTAGGAAAATAAAGGAGAAAACGGGGATGTACCATGAGTCTGTGTCACACGGTATATATATATATATATATATATATATATATATATATATATATAAATTGATAAAAATGGATAATGTAATATAAGTCGACTCGTGTCTTGTTACCTGTCAATCTTTCGGCAAATTCATTACGTTCTTCAGGACAAGTGAAATAATACAACATGCTATTTTGTAAAGATGGAAATATGGAACAATAAAATATGAAATTGTACAAAACAGAAACAACAAACGAACAGAAAAAAATATTGGAGATTTTTGAAGTAATTCAAATTTTGAGATATTGTCTTGTGTGGAAAGTTCTGAATACAGGTTGATTTCCTTTAAGTAGCAATGTATTAATTTGGGTCAGCTGTTTTCTCTTTATATAATCTTTTTTGTTATTGATACGTGTTATTTCTGAAAATGTTTTTTCAGTTATATTGGTTTTTCATCATCTTGTGATCCTTTACGTGTTCACTCAAAGCGTAAGAGTTCACGTTTCGTCTGCAGTCGCTTTTATATAAAATATGGCGACAATTTGAGGGGCTAGATGTTTGGTCTATATATGTTTTGGGACAGCTCGTGCAAGAAATTTTGTATACTGAGTTGGACTTTCATTTGTTCAGAATTGCAGTATGACTTCATTTTATAATTCGAAGATAGTGGTGACATTTCTTTGGAAATTATAAAGTTATTATATCGAAATACATCAATTGATTTTGGTGTTAGTTCGTGAATATGAATATGAAAGTAAAGATTCATAAATGAAGGGTTGTATTACATCATCGTTTCCATTTCAAGAAGTTATGGAAACTGTTCTTTCACAAAAAATCAATTTATTCACTAAATATTTTGGATAGGAACTTTCAACCTCTCTCAGACTCAGTTATTCTCTTCATTGGTTTGTAATTCGAGAAAAGATTGCAAATTGCAATACGGTGGGAAATCCTAATACGGCGGATAACCCGCCTTCAATAATAATCCCGATCACGGCTGCTCGGCTCTCCGTTCTCTGAGCGTCGCTCACCGCATAATAATTTGAATTCACAGAGACAGTCTATCGATTACAACTCCCGACACTCCCGTTTCCGTCGAGGAGATACGGACATGCACCACTTTATTCTGCGAAAGGTCAGATGGTGAATGAGCCGCAAAAATGGGAAAGGAATGTTTGCAGTTGGGATTTCGAGAGGAGCAGTGTACGTCCTCCGATGGGTGGATTACGCTATTATCTCTGTGACATTGCCCGTCATGAAGTGGTGTGAATAATAAACTCATAGGATTCAGTTTGAGCTCCTAGTTGAACTGTGTCAGTACAAGCTATGAGTACTACCATTAACATCAGTAAGTTATCCTTCCGCTTCTATTGACAAGTGCATACAAAAAAATTCCTTCTCAAACTTGATATTTTAATGCGTATCTATGCTCTCCATGTTATCAATTGGATCACAAAGGCAACATATATAAGGACAACCAACTCTGGAAGCTGAAGCATCTGACAAATAACTCTAGAGAGAGGAATGCTCAACTTTCTGCCTTGGTATCTCGGTATGTAATATAGTATTTCACACCTATGAAAGTTCATTCCCAGAATATATAGTTTTAAATTCATACCACAACTTTATTCACAGTTCCCAGTGTGTCGTTTGTTTACATACATAAAATCCTTCTTTTTATGACATAATAATTGTAACAGTTGTTGTTTTAGGTTCTCTGTAGTGTTTTATGTTTATATTCATCATAAATCACTTTCAGGTTTCTTGTAATCATGAACTATATGATATTTCTGTCTGATCCTCCAAGGAAGGGTTTGGAAAGTGAATTGATCGAAGAAAGGTTTGGTTATCAAACCCACGGATTGGGAAGGCTGATTTGCTATTATTTCTGGAAGGTTATTGCCATAAAATGTACCGATTTGTTCTTTTGTAGTCGGTGGTGGTTTTCTACGGCACCGGTTTAAATCCGATTCAGATTCCTTACTGCCGGTTCAATCTGCGGTCACGGCAGAAATATTCTGGCTGACTCGATGCGATAAGCAGAAGCTGTGGATCATGCGATCCACAATGAGATTTATGCAAGCATAGCGGCCCTTTTTGACTCAAAAAGATATGGTCAACATAACTAGAAACTGAATACTGCTACCTATTATGACTTATTATGTATGGGGGACAGCAGGGGCGTGAGGTTAACCATAGTGACCTGCAAGAAATTTTGCATCTAGCAAACCAAGCCAGAAGAATTTCCTCATTGAATCCTACATATCAAGCTGGGCTGAATGGAGTAATTTGAAGATGCCGAAGTATGAGGCTACTAAATATTCGACAGTCTTTTTTTAGATTGAGCACTGTTGAAGAAGACCCTTTTGTCACAAAATATACTATTTTTTACGGCTATAACATAAAACTGCTCTTTTTCAACTGTTCTTGATAGAACAGTGAGGTGAATAGTATGTCTTCAATTTCATTCCCTTACTCGATAACACAATGATAGTACTGTTTGAACGTTATTATTATCTAGTGAATACATATTTTCTCCATAGTTTTCTGGGTTTCCAATCTACCACAATCTGAAAAAATTGGAATTTATATTGGAATCTATCTGACATATAGAAAACCAAATAACACCACGAAAAACACAAAAAATTGTATTTATGTGCTTGTTCGTGCGGTCGAAAATTTATCTGTGAAACGTCTCGACCTTCAGAAGTGCGAAAGAGTGAATAGATGTAAATCACGAACACACAGATAGGTGGCTCTGAATTATCAGAGCACATTTTTACTGCCGATGGAGATCACAAAGTCGAATGGAATGACACTAAAATTATGGCAAAAGAGAGCAATAGCAGGAAACGAAATTTGAGGGAATCTGATTCCATTATGCTGTCTGGGAAAGGTGAGTTCGCTTGATTTGGATCGCCCCTCTTGAAGGACATAATGTTATTTCAGATTTTGAATATGTTACAAATGTTAATCAAGAAAATTGTAACAACAAATATTTGTATTTGAAAAGGAAATTGCGTATGAGTTTCGAGAACGAAAGCGGCTTAATTTTTCGAAAAATTAACGATAAGCATATATTTTTCTGATATTCAAATAGACTAATTGGACTTGTTCTATCCGGAAGGAACTGTTTTTCAATTGACGCAGAAACTTCTCGGGTTGGATTTAAAATTTGCCCTTTACACTTTTGTAGACTTCAGAATTGATTCTAATTTTTTCAGATTGTGATGGGCTAGAAACCCAGAAAACTGCGGAGAAAATACTTCATCGTGTTACAGTTGCAGTATGTCTCCAATATCATTTCCTAAACTGATGAAACAATGACCTCATTGTGTTACAGTTGTAGTTATCATCACACAATAAATCAGTTATCCCATGGAATGTCAAATTGCAAGCAATGGCAACTCTATTTACTTATTTGATAGCTCTTGAATGGAAATTTTGAATGACATTATATTTGAAGTTCATGTTATTTGTTATATCATTTCGCTATTGATCTGTTATAGCAGTAGAAAAAGTTTAGTGTATAATTTAAATGATATGCCAATTCCACACTCATATGATTCATATTCGTGGAAAATGAATATCATTTCTTGCTTGTTAAACAATATAGGTACCATTCCTGAACTCTATACTATTCATTGTCCTTTTATAAATATAGAACATATAGTCCAATGAAGTTATTAATATTTTGGTCATTTCATTATGAACAGAAACAAAGACAATGGTCGAACACGAAATAATTGACATTTATGTTTGCAGTAGCAGACCTACATTTCAGAAACGTATATTCTTCACAATCACAAAGGAGATGTTAATGAAACACAATCCACCATTGGAATTCATTGAGGAAGAAAAAATAAAAACATATCAATCATCCTATATGAATGGGATATTGAATCATGAAAGGATTGAGAATTTTATTGAAGATATTTGGCAGGTGTTTTGTCATTTTTTTTTTATATTGCTGAAAGAGGTTTTACAACACTCCATTCAACAATCAATTCGAAAACATTGAGATTCATTCCAAAAACGAAATAAGCCCTAGAAAACGAAACAAAAGCCAATTAACTTTGTCGTGGAATACGAGTGAGTTTTGTGTTTCGCTATACGCAGTGCTGTAAACTGCCGTATATAACAAACTACTTTCGTATACATGTAAATCTACCTCCATAATAACATTATTTATTATCTCTGGGCACTCAAATACAACATTAATGTTATTCCCTTTCTAGGATAAACCTCCAATTATATGAAAAACAAAAGGAGTATTATGATCAACTTTATGTATGCACGAATGTATTGCGTATTGCGAAACTTCTGCAGATAAAGAAAAACTTGTTTCGCTGTTACGTTTTTATTTCTTTCTACTCGAAGCGATATTGAAATGATCGCTCCTCAAGGAATAATAACACTTGATGAAGAGTCCATTGCTAGCAATGGAACATGTTGACAGATGGAGGTCGTGAGGAATATTCCAAGTTCTAGTTAGACGACAGATGAATTGATGCGATGCAAATTTCTCACGATGGTCGGGAATCTGTCAATTCGAATGATGAACAGATTGGAGACTGGAATTCTGCACAAAAATGCACGATGATAATGGACGGAAACAAAATTAGATGAGTAGACAAGTATTTTGAATGCTTGCTAATTCTAAAATTGTTCTAAAATTGTTCGTTTTCGTTAACCAGCTGACGAACGTCAACCCTCAGAAGTCGAAACTTGTGCGAGCAATGGATCAACGATGCCTTACCTTTTAACGTGCGATTACCCAGCACGGTGGCCCGGCGAGGATTCGAACCCCGGCCTTCCGCTTTACAGGCAGATATGCTAACCACTACACTACCGAGAGGGAGTTCATCTTATATATATTTTCACTATCACCATAAATACGTTCGGGAGTTTTCTTGATATATTTCTGAATGAGAAAAAAATTGTTGAATGATTCTGGTAGGAGAAGCTCATGTCAGAATTCAAATAAAACCGCGAATGGGGCAGACATTTTCTGGGTGACCCGGTGCGATACGCAACTGAAGTTTGCCTAGGGTAGGTGGGACATCTGGATCGAAAACACCAACCAAGCCGGTAGCAACGCGGGTTTTTCCCAGTTTTATTGTTATATAGTAGAAATGGTTACCATGCTACCGTAAAAATCAGTAAGACGGTCATCCTAAACAACCTACCATTACCTGTTTCCATTCCAAGAATGGCGACCCATCAGACGAAAAAACATTTTCGTTAACTTAATTCATTTAAGACCGTCAACGTTTCGTTCTGCATAGACTTGGCCTTATTTGTGAAATTTTTTGGTTTCACTTCTTCCATAGAATCGTATTTCCTTTTTTCAATTTAAAAAAGGAAAAACAGAAAGATAAGACCTGAAACTTTATGGCTTCACAAATTTACTTGAGTTTATAAAATATATAATGTAGTTTTATCTACACCCGTACTTCAATAATACACTTATATGCCCACAACTGGTTTTATAATGAAATCCATTACGATATAAATTTTCAACCAATAGAAACCCATTATTTTGCAATCGAGCATGATGTGCATGATCTACATTCGACGTTTGTCTAGTCAAAATCGGTATAGGTATTGAATATTTGAAGAATATAGCCAAACTTCGATAATAATGAAAAAATATCTGATACCAGCGATATGGGAGTATCACCTTCGACACCTTCATCGGCAAAAATACAGTTAAAATGATTAAATTTTTCATTTGACAAATGCATGATTTATCTCTTATTTTTTCAATCAAATTTTGTGAGCTCTCAGTAAGCGAGCGGTCTAAGGCGCTAAGATTATAGTAGCTAGTTGGACTAGTTGGAAGAGACATGGGTTCGATTCCGGTCTCGAGTAATCTTTTTTTTTCAATTTTCGCTCTCCTCTTCATTTCGCATCGTTTTATTTCTCGAAGTAATACCAACAATTAAAATTTCGTAGAAATTTTCAAAGAAATGCGGTCAATTAGTATTATTGTGTGCAGTACAATTATAAATATAATATTTGTAGTTTTTCACTATTTTTCGGGTGTAGATAAAATAGCGTATGCAACTCTCATGAAATGGATGTTAATACACGAGCATCAACCAAACGAAACTCACCTTCGGCTCGTTTCGTATCCCGGTTGATGCTCGTGTACTAATAACCATCAGTACATGATCGTTGCATAATATACTATTATCGATGGCGATCTGGAATGAATGTATAAGACTGACAGATTTCTTTTCGTCCATGAGTTTTGAAATTGAATGGCGGTCACCACACAACTCGCAGAATCCACTCCCTCAGCGGTATATACATAAAATGGTTTCGAAATTTCCTCTCTTTTGTGAGTCAGGGACTAACTAACTGCGTTTTCAGTGAAAATGATCTGAGTAAAGCCCATATTTTTGAAAATGCGTTGTGCCGATATTATTTTTATGCTCTTCTCTTTTTCCATTAACCTTCCGGGTCACCCACTTTCTGGAGTTTAACACTAAACCGACAATTTACGGCTCCATAAACTCTGTGGCTATAAAACTATAAGATCTCGCATCAAATTAATTGCTCTCGAAGTTTCTGTTGTATGAAAGTTGGGGCACATTCCAAAATATTTTCTATTGAGTTGGGGTTGCCCAAGCTAGGAAACAGGATTGGATATTGGACACGGGATTTTGCAGTTGATTTATTGATAGGTCTTTCAAAGGTGATCTCCTGTTTCAATATTCAAAAAATGAACAGAAATCTGCAGGAAATGACAACATTTCAGTTAATTCAACCTCTCAATCATCCTAAGCCAAGCTTCAGATGATATAGCTTAGTTTAATCACAGGAATGTTCTTTAAACCGATGTTAGTGTTTCGGTTTGAAGGATACCCAGCAGTTTCCGTTGTCATAGTTGTCCTTGGAGACAATCAATAACACCTTTGTCTTCAGTTGAAGCCTGGAAGTTGAACATGCTTCGAGGAGCTGCGGTTACAACTGTAAAAGAATCAGACGGATTGTATCAGTACTATATCTGATATAAATGAAACTGTTATCGTTCTGAATTATCACTTGTAATACAATCAGTGCTTGAAAAATTTCTGAGGACAATTCAAGTAAGCGTGGTATTGGGTAGAATATTTCCCTCATATATAAAATGTCCCATAAGAGCAGTGCAATTATCGAAAACTTACAGCGGTAATTGCATTGTATCGAAAACTTACAACGGTAATTGCATTGTATCAAGTCACCATAACAACACATTTGAAACCGTATCTCTAGACGTCAGTAAACAACACAAATAAATGTCAGATAGACCGCAGAAATAGAAAAACATTTCGCGTTTTGGTGTGCTCCATACAATCTATAGAGGAGAATTTCTTTATTCGTGAAATATTCCAATGAATTACATTCGTGCATAAAAATGACCAGATAATTTTGCATTCAAGCGTGATATCTCATACAAATTGCATTCGGTTATTTTCATATTTTGTAAAAGAGCCCTCGTCGGAATCGGGCACTTTCGCCAGAAACTTGCAATTTTTATATATCACGCTTTCTTGCAAAATTATCGGTAATTTTTATGCACTTGTGCAATTATAACCGAAAATTTCACACCCTACCTACAAAAAGGGTTCACAGGATCCGTACTTGGAGCAAAAAAAATACATATTTTTTTCTCAACAGTAATATAAATGTCATTTCGTTACAGTAAGAAAATATCAATTTCCGCAGATCGCTAGGAAATTTTAACATTCCAGATGAAGTTAGTGTAAGAAATAGTGGTTTGTAAAATAAGGGTGGATATGGTGGCCATATCGCACGACGTTTGAACACTCGCCGACGGCATCGTGCTCAAACTTCGTCCTTGTGCGATATGGCCTATATCCATTCGAGTAATACAGTTATTTTTTCGATATTCATACCATTTTTATTTCATTACATTCTTCGAAAATTCCAAAAATTATCACCAAGTACCTGAAAATTTATAATATTTCAGTCGTTGAAAAAAGTACGAAAAAAAAAAAGATTTTGGTAAGACTCGAACCAACGACTTCAAAGTGGGCCGTCTCAGAAGGCGTACGCCTCAACCAAGGACGCCATTTGCTCTATACAGTTTCAGTTAATTAATGGTGCAAAGAGAAGATGTACAGCTTATCCAATCCATCTTGGCACAGAACTGATAAAGTATATGCCCAGTATTCTCTGTGAAATATACTAGGGTAAAAAAACACCTATTATATGTGTTCACTGTGTTGAAATTTATTCCTAGACGGTGTATTTTCTTTCGTCACGGTCTAAACTACCAGTGTGCAACTGGAAAAGTAACTGAGTTGGTGCCAAGATGGATTGGATAAGCTATAAGTCCTTCAATTCGGAAAAAGACATTACGTGAAACTTGAAGATGATTCTCTGAAATCATTGATTTTTGAAAATGTTTTCTTGAAAAATTTTTATAATTAGGTAGACATATCAGAATTTTGACGATTCCAGAAGTAAACAAGTATTTTGTTTTCTACGATTGGTGGAATTCATATCCTACTCTGTGTGGATATGAAATCATAACGATTCAATTGACTAGAGTGGCCTACCCATCCGTTTGGTGAACTATAATAGTATATTATGCAACGATCGTGTAATGATGGTTATTAATACATGAGCATAAACCGGGACACGAAACGAGCCGAAGGTGAGTTTCGTATGGTTTATGCGAGTGTAACCATTACATGAGAGTTGCATACGCTATTTTATCTACACCCAATGAATAATGAAGAACTAAAAATATAAAATTATTAGGTATTTACATTGAACACAATAATAGTAGGTAATCAATCGTATTTCTTCGAAAAATTCTACAAAATTATTATTAATGGTATAACCACGGAAAATACAACAATGAGAAATACAAAGAAGAAAAAAATGAAAAAAAAATTCTGCCGAGGTCAGGAATTGAACCTGGACGTAATTTTCCACTGCCGGCGCCTTTGACCTCTCGGACATGAGAACCCATATAGTTACGTTGAAAATAAAAACATATGTGTTCGATTTGTCAAATGAAAAATATAATCCTTTCAATTGAATGTTTTTCTTGTCTAAGACATCTGTGGAGGGTCGCTGATAATTCTTCTATATCACTGCTATGAGACATTTTCATACGATTATCGAAAATTGACCGAATTCTTCAAAAATGCAATACCTACTGATTTTGACGTGACAAACGTCAAAATGCAAAGCTTGTACATCATGCTTGATTGAAAAATAATGGGTTCCTATTGGTTGAAAATCTGTATCGTAATGAAAATCTGTATCGTAATGGATTTCATTATAAAACGGGTTGTAGATAAAGATGATAAAGCATCAACCAAAATTTTTAATTGAATCATGTGGAAACCTATAGACTCTTACAAAAGGAAATGTTCTTCGAACAAAGAAAAACAAAGTGAACATTAAATTCAGTTACTCTTATGACGTAAAACAGGTGAAAAATACTATCTCCTAAATTTACGACAGCCCGGAGCTCCTTCATTCGGAGCGAGTCGTGGGTTCGAATTCACAAAGGAACATAACAAAATGTTTTTTTTTTGATATTATAAATTTACCTAGTAAACTGGGGGCGCCAGTTGATTTTTTTTTTCAACAGGAAATGGTGGCGGGGCAATTAGACAAAATATTCATGACAGTTCTTCAAACACCCAATTTTAATCGCTAAATTAGTACGGTTAGGGAGGACTTACATAAAGTAAATAATATAAACAACAATATTACAAAAAATAGAGAAATATCGCCCCTAGTGTTTTTCTTTTAACAGGCGCAAGATTGTCAAATAAATATCACATCAAAATATTACACAACGAGGGCGACACGTATAACAAGGATCACTCAAAATAAATCTTATGAAGGGCAAAAAATTATAAACAACGAGGGTTACTCAACAAGATCTCAATTAGCAGGGCCGTAAAAAAAATATAAACCAGACTACCCAACGTGAGCACTACGCATGAACAGATCTGTTCCATAAAAAAATATGTACTCGAACTGAAAAATATATACCCCAGGTTTACGAGCCTTCAGGATCAGTTATAATAAATTATATTCGTGGGTTATCTACTCAATTGCAACTGAGATACTAATTTACGTCTCAAACAGCTGTTTAAGTAACAATAAAATGAAAAAATAGATATAAATAAAACTGTCACAGTGTAACAACCTCGACGGACGTCGAATTTGTGGACCTAGGTTATCTTCTGCTTGGCAGGAAGGTAATGAAAAATCAACTCACAGTTGTACGGAAAATCTACCGTATTAAATTTATCTTCAGGAAGTCTGTGTGTCTTGAAAGATCCTTAGCGTCAACCCACCGGACTGAAATCTCGTTGATCAAATTTATTGGGGGCCTTGGAAGGTAATCCGCAGCGCCAAGGGGGACAGATGATTCTAATGATACTCCTTGTTCTATTTCTAAGAACTGCCTATCAGGCCAATACCAGGAAGAATAATTATCCGAACCTAAAAGTTACGGATCCCTGATATCAATTTGATTTTTCCAAAAAAATTAACTAGCCTTAGATTTTATGAGGTTTTTCACTGCACGGTACGATACTCGATCACCACGAATTCGTTTTGCGTTCATATTCAGTTCTCTTTTTTTCTATTATAAGTTCCGATACTGATTCTCTCGGAATTTTTTGTGAAACCTGCGCTCGGCCGAAATATAAATTTTGAATCTTATTCGACAGTAAAATGAGTTTAGATGAAACCAATTGACCATCACAGCATTGTTGCTCGCCTGAGTCACAGGGGACTTTGAATTTGAAAGTGCTTAAGGGCACCTACACCGGGATAAAAATGGATCGTTACACTCTGCAGTTTGTTTGTTTTGGAAGTGAAACAATGGGAAAAGATGGTTGATGAAACGTCAAAGATTTGCTGTCTATCATCCGCAAAGTTATGGTAAAAGCAATCAGAATGAAGCTAATCGACAATAAGGATTTTGCCATCAAACATCAACCAATGACTCATTAGCGTATGTTTCACATGTTTGGCAAAATTGGAAGAAAAGTTAGCTGTTTCACTCGGCATTCAAAAAGCGTTTGAATTTGGGGGCATCCTTTTCAAACTGCCATCACATGATTAACCTCCTCAATTGTTGCTTTTTTGAAGAATTTCTTGTCTGTTAGGTACTTCTCTGTCGAGGCAGTAAAAATTGCAGTTATATTAATATTCTCATCATTTTCAGTCCCAATTGAAATTTTATAGAAACAAAATTCATAAAAATTCAATTCCTCAACATAAAAGGCAAAAATCAACCTATGCATTACCCGTGCTAATAAGTTGATTCATAAGATAACACGCGTCCCTCTATCCAAAGTATACATTCCCTGACCTCATTGTAGGGAGCAAAGTCGTACTTTTCCTTTCTAGGAAGGAAAATAAAGAGTGACGTTCGATACGTCATCAATAAAATGAACTGATACGGCATTTACGACCTAAACTAATATAGTATTCTATTTTATAAGTATAAATTTCACCATCATTTATAGAACACTCTGTATTTTGTCAGATGTTAAAAATCAGTAAAGAAGGTAAGACATTTTCAAGAAGTGAATATATTGAAAAAATAAAAGTTCCGGCGTCAACACAATTTTTTTCTTTTTTTTTCTTTGTTTCGTGGGTTCTCCTAATTTTGGCAATTTCAGGAGCATGCTAGACTGTTCCTACTTCTAAGTTTTAATTCTTTATTGTAGTTTATTCCTTAGTTCCATGAATATTTTTTTAATGACTTGTTATTCGAGGCGAAGAAATCATATGAATAACATGGAAGTAATCTGCCTTTTCCTTCTTTGAATGATCACTAAGTAAACTCCATCCTCGGGACGAAAAGTAGCAATTCGCTCCCTAGTTATACGAATAGCTATTATATGGCTCGCGTGGTTCCAGGGGTTGTTCGTCAATCTTCATGCTCCACATACTATTTTATACGGACCTCCTTCCTCTATTCGAGTGATTGCGACCGCACTAATTCCCAAAAAGTCCTTTTTGTCGCATATTGCCAAAATCTGGAGTTGGCGAAGTGAATTTCGCGAAGGGTGCTTAAGGGGTCGTTTTGAAAGTCTCGTAATCAGGCTGAATCGCATCCGAACGCGTCTAAAGCGTTGTGGAAGTGAGATTTTTACTGCCAAACACGGAACTCTTGGAAACGTCTCGAGGCGTAATCTAATAAATTGTTCTTTAAGGTCTTTAGGCTAGAATGAAAAAGTGTCGTAATCGTATCTGCTCTCACCTTGAGCGGACATATATTGTTAGAAAGGGATCCGACGAGTACGTTTCGTGTGAGAGTTTGAAGAAGTTCGTGACGCATTAAAACATTTATGATATTTTAATTATGTACTAACTACTAAGAAAAATGATATTTCGTGGCATAATTTGTTCCGAATAATTCATTACATTTGTTACATCACTAGTTATACAGTTTCATTATGAGCGATATGAATGTCAAAATCTCCAAAACATCCGAAAGTTTGAGAAAAAGAACGTGATTTGAAAAAGAAATGAAAAATCGAGGATGTCGATATCCCAACTTTGAATTCGTTTCAAATGTCATTCTGAAATTTTAATTTTTCAAAATTTTCAGTAAATGATTATATAGACAGTGTTTATCAGTGATGAAATCAAACCCCAAATCACAAATAACGTTGAAATGTAATTTATTTCAAATAATTTGCACTAAATGAGCTCAAAATGAGTTTTATTGTCAACTGGCTGACGTCCATCCAAGAAAGTCGAAACTTCGCGTGCTGAGTGTTTAGTAGTGATGAAATCAAACCTCAAATCACAACTAACGTTGAAATATAATTTATTTTGAATATTTTGCACTACATGAGCTCAAAATTATTTTTTCTGTCAGCTGGCTGACGTCCATCCAATAGAGTTGAAACTTTGCGGGCTGAAGATAACGAGTTCTTGCATTTTATCCTGCGATTACTAAAACGGGCGAGGATAACGTTTTCATTCTCATATGAATCTACTAATACGTAAGGCCTATGACTTATCGAAGAAACTATTCAAGTAGACATTTTATTAGTAGAAACATGAAAAACACTCGATGTGTCTCGATCAGATTACATCATCAAGGAAGAATGCTTGTACAAGATTAATTTTTGGTTTTGAATTCAGAGACCATGTATCTCCATTCGAAAATGAGATCAGATGGTTGGAAAAATGTAACAGAAGACAATTGTATCTGGCTAACTGCGTCCACAACCTGAGAATAAAACAACCTTTATAACTTTCAGATAAGCTTACATACAGATACGATGCACACGACAGAAATCGAGGAAACCAGAATAAATACGCTATCCCACCACATGAAACGAATCAATTTGAGCGATCCTTTTTTCATCAGACCGTCACTATCTATAATAGTATCGAAGAACATTTGAAACAGTCCTCTTCATCACTTCTCGAATGTAAATTGAAAAATCTTTCTGGAGGAACAGTGATCCTGAAGTCGACAACAAAAATGTTCAATAAAATATTTTTCGTTACCCTCTTCCTAATGACTTGAAGAATTCATTATTATTATAACAAATAGCATACTGAATTATTCATTTATGCTTGGTTGAGTGAAAGGATTGGTGAGCTAAACTCCGACGAGTGAAATGAAGGCCATTTGTTATCATTCATTTTTACTATCATCAGATGGGCAAGCGATTTCCACGAGAGCCGAAAACTCATACTCGTCAGCCACGCCCACTCCACACCCCCATTCAAATTAACTTCTCGCCCATTTTAATTCACATCTTGTTCGGCTCCGGCACTCGATCATCCAGATAGTGCCAATAATCTCTTTTCAATTTCCATTCGATATTCCCGACAAATTAGTCTGGCAGAACGGGATCACAAAATCGAGGAAAACTAAATTATGTCCGGACCTAACTGAAATTTCGCCTCGGCACGATTCTACGATGCCCCTCGGGCGGTATTGCAGTAATAGAATCCTAATGACGGCGGCATCACCAGGCCAACTCTGAACGGACCTCTGACGAGGATCGATATTACCACCGCGACAGGTTGAGGAGACTGATATAACACGTGTGGGATTGCTATTCTCTTGTGTACTGGGTGATCACGTATGTGACATCCGTGAAAATGGAACCTTCGGTTTGAAATCTATTTTTTCTACAAACGTCAGTGAAAGTACAATTTTTGACGCATGCTGTCAGCGTCTAAAATGCCATTTTATGACATTGGTGTTAAAAGTAAATCATTGTTAGCACTAGTGCTAAAAGTGATTTTCGTTCGATATCCTTCGCCCTTTCGCTTCAAAAAAGCCACAAGCTTGTAATATCTGCTTATGTCATGATTATTTATGTTCATCATAGACTTCAACATAGAGTAATTCGACCAAAGCGTTGACGATTTCGTTGACGTTGACGATGAAATTGGATTCGAAACTGATAATCTCGAGGCTATTATTTCATCAATTAATCAATGTGAAAAAGGGTTTGCGTTAATTTGGACTTTTACTGACGTTTGTAGAAAAAATAGTGTATGATATATCTGCTAAAAGTGATTTTATTTTGTTTGAAGGGATGGAACACTCCACCTTCGGCGTCGTGTCCCAAACTTCCCTTCTCACATAATAAAATATCACTTTTAGCACTTATATCATGAATGACTATTTTGTACAAATGTCATCAAAAGTGTAATTTTCAATAATTGTCAAGAGTATTAAAAGATGATATTTACAAAGTAGCGTGTTAAACACTAGTGTTATAAATATTTTTTTACACGATTTTTTTTGACCCAATAGCAATAAACAAAACATAATCATTCAATTTTCAAGAAAGTTTTATTGTGACAATAGGTACAATTAAATTCTGTTACAAATGTATCATGAAAAGAGTGTTTGATTTTTTCGGCACATGTCTTTCATTCTTTTCAAGAATGATATTACCTTGGAATTTTTGCTTCTATTAACACCATTTTTAACGAGCGCACTCAACTTTATCATCGAAAACTTGGCCACAAAGTTGACGAGTTCCATATTTTTTATTTCTCTTCTAGATAGGCTAAGAAGACGGTTTCGTTGGAATTTCGTTCGACGTTTGTAAGTCTACATCAGCTAAGAAAATTAGAATATGCGATGTCATACTGCTGAGCCGATTTTTTCGGTAACAATTCAATTGGAGCTCTTTTTGCAGCCTCTTCAATATCGTCAGGAACACATAATTCCTCACTATTGTCTTCCTTTATGCAAGACATTAAACACTAGTGAGAACTTTAAATGTGACTTCGATTGAAACGCGTGAGCTGTAAACAATACGGTCTGTTGGTAACCAGGTGATTCGGCGTCACCTGACACGGCTACTTCACGATACAATACAATAATGATCAGTTTTTATAGAAATATTAAATTTATACATTTTATTATGAAAACAGAACAGTTGTACGAAAAATTTTGTATGATATTTGTGTTAAAAGTATTTTTTTTTATTTTTCGTGAAATTGATCAACACTCTACGCTCGTTTCGCAAACTTTTTCGGTCCCAAAGTAAAACCTTACTTTCAAGTTATATCATAAATGGCTATTATAGAGATCAAATGGAACCTTTCGTGTGGAAACTATTGTATAGAGATCCAATTCCCACAAGCAAAGAAAAGTCAGCATCTTCAATTAATCACTGATCCAATTTTCTTCTGAAGATGGTGACTTCATTAGCGAAACGCACGTCGAGTGCAAGTGATGTGACGCTGGGGTGATTGTTTTCTATAAAAAGTTTTCATACGGTTGCTGAAGTCGTTGATTGTGCTAATTCCATAATTTTTTTCATATCGTCATATAATTATAAATATCAAATAATGTGCTTTACAGAAAAATAACAATTTCTACTACCATCCAGTGGTACACAAAGATGGTGAGGATAGCCAACCATTTTTGTATCCCCGAGATATAGTTAGTCAATGCCTGTGAAAAAATGATTTGAAGCGTTTTTGTTATGCTATCTACAGTATAATATTGAAATTTCAGTTTACTTAACAATGCACGACAAAGTCTGTTTTTTTTCAAATCTATAAAAAAGCGATGACTCTTCAACAAATCGCACTGAATGAAATCCGGTGTTCAGTGATACGTGCTAAGGTGGTTCTGAAAGACGTACAAGTAGTGAAAGGTTGTTTGGACAAAGCTGCCCTGTTAGTATTTTTCATGAACTGAAATCCACATGAGGCGACTGTTCTCAAAACCAAATCGACACTGAAAAAATGAAATTGATAAATGGTACGATGATGTACCTGTTGAAAAGATTACAATAAATGGATGAATCAAATCTGCTGTTGAGGCAATTGGCTAGAATATGAAGGAGAAGAAAAAGAATTCACCCGAATAGATCAACTGATGTTGGCGAATTGGCAAAAAGTGGTGTAGATAGCAACAATTTTCTGAAAATCACTGGTCGTAGCAATCAAAATTCTATGAAACCATGATTGAATGTCAATCTTCTATAGTGGAAAACAATGAATTTTAATGAATTTTATTGTTGAGTTAAGTTTAATGTCAATGATTTCATTTTCACTCACTCTCTTTTTGTTGATTGAATGAATGTTTCGTTGTATTGAGTTATAAATTTTTTTGTCAAAAATTTTTACGCCGATTATCCCTCGGACATTGACAAATGTCTCGTAATTTAATGACAAATTTCTCAAGCTCGTCGCTTGGCAACATCCCTGTCAGCAAAAATTTTCTCACAGAATATTTCTCGAACATTGATGAATACGCATTATTTCATTTCAACTACCGCAAGCACTTTATTATAGCCCAACGCCAAAGGCGGAGGACTGTTGCAAATAACGTGATTTCGAAAACTGTGATGAAATTATTTCAATAATTATCAATATCCGTCTACGTATTGTTTTCCCAATAGTCAGGCAACATTCGATTCATTGAAAATTCGATTCAATGAAACCAAACACCATCATCATCTTTACCATGAATCAGAAAAAATTCACCGTGCAACGATGCATTGCTCAGCGTCACTTATGTGTTCGACGTCCACAAAAACTTTCTCCAGATTAATGGCGGTTTTTATGCAAACGCGTTGGTTTATTCCACGCCGGTTCATCTATATATCACTCCCGTGCTGGTCTTTATAACTAGACGAGGATCCGGTAATTATCCATCGCAGTTTTTTTGTTATTCTTTGGTAAGATTGATGTTCCAAGGGTTGATGACTGATGCCAGGAAAGGCGGATCAAGAAAGGTTATGTTTGTAATGGGATCATTTCTTTCAGAACAGTTTTCAATGTTGCAAGAGACTGATTTTTCGTTTTCAGCAGTTCGGAAAACTGACTTCCAGCTATTCAAGTTGTAATGGATAGCAAAAATAAATTTTTTGGTTCTGGAGATATGGCTCTCAAGTCATGCACTGAAATACCGTTGTTGCGGGTGCTTAGGAAGGTGAGGAGAAAGCTGATGTTCTTGTGAGAGAACCTGATAGCCAGAATCGTGGGTTTTGGAAAAAAACATAGTTATGACGTCACTAGGATGGAGACTCAAAATAGAGAAAAGTTAAGAGATTTATCAGCTTTTCGCCAAAGATAACTGAATAACTTCTAAGGTTCGATAGATAATAAGACTCGTTAATTGCCAACGGAGTTTCTCCGTCCACTCAGATACGAATTTACTGAAATCAGCAAGTTACACTGTGATAATTTTCTCCACTGAGACAGTAGCAACTATCTGTCTGTAAGTGCTGAGCTTTACTCTGATGTAGACTTGAGTCTCTTGAAGTGGTACAGCTGTTTCAGCAGACATCAAGAAAGAAGCCCTCAGGAAACAGTTCAAATTCATTGCAAGTTTCGAAATTTGTGACTTTTGCAGGAATTTGAAGCATTTTCACTAGTGGTAATGTGATATGTCTGTACGAATCCTTATAATCTACACATCTCGCTATTGCCGATGTGGAGTTTGGCATTCAAAAATAGACTGCAACTGCTAGACCCTACTAAGGAAGAAGCAATTTTTCTTATTGGTAACAAAGATAATTTTATTCGGAAACAAATTTTTTTTGTGGAGAGAACGAAGTTTGAGGAACCACTTTTTATCTTGTTTTCTTTGAAACAAATGACAAGAGGAAATACAAAAGTATGCTATGACAAAAATATTATCAAAAACTCTTACAAACACTCTCTGTTTCAAACGATGTGGAGCAGTTGGCATTTACATTTTCAACTTCTCCAAGTTGATTACACTGCTTTAAGAGTGATATTAGAAAAAACATTTACCCATCTCACAGAAGATCTTGATGGGCACGTGCCTGAAAACAATGTATTTGGAAAAGTATTATTTTTGTGCGCAGAACGAAGTTTCGGGACCTATTTCATTTCTTTTTTCCTCCGAATCAAATAAAAGAAGGAAATACAAAACTGCTATGAAGAAAGTACTACCAAAAAATTTAACGTACACTGTGGAGCAATTGTCATTCACATATTTATTTGCACCAAGATCATATCACTGATTCGAAATTGATGATATAGAAATCGTTTACCCCTCTTTCTGCAGATCTCGATTTGCTCATGCCTGAAAAAAGTGCTTACAGTATCTATTGATTGAAATAAATGCCAACCTCAATAAGCATATAAAATAATATAAATGCTTGTGGTTCTACCGAAAAAGATTTTTTAACTGTTTTATGTGCTCGTTTGAGAGATAATTTTATACGAATATTGAATTCTCCATTAATTTGTAGCTGAAATTTTATTATTCAGCATGCGATTCCAGAGTGAATTCTGGCATATTAGTCTTTCAACAAGTATATACATTCCGTTTGTACCTGAAAACATACATGTTTCTAATTATTAACCAGATTCGAATGAGCAATTCGATTGGAAGGAATTCAACGAATGATATTATTCATTTGGTTCTCAGAAATAAGATTCCAAATAAATGTGTTTCTGCAGAATACCGAATAAAATTTCCAATAGCATTTAGGTAATAGGTATCGAAATAAGGAAGTCACATGTTCACGCATCATCCATTATCATCGTATATGTCTTTGAGTACAATTTTTCCCTTCGAACAGATTTTTTTCGATACGCCTCTAAAGGTTATTCGGCGCTCACCAGGTTCAAGTTAATTTGAATGCGATCTGATGAAATGGGAGAAATAACATAGGGGACGTTTTTCTTTGATAACTCAGTTCTTCGAGTTTTGAGAAGAGTAGAGAAGATGGATTACTCACTTCAAAGAATGCACCCATTATGGAACTCTGGTAGTGGGGCTGAGAACTAATTTTCAAGCTTTGTTGGAAAGATAATGTGAATGATCTGAAAATAACGATAATTATCAAATGACTTCCAAATAACTAATGATTGTTACATGTATTGTCTATCGGATGTATGATATTTGTGTCAACATTGTAGTTACTGACAAAAATTTTTTCAACACTCGAACCTACCTTCTTTCTGATAATGGAATTACAGATGTCATTGTTCAATTCAGTAGGTTATTTCATTTTTCAAAAGTAGTTCCAATGAACAGTGTATGAGGTGTCCAATTCCGTCAGGTACCTAACATATATTAAAACGCTAGTTGATGTAAAATTTTTTTTTTATATAATTCATCCGTGATAACAACACAATAAATTGACATTTGGAACACCAAAATATATTTAGTTTTCATGACAAGACTATCTCTTAATGAATGAGCTCATCTCATTTATCTTCACAAAAAAACGACTTTTATATAGCAGGAAACATCATGTTCCTGCTTTCGTCCATGGAAAACAGAGCTTGCTCATAATGAACAAGATCTTATTTGTCTAAGAGAACTGACGACATGTGGCATCGTTATCTTCATCCATCAAGTAATTAACTCGAATACATAATTATCTTCCGAGGATAACGATCTCTGACTTCAAAGTGTTGAAGCTGACAATATAAATATCTGTTAATTATCGAGACTAAACATTTGTTTGTTTACACCTTTGTTGTAGAATCTCATCAATTTCTACAAGAACAGAAAGAGCTCCACCAAATGAATTCACAAGAATCCATCAGAATGGTGTGTAAATATTATTAATGCAGGCATTGTAGTCAAAATGCTGTTGAAACCAGACACTGAATCTAATAAAGAAAATTCTACACGCACCTTTTGAAATTGTGGAAAATTCCCGCAAAAACTCCGAAAATCAGTATTGCATCAATAACTTGAAAAGGGTTAAAAATTTTGATATAATGTAGGAACGACAAACTTATAGAGCGTGAAAATCTTTACAAAAGAGGTATTCACATATTTTTTCCAAAGTTGCTTCATAAATGAGTTAATGTAATTTTCAGATTTCCGCGCGAACAAGGAATAAAATGAGATTCACCCGGTCACTCGACTAGAATCTCTGAATCTCCCTTGTTTTTGGTCGAATGTTTTGAACATTTTATACTTTTGTTGAAATGAAGTATCCAACATTAGATTTGAAGTGCCTGCCGTTTTCTCGGATCAAAAATTAGTTATTCGGTAAGAACATTTCACACCATATCGTGAGCTTAGAGACCTGTCGAACATCTCTTGTTCAGGGATCTTTCTTGAATAGACCTGCTGAACTTTGGAACTCTTTTCCGAGAGAGGTTTTTCCTGAGGTTCACAAACTTAAAAACTTAAGTGTCGTATCTCCTGTCCCTTGATTAACGCGGTATTTTTTGAACATTACAGGGCTTCCTTTTCTGTGAATCTGCATATTAAAAAATGGTCCAGATAGAGTTCGGATGACACTATAGATTGAACAATTGAATTCGACCGTATGTGATGTGCGCTAAATATGAAATAATTACATCATTTAATTCAGCAACCGTAGTTGAACACTGCTGATATCTTACGATTCAATGTGATGATCTTTATATATAACAGCAATTGAAAATGACTAAAGTGATGAGATTTTAGCTGGTAAATGACCCTATGCAGTTTTGTTTTGTACTGTTGGTTTCATTTCTGTCATACACTCAAATCCGCCATGTTTCGACTGTAATTGCACAGAAATATCAATTAAATGTTAAAAAAGAAATAGAAGTTTATGTTGTAGGAGGTTCGAGTTTCTGAAATTGGTAGATGATTTCTACTATAAATCGCTCTAGAGAATCCGTACCTGGGTCGCCATGGTAACTCGTGTCGAAATGCGCATTTCATTTATTGGAAATTGTAGGTGTGAAATCATTGATCAAAAAAAGCTAATTTTTCAAAAATCATCCACCGCTGTTTTCACAAAGTGACGACATTTTCCCTCAACTATACTTCTCTTCCTGGAAACTCAATTTAATTCAAAATCCAGTTATAAATTCATCAATCATGATTAATCTCACGGAGGGATATTTGAGAAACTATTTCGGAAAGTTCCTGACATAGTTCGTGATAATAATATAAAATATATAGTTGATTCATGTACCCATGAACAATGCATAGGGTCATGCACAGCATACTTGTCAATACTTGTTTCCGTGAGCGAGTTGACGCCGAGCTTAACCAAATATTTACTCCTAGTTCGAACTCTAGAGGTTGCATAATATAGTTGCTTCGTCATGCTTGCACTACGGTTGAATGAATGAATTATATTAGTGGAATATCTCAAATCTTATGCAAGGGACAAATTTTCATGTGAAATCATTTTATCGCCACCCGAAGATACAGTTTGCAATCATGATTCGAATTGCCCATGAGAGCCCCCTAGGCATTTCACTTCTATTTTTGCTTTTTTGTCGATGGTACTGAACTTCGCTTTTGATGAGGTTCAACAATATCCAAACAATCACGTATGCGATAAACCCGATAAATAGAAATGTATTAGGGCCAATTTATACATCTCTGTTTTAGTTTTAGTCCTCATTTCATTCCGAATCAAAGTTGATTTTAGACGTCTATGAAGGAGCATTTGAAAAACTACGTCTTTTTAGTCTTCCTTAAATCTTACTCAGGCAGCATATAAGATCATTTACTACCCAATTCCTTGAAATAGAGTGTGGAACTAACTGTCATTCAAGAAATAAAGACTAAACACAGATCTAGTACCGGTATTTGTCATATACAACTTATTAAGGAACTATCTATATTTCATATCCTAGACACTCTGGTGCCGTTATATATTACAATGACATGAAGTAAAGGAGTTTTTGGTACGTGTTTGATTTTGCTGTTTTCATTTTATTCAAAATGAGTTGTTCTCGGAAAGTAAAAAACTTTTTGAGGATCTTGAAACTCGTCAAACTCATAATGTCTTGCATTGTGTATCGTAAGGAATGAAGAGAATATTTCGAAGTAGTGTTTGGAAGGTTGTTCAAATGTCATGACGAGTTACTTCGAATATTTCCCTCATACATAAAATGTCCCATGAGAGCAATATAATTATCGAAAACTTACAGCGGTAATTGCATTGTATCAAGTCACCATAACAACACATTTGAAACATTATCGCTAGACGTCAGTAAACAACACAAATAAATGTCAGATAGACTTCAAAAATAGAAAAACATTTCGCGTTTAGGTGAGTACTCCATAAATCTATAGAGGAAAGTATAAATAAACAAAAAATAACATTTACTAGAGAATTTCTTTATTCGTGAAATATTCCAATGAATTACATTCGTGCATAAAAATGACCAGATAATTTTGCATTCAAGCGTGATATCTTATACAAATTGCATCCGATTATTTTCATATTTTGTAAACGAGCTCTCGTCCTTCCGACTCGGGCACTTTCGCCAAAATATGAAAATAAACTTGCAATTTTTAGATATCACGCTTTTTTGCAAAATTATCGGTAATTTTTATGCACTCGTGCATAACCGAAAACATCTCGACAACTGTACAGGAATGAACTACACAAATTCAAAGACAGCAGATATGAAAATTACGTCCATACTGTCATTCTGACAGATTGACATTCTGACAGACTATCATTGTTGGGAAGTGTGAAGTGGTGCAATTATTATGAAACAATTGGAATATTCAGAGAAAAGCAATCCGTAGAAGGGCCGGTGACTTGTCTCTCTTCTATATATATTTTAAAGGTCGGTGCTCTTCTGAATTGTTATCAGTTGTTCCCTTGGCAATTACTACACAGATGACTCGACAAATACAGAATTCTCACCCTATTGTTGTGAACTTGGAGATCTGCCGAACCTCTCTGGCTCAGGGATCTTTTTTAAACAGAACAACTGAGCTTTGGAGCTCTTTGCCGAGAGAGGTTTTTGTTGAGGCTTACAAACTTCAGAAATTCAAAGTTGATGTTAATTCGTATCTCCTGTCCCTTGATTCAGGTGGTGTTCTTCGTGTGAATCTCCATATATAAAAAAAGTTACTTGTACATCATTGTAGTCTTATGCTGAAGGCAACATACATATAAGGACGTTAATAGCAAAGCGTCCTAGAGTGTAATGCTAGTTATAAGGATCCTTGTACCCTGAATATAAACGGCCCATTTTAATGGAATGAATGATAAAAAAACATTATTTGGAGACAGCATTGTCTCACGTCGTGAGGATCACATTAAGACAACTATCCGTCTTTTATATTCCTCAGAGGAATGCCCATCAAATTCTGATTTTTGAAGCATTTCTCGTAATATCACGTTCATATTAATTAATCTTTCAACTGCTTCAAGTATCGCCATTTGTTTCGATGCAGATAAGGGGTAACATATTGCGTTGAGTGCAACAAATAATTTCTCTTGTTACTACAATTGGTTTATATTCGCTTGCATTTGAACATATTATTACGGAATAAAATTCGTGCACAACAACACCAAACTGACAACAAAATGTTCAGAAGCAGGGGATAGATAATATTCCGATGATTGAAAACATCTGCATATTAGTTATACAGCTCGAAGACACCTGCTCCTCTGCCTGACCAAACGCCTGGCTTTGGGGCTTGTAAACAGATGAACGAATTAGGCCCGACGTTCACCCTCCATAATCGATTTCACATTCCCATCTGCTATATAAACACGATATTCTGACCGGTTGGAAATGCGACTTCTGCCGTTCGCTGGAAAAGTCTTCGGATTCTTGTTTGGGGTTTCCACCTTTCAAGATTATGAAAAATATGTCTACTGGTCAAGATTGACTTCGAATGGAAAACATATTCCAATCAAATTTGGACAAATTTAATGATTATATCCATTTGTGTATGGTCTTTAGGAAAATGAACTACAAGAAATATAAAGGAAATCTATTATTCATTTAATTGCGGAATTTTTCAGTTAATGATTGATTATACCAAAAGTCTAAACTAAAAATCAAAAACTGAATAACAAACAGCAAAATAAACTGAAATGAAGAGTACATAAAAGTTTTCTTCGTACTTTTTTGTGTTGTATACCTACCAAAATCTGAAAAAATCTAGAATTGAAATCTGTTGAAGATCTGAGTTTTGACATAGCTTTCTGTCAGGTGCGAATAATATCAAATGAACTCTTCGGAATGCAACTGTTTTCAGATATCTATATATGTTCAGTTATTATTGGTGATGAGTTTGTTCATGGTAGACATGACTAAAATGTTAAGTGCTTTTCCTAAAACCATCAAAACTTGACAAGTTTTATACCTACATGAGGTTCTGTAAATACATCTATCGACAGGATGATAAAAGCAAATTCCTTCAATTTTCTCTTCATACCATTGCTCTCTTCTGCTATTATTTGAGAGTCATTCCAATCTACAGTGTGATGTCAATCGGCAGTGAGAATGTTCTCCAATTTGTCTGTTCTTGATGTACATCTTGTGTTCATTCTTTCGCAATTCCAAATATCTTGACGTTTCACCGATATGTTTCTGATGACACGAACAAGGAATTTGATAATGATAATTCTTTGTGCTTTCCGTTATATTACTTGGTTCAGTATGTGTCAATATTGAATGTGAATTATTTGTTGGTTTGAATGTTGTTCTAATATTATGCCTATTGCGTTGATAGCAAGGAGCGCAATAGCAGGAAACGAAAATTCAAGTAATCTGCATTCATCATGCTGTCTGAGAATAGTTGTATTTCACTGAGTTCATTCAATTCAAATCGCACCTGGCAGAATGACAAATTGTTATATCAAAACTCAGATCTTTGACAGATTTCCCAAAACCTTTATTTAATTGGAGTATTTGTGATTAATTTTGATGAGGTTCCCGGCTTTCTTTTCCGAAACGTTCCGAAGGATAAGTATTTTTATAATTATATTAGTTCTTGTATTTTTCTGATAGAGAAAAAAATTTACTTTATACGAGAAGTTGCTGACTAATAGGACATGTTTGATTTATAAGAAACTGTTTTTGATTGTTGCAGCTGGATTAGAATCCTAAGAAATTAGAATGCTAGCATTCATCCACCACAAAATGATGGCTCTCAAATAGAGCATAAAAAGTCATTTGAAGAAATGAAATAAAAATGTGGAACAAAAAATAAGATCACGACAATGAACAGAAATGAAACCTATTTGCAACTTTTTTCAGTATCTTTCGCCATTTTTCATTGAATTCATTATTTTCATTTGATTCTGCGAAAATTGTCCACCACATCCACACAAGAGTGTTGAAAATTATACCAGAATTGCTATGACCCCTGGAATCTGGAGAGCTCAAAAGCTTATCTACAATGACTTTTTAACGTAATGAATATCCACATTTGAGAAAATTGCCCTATTCGAAACTTTCGAACGGGTATTATGAATATATCATGAAATATTAATATCCTCTTGAATGTTGAAAAACATCTTATAGGCATCTGTTCCTAATTGTAACGACTTATATAATCTATTGATACGAAGTTTTTTAATCGGTCATTATTATCCTACTTGGGGCATGGCCCAGCTCTTCAGGTTGACTGACAGTTATTCGATATCTGAAGTTAAGCAACGCCGAGCGCGGTTAGTACTCGGATGGGTGACCATACAAGGAAATTCTGTGTCGAGAGCCCCTATAGCTGCAGCAAAATAGCATATCATAGCTCGCAGACAATATATCAATGAGCACAAGATATATTGAGGATATGCCGTCCTTCGGAGGAGACGTAAAGCCATCGGTTCCGAGTCCATGGATGTTGGGTTCGTTAAAGATCCCAACCTCTGGTTGGAATACCAGTGGGTTCGTCAAAATTTCCGGTTGGGGGAAGTGTGCTCACCGGCGTCGGTGATTGGCCTTGGTAGCGGAAATAGGCCGGCGTTAAATAAAAGAAATAAAAAAAATCATTCTGTCGTTGATTTGAACATTTTCATTGCAACGACATCCGGCCAGCCAATAGAGGAATTCCCGTATGGCCTTCCACAACGCATGTCGTCAGCATTGATGGATCACCTTCATTTTCCCTGCTGTGTTCGATTGGCCAATTAGGCCTTTATCTCCTGACTGACGTAAACCGTCTGGAATGTGGGAATTTTTTCGGCTACTAGATTAACGGGAAAAATTACGCAGTAATTTGTTTCGGGGTGGGTTATTTACTGCCTAGGGGTTGAACACTTCATAATTACCGGAGTACTCGAGAATGGATCCCCGACTTGCTCAACTTTTATTGTTTGGAGTTTCGTTAGGGCGTGAGCGAAATGTGGAGATATTAATAAGGGTCTTTACGATTTTAGATGAATAAGACCGTACTTGAAAATATTTGGATTGTTTCGAATTGAATTGACACGATTTATGAAGGGTACGGCTGCAAATCTCTCAAGCATTTCATTTCAATATTGTAGGTCTAAACATTTGTAAGGATCTATATTTTTTCATAGGGGTTTTCACTTATAATATCACAAGAGCTTAAATTATTCCTGGAAATTTTCTAGTGGGCACGAATATTTTGAGAATAAAATTTTTTGAAAATGTTTGTGCCCGAAAGAAAATTTCCAGGAATGATTTGAGCTTGCTTGGTATTCGCTAAAAAATTATTCATTTATCAATCCAACCTGACAGTTTAAATATCTCTGATTGTCAAGTCAGGGGGTATTTCTGTTTTTGACTTATGTTGAGCTTAAGAATTACTAGTTTGAAGAAATCATTTAGGTGTATCCACTATATTTCGTTAAATAAAAAAATATTGACTTCAGTTAAACCAAATTCTAAAACTGTGATGGGTACTAGCCCAGTTTATCGCCCTTTGGTAATATTGGTTAACTAAAGGTGGTAGATATATATTTACACAAGTAACATGACGCAATTTCGAAAAAAATCCTATATAGGTATATCTACCATATTTCGTTTAAAAGAAATGACCAACTTTAGTTACACCAAATGCTAAAAGTCAGATGAGTACTAGTTCAGTCTATCCTTTAGCCCTATTGCCCTTTCATAATTTTCGGTAAAGTTGGTAGAAATTTATTTTGCATTATTCACAGGTATATCTACATTATTCAAGAGTTGTAGATCATATGTTCATTTTTTGAACTGTCAAAATATTTCCTCTTGAATATCGTGGCACCTCGAGAACATTTCCGGAAGTCAAAGGCATCTTATTGGTTGATAAGTAGAGGTGTGAATTTTTCGGTGAAAGATGCCCTTGGTTCAGTAGGCAATTCATTGTATTCCTTTTCGAAAGTTTTGCATAGTACACATCAATTATTTCCTGATATTCCTCTCCATCGTTTTTTTTTTCGACAATATATGTGGAGTAAACGTGCAAAACTGATGACTCCATTGTTTACATATTTCAAGCCGAATATTGCTTCTCTCCTATATTGTTGTGCTCTCTTACGTTATGTCCTAATTAAAGACGGAAAGAGCGGGCGGCGATATCCGCGGTGTCCGCTCGCGTTTATGAAACGGGCGATGGAAGACCATGTGTCCTATTTGAAGTCAGTCGTTGATACGAAGTTATTGCGAAAATATGTCTATGAATTATAAAATTATGTTGTTAGCAGAAAGTTCTGCATTGAAATATATCTTAACCAAGAAACAACAAACCAAAAGACGCAGAAAATCTACACATTGCATATATAGAATGAGAGAGAAATTTGGTGAATTTCATCATTTATATAGAAAACTACTCGGTGATCCGAGATTATTTCAGCAGTATACAAGGATGTCAATAACTACGTTTAATTATATCGTTGAAGCAATTAGAAAAGAGTGCATGCATCACACTACAAATTTTAAGAAGCCGATATCTGTAGAGGAGAGGTTGATAGTAACAATCAGGTACGTAATTTTACTTGTAAATAACTTTAATTAAGAAATAATCAGCCCCACTGAACATTGCATGAAAAAATTAAAAATATTGGTGAAAATTATGAAGCGTCCCGTATTGTGAAGTTCCTGGGTTCGGCGATGTATACTCAGGAGGAGATAGTACTGGAGTAGCTGGCGGTTGTACTGGAGGAGCAGGAGATAGTACTGGAGTAGCAGGAGATAGTAGTGGAGTATTCGAACTGGATGAAGAATAACCCACATTTGAAGTCAGATTAGTTTGCTGGGGGTCTAATGCGTTTATTAAAATCGTTTGAAATTCATTTCGGATGCGCAGTTTCTGAATCGGTTGCAGTTTGTGAAAGTATGGTAATAAAGACTTGAAAAAGTGTAAATCCTCATCTTCTTTTTCCAGTTCATTTTGTAACAACAATGTCTTCTCCGATTCAATCCTCAATAATTCAGTCTCAAATGTAGACCTATCGGGGGTTGTTTTTGTGGGACAAACTTTTTTTTTTTTTTTTCGTAGAAGTGGAAGGCGCACCAAACATACTTTCATTTCTCAAAATTTCTGGTTCGACGGGCTCAGACTGAAACGATGTGGTATGTTCAGGTTCATCGGTAATTTGCGTTTCATCTTCACTCTCGTCGGTATTTTGAGTCGAGTTTTGAGTATTGTCATTCGCTTGGCTTGATAAATCCACTCTGTCCTGTAAATTACTCTCAGTATTCCTGGGACGAAGAACGTCTTTCAAAAACAACATCTGATAAAAATAGCTCCATTTCCCGGTATATTCAGAGGCAGACTCTTGCGACGCTCCCGATTTTCCTTTTGGAACTTTATTTAGTTCCTTTTTGAAGTGATCCCTCAAATTTTTCCACTTATTTTTTGCTTCATCTTCTGAAAAAAAAAATATCAGAATAGCTATAGCAATATTATTATTTTAATATTTCTAACTCAATAAGTTATTTTTTAATTACATCATTGAAGAGGTATACATGGTCATAATCTATACATTTTTTCCTCCAGGTATCTGGCTACTGGAGTATCTTTTAGGCAACTAGCTTTTACTTTCCGTATTTCGAAGACTGCTGTATCGGCTATAGTTATGGAAATTTGTAGAGCTATATGGAATACCTTGAACAAGAAGCACATGCCTGTACCAGATGTGAAAAGTTTCGAGAATATCGCTACAGAATTTTACAATAAATGGGATTTTCCTCACTGTGTTGGAAGTGTAGACGGAAAACACATAAGAATAAAAAGCCCATCCAAATCTGGTAGTATGTTTTACAACTACAAGCAGTTTTTCTCTATAATACTTTTGGCAGTGACGGATGCCAAGTACAGGTTTTTGTTAGTAGATGTAGGAGCTTATGGTAAAGATAGCGATGGAGGAGTATTATCAAATTCGTCAATATATGAAAATCTTGAATCAGGTACTTTGAAACTACCGGTCGAAAGAAAATTGCCAAATTCTGAGCTCAAAGCACCTTTCGTTTTTGTTGGTGATGAAGCATTTCCCCTGCGGCCATATCTAATGCGACCATTTCCTAGAAGTCAGCTACGGGGAAATACCCAAAAATCATATTTTAATTACCGCCTAACTAGGGCTCGGATGGTTGTAGAATGCTCATTCGGTATCATGTCTTCTAAATTTCGTATTTTACTGAAGGCTATCGAAACGAAAGTTGAAAATGCTGTACATATTGTGAAGGCCATAACTATGTTGCATAATGTTATAATAGACATGGAAGGATACAAAGACGCATCAACTGCCAATACAGATGACGTTCCTACAATGATAAACATACGACGATCCAGAAGTAATAACCATCCATCTAATGCAGCAGTTCATATCAGAAATACATTTTCTCAGTACTTCAGCGCAGACAAGTAATATTTTAGTTTACCGTATGATTTAGTTCGTGAATTACGTAGCAATATACTTTTGTTTGATATATACCATACCAGTCTGATTATTATGTTACCTTAAATTATAATTTCGTAAATACTGTTGAGTTTCATTGCAAATACCATACAGGGTGATTTACACTGGAGGAACACATGAGTCATGTTTGTTGGAAAGGTCCACCACTCTTGATCCACCGTCAACCACCCTGTATATATAAATAGGTACGAGATACTTATTCATTTGAATAATTGTTTAAAAGTAATATGATTAAATTTTAAATATACTCACTTGACAATCCAGTACAATCAGCTACTGCATCCCAAGCTTTGTCGATTACCAACCGGTTTCTATAATGTTTGTTGAATTTATTCCAGAGAACAGGTCTCTTCTGCACTTCGGAAATCAACTGCTCCATATTTTAAAGCCGCCCGTGTCGATCTTCTCGCGTCAAAAATCAAACTGATTTGATTTTCTAGCACAATAAAGCGGGCGGGCGTGGGTCCCCGCCCGCAACGCACGTTGAACGTTTTCAATCAGGCCATCGCCACGTGTTCACACATATTTGTTTTTCTACCCGCTCGCCCGCGTTACTCGTCTCGCTCGTAACGCTCGGATTCTCCGTTCAATTAGGACATGGCTTTATTATGCTCCATGAAATTCAAGCAAAAGCCAATATTTCCCTAAAAATTATATCTTCTCAAAATTATCTTCCGATTTCATCTAAAAACCGAGTAATAAAAAAATAAAAGATCCACAGCAAAATTGTAATCATTATGGAATTTCAGGAATTTCGTTATATCGATAGTTTTTTTAGTGCGGTGTTGCAAAATTATTTCGTATTACGGTGTTTTCTACTATTATTCTAAAACTGAATATCTATTTATCCAGTGTATACCTTGTTTATCTGCTCAGAAAAAACTAGCCTTGAGTTTACAGAACATTTTCTAATGCGTTAATTTTGAGCTGTTCTACTCTGAATGAACTGACATTTAGATGACATGTCAACTCATCAAGGGGTTTACCTGACCAAAGTTGGTTTTCATGTATTCCATATTATGTTTATCACATTCCCTTCGAATTGAATGGTACAACATGAACTCGAAAATAAATCATTAAAAATAATAGTTTTCAATTATTTTCGTATATTTTCGAATTGATGAAATCTGTATTTTATGTATATTTAATTCGTGAATGCTTCGAAGGCAATCTCGTGATTTTTACAATCATTCGAATGCAATTTTTTTATAACATGAATATTTAGTGAATTCGATGTTGGTTTTCAATTTTCTTGTCTGTTCCAAGTGAGCCGCTTAGATTGGAAATCTAGACTGTTTACTCAACATATATAAGAATTTTTACCGATCAAACTATTTTCCTTTCCGTATAAACGAACAACGATAAACTTTTATGGGCAGTTCAAAAACACAATATTTTATTTCATTTCAGCCATGAAGAGGGTATTACATACACTCTTATGATTCAAATCACATACTCCAACTTTTCATGGATCTTTTTCGATTCCAAACAGAAATTGAACAAAAACAAATAATAAGCTGACATGAAATACAAGGCAATGGTATGATTTATATTCAATTTTATATTTTGCTTTTTCAGGGAAGTGCGTGGAAACATTTAATATAATGTAAGTTCGTAATTGAAATACACAATAGCCTTATCACACAACAAAGTGTTTTTTAATTACGTTATCATGAGTTTGCATCAGTTTTCAATGTGGGTTGATGAAAAAAGAATATTTAATGAAGTAATCATTATTTTAGTAGTGTGTTTGTCCGTTCACTGGGTCAGAGAGATGAGAGAAACGATATATATATATATATATATATATATATATATATATATATATATATATATATATATATATATATTTTATTCTTCCAAGCCTGAACAGTACCTGTGGATATAATTTTTATTAAGGAGGCGGCATTAAACCAAGTTGCTCGTCCATGCAACCCCTAAATCTGTATCAAACAACCTGAAACTGATATGGAACTATTTCATTCGAAACGCATTTTCAATAAGGCAGTAGTATGCTGTTCTCGAAGTTTTCATGAAGGAGTTGGTTTTTTATTCGTTAGTTACATCTGATATTCGTTAGAACAAATATCCCTATAGAAAACTTTTTCATTTTTCTAGGCTCATAGTTGATGTCATATACCGCATTGGGAAATGGATATTAAATTACTATCTCCCCACCGATGATTTCTGGGAATACATTTTCATGGGACACCGATTATACCCAGAAATGAATATCAATCAATCAATCAATCAATCAATCAATCATATATTTCATTCAGAGACCCTATTGGGTATAGAACATGTCAATCACAATGAACAAGTAAAGATCTTATCCTAAAACAACAAATAGTTTTACAATCAATATGCACAATCACAAATATATTGAAACATACACTAATTCACTATTGTTTCATATTAAAATACTCAGTAAGGTCGTAAAACAAATTAATTTGTAAATATTTTTTCATGGCGCTTCGGAATTCGGATAGTGTGGTCTCATTTCTAATATTTTCTGGCAACTTATTGTAAGCCTTTATTTATACCCATGGAAAGTGGTCCCTTTGACGCTAGATCAAGATTGTCAAGTCTGGGATAGATATTGCTGCTAGCTCTAGTTTGATATGGGTGTACATCATTATATCTCGGAAGTGTATTTTTTGTTCTGTAGATGTAACATACCACCTCCAGTATATACAAGCAGACTAATGGCAGGACATTCAACTCTGCAAATAGAGGTCTACAGGAGAGTCTGTTTGACGTTTTCATTATAGCTCGTATTGCTCGTTTTTGTGTTAAAAAAAGAACTTGTGCTGCCGGCATTGCTCCCCATAGCATTATGCCATACATCAAATTTGACTGTATTTCTGCAAAATAAAAATCTCTCAGGCAGTTCCTATCGACATGGTTACGAATGCAACGGATTTGATATATTTTTGAATTTTTTTTTTTGTCATATTGTATATATGGTCATGCCAGCTGAGTGTTTCTTCTGAAGTCAATCCTAGAAATTTCACAGAAATGTTTCGGTTTATGTGTACATCGTCAAGTTTTAAATATATTTGGTGGTTTATAGTTCTTTGTCTAGTATGAAAGATTACATATTCTGTTTTTTCGGTATTGAGATACAGTTGATTGGCAGAGAACCATTCCCCAAGTTTCCCTAGTAACAGATTGCAGTCGTCCTCGTTAGTAGGAATGCATTCGCATTAACATTGATTAATATGGATTATTCGAGAATCACTAAGGTACTTCATAATGTTCTGACTCTTTTAAGAGCTCGATACTACTGTGACAGCGAGCAACTTTCAGTCATAAGTTTTGGCTGTTGAACCTGTGAGATTGGTTCATGATCATTAATTGTAAACCGAATAACTGAATGATATATTGAAATTATTATAATATACTTCTGGGAACGATTTATGATTAGAGTTGGTCCGAGAAAATACCCGAAAATGAATTGATTTCATAAATTTTCATCTTTTCGCTATTTTCAAAATCAGGCTTCCGATACTGTATATTAACAAATTGTTTTTTTTACAGGTACGTACACTGTTGCAGGATGCATTGTTCACAAATATAAGGTAATTTACTCAGTTCAAAAAAAAGCAGTAAATCGCAGTGGATACCGAATTTTCATTAAATCTACCATTCATGAGAATTTATTAATATTCTAATTTTTCGACATACAAATAAAAATAATATTTGTGCTCCGCCGACTCTTGCCCTCACAAGGCTCTGCCCCAAAAGGAAAAAAATTTGATAATGAATATTTCGGAAATTAAGATTCAAAACACTGAATTCAAATGAATTTTTATGATTTGTAATTCACTTAGATACATTAATTGATTGATTTTTTTTTATGTTTTATATTCACTCTTATTTAGCTTCAAAAATGATTTGAAAGTGCATTCATTCTGTTCAATGAAAACCTTTATTTTTCTCTAAAACACGAATCTGCATACACGTTCAACAAAAAATTTATATCTGAATTTACAATAAAAGGTCTGCAGCTACAATATGAAAAATATATATCAAAAAACAATTCAGAAAGTGCTCAAAATTGTTATCGTTCCATAAGTTTCCCAGGGTGCCAGTGTTCTATCTTAAACGATTCTCTCTATCGGATAGTTCCAGAAGAAACCTAAATGTCACAGTAGATTTTTTGTTAGAAGATTTGGATATGAACAATTATACGGCAGTCAATGTACTCCCTTGTCGCTACAATCTCTACGCACTCTATAATCACAGCGGCACCACAGACAGTGGCCACTATACGGCTTACTGGCGGCATCCTTATGCGTAAACGTGGCACGATTCACCCATTCTTGTGTCACCAATCTCATCTGAATCTCTTGTGAGTGTCGAAGCGTATATTTCATTTTATGAACAGGAATACTACTGAATAACAGACACAAATGCAGATTCGTGTTTTAGAGAAGAATAAAGGTTTTCATTGAACAGAATGCACTTTCAAATCATTTTTGAAGCTTAATAAGAGTGAATATAAAACATAAAAAAAATCAATCAATTAATGTATTTGAGTGAATTACAAATCATAAAAATTCATTTGAATTCAGTGTTTTGAATCTTTATTTCCAAAATATTCATTATCAAATTTACGTTTTCCTTTTGAGGCAGAGCCTTGTGAGGGCAAGAGTCGGCGGAACACAAATATTATTTTTGAGGCAGTGATTCCTAAGAATCAAATATTCGACTGTAGAGTGCGAAACAGTCCTGGAATTCAAATGTAATAAAATGAGTAAATTTCTCATCGATTGTTCGAAATGAGGTAAATATATATTCATTCACAATATATCAGAAATTGTTTGGGGCTATCCAACCTATGGATTTCAGATGGCCTGATTTGATGAGGTTCTCAAAGTAGTAAAATCTCTACCACTTCTGCATGTAAGCGCAGCAAAAAATTCATTCAGTGTATACTTTTCTATTCTCTTAATCATCAAGAATAATTGTGAACCATTCGATCAATAATTGAATACCAAGTGTGGAAAATGTTATGAATTGAACTTTGAAATAGTTATTTGTTATTGATTGTTTGATCTATTCGAAAAATCCGCGAATAAATGAGTCAATTTTTCGTCTCGATACATAATACCAATTATCATTTTTTCATTGAAATTATTTAACCGTCGGAGTTTGACAAAGTTATTCATTCGATTCAGTTCTATTGCTCATGATACCGTTGAAGAAATAGAATATCTATTTGAACATTTATTTTCTCGTCATTTTGAAACTCGTAAAATGGCGAATTCAGCAAGCACATTTTCTTTCTTCCTACCGAATCCAAAATGATTTAATAATTCTGAAACTTGAATTTATGAGGCTCTTAAAATTCAGATAGTAAATTTCCTAGCAAAAGTTTCGTGCTGAAAGCGAACATCTGGTGATCATTAAATACAATTTGTGCAAATTGTAAGTACAGAATCCACAACTACGTACCTACAAATCGCATTTATTTATTCAGGGTCCAATAGAACAAAACAGTTTTCTTACTTGAATTGTGTTTGTTGTTTGTTTAGTGTACAGAGCATGGGAACTACTAATTGCTGGACTAATTTCCACAGTACGTTGGCGTAATTGAATATATACCAATTATAAGGGTTGTGGAATAGGATTTTGTTGCACATAAACAACTGTGAGTTGAAATGCCTTGCCACATTTCAATCTAATTAGCAAATTTCCCTTCTTTCTCGAAAATTGATAATAAATTTTGAACCCATATCATAAAACCAAAAAAAAACTGGAAATATAATAGTGCAAGTGTGTGTACCTAGTGCTCAAGTCCACATGTTGAAACATTTTCAACTTTGGTGAACGAATTCATCTATTCTGTCGAAGGAAATTCAAATGTAGAAAAAGGCAATGATATAAACCTAATATTTCCGCATTCTCCAAATATCTTGGTAATATATTGTTCACGACTTGATAACTTTATCATTTTACAAATTATATTATCTGTAACACAAGGATGTAATTTGACACAAATTGAAAATGTTTTCTCAAGGTTTTTTGTATGCCTGGACTATACTGTAGAACTGAAGTAGAGGGTTGTTTGATTTAAAATCTGAACAAACTTTCAAACTAGTCTCCACTAGGCTAACACCTGCCGAAAAACAATTACTACCTTGGCAAATACTAAAAAAGATATTGAGTTGATTATATCCGACATATACCAGTGCAGGATTCATCAGTGCAATGACAGTGCTGGGGGATTTTGGAATTATGGGAAACCAATTACTTGTGTGTGTGTGTGTTGTTGTTTGGCAACTACCTTGCACTGACGAGGAGTCATGAGCCCGACACCGGTCTGCTAGTGTGCTGATTCCAGGAATTGAAAACTAATTCCGACATTTGTAACTCCAAAAACATTGCGGAGATTTATTGTATGAAGGATTCTGCACTGACATCTTTGGACATATGTTCCGTTAGAATTTGATCTGATTGCGTTAGTCTTTCAGTACTCCAACAGTTGTAAATCACCAAGTTTTCTTTGTCTAGGGTTGAAGAGATATATTTTATCCATCTCAGGATGAGAATCTGATGTGAGGAACAAGGAAAATATTTACTTGAGGTTGTATGCCCCCTGGAAATATCTTAAGGTACGTAATAGTATATAACGCAACGAGGAAGATAAGTAGCCTATTACGCACGAGCGAAAAATTGTGAGTGCACGTAACTGGGCTCATCCTCCACTTACGTACTGTACTTTTTTGCTGTCACCAGGTAATTTCTGGTGGTGTAGCACAAATTTGTTATCCACAATAACCTATCCTAACCTAACCTAACAACTGTCAAATACATAATGAACAGTTTGAAATGGTGAGAGTAGGAGAAGCATAAATAGCTTTTATCCACAACCCATATGGATGTTTAGAAAAAGTTGAAACCATATTATCGATTGTGCAAGTGAATTTCACGTTGGGGTGCTCGCTAAATAATATGCATAGTTCAGTGTTTATGTCGAATATAGCAGCTAATGTTAAGGCATCCACAATTCACTATCTGACTATTTTTACTATCGTTAGTTCATAGAAAGAAAAATATGAACGTTTCTTCCTCAACTTCCCTCAAAAGTACGTCATCAATTCCACTTTATCTATTTTCTGTATCACCTTCGTTCATAATTATTCTGCTCGACAGCGATTATATTGTTTTTTTATCTAAAAAACTTTTATCTCTCCTCACTAAGGGAGTAATGAAATATCTATCAATATGCTCGACCACGAAAGTCGATTACTATTCAGTTTTTACAACCTTATCCAAAACCATATATTTTTATGACATAATATATTAGTATTCCATTAGCTCTCTTGATTTTCTGGTCTACACAATATTTCACCCGTTTCGGTTTTGCTTCACTCGAAGTACATCCCACTATTTACTTCCAACCATATATCACTTTTATCTTCGTCTAAATGAAAATGTTCCTGAATGATACGGTTTCCCTATTTTTATTTGAACTATAAATAATAGAAGCTTGTCCAGACCTCACTGGGGAATTTAGCAAAAAAAAGACTGAAATATTAAGTTGCTCATCTATTTTATCACAGATATTCATGAAGCCAGATGCATAAAGCAAACGGAGGAATAAATAATACAGGGCAATTTATCATTTTTATCGCCTAACCAATGCTAGTTTCAGTGGAAATTTACACAAGATACGAGATAAGTTAAACGCAAAATCATTACTGCCGGTAGTTCTCAATTAAAAACATGATATCCTGTAATGGAGTTGTTCTATAAGTGTCTGTTTGCGTATAAAAGCAACAATGGGAACGAAATTGCATTTCATCAACAATTGTAATTGAAAAAATGATCGCATCGCTATCATTGATGTTCATATCAACATCAATGGAATAGTCAAAGAGAAAAGAGACAAATATTTCTCTGAAATGACAACGGCTAGTTTCTTAATAGTTGATTGAAATAGTTGTGTAAATTATAACATCAGAGGAATGATTAATATGAGTGAATTGAGCAAAATAAAACACTTTTTATTTAAATAAAATTTTCGATAGATAAGTGATGGAAAGTAGTAAAATGACAACTATTTGCCATTTTCGAAAAAATTCATCCCCACTTCTAAATATTTTTCATTACCTCTATTCGCAAAATGAAATATAAGAAATGTACTTGAAGATCCCATTCATTCACCTTGTGTAATTTGCAATTGCATTTTTATAATATATTGCAAATTTTCATAGTTCTTGATAATATTAAATGACAAAAACTCGATCTGAAAACCACCAAAAATACATTTTCAGGCAAAAATAAACACTTTTATTCTTCGACATTTGAAAAACGTGTACCTGTTCCGAGTTAAAAGTGATTAACTGTCAAAAAATGACTAAAAATAATTGAATTTTACTTGGACGTCATATTTTTGAATGAAGAAAAATATCTGGTTGAAGCGGAGCTATGATTTTTTGAAAATTATAATTGTTTGGGAATTTTTCACAATTAATTCCAAGAGTCACATTTTTAAAAAACTGTCGAAGAACAAAATGGGTTTATTTTGACGTGACGTGAAGTTACAAGTACAACTCTCACAGATTATTTCGCTCGTAAGGATGATGAAAAATATTTGTTAAAAGTGGAGATAAGACTTTTGAAAATGGTGAAATTTTTGGTAATTTTCTGACTTTCAATCACTTATATCTCGAAAGTTATACATTTCTCAAAAAAAAAATAAGGAATGAAAAATTATTTATTTCGATAATATCACCTGAAGAAGTCATTTTCGCAAGGTCTTTCAACTTTGTTTTAATTTTTATGTTTGCAAATAACCGATCATTAAGATGAAAAAATGATATTTTGTTTTTTTAAGTGATGATGAAAAAATCGATTCTAATAGGTTTCTAATGCTGATTTTCTGTAAATCTTCTCGAAATCAGTTCTCCTTCAAAATTTCCGAAATCATCCCCCAAACAGTATTTTTAAGTGTTCGATGGTATGAACATATCTAGTTGTGGAATCAATGGAACGTACGAATTCCCAAAAATGTTGAATATTTGATTTGAGTGTCTTTTTACAGAGGAAATTTTTCTTGGAATGGAACAGAACATATATTTGCTGTCAAAAAAGTCATCGACAAGCCTCGACAACATCATTTTTTCTTGAACTACACTACAATGTCACCTAGAGGTGACATTACTCTCGAAGATATTATGGTTTTCATAAGTGATGAATACTGTTTATCGTGATGACGAAATCCCACGTATTCTGGTCACAATCGCTACTCATAATTCACATTCACCCTGTAAACAGAACAATCATTCATTCGAGACGCCAATAATTTATCGGCTCCATCCGATTCCATAAATCAAATCATCGTGCAGCTAGAACTTATTCATAACTGATAATTAATTTCGATGGTTCGAATATCGCGTAGGACTGTCGCTATTCAACTGTTCCAACAAAAGACATTTCTTATAAATGAAGTCACACCAATCCAATCCCACGCTAGATAGCGCAGCAATAAAGATAGAAGTAATATGTGTGCACTTAACGAGTTTAATGACGAAACTGTATATGCTGCAAGTGGGTTAAAAAATCAACTACTCTAAATGATTATTTCCATGTACGATTTGAATGAACCTAGTTGTCAGTTGTCTCTGAATGGATCTTCTGTTTACCGGCATATGGTCTTCTTATGGGTTGGTGGTCTTTTGAAATGCGGACGATACTCATCGTGCTGGGGCGGAATACATAATAGGACATTTCTGCAATCGAGGAAGATGCAGTGAAAGCTGAAGATGAGGATGCTTGCTAACCCACATATAATTTGAAATAATTCATTCAGTTGAAAGGCTTTGTATTCTTATTTATTGAAAATTATTTACCCAGAATAATCTTGAATGGTGAATAAGTTGAAGAAATATATAGTTTGATAAGGACATTGAATTGTATCAATAATGATATCGCGGATATCTATATCGAGATTTATACAAAATGGAAATATTTTATGTCGATTTCGGTATTGACATCTTCTCCTCCAATTGTGAATCTTTCAATATTTCATCAACTCTAATTATTGTTTTAATCGGAATAATGGATATTAACTCTCGCTTATGGTTGATTTGGAACCCTTGAAACCCTAGGCTGAGTTCAACAGTAGTTGTTACTATCCAAATTTGATTGATAGTGTAGTAAAATTGAAACAAAAAAATAAAAATTTTTGTGGACAGAATGAAATTTGAGGATTTATTTCTTGGACTTTTTTATTTTGGGTGATAATAAAAAGCAAATACATAACTTCTATGATATAAGTTACATATTTTTTTTAACCAACACTTATGCTAAAGTTATGTATTTACTTCTTTTCTGGAAAAAAAAGTTCCTTGAAAAATAGTATCATTGTACGTATCACACGAAAAAAAGAAGAAAATATAAATCAACTTCCATCAAGAACCTCCACACACTTGTGATACATAGAAGCCGTTATTGGTGAATAGGCAATGCATTTATAGATTCTCATTGATGAAACAAATTCGGGGTACATAGATCGTGAAATGATATTCGAAATACTTGAAATAAGCCAGGAAACGTTTGAAGACTAAATTGTAGGTATGAGATGAAAAGAGATAGACATATACCATAGCGGACTTCTTTAAACAAGTGCCTGAGGAGTACACTACTTGTAGTATATTATTTTGATCTGTCTAGTAGGATTCAACCAGCGTTTGACAATGTAAGCGAAAAAGAGTATTCATAGACATCACATTAGAAACCTCCAAAATTATTAGTGTTTATCAAGTACGTATTATACATATAAATCTTCCCCTTTAATCACTTTATCTATTATGAAAAAACGCAACAAAATTTCACAATCATCTTAGCTCGTGACAAGTGACTCCCACAATATTTACACTATTGATATTGATTATGATTGCTGATAAATAAAATGAAATGCATTCACCATTTCATTCAATATTAAGGACACTTGGTCTAAAGTAAATCTCTCATTCTATTATCTTACTATCACCAAGCTGTTGAAATGGATGTTTTGATACAAGTTACACAGTAAAATCATACAGAAGGAAAAATCTATTTCAATGTTCCACTTTGTGATGCTTCGTATAAAGCTGTCTCAGGCCACTTGCACTCCTCTGTAATTTTGCTCTATCTTCACCTAGGCAAATAGCTCTTTCTGTTTATAGTGAATATATATATATATATATATTGTATCCAGCGTTATCTAGACATACTCATTTGTTATTGATAGATACAATATTAGATTAGGGTAGTATTCAGATTTATATCTGCGCTCTGCCCAATGAGCCTTGTCAATGGGAAGGAAAGAGGCCATTTATTTTGGAAACTAGTGGTTTTTTGTTAACCAGCTGATGCCCTCCTACGAACGTCAACCTTAAAAAGTCCAGACTTGTCCACGCAATGGATTAACCCCAGTCTCCCGCATGATAGGCAGACGTGCTTACCACAACACTGCCGAAAACCACTCGTAAGAGTTCTTCAAGCACAAAACGGAGTAAAGCATACACCTTGGACTAATCCGATCGATCTTGATGGAACCATAGAAAGAACATTACAAAGTATTTCATGTCCATGAAATCACCATTCGTTATTTGTAGAGGCTATTATGTCAGTCAACTGGAAGAATACCCACCAAAATATTGATAAAAACTTTGAGTTTTTTTTCTCTACCATCATAAGTAAATTAGATGAGATTGCGCCAAGAAAAACTGTTGTTATAAAACCAAGATTTCAGGAATGGTGGAATGATAGAATTAATGATGCTATAAAGCAAAGGGATACTAGCTATAAAATATATAAGGAGAATAAATCTCTTGAAAATAAGGATATATACAAACACAATCGGAATAAAGTAGTTAAAATTATACGCGAAGAAAAGAAAGCATTCCTCGAAAATAGGATAGACGGTAGTAAAAACAATTCTAAAAAAATGTGGGAAACCTTGAAATCGATAATATCAACAAAAAAAGAATATAAACTGGAAAAAATTGAAATCGAAGATATAGAAATAAACGAACCAAAAGAAATTTCTAATGGCCTAAATGACTTTTATGTTGCGAGTATAGATAAGATTATTTCAGAGATAGATACCACTCTTATAAGGGATTGCACAAATAAAATAACAACAATAAATAATAAATTTAATAATGTCAGGCTCATAGAGTACGCAGAGTTGAGAAAGGTGGTATATGCTTTACCAAGTAAAGGTAGTCCGGATGAAATAACAGCCGAAATCCTAAAACAAATATATGATAGCATCGAAAAACCGCTTTTGAATCTAATTAATACCTCATCATTAACAGGCAAGCTTCCATCGGCCCTAAAGTTGTCAACAGTTATACCCATACCCAAGGTTTCCAACTCCAATAAAGCTAGTGATTTAAGACCAATTAATATGTTAGCAACACTAGAAAAATTAATCGAGAGAATAGTTTACGAACAACTCTCAACATATATATCAGAAAACAACATTATATTTTCAAATCAGTCAGGTTTTAGAGCAGGTCACAGCTGTGAAACAGCTGTGCAAAATGTTCTATATGATTGGAAGGAAAACTACGACAAAAACATTATGATTGGAGCTGTATTCTTGGACATCCAACGTGCTTTCGAAACAATTGACAGGGCAAAATTAATTATCAAACTGGAGAAGTATGGTATAACTGGAAAAGCACTAGACTGGCTAACTGATTATTTACAGAACAGAAAACAGGTAACTAAAAGTAACAACATTATATCAAATGAAGTCCTAAATAAAAACGGCGTACCACAAGGAAGTACATTGGGACCACTGCTATTTCTGCTGTATATCAACGATATTGTTCACTCGGTTGAAAGCTGTCGAATCCATTTGTTTGCCGATGACACGTTATTGTATTTCTGTTCTGAAGATATACAAACCCTAACAGACACACTCAACGCGGAGCTGGAAAATATTTTACAATGGTGTAATGGTAGTTTGTTGGAACTTAATGCGAAAAAAACTAAATTCGTGTTAATTAGCAACCACAAAGAGTTTAAAGAGTTCAAAGATAATAATCATATGATTACAATTGGTAATGAGGATGTGGAAATGGTGGAAAAGATTAAATACTTGGGCATTATTATCGATAAAAACTTGACTTTCAAAGAACACATTTCGTACATTACCAATAAAATATCAAAGAACATAAATTTCTTGTTTAGAGTGGCACCATCTTTAACACCTTGGTCTAGAAAAACAGTATATAATACGATAATATTGCCTCATTTCACATTTGCGTCGTCTATACTGTACTTGGCAAATAAAAATGAGATGGGACGGATGCAGAAATTGCAGAATAAAGCCATGAGAATTATATTGAATGTTCCAAGAGACACGTCCATCAAGTCCATGTTACGTACATTGAATTGCCTCTCGATACAACATTACTTGGAGTACCATACTATGATTTTAATCCATAAAATGAAAATGTCATTAGCTCCATCGTATCTGTCATCTAAATTAGTATTGAACAACAGTTTGCATAACTACAACACACGAAGAAGGGCAGATATACGAGTCTCAACAAAAAACAAAAAAAGCTCAGAAAAATCTATTTTCCATAAAGGCATAGTACGTTATAATGAATTAGAAGATGTTTTGAAAACCTGCGGCACTATTACAACGTTCAAAAACAATTGAAAATATCACTTTTACGCGAATGTCATACATGATTGTTACTATTACTCTTGCCTACCTACTCAGTTCATGTCTTACTGTGTTTGAATTACGATGTTTCTACTATTTTTTTTATCGTATATGTTATGTTTACATTTTTAGTGTGATATATTTGTTAAATTTGTGACTGTAATTGAATTGTATTGTATATATATATATATATATATATATATATATATATATCAATATGTTACTTTAACAATTAGCTTTATGTGCTAAGTTATTATATTATTATTTTCTCAAACGTACGTTTCCAGACAGTTTGTCGTTCGACTTTCATGAGGCCGGAAATAAACCACGTAGTTTTCCTCATCGCTAAACGGACAAATTAAAGCGTCGGCTCTTTGTTGATAGTTTATTTGAATTCGGTGCACTAAACATAAACCGGGCCCGTTCGGGTTGATTAAACGGTGTGTTAAACCAGCATTATTTAATTCGTCTACACGGAATTCAATTAAAAGCGGACGATCGATATCGTCACGCTAGGAAATGAAACCTACGCTAATCAAGTGAAGAGTTGTTTGCAGAAACTTTCGGGACTCCTGTCACTTGGTCGAATGACCAAATATTTCGGTAATTGAGTTCAACTTAGTAGAACGATCGAGTTCAATAATTGAATGGGAGGCTTTAGCAAATTGTTTCACATTGGTGTCAAACAGGTAATAATAATAATAATAATAATAAAACTTTATTTTCTTTTTAACAAACAGATGTTTGTATAGAATTAGTCACATTCACCTATACTAAACCTATATTACGCAAACAAACATAAAATAAAACAATAAAAGAAGTCAGATATTTGCATTCATAAACTCGTCCACTGAATAAAAGCAATGTGACAATAAAAAGTCTTTCAAAGATTTCTTGAAGCCATTTATAGTCGTGCACATTTTAAAATTATTTGAAAGTCTATTAAAAAGTCTCTGGCCAAATATAAGAGGAGACTTGAATCCAACGTTATTTTTAGAAAATGGTATATGGAGATCATTTTTATTTCTGGTATCTCTATTATGAACCTGGTTATTTGTTCTGAATGAATCCAAATTACAATACACGAAACAACACACTTCAAAAATATACAAAGATGGCAATGACAGTATTTTAAATTTTTTTAAATATTCTTTACAACTTACTCTACGTGATACACCAGCAATACAACGAATCAATCGTTTTTGGGATGGTTAGCTATAGTTACACTCAATTTTCCAGATAAAAATATCATGAATAAACTGTTCATTCACAATCATTTAGAAATGTGCTCACTCCTACTATAGGTTCTGTTTCAGAGCGACCAATTTTTCACTGAGAAGAGATCGAAATGATCCACACCAAATTTGCTATAAAAACAATTTTACCCTGCCACTGTGAAACACATTTTCCCACTAGAGATCAGACAGAAAATATAGAGAAACTCAATTCCTTCCATGAAAACCTAACGCCAATTACAAGCTATTGCATCAGCCACAGCTTGGAACTCTTTTTGGTGTCCTCCTAGCTTAAGGCCAGTCCAGTTTTATTGCTGAAATTCTGCTAAAATATCAGAAAAAAGTTTTATTATTCTTCGTTTGCAGCAATCCCCGTGAAACATAACAGGTTTGTGAGCTATGACCCAAGCTAGTCTGTTTATCCTCTACGTAGGCGAATGCCACATAGTAATCTATTTTTACTGCCCACTTGGCATAAACAGTTTAGTGAATTTCACCTTTGATATATTCATTCCTGGTTCATGATATAATATTTTTTCGAATGGTACTAAAGAGCCATTTTTCCTGCGATGAACTTCTTCACCACATCATACGGCCTCAGTTGTCTTATATACTTCTAGAAAGGTGTAATAATAGTGTTACGATACTCCTTGGGTTCGTCGATTAAAACACCAAACAACAGTAATCTTCTTTTATTATAACTCTCTATCACAATACAATACAACACAATCACTTAAATCGCTCCGATAACTTTCCATTGCTCGGTACTAAAACTCTCTGTACTAAAAATTCTACACTTCTACTTTTGCACTCAGCAATAACAAAGCTCTCTCCACTTAGCTCCACTAAACTCGCGTCACTCAGCTGTGAATAACTCTGCTCTGAATAAAAACTTGCCACTTAACTAACTTTTCCCTCGACGAAGTTTCTCCTGTATATATACCTGCGTACGCCTATGAAGAATCTTCGCGAATTGTCCACACGCGGTTTACGGGTTCCAGGAAAATGACGTTCGCTACAATGCGATCCCTCATCTGCGTTTACGATCTCGTCAGGGGCGGTGCTAGGAGAATGCTAGGAGATTCGTAACAATAGTATGGAGTTCTCAGAGAACGGTTCATTAATGTATTTTTGAATTGATTGAAATAAAAACCCAGCAATTATGGCTACTTTCAGAGAGTAATATATTTGAAAGCGAAGATACTCGTGTATTTTCAACAAAGTATGTTTCATAACGAGAACCTTGTTTTAATGTGATGTTCGATATATGAAACCTAATCGATAACTTAAGGAATTAAGGTCGAGTTGTACATTTTCTAGTGAATTGTGGTTCAAGTAAACCAAGTTCAGTTGCTAAGCGTTAGCCAAAAGAATCGTTTGTGCTTGAGAACTGAACTAGGTCCACTTGAACCACAGTTCACTGGAGTATGTACAACTGGCCTTAAGTCTGCCAGATAAAGAACCTGAAAACGGGACACAAAGCTGAGGAGACCACCCATGAGATGTCGGTTTGGTAAAGAGTACTCCGGTGGGGTATGATATTATTTTCCGGTTTCAGGCAAAGCACTTATGTTATCTGACTTTCCTAAGTATAATTGTCACTACATTCAGCAGCCCTGAGGTTTCTGTAGCACCTTCCGTTCATCGGTGATAGTTCACCTATACTTGTTGTTCTAAAAGTGTTCGTTTCCGTTAACCAACTGACGAACGTCAAACCTCAGAAGTCGAAACTTGTGCGAGCAATGGATCAACGAGGCCTTACCTTTTAATGTGCGATTACCCAGCACAGTGGCCCGGCGGGGAATCGAACCCTGGTCTTCCGATTGAAAGGTGAATGTGCTAACCGAATAATATCCTATGTCATTAATATCCGATTATTTTTTCCATCTCATTTACACAGCAGATATCCTGTTGTCTTAGCGGTATCGTGCTGATGTTTTTTCACGATGAAGGATACATGTAAGGTCTGATCATATCAATAAATATAATGATTATATCAAATTGTTTCAATAATTTCACTTCATTTGAGTATTTATGCCCGAATCAATTGTATGTAATAATAGTTATATAATGTGATCGACCACTCGAGCGTGATGGAACAACTTAGTTCAACATATCATTATCAAGACAAATGTGTAAACTAGGCTCTTGTGTTTCCTTTCAACGCAGTCATTCATTAATACAAGGGGGCTTGCCAGAGAAAAATCTCCGAAGTGATCCTAGGGCATTACAACCTACGTCCATACATGCTTGACTTACGTGATTTATAGTTTTTCTTGCATCGATGGCTATTGGTGAAAGTAGGCACGTGTTGGGTATCCCTATTTTTCATTCGTTGGTAGATTCGAAAATTATGTAATCACACAGAATTGGTGGTATCAATTTTCTTCTCCTGGAGAAGCTAACCTTGTTAGCGAAATGCTCGTACGCAGTTTCGAATTTTCACTGAATGAAACGGTAGATTCCCAGAACCATACTGTTTTCAACTTGAAATTGAGTTCGACCGTAAAGAGTGCCTTAACCTCCCTCTCAACTTTAGAAGTAAACAAGATGAGACAAAAGCATTATTCAGTTCTTTTTAGTGGAAACATCATAAGTGTACCACTTGCTGCCGAGAGGGCGATAAAACTTCTTTTTTTTTTCTAAACAGGAAGGGAGTGCTTGTGATAATTCGTTTGAAACTGAATTTTCCATCCAACACTGTTTTTTTAGCTTTCTTCTGAAAATCAGACTAGCTGTTCCTGAGTTATCAATAGTCGAATTTATCTATTCGAACAAAGGTGTCTTTCGGCTCGAAAATCAACATTTGGAATGAAGACAAAATGGTTAAGGCTTTCGCGGCCGAGGTTATTAGTATAACTACTTTTCTTCGCGCTTGAAGGCCGTTCTTTGGAATTTCTCGCTGACGTTTCACAAGCGCGAGTGGCCACCTTCTTCAGAGGCTTACTCATTTCCGATGACTAAACGTTTCGATTTCTCAAGGCGTATTTATATTGATGCAGGTAGTCTGGAATGTTAATTACTTCTGTCGGGTTCGGGGAATAATCATCATTATTAGTTGAATGGGATTCCAAATTCTGTTTTGACTCAACGCTTCTTCCTTTCTGTTAAAATTGTCCGCATGTTTTTGGATCCCTATTGCCTCCCGTACCAGTCGGCTATGGTAATACTGGTTGGGGGCAGTCAGTTTTGCATTTTCGAATCGAATCCTGTGGTCACCCTCACTCAGTGCACGTTCCGCCACCGCCGATTTGTCGGAGGAATATAATAGCAAGATTGAAGAACTTCTAGAACCCACGAACTACCGCAAACTCAGAAGGGACCCAACACAATCAAGGTTGAGGAATGTAAACAAACTCATCAAGTCGTCCTCAGTGTCGGAAACCATACAGAAAACCGTTCTCAGAACTGAAGCCGTTCCACCCAGGCTCTACGGTCTTCCGAAGGTGCATAAACCCAACATGCCACTGAGACCTATAGTCAGTGCCCCAGGCTCACCTACCTATCACTTGGCAAAACATCTGGCCCCACTCCTCCAGCCTCCTGTCGGAAGAACAAATTCCTAAGTCAAGGATTCGACAAACTTCGTTGGTAAAATTAGAGGCTTGACCTTGGAACCGACAGATATCATGGTCAGCTTCGATGTTGTGTCCCTGTTTACCAACGTCCCACTGGAAGACTCTGAGGGAGATAGCCTGCCTGTTCCCAAGTGATATCGTCGGACTTTTTAGAGCATGCCTTACGGGAAGTTACTTTCAATGGAGGGAAAACTTCTATGAGCAATTGGATGGAGTGGCGATGGGAGGTCCACTGAGCCCAGTGATAGCCAAATTCTTCATGGATCGTTTTGAACAGAAGGCAATCGACGCCTTTGATTTGAAGCCGACATTGTGGGTACGTTACGTAGATGACACCTTCGTCGTCTGGAAACATGGAAGGGACGCTCTGAACCTTTTTCTGGACTACCTGAACGCTCAACACCCCAGCATCAAATTCACCATGGGAACCGACCAGAACCAGCAGAGAGCATTCTTAGATGTTCTGATTGAACGATGTGGTGCTAGACTAACCCACAAAGTATACCGAAAACCCACGCACACGGATATGTACCTGCACGCACTATCGAACCACCATCCCAGTCAAAAGAGGGGAGTCATATCTACCCTAACTGAACGTGCTCGAAGAATTTGTGAACCAGAACATCTAGAGCAGGAACTGGAACATCTTCAAGTGACCTTGAGGTCAAATGGATACAGTGTATCTGAGATCAACAGGGCCATGAAACTGAAGAGTCCCACTGTTCATAACAGGGAGAACTCTCAGGTAGTTGCGAATGCATATCTGCCATATATCCCGAGGGTCACTGACAGAATTGGGAAACTCTTGGGGAAAAATAACATAAAAACGGGTTTCAAGCCGACCAAGAAGATCCAACAAAGCCTCAGGTCGGCTAAAGACAAAAGAGACCCACTGTCAGCGGCAGGAGTTTACCGCATACCGTGCACCTGTGGGAAGGTTTACATCGGTACCACGAAAGGATCCATGGGTACAAGGCTCAAAGAGCATCAACGGAACTGCAGGCTGGGGCAAACCGACAAATCGGCGGTGGCGGAACATGCACTGGGTGAGGGTGACCACAGGATTCTGTTCGAAAATGCAAAACTGATTGCCTCCAACCAGGGTTACCATAGCCGACTGGTACGGGAGACAATAGAGATACAAAAACATGCGGACAATTTTAACAGAAAGGAAAAAGCGTTGAGTCTAAACAGAATTTGGAATTCCATTCTGAGGAAATCAAGATTAGCTAATGAAATCACGGCAGGTAGGGCGGCAACTAATAATGATGATTATTCCCCGAACCCGATAGAAGTAATTAACACTCCAGACTACCTGCATCAATATAAATACACCTTGAGAAATCGAAACGTTTAGTCATCGGAAATGAGTAAGCCTCTGAAGAAGCTGGCCACTAGCGCAAGCGAAACGTCAGGATGAAATTCCAAAGAACGAAGGCCTTCAAGCCCGAAGAAAAGTAGTTATACTAATTTGGAATGAAATTTAGAATTAGTTTCGATTAATAAAATCAACTGAAGAACAGCAAATCCTATTCTCAAAAATTATCAAGTTTGGGATAGAAAATTGAGAGACCTTTGGAACGAGGTGTCACCATGGATTTTTCCATCAGATATTATCACGTATACCTTGAAAAGTTGCCTTCTTCAGATGTTGGGAGGTGGAAGGACCTTTTTACCGCCGTACTGCATGACAGTATTTTACAGAAACTGATGTGTTTCCACTTCTAGGATTCATTGAATAAAACTTATTAGAGGTGACTGGCAAGATCAAATTTGGTCTTATTAAACGATGAGTTTTGGAACCTTCGGTGTAAAAGATGAAACTTTTCCTAGAGATCAATTAGCCTAACACCAATCTGATCTTTTTGCACTCGACGCGCGTTTCGCCAACAAGGTAAGCATCTTCAGGAGAAGAAAATTGATAGGCACGTCGAGTGCAAAAATATCAGTATGGTATTTTGGTATTATTGTTCAAAACTTCATTGAATAATTTGAATGACACTCGGGTATCAACAGGGATAGAGATATAAAAGTATGATGAATTGTCGCCGGCTTTAACTATATCCGTTTCCGAATTTGGTCTTCCTATCACATACCCCAAGACATCCGCCTCACTTTTTTTTTTCAAATTGCCCTCGACAAACATTTATTTCAAATCAATGATTCTTCCATTTTTTGTATACGATCACTACAATACACCAATCTGTGTTTGAGGTCCCCCATAATATCACAATGCATTAGCATGTGTTTTTCTAGGGGCAGCATTGTTTACTTCCATCCCAGCAATATGCATTATATCCCATTGAAGAACACGAATGGACTGTCTTTTGACGTTTCGTTTGGTCTCATTTTCATTTAAAAAAAAAAAAAAATATGTTTACCAACGTAACCACATGAAGTTTTTATTGCAATGTAAACCAAAAAATAACCAACACAAAAAAAATTGTATCTCGAGCTTTTGGAATTTCGTATATTCTAGGATTCGAAACCAAGAAATTCAATGAGAAATTGAGTGGGGCAATTCGAAAAAAAACAAAATTGGGGGGCATATCTTGGAGAAAATGGAAGGCACTGATTTTGAAATAGTATGCAGTGAAAGCTTGCGACAAGATTACTACGAGTTGTTTTCGTTCGACATTTCTATCTTTTTTAATAACCGAGATATCGTGTCTTAACTGAATTCTAGGACACCCTCCATGAGGAGTTTGAATGAATAAAAACGAACTGCACCAGTAGTGCATGGCGTATAAACTCACTGCATAGGATTATTGGAACATTCTCAAGGGTCACTGCATTTTATTTATTTTTATTCATACGGAGCAGGCCACTCTTATCAGGTGAGTGTGTAGGAAGTAATCTTCTAGTGAGCCTGGGATTTTTCTCAACAGAGATGAGGCAACTCAATACCGAATGAAAAAAACTTGATAATGTTCAGATATTGGGTAAGGGGATTGATTCCTGTCAGAAAGTTTTCACTTCTACATCAGAAGTTCCAACCTTCCGATTATTTAAGACAAAAACTGAACCCTGGTCTTCTGATGGAAAGGCTGACGTGTTAACCTCTACACTATTGAGATTATTGATACATGAAATGATCGTTAGAATCGTTTTGAATTTCACTACCCTTCCTAACCTAACCTATTGAGAAACATAGTTAAGGCTCAATAAAAAAAAAGAATTATTTACAGAATTATTTTTGAAAATTAAAAGTTGATATATGGAAGAACATGTTTCCATATGCACGAAATCTGTATGTAATTAGTCCCATTATATGGCTATATTACTCTATGAACAAAAAAAATAACAATACATGGCTGAAATAATTATTTCAAGGATCATTTTATTATACATGAGCATATAAAAAGGTTAATTTGCTGTCTGACAGTACATATTGAAGGAACATCAATAGATACCTTGATAAATGTTGTACGTGAGCTCTCACGAGGCATGAACGCTTGGGGGTTTGCCAAGACACAGCTGCCCATCATTCAAATCAACAAAATTGTCTCTTTTTGGTGGATTTTGTAGTAATATATTATTGAATCTCATTCACCACCAATATTTTCTGATATCCGAACAGACTTTACATTATAACTTGCTATGTCTAGATAAGACTGAAGAAATAAAAACAAAGTTATTCAATTCCACTCGAGCAATTCTCATTGTGGGACTGTCATTGACCCTCAAGTCATGCCCGTCGTGATTGTCAATGACAAATCAATGTAGTAGTTTGCCCATCTATGGAATTATCTATTTCCGCGTACAACTAATAAGAAGATTGTGAGGTAGAAGTAATAATATAAGGAATTATAGGAGTTTCCGTGAACATCTCTATAGAAAATGCTTCGAGGCTAGCTACAAATTATTTTAATCAAGAAACGGTTAGCAAAAGGTTACCAACATCTCATATTTCAAGAAGAACTTTGTACAGTTACAACTTCATCGATTTCAGGTGGAGAGTTAGTTATTAGGTACGTTTTTTTGCACAAACTATTATCAATTATATGGAACATTACCAAAAGAGAATTACAAACAAAAAGTGTACGTTTTGATCATACTTCCAAATGACAAATCCCTACTATTCTACCGAAAAGAGAAAGGAATATCCGACATATCTTCTGCACATTGATTGGAATTGAATTGAATGGAAGAAGGCAATTCTCATTTTATTCGGAACAGAAAAAGAAATGAGTGAGAAAGAGAATCGGCTTTGAAGTCATGCGAGATACATATCAATAATACTAGATTGCCAATTTCAGACGAAAATGATGATACCCTGATCGTGATATACTCTTCTCCAAACTCAAAGTGAAACTATGTGAATCACTGATCTTCTCTCTTATTTATTTATTTATTTATTTATTTATTTATTCAATACATCCAGCAGGCCCAAAAGCCCATTTACAGGTGTATACAATTGAAATTATAACTAATTATACATATAGTAAATCAATTTCCAATGAAACGGAGAATCTCTTTTTTGAATTGTTTGAAAGTTAGAAAGAATATATCTACACAAGGAACATTATTAACACTTCTAGATATAGTAGTTATGGGAGAATGAAAATGATGCATTGTATTGGCAACCGGGATATGAAATGTGCTACAGAATCTAGATGAAATACGCGGTACACTGAATAACATTTGAGACAATAGAGGCGAACAATCTATTTGTCCATGTATTATTTTATATGCGAAACACATATCTCGGCTTACCCTGAATTTTTTCAGAGATATCATTTGGAACTCGTCCAACAATGAGTCATAGCTATAACCTCTTTCGGGATAAGCTCCATGTTTCTTGAAATATGCATACTTCAAAAATTTTTTTTGAACATTTTCTAAACTAGATATATGTTTCATAAGGGACGGATTCCAAACGACACTGCAGTACTCTAATTTACTCCTGATCAGTGTTAAGTAAATGGTTTTCAAAGAATCAAAGGTCTTAAATTCCTTGCAGTTGCGTATCAAGAAACCCAAACTTCTCATTGAAGTTGATATCACATTCTGAATGTGGTTGGAAAATGTGAGTTTTTGATCAAACGAAACCCCCAGATCCTTTGATTCCGTGATCCGCGTTAAACTTTCACCATCTAGTACATAGTTGAATGTTACTGGTAGGATTTTACGTGTGAATGTCATTATTTTACATTTATTTGTGTTTAAGTACAATTTATTACGAATACACCAATTACTCAAAGAATTCAAGTCCTCCTGCAATGTAAAACAGTCTGCTTCATCTTGGATTTCACAATATATTTTCATGTCATCAGCAAATAGCAATTTATGAGAAGTGATGTTATCGGCTATGTCATTTACAAATAGTAAGAATAATAATGGCCCAAGATTAGACCCTTGTGGGACACCCGAACTCGCTACAAAGCAGGAGGATTTTATACCATCACATTCAACATAACTACGTCGGTTGGATAAATATGATTTCAGGAGCAACTGAATATTATATGATATGCCAAAATTTGACAGTTTCTTTAGCAGCTGTTGATGTGATACTCGATCAAACGCCTTGCTAAAGTCCGTGTAGATGACGTCAACTTGTCGCTTATTATCAAGTACATCTGAGACAAATTGTGTGAAAATACAGAGATTAGTTGCTGTACTACGAGCCCTGATAAAGCCATGTTGAAAAACTGACAGTGAAGAACGGACATGATTATAAATCATGTCTGATAGAATAATTTCCAGTATTTTGGAAAAAACTGATATTAATGTAATTGGCCTGTAATTTTCAACATCCGTTACCTTTCCAGACTTGAATACAGGGCATACTTTTGACAATTTCCATACTTTAGGAAAGTGTCGATTTTTTATAATGGAGTTATATATAATCTCCAGTGGTACCAAAATGCTATTTATTAATGATTTCACTGTTTTTGCTGGAATTCCATCAGGACCACATGATAACTTATTCTTTAATTTTTTAGTAGCTTCAATAATTTGTTGAAATGTTATTGTTGTTATGTTTAGGTATGGATGATTTATGTGATTTGGCAGGTACGTATCATAGTTGACGTCGTTGACGTCATCTTGACTATATACACCACTGAAGTGTGTTGCAAATGCATTTACAATGGAGTGTGCTGATACATGTGTTTGATTATTATAATCCATTTGACCCGGGATGCGAGACTTATTTTGTTTTGAATTTATGTAATTCCAAAAGTCGCGAGGATTATTCTTCAGTCTTTCTTCAGATCTACTAATATATAACCTATAATCAGTTGCTATTCTGGATTTGATAATTTTTCTTGCATTTTTCATGCGCCCTAAATAGAATAAGTATTTCGTTTTTTTATACATTTTCAAATAGTGATATTTTGATTTTATTTGTCTAATTAAATACGTGCTATACCAAATTGGGTACGAATTTGTCCTACATTTTGCAAGAGGCGTACATTCATGAATTACCTTTTGAACAATGCCATCGAAAGTTTCACACATAGAGTCTACATCATTATGATTGGATAAAAGTTGAGTCCAATTTATTTCACTCAGTAATCGAGAAGACTTTTGTACATCGACTCTTTTCATGTCATACCTTATAACAGTTGATTGAAATTTCTTGTAGCTTACAGCATCGTTGGTCAGCTGCACCAGAAGTCCTGGGTGATGGGGATCTGTCGGTACTAATGGATTTTCATTATGTTGCACAACACATGCAGATTCGGTTGAACATATCACTAGATCCAATAGCCTGCCATAGATATTTTTGATTAAATTTCGTTGCACTAAATCACCGAAGTCCAAAAATTCAACAAATCGCCGGATTAGGTTCGTTTGGTTACCGTTGTCGTAAAAATCTTGTAGCTCAGAGAGATTGAAATCCCCAATAATTATAAATTTGTTATCTTCGAGACAGTTTTCTATGAGTCCAAAGAATTCATTATATTCTTCAATAGTTGTTTTTGGAGGAATATAAACTGCAATAATATATATTGGTTTCACATTTTCCGGTGATACTTTGACACAGAAAATCTATTGTATCAATCGAACAAGTGAGTTCATATATTTCTGATTTGAATATTATACTGTTCACTGCTACTAATACACCTCCACCTCGTGTTCTACGGTCTTTTCGGTAAGTTACGAAATAATCTGGAAATAATTCACCGTTGCTCACACCATCATGTAACCAGCTCTCTGAGATTACAATTATATTTTGGTCGCTTTCTAGAACGTTTTTGTAAAATAAATGTGTTTTGGAGTTCAAACCCCTACAATTCTGGTAAGAAATTGAGATACAATTTTCTTGTGATGACCTACTGGATGAGTGATTTAGTTTTTTTTTGTTATAAATGGAAATCCATTTCTGTATTTTATAATTAATTCCATTTCCCCGGACTCTTGTCGCTCTTTCAGTTCAAACAACACACAACCAATCACCCCACTCATCCGAGAGAAGTTTTACTTCTTGGGATTGTTTTTTGGACATGATTTGTTCTTGTTCTTTTTTGGTTGAGTGGTTGTTTCTGGACTTTTCGAGGTACTTGCGACAGCGTCCAGGTTTCTGCCGCCCTTTACCAGGTTTTTTGAACATTTCTTACATTTTGATTTCACTACACCTCGCAATCCACATCCAAAACAGAAGAGGGACATTGGTTTCTGACAAGTACTGAAGATATGACCAAGCAAACCGCAATTCCAGCATTTTGGACCTTGTGTTGAAAAAGAGGTATCACAAACTTCCCTAGATAAGTTAAAAGAGTTTCTGGTAGAACTATGAGAAGGGCCAGTATCAAAGAAATTTGGACAGCTCAAATCAGGTTCTAACAAAGAGTTTTTCCTGCAAGGGGGAGGCTTGTATCTACTAGACCACAAACTAGATTCTTCATAAGGTGGATAGTTCAGAAAGTGTCTTGATATCAGATAATGCGAGTTGAGAAACATAAGAAGGTAGTAAGTTTTTACGAATTTTATTAACAATCGTTTGTTCATCTGGTTTGGATGTTAACCTATTGAATAAGCCCTCCATCGCATTGATGAACACAGTGACCCTTTCATTGTGACCCTGTGTCCTACTGCGGATCTCATCCAACAAGTCATCATCATAGTGATAAGGTAAAAAGTCTTCTTTCAACTTTTTTACCAAATCATCCCAGCCACCGAATTTAGATCTATTATTGTTAAACCAGGTCCATGCCTGAGATTTAAATAGGTCGCCCGCAGATAAAAATAACTCGTCCTTACTAACTCCTCGAGCAATCCTCAAAGATTCAACTTTCTCTAAGAATGAAATGACAGATTCTTTCTGAGCCACACCAGTGAAGTGAAGGTTCCATTTATAAGCAGGTACTGGTTTGGTAAATGGAAAAGATGTATTATTTGAAGGGATAGAATGTATGGGAGTTGAAGTTGCATGAGAAACTTTTTCGTCAAGATCTCCCTCAAGTGTTAAAAGTTCCAACTGCCATTTTTTCTTTGAATCGTCTTCTGAGGTTTTGCTTGTTTGGAGTCTATGAATACGACCAGATAAGTGCGTTAGCCTAGATACTAGCCTTTTGTAGGCAGAATCAGAAGACGTTCCAACGAAATCAGCAATTTGTTTTGAAATGTCAGTAAGAGATTCTAAAATACATTTCTCATTGTCATCAAATGAAAATGTATCCACAATTTCAGAAAAACTGCGGTTAGCACTTTCTTGACTGAGAAGACCCCTCAATATTTTACGTTTAGCATCTACACTCCCAGTGGGTGTAAAATTCCGGATGGTAATTTCATAATCAAGTTCATAAACCTTCAAATGATTAGGATCAATCCTTGGGTGAGACATATTTCGCAAATGAGAAAATAAGATATAAAATGATAGGGTGAATGTGTAAAATTGAGAATGCAAATTTTAGGCAAATATATAGATAGAAATAGATAAAGTCCACTATAGATTTGGTGGTAGATACGCAAATTTCATATATTTCAGTAACAAAAATCAATAAGAAATATGAGAAAAATTCAAATCAGCAAACCTTGATTAGAAGATATTTGCACTGAGAATGCACAAGTGAAAACCAACAGATAAAGACCCTCGAATCGTTGAGGCGCCAAATGTGTAACGCCTAAAAGTCACCAAGGCGTTAATAGTGCTTATTTTTTATAGCTGTGCCTATGAGCTGCTCAGATTGATGCGGGAGGTCGTGGGTGTCGTTATCTGTTGGGTTCAGATCTGGTTTGATGTATATATCTTTGAACCGGTCAATAGCTTGTATCTTCTTATTGTTTCTAATGAGTTGTGAATGGTTCGAATTATCAGGCATATATTATAGCATGATATTGTGACAGTTTTTATGGGCCTGGTTTGAAGGATTTCTTTTTCTTCGAATCAAAAAATTGAAATAACAACTTGAAAAAAGTAAAATCAAAAACGTAATTCACAAACACTCCTGTTAGGTACATGTATATCATACAAAGACTTTTGATTCTTCTTCATGGTCCTGCCCTAACATGCTGATGTACGTCGTTTACAGCATATACCAAATTATTTTCGGCGACACATGTGGAACTGACTAGTCAAAAGCCATAACATCTTTCTCGAAAATTCAAAACATTCTCCAATATAAATTGATTTGGAACACACCTAAAGTATTGGTCATTCCTACACATCGAATAACTGCTTACTCTCACAGTTTTCCCTGATATGCTGCGAAATATTACAATCAGTTGCCCAGTGAATTTAGAAGCGGCAGTCTCATGAATTTTAAAACAAAAGGTTGAAATACTACTTTATCGCTTACATGCTTGTGAAATATTTTTTTTTTCGACTATTTGCACTGTATATATATTTTTCTCTCTAATCGGAAACATTAGTAATATTAAATTGGATTTAATCCTGAACAATATCAGGTGAGTATAAATAATCATGAAACTCCGCCCATTCATCACTCTTAAGTATTGAGTATAAAATATAATCTTTATTTTTCATTTGAATTTGGTGGTGAATACAGCCGATGATTCTTATAAGAAATCAATACTCCAGATCCTCATGAAGGAAATAGCTCCATTGGATTGAATATCAATGAAACGTCTTCAGAACGTTCGGTTTCAGACACTAGTAATTGATGCATATGATACGAAGTGAGCATAATATTTTTTAGGACAATCTAGGTCTTTGTGTTGTAAGGACCAATTCTATTAGACTACTCTCTAACAAGTTTCATTCTTCGAAAGAAGGGCACTTACTCATAGCTTCAATTCCATTTCCATTTCATCATTTTATTATATTTAACACTGGATGATTTTATGTGACCATGATAATTAATTATCGAAAAAAGTGTCAGTTGGAGATTACTCGTGAAAATATTTTCAGAAAAAAGGGTGCATCAAGGGAGGATCAATTTTGGGATCCAATATTTTTTTCATCTCCTAGACATGTTGAAGCAGCTGGTACAATGAATTCAATTGCTGATGGTAGTGTCTCGGTTTATTCGAAAGACGGAATGAATTGTGGAATTTCATCCCAATAACCATCTCTTCAATAATGATTGGTTTAGACTCCGTTAGTAAAACTGATATTTATGATTTTAAGGATTCTGTTACATTCATCTTCATGGGCTCCATATATCTCTAATCGCTGAAAAATGAATTCTTTTACCTGTGTGGGTATTTTCAAATTAGAAGCGGCTTTAACCGTTTAATTATATTTACACATTCACCAGTAACAAAAAACTCCCCCATATAAGATTAGGATCCTGCCTAAGAAATCTATAATAAAGAGGAAGATGTCTGTACAAATAATTGTCCGTTACGAACAGGTTTGTTGAAATGTTGTTGCCTTCCACTCTGAACAAAACTAAATATTTCTTTTATCGAAACACAATTTTCACTGAATCATTCATCCACAACACTCACTTCTCCATCAACCGTCTCGTAAATAGCGAATCAATCAATCACCCACCGGCCATTTATCCTTTCTGCGAAATGTGCAACTATGAAATATGGAATAACACATAATTAAGGGTTTGGTTTGCCAGTGCGGTCATTAAGGCATGCACCATCAGCGTTGCTTCCTCTAGAGAGCACAGTTAATACCAGCTGCCATAATCGATAATGGCAACAAATGAGCAACTACTTTTGAAGTAGCAGCCACGTTGAGGAGATGCCCAAGATGGAATTGCTTTCATGAACGGAAACGACAGTGCATGTACCTACATCAGAATGAATCGTTGTGGTCTGTACTGGAAAAATGGAAAAAATCTGTCATTAAAAAATGAGAAGGTAATACAATAACTTATTAATGAGGAACAAGTTTTTATGGAGAATTACCAGATGCCTGCAACACGCAAATGAAATTGTATTAAAGAAGAATATTAACAAGAAGTTGAATGAATAGTAGGTGATGCGATGCTCCTATTATCTATAGTTATTTCGAATAACATATGTAATGCACAGATAGATGTATCTGTGGCATATTATTTCATTTACCCAAGAAATGAAATATTTCGTTGTTGTTAGAATAATTTCCGTAATCGTGGATTAGAATTACAGTTGAGTTAGAAGCATGTAATTTTTGTTCCGTTCAATATATTTAGTAGAATAAATATCTTCAGTATCGTCAGAATTAAGTTTTCATCAGGCACGTATACGGCTTAAGTTTATAGGGGGGGTAATCACTGAGAAAATTATGCGTTTTCACCATTTTATCAAAACACAAATGCATATTGGCCTTTTTACAAACTAACCTTTCACAATGACTTGTGATTTGTTTAATCTTCATTTTTTTCATTAATAAAATTTGAAAGTAGAGAAAACAATAATTTTAGATGAAAATAAACTTCAGGCTTTAGAGATAACTAACATTTGCCTTGTCAACGTAAGTAAAAATAAACCGTTATGATGATATTCGTTTATGTATTTATCATACTACATATCAATATGAGTAGAATGGAAAGTATATACTTATTGAACACAAGATAATGCGAAAGAAAAATTAAATAATAAATTTAAATTTCGGTTCTTCTTATCAACATAACGATCTATCAATGCATCAGCTTCTATGGGTAAGTCCCAGGAATGAATGTGTTATAGTGCTAGACCTGAGATATCGTCAGACCAGGTTGAGGTCAATAGCATGCATTTTTTATGAGAGGCATAAGAATCGCACTTTTTGAAAGCGGTGTCTATCGAAGTGGAAACGCACGAACGTTCTTCCAGAACTGTTGGTGATAATCAATTACTTCCGAAATACTAGACTATATAATCTGAGATGTTCTATAATTTTGATAATAATTTTGAATTTAATTACTGGATTCTGCGATCTTACAGGGTTACAGGGAGTAAAGGTGAAAGAAAATTGTGATTCATTTATTTATTATATTTTTTGATATCTTCCTATATTCTTTAATATATATTATAATATGTTATGTGACTAACTGATCATGGGAGGTAATTACCCCCTCCACCCCCCCTTGTATACGCGCCTGGTTCTCATAGTAAATTTCGAAATATATATGAAACAATCTGCGTTAGATCAAACAGGTCAAAACTTTACCATTGCTCTGGAGGAAATAGATTAAACATTGCCAGATTGTATTATTTGTTTTCAACGTGTCATTCGAACTGATTGAGGCACATTTCTCTCGTACCACGGTGGTGCATTTTTTTGCATCCGTAGACGAGCTTTATTGAATAGTGTATGCAATTATACTGTCATTAGTGTAGTTTCAACTAGATTGATATGACTGGAATATCTGCGAGATGGAAAATCTGTTAGATTTATTATTTTTCACTTGACCTCTAGAATATCGGGACAGTAGCAACAATAATTGGGATAACTGTTGATTTGTTACTATGGTCACGCTCACTCTTCTCCATGGAATGAAATATTTATTGATCTCTGCTGAAAAGTAACATTGAAGAATCTCCTAATCCATACTAGCAATTATTTGGTGACCCGAAAATATGGCAATACCAGAAAACATCAAAATTTTATCGATAAATTTCCATTTTGCAAGGAAAACTTCGATAATTTGTAACGGTCATTTCATATATAACTAGTATAATATATTATTCTGATTCTGAGAGACTATTCTTCAGATATATAGCCTGTTGAAGTATCAAAATTCACCTCATTTTTTTTTCGTGGTTCTTGTCAGCTCTGACTTTCCAACTCAACTTTTGCGAATATTGTGGGAATCAAGATTATTTCGAAGGACATCAGAATGTCACGATTGATCTGGGTATCTATGGGTTAGTATCCTTGTGTGGAGAAAGCTGAAGGCTAGTAGGATCCTTGGATATTTCGACCTCTTCCTCAATGTGTTATAGTAATATAGCCTCGGATATTCAGATTAAGGAAGTAGAGTTGAATACCAGGCTGAGACGAACACCTGCTGGTAACTGGAGTCAGTCTGCTTTCGTATTGTCTCCTATAAATTTGCAAGTTGAGATATTTTCGTCTGCTTTTGAGATTGGATGAATAATGTACCTTTTGCTCATGCTACCTGTGTAACTAACATACTCTAAAAATCTCATCAGTCTTCTCAATCATCACTGATTGCCTTCAATCAGGAACAATCATTGTTATTCTCATCCTTTCAGCAATTGTTTACATTTTGTGCTGTTGAATTTTGAATTGTTGGTTATGATTGGACTATTGACAGATGCTTTGGGAGTAATGTGGTTGATATTTGACAGATGTGACTTTGCAAAGGTGGTGTCTACCAACGAGCGGTACAAAGCTGCAAGACCATGGAGAAGTAAGATATTCTTCAAAATCGTCAATCTGATAGAATGGGTAATAATTATTGTGGCATTAGGTTTGCTAATAATTATTATCTGGCATTAGGTTGGATAAGGTCGCGATGGTTGTTCGTGATGAATGTTAGGTCTGTCATCTGGAGTGACACTTGACGAATGACGGTATTGAGACTGGTTGACGTCTTGTCATATTTTTGAAATGGTTGTGTGAAAGTCTGCCACTAGCCTGTTGATTGAATATTGATTCATCTTCGATTTGAAGGACCATAACGGCTAGGGCTCAATTATATTCCCTTTTTGGAGAAGTTTGGAAACCATTCTGGGTGTTATTTCTTGGGTATAATCCACATTGGTGGGATTTTGAGACTTCACGTCATACCACAGTACCCTTTTATTGAGACATCAGGGCATCGTCGACTCTCATGTAACAGCAGATATATTCCATCACAATTATTGCCCTCTTAAATCGTTTTCGAGGCTGTGACTCCAGAAAAGGTATGTAGTTGGTTACCTAGCATTCAGAAACGGAAGGCCATTGGTGACATTCGTTTCATTATTTTAGGGTGCTTCTGGGGGTACCAAAGGTGTATGGATCACCCCAATCACTGAGAGTGATACTAAGGATATAATTCAGAGGAGATTGTATCTCTCTAATTTGGAATAATTTGGAATTTACCTTCATTGCATAGTATGCAGATATATCTACCGATACTGGCCCTATCTTAGAAGTTATTTGGACCATCTTTATTCTGTGTTTCTGTACTACGAGTTATCATGTCAATGTCTGTACGCTGCCAGACTCCTGTAGTTTCCCATTGTTGTAACTTCTGAAGCTACTGTTCGAACAACCGAAGCTGAGGACTGCAGTTGGACTGACACGCAAGTTTTCACAACCGAATTTCATTATTTTCTGCGTTTTTAGTATTACAATTGACGAGTAACACATATATCCCTTTGTAACGTAATCGGGTAAAGGTAGCGAATACGGTAACCTCATCGATTTTCTTGAAATTTGCACAGATGATTCAGAACACTATAAAATCATCATAACCATTGAAATTTTTGTGCGGAAACCATACCTTTGGAAGTTATGACCTTTTTAGTGAAAAAAAAGGTTGTTGCTAAATGTCACTCTAATGATTTGTAGGAGTATCATATTCAATCGCATTTTCTTGAACATTTCTTCCAACACATCAACTACACATGTATTCACATGATTACTGCTATTTTCTTCCCAACTAACATTCAATAATTCGAAAGTAAAACGCATATTTTCATTGTAGTGTTGTAGATCTAAATCAAAATAAAAGTAAATGTCAAAGACGTCAAAGTCTTGCACCCTGTTCACTGTTGCCAAACAAAAAATAGACAACGTAATGATAACAAAGCGCGTGGTGGCATATGCTTTTTTTCCGAACTTTGAATTGCCAAAACGAAAAAAGAAACAACATGGATTCGTGTTAAGCGACTCATTATACATGAGTTGGGACTAACTTTTTCTCGGGCCAAACTTCACATTACCCTTCATCGAATTGGGGGTCGTGACCATATTGCATAATAACTCCCATATACCTGAGGGGCATGGTTCATTTTTATGATTTTTTTCATTTCACATGTTATGTCTGTGTGATTTCTGAAATTAATTGGAATACGTGATGTCTGGGGGGCAAGTACCAGTTTTGCCATGGATATCACACTCTTTTGAAAAAACCACACGAAAGTTTCTGGGAGGCAGAGGCCGCCGTATTGGTTCATTTTGTCATTTGACAAGATGTTGACAAGTATCTGTAATTCCTAATTATGTTAGGTTAGGTTGGTTTAGGCTAAGTTATATTTGGTCAGGTTAACTAAGGTTAGTTGATTAGTTAGCTAAGGTGGCAAGGTTAGTTTTCGGAAGGTAAGGGTAGGTTCGTTGAGGTTTGGTTAGGTTGGGTTAGATAAGGTCGCAAATTTTTTCAAACATCATTTGAACTTTTATAATTGAAATTTGTTTAGGCTGATAGGTTGGTAAGCTTGGTTTGAGCTAATTTAGGTTAGGTTATGTTGAGTTAGGATGGTTTAGGTTAGGATAGTCACATTAGGTTGGCATGGTTAGTTTAGGCAACGTTAGGTTTGTTAAGGTTTGGTTAGATTAGTTAGGTTGGGTTAGATTGGGTCGCATATATTTTCAAACATCAGGAACATCAGTCGAACTTTTATAATTGGAGAAAAACAATTTCCCATACTCAACATGTAAAATAGAAAAAAAAACATGAAAAATGTACCACGTTTCTCTGTTAGGTGGGACCTGGTAGGTATTGTTCTTCATGGTCTAAGCTTTACATGCAATATGGACATGAACCTCAATTCGATGTGGCATAAGGTAAAGTCTTACTTTTTTTTCAAAAATATAGGTGCTTTGCGGTAAACGAATATTTACCGGATTGAGTTCCTAGAGATAATTTCCACGAAGCAGCATACCTACGGGAGGTTTGGCAATGTTAGGTTGAAAAATAATTGATTTCAGGTGCGTAAATACTTCTGAATACTATTCGAAACAAATATTCCATATTTACTCAGTATTCATGAAATTGAAGAAAATTGTCAACGTCGCATTATGATCGTAACCCGTTATCATTCCCGTCATTCCATTTCATGTTTGACATTCAACATTTTTATAGATGTCAGAGTGAGGAGTTTTCAATTAATGAAACTAACATTTATATATCATTATTCTGTGTATATTTGTGAACGAATCGTTTTTTGTATGGATCTGGATAACTATTTTCTATGAACTGACGTATGCTGAAGATCAATAAGTGTGAGACAGTCCAATTTATTTACCCAAGTTTGTGTACACTGTCAGACATTTTTTCAAAAAAAAAAGGACTTTCCAGGTATTTCCTCAGAGAATTTCTATGTTTTTTATCGTTTTTAGGATGTTTTCAATCACCTGTGCAAATTTCAAAAAAATCGATAAGGTTACCGTATTCGCTACTTTTTCCCGTAATCGGCACAGTGTACACTTTGCGTTTTGCGGAATTCTCTAGCTTAATTGAGTTCTCATGATAATTCGTATAATTGAACAAGAATTACCAAGATCATAGGCGCAGCATACATTGCAAATCAGGGTTTTTTGTATAATATAAATTTATAGGGATTTTATTCATGGATTTCTAGTATGGAATGTTAGTTCATAAGAAATTATTGTTGGGAACTAGAAATTGGTTGAAGCATGAGTTATTTTTGACCACAGATTTGTTGATCATGAAACTTAGTTGGGTTGAATTGATTTGAGTGTCAATTAGGATTTTGACCTTTGGGGATTTGCATTATTTCATAACTTAGGATTGTGAATATTTGTGAAATGATACTGTAAAATTTAGGACATTTTCCATTTATTAAACTACCTAAGTCACAAGGGTAATTTTGGGAAATTCCAATCTGTAAACAAACATCTGTTAGCTATTTTTCTTGCAATACAGGGTGACACAATTTTTACGAAATAGTTGTCTTTTATTTTGAATACATCCTAGGTAGGTGAGGTATAGTATTACTAGTTCATTGTGGGTATGTGGCAGTCACATCTACCTGGCGCCTGGCACTAAAATATTCTGATTTATTTGAGAAAGAACCACTCCCTTCTCCACTGCAGCGTAGTCGCGAGCATACCCAATTGTCACTAACTTGGCAATTGTTTCTGTCACTCACTTGTGCGTGGCAACTTACCAATACCATCAGAGCAACCAGCATGACCACAAGTCCGTAGGACGATTGGTCGTATCTGGTGGTGGTTCTTCGATTGCTATTGCTCGAAAATTACAAAGTTCGAGTTTAAAAAAAAATGGACACTTATCTGAGAAAATTGTCAGTGTTATTCATAAAAGTTATTTCCTGAAATATTCCCAGCTGAATACATCAATCTGAGAACAGAATATCAATTCTCAAATTTATTACCTGTATAACAAGAAATTCCAACCTGAACATTCAATAGAAAGTAAAATTATTGTAGGCTAGGTAACAAGGCTAAATTTTCTAGTTAAAGAAAACCCAGTTTGCTCTCTCGCAACATTTCAAATATTACATAATTCATAATCATTCACAAACGAAATCAATTTTTTTGAATAGGTGTCAATTTTCAAAATTTCCATCAAATATATTTAGCATAAATTTAGAATGATAAATAAAAAGTTGATTCGAATTACAGAAAGCTAATAGCCAACCACTTTTTTTCAGCAACACCATGCTTAATTTTGGCCTTACTTTGCATCACAGATATTGCGTACTCATTGGGTGGAGTGAATAAAAGTGAGCATGAGCTCAAACTCTAGATCCGTCTTTCTCATACCTCACCAACCCGTATAAGTTTGTCCCAAAAAATTTAGCAAATGCTCGCACTCAACTTTATTCACTCTACCCATTATCTCATTCGATGAATAAGTTGAGATTATGATTTTGGGATTCCTGAATATCATATATGATTTGTTGATATTCAAGGTTGAGATGAGTAAGCCTCTGAAGAAGCTGGCCACTCGCGCTAGCGAAACGTCAGGAAGAAATTCCTAAGAACGACGGCCTTCAAGCCCGAAGAGAAGTAGTTATACTAATATCAGTATATATAATTGCTCATTCAATATATTCCACAATAGCACATAACATAATATTTGAAAAATCGTGTGTCTAAGGAGTGGTGAAAGCCATAATAAATATTGTATGACTTCTCTTCTGTTCCTTATAATTAGATATGAAAGCACTTCAGAAATTCATTATCGTCAGATGAGAATATAAAATGCGAATACTGGAACAACTTTCAGCTAAGTAGGCGAGATTGACTCGTATTGTAGATCAGTAACCCACAAACCCTGAATGCTTACCACTGGGAGCCCATATGTATGATTTGGACTGATAGGCCGATCGAATAATGAGACACTGATCTCCCCACATTTGTAATTCCTCAATTATTGCAGTCTTTTTTCACCCTGATCTCATCATAGCCTGCTATATAATCTGCCATATGTAAGCATGAGTTATGGCTCAGCGGAAAAAGACAATGGAGTTGGATAGTATGCTGCAAATTTATAGTTACCATTAGAATATGGAACCGAACAGGCGCAATTTCATAATCACATTTTCATTGCTTATTGCTGTCTCTGGACGTTTGGTAAACGAAGTATAATTACTCTCTGCTATGTGGGGGAATGTGAAAATCGATAGGAGATTAGTTCGCAAACTGACCTTTTCCGAATTGAATATATATTCAATTTAACGTTGACATTCACTTAGAATATCATGAACATCAATAAAAATAATAGCAGCATATCATAATCGTTTTGGCAGTCAACTTCTATATCCATCAAAAATGAAATTATTTTCAGTGGGGAAAATTTGGCATCCTTGGGACAAGTATAAAAGTTCCTGGTGTATTATAAAAGTATCAAGTACAGTTTGGTCCATCCATACTCTAGAGAAGAAATTTTCCACTCCAGTTGCATCAGAAGAATTCACGATTAATATCGTAAACTTTTCAAATTCCATTCATATTCTTCAAGCGTCGTGAAATATACCTGCATAGAAACCCCCTCTGCAGCTTATTTGAGAACATGTGAGAGCAAGGCATACTCGGATGCCCACAGATTATGGAGTGGAATCCAAATAATTTTAGCTACATAAATGGACGGCAGATACCGAATATGAGTAATTCTGGTATTTCCTTAAAGAGGTGTATCTGAATCCACCAACTGTCCAGGAAGTGCCAAAATGCATATCATCTGCGAAATTGTTCTTGCAAAAACTATACGTTTTATGGTATTGACAATTTTCCATTCATTTGACACATCATATAATACACGCCCAATACCGAACATATTGTTACGTTTTCACTCTGGGTTCAAAAATAAGTGACAAATGGGGAGGCAAAATCAAACAACTTCATTTTAACAAACTCAACTAATCACTAAATACACAAATTATCACTCAAATAACTATGGCACTGTTTCGCCTATTTATTTTGTTCTATCGCGATGTCTGTTTTTAACTAATTCCCCGTCACTGTCTTCTGCCGCTATATATGGGCCAATGAGTCTGGAATGTTCAGTTCTAGAACGGACAAATAATCGATGAGATTGGAACCTTTGGTGTGAAAGATGAAACTTTTCCTAGAGATCAATAATTACCCTAACACCAAACTGATATTTTTTTTCCTGAAGATGCTAACCTTGTCAGCGAAACGCGCGTCGAGTGCCAAAATATCAGTTTGGTGTTAGGGTAATTGATTTTTAGGAAAAGTTTCATCTAGAACGGGCATCGATCTTTCTCGAACATTCGTCATAACGGTCGATGGGCGTGGTCTTCTGCGAATGACTTGCATATGCGTAGGGGAAGTATATTCTCATATTCATAAAAATCATTTGCATTACCGTTGGATTCTAAAATTATCGTATTCTGCACCATTTCCATTCATTTCAAAATACCGAAGATAGGACAGCAAGCTGTTCTCGGCTATGAATTTCATTTTCTGATAGAGATTCGAATTTTTATTTCCTTTGTATCAAAATGGATTTTAGCCTGACTAATATTTAGAAAACTTCAGCGTGTGTTGGTTTTTGAGGGAAAATATATGAAAATTACGGTTCAAAACTGACCTAATAATCTTGATCTTTTTCAAGGGACAGGAAATACAGAAAATGAACTCCATAATGTATCTAATTCTTTAAACAATGTTTGAACGATATTCGCATCCGTATAAAGTTTTTTTTTTTTCACCCGAGGAAGAAAAATATGCTATAATAAAAGTATAGGCGGGTTTAGTGAACGAAGGAGCACAATTTAGTGGCTAATCTCCAATTCATGATTAAGTTGATATCTCAATGCATGTTTAATGCATAGGAGAAAGACCAGAATGTTTCAGATTTCTGAGGCTATGCATGCGCAACTTGAATTTGTACGCATCTCACAATGCACAAGAAAAGTTGAGAATACAATTATGAAATATCCGTTATGAGTTATGAACTACGAAATGAGTGATCCAGCAATTGAATACACTGTATTCCACTTTAATGAATTCTGCATAGTATATTACGTAACGAGAAGGATAAGAAGCCTATTACGCACAAGCAAAAATTTTGAGCACTAGGCTTTAGCCGAGTGCGATAATTCGCAAGTGCACGTAACTAGCCTTATCCTCGAGTTGCATACTGTACTTTTTCTACCCCCAACGTGCTTGTGTGGTAATTTCTGTAGGTGTAAAAAATTTTTCGTTATCTCTCATTTTCAATGATCAAAGAGACACTGGATGACAGCAAGTAGATAAAAGAATCGCTCGTTCCATGTACTAGGTACAGTACCAATCCAACAAAACAACACAAAAAAATCCTGTAAATGTCATTTCTGATTCAATTTTACCAAGAATTTGATACGAAAATTCTCTAAATTTGGTTTTTGTCCTATTGAAAACAGTCATGAGGTCAAATTTATCATAAACCTGCATCGTGTTTTATCTCATTGAAGAAGAAATTGTCGATCCGCGTAGCTATATCAAGAAGACCGACATAATAATAACACAGGATGGAAGGTAAAAGTGATTTCATTTGTTGGTTTGATAAAAAAATAAGATACAGAAAGTACCCTTGGAGATCTCTTTCAACTAGTCCATTTCAAATCATCAAAACTGCTTTCGATACAGACAGCATCTATTTGGAGATTCATCGTATATAACATATTCGACAAGGAGACGGTTATAGAAAAATATGAAATTGGCCAACAGACTCATTTAGTAGTGCCAGAGTTAACCGAGTGGAGTTTGGAAAATGGTAACAATTCCGAAAACAGATTACGGATATAATGGACACGAATCGATTTGTATGGTAATGATAGACTAAACCAGTATGTATGTTCGCCGCACATTACGAAATGTCAGATATAAATCACTATACATTAATCTCGCAGCCATACTGGGTTTAAACTATAATAAACTTCCTTGCTACCCTCCATAAATAATATCCAACAATATAATTTCAATACTTTCATTTACTTCAATTGCATAGATGATTTGGATTTTTTCTCATGTGTAATTTATTACGGAGGTATTAAAAATTAGCAAGATTCAAAAATTGATTACTATTGATGGCTTATACTGCTGGAATTTGAAATGTGTTGAAGAAAGGTTGATAGCAATGCTTCGTTGCAATCTTCGTGTCCAAACCTTTTTCCCAGCGTCACTGCTCTTCGAATTGAAAAAATCGCCATCCTTACTTAGTTTCACAACTTTGTCTATTATTACACTATGATATTCCTCAGTGGACAGCTGACCGGATATAGAATTATTGTAATAGTAATGGAAAGTTTTATTCAAATCAGCGTATTCACATCAAATTCATCTGAAAAATTGTTCCATCTCTCCAAAGCATGGGTAATTCGAATGAGTGTTTTCCATTTCATATTCCACAAGACGTCAGAGTTGAAGTATTCAAAATCATGTGAGGTAGGGGATAAAAATGATAAAAATAAAACAAAAATATATTACAGTTTCCTGTATGATTTCCACTTACAATGGGTTTACAAAACCGCAACACGTGTTTCGCTATTACAATAGCTTCTTCAAGCAAGATAAATTGCTTGAAGAAGCTATTGTAATAGCGAAATACGTGTCGAGGTTTTGTAAACCCATTGTAAGTGGAAATCATACAGGAAACTGTAATATATTTTTGTTAATATGGATTTTCATCAAGTATCGGCCAGTTCAATTAAATAAAAATAAAAATCCTTCGAACGGTACTGATCCGCACTGTACAACAAATACATAGGGAGTATTGAATCGGAATGAGAACATTGGAATAAAAGGGTTATCGGAAAAATGTAACGGAATGTTGTGGTGGATATTTCAGCAAGGGACGAATGAGAGCAATTTCTGAATGATATCAAATTCAAATAGAAAATATCCAAAAATTAATTAAATGGAAGTATCCAAAAGAGCAATAAAATATTGAAACGGACTTTCAATTTGAGTGTACTGATAACGTTCAGATTCCTAGTATACCATCACTATGAATTGATTTCAAGAAGCTTTCATTCAATTCAACCAATATATTTTTGGATTTTTTCCGTTCAATTTCTCTTTTTCTGAAAACTGACAAATAACTTCTGTTGGTTTGTTAGGTTGAAGTTCTCCTTTCATTCGACCTTATATTATTATAGAAATATTATTATTTTCTTGAAGAGAATGAATTTTTGAAGATGTTTCTTGGCCTTCTTTCCGAATCACCATTAAAAAAGGAAGAAGTAAAATTATAAAATCAACTTATTTTCTAATAGATATCAACTTGTTCTCCCTGGCAATGTGCGACAGGCATTGAATCAATTTTTCTTACTCAATTGTATACCAAGCGCACACATTTCAATTGAATAGGTAGTGTCTATATTTCTACCTAGTATTTCGGAAAATATGCGCATTTGTACCAAAATTTCACTCGCCAGCTAATCTCTTTTGGTGTGAGTAAATTGATCGCCTATAGAAAATGTACCAATCCCAACAGAAAACATTCTGAAGAAACAAAGGAAAAGTTAGAAGAAATTTTTCAAAACTTGTTTTATCTCAATACGATGCCATCTATCATTCCGTTCAAAGATTCATAATGATAATTCAAATGATTGAGTGCGGTGTTATTTCGAATTCATATGTTGAACTGATGAAAATAGTGATGAATGACTAGTAAATATCGTAACTCAATATATTTCGAAAATTAATTCTCCGAATTTCGTCACTTCGCCCACCGAACGTCCGTTCGACGGTATATAATTTATAAATTCAATATCAAGCTTCGATGCAACCAACTACGATTCTCATTATTCACCCTAGGGCCATATCAAATCTCATGTTAACACTCCCAGCCCTACTAAAATACCAATACCGGCCTGATATGATGAAAGAGTTTGTTACGTGGAGTGAAAACAAATGAAATTGAAGGTATAGTTCAAGAAAAATCCACTCTGAAAGTGATAGGAGAATATAAAGTCCATGAACTTGAAGTTGACAAGAAGCAGCACCGAATAGTCCAATGGAAAAAAAAATCCACCCAAATAAATTTGTGACATTTGCTTGAGTGTGGTTCCAATGTTCCTTGCTGAATGGTAATGGTTCGGACTTCCATTGTTTCTATTGAAACCTGTTGCTACGAATGGAATGATTAAAATCAAAATCAAATTTTTGGCTAATAATGAAATTATGGATTGATTGATAAAAGAAAGTATTGTTGTTACAAAAAAAATCGTGATATCGAATATGAAATAAGAGTCAAAACAAGTTTTTAAATAACGAAATAGAAATGATATTGTGACAAGCAAATTGAGTATCGAATATGAAATACTAGTCAAGAAATGTGAAGAAATTGAATAAAATATTATGAAAAAATGTTGAAACCAAGTTTCAAGTTGAGTGTACTCACGTCGTTTCGATTGCTGGTATCCGCAAAAAATTTTTGACTCATATTTCATATTCGATATCTCGATTTTTTTGTAACAACAGTAATTTCTTTGATCAATCATTCCCTGATTTCATTATTGACCAAATATTTGATTTTGATTTGATTTTCTCACTTGATTTGTATTTCAATCCTTCCATTCTTAGCAGCATGTTTCAATAAAGTTAATAATATAGACAATGGAAGTCCGAACCATTACCATTCAAATCAGTAACAGTATCGTAATTATTAGAAAAAACAGAAAATATGATATGAAATGGGTCATTTTTAGAGTTAGATGTGTTTTTTCACGAGTTCCAGCAAAACCTAACCTATTTTTGATAACAGTTCGATGTGATGATTGTAGGCATAAAAATTATTACAAGTTTTACCCGAACAATTTTTTCACATCAAATTCTGAAAAAATCTGAAAAAGCGATATTTTTTTTGTTTTTTTTCCTGGTCCAACCATGCTGTGACATTTTTGTATTAAAATATTGCCTATGTTCTCATCAAAATTCCATTGAAACTTTGAGATGAAGGATATTGTTTCAGATTTCAAAGATTTTTTTTATTATTTGCCAATACACAGGATTCTGGTTATGATGAGAAGAGTGACATATTGACTTTTATTTGATTTGGCAAATATCGGTGAAAATATAATTCGATAAAAGTAACCAGTTGATGTTGACGAAACTGGTTCCACAACTTCAACTACAGTTGGTCCAGGAAATCATTGCTTGTACGACATCAATTGGTGTATACCAAATGAATCGCGAAATTGATGAATACAACAATGTGGCATGAATTTTAGCAATAAGTTATACTCACTGTTAAATGTGGAAGGCGAGCAGGGTATTCGGTTTTTCGATTGATCCTACTCTGCCTGACGTTGGTATAGGTATCCTTTCGATGTCTTGACTACAAGCTATCATCCAAATGAGTGCTCTTCCACTTTGAACACGTACAGCTTATCTAATCCATCTTGGCACGGACCTAATAACCCAGCAATCTCTGTGAAGTAGAATCAGATCAAAAAACACCTGCCATATGTGCTCACTGTGTCGAAATTTATTTAAAGAATGTGTTTTTTCTTTCGTCATGGTCTACACTACCAGCGTGTAACTGGTAAAGTATCTGAGTTTGTGCCAAGATGGATTGGATAAGTTGTACGTCAACTGTTTCATATCACATTTTCAATTGTGTGCAATAAATGAGTTTAATAAAATATCGTAAGCTATTCATGACGCACAAGTGAGCGGTCCCTGTTCAAGTTTTATAAAAGCAGTATAGAAGATTTTGTAGACATCGAGCTATGTTTTCTGTGAAAAATACATCCTGTTTCGGAACCTCAAGAGAATTTGTTCACTACAAACCCTCATCAGAAGAACTTATAACACAACAAACATAACATATAGCACTATGCCGCAGTTTTCCGAAAATGATAAACGAGAGCAGTATGCGAGTTTTCGACGTCATTTCTGATATGAAGGTATGGTTCGAGAAAAATCCACTCTGGGAGTGATAGAAGTATATAAAATTCATGAACTTGGAGTTGACAAGGAGCAGCACCGAATAGTTGAATGGAAAAAAAATTTCAACACAAATAAATTAGTAACAGTATCGAAATTATTAAAAAGAATATACAATATCCTGTTCATCACGGGAAAATAGCTCAAAATCGATCCAAGTAATGGAGGTATGAAATGGGTCAGTTTTTAGAGTTAGATTTGGTTTTTCAGGAGTTCCAGCGAAACCTAACCTCTTTTTGATAACAGTTCGATGTGACGATTGTAGGCATAAAAATGATAACAAGTTTTGCTAGAACATTCCATTATGATTTCAAACCTGAAAAAAAAATTATCCTGAACCGAAAATGCCTATGTTCTCATCAAAATTCCATTAAAACTTTGAGATGAAGGATATTGTTTCAGATTCCAACGATTTTTTTCTTATTCTTTGCTAATATACAGGATTCTGGGTATGATGAAGAGAGTGCCATATTGACTTTTATATGATTTGGCCAATGTCGGTGAAAATATAATTCGATAAAAGTAACCAGTTGATGTTGAAGAAACTGGTTCCACAACTTCAACTACAGCTGGGCCAGGAAATCGTTGCCTGTACGTTATCAATTTGTGCATACGAAATTAATCGCGAAAATGATAAATACGATAATGTGACATGAATGTTAGCAATAAGTTATACTAACTGTTAAATGTGGAATGCCAGCAGAGTATACGTTTATTCGTCATCGATCCTACTCCGCCTGACGTTGGTATGGGTATCTCTTCGATGTACTGACTACAAGCTATCATCCAAATGAGTGCTCTTTCAGCTTGAACACCTGAGTCAATCGTTTTATTTCTCATTTTCAATTGTGTGCAAAAAAAGTGTCTTATCCTCAGCTATTCATGACGCTCACGTGAACGTTCCCTGTCCCAATTGTTAAAAAGCAGTATCGATGATTTTCTAGACATCGAGCTATGGTTTTTGTAAAAAATACCTCCTGTTTCGGAACCTCAAGAAAATTTGTATACTACAAGCCCTTAGCAGGGGAACTTATAACACTTTTCTAACTAGTCAAATGACTTATTATAAATTATATTAAAAATGAAACTACGTCAATAACATATAGCACTATGCCGCAGTTTTGGCAACTACAATTGACTGTGAAGAAAGAATATATTTTTTACCAGTTCTCCGAGAATGATAAACGAGAGCCATATGAGAATTTTTGACGTCATTTCCGATATCTGAATAAAGTCAATTGTATCGCGTATAACTGACCTTAGCATAATTCTAAATCATTCATGCTAGGTTTTCCGACCCAATATTGCATTATTGTGCTTGTACATTTTAGATTTTTCTTCAACTGATGATTTCAATTTCACGTGTTCCTTTCATTGGGCAATGATTGTATAAGATAGTATAAAAAAAATGAAAGAATTTTGACACAACAGTTAACACATATATATGAAAGTAAACAACAAATCATTGGAAAAAAGCTTTTTCCGCGTCACAAAACCAAAAAAATTCATTTACACCAATCATATTTTTAGAGGACCGGAACATGTTTGTTCGTTCAATGAAATGAAACGTTATTCTGTTACCATCCTGCAAATCTACCGACAATCAATACCTTCATTTACGACATCACTCAGTCAACAGCGACTGTCACACGTCCATTTCACCATTCCTCCATTTACTTTTCCCACATTTCTATCACATACTGCAGCTACTTCAAATATCATATAAGTAGACGGTCAAATTATGGACAACTGGGTGTGTGATACGCACCGATCTGACATTATAGAATTGATTTACACTTCAGGAGAAAATTGGATTAACGTTTAATTAAATTTGCGCTACTTGAAGCACGTCACCCGACACGAGCTAATGAAGTTGTGATATATTCGGAGCAAATATATTAAAAGGTCATTTCGTGTCGATATAAATCAATCTCACGTCCGCAAACCGCAATCAAACTATTATGCGGGAATGTGTTGGAACTGATTATTATTTAGCGGTTCGTGGATATCCATTTCCTTCCACAACAACTCCACGTCCACTGTGAAATGAATCGAGACAGCTACAAATATCTTGACACATTTCGGAGGGAAAAATTTTAACTCTGAATGATTATTCTGTGATTCTGAAAAGTCCGAAAAGAGAAAGCTATAAATTGAGATTTGCATTCTTATTCATTGAGCTTTTTTGGAAATGAAATCGAAAAAACCCTGAATGATCAAAAAGTGTCACTTATCGTCACTTCGTATATTAGGAATTGTTATTTTAAATCTCTTTTCTATTCTGCACATAAGGCTGTAATAATGATTGTATTATTAGGTATGCGCTACTTGTTGATTGAGTATAGATCAATGTCGGATGTCATTGAAGTTGCGAGTTGAACGGGGAAGATTCATTTGGAAGTGGTTTGTGTCAAAATCAACAGTTGGAAGAAATAATGATGAATTGGTTGTGCCAGGGTAACATATTGACATAACTCAAAAATAGAATCCCAAAAAAATGTTTCAAAATATGAGGATTTTTTGATATATTTCTTCAAATTTTAAATACGTATCGGGCAAATATACCGGTTTGGCCCAAAACAAATAATATAACAATTCAAAGCTCTTTCATTTTCAGGAAAGAGAAAACGCGAAAAATGTATTTCATGACATATCAACCTCACCACAAAGCGTTCAAATATGCACCGACTGGCTGTATCCTGTTTTTTCCAGATTTTCCAACAGTCGAAATGGCGAATGCACTAAGGAAATTGACGGCATTCATAACTCCTCACCCACAGAAGGCTCTTCCTTCCGGCTGCTCTCTTGAAGGTGTTTGATAAAGAGAGAATGTAAATGAAACAAATTAAAAATTGAGGATCAACGCCAACCTCTTTTTTTTGTTCTTTTTCTCCACCGATGTTGCCTGAATATAACATATATTTTCATCCCTTGAAACCAGCCATAAAAATACAAATGAAATATTTTTTCCTTGCAGTTTGATAAATTTTTGCTTATCGCATCTGGCTTCATACATAAGAAATAAGCTTATTTGTACGGATGGTTTCAGGAAATATAAATACAACCAGACGGCATACTGATTTCTCAGCAAAGAATGAACATGAAGCACAATGATCCGCAATGCTACTCTCAGTTCTGTTATTATCGTTAATAAATTTCACATCTGATAACAATTTTACACAAAGTCCTTTCACTTTATTTTTCAACATTAAAATATCTCCAGGCTCGTGGAACCCACATAGAGGCATTTTTTCGAACATAAAATGTAGATTTTATATTCTCATTGTCACTATAAAAACTGTATGATCACTTTATCACCAGATTTTATTTGTAATAAGTTCTGGAGGAGTCTTCTGTGTCTCATTTTGGAAGATTTCAATGGCAGTTTTGCATTTATATTTGCAGAGACATGTGAAGTAGCTAGCGGTAAAAAAATATAATTAAACAAGATTCAGGAATTAATTCTGCTTGAAATAGTCGTTATACTTCCATTAAAGTCATAATTATTATTCATATTCCTAAATGAATCTATCTGTATACACTTTTTGTGTATACAGATGGATTACTTTGAAACTATATACATAGTATATAGAAATCGTAAAATTAGTTCAGAATAATGAACATGGTATCTGAAACTCGGTCAGAATATGTGAAGAAAGAAAAAGTGGTGTTAAATAAATAACTTGATGAAAATCAGTCGTTAATTACTCTAAACCGTAGTAGAAAAAAAAAGACATGAAAATATCAAATGGAAATGAAAAAACTACTTCGGCAATGTAATGGAAATATGAATTGAAAAGGATATATAATAATGAGATAACTTGAAAAATAAAATACGGAAGATATTGATACGAACTTTCAAGCTAAGTTCTCTCTCAACTCGATCACGACTCTGACAGAGAAACATTTCAGTAATTTTTTTTTTCTAAACTTGTCAAACAAGTTGAAGATATGCGCATTTCTGCCTATGAAAATATTGTAACGGAATAGAGATTTGAGTGGAAGATTTTCCTTAGGTGTGAACAAGTCTATATACGGAAGAGATTCGTCGCTACAAGAGAATTTCTAGTACCGAAAGTTTCGGTTCAGAGCGTTGAATATATAGCAAAGCAGTTTGAGTGATTTTATTGTATTTTATTGTGATAAAGAGTTGCAATAAAAGTAGTGAAAAGTGTTCTTAGGAGTTTCAATCAACAAACCCAGGGATATATCGTAACAATATCAGTTATCTTTGTGAAACGAAATTATTTTCTGAATTTCTACGATTGCGACAGCTATTTTGATGTTTCCAGAATTCGATAGTATATATCTCTTCGAAAACGAAATAAGAAAGTCATAATCTGATTTTTTACCTAACTACACTCTTTAATTCTAACTGAATTCCCACAGGTGTAGGTTTGGTTGTTATTCTACCACACTTCAGATTGATAACATTTTGAGAATCCATGACATTTTTTTTATATGCAGATTCAGACGAAAGGGAAGCCCTGTAATGTTCAAACACCTGGTGAATCAAGAAACAGGAGATGAGAATCAACATTCACTTTGAATTTTTGAAGTTTGAAAGCCTCAGGAAATACCTCTTTTAGCAAGGAGTTCCAAAGCTCATGTGTTCTATTGAAAAAAGATCACTGAGCAAGAGAGGTTCGACAAGTCTCCAAATTCACAACAAAGGGGCGGGAATTCTGTACTCGTCTAGTCATCTGTGTAAATATTGCCAAGGGTGTAACGATTGATAACAATTCAGGAGAGCACCGATCGTGAAAATATCTATAGAAGAGAGACAAGTCTCCGACCCTTCTACGATGTTCCAATGAAGTGAGCGAGTCTGTGAGGTAAGAATCACCAACAAGACGGATTGCCTTTCTCTGAATAGAATCGAGAAGCCTCAATGAATGTTTTGGTGCCGAACCCCACACATGAGAACCATATTCCAAGGCAGGTCGTATCTGAACCTTGTAGATCATTAGAAGCTGACGAGAAGTGAAGTATTTCTTCGCACGAAATAGAAATCCAAGTTTCTGGGAAGCATCTTTAGCGACCGATCTCACATGGTTTTCCCAAGAGAGATTATCACTGATCGTAGTTCCTAGCATCGAGATACTTGACTTCGTAGGAATAGTCACTCCTGACATCTGAATACTATATGATGATAGATCGGCTTTCCTTGAGAAGAGACATGCCTGGGTTTTCCTAGAATAAAATTCCACCAAGTTCATGTTACCTCATTCTTTTATTTTTACCAAGTCATCGTTAATTTTATTGACGTGAATGTTCCTTTGAATTTTTGGTTCCCGAGACTGGCGTTGTATTTATCATTTCATTTATTTGATATTGAGAAATATGGAGCGAATAATGAAACCAAATGGTTGATTTCCACAATGGACTATTTTCGGGCAAATAAGTGGTTAAACGTTTGAAATTCGAATTATTTTGTTCCGTTTACCTTTAAAATCAATATTTTTCAATAGAATGTTGCTATATGTTGCTTAATGTATTTTTTAATGTTGCCTAATGTATTTTTTTTATCCACAATAATTTCTAAGTTGGAAGACATCAAATTTTAATGAATTCAATTGTACTGATAAAACCAAAAAAATGAATCCCTATTAGTAAGTAGTTCTCCCACAGCATAGAGCACAACTACATTCAAGAAAGAGAACGACATAGTTTCATTCTCGTACTCTATGATAGTTGTACCCAGTCACATTCTAAGCAAATCGCTATCACCTCGCTTTCATTTTGTTCGCTCCAGGATAGTTTCTTGTCCTCTGACTGGCTCAATATGGGAGGGGAAATATAATATGAATCATTATTACCGCTTCTCTCTTGATAAAATAGACGCATTCCGGTTATCTTGTAACCATTTGCGACAAGATCGTTACCTCTCAACCAGAATCTAGTTCTGGTATTCTGTAATGCGAATTTAATATGTTTATGTGAAATCTGAAATACGGTGTCAAGTCGTATGCTAATGAATCGACTCAATTATATCACAGGATGGTAATTTATGAATATTATACAAATTTTACGATTTCCAATCAACACCGTTTTTATCGAATTATTCTTGGGCGTTTAGATTCGATGCGAATTGAATCGATAAGCGATGGTACTTCCCAGGAATTTAATGGAGTATTTCTGTTTATGAATTTAATTTGCAGTGAGGAACTCCAAATTTGTATTGGTTTGTTTGCGTCAATCAATCGCATACAACAATTATTGTCAGTCGAAGTATTCATTGACTGGATTTGCATATTTTTGAGAAATGCAGTTTTTTGGTCTGATACGTTTCTTTGCTTTTCACTTAGTGTGATTATACCACTCTTCAAGGATCAGTGGCGTAAATAACGCCTTGGCAACCTTGGCGGCGCCAAGGGGCGCAGTGCAGGAGAGGGCGCAACAAAAGGCATTCAATTAAAAAAAAAAGGATATCCGAAATGAATGAACCTGATTAATGTCATATAGATAGAGAGAGAGGTGTACACAATTGACAATTGAAAAAAAAATCAGGAGGAATGTGTAACTCATTAAAGAAATTTAACTAGTCTAAGTTCTATCTGAATATATTATAAGCTGCGCCCGGATGCCCGAAACAATCCGGGCGCGTTCTCAATAACCTGAATCACCTCATTGAATTTATTTTCAAAGTCGAAGCTATTTCTTCTTGTTTTCAATAGCATCGAGAGCTGATAGTGATAACTTTTTTTGAATTAATTTTATAACTAATTTTCGACACGTGAAGTCAGTCGCAGCATGTTTATGGAGGTTAGAATTAAAATTTACGAGAAATGACGAAATGACAGGACTTTGTAAATGTGAATATTTATGAAGTATGACAGATACAGCAACTATTTGGCTGCTTCTGTTTTTTTTTACAAATTCTTGTCATTTTTCGTAAATTTTATTCCATATTTTTAACAAAGGACGTGATATTTGTAGCTTTCCTTGAGATGACAGTATTCACTGTCGAAATATTGGAAATAGTGTAAAAAGAGTACACATTTTGCTTGCTGCTTCACCCAATATCTTCTCCCCTTGTAACTGGGTTTCATCACTGTTAGTAAGACAACTCAGACCTAGACGCGAGGTCACTCAGTCTTGAAAATGGCTCCGAACTGGGAGCCGAAACGTGGACAAGGAATCTCTTCCAGATGCGGATCAACTGGAAGTTCCAGCCATCACATTTCTGACCGCGGAAGCCTATCCGAACAAATATATATATATATATATATATATATATATATATATATATATATATATATATATATATATATATATATATATATATCTAAATCTAAATATCTAAATAACACCGAAAAAATTAAAGGGGTGATTCTGTGATGAAAATTAATGTGAGTGTTTGGTATAAAATTTTTTGAAAAAACCCTCCCCGGAAAAGTTACACCCCTTCGAAAAAAAAAAAAATTGTTTTTTCTTTTTCATTTTCCCTGTATATCAAGCTAAAGACACGAAACTTGGTAAACATTATCTGTCAATAAGAGTACACTTTTTGAAATTTTTTCAACCCTGAAGTATGCTTAGAAGGGGTTGATTATTTCAACCCCTAAGATATTTTTTCCTACTTTTTTTTACATGAAAATTTTTTTTTCAAAAAAGTATGACTGAAAAGCTCAATTCATTGACTAACTTTTTTAACTCTACAAGTTTTTTCTAAAACTTGAGCATTCACGAGAAAAAAAATCTAATGCAATGCATTTTCAAAAAGATGAGCTAACGCGAGTGTATTTTGCGTCAAGTCTAGTGGCCTGTGCTTTGCATAAAAACATTCATTTTCTGCCACCCATCCTATTGTTTCACAAGTTTTATGATTGTGTATTGTAGGAAATATTAGTTGATTGAAAATATGAATGCATATTCGAATTTGGAAATGGCAGATATGCATTTTACATACGGTCGTGCTAACGGTAATTCATTGGAAGCGCAAAGACTTTATGCTGAACAGTACCCACAGCGTAGACTACCCCATCATACTACGTTCACAACTATTCACCGACGCTTGCGGGAACGTGGTGATTTTGAAAAAAGAAGTTATGATTCTGGTCGTACTAGAGAAGTTAGAACTGCAGCTGTAGAAGAAGCCGTACTTAATTCAATTGAAGAATTCCCAGAAACTAGTACCAGAAAAATAGCTCGTGTCCTACATGTAAGCCATTCCGTTGTTTTTAGAATTTTAAAAGAACAAATGTTGTATCTCTATCATCTTCAACGGGTGCAGGCGTTAATGATTCGAGATTTTTTACCCCGTGTGATTTTTTGTCAGTGGCTTATTAATATGATTGGCCAAGCACCACAGTTCTTATTTACTGACGAGGCGAATTTCTCAAGAGAATGTATTAGAAATTTTCACAACAATCACCTTTGGGCTGACGAAAATCCTCATGGCTTTTTTGAAGGAAATCATCAGTATACATTTTCATTAAACGTGTGGCTCGGAATTATTGATAATCATTTAATTGGTCCCCATTTTCTTCCGCTACGATTAAATGGTGAAGCATATTGTCATCTCCTTGAAGAATTACCTGTTCTTCTTGAAGAGGTTCCCATTCAAATTAGGCAACATTCATGGTTTATGCACGATGGTGCACCAGCTCATTTTAGTATACGTGCAAGAACTCACCTGGATGAGGTGTATGCCAATCAATGGATAGTTCGAGGAGGACCTGTGAACTGGCCAGCCCGCTCCCCTGACCTTAATCCTTTGGATTTTTGCATATGGGGATATCTGAAATCTTTGATATATACAAACCCAGTTGAAAATATTGATGATCTACGAAACCGCATTGTGGAAGGGTGTGAAACTATAAGAAATTCTCCAGGAATATTTCATCGTATACGCAATTCTATGAGGAAAAGGGTAGATGCTTGTATTGAAACTGAAGGCGGTCATTTTCAACATTTATTATAATTGTATCGTCGATATTCGACAGGTTTTTGTTCACTTTTGTTTTAAGTTATAAGTCTCATAATCATAATCATAATTTGGTTGGCTGTTGTTCAATAAAATGCTATTTTACATGAGCTTATTTATTTTTTTCTCATAAATGCTTGAGTTTTCGAAAAAAACTTGTAGAGTTAAAAAAGTTAGTCAATGAATTGGGCTTTTCAGTCATACTTTTTTAAAGAAAAAATTTTCATCTAAAAAAAGTTATAAGAAAAAATATCTTAGGGGTTGTATTAATCAACCCCTTCTAAGCATACTTCAGGGTTGAAAAAATTTCAAAAAGTGTACTCTTATTGACAGATAATGTTTACCAAGTTTCGTGTCTTTAGCTTGATATACAGGGAAAATGAAAAAGAAAAACCAATTTTTTTTTAATTTTCGAAGGGGTGTAACTTTTCCGGGGAGGGTTTAAGATGGGTGGCAGAAAATGACACTACACAATCCTAGTGTCAGTATTAATGTTTTTATGCAAAGCACAGGCCACTAGACTTGACGCAAAATACACTCGCGTTAGCTCATCTTTTTGAAAATGCATTGCATTAGATTTTTTTTCTCGTGAATGCTCAAGTTTTAGAAAAAACTTGTAGAGTTAAAAAAGTTAGTCAATGAATTGAGCTTTTCAGTCATACTTTTTTAAAGAAAAAAATTTCATCTGAAAAAAAGTTGTAAGAAAAAAATCTTAGGGGTTGAAGCATACTTCAGGGTTGAAAAAATTTCAAAAAGTGTACTCTTATTGACAGGTAATGTTTACCAAGTTTCGTGTCTTTAGCTTGATATACAGGGAAAATGAAAATGAAAAACCAATTTGTTTTTTGATTTTCGAAGGGGTGTAACTTTTCCGGGGAGGGTTTTTTCAAAAAAATTTTATACCAAACACTCACATTAATTTTCACAGAATCACCCCTTTAATTTTTTCGGTCTTATTTAGATACACCCTGTATATATATATATATATATATATATCAAACCCGCCTCCGTTGAGGATGCGAAAAACCTGAATTTCCAATTTTTCAATTTTTCATTCTTAGAGTATTCGTGAAAATATAACTACAAAGGAACATTTGTAATAGAACGAGGGGAACACCTATATTACTTTCAAAAAAATGTTTAATTTTGTGGGTATGATGTTTCGAGTTTGATATTATTTGGATGATTCTGTTCGGAAATTTTGTTTTCATGTCAAAATTAATTTGAAAAAAAATTAGTTGTTTTTGAACAAAAACAAGCTTGTCTGGATTTAAAAAGTGAATAAATGCTGAGAGTGGAACTTTTAGTGAAAAAGTTGAAAACTTTTTACTAGAGATCAATTGTCCTAAAACCAAACTGATGTTTTTGCACTTGATGCGCTTTTCGCTAACAAGGTTAGAATCCTCAGGAGAAGAAAATTGATACTGATTCTTTTCTCCTGAATCATCTGTTTGATCCAAGTTGCGTGTGATTGGTTTTCGAATTGTGTGATTGAATCTATGACAGTGTAATATATAATAGCCAATGCATGCTCCTGTCTCACGAAAATATGAATCAAATTGTTGATTGTATGAGATCGTACATGTATCTTACCGCACCACGAACTATGAGATATATCGTACACAATTCTAGTCAAAGTCCTGGATACTAAGACTTCTGGAGTTGGAATGCCTTCAGGATCGGTTTTGTAGGTTCGTATTGAAATTTCGAAGGCAATTGAGAAGAAGAATCCAACAGAATCTGCAATTTTTCATGCATTACATTTTCTGTGGAAAGTTCAAACTCCACATCATATTCAACTGGCACTTTTGAAACTAGCCAGATGATAACAATTTCAGTCCTTCCTGGAACTTTAGTCGTTGATCAAACAGACCTTGGCATGTTTTTTCTCCGATACTTTATTCCAGTGACTTCTCAAGATCACACCAACGGAATACCTGTTACATGAGAGCCCACAAAAAGGTCCATGCTCATGGAATATATGAATCAAGTTGAAGTAACTATTATCAAGATTTAATCAATTCATTTATAAGTGAACTAAGAATTTTATGGAAGCAATCATTTGGGATATCAACCACTCATAATAATGCATTCTCTCTCTCGAGGTCATTTCATTTAATTTCGATATTGCCTATTTGAATGAACTCCGAAACGAGATTGAAGTATTCACTAAATCTGGTAGGTAAATTCGGATATCCTGTGTGAAAGTCATACCTGTTAGAAAGATGGCTCTGAACTCATAATTCATAAATCAGTTGGGAGAAGAACCGAATATTTTTGGGAAATAACCTTTTTAAAGACATCAGGACAGGTGTTATCTCATCACACACTTGTAAGTTGTTATGACTTGATTCGTTTGGATCTAGAACTTTATCAAGTTACCATCCAAAAATTCTTCTTCTGATGAGAAAACGGTGATATTGAGTTCAATGAATTAAGGATGGGAGTTTTCAGTGAAAATAATGAAATTGTCAATTGTTTGTTCGAGAAAAATTTGAGAAAATAGATCTGACACCTCTTTCTCCCCACAAATCACTGGGATAAGGCATGCCTAGAGTTATTTCTTTATGAAATACCTTTCACTGTAGATATCTTTCTACCGTTTCGTTGCTAAAGGGAAAAAGGGTACTGGAGGTTATCTGATTGATATCCATATCCTCTAAAGAATCGGTAAAGATTGATTGAGCTCATTATCACTCATATAACTGAGAAATATTCCATTGTATGATTTCTACCAAACATTTTTTCATTACGTTATTATCAATTTCCATCAAGTAGCGACCAGTTCCATAAGTTATCATCACTAAATCAAATCCGATAGATGCTGATATCAGCTATTATTGAATGGCAGGTCGTAGGTGAACAAATCTCCCTAACAATGATCTTGACTGTAGTAATTTTTCTCTTCGGAAGAGGCCAAATTAGTTTGGCAAAACGCATGGCAACTGCAAAGGTTTTCAAGTTGGTGATAGAATAATTAAGCTCCTTCACGTAGAGGTCGAATGCAATATTGAAAATTATATTAATGTATTATTGCATCAATCATCTCGTCCCTTTATTGAAGTAAATTGCTTGTCCTGTGAATTATTCAACTGCAAAACTTTACCTGTAATATTCAGTTTTGAAAGCATAATACTAATTCACCATCTCTAAACTTGAAGCAATGAAAATTATAGATTCGTAGTCACAATCGTTTTAGACTCGATCAGTATCAATCGGGGTATAAACGGTATACTCCACTGTAAAACAATTACACGACAATTAAGTTCTGATTGGTGTTACAATAAACTGAAATCTAATGATTTAATGACAGTTATTATGAGCTGGTAGAAATGATCGATCGACATGAGTAATTACTAATTGAATATTATTCCGAACGAAAAACGTTAATACCTCTCCACGTAATGATACTCATTTTTAATGATATACAACATATTTTCATAATTGCAAGGCTGTTATTCAGATCAACTGATATCATGTTTCGAAGGAATTATTTTATTCATATGGATTTCGAAAGTATAAGAAGAAAATCAGGCCTTCTTCACGGATTTCATATCAGAGAAATCTCTGTAGCAGATTTTTTATTTCTGAGATCGCTAAGAGTAGGAAAGATGTTCTAATAATGTACTTACTATACAACCATTTCACACTTGCAAATATTTCATGTATATATTTTTTTTCAGTTTGTTCATTTCAATAATCAGACTATGAATCTCCAGCACAGTGAGTACAGTATAGAAAGAAAACTTTATATCTCATTGTTTTTCAAGTGAAGAGCACACAGGAAAAACGATGAATGTCCAAAAACTATAGATATTCGGAAAAACGTTTGTAAATTAAAATTCGGCTTATTACCAAGTCAGTTTTAGCAAGTGGGAGAAACAGTCTTTTCTAATATGTTATCTCATTTATGTAAATACATGTTCTAGCTAACAGATTGACCTATCAGAATATATTTCCCGAAATGCAATATGACTACCTTTCATCTCTCCCGGGTAAATCTATTTCAAAAATTCACGATTTCTGTGTGACTGTTATCGATATTCCCGTTCATTTCGGTACCGGAAGATTCAGCTTTCTGAGAGGAAAAATATTATGTATAAAAATAAATTTGTTGAACAATGGACTCACTTCTCCCGTGTGGTCTTCAGATATTTTACACACGATGCTTCCTCGACTTCGGAAATTACACAAAATATGGTTCTCAATCTCGGAAGGAACTGGTAATGACAATTGTAAGCATATAATCAACTGAAGTCTTCAAATCAGATACTTAACATAAATCCCATAAAGAAATTAGTTCTGCAACATGCCTATACAGGGTGTATCTAAATAACACCGGAAAAATTAAAGGGGTGATTCTGTGATGAAAATTAATGTGAGTGTTTGGTATAAAATTTTTTGAAAAAACCCTCTCCGGAAAAGTTACACCCCTTCGAAAATTAAAAAAAAAATTGATTTTTCTTTTTCATTTTCCCTGTATATCGAGCTAAAGACACGAAACTTGGTAAACATTATCTGTCAATAAGAGTACACTTTTTGAAATTTTTTCAACCCTGAAGTATGCTTAGAAGGGGTTGATTAATACAACCCCTAAGATAAAAATAAATAAGCTCATGTAAAGTAGCATTTTATTGAACAACAGCCAACGCAATTCTATGAGGAAAAGGGTAGATGCTTGTATTGAAGCTGAAGGCGGTCATTTTCAACATTTATTATAATTGTATTGTCGATATTCGACAGGTTTTTGTTCACTTTTGTTTTTAGTTATAGAAGTCTCATAATCATAATCATAATTTGGTTGGCTGTTGTTCAATAAAATGCTATTTTACATGAGCTTATTTATTTTTTTCTCGTGAATGCTCAAGTTTTAGAAAAAACTTGTAGAGTCATGAAGTTAGTCAATGAATTCATACTTTTTTAAAGAAAAAATTTTCATCTAAAAAAAAGTTGTAAGAAAAAATATCTTAGGGGTTGAAATAATCAACCCCTTCTAAGCATTCTTCAGGGTTGAAAAAATTTCAAAAAGTGTACTCTTATTGACAGATAATGTTTACCAAGTTTTGTGTCTTTAGCTTGATATACAGGGAAAATGAAAAAGAAAAACCAATTTTTTTTTAAATTTTCGAAGGGGTGTAACTTTTCCGGGGAGGGTTTTTTCAAAAAATTTTATACCAAACACTCACATTAATTTTCATCACAGAATCACCCCTTTAATTTTTTCGGTGTTATTTAGATACACCCTGTATATCTATAAAATCTATTTCACCTTCAAATAAAAATATATCGCTTCAGAAGTTTATCTCATTATATGTAAGTGTCAATAAATCGGAAATAAAATATAATAAGTCACGGTCGTGAAGTGAACTTACAAGACTGAATGGAACTGTGTATTAGTAATGAACTATTTGTAGGAGTTCAAATGATGCGATCAGTTATCAGGTCCATATGAAATTCAATGACTCAATTCCAGAATTTATCACTTGAACCTCTTTCGGACAATTGTATCACAACATTCCTCCATATATTGGATCAATAATGGATATCCGATCAATATTTCGTTCGCCATTATCAAAATTGCAGTTTCTTGTTGATGCATGTTTTATTATTCAAGTTTACGTCTTCGGGAACTAACCGACCATCATCTTCTTTCCAAGGACCAACTGACGTTTAATTCTATGTTCCGCCTTGAGGATTCGTTTATTCTCACAAAAATCTAACTTGCCTTATGCTTCGTTTTCATGTTATAATTGACCGCCCAGATGAAGCGTACAGTATTAAAATCTGCTTATGATGAAGAAATATGTTTCGTCAGTGACACTTTCCCTTTTCTGTCTGTCTGTCATTCCATCGATTTAACTAGACCTCAACCAACCAGAACAAATACTTTTATCCATGACTAATACGTAATGTACAGCTTGTCCAATCCATCTTGGCACAGAAATAATAACGTATATACCCAGCAATATCTGTGGAGTATACTAATATGAAAAAACACCTATTATATGTGTTCACTGGGTTGAAATTCATTCCTAGAAGGTGTTTTTTCTTTCGCCATGGTCTACACTACCATTGTGCAACTGGAAAAGTATCTGAGTTTGTGCCAAGATGGATTGGATAAGCTGTAAGTATTATACTTATGGTTTCTGCTCTGTAATACCATATTTTATTCCCTTAGGATATATTGGCCAGAGATGAATAGTAATATACCTTATTATTTCTTGTAGTCCTATCACAAAATTTCTCGAATTGAATAATAATTACCATGGAAACGATAAAACTTGGATGTAACCAAACTTCAATTTGTATTCATATTGAGATGAATGAAACTGAACAATCATTTTTTATGATAAATAAATTAGTCGTAACTAAAATAGAGTACACTACTCGCAATAATGACTATTATTATTGGTATAATCTACTATTATTCACAACCATTCGAACATGTACTAGTTTTTAACCTTCTTTTAGGTGGGATATCGACCAATTGTTTACCCAGAAGAATAAGAAGAAGACGGAATAGTTATATATGTTAGCATGAAGATCCTCATGGACAAAGTATGATGAGTTGTTTTTTCGTTGGTTCGACTGCATTTGTCATTATGTCTGGGTAATTACGTGGTGAGCACCGACATTGTTACTCTGGTGTTTCCTCTGGTCTGCTTATTTTTGTTTAGTGGTAGGATGGATTTCCACGTTCTTGGTAATCTTTGGGCGTCGTCTCTCTTGTTCATACTACTCGGTCGTTTCTCAATTTCGATAGCCTCTCTGATTGTTCGAGAGTGGAAGTTTTCATCGCTCGCTAATGTTTTTGTGTTTTCGAAATTGATGTTATGCCCTGTCTCCAATACATGTTGGAAGATGGAAGATGTGGTGACTTTCCTTACACTGATAGCTCATGTTCATCCTTGCGTACGTTGATCCGTCTGTTGGTCTGGCCGATGTAGGCCTCAAGGAGTAAAGTAGTAATTTCGTAGATCGTATTACTGCAACAATGGGCAAGATGACCTGTGTTAATTAACACAGGTGAGTACGAAACGTGTTGCGTTTACAAAGCATGAGAAAGAATGGTGAATGCGCCACAAAAGGGAAACGACAATTTCTCGATGAAAATTGTTCGAAAATTGTTCGTTTTCGTTAACCAGCTGACGAACGTCAACCCTCAGAAGTCGAAACTTGTGCGAGCAATGGATCAACGAGGCCTTACCTTTTAACGTGCGATTACCCAGCACGGTGGCCCGGCGAGGTAAGAGATACTGAGAAATGAGGTTGCCCCTATCAGTTATCTGAATTGTAACTCAGTGGTTCAATATAGGCGGTAATTGCTGTGCTAGGCCATGGTAGCCATGTTTTGAATCCACAAATATTTGTAGAAACATCGAAATGGAACGAAATTCAGAGTTCTACTTACAACCAACCGGTCGACAATACGATATCGAACACGTTCTTCAAGTTTGTGAAAATGATGAATCAGCGAGATGAAGAGAATTTAGTGTTTGAAACTGAATGAATATGAGAGATGAACTACACTACTGAACTATTTTGAAAGTATACGGAATCAGAAAAAAATGAGGAAATCGCAGAAACCGATATAGTATAGAAAAACGATGAGTGATTGAATTAAAAGTGTTGAAAAAGGTGGAAGCGTTGTCAAGAGCACCTGAATGAAAATGAGTGTGTTCTGATTGTTTTTTCCTGGGCAAACAAGAAGGCGGAATATGTTCTATTTTCGACCTTCGGAGACCCCTTACGAACGGAGGAAGTGCGCTGTGTTTTATCTTCGAAATCATGTATTATGAGCTCAAACTACGTGAGTTGGTGTGAACATTTGACGAAACTATTCAGCTCAAATGAAGGTATACCTTGGTGGTTCTCAGTTTTAATGTTATTTGTTCTGAAAAATTGTTAACCAGCTGACTGACGTGAAACCTCAGAAGTCGAAACTTGCGCCAACAATGGATCAACGAGTCCTTATCCTTTAACGTACGAATACCCAGCACGATGGCCCGGCGGAGAATCAAACCACGGACTTCTGCTTGAAAAGCGAATGTGCTAACCGCTACACTACCGAGAACCACCATTCAGAAACATTATTTTTGTGAAGAAAACGAAAATTGAGGAACTATTTTTTGGCTTCTCCAAAAATGGAAATACGAAATCTCTATGAAAGAAATAACATACAAACAAAACTAAACTACAAACGCTCTCTACTGTTGGGTACGTGTCATCATTTACAGATGTTCAAACCAAAAAAGAGTCCCTCATACGCCATTTTTTCCACAAAAATAGTTATGTTTCATCATTATACCCATGGCTAGAATTTTCAGGAGATTAGCTGAAGAATGATTTTTTTCTGAATATATAATGTATCTAGTAATAGCCTTCCATAATTCATTTATCTTTTTACTGGGGAGTTTTCTCTCAGCAGAACAAGATCTTGTCCAATTAAATGTTGAGTGACATTTTTTATTTCGTAGACATTTCCTATGAATGCTATCTATTTGATTCAAGATTCTTGTGCTTGTTATACAAATTGAACAAGATGAAGAAGCTATCAAAATTAATCTTCCTTTCCTTTTGTGGATGAATTAAAAGTCTTTGAATGATATACAGGTGCCTTTTGAAACGAAGTGTTTGTGGATTTTTTTTGACGTAATGATATTTGTGTTATTATTATTTCTCTTGTAGGAGTATTGCGTTTTTTTAATTGGAGAGGAAAAATTTAAAAAATACTCCCTCGGATAGATTATCAGCGATAGTTGAATATTAGCTTCGTGGAAATTCTTGTTTATAATTCAGTCAATGATGAATCAACTCGTTTCGTTTTGTTTTTCGGTGTTTCATTCATCGACGAACCCACGAGAAACATAACAATACAATTGGCCATTTCATTTTATTGAGCCTCTGGGCTGCTGGGAAATATTATGCGTACAATCACCAGAGTTACCCCTATTCTGAATGCTCTTTTGTGCTTCGTATTCGTATAATATTCTCCAATCAAATAGTTTTATTCGTTCGGTTCATGAAGAGTTGTCTATTTCACACTCTCGTTCCGGATTTTTATTAACGTTATTGCCGTATATTTTCCCTTTTATCTTGAATCAGTGATATTCCGAGTGCCGGGAGATATATGCGTTGTTTATCGGGCGGCCGTAAATCTAAATGTCTTTTTACACAACAGTAATTAACACTAACGATGCGGAATAAAGCAAATGTTTGTGCATTGACTGGCAATAAACGGCGTTTCAATGCTGATAGTCATTTTAGCATCTATTTGAATCATAAATTCGTATCCAAATGCAGAATGTAAACTAATTAGCGACTATATTACAGAACGGTAATTATTTAATGATATTCAATACGAATGATACCCTTTCAAAAGGTTGGCGTTTATAAACTGGTAGAACAATGGGTAGAACGGCTGTAAGGTGAAAAAATGGGTGCGCTTCGACACACTGCGAAAGATCGATATCCCACGCATGCTATATTTATTACAATTGCTAATGTGTTCGGAAACATAATTTCTCAACACCGCTTTCATTATTAATGACGGTGGATGATTTTCGCATATTCCTTATGCATGTCATAATAAAAGAACTAGTGATATTTTTATTTTCAAAATCATCTGTTTTTAGTTTAGTATTGAAATTATGGTTTTCAATCGTTCATTATTTCCTTTTTTTTAATTTTTTTTTATGGAGTGATTCTAATCGCCAGCTCCAATCAAGAACTATATAATAACTGCTTTTTGGTGAATTTCGTGGCCTCAGTAACATTGTTTTCTGAAGCAAGTCAACTGTTCAGCCTGAAGGGTTGAAATTTAGATTCGAAACTCCTCTAAACTATCAATTTAATACATAACTTTGCGAATGTCAACTCCAAAAAGTCGAAACTTTTGCGAGCCAAGGATTATCAAGGTCTCACCTTTTAACGTGTGATACGTAGCATGAGATCATAAGAAATGGAAGTTGTCCATGCTCGGTCGTCTATCAAGCACTGTACAATTCGCAGAATTTTTTTTTCACAAGCGTGCCGAAATACAATATTCACAATAACAATTCTTATGAGTTTTAAAAAGTTGGGGTGCAAGCGCAGGCGAGTGCTGCAATTGGTACGAGTGAGATATTGCATTTCTGTTCGTGTTACACAGTATACTTTTTCTACAACACACTTTTTGATGAAAATAATACCATACTATAAAACGGAAATTAATGTCGGTGATTCATTCTCAGCATCATGGTGCCCACGAGGAGCAAATAGTCCATTAAGCATTGAATATATTAACCATATTATAGTAAAGGCTTTTCTTGATTTGGACAGTTCTTCAATATATAACAAAATTATATTTTCAGAAACACTTTTAGTTTTGTATTTCTTCCTTCGATCCATAAGCTGTTTGTATGCAGTTTCACATTCTTCTCTTGAAGTTGAAGTTAGTAAATCCAATGATGATGAATTAACTTGTTCTCTTAGTTCTGGCGGAGTATTTTCAATCGCTATCCATCTTGTCCAATCTCCTTTAAAAAAATTATGTGGCAAGAATATTTCACAAATATGCCTGACTTTTTTTGACTTTTAAATGATTCGATAGATGTTGCTCCGCAATGGATAGATGTGGGTATTTGAATTTTGGCACAGAAATGTCACTTTGCGGTACACTAATGTCAAATTTCAATTATTGTGGAAAAGAATCATAATTGGGAACGTGAAACTTTGCAGAAAAGCATGTTTCGAAGTGTGATTGTAGAAAAAATATATTTTCGTGTCTGTTTCCTCACAAGTCTAAGAAAAAATACTCGTGTTAGGTTCCCAGAGAGTTGATAATTCTGCATTTTATGTTTATATAAATGATATATCAACTCATCAGGTTAGGAACTTTGGTTGTTTTTAAAAAAAGTGTTTGTTTGATGCTTGTTGAAATTAGTATTGCGGAGAGTATCTCTCTCGCACACAATTGCTCACCTATTCGCCTTGTCCTCCACTAGATGCGGCTGAATGTAAGATTGCTGTTTGAATTGATTTACAGAATATGCATCTCATGCTCTGAGAAATTCGATAATTCCATCACTCCCTCTCACGATGTTTTCAACAATAATCCGCTTAGCGCCCCTCCGACTCGTATCGGTATTGCAGCGCCCCTCTATTTACAAATCATCCACATTTCTTCTTTGATTTCTTGTCGAGTCCAGATTAGTTCCTGTAATTATCGAGACCGGGCGCAGCTGTCAATGGCACGCGGCTACCACTCAGCTTCCCCTTTAATAAATATAACAGACGATCCAACATCAGGACCACCTTGAAAGCCGCTGCAACGCGCCTTTCTAGTCGATCCCGCGGGTCGATTCTAATGGGCATCTTGATGCAGTTCTTTCCCGACGAAGACAAGATATTCAAATTTTCAGTATGTTTTTTTCATTGTAACTGCAAGGTTGAAAAATATGAAATTAATATTGGAATCTATAAGAGTTTGCAAAGGTAGATTTATAATTTACCTGGCGATTAATTGAAAACAGTTTCGTCTTCAATCTTCGTAATACCGAGTGATTTCAAACACTTACTTTACTAACTGGGGTATTTTTGTACTGTACCTTGATTTAATATATATTTATTCACTTTTATTTTTTATTTGGACGTGCACGAATGACAAATTTTGTTAAAATATATTAAAAAAATTTATAGATCATAGAACAATACTAATACAAAACATAAAAATCAAATTATAAATTATTCATTTCAAGACATTAACTATTACATGTGTTCCATATTATTGTCTTCTGGCTGTGTTCTACACGAACGAATTGTCCGCAAATTTCACATTTGTTACGAGTTCTTTCGATCATTTTTCCGAAGACAGAAGTACAATGTCCAGATGGCCTTTCACCTGCTGGAACTACTGGACGACTTTTGGTCAGCAACTTCATATATAACATATATAACAAATATATAACAAAAAAATACATGAACTAGTATTTACATAAAACCTATGGATGTTAACGTTTCGGAAACCAAACCCGCTTCCGATTTCCAAATCAATACTTTCCCTTCTATACTGCTTATCAAAAATTTGTCAAAGATCTGCAATGTGACATAACATTTTGTCTTTCAAGAGGGGTAGCCAAGTGATATTCATATGAATGCAACTTTCTTTTGAAACTATGATAATAGCAGATTCTTTCAATTTTCGTTTTCTACAATGACTCTCTCTGGATTTCATTTGAGTTTGATTCCATTCTACTGTGTGATCTCTATCGGTAATGAAAATGGGTTCTGATAACTCACAACTACCAAGCTGTCTGTTCCTGACGTACATCTTGCGTTCTCTCTTTCGCATTTTCAGAGGTCTTGATGTCTCACCCATATATTTTAGAGCGCTCGGACAAGGAATTCGATAAATGTATGTATATCATTATCTTCCTCTTTAAGCATAAAGTGTTTTTTCAACTTGGTAGTCTGTTGAGATGTTTCATCCCAGGTTCAAACGAAGTGGAAGCTCCCAAAATGTCCAGAGAACAACTTGTAATTTAGCGAAGAGAATACTTTCAGTATTACTTTTTAGTACTCGGGCTGGTCTAAAAAATACACAAACTTCACGAACTTTGCTGGCATTCCGTAAAATATCTCGGTCAGAAATAAACTAACAAAACCCTTTCAATTTTGATATATAATCCAATTTTGAGTTTCATATATTCACAAGGAAAAATCTTATGGTTCACTGTAATGAAACACATGAATACGTGAAGAGGGCTCAGATCCTATAGATGATAGTATATCATTCAACTAGTCTATAATGATGAATATTATTCACGAGGTGAAGTTTACAGCGACGAGCCGAAGGCGAGTGGCCCGAATGAGCCAGAGAATAATAGCTATTATGCGCGAGTAGGATACTATATTTCGTCCAACACTATTGTATGAACCATACATTTCAAAAGCAATATTGGAAAAAAAATCGTTATGCTTCACCAAAATCAAAACTTATAACAGTCTGTTCGAATACCTAAGAAATATCAATAATCTCAAAAAATTCAACAAAAATGGAAATACATTCCATAATGCTTTTGTTTCTTCAAAAATTACATTACATATCAATTACTAGTGAAAGATGAAATCATTATACACTAGCATCATATTGACGGTTTCTCAAAGAATTACGATACCTGTCAATCACTACTTAATAATGAAATCATTACTCACTACTGTAAATATGATGGTAGAGAATGATTATTTCATTAGTCACTCGTGATTAATGGACATCGTAATTTTTGAAGAAACACAAGCATCATGATTATTTTATACAATAGTCGTAGAAGCAATATGATGCACATTCTCTGTATATCCCGGCGTACTAGGTGTTTTATCGGTTATAAATTAGGTTGCATTGCATATGCCTATATGTGTGAAATAACTCTAATTTTGAAAAACTTCTCACATACCTATTATAGGTCACAAATATCGACGGATTTTTCTGAATGGTCTTTGATGAAACGAGTGGGGAAGTGGTGTCTCGCAGATACCCTTATCAGTTCAAGGATCGAGAATCCTCGAAGTACATTCTTTCGCAAAAAACTTAAGGGCCGTTAGTGGCAGCAGGTGCTCGTAACGGAGGGTGCAAATGGCCTATTAGTTATTATTTTCAGATTTAGCCACTTGCTATCTGCTGCAGAAAACGGAAAAAATCAGTTTGTCAAGAGTATTTGTTGTATTATAACTTCATATTTTTACGAAAGAGTCTGAAAAAGGCTATTTCGGGAGAAAATATGAACGTTCACGATTGTATAGTCTAGTTCCTGAATTGTAGATGGTGACTCATATGTTGTATGGTTCATAATTGATTTGGAGCGGGTCAAGAAAAAGAGCAGAAATTAGCTAGGTACTTCGGTTGCAAATCAAGTTTCACTTTGCTACTTTCTCACAACATCTCCTCTCCTTCAAATACCATAAAAACCTGAAAATGTACAATGAAATACTATCTACAATTTAGGAACTAGACTATTGTTTGGGAAGAGAATACGATTGATTGATTTATTTCCGTGCAAGTGTGTAATTTTGGAAATTCATGGCTGTGAATTCAAACCAATGAAATGTTCGCAATCAAACCTATTACTATGACAACGAGCCGATTTCAGCTAATTCCCCTGTAGGTGCAAAATCAATCACTAGACATTCCCCTGCCTCCAAACTTCATGAAAGTCACCAGTCAACTTTGTTTTTGAAATTTTGTAATGAAATATATCTGTGAACAAGTTATTTCAGCCAAAATTCATGAACCAAGTTGCACTAAGTATTTGTTTCGAGACATTCATGCTTGGTTTAGAGAACACACTTTTACTTCCATTTTGAGGAAGTACTCACAATGCAGGCGTTCATTCACAAAATGTTACAGTGAAAGTTTCGTGTATGAACGTTTCCATTCATTGGCATTGTGAGAATTTCCTCAAAGTAAGAGTAAAAGATGAATTGAAGGTAAAAGTTTGACTTGGAATAGAAAATGAATTGATTCTTGTCGTTGCATATAAGCTGTATGTCAGAACTTCACATTCTCCTTTATATCAGCTACTTATCGCACTGGTAAGGAATTTGGCTAGTGATCCGAGGACTGCCGGATTAAATCGGTTGTTGACCATTTATTATGTTTTATTTTATTTATCATTTCCGTCCTTCACGAAACTTTTCCACTTATTTCAATTGAACTATCGATGATTGTGATTCGAACTACATATACATAACGTTATCAATTTAACTTCAGATGGTTATGTAATTTTGTTACAGATTCTTCCACGGGCTTGAATTTTTTTTCTTTTGCTGGTGTTTCGGGAATATTTTGAAAAAATTCGAAAACTTGAACAAATTTCCGAAAATAATTCAAGCCATGGAGACATTATAAGTGATTAATTCACTCAATGCGGATAACCGATGAAAAAGTTGAAGGCCAGACTGCTTTTACAGAGTTCACAGCAATTAAATGCACTAGACCTCCTAACCTATTGAACTGATCAAAATAAACCGGTTTTCTGAGTTTACAGGTTTTCTAAAAATAGTCTTAACATATATCCCTCCTAACCAATCGTCCAAAATGCGTGTATTTCTATAATTTTCGGAATCTTTCTTTTGAGCAAACGCTTTCGTGCATTCTTGGAAATCCGTATATTGTGGAAGTTATGCGGAAGCGGAAATGACATTGACAAAAAATCGATTTCGAGAAGGATTCGAACATGACGCCCCCTAAAAAGTCTTTTGAGCCTTTCAATGCGTTTATTATTTTTCGCCCAAAAATTTTGAACAATCGAGTCAGCTGAAAATGAAGAGATGACTTGCCTTAAGCTTGTTCCAATTCAAAACAGAACCGTACCATAAAGAATTCAAAGCAGTGAGTCAGCTGTAATGGCACATATTTTTTAAGATTTCACTATCAATACACAAATGAACTACCAGTTCGGAACGATTCACAACTTGTCGAATTGAAAAAATGAACTTACCTTATGATTACCTGAATGAATCATTTTCGCTATCTAGAATGCAATAAGTATCGCTATGAGTTTTCAAAAATTGCACTCCCAGATAATTACAGATATGACATATCTCATAATTATCGGTGATTTTGATGCACCTGCGCAATCACTCTCGATCGATAAAAATCTGAAACTGTTCCCTATGAATCTGCTAGCAATATATAAGTAGGTATCATTTCATTCTGAAGAAGACAGGTGTTTATTATCATACGATAATGCAACGGCTGTATTATCTAAATTCACCACAAATTGTTCGAAACACCACTTCGAATGAAAAAAGGTTTTTCAAGTTAATCAAACAAAATTGGACACCATTTTATATATATATATATATATATATATATATATATATATATAAAATGGTGGTAATATTTATTTCAAATTGTGACTGTATGCGTTATGTAGAGAGACTTATTTGGGTTGCAGTCTGGGGATGACAATTAGGCTGTTCTCTTTGTTTTTGTCGAGCTTTCGAAAATATTTATTTTCTTTTTCAAGACGAAAACTTGAATATCAATTAAAATTACATTACTTCCGTCAAGTGACTTCCCGATCTTCGTAAAATATGTCATTCATTTTTAATAATTTTAATTGATTTTCAAGTTTTCGTCTTGAAAAAGAAAATAAACATTTTCGAAAGCTCGACAAAAACAAAGAGAACAGCCTAATTGTCTTCCCCAGACTGCAACCCAAATAAGTCTCTCTATACAACACAATATATATATATATATATATATATATATATTTATATATATATATAAATCTTATATATATAATATATACTTGGCGCTAGCACCAAGTAGGAGCAGTAACATTCTTGAAATTGCCAACTGAGATGTTGGCGAAACGTCGAAAGTCAATACCGACAAACCAACGGATAAACTCCCAGAATACCAATTTCGCATACTCAAGCATCCGTGAAAACCTTCACTGTAACATATATATGTATATATATATATATATATATATATGATGAATTGTGTTTTCAGGTTTCGTTCCGTGACACAATTCATCGTACTTCGTCTGTGAGAATCTTCATGCTAACTTATATATATATATATATATATATATATATATATATATATGATGAATTGTGTTTTCAGGTTTCGTTCCGTGACACAATTCATCGTACTTCGTCTGTGAGAATCTTCATGCTAACTTATATATATATATATATATATATATATATATATATATATATATATATATATGACTCAAGTTCGGAGGTCGAAACTCAAGACATCACCTAAAAGGTGGCAAATGAGACTTTGCCGAAACGTTGTGACAATTATCCTTCAGAGGATCAAAACCACAGAACACGGAATGAAACCCGAAAAAACAACTCATCATACTTTGTCCGTGAGAATCTTCTTGCTAACATATATATATATATATATATTTAAGATGCAGAAAAACTCAAAGTCGTCTCCACAATTTAATATCCGAAAGATGTCAGTACGGTGATTCAGTACATGTTTCGAACCTACATAGGTTCATCATCAGCTGAATTTACATTAAATTCTACAATAAAGGAAGAGTAATATAATATTAGTTGATAAATGAAGTATAAGATTTACTTACATGGAGAAGAAAAAATAGCAAAATCACATGGTGAAGTTCAGGACATAAAAAATTATTGTAATGACAATTAGGACTGAATTGATATTAGGGGGAATTTAAGACATCCCTAACACCATAAAAAACATTAAAGATTGGGGGGCTTAGAGCCCTTATGCCCAATATGCAATATTTGAAATATCCACATTAAAAGATTCTTAGAAAAACTCTACCGTTCACAGATTGACCGAGTAGGAAATTGGAGGAGAGTCAGCTGACAGAACTGTCAACTGTCGAAATTTTTCAATGTCGAGATGACATGGAAATGCGGCACAAGGATCTGGCACACACGGAACGAGAATCAAAGAGCTGTCATTTCGACTCATGTCCCGGGCGGACAGATCCAACACCCCACATACAGGCCTTCTCGTTACAAGTCAAAGTGAAATATTATAGAAGATTAATTTTAACTAGCATACAATATGGTAGGGAGCGCAACAACCATGATTAACACTGACATCTATCATCCATCCTTGGGATGAACAAGAGTTGCCAACCATCAAGCAAACATTATACAGAGTCTATGATAATAATTTATGGAAGATCAAGGCAGGGGGGGATTTTTAGTTGAAATTAAGGGAGTTGAAAAACTTTCTGCAGTCAAACTGTACTTGCTCATTAAGAGAAACAACATTAGGGTTATTAGCAGCGGAATTGATTTCAAAAATCTCTAGAAGATTGAGTAAAGTACCTTTTTGACATATGTGTAAAATATCCAGATCTGAATCAATATCAAAGCTATGGTTTTCATTGAGGATATGATTAGCAAAAGAACTTTTTGTGTTGTATTCATCCAGTTGTAGATTTCTGGAACCGTCGATAAGTTTAACATGTTCCAGAACTGTATCGTTATTCTAGATAGGGCTGATTACAATAATAAGGTCACACAATTTTTAAGCACAGATGGTTTTTCCAAATTAAATTTGGATCCCACCAATAGATTTTTCAATAACATGAAGACCACTTTGAATGTCTGTATTGATACCATCAAATTTTACAACTCTTCAAAATTCAAACTTACTCCCATGAACCCTACCACTCCTTTACTTTACGGACTACCCAAAATACATAAAGCAGGCATCCCTATCAGACCTGTTGTTTCTTATTGTAACTCTCCAGCTTCCAAGCTAGCTTCTTGGCTTAATTCACTTATTAAAGACATCACTCATTTCAAAAATCCCCTTGCTTTGTCAAATTCCTTTGACCTTACCCAAAAAATTAAAGATGTGGTAGTACCACCTAATTCCATTTTGTTGTCTTTCGACGTTGTCAACCTGTTCCCTAGTATTCCTCCAGAAGATTGCATTAGACTAGTCAGGGAGTTACTGTACAAAACAGATACTCCGTCATTCCATATCCTCAATTTATGTTCTCTCTTGTATGTTGTTTTACAACAGAACTTTTTCCAATTCAACAATGAACATTTTTCACAGATTTCCGGTTTAGCTATGGGTAGCAATTTGTCCCCTCTGTTAGCAGAGATCTTTATGGCCGATTTAGAAAAGAATCTTCCTTTATTCCCTCTATACAATCAAATAGTGTTTTGGTATAGATACGTCGATGATTGCATTGTGCTTTTCAACGGCAGTCTCCAAGAAGTAGAACTCCTACTAGATTTTCTAAATTCTTTACACCCTTCCATAAGTTTCACTATGGACTTAGCAAAAGATAACTCTCTCCCCTTTCTGGACCTGTCGATTAATGTAAACGCTTCTAAACTTGAATTTTCCATTTACAGAAAACCAACCCACACCGATTCAGTAATCCCCTTTTCTTCGTGTCATCCTTACTCCCATAAATTTGCAGCCTTCAACTCACTATTCCATAGATTATTCAATATTCCAATGTCACTTAAAAATTTTGATAACGAGTTGAATATTATCAGACAAATAGGTCACAATAATGGTTTCCCTGCTCATATAATCAATAGAATCTACAATAAACACAGTACTAAATCTCTTAACCGTAGCCTGATCCCTACTACCAACTCCAATAAATATTGCTCGATCCCCTATCTAGGTGAAGTTTCACAAGATATTTCCAATATCCTAAGACGACATTGTAATGATACAAATTTTTCCTTTTATACTATAGATTCGATTTCCAAATTGCTAGTGAACACTAAAGATAAAGTACCCTTTTTCCACAAATCAGGAGTTTACAAAATTTCTTGTTCACAACCAAATTGTTCTGCTCAATACATTGGACAGAGTGGTAGAAAAATAAAAACAAGAGTTCTGGAACATGTTAAACTTATCGACGGTTCCAGAAATCTACAACTGGATGAATACAACACAAAAAGTTCTTTTGCTAATCATATCCTCAATGAAAACCATAGCTTTGATATTGATTCAGATCTGGATATTTTACACATATGTCAAAAAGGTACTTTACTCAATCTTCTAGAGATTTTTGAAATCAATTCCGCTGCTAATAACCCTAATGTTGTTTCTCTTAATGAGCAAGTACAGTTTGACTGCAGAAAGTTTTTCAACTCCCTTAATTTCAACTAAAAATCCCCCCCTGCCTTGATCTTCCATAAATTATTATCATAGACTCTGTATAATGTTTGCTTGATGGTTGGCAACTCTTGTTCATCCCAAGGATGGATGATAGATGTCAGTGTTAATCATGGTTGTTGCGCTCCCTACCATATTGTATGCTAGTTAAAATTAATCTTCTATAATATTTCACTTTGACTTGTAACGAGAAGGCCTGTATGTGGGGTGTTGGATCTGTCCGCCCGGGACATGAGTCGAAATGACAGCTCTTTGATTCTCGTTCCGTGTGTGCCAGATCCTTGTGCCGCATTTCCATGTCATCTCGACATTGAAAAATTTCGACAGTTGACAGTTCTGTCAGCTGACTCTCCTCCAATTTCCTACTCGGTCAATCTGTGAACGGTAGAGTTTTTCTAAGAATCTTTTAATGTGGATATTTCAAATATTGCATATTGGGCATAAGGGCTCTAAGCCCCCCAATCTTTAATGTTTTTTATGGTGTTAGGGATGTCTTAAATTCCCCCTAATATCAATTCAGTCCTAATTGTCATTACAATAATTTTTTATGTCCTGAACTTCACCATGTGATTTTGCTATTTTTTCTTCTCCATGTAAGTAAATCTTATACTTCATTTATCAACTAATATTATATTACTCTTCCTTTATTGTAGAATTTAATGTAAATTCAGCTGATGATGAACCTATGTAGGTTCGAAACATGTACTGAATCACCGTACTGACATCTTTCGGATATTAAATTGTGGAGACGACTTTGAGTTTTTCTGCATCTTAAATCTACTACACTCCACTTTGAGATACAATGGACTTCTACCACAGGTTAAGGAATGCTAGTCGAGCAACTTTAGTCCATTTTTACAAGACACTTCTACTCCAAAGGAAGACCACTAATCTAGACATTTGGTTCAACCGGGAATGTCTTCGCAACAACTTGATCCCAGGGTATGTAGCGGTGAGGTCTAATTCACGAAGCATTTCTTCAAGATCAGCTGTTAGGATTGCACAACGCACTTGGATTAAACATGAAATCAAACGACACTACGTCAGACTTGCGGACATCAATATTAAATTATTTTGGTTGTACAGTAAACTCACTTCCTTTCTTCATGGTTTGGAACTTGACAGCTTACATTCCTCCATATTGTACTTTGTGGAAGACCAAGGCAGTAAGAAATTTTTTATTCTCAAAAACAAACTTAATCGACTGAAGAATTCTCATAATCCTAATAATAATCCATCTCACTCTTATAATAAAAACAGATATTCTAACCATAAATTTCATGATAGAGTATTAAATATTTCTTCTTTCAACGATTTCTCTGAAAATGAAATGAGTTTTCTCAATTATGGCCTTAAATATAATATAAATAGACACAACAATAAGAAAAATTTTAATCTTTTAGCAGTCGAATGCGAAAAAGTTATTGAAACATACAACCTCCCTAACAAGGATTTAATTAGAAGTGATATAGCTAGATCTCTCAATACAAATTTCTCTTTGGTAAACACTACTCCAAAACCCAATTTTGATATTAAAATTTCCAAAAATATTTCCAAAAAAATCACTGACAATGATTTGGTTGTAACAAAAGCAGATAAAGGTAACTGTATCGTTATTCTAGATAGGGCTGATTACAATAATAAGGTCACACAATTTTTAAGCACAGATGGTTTTTCCAAATTAAATTTGGATCCCACCAATAGATTTTTCAATAACATGAAGACCACTTTGAATGTCTGTATTGATACCATCAAATTTTACAACTCTTCAAAATTCAAACTTACTCCCATGAACCCTACCACTCCTTTACTTTACGGACTACCCAAAATACATAAAGCAGGCATCCCTATCAGACCTGTTGTTTCTTATTGTAACTCTCCAGCTTCCAAGCTAGCTTCTTGGCTTAATTCACTTATTAAAGACATCACTCATTTCAAAAATCCCCTTGCTTTGTCAAATTCCTTTGACCTTACCCAAAAAATTAAAGATGTGGTAGTACCACCTAATTCCATTTTGTTGTCTTTCGACGTTGTCAACCTGTTCCCTAGTATTCCTCCAGAAGATTGCATTAGACTAGTCAGGGAGTTACTGTACAAAACAGATACTCCGTCATTCCATATCCTCAATTTATGTTCTCTCTTGTATGTTGTTTTACAACAGAACTTTTTCCAATTCAACAATGAACATTTTTCACAGATTTCCGGTTTAGCTATGGGTAGCAATTTGTCCCCTCTGTTAGCAGAGATCTTTATGGCCGATTTAGAAAAGAATCTTCCTTTATTCCCTCTATACAATCAAATAGTGTTTTGGTATAGATACGTCGATGATTGCATTGTGCTTTTCAACGGCAGTCTCCAAGAAGTAGAACTCCTACTAGATTTTCTAAATTCTTTACACCCTTCCATAAGTTTCACTATGGACTTAGCAAAAGATAACTCTCTCCCCTTTCTGGACCTGTCGATTAATGTAAACGCTTCTAAACTTGAATTTTCCATTTACAGAAAACCAACCCACACCGATTCAGTAATCCCCTTTTCTTCGTGTCATCCTTACTCCCATAAATTTGCAGCCTTCAACTCACTATTCCATAGATTATTCAATATTCCAATGTCACTTAAAAATTTTGATAACGAGTTGAATATTATCAGACAAATAGGTCACAATAATGGTTTCCCTGCTCATATAATCAATAGAATCTACAATAAACACAGTACTAAATCTCTTAACCGTAGCCTGATCCCTACTACCAACTCCAATAAATATTGCTCGATCCCCTATCTAGGTAAAGTTTCACAAGATATTTCCAATATCCTAAGACGACATTGTAATGATACAAATTTTTCCTTTTATACTATAGATTCGATTTCCAAATTGCTAGTGAACACTAAAGATAAAGTACCCTTTTTCCACAAATCAGGAGTTTACAAAATTTCTTGTTCACAACCAAATTGTTCTGCTCAATACATTGGACAGAGTGGTAGAAAAATAAAAACAAGAGTTCTGGAACATGTTAAACTTATCGACGGTTCCAGAAATCTACAACTGGATGAATACAACACAAAAAGTTCTTTTGCTAATCATATCCTCAATGAAAACCATAGCTTTGATATTGATTCAGATCTGGATATTTTACACATATGTCAAAAAGGTACTTTACTCAATCTTCTAGAGATTTTTGAAATCAATTCCGCTGCTAATAACCCTAATGTTGTTTCTCTTAATGAGCAAGTACAGTTTGACTGCAGAAAGTTTTTCAACTCCCTTAATTTCAACTAAAAATCCCCCCCTGCCTTGATCTTCCATAAATTATTATCATAGACTCTGTATAATGTTTGCTTGATGGTTGGCAACTCTTGTTCATCCCAAGGATGGATGATAGATGTCAGTGTTAATCATGGTTGTTGCGCTCCCTACCATATTGTATGCTAGTTAAAATTAATCTTCTATAATATTTCACTTTGACTTGTAACGAGAAGGCCTGTATGTGGGGTGTTGGATCTGTCCGCCCGGGACATGAGTCGAAATGACAGCTCTTTGATTCTCGTTCCGTGTGTGCCAGATCCTTGTGCCGCATTTCCATGTCATCTCGACATTGAAAAATTTCGACAGTTGACAGTTCTGTCAGCTGACTCTCCTCCAATTTCCTACTCGGTCAATCTGTGAACGGTAGAGTTTTTCTAAGAATCTTTTAATGTGGATATTTCAAATATTGCATATTGGGCATAAGGGCTCTAAGCCCCCCAATCTTTAATGTTTTTTATGGTGTTAGGGATGTCTTAAATTCCCCCTAATATCAATTCAGTCCTAATTGTCATTACAATAATTTTTTATGTCCTGAACTTCACCATGTGATTTTGCTATTTTTTCTTCTCCATGTAAGTAAATCTTATACTTCATTTATCAACTAATATTATATTACTCTTCCTTTATTGTAGAATTTAATGTAAATTCAGCTGATGATGAACCTATGTAGGTTCGAAACATGTACTGAATCACCGTACTGACATCTTTCGGATATTAAATTGTGGAGACGACTTTGAGTTTTTCTGCATCTTAAATCTACTACACTCCACTTTGAGATACAATGGACTTCTACCACAGGTTATATATATATATATATATATATATATATATATATATATATATATATATATATATATATATATATATATATATAAACTAGATTTGAAAGTTCTCAGGTATGCGGTCTGTTTACTAATAAAACTCATTTGTTCTTGATCTCAATATTTCGCTAATGTTTATTAGCTTCATCAGGAGAAAAGCTACAAAGAATGTGACAAAATTTTACAAGATTGAATCGAAAATAACAGTTCTACTTACAATCATAGAATTAATATTCCTGGTGTGTTCATTGCCTTGGAAAGCTGAATCAAACTACCCATGCTCGCATAGTTACTGCCTCAATCAAACTGACTCAGCTAGGCAAAATTATTGTTTATAGGAGTCCCTCAGCTGTACCAGGCAATGATGTTACCACTCCCAAAAAAACGGCCATCAATTCGATTATTCAAATGTAAAAATCCTAGACAGAGTCAGTAACCAGAAAACCAGGTTGTTCCTTGAAATGTACCACATTAACAGAAAACCAAATACAGTTAATTATAAAACCGATACAGGTCAGTTAAGTAACATTTATTGCAATATTTTGAGTTCTATTTAATCACTTTTGTAATATTTGAAAATAAGGACAGACATGTGCTTACTTATAAAAACCCTTAGATTAACGTTAATCACATCATTGCCTGGTACAGCTGAGGGACTCCTATAAACAATAATTTTGCCTAGCTGATTCAGTTTAATTGAGGCAGTAACTATGCGAGCATGGGTAGTTTGATTCAGCTTTCCAAGGCAATGAACACACCAGGAATATTAATTCTATGATTGTAAGTAGAACTGTTATTTTCGATTCAATCTTGTAAAATTTTGTCACATTCTTTGTTGCTTTTCTCCTGATGAAGCTAATAAACATTAGCGAAATATTGAGATCAAGAAAAAATGAGTTTTATTAGTAAACAGACCGCATACCTGAGAACTTCCAAATCTAGTTTATAAAGTAAGGTCGAGAATACATCACATATATATATATATATATATATATATATATATATATATATATATATACCATGAGTATTTATCAGCATTTTTTTTCTCCAAATCTTTAGCACCCGGTTGTTCAAGAGTTGAGACCTTCAGGACATATATTCGTGTGACATTTTTTCTCTCAAACTAGGTCCAGACATTACCTCACTATATAGTAGGATATTATTGCATATCTTGAGTTCACTTTTTCAAAATGAATCATTTCGTGAAATTACACTTTAGTTCAGTTCTAAATCGATCATTATGGAGTTTTAAACCCAAACCCGCCAGTGGATTTCGAATGGAATTGCATTTGCCGTGACTCCGATATAAATTCAGTTGGCAATCTAACATTTCTATGGACATTCCGATCTTTTTCATCCTCGACCTCTCACTTACATGAAGTCTTTCTTGCATTCACAACTGAATCGGGTTTTTCGGAGCTTCTACTGGGAAGTACTTAATTGCTATACGATCACAAAAACGCTACAGCCGCAACTTGTTACGGAATTCGAAACCGTGAACGATTTCTAACAGTATTATTTCAAGAACAAAGAAAAGGTTTATTCAGTGAATGAATGTTAACAAACGGAATCTAATCGAATGAAACAATTACTTTTTTCAAGGGTGGAAATTGATCTCCTAGAGGACGATTAGTAGTAATATTTATTTATTATTTTTCGTGAATTATTTGAAATAGTGAGGACATTTTCTGAATTCATGTGACAGAAACAATTATTTTATTTCTGAGTTATCTAATCATACAGTTCATTCCTTTAATGTCCCCCCTTTTAGTTTTTGAACGGATCAACTCAAAAAATTTAAACTTGGGATAATGAAACTGATGCATGAATACTATATTTTGGAGTAAAATTGACACATGAAAATTTCAAACTGGCGATTGACGAATACTTTACAACCCTAGAATAAAAAGTCAATATCTTTATCTACTACAAAATGGCAGAACATTCAATAATTGCCTGCACACATCGACGTTTGTCTTGAGATAAGAACAGCCTATCCGATATTTCACGTCAAACATTTTCGAACACAGCAACGTTGATATTTTCACAAATATTCATTATTCTCTGCCGTACAATCAATATTGAAGCAGGTTCAGTTTCAAACACCATCTGCTTCAAGTAGCTCCATAAAACAAGTCAAAAGATGTCAAATCTGGCAAGCGGACTGGTCAATCCATAATACCACGTTGGCCGATCCAACGATCATCAAAGGTATTATTCAAATAGTTTCTTACTTGTCTGGAGTTATGTGGTGGTGCTTCACCTTGTTGGAATAATAATATCCATATCGAATTCATTATGATTCACTTCGACGATTTCGGTGATTAGAGGATCAACAGTAGTTGCCACCATATTCAAATACAATTCCCCTGTTGAATTTTGTTCATTTGACCATTTTGGAGATAGTTTACGTGGTACCTATGGACTTATAAAATCGGAAAATTAATGAGAATATTCGAACTGAACAATGATGTTCGTTGTACTGACATGTTTGTCTTTTTTTGAGAACAAAAAATAACCTCATCGGGTTGTTGGAATTGCCATATGATAGGGAAAAACGAATATTTCTAGAAATATCGAAAGTAATGTGTGTGATTTCAGGTAATTATCGAATATTCCGCCATTTTGTAGTAGGTAAAGATATTCTAGGGTAGTAAAGTATTCTTCAGAAGCTTCAAAATGAGGTTTCATAAGACCCCCTTTTCCATTAATTTTTTTCCCAGATAGCATCCAGTCGCCATCTTGGAATTTTCATGTGTCAATTTCACTCCGAAATACAGTATTCATGAATCGATTTAAATAACCCCAAGTTTAAATTTTTTGAGTTGACCCGTTCAAAAAATAAAGGGGGGGCATTAAAGGATTGCACATATTTTCTGTATAATTCCTATACTTGAGTTGAAGTTACGCGAGTTTCAAAACATTTCGAATTATGAGAATTATACCGTATATTATCTGACTAAAATCTGATAGTAGAATATCAATCAACATTGTTATTCAAGGCACTTTGTAGAACAAGTCCAAATGCCAATAAACTGTTACATAGATTTGGAGTCATAAATTCATCACACTTTTTTTTACCCCAATACAGCTTTCTCGTGAGATGACTGTTAGAAACCATCAGATATACTAATGACCAGTTTTGTTTCACAAGGGATGATTGATCATTTGCCTAATTAGAAAAGTAATACGAATAAAAATATTTCAGGTCTCAGACATTTCTAACCAAGTTTGCATCTTCAGTGATGTAGCGTGATTTTCACTTTTATAGACGAAGGTACCAATCATACTCCTGATGGAATCATGTTCATTGAAAAATAATTCAAATGGAGGTGTCGAATTACACCAAAAAGAGTACGAATCAATTCCATGAGAGCCTATAAAAGTGATATTCCCCCTGTGAATTGTCAATAGGAACTGAATGCAAATCGTTTGTAATTGAATGTTTCGAATAAACGGAAATAATGGTTAACCATTAGAGATGTAATGAACGTCTATTAGTCTAACAGAGGCTCGGGAATATGGGTCAATATGTTTGTCGGTTCAATATGGGTTCGTTGAGAGAACTGTTCGGATTCATTGAGCACGTTCTGAATATTAAATCTGGCTAGCTCGATAGTCTGTTTGTAATTGTGCTGGGCGGTTCAGAGAAACAAGCTCTGGACACTATGAAGTCAAATGAATTGTGAGGAACATGGAGGTGAAATCAGCTGATTCTTGGTGTAATAATCGCTTTTTTATTAGATGAGTTTGGATAGGCCGAAAGGTTTATATTTCGAGTGCAACAAGTTTCATCAATTGAAATGTGTGCACATCCATAGTTTTCCAAAGGTTGTTTAGCAACTATCTCGAAAGAAGCTCAACGTTTCAAATTAATTCAAGTCTTCTCCAGATACAAGAATATTGTTACATCAAATTGAAAAATTCCATAACAGTAAAAGACCATGCAAAATGAAAAACCCGATAATAATGAATACGATATATATTCTGTTCTTTATTTTCTGAATTAACTTTTTTATTGAATTTACTCGAAAAAAATAGCAGTTTTCTGGCCATGCCATGCTCTTCTCATAGAGAAATATGATAAATTATTCCCAAACTATAAGCTACTAATAGACAGAGCTAGACAGAATTGTGCATTCAATCGAAATATTCGGAGAAACGATAGCTGTTGCTCTCGATATTTCGAAAGCGTTTGATCGAGTTTGGCATCGGGGTCTCCTTTCTGAACTGTCGCCTTATGGTTTGCCTCCTCAGTTGTGTGCTTTGTTGAAGAGTTTCTTGTCTGATAGGTCTCTGTATGTGGTTGTTGATGAAGTATTATCTGATATCCCCTCAATAAATGCAGGTGTTTCACAGGGTTCAGTTCTGGCGCCTACTTCGTTTCTGCTCCATAACAATGATTTGCTTGAGGAAACATCTTGTTCAGTACATAGTTTTGCGGACGACAGTACTCTTCATACTAGTTTCTCTTCCAGAGTTCCCATACCAACTCGAGAAACAAAAATTCAAAGAAATATTCAAGTCAATAAAATTAACGACGACTTGGTAACTACTCTTACAGAGTCAAGTATCTTGCTGCTAGGAATTACAATCACTGATAATCTTTCATGGGAATACCATGTGAGATTCACTGATGCTTCTCGATTCTATTCAGAGAGAGGCAATCCGTCTTGTGGGTGATTCTTCGCTCACAGACTCGCTCACTCCATTGGAACATAGTAGAAGGGTCGGAGGCTTTTCTCTCTTCTGTAGGTATGTTCACGGTCGGTGCTCTTCTGTATTGTTATGAATCGTTCCACCTTTGGCAATATCTACAAGGATGACTCAACGAGTACAGAATTCCCACCCCTTTGTTGTGAATTGGGAGACCTGTCGAACCGCTATTGCTCAGGGAACTTTTTTCAATAGAACAGCTGAGCTTTGGAACTCCTCGCCGAAAGAGGTTTTTCCTGAGGCTCAGAAACCTCAGAAATTCAAAGTGAATGTTATTTCGTATCTCCTGTTCCTTGATTCACATTGTGTTCTTTGAAAGTTACAGGGCTCCCCTTTCGTGTGAATCTGCATATGAAAAAAAAATCATATTCATTGACAGATATCCTCAAGATCCTTTGTATCTTCAGGAACTGTAGGATCGTAAATTCATTTATGATTCTGCCTTCACTGGTGATAACGTGTTGAAAAAGAAGTATGAATTGTTTTGTTATACTGATGTTGATATTTCACCAGATTCGAAAAACAATGTATATTTTTTTATCAAGTTTTCGAAAATATCCCTTTTTTTTGTACTCAGTAGAATAGTGAAACTTTTTGCATTGTTCAAATCACGTGGAAACCGAACTGAACGCGCGCAATTGATACGCGTAATATAAAGTTTATTGACTTTTCATGTTTGCAATGGAATTTGAATACCTTTGTGCAATTGATAATGGCTCAAAATGCAGGATGCATGGGAGAGAACTGTACTGGTCGAATCAACTGACCATGATAGTAATGCCAAGGAGAGGACGATTGATGATATATCAGGAGATAAATGATGATAGAATTCTCGATAGGAAAGGGATCAATCGATGACTGTTCTCAAGGAGACGACAAATTTTATTTTTTGGTTCCATAAAAAATTTTTTTTTTGATTTTTCCATAAAGAGGTAAAAGCGTCAGCTGTTCAACGAAAAACCCCTTTTCAAAATCCACTTCAACTTCTGGCAGTGAAATCGATTGAGGTTTCGTTTTGAAACTAGCAAAATTAATTGTGAATCGATCTGAGAACAATTCACAAGCTAGCTTGTGGCTTCGATTTATTTCTACTGATAAATTTTCTATTCATGAATCCAATTCATTTTTTCGCGTGAAATGTGAGTTGTGAATTCAATTCACGAAAGTAGTGGATTTGTCCAACTCAGACAGGGCATTGAAAACTCTATGTCTACCTGACCAGTCTAAACAACAATCATGCTTGGTTACATATATGTATCATTTCTGAATCACACCACATATTTGAGTTTGAGGAGCATATCAGTCTTCACCTTCGAACTTTTTTTATACCTATTGGGGTTGTGCGTCTTTACATTTTTACGTTAGTTTGTTATGGTCAAAAAGAACCACTAGAAAATTACTTATATTACTAACGAATGATGAGAATTGAGTAAAGGGCATGCTTTATAAAAGTTATTCAAATTTTGAGATGCTATTCGAAGTGATATTATATATAGGGTGTTCCAATGCTTATGTTCACGTCTTTGTCTATAACTTGTGGAAATCATCAAGTTTGGAATACCCTGTTGGCCTTGTAACTCGTGAAGTTTCATCATCACATGATTTTATGAGATTATTCATCTGACGAAATGATAATTTCGACCAATATCACTAATACTTGAAAACTATGGGGACAGAACGCTATGATTTTGAAGAAATCATTTTTTAACATGTCCTCAGAGAAGATGATATTATACAGTCCCGAAGATAATTGAAAACTTCGCCATACTATGTTTCATCATGGACTTTTTTTAGCTTTTTTACAACAAAAGGCGATATTTCATAGTAGGGCTATAATGGAATCGGTGCGATAATATAACCTCAGTTATTACTGTTTCAGAATGCAGAAATGTTGAAATGAATCATGTATGCGTTTCATGTGATGCTGAACTTTCGACATGCATGCATTATCACTAACCAACTTACTTTGCACCGTTTATCGAATCCAACTTGGCACTGCATAGTTAAGGTATTAAGCAAATATAGGGAGACAAAAAACGGCGTTACTTCTATGAATTTCCCAAATTTCAGTGACTGTAAAGGTCGAACGAATATCAATTCGGGATTAGATTTGTTGACACTTTACCATGGAAATTCAATCAGTTACTCGTCAATAATGCAAAATTTCCATTTTCCACAATCAATTATTCAAATACCTGTTTCGTGAATTTGAATTGAATTCGAATCTCACTGAATCAGACATTGTTTGCAGAAATACTAGTCAGCCAATCACTTCAACAAATCCTCGCCAAAGAAAAACGCATCTTTTCCACATTCAATATAAATTATGCATAATGAGTTCATTTTGGTGCATTACATGAAATCTTAGTAAATTTGCGGTATTACTTGGAAATCACGAAGAACGCAAGTTCATTTCCTGAGAACAGGAAAAATAAAACGGCAACTTCTGTTTCATGAGGTATCGAAAGGCGTTAAACCTCTATCTAATAGCTTAATGATTAGTTTTCTTGACGTGAAGCTGTTAATCAGAGATGATTGGATTGTAAGCGGGATTTATTTTCGTTACACAAGGTGTGAAATTCTAGTGAATTCACTATAACTTATTAACGGTATATTTAATGAAATTAACGCTCTAGGCTTTCTTGTGGACCCATATCATAATATAGTCATCTCAGTCCATTGAAATCAAGTCAAACATCCGAAAGGCGTTTGAAATTGAATTATTGTCAACAGTGGGATGATTTGTATTTTACATTGGAATTTATGGATGGCTATTTTCGAACACTAAGTGGAAACTTGAGAAAATCAAATATCTCCATCTATCTCGAATGCTTTTGCTCCCAAATATAATACAGTCTTCTAGAATAGGTGCTAGAAATATTGTTGGGTGCTCAATGAATCCAGAGTATTTATAGTTGAGAAGCCATTTTGATATCACGTTGATTTTTCATTTCATGAAAGAGTATTACTGGTGAATCCGTGGATGAAGGTGATTGATGTCGTTGGGACAGTTACTTTCAATATTGAATATTGCCAAAGCGCATAGTTGAATATAATTCACCGACATAAGGATCGCAATATCTAATCATTGCCTGTCCACATTTACATTGTTCACAATTTCTGCACTTTTCATTCTGGTTTCACAAATATGGAAGCTCTTGAAGCGAAAACATTATGGATACTATCTTCTGCAAAATTACGCATTGAACAAAATGCAGAAAACTTTTGACATAAAGATGAAATTGAAAAAGAGTCTATCCAAGAATGGATCCATGTAGTATAGTTTCAACTTTCATATAGCTTCAGTCAAGTTGGAAGGAAATATTTTGACTCGTATTACCATATTTTGCAAAAAGAAATATAGAAAAATAATAGAATTATCCATGGAAGTGAACATGATGACCAATCCTTAGATATCTACTCTTATTCTCTGATCATAGTCTGTTACAGTTACACAATTGTTTCGTTATAATTATTTTACTGGTATATACTTTCGATATTTGTGAATTGATTACATTTATTAAAAGTCATGGACGTAAAACAATTCCCTTCTTATACAGTGATGATATTCAATAGATGATTAATATTATAAACACGAACACAATTTCAACAAACCTGTATAAACATAACACGACAGCAAATAAATATCCCTATGACATGCAATTCGAATTTCTCACGTTGCATTGTTTTTCTGGATATATAATATGCTCTTTCCGTTCAGTAAAGATGATGTAAGGTTACTATTTTTCCTGAATAACATGAATATCAAGTTGAACAAAGAAGGAGAAAAACATATTTTGAGACATACATACAGGAATATTGGTAAACGAATACAGGTACAGTTTATCCAATCCATCTTGGCACAAACTCAGATACTTTTCTCGTTGTTTACTGGTAGTGTAGACCATGACGAAAGAAAAAAAAACACCTTCAATTTCAACACAGTGAACTCATATAATAGTTTTTTTTATCACTTATAATTATACGAGAGCTTTTTTTGTTGAAGAAAACTTGACATTTCGATGAGAATTTTGTTGCCGGAAAGCAACTAAACTCGAATCATAAATGTCGAGTTTTCTTAGACAAAAAAGCTCGAGTGTAATTCGGTACCATAATTTAATGAATACAGTTTGGTTTATTCAATTCAACGGAAAAGTACAATTGTTTAAAACACAATTCTTATATTTCATTTGCACAGATCAGATATACTCTTTTGACAACGCAAGTAAAAAATTGACAAAGACGCCGTTGAAGATTTGTTTACAATTCTGGTTGCCATGCTTTCAAGAGTTAGGTTCCGTTTTGTCGCTGAAAAACTTAGAGCAAAGTTTTTTCGCTGTCATAATGACAAAATCACGGCGGCTTATGGGATATTTTATACATGAGTTAAATTGTCTTAGTATAATAATTCACAGACATTGCTGGGCATAAATGATTAACCTTTAGTTTTGATAACTCAAATCACATATGATTCCCAAATATCATTTCACTGAACTGAATAATTTTGATACCGTTGAAAAAGTAATTGAGGAATAGTTATAGATGTTCAGTAATATTCATCATTCCTACAAAAAATATAAGTTTTATGGTTTCGAATAAAACTCTGGAAATACCTAACCTAACAACTGATCTAATTGGTCGATACTCGATGAAAAACTATGATGACGTGATTGTAATCCTTCATTTCAATTAAAGTTTACGAAACAATTACACGTAGGTACATCACTAAACAATATCTTCTTCAGGCGTGTTGAAATACTATGCAGACTGCTAATCCTCTGATCTGAAGTGAAAATTTTCTATCGTTTTTGAAGCACAATCTTAATTGAAAGGTTAGGACCCTTCTTTTTGCTTTTTTCGATTACCAGTAACGGTTATTGTGGCTAATAAAAATACACTTCTTTTAACGTGAATTCAAATGATCTTTGCCTGGAAATTCTGGATTTTCTTGATTCCTCATTAACGTTATCTCAAAAATGTTTACATCCACAAATCTTCTTTCAGTAAGTGCACCATGTGAAATTTTTAGGGATTTTATTCGTGATGCAGTATTCAACTTCTGCATGGAATTATTAGATGCCTTCACGCATCTCTCATTATTTCACCAAGTATTCAGACCATGTTGAAATACTGATCAACAGTATTCACATTACCAAGATGAAGTGTTCAAAAAATTGCCAAAACAAAGGTAACCCTTTTTTTATATTCTAGTGAATCTGGTAGAATAAATTTATTCGATGTCAATTAGAGACTTCGATTGAAATCTGGGTGGAGAAAGTTCAATTCAATTTATTTGCCGTGCTTCTGGTTTAACTATTGTATCAATTGGTATAGTTTCATGAAACATTTTTGGAAAGTACTCTTCAAGAGTAGTCCACTTTTTGTTGAAAATGGGGACTGTTGAATGGAGTTGTTTTTTACAATCTATTGAGTACAAATTCTGAATCGTTTGGTGAAGAAAGTGAAGACCGTCACTTTGTCAAGCTGAGAGTTGATGAGTGTCAGGGAGACTTGGACCTCGGCACCAAGTCTCAAAGAAGCCATGATAATGGCTCCCTAACAGAAGAACGATTCCGGACGCAGTTATTAGAAATATTTATATTTTACTATAAAGTCTTCATATGTGATACTTCGTTGCTGACTTATTTTCACACTTTAACCTTTGCCCAATATCACATATTGACTGCATCCTCATTCATTCGCTATTTTTCTCAACTAGTCAGTCAGTATATATATATATATATATATATATATATATATATATATATATATATATATATATATATATATATATACCTACGCTTCACGTCCCAAGATAATCAGCCGACCCTGCCTGAACAAGGCTCTGCTTCCTGGGGATACTGGTGAGATTCTTTGAAACGAAAAAAGAGAAAATAAATGAATTAAATCATCCACTGAAACTCAAAATCGCATTCGTAACATGAACTGATACAGTTATAAAATGGTTAAATGCATAATTATTTCCTGCCCACTTTCGCGTGTTGTTTCGATTAATTATGTTTTTTATTTGAAGATGACAGACTTTGGATTTGGTTGGATGACAACAATAGTTGAAATGATTGTTTCCATATTGAAAAATCAAGTTTTTTAATGATTGGAGATATTCCAATTTGAGTCGTGATGTTTATGGCCTAACTGTTTTATAAGGAAATTATCGTGACCATTTATTATCGACATTTTCTAATACGGTTTATTGAATAAAACTTCTAAGTCGCCCACAGAACGACATTCTTGGATTTTAAATTATCGCTTTGCTTCAATCAAATGAGTTAACTTTCTTGTCCTCTATAGTGCACTACACGGAGATTACACTCGGCTACTAAACAAGTCATCGAACAAGTGCTCTTCCAGAGAGGTACCACAAGAATTTTTGAAGGAATACTTTTGAAGAAATGGAAATGTCACAAAAATTATTCAGTTATATAGTCAATACTCATCTCTTATGGTTGATTTACTTCTGGTGACTTTTTAAAGCTTTCTTTCAACAACATGAATGTTCTATCGGTTGCTTTTGTTTGGTAGAGATTTTAGTAATGGGAAGTTTTTCAGCTTTTACAATGGGTATTTTGATGAAGTATATCAAAGGATGTTAATGAACACTCCGAACGATTTTTTGAAGATGTCTGTCCGAAATATTCTCTCATCAGAGATAATTTCCATGAACATGAAACTAACCAAATCTAGTGGGGATAGTTGCCACACTGATGAAAAGTTGTTTGGGAGAGATGTTCTAATTCCGAAAATTCATTACTCATAATTTTTCTCTGTTTTCATCAACTTCTTTTTAATACCAAATGAATTCTTTATATATATATATATATATATATATATATATATTTATATATATATATATATATATATATATATATATATATATATATGTATCGTTATCAAGTACCATAGATATAATGTTGATAGAACGGAACGACCGTGTTCATATGGCACGCCTATGGATATGTATAGTGATGAAGATATCATGTGAGGAAAATTATTCTCATCAACAACCACAATGGTCACATACTGCTTTTTCGTAGCGAAGAAATGTCTCTATCCACCTGGACGCTGTATCCCTATTATTAGCATAATTTTTCAGTTTCTTCACAATATACTGATCATGTATGCAGTCAAACTTCCTGCTGAGATCACAAAGTATAACTGTGGAATACACGCCATATCAATTTCATCAATTCTGTTTTATAAGGATATTATCATGCGAGTAGAGTTCTGAAGTAGAATATCATTTAAAAAAAAGATACGAAAAAAGACAGCCGAAATAGTTATTTCTTAAGTTATTTTCTGTGAACGATACATTGTTATAAGAAGACATCAATAATTAAGAAGTTAAATCACTTTGGGATTGCTGAAGGTTTCTTTAAATTTCTGGAATACTCAGAAATACAAACATTGATTGACCAAAAGGGAATATTCGTAATTTTTTTTAATTTCACTTCGTTCATAGAAGTCGCAATTTCTATTTTTTTCATTCGAAGAAGAAAAAAGACAAAAAAAATAATTCTTCAATTTTCATACCTACTTAAGTGAGAGTCATGTAAATGCAGGAGAAAGGCATATACAGGGTTAATTGGTTTCAATTTGACACTGAGTCAATTAGTAAAAATGTAATGAAATGTATTGTAGTATTTTCATAGGATACGTGGAGCCCCTTTGCCATTGAGAAGTTCCTAAGGAATTACAAGGAAGGATAGCTTTTCATCGACGAACGCCATATGTTCGAGTTAAAATGATAATTTTCAGTACTATATCGAATTTTCCATAGGTTCATAGTATGATGTGGAGCTTGGGTATTCTTGTGGAGAGAATGAAGATTGACGAATCATTCTCTGGCTTTCTTCTCCGACTCGAAAAATAGAAATTGCAACTTCTATGAAAGAAGAATTCAACAAAAATCAAAATCATCTTCTGTCAATTCAAAAAATTGAAACTTAGGTTGATGAAATTGATGCATAAGTACTCTACTTTGGAGTGAAATTGACACATGAAAATTTTAAGATGGAGACTGGGCGCCATCTGAAAAAAAAAATTTACGGAAAAGGGTTCTTGTGATACATCATTTTCAAACTACTGACGAATACTTCACTACCCTAGAATATGAAGTCAATATCTTCAACTACAGCAAAATGCCGGACATCTAATGATTAAATGAATGAAAACATATTTATATCAATAGTTTTGGAAATATTCGTTTTCTCTGCCATATGGCAATCTCAAAAGCACGATAATATTCGATAGGTTATTTTTGTTCTTAAAAAAGATAGAAATGTCGGTATGACAACGAACATCAATCTCCAGTTCGAATATTTCCCTTCAGGTTTCGATTTTACAAGTTCATAGGTACCACGTAAACTTTGTCCGAAATGGCCATACCATAGTCGTTGGGATTGTCCATCGAGGTTACGGAATGGCCAGCTCGCTTGCCAGATTTGACACCTTTAGACTATTTTTGTAGGGCTATTTGAGGCAAAAGGTGTACAAAACTGAACCTTCTTCAATATTGAATATACGGCAGAGAATAAAAAATATTTGTAGAATATCGACGATGCTGAGCTCGAAAATGTTCGACGTGAAATATCGGATAGGCTGTTCTTATGTCAAGACGTTTGAGGCAACTTCTGAACTTTCTTTGAAGTATGAAGTTAATTATTGAATGTTCCGCCATTTTGTAGTAGGTGAAGATATTGACTTCATAATCTAGGGTTGTAAAGTATTCAGGAGCTTCAAAAGGATTATCGAAAGACCCCCTTTTCATTTAATTATTTTCCCAGATGGCGCTCAGTCGCCCAGGTGAAAATTTTTTAATTAGACCCATTCAAAACATAAAAGGGGGACCATTAAATAAAAGCACTGTATAATTATGTTGAGCTGTTTTAGATGGAATGGAAAACTATACACGTGCATATTAACGGAAAGTGTTCGTAACTTTTTTTATTTATCAAAGAACGTAAACTTTCACGGCCGGAGGTGACTGATTCTTGGGTGTTTTCCGGGTTTGATGGCCGTGGTCCACAGGTTTTTATTCCTGACGTTTCGCCTACGACTATGGTAGGCATTATCAAAGTCTGTGAGGTAACGGACGCAATGATCTCGCTCTCACAGTAGATACTACTTTATTGACGTTATGATCGGCTTTATACCTGTTCTCCTGTTCGACGTCCGATACTATCGTGTTGGAAATGGGCGTGGCTTGTTTCCTCTCGACTGGTTTGGGTCGTGTGTGCTTTAGAGCTGGTAACCAGACTTTGTTGATGTGTATGCCTTCTTCTTTTCGGTTGAAATTGTCTTTATGTTTGTGAATCTCTATCGCTTCTCTGTGTAACCTGGGATAGTAGCTCTGCGTTCTGTCAATCACTTCCGTTTCGTCAAATGCAATCGCGTGATTGCCTTCTCCGAGTGCATGCTCGGCTACTGCCGACTTGTCTGACTGTCCCAGGCGACAATTTCTCTTGTGTTCGGAGAGCCGTATCTTGATGCTTCTTTTAGTGGTTCCAATGTAGACTGATCCACAGCTACACGGGATCCGGTACACACCTGGTGTTGCCCACGGCTCTCTTGGATCTTTGGCTGACCTTAGACTATTTCTAACGGTTCGTGTTGGCATCAGTATTGCTTTCACATCGTGTTTTTCCAGCGTTCGTCCTATGCGATCTGTCACACCTCTTATATATGGCATAAAGGCTTTCCCTACAACAGGTTTATTAACAGTTTCCTTCGTGTCCTCTCTCTTGGGTCGTATTGCCCGTTCGAATTCGGCTTCACTATACCCATTCCCTTTTAACGCTTGTTTAAGGTGGTCCAGTTCCTCAGGGAGGTTTTGTGGTTCACAAATGCGGCGGGCCCTCTCCACTAATGTTTTAATTACACCTCTCTTCTGGCGTGGTTGGTGGTTAGAGTTCTTGTTCAGTTATCTGTCTGTGTGAGTGGGTTTCCTGTATACTTTATGCCCCAGTGTCCCATTTTCCCGTCTGTTCACCAGCACATCCAGGAAAGAGATTCTCCCTTGGGTTTCCAGCTCCATTGTAAATTGAATTTTAGCGTTAATCGAGTTCAGATGAGACAGAAATACCTTTAATTGTTCTTCTCCATGCTGCCACACCACGAATGTGTCATCAACGTACCGCAGCCAGCAATATGGTTTCAATATTGCTTGCTCTAAGGCACGCTGTTCGAACTTCTCCATGAAAAAGTTTGCCACCACAGGGCTCAGCGGGCTGCCCATTGCTGTACCGTCGGTTTGTTCATAGAACACACCGTCCCATTGGAAATATGTCGATGTCAGACAGTGAGCGAACAGTGTGTTTATATCTGCTGGGAATACTTCTCCAATGAGCTGTATTGTTTCCTTGACCGGAACCATCGTGTATAAGGATACTACATCGAAACTCACTAGTATATCTCCTGGACCTAGCCTCATGTCTCTTATCCTTTCAATAAAATGTCCCGAGTCCCTAATATATGAGTCTGTGTTGCCTGTGAGAGGTTGTAGCCGGGTAGTCAGATACTTGGCCAGTTCATAGGTCGGTGAACCTATTGCATTCACGATAGGTCTCAGTGGTACATTTTCCTTGTGGATCTTTGGTAGGCCATATAGACGAGGAGGCAGGGCCTCGGATTTCTGTAACAGTTTCTTTGTGTTGTCATCTAAGCTTGATGAGCGGACTAGGTGATTATTTTTTTTATTTATGTTCTTTCACAGAAGTTGTAATTTCTATTTTTTGGTTCTGTGAAGAAGAGGGCCAGATAAGAATTCCTAAAACTCATAGTATACATTTCGGGGAATTGATGCCAAAGAGGCACAACATATCTTGAAATGTTAGGATAGAAAAGATATGTTTTCTGACCAACAGCGAGCATCAATTAATTTACATCCGATATAACACCGAGAAGCAATATCTCAACTCGACGCTCCTGTTTGTTGTATTACCATTTAATCATTTTACAATAAAAGAGGAGCTTAAATGTTTCGGGGCCCTACGTCAGGCGCCAAATTATGGTAGACCCCTTTTTGCATGTCGACAGAAACTACTACAAACGGCAGCTCTTCGTCGGTGAAAAATATAATTTCCAGTTAAAATATCTATTTTCTATATCACACTTCGAATATGCTCTTGATAAACTAATTTGGATATAACTCTTCTTAACTCTTGGTCAAGCTTCATTCGAATCATCTTGGTTAGATTTATTTCAGTGTCTTTATTCAAATTCAGTTTTTTTGGCAAGTTTTCATCCTCATTATCATTTTTCGTCTAAGTTCTGTCAATTCTTTTCATTCAATTGTAAATTTTTATCATCAAATTAACTGTGTACTTCAATTCTCTCACTAGTTTTTTATTGTTTTAATTCAGCTTCTCCGATCTTATGAATTTAATATGGAGGTTTCAATGAAGTAAACAATATAGACAATAGAAGTTCTAACCAATACCATTCAACAAGGATTAGACACGTCACTTCCCAAAGAAGAAATGAAAAATATTAATCAAACATCTGATAAATTAGTGATCCAGTATCAATTATTGTCAACTTTAGTTAGGATCAGTGTATGGCGAAGAAAAAAACTATTGTTTTCTTGCAATAAAAAAAATATTTTTTCTCCGACTTACACTGATCCCTATCCCAACTAAACTCGATGTAAATAAATCAAACACTTTTTGGCAATATGTTTTCATTATTCACAGATCTTCAGTACATAAATGAGAGGAAAGAAAGATAAAAAAGTTTAGAGAGACATTTTCTATTTTCATTCTCATCATCGTGCAGTACCTAAATGAATTCCAAATATCTGTCAATGCGAAGATGTGTTTGGTCGAACTTCCTCATTTTATGATGAACTGAAAATGAGATTGGTCGAATTAGAAAAAAATAACTGGATCTTTTCAATAAGAATTAACTCCCCATAACTTGCATTCAATGTCCCCAAGCACTCGTGTCTGCGACAGCTTTCGATTAACTCACCAAACCCTTTTTCGGTTAAACCAATTACAGTTTGAAGAGCTGCATATTTTCTCGTCGCATCGAAGGACATATTTCTATAATTACGGCTTTTTCCATTGTTCATACACCGTACTTTCATCTCGTTAATGGCGATTATTAGGTCATTTATTCGACACCAACTCGCATTCCCTGTCATGTATTTCACCGTCTTTCTTCTGCGTGTCAATGCTGCGTGGCAATGCGAATCTCGTTATGAAACATGGATTATTTGATTTGTCTTACCGTTAGTGTACGAAGAAAGGATCATTTCGATTTATTGCACTCATTAAAGCTATAACATAGGAATCGATATTGGATCCATACCGACTCGGTTTAATGGTAGGAGATAATGATGATAGCACATGGAGAAGGAGGAGACTGTAGGTGGTAAAAATTCCAAGGAAAATGTTAACGATGCTATTGTTTTTGTGAACCAGTACTATACTCTCCATAAACTGAAAGTTTGCTTTGCTCTGTGAACTCGGCAGAATGATTTTTTAAAAGCTCTTCTGGCTGATTCCCTTTAAAATTACCATAAAAAATAAAAATTCTTTGAAAAGAAATAAGACTGAACCTTGCTATTCCGAACTCAACTATCTGAAGCCTGAACTAAACAACATATATCTGACACACGTTTGGTCAACAAAAATGACACCTTCAAAATAAAAATTCAGTATTTTGAATTTTATCTAGTATCAATTTTTTTTTTCAGAATTGCTCTCTTGAAGATGTCAGCGAAGCGCGTGTCTAGTGCAAGTAATTTCTTTGATGTTTGGGTAATTGACGTTTTTTTTTATCACACCAAGACTCAATTCCAATGGAGGAATACTCTGAATACTTTTTGGAAGGCATTGGTGAATTGATTATTTTTCAGATACTGGTAGGTTAGGAACTCAACAAAACTACGAAGAGAAAATACTATGAATATTATTAATAACTACTGGGTGTTGAATCATATCAGACTATACACAGAAACTATACAAAAGATTCCTCTCGTGAAGTGATTGTTATGTTTTGAATGCATTTTTTCCTCAAAAATCTCCCCTTTTCGAATACAAGTTTGTCGAAAAAAGGATTTTTGTCGATAACTTTTGGATTATTGAATTTTTCCGTGGAATATATCATAATATATAACTATCGAAAAAAAATCACCTTTCCACACGAACCCCTTTTCAACATTCATTTCTTCCTCTACTACTCCAAAGTTGATTGACTTTCATTTTCGTATCTCCTGTTCGGTTATGCTCATAAATGCCATACCTTTGAATATGAAAAATTCTTCAGTTACTAAGAAAATTACAAACAAGACAATATTTTCGTAATGGTCTTCCACACTATTATCGGTTATATTTGCAAGAGTTTATTTTTATATTTTGGCGAAAGTGCCCGAGTCCGAAGGACTAGGGCTCTTTTACAAAATATGAAAATAACCGAATGCAATTTGTATAAGATATCACGCTTGAATGCAGATATCTGGTCATTGTTATGCACGAATGTAATTCATTGGAATATTTCACGAATAAAGAAATTCTCAAGGAAATGTTATTTTTTATTCATTTATACTTTCCTCTATAGATTATATGGAGTACTCACCTAAACGCGAAATGTTTTTCTATTTCTGAAGTCTATCTGACATTTATTTGTGTTGTTTACTGACGTCTAAAGATACGGTTTCAAATGTGTTGTTATGGTGACTCGATACAATGCAATTACCGCTGTAAGTTTTCGATAATTGCATTGCTCTTATGCGACATTTTATTATGAGGGAAACATTCGAATAAACACTTAACCGTAACATCCAACTGAATTTGATTTCCATAATTTTCCATTGGGAACTGGCCCAGAGTCAGTTCGAAGCTTGGAGTATGAAAAAATAAAAAAAAATATCACAGTTTCCTGTAAGATTTTCACTGACAATGGGTTTACTAAACAGCGACAGTGTTTCGCTATAAAATGGCTTTATCAAGCAGGATTTTTCTCTCCTGCTAAGAGTTGAAGCAATGCCATTTGTTCCCATCAAAAGAATATTCTGAAGTACTGTTTCAGAACTTCCTCCTCTAGAGGAGAAATGTCACTATCATAACAATTTCAAAAATCTGAAATAATGAACATGTGTAAACTTCTCATAATAATTCTCTGTTGGTTCAATTGAGTGAATGTTAGGATTGACTGTAAAATGAAGTCGAAAGCTCTTATCTATTATAATTGTATTTGAACAGACTCAAAGTGAATTGTTGACAAAGTTGCCGACAGATATTTCATGCTATTCGAATATCAATTGAATTCGATGCGTGAATATGTGATAAATCAACCAAGAATTGCAATAAATTCATCTCGTTATTTACTCAGCAATTTCTTCTTCAGATGTAATCAATTATAGAGTACTCCTACACGATGTGCGATTTGCAGACAAAAATTTAGCCAGCTGGAGAAACAGTTACAGCAATAATTGACATAAAATTGTGATTTATTTCAATTTTCTCTGGGATTAAAGCAATTTGTATAATATTCTCTCCCGCTTGTCTGCAACAGTGATTAATAGCGGTGAACTTTCAGGGACACGGGTTCATCAGTTCCAGCATTGTGGCCAAGGGGTATAATTTTATTGAAAACTATAGCTGGATACAGAATTCTTCCTTGTGGTATTTACCTTCCTCAGCGAAATATTCAGCGCGGATTCAAATACAGCGATTTTTTTTCTGCGTAATTCATAACTGCAAAAAAAAGTTTAAAAAAATTGAGTTAAGTTGAGTAAGGTTGATCCATAAGGTCTGCTAAGGCCTGTTCAGGCGAGATTAGATAAAGTTTTCAGCAAATTAAACAGTGTTTCAACCACATAGCGCGCATCTTTCGCGATATATGATTTGTGCGAAAATTTTTTTTGTGGAAATGATTACGCGGTGGAAAATTCATAGTTATTTTTTTGCTATGAAGCATGGGATTTCTTTTTTGTTATGTGAAGAGTTGATCATGATAATGCATACTTTGTCACCACTAATTTATCAATAAATAATCACACTCGTCTAAAACTTCTTGATGCGCTGTGAAATATGAGCCAGGAGGCCCAGAGCCCAGTAATAACTTCTTTCACGGTTGTTTTCACCGGAACATACAAGGTTCAAACTCCTATGCCGAAGGCACGAACTCAAAATTTTATCTTGGTTGAAGCGATGATCGAAAGGAAATTTCATTCCATCTGAACATGAAAGATATTTATGAAGGAATGGGACGAAAATTTGTAGTAATTGAGTTTGTTAATTTGAGTCATAAAGATATCTCTCAACTAACGTCAAAGTTTTTGTCATTATGGAGTAGTGATATTCAAACTAATAAGACTAGCTATAAGTTGAAGCACTTCCTAGGGGAGGGAAAATAAAAAAAACACGTTTTTCGTTCGACTAGGTCTGTGCAATCAAGATTTTTCCTATTGAAAAAAAAGTTACAAATGGTGACAAATTTGTGAAAGATCCAAACTTCATGTCATTGTCCCCAACTGTAATGTTATTTTCCCCTTGTGAAACACTCTTTCTAGTCTGCATGAAGGGGTAAAGAAAGGTCTGTTAATTACCTTGGGCGCTCTAAGGCCTCTTACTGATTTTACGGTAGCACATTTTATATTTCAACGGCAAAGAAACCCAGAAACCCCCTTGTGCTACCGAGACGGCTGGTGTATTTGATCAAAATCTCCCACCTGGATACCACAATTGGTATCCAGGCAAACCGTAGATTCCTATCACGCGGAGTGAACCAGAAAATTGTCTGCCCTGGGTGCGGATGGATCCGACCGCCGCGGCACTGAAAAATCTGAATTGAATTGAAGATGGCGCTGTAGATGCCTTGGCTACCACCCGAATATATCAATGGTGCACAATCGAGTTTTCGGAAATATCTTGCAGCCACCATATTTCAGATATGACTTTATATTCATTTCCCGAATAATTTTTTTTTTGACGATGTTCCACGTGCACAATCCTTGCATTTGAAAAATGTTTCTATAATTTAGTAACATTCCGGAAGCTTGCCAGAATATATATGATCATTGCCGTATAAATGGCAGCTGAGAACAAGCCACTAACTCTTTTTTCATGGGGCACTGCCCAGATCTTCAGATTGACTGACAATCATTCGATGTCTAATGATAAGCAGCGCCGAGCGCAGTTAGTACTTGGATGGGTGAACTCATTCAGGGAAAGACTGCGTCGAATGCCCATACAACTGCAGCGAAATAGCATATGATAGCTCGCAGGCAATATGTCAATGAGCACAAGATACATTGAGGATATGCCGTCCTTCGGAAGGGACGTAAAGTCGGCGGTCCCGAGTCCATGGATGTTGGGCTCGTAAAAGATCCTTTCCTCTGGTTGAAATGAACAGATGGTTCGGTCAAATTTCCGGTTGGGGGATGTGTGTTCACCGGCGTCAGCGCTTGGCCTTGGTAGTGAAAATAGGTCGACGTTGAATATAGATTTTGAAAAAAACTTCTTTTTCGTCAATAAATAAATTGCTGATGATTTCGAATAGACCTAAGAACTCAAATCGAATTCGATTTTCAGTTCCATGCTCGATTTCCTACAAATGGTTGAACCTCACGTCATTCAGTTGTACCTGTTAGGATACAAGGGCCTCAAATTTTGGGATCGATTACCAGTCAGAATATACATATCATAATTATCACACTTTGGATCCGTAATTTTATATCATTTGACTACTCAGGTGGGTGATTTTGGTGAATGTCCATACTTCTGCCAAACAAAATAAAAAGATACTGTCTCAGTTAGTATCAATTTTCTTCTCCTGAAGATGCTAACCTTGTTAGCTAAACGCGCATCGAGTTCAAAAATATCATTTTGGTGTTAGGGTATTTGATCTTCAGGAAAAGTTTCAACTTCTACACCCAAGGTGCCAATCTCATCGTTCATTAGTAATATCAAAATCAATATGAAATATAAATATAACAAGTTGTCCTGGAACAGGTATTTCAATAAATATAAAGAACAATAGAATCAAACAAAATTATTGAGAAACTAGAAAAATTAATTGGAACCAAGATTCATTGGTGCGTACCTACTCATGACGTTTCGATTATTGGTATCCGCATTATTTTCGGGTGATGGATACAGATACCACTAATCGAAACGTCGTGAGTTCACCCAACTTGAAAGTTGGTTTCAACATTTAATTTTATTTGGCTCCACCCTTTTTAACATTTCAATATTCTGTTTGATTTCTATTCATCTTAATGAACTTATTCAGATTGAATCTACTGTACTCATTTCAATTACTTGAACTATGCATTTACATTCTCTTATATGAATTCCATTGTGTTGGATGAGTTTTCTTATTTGACTGGCAAGTTTTGTGTCCAGTTTCGAAAGAGTAAATGATTCAGACGATGAGAGTTCACACTAACTCAACAAGAATATGGTCGATCGCATTCGAACACAATGCTTTTCTTGCATTAAACAAATAATTGAAAATGGCAACCATCAGTATGGACACTATTTTCAGCACTCTAATCGTACGAATGATGAATAGATGATGAAAAAAACGAATTATTCCTCCATTCACAAACACCTTCGAATATTTATATATTCAAAATATTTCTATAGGATATCACCTTCTCGACCTCCGGATGATGAAGAGCGAGTGCAATTATCCAATCAAATTCTGCCAAGAATAGAATGATCTCTAATCACGACCCGACCATAAACACTGCACAGAACAATGACTAATATGTCTCATTACTTTCTCCGTATAATTGAACAAATAACAGTAATGTACAACATAGAATACGTGCCTATGATCTCTACAACTGTCTGAGAGCAACTAGAAAACCGTGAGTAAAAATCACGACGATTATCTGCAATATCTTCTGTACAAATCAACATGATATCGAACTGAATACCGTCAAATTGGCATCAGGATTGATAGTAGTTTTATGTGAGTAGAACTTGTGCTGATGATAAAACATTATTGTATAGATTCCAATATTAATTTTTCTTTGGTGGGTGATAGTTTTTCGAACAAACTAGTGAACTCTTATGAAATGAGAATGATCACAGCGTTTCGATCGTTTCAGTTATCACCAGAAGACATCACGGCTGCAAATGATCGAAACGTCGTGATCAACCTCATTTTGAAACAGTTGAATGATGAACATTCCATATTAAAATTTCCACAGCACTCACGAAAAATATGCTCTTGTCTCTGGTTATTAGGTACATCTGAAAGATGAATTTTCCATGTATTTATATTTTCAAGTGTATAGTGTTATTTATGCAACATATTGACATGTACCAAACAGTTTCTCACTATCATGATTAGAAATGGAGACCTCATCAGCCCCTCTTATAGAGGTGTAAAGTTTTTCAATCATCTTCCCGCAAACCTAAGAAGCTACGGAATAATAACTCCTTCAAATTGAAATGATATTTGCAAGAAATGTGTTTCAAAGAATTTCTTGATGCAAAATGAAAATGAAATGTTCTGTCCATGTGTATGAAATCGAAATTAATGTTCATATGGATATGTATACAAACTCATTTCATAGTGATACTTTTTATTTTCTGTTGATTTTCAATGTGTCTATCATGTCAATATTTTCATCAATATTTATTTGTGACGTATATATCATGTATATGATCTGAAAGAACTGAATAAAGATATTATTATTATTTTTTGACTTCGTTCTTCTCCGATTCAAAAAATAGAAATTACAACTTTCATAAAAGAAGCAAAATGAAAAAAAATAGAAACACTCTCTGTTGATAGGTACGTGTATATCTTTCGAAGACGTTCGATTTATTCACAGAAAGGAAGAAGAAGTTCATATGAAAGTTCCCTGCCTACATAGCACGAAGGGTACTGGGTTACATAAAAATAACTTTTCCTTCGCAATTTGTATACCAAGCAAATGAAAATTGAATCAAATAAATGACATACATAGAAAATATCTACACAAAGCAAAATATTGGAATATTTGTATATAAAATCGCACTCAACAGGATATCATTTCAGCCCTGACAAGATCTCGTTTCTCTCACAGAAAATTATCTCTTGGAAAATGGATAAATTACGGAACAATTCTACTAGAATCTTCATTCGATTCCGTAATATTCAACTCGTGATAAGTCTGTCATCCGTGTCAATTGATATTTCGGTGACATTCATTCACTTAATTTTTTTTATAAAACCTTTATTGATTTCAAATGAGTATAAAGTATATTTACATGATTTGAGACTACGAACTAAAAATATATCATAGATTGAAATATGATGGTTTTACCTTTAATGGCAAAACAAATACCTATACTAGATCTACAAACATACCTTTTTCTTTTGCTAACAGAAAATATAAACTTCAATCGGAAAAAATACCTCTTTTTCGATAAATTGTGTTGGAATCCAGCAGTTATTTTATATATCGATCTAAACCAAGTCCACTTTTGAACTGTTTCACAGTATTTGTTGACTCCATATTATTATGAACCACGGCACTGAAAAATCAAACCCAAACATTCACATCTGTAGTGTCTGCGAATTGAACTTGAAAAAGCTCCCTATGATCTGGTTTGACAGTTTTCTTGAATTTTTTTTTTTCAATACATGTTTTGCTCCAGTCCCAAATTCCCTTCGCAGCACCGCACAAAGTTAAACGGTGTGTAATAGTATCTACTGTATGACACTTTGGACATTGATCTGAGACACTTATACCATGTGATTTTAGTTTCTCTGCAGCTGGATAGACTTCATTCAACGATTTATATACACTCGATTTCCATTTAGTATTGATATGAGGAGATTTCAACACATTATTCCAAATTATCGTCCATTTGAAGCTCGGATACTTGTCTTCAACTTTCGGACGTTGTTCTGAACTAATTAATACACTTAATAACCAAACCAGCTATCGTTATAATGATAAGGAACTTGGATATTTCCTATGTATGCAATATATTCGATTTAATTTTTATATGTTTGGTAAACAAATTGAGCAAGAAAAATGAATTTTATGTAACCCAGTGTTCGTCGTGCCATATAGGGAGGGGAGATACTGTTTCGGATGCATCCTTCCTTTCTGTGAATGAGTCAAACGCCTTTGAATGATTACACACTTACCTATCAACCGAGAGCTTTTTTTACTTTACTTTTTCCATAGAAATTGTTATTTTCAATTCCTGATTTGGAGAAGAAGAAAGCCGAGAAATAATTTATCAATTTCCATTTTTCTCCACAAAGATATCCAAGTTCCTAATCTGAAAGATATAATGAAATTATCTCTGATTTTCTGAATCGAAAGGAAATGGTAAAACTACTGATCTTACTCGAATTATGATGGAAATAAGCAAAACTAATGATACAGTGAATCAACTCAAGATTCAGAATAATGAAAGAAGGAGTATTGAAATGAATAGTGAATTGAGGCGACCTCAATTCGTTAACAAAATCTCTGTAGCAAACATATCATGCTAACCAAATACAAAAAGTTAGGTGAGGCAATAAGGTAGAAATGTCAGTTGACTTAATATCAACAACTATATGAAACAAGTAAGGAGACTCAAAAAAATCACCAAAATCACTGTTGAGACTTTCTAGAATGAACGAAATGCAGAGGAAAAAAATCATATGAATAGACTAATCGAAGCACGAAGAGATTAGGAATGGAACTCTTCCAAGGTAAAGGATCCCACTTGAAAGCAGTTTCGAGGAGGGTACAAGCAGTATCGAAGGGAAGCAGTTGATTCCATATAAGAAAACCTCTATAGGCAACTCTTCAGAATGGTTCCCCACCCGAACAATTCCAGCAGATCAAGTAATCTTTCATTATTTTTGGGAAGGAGGAAGTTTCGAGGAACATATTTCTTGTTTTTTTCTTCTTCAAAATTGAAGGACAAAAAGCAGAAAAATCACTTCTTCAAAATATTACATGAACTCTGGCGGCATTGAAGGTTACGACATTTTCGAGAAAATTGATTCGTATGATTCAAATTTTTCTGCAGTGAAATAAAAATTGAAACTTGGAATAATGAAATTGAAGCATAAATACTATAATTCGGAGTAAAATTGACAGGTGGTGACTGGGTGCCATCTGGAAAAAAAAATTACAGGAATGGGGGTCTTGTGATACACCATTTCGAAGCTTCTGACGAATATTTCACCTACTACAAAATGGGGCAACATTTAATAATTACAAGGAACATCATTGTTCAGTTCAAATATTCTCATATAGTTTTCGAATTCACAAGTGAATAGGTACCACTTGAACTGTCTTCAGAATGGTAAGTGAGGAACTATTATCGTGAAGTATTCGTCAGGAGCTTCAAAATGGTGTATCACAAGACCCCCTTTCCTTTAATTTTTTTCAGGCGGTGCCCAGTCGCCATCTTGGAATTTTCATCTGTCAATTCCATCCAAAATAAAGTATTTATGCATCAATTTCATTAACCCGCTTGAATTTTTTGAAGTAACCCGTCCTAAAAATGAAAGGGGGGGCATTAAAAAAAGCACTGTATAAGACTGATAGTTTCCTACATCTCAATACAACACTATATATCTTTCTTCGTAGTTTTCTGGGTTTTTAACATAACAATCCGAAAAAATTAAGAATTAATATTGAAACTTGAATGAAAGAAGGGAAAACTTCGTCTTCAGCTGTATATGATAATTTTGAAACGGATTTGTCTCATTCAGAAATTGCCAGAGAAAATATAAAATGAGATTTCCATCGAATACCCCTTCTATTGAGAAGATATATTTTGATGGTCTGATGAGTAAGTCATGTCATCTGTAAGCCAATCATTGTCAGGATAAGTTCATTTCTCCGAATGGAACAAGAACCATAAATATCTAAGAGCTTCACCAGCCTTTTCACTTACGTGTACACTATTAAGAAAACAACCGAATATCACTACGAAACAATCGCGTGACTGGAAACCATTGCTATGCGATCTGCGCTCTCGGATTCGGTCCCTCAGGCGAAAAAAAATCCGTATTACATGTATTTCGCTTTTAATAAGTTGTAGTTGCGATTGATATCTACACCGTTTGGCTGAGCGCGAGACATCCTTTAAGATTTTATCGGTTATAGGTACTTGAGGAAGTTGAGATGAAAAAGTCTTGTGGGAAAATTATTGATATTTCTTGTTAACCACTCAGCAATGAACACTGTCAAACACATTCAAGCAAACATCATTCTTTGAATTGAGTAAATGGGAAATATAATGAAATACTGTCTACATTTTTCCAGGATGATTGGAATATGAAAAGGAAAGACTGAGACAATGCAAAAATTAAGGAACAGCACAAATTCACCAACAAATCTATTCTCAATTAGAATTTGCTTGTTTTATTTTCGTTTTCGTTGGTTCCGTCAAAAAGCTTACGAACGTCAACCCGCAGAAGTCGAAACTTGTGCGATCAATGGATTAACGAGGCCTGACCCTGACCTTTCAACGCGCGATTACCCAGCACGGTGGCCTGGTGGGGATTTTAACCCCACTCTTCCGTTCGAAAGGCGGATGTGCTAACCGCTACACTACCGGGACCACTTCAATATGATCCTTTCGCCAAATACTCATTTCATTGATGCAAAGTATGATTTATCAACAATTGCATATTCGTTTCAATGCGATTCAGTGAATTCAAAAATCCAATGATTTTTTTACTCGAAAATACTCTATAACGATAATAATTCTCCTACTTATCATTTTCACCGTGTTGTATTTCAGGATATGTTGATGAAAACGTTTTTTAACCTGTAACACTAGTATCAAAACATTTTATGTGTCGAAACATATTATAATAATTATCTGAATGGGAATATTCGAACATTAATATTGCAATTGAAAATTATTTTGCATTCAGAAAAAAGGCATTTATCAACGCATCCTATATAATGGACGGCCCGGGAGTTTGGAATAATATCCCACAAATATTCCAAACAAAAAAAGGATTGGTAAACGATATTTGTTCAACAATATTGAAGTCACATTTACATTAATGCTGTTTTGCTGGACCAAATTAACCGATAAATTAGATACAATTGGCCTTTTATTAGCATATGGCTACTCTGCATGTTTTGTTATAATAGATACAATATGGTTCATTGAAAACTAATATGTGCCTAATTAATGAAGCAATCCAGTACTAACTGAATGTTATTTGCTAATGATCATTTAGATCATGGATCCGAATTAATATTTGTAGGGATTCAGTGTGCCCAGTAATTGAAATTACAAGTCCAAAATATTACGAGTATGTCGTTTTGATATTATTTGGTCTTCATCCACCAAGAAATCATACAATGAAAAAGATTTCAGTTGTTAAGATATACCAACTCACCATAAAACAGATAATGGGATTCATGGGAAAGATATCCCAAATAATGGACCGAAATATCTACAAAATCTTAGATTTTTTTCTTAAAATTCATGCAATTTATTTTGAGGTGATACCAAACAAACTTCAGAGGAATGTAATTGAGTTTTCGAAACATACAAATATTACGATAACTGCCGGGTCAACAACCTGCAGCAGCGTTGGTATTTGAAATATCGATTGCTACTTCTGAAATATTCTGAAGTGTGCTCGAATGGTTGAATACGTTGAGATTTCATTGCAGTCTGTTTTTTTTATATTCCACAGGGTGAAATTTGGAACTGGAGAAAAAATGAATGAAGACATTGATGAAAATGAAACAAGATCACTACTGAATCTAATCCATGGGATGGAAAAAGAGTTATGTAGTGCCTCGAAATAGAGGAAAGGTTGGAAAAATGTGTTCTGCAAAAATATAACTCCGCGTCTTCGTGGTTATAAACAAAAAAATATTCGTTCTGTGAAACAATCGTCATCCCGCCTATTACTCCTGATCAAGTTATTCAAGCGTGCAGAAAACTAAAAAATAAACTCACTTCAGGTGTCGATCAAATTCTGAGTTTTTGCGGAAGATTGCCGTTTAGTTTTAGCTGAACCTCTGTCTCATTTGTTCAATCTAGTCCTTTATTCCAGTTTTTTCCCAAACCTATGAAAAATTGCTCCTATCTGTCCTGTTCTGAAAAGAGGAGCTATTGACTGAATTGTCAAATAACTGACTTTTGTGTCTTTGTATACATATATTTTTCACCTAAGGTTTGTGAGGTCAGAGTTGGGATTTTCAGAGCCTGTGTTGTGAGTATTCTGGGGTGGTGGCTGGATACCTGGATACCTTCATCTACCACCTTGTTCTCTGAATTGTCGGTGTATGCCCTACTTTTTTACCCCCCTTTCTCTGTAACAAATATTTCAACTCGTATTCATGTATTTATTTATTTTTATCTCATTCCTATGTAAATATTGATAAACATTGATCTGCTATTGATAATTTAATACATTGTGTTTTTGTATTTTTATGCAATTGGGTTTTTCTACCCGTTGGAAATAAATGGCTTATTATTATTATTATTTCGCAGAAATTGCTTCTTGATCTGGATATCAATCTTCTGAATATATCGAAGGGGATCGATTTTTTTCGCAACAAATATTTCAGATATGCACCATTCCGACTCTACTTCGCCGAAATCAGCCGAAAAAATGTAAAAACACTTTGCGATCGGACCCCGGGAGAATCGAAAGAGCCCGCGCGAAGTATAGTGACACTTAATCAGGGACCTGCGACATGTTTGTATTTGCGAAGATTTATCTCCTTGATTTAGGGGAACATTTAATTTTCTGACACCTCATTTACTTTCTACAATACCGATGTATATATAGTGTGCGCCGTGTATCCACCGACTTGATTACAGAGGAATAATTAACAATTAAATCCAGAATGAATTATGCTCTGAAATTCGCGAGAACGTACGTTTTCTTCGACTCGAGATGAAAGTCACGTGAAATAAATTTGATGTCATATCCCATTTCGATTTATCTGACAATGAATTACTGCTTTTGACAGAGATAACTATTCGCAGATCGAAGATGAAAAATGGTGTCTTTCAGAAAAATACACGAAAAAAAAAAAGATTTCAAAAGGGTATTGCGAACGGTTCATAATTTGACAAGAATGGCAAATGTTTGAATATTACTCTGTGATCGATCGAAATCAAATCACCATCACATTCACATTTCTGATCTCAATATTTTCTGCTCTAACAATTTCTTTCTTTTCTAGGTAAGTGATGACCGATTCCCCCATAGATGTGAGTATTGGAATTGTGAAATATTGAGAAAGGAAGTAGGTTTTGCACCATCATTTTTCATTTCCGAATTAATCAATTGATTTCAGTGCATTCATACATACTATTTGAAATTTCACTCCCTCCACTTTATTTTTTTGTAGATTCCTTCTGAATATCTCGTTTACCTAAGGTTTATTGCTGTGTGAATTGATAACTGCATTGTGTTATGATAGCCTCAATATAACATGAAATATATTATGAACAATTAATATCTCAAGCCCATTATTGGTAATGCTGTAACGCTCGTATAATATTTTGATATCGCTTGTTCGATCCAAACAAGAACTAACTACTAACACCGATATTACCTGAAAAAATTGCAAGTTATCTAATTACACATATCAATACAACACACGAAAAATTTACCGCTGCACTACGTCGATAAGGAGACACGGTTCGATCTACGAATCGCCCAATAAAAAGAAGGATCCTTAGCCTAAATATCCGGTCATTTGTATGGAGACGACAGTTGGTAAATTGTAAAACAGTTCATAGACAACTACTTCTCCACTCATTTCCAACATTCCCCCTCACCAAAAAGAATTTTTTCCACCTAAACAATTCTTATATTCAAACTATGAACAATTTGTTCAGGCCAGCCTCAACTCACCTACACTGTAGGTTGACGGACTAACACCTATTAGAAAACAACTACTCCCCTGGCTAATACCACGAAGGGCATTGGATTACATCCAACAGGTGTTAGTGTGGGATTCTTCACAGAAGAAATTCCACATATACTCTTGGCGATACACCACCAGAATTGATTTTCAATTATTGGGACGGGACACACTTGCAGACCGGTTTCGGGCTGTTTGGCCTCTCGTCAGTGCAAGGCAGTGCCATCATCAACATAAGTTGATGACTTCCCATAATTAAAAATCATACTCGAGTAGAGTATCTTCCCTAGACCTAGGCTGATACAAACAATTAGCAAAATTGCCGTTGCTGCGCCATCTGCCCGTAGACTAGGTACTAACCAAGAGCATATCCGCATGGCCCCAATTCCTCGTACAAGGAAAATACGAATAAAACAAATATTCATGGGGATGCTTGAAGACTGGCTTTAAATCAAATATTCAAAATATGAACAATTTGTTCAGGCCAGCCTCAACTCACCTACACTGTAGGTTGACGGACTAACACCAATTGGAAAACAACTACTCCCCTGGCTAATACCACGAAGGGCATTGGATTACATCCAACAGGTGTTAGTGTGGGATTCTTCACAGAAGAAATTCCACATATGCTCTTGGCGATACACCACCAGAATTGATTTCCATGTAATCCAATGCCCTTCGTGGTATTAGCCAGGGGAGTAGTTGTTTTCTAATAGGTGTTAGTCCGTCAACCTACAGTGTAGGTGAGTTGAGGCTGGCCTGAACAAATTGTTCATATTTTGAATATTATAAACAATTCTTGTTTCGGATTTCTGGACCCCAACCCTGTGTGTGTCCATTCACAGATAATGAATGCTTTATTGTTCAATGTAAAAATAATTTTCCGTTTCTACCTTTGAATCCTTGAAAATTGAAAATTTGGGAACGTCATTTCAGGGTTTGCGCTCATTTGATGATAAAACAGATTTAAAATTTCATCTTATTTGTTAATGAGGCAAATTGGTATATTTTGCAACTGCAAGAGACTGGATGTTCTGTATTATGTGACTCAGTTCAATATTGCACCCACGTATTTTCGAAAGTTTACGACGTCTATGAAGAAAGTTCGATGAAAAAATACTCAGGAAAACTTGAGAATTCGAAAATAAATTGCCAACTAAACCCTGGCACTTTCCAACCTCCTATATTTCTGTTGAAATAATTGGCATTTTCTTGCCTGACGGAATATAGGAACATTGCATATTTTTGAAAGATCGTGCATCTGATTCTCGATATGAATTTTCACATCGCCTATAAGTCCTAATTTCCAGATATTGGAAGAGGAGTGTCTTTCCTGAAGTATCTACATGAAATCGTCGATTTTTTAGTTTCAGTTCATCAGTTGCAACGACTGAAATATTCTAACAGCGAACTGACCTTAAAAGAATTCATCTGGACAAAATGCGGGTTTTACCATAATGAATAAGTGAGAGTCAAAACTGCAAATCCCGCATGGTCCATTCAAATTACCAATTATTTTGGTTAATATACACAACAAAACTGCTCGTTACATTATATGATATCCAATCAGTTATCTGTCACTCACAATCCAGAGTTTTTGTTGTCCATTTCCATTCCGATAGATAAACAAACATTTTAACGGGAAGTGATTGATTTTTTTATCTGACACTATGCATTGGAAAATGTGGTATTTACAATGGCAACATTGTACATATTTCGAATTAATAATAAATACTAGTGTTTTCAACAAAATGCCATGAAAGTACTGGGGATACCTACTTTATGATCACTCATTCAACCAAATTTCATGAAGTTGATGAAAAATACTCCCAGATATAAGTATGAATCAGTTTTCAACACTTCAATATTTCAGGGTCATTATTGAATATCTGGCACAATAAAAATGATGATTCTCTATTTCCTTCGATTTAGGCTCACTGCATCAACTTCGTTTCTCTAGTATCATTATGGAATTTTGGATTGATAGGTAGGCTAAATTAATATGTTTTCCAGTATTTCAAGTTGAGACATTATCCCAATTCAATTTCGTGAAGACACGGTATATTTTTTCGACTCATCAGTTATTTATATATATAAGAATATTCTGTTTTGTCGATAAAATACTGCGATGTTAATTTTGATTAGGCAGGAGTGGGGAATGTTCATTTCTCATAGTCTAAAAATTTGACAAATTTTCCCGAAAAATATGCAGCCATTAAAAAATGTTATAAAATGGGCATATCTGTCAAAAACATGTTGATGAATGGTAATCGAAGAAACACATATGGAGAATATTATATTTTATATTATATTCGCAGAAAAAATCCTTCGAGACGCATTGTTTTCAAATGAGTCACATAGTTTCTCAATGGTTTTATGGATCGTTAACCTATCGCAATAAAAAAATCTTTATTTTTGGGAAATATTTTTTTCCTAATGCAATACCAAAAAGTATTACATAGACCCAGTTTGTAATTCAGGAGATTGTGGCATAAATGTTTTTTTTTGTAATTTACGGAACCATAATCTAACAGTCCGAACAAATTCTGATTAGAAATTCAATTCAACATCTTTCAGTTCTGTTTGATCAAACATACTGTCCCAGTAACCTCCGAAATATTAAACATTGTGCCGTTTTTTTGTCAGATAAACAACTGTGCGTTATTTGTAACATATATTCAGAAGATTTGAATTTGTGCAACGAATAAGCGTTGTATCAGGTATCAGTCAGAAAGTATCAGAAGATGATTTCAAAAAACTTTGCCGAATAGATGCGGAGGTATTTAGAGATAAGTGATTATTTTTACAAGTGAGGACAATTTCATGCCAGAGATAGATCCGTCACATTATGGCACAAAACATAACTTTTTGTCACAGATATAACATGGATGCCAGAAAGTGACCAATAATCAATAATTTGACATTTATAATCACAGTTCTCTGATACTAGTCTACTACTTTCCGATATCAAAGTAATTTGTCAACCCACCAAATATTGACGATTAAATGGATTCCTAGGAGATATTATCATAAACTGAAAGGTTTTCATAGTGTCCAAAGTGTGATCAGTGAATAATATAAATTATTGCGTTGCTAATTACCACAGTAAAATGGACAGAAATGGAAAAATTAGTCATCAAATAAAAAAAGGGACAAAAACTATATGGAGACCAATGGAGGAACAAACATGAATTCAATTCAATTTATCAACTCATTTGATAACAAATACATATATTTTGGTTGTTGCTATATAGAGGCATCTGGTTTAGGAGCCGATATTGCCTAGGCAAAGATGCCTGTATTGCATTTCGGCACCCTTCCAGTTGCTTTCAAATTTGTTATATATGTAGGTAAGTAGCGAGTATAGAATATATTATCAATCAAATAGAAGTTTGTTATAATAATGAGGATGAACCAAGGGAGACATATGGATTTGTTTTTTGTTTTAATGTTTTTTTTTTACATATGCATCACGGAATCAACAGAATTAATAATTATGCCACTGTCGAAATTTTATCTACCGGAATTTATCGAGGTTTAGTAATACAAATTTTTTTACTTTCATTTTAAAGGTCTTGTGATTTTCTATTTTTCTAAGGTCAGGTGGGATGAGATTGAAAAATTTTGGACCGAAATACATAAATGATCTTTGCGTTAAAGATTTTTTGAAAGAGTGAACTTGAAGGTTATTGTTGAGAGTCGATCTGGTCGTCCTAGTTTTTTTCACCATAAATTTGTTTTGCGTTCTGTACATTCGAAGTAATGATTGATAGATGAAGAGTGTTTTTATATTGAGTAGGTCGGTATCTTCATAGAGTAATTGAGTGGAGAATAATCTGTCTTTTTTTAGTATGATTTTAATCAAGATATTTTGTGCTGTCTGTAAGGGTTGTAATGTGGTAATGAAAGCACCACCCCATGCGACTATTCAGCGAGACTATTGTACAAAATAATCATGTTTTTTCTTGAAAGAATGTCTCTCAGGATATAAAATTTGTGACATAATGCTCTTATCCTTTTTGTCACATGAGATATGTGTTCAGACCAGCGTATGTGTTGGTCTATTATAATACCTAAGTATTTTATTGATGATGTTTTTTCTAAGATCGGACAGCATGTATCGTTATCACAAGTGGAAGTATGTATTTTAAGAATGAATTGGGATGGTTGATCAACTATCGATGGGGAGAAGGTATTTGGTTTTCCTAATGTTCAAACTCAGTGAATTGTGGTTTAACCATAATGATATTTTTTTCAATCCCGATTCAGCTTTATAATTTACTTCTTTCCAAGTTCCACCTGTGATGATTAGAGCTGTGTCATCTGCATAACATATTACATGTCCCATGAATTCATTTATCTGAGAGATACTGTTCATGTATATAAGGAACAATATCGGACCCAGTACCGTTGCTTGTGGTACTCCTATTTCGACCTTTAACTCTGAGCTGATTCAATTTTCACAACTTGGTATCTATCAGATAAATAATTCCTCAAGAGATCAAGTACTGAGCCGCATATACCATATTTTGTGAGTTTATCAAGCAGTTTGCTATGGGAAACAGTATCGAAAGCCTTGGCAAGATCAAGGAAGACCGCAAGGCACTTCGTTGATTCGTCCATGGCTTTTACTGTATGTTCTAGTAGATCAAGTATTGCATTTTCTGTGTTTGATCCTTTTATGAAACCTGTCTGTCGGTTATGACATTTTGGATTTCGAAAAACTCGAGCATTCGGTTTTTCAAAGCCTGTTCGAATATTTTCGCGAAGTTATTTATTACAGATATCGGTCTATAATTTGTTGGCTGACTGGGATCGCCAGCTATGAAGATTGGAGTGATGATTGATTGTTTCCATTGCTTCGGGATTTCACCATATGTAAAACACAAGTTGATGATATGTACCAGAGGTTGAGTTATATGTTTGTGTATATTTTTTATTGTTAGTGATGTGATTGTGTCCGGTCCAGGAGCGCAGTGATTTTTCAGTTTTGATATGAGGATTGTAATTTCGTTTGTTGTGATCGGATTCAACAATATTGAGGAATCATTTGGCCTCTCGTTCAAAAAATATTCAGGTATATTTGTTTCATCTATCTCTTCTGCCATTTGCAGTCCCAGCTTAACAAAGAACTCATTGAAAATATTTGCCTTTATTTTATTGTTCATTATTGGTTCGGCTTTTTCATTTCTAATAATGATGTTTTCTATTTTTTTTGTAGATTTTTTCCTGATATGTCTTTAATTATTTCCCAGATTTTTTAATAATTCCCATGTGCTTCATTTATTTTACTTTGATAATAATCGGTTTTTGTTTTTTTGATTAGGTGATTTAGTTTATTTCTGTAAACCCTATATTGGTTTTCAAGTTCAACAGAGTGATTTTTTTTTCAGTTTTTTTCATTAATCGAGGTAATTAGGCCCGTTGTGATCCACGGTTTACTTTTAATGAATTTTTTTGATTGGAAGATATTTATTTTGGTTGCTTTATTTATGTGCATAACCAGTTTTTCCATAAAAAGGTTATATGATTCTTGTACTTGTTCATTCGATAGTATTTCAGTCAATTTTTCTTCACACAACAATGTATTCAATATTTTATAATTTATTTGTTTCTTCAAATGTTCTGTTTCTGTTTGGGATGAATTATCTTCAAGTTCGGGTAGGGAGATAGAAATCAGTGGTGTGAAGTGGTCTGTTTTGTCAGTATGGATCATAAAGGGGTCGATTTGAATTTTATTTTCTAAGCATTTTTCTTTCCCTATAAAAATATGATCAATAATAGATTTAGAATTTTGTGTTACTCTAATTGGTTTGTTGGTGTACGATATAAATCCCTTCAAGTTCAAAACATTCAGATATCTGTTTGTATTGGGTGACTTCATTTGCAGTAAGTCAATATTTATATCTCCCGCGTATATTTCTAAATTTTGTTGTTCCAAATTGTCCAAATATATTTCTAGATCATCTATGTAATGTTGAGTGTTTGTTGCCGGTGACCTGTAGAAAGCTGTTATTCCTATTGTATTGTGTGAATGTGATTTTTTATTTGAGAAAGTTATCCTAAGGAATTTGGTTTCGTTTATTGCTGAAACTTCAACAGTAGCAGAAAGGTTACTTTTTGTGTATACAACTAATCCATCGCATTTGTTCACTATTGATTGGTTGTAATGTATATCATAGTTTGGAATAGAAAAGTCACTTACGTTTTCAATCCTCCTTGTTTCAGATAATATGATGACATCTAAGAGATCTTCTGCCATTTGAACATGAATTAGTAATTCATTGTGATGTTTTTGTAGACTTCGTATATTGAAGTGGGCAATACTGATACCCCGTTTGTCTCCGTTGGTTCTGTCCTGTACATATTGTTGAAAATTGTTTACTATCTTTGTTTCGATTTGAATATTATCATCTAGAGTGTTCAAGAGATCTAACATTGCTTATGCTGAGTACGGCGCTGAGATGCTCCTTAACAATGATATTATCAAATTACGGTGTGTATACATGATTTGAAATGAAAAGAGTGGTAATCATATACTCAATAGGCTTTTTTTTAAAGAAACATATATGAAGAAATACAAGAAAAAGAAAAAGAAAAAAAGGAAAATAATTCAGCTGTCTTCTTCGTTGAAGATGCGTTTATAGTCCTTCTTGTTTTTTATAATAGATAGTTGGTTGTTCACTTGGAGAAAAATTTTCCCATTTTCGGTCCAGACGTTTTTCAAACCAAATTTTCCGATAGATTTATTCAGTATTCGAACCCTCATATTAGTGAGATCTTCCCTTATTACAACGCCTGTTCCTTTGAGTAATTTTTTTCTTGAATATATACCTTCTTTTATATCGTAGCTTTTCAGTCTGAGGAATATTCCTCTATTTTTTGTATCACTTCGTTTACCAACTCTGTAGCATAGTTCGATTTCTTCGTTTCTTAGATTCAAAGACATCTTGGAATTGAGAAATTCGATTATTTCCTCCTTTGTATTCTCATGATTTTTTTCTTTGAAACTAAATATTCTCAGGTTTGCCTTTCTACCTTCTTGTTCTATTCTCTTCAGAGTTTCTTCGATCTTTTCCTTTTCCAAATTTGTTTCCTCCATTTTATTTTCCAGTGTTTTCATTTTGTTTTCATAATCCGATTTCAGTTCAGTAAAATTATTTTGGAGTTCCGCCACTGTCACTTCTAATTGAGATATTTTCTTTTCCATAGTTTTTACGACGGCATCGGTCACATTTTTCACCATGGTTTTGAGGAACGAGTCACTTTTTATACACTCATTAACATCACGGCCAACTGCTGATTCTATTTCGTCTCTTGTTTCGCGTGTCAAAACCATGTTTGATGAGTTTTTCATCTGCAGTTAAGGACAAGATGCTTTTGTAGTTCTACCCACTATCAGAAACAAAATTTTAATACCGTTTTAAAGCAGCACTTTTAGACTTGATTCAGGGAGATCAGCTAAACACTCAGCTATTCAGTTCTCGCCATTTTTATTCATCAAAATAAATAAGATATATAAATGTTATACGAAAAAATGGGATGAAACGAAAATAATAATAATATACTCGCGTGATAACAAAATACTCCCAGATGCCAGCAATCAGATTGAAAAGACAATGAGTTTACAAAACCGCGACACGATTTTTGCTATACAATAGCTGTCTCAAGCAAGTTTTTGAACTCATTGACAGTGAGAATCGTATTTCAAACTGTGATATTTTTGGCAATATGGGTTTTCATCAAGTATCGGCCAGTTCAATTAAATGACTGAAAAGAGTTCATAAATACTCGCTTCTGGAAGTTCGTACACAAGATGAAGTGGGTATCAAAATAGACGTCTTCACAAACACTCGCGTCACTAATTGCACAACATAGTCACTACAGGCAGTCTATAAATCATAAAATAGTTATAAAAAGTTATGTTTATAAACGAATTTTGCATATACGTATACATAACAAGCTATTAGTGTATACGTATCGACCCAGCGAATCGGTCGAATTCCATGCTCAAAAATAAATGAAAAAAAGTTGAGGTGATTTATGGAAAATATCAATTATATATCGCATCCATATCGACACCAGGACAGGAAGACCTAAATTCCAAGGAAAGCATATTTTATGCCATAAGCCGATACTGGGTAATTTGTAGGCAAGTTGTCAATATTTACAATCGCAGTGATTTATGCAGATTGCTTCATGAATATGAATCCGAAGAATGGATTCAAGAGATGGTGGCATACTGGATACGGTACTTCCTCGATATTCGAGATCCTTTCAATTTCACGGTTGTTAACTCCGGTTTTGTTTATTCGATTCGCGGTAATGGTCGATGCGGTAATTCAAGTGGGTTTAATTGTTTACGAAGAAATTATGATGATTAGTTGAATGAATTTTCAATCAGTTAGACATAATCCTCCGGTATTTCACCGGGCCTTGCGACAGTGCAAATATTACACCAATCAAAACTGGAACAAATGAAATAGGAGGAATGTGTTCGAACACCTTGTTATTCAGGAAAAAATGTATTCAAATTATGTGGTTGGATGAATTCTTGATTTGGATATGGTGGAATGAACTATATTTTCACTACCATTCTATTATTCGTCGGTCGTTGTGGCAAAGCGGTCTACGACGCAGTCCGCACCCGTATAATCGATTTGGTTCTTTTTTCTGCTGGTTCAATCCACGGTAGGGGCAGAATTTTTCTGGTCGGCTCGGTGCGATAGGCAATTGTTAGTTGCCTAGATACCAATCTTAGTTGGTGTGATATCTGGATTGAGTACACCAACCGACCCGGTAGCACTGTGAACTTTCCTGGGGTTCCGTACAGTTGAAATAGGAAATGTGCATCCAAGACAATTTGGTCGACCCTTGGCCGCGCAAGGCTCTGTCTTCTGGGTGCATTCGGAAGAGTGTTCGATAAAGGGAAAGGATGAATGAAGAAATTGCTGGAAAGTTCAAGCCGATGTCAAGAGGAGCAAGACAATAAAAAAATCCTAGTATATCGCATGAGAATTAGCATGTGAACAAGACAATTTAAAAAACTAGTTACCCAATTATATTTTTATTTCAAATAATTCACTTGAGGTTATTTCATTTCAGGAAAGTTTACACTCAACTGAAAGCATTGAGTGGTAGTTGTTCGAAATGCTTGCCTAAGCTATTTGATACTTTGCCACCTATTATGAAAGAAGGAAATGCAACGAATCAATTTATTGAAATTGATCCGAATCTTTGTCAGTTCCTTTCTTAGTTACATCAAGTTGTTCAGAGTGCGGCAACCGTGTTCAATTTGAGTGGAACGTAAATAGTGTCCTCCTAGTTTAAAAAGTATTTACCAACTAATTGACAAACTGAAAATTGTGAAAGTGAAAGAAGTATCAAGACACCAGGTTGTGATATAAAGTCCCTAATAATAACTACCTATACGATTTGACTCAATATCTGTAAGCTAAAAGAAATCAATCTAACAGTGAAGTCGAACTCGAAGTTGGTGATAAAAAAAAAACATCTTATCGGTATTTATTTCAATCTGAAGTGGAACCGTGTTCAATATTAAAGCGACGTTGCCAAATTGTGTTTTGCTTAAGGAAAGCATCCCCAATTATTGCTTGAGAAGTTTAGGAGCTTCCGACGGGATGACTGGGGCTCTATGACTTATCGCTTGCTATAAAACAGGGTGAACGTGTTATATTCACGAAACTGTGAATTCGAGTCGATCTCACTCAACTCTTAAGAATTCGTCACTGCCCATCCCTATGAAGTGCGAATCCTGTACTAAAACTGTCTTGCCTACCGATGATGGCACATTGGAATGCAAAAACTGTCACAAATTTTGGCATGGTGTATGCGGAAAGCCGCAGCCTTCCGCCATTGATGAAATCTCTAGGTGGCGTTGTCATATTTGTTTATTTGATCAGGAGCCGACAACCGACATCGAAACTCATCGGTTCAACTTACTTCTGTCCGAGCTGCGTGAAATCAAAGCTGAAGTTGTTGGGAACACCCAGGCAATAAACACCTGTAATTCTAATATTGATTCACTTGGTGCTCAAGTATAAGCTCAATCTGATTTGTTGAATAACTGCATCAGAGAAATCAACATTCTGAAAGTGGAAAATCAGGCATTAAGGGAAAAGATCCAGGACCTTGAACAAAATTCCCAAAATTCCGAGGAGACCAGCGTCGAAATCGCAGAACGTATAAGAAGAGAAAAAAACTTGATCGTTTATGGACTAAAGGAGAACTTTAGGAGTAAAGATGATATGGCAAATATAGGTGATATCGTGAATCAAATATGCCCCGGTTCTGGTATTCAACCTATTTCAGTTCTTCGACTAGGTAGGCCTAGTACTGCTGGTGACAACACACGATCTCGGCTTCTCAAAGTATCCTTTCGTTATTCTGAGGATACTCTATGTGTCTTGAAAAATAGCAGCAAAATTTCAGCCGCTGATTTTCCTAACGTTAAAATCAAATCGGATCTCACACAGGCGCAACGCACTTCTTTGGTCAAACTGCGTGAAGAACTCAAAAACAGAATTGATAAGGGCGAGAAAAATCTAACTATAGAGTACATCAATAAAATCCCACGTATAGTAAGCACACTTAAAAGAGCGCGGGAGGAGAATGACTCACCTCGAAAGGGAGAGGGATCCAAACATAATAAAAAGTCTGCTAGTTTTACCGAAAAAGTACAATAGCAATCAATACTCTTCTGGAATTGTGAAGGCATTAGGAACCTAAACGACTTAGTTAGCGAGCATCGGAATGTAAGTATTATCTGTATCAGTGAGACGTGGGTGACACACAAACTTCCCGAAGCTATTTCTTTACTACCTGTATATACTGTCGTTAGCTCTCAAGCAATCAAAGAGAAGTCTAAAGGTAGAGCAAGTGGTGGCTTAGCGATTTTTATTCATAATTCTATGTCATACGAAGTCCTCGAAATTTCACCGTGGTGGATTTGTTGTTATATTTCATTCAGAGGTGCCAAGTTTATACTATGCTCGATATACTTTAAACCTAGTTTTAGTGTGAAAGAATATACTAGTTTACTAGAGGCCCTCCAGGAGTGTCTTTCTGAGATAACTGACAAACACAAAAATATACCTCTCATAATTGGTGGTGATTTCAACTCGCAAATCTCCAATTTCAACACTATCCCTGAAGATCTTTTGGAGGGTGTCAATTTATTTGAGAATAGAGTAAGTAATGATCACTTTGCCGACACCAAGGGTCGTCGTCTCCTGGAGTTTATGGATTTAAATTCTCTGTTTGTTTTAAATGGCAGATCTTCAGGGGACTTCCCTGGTCAGTTCACGCACCTATCAAGTCGTGGCAATAGTACCATAGATCTAGTTTCGGTATCTGATTTTTTTTTGCAGAATTTAGTCGATTTTTCAGTGGCAAATGATTTAACTATATCCGATCATTTCCCTGTTGTTGTATCTGTGAAGAGTCTTATGAACAATACACAATACAAATACTTCCAACATCAAAATAATAGCGTAATGGCACTCAAATGGCAGGATGAGAAAACATTGAGTTACAAGATAGCTATGCGTCATTCAAATAAAGTTGCTTTTCCTCAGAATAATGATGTTGATATAATTTACAAAAACTTCTGTGAAGCTACCTGGGAAGTTATCAAAAACATAAACTCAACTGTCATTCAAAAACCTAAAGCAAGTCTTGATTATCATAAACAGGAGCCATGGTACGACCAAGAATGTCGTTCAAAAAAATGTGAGCTCAAGAAGCTACTTAAAACATGTAAAAAAAATAATTTCTCCTCAGAGTCTAAAAATGATTTTCTAGCCTGTAAATCCGAATATAAAAAAATAATAAAATTCAAAAAACAATCCTATCAACAAAATTCAATTGCAGAACTAACTGATTGTAAAGACCCGAAAGCGTTCTGGTCAACCATAAAAAAATTCAGGGTGAGAGCCCCCAAAATAACACTGCCTGCTCAAGCGTGGGAATATTTTTTTGATGAAATTTACTCGCCTCGAATTTGTGATAATAACTTATATTTCAATATTCCACATCCATTCTTGGATGGTAAGATTTCCTGTGATGAAGTTTATGAGGTATTAAATGGATGTAAAAATCGGAAAAGCCCTGGGAACGATATGATTACATATGAATTTATCAAAAACTTGCCTCACAACTGGATATGCTATTTAACTTGTCTATTCAATAAGATCTTGGAAATGCAAAAAATGCCTCGCGAGTGGTGTAAAGTAATTGCAACTGCACTGCACAAAAAGGGGCCGACAACTGACCCAGGGAATTACAGGATAATTGCACTTACCAACTGTTTGACAAAAGTGTTCACTCACATCATTTTGAACAGGCTCACTGAATGGACGGAAAACAATAATTTGCTCCCCGAAACCCAATCAGGATTCCGCAAAAATAGGGGTTGCTTGGATAATGTATATGTCCTTAATAGCATTATTCAACTACATCTTAGACTGAAAGGACGTAAGATATTCGCGTTGTTTGTGGATTTTAGACGGGCGTTTGATTCCATCAACCATTCACTGATGTGGAAAAAACTTCATAATTTTGGTCTAAGTGGCAACTTTCGGTCGCTGTATGAGGCAGCTACTTTGTCAATTAAATGTGAAGAAGGTCTCACAAAACCGATTGACTTAAGCCTTGGAGTCTTACAAGGAGAAACGCTTAGTCCACTACTTTTTGATATTTTTTAGCAGACATAGATGATTTTTTTAAAGAAAATGGAGCGCGTGGAGTAAACATTGACAATTATAGCGAGATGTTGGGTCTAGCCTACGCCGACGACCTAGTTTTTTTTGCCGACTCGGAAGTTGATTTGAGGCGTAAAATTACCTTATTAGAACGGTATGCTGATGAAAATTCAATAGCGGTCAATGTCTCTAAAACTAAAATCTTACCTTTCTCAAAGAGCGGGTTTCGTAAAACTGCTACAGATTTTACGTATAAGGGAGAAACTATCGAGCAAGTCAACAGATTCGCTTATCTAGGAGTCACCTTCACGTCAAAGAATTTGTTTTTGGATATGGTAGAATCTACTTATGAAAAAGCCAACCAAGCTTCTGGTGCGGTATTTGCAATCTTAAATAAATCTAAATCTAATGACTGGTACACCAAAGTAAAGCTATTTGATTCGCTTGTCGCTAGTATTGTCTCAAACTGTCTTCCGGTGTGGGGTATTCGGTATATTTCCCAGTTAGATCGTATCCAAACCAATTTTTTTAAGAGACTTCTACATCTACCAGTTACCACACCAAACTACATAGTCCGAATCGAGACTGGTCGAGTTAGTCTTGCTTTCAATATATCCAAACAAACTCTAAATTAGATCATCAAAATTCTGAAGATGGATAATTGCAGGTTATCAAAAAAATGTTTTTTAAGGCAGTTGCAATTACTGCAAAACGCCGATTCACGATATAACTGGGTGAGCCAAATTGTCAACCTTTTTTCATTAACGGGCATTGAAGTACCATGGTCTCCTAATATCACGTATAGCTTTTTTGAAAAGAGAAGAAAAAAAATGGTCTCTTTATATCTGAGTAAACTTCGCGAATCCGACAGACGTTTAGCTTTGAACTCGAACTTTTTAACTATTTACCCTTGTCTGAGCTTTTGTAACTCACCTGCCTCATACTTGCGACTCAACCTGCCTATAGCTATTACACGAACACTTGCTCAACTTAGAGTTGCTAATAACTTTTATATCAAGTTCACTTACAAAGGCTCAACTTATCGTTGGGACCCTAGAGATGTGTGTACTATTTGCAACACATACCAGAAGGAAACTTTGACTCACCTTTTATTGGAATGTCCAATATGGTCATTTCTGAGACAAGGTGAGCTAAACATTCTGAAATCATGGGATGACATAATATTAACATTGAATAACCCCAATCTCAGATCTGCCAAAAAACTTTGCGAACAAATATGGAGTATTTTATTAAATAGGTCGTTCATTTTTAATGAATGAAAAATGTCGCAGAAGTTACGATCACTTTTTATTCGCATATGGATAAACGCAAAAAGTTGTTCAAACTTGTAAACATGTCATCTGTCGGCTACTGTCAAAGTAACACGATTATATTTTTTTTTTCTTGTTTTTTTTTCTAACAACCCTTTTCTTTGTTTGTTTCTTTTTAGTATTATTCAATTTTTTTCAATATTATTAGGTACATAAATATGATACATATTATTTATCTGTCTATACTAAGAATTGATTCGATGTTCGATCTTGGTTGGGAATACATTACATTATTTATATATATATAAGCACTCTATTGTTATGAAACTATAAATTGAATTGAACTGGCCGATACTTGATGAAAATCCATATTAACAAAAAATATATTACAGTTTCCTGTATGATTTTCACTCACAATGGGTTTACAAAACCGCGACACGTGTTTCGCTATTGAAATAGCTTCTTCAAGCAAGATAAAAAAAAAAAATTTTTTTATCTTGCTTGAAGAAGCTATTGTAATAGCGAAACACGTGTCGCGGTTTTGTAAACCCATTGTGAGTGAAAATCATACAGGAAACTGTAATATATTTTTTGATGAAACTATAATGTTTTTATAAACAATAAAATTCTGAATCTGAATCTGACATCAAGTTGTTCGATTCTTTGAACGAATTTTAATAATTCTAACACATTTTGCTTTCACCGGTGTACTCAGATATATGAAGATGAAAAAATTGTATTTTCTGCAAATGAATGAAACAACTTCAGTGTTTGTAGTTGATTGCAAACCAGGAAATGATAGCATAACATTCCTGAGGATATAAAAAAAGCATTCAGGTCCTCAAATGGCTCCAGGGACTCTTTTCGTCAACTGGAATATTCATGAAGAAACAATAATAATTTTATCGTACCTAATCTAATACTTCTCATCAATTTTTTCTAGATTTATGAATGGAATTCCAACCTGCCGACTCAGTGGGTAGAGCAAACAAACAGATTATCCTAATTGAAACACCTGAGAGAAGCTGCATTCACTCCAGTCATTTCCAACTGATCTAATTCAGCTTCCAATTTATCACGTCAGCACATCAACCTGTCACTGTTATTCCATTTCCAAATATTCAAACAACCAGCTACCGACTTCAGCCTAATAAACAAGTCGTCTCCCAGTACATCCAATTAAAACCTCTATCCTCCCGATATAATTACTTCATTTTGATCGACGGCCATTAATCAACTTCAAGTATGCTAGCAGCTGTTTTTTAACGTTCAGATGTTCGAGGAGGCGCCTCCTCCACTTCCGATTCTATAAAGAGAAACGTGTGTGACTATTTTCAACGTCGTGATTTCGGTGCATTCGCTCTGGCTCGCTAATTGATATTCGCAGGAAGTAATTAGTTGAAGTGTTTCATTTCAGAACAATGAAAAAAAGTAATATGCCAGTTTATTTCTGTAACATAGGCAAGAGGGGAAGAGTGTTCATTTCCACCTTTCTACTAGTCCAATCGAGTTGTATTTTGAGATGAATACTCCGGCAGTGTTTGGTGGTTTCTGTTGGAGTCGCTCGAAAAAAACAACAATTGGACTTTTTGCGAATATTTTTTTTTTCATTTCACATCAGTATTACGGTGAAAATTATATACCAGCACTTTTTAACCAATTGAAACGTGTTTTTTTGGCACTGGTACCAAGGTAACGAACGTATTTTTCGTATTTTTTTCTGCTATAGGATAGGTTACCCGGATGAAATTGAGCTGGAACTTTTTTGATGTCGAAGTCGTCTATGTTTTGTTGGTATTTTGTCAAAGTATATAATATAAAGAAATGCTTAATATTTCTGAAGGCAAGTACTTGCTAAATAAATGCGAAATTCAACAAACTTAGGTCTTTTTTATATGGAAAATTAATTTTTGAACAACTTTTGACCTACAGATTTCAGATGTTTCTTATATATAGTCTTCTGTCACGTCCTTCTCCCTCAATGGCGAAAAAGCTGGAATGGAACTTGAACATATCCTGTCGATAATTTCCTATACGCCACACCACCAGCATTATTCTATCAGTTTGGCCAAATCTTATTGTAATCTATGGTTATATCTGATAGTTTATTGCATACACTGTAATTGAAAATTAGAACAAAGTGTTTTGGCAACAAATATTTTGTTTATCAAATGATATAGAGGCATGTATTTCTCTCAGAACATTTTGTTGGACAACATTATTCATAGCCGCTCATGACTTCTTCGTTGGCGTTGGTATATAAAGAAACTAACACCCCGTTTCGACTATGCAATTTGTCGCTGCAATTTCTCGCAGCGACAAGTCGCCGCGAGATATGTCATCAAGCTGTCAGCTTGCATTGCCAATATTAAAAAATTGCATTGAATGTTACCAAGATGAACGTCTACATTATCACGACTGATATATAATTTCATTCATTTCTAATAATTGATATTGTGATTAAATCACCTTATTACTCGACTTGATTCCTCAAGTCTCGAAAAATAATTGAAATGTTCAAAATCAATATTCTTCACAATGATGCCACCACATATTGGTGGTTTACGGCAACAAATTCACCATAGAAATAACTAAGTCGCTGCAACTTATCGCACCGAAAAAGATTTATACAACTCGAAAACCTGCATGAACACATGCAATTTTCTGGAGTTGCAGCGAGAAACTTGCATCGTCGAAACAGGCTATTATACTGCAATCAGTTGCGCTTAAAAGATTTTACAAAAAAGCAATTTGTCACCACCTGTCGTAACCCAAATGACAAATGACAAAATATCGTATAGTGTAACTAAAATTGGTGGTAATCATGAATTTATGAGTAAGATTTTGCTGGAATGCACCAAATACCAAATTTGAACGCATACGGAAAATCAATTGCTATAAGTTTCTACAAAAAATTATTCACCAGTTGTAGTAACATAAACTCTATTACATATTATGAAACAATATACTGTGTTGAGCATTCAAACGGTATTTTGTTTTTACCACAAGTGGAAATCAAGAATTTATTATTTTAGTTCCTCGATATGCACCAAATCTAAATGCATATGAAAATAAATCTTAGTATAAGTTTCTATCCTATTTCCTGTCAATTGTAGTAACTCAAACCCAATGTGTATCCAGTACTTGAAACGGCATTACAGTGAAATTGCAATTGGTTAGAATCAGGAATATATAGGCTTTAATTTGGCGGAACGCATCCAATCTGAAGACTTTCTGATTTCAATCAAATGCCTCTATGTTTTGCTGGTATTTTGGTGGAACTGGAAGCAAATAAAATTATAAAATCATTAGTTTTGAAATATGGTCAGGAGATGTGTCAGAGACAAAGGTGAAATATGTGTGCCTTAAGAGTAAAATACAAAAATTTGCTCCTTGCGTTATCGGTTATAAACAAGATGCTCATAAATTTCTGCCATACTTCTTGGATGGTCTACATCGAGATGTGAAACATACAATATAGAAGAACGTAAGTTTTTTTCAACAGTATCCATTGAAAGTTTTGTTGATAATCGAGAAGAACCCCAGTCGTTTGGCCGAGTTACTGCAGTAGGAGCTATTTACAAATTAAATATGAATGTTTCTGCGAGTTGTTGACGTGTTCGACGTTTCGACTCTCATGCTGGAGTCTCTATCGAGCACTTAAATACATGTCTCCATCAATACAGTAATTTAGCTAATCTATCCCCTTACGAATAGACCAGGAAAACCTGCCCCTGTCAACTTTGACTGTAAGCCCTGATTTGAGGAACTGGTATTTAAACATACTCCACTCACAATTGATCAAACTTAAACGATTTTCTTCAATGAAATATGATTTATTAATCAATAAAACTACTCGTTGCTATTATCTCTATGAACTCTCTGATCACAGCGGCCGCTCCGTAACCCTTGTACAGGAATGTGATAACAGTTCAACGAGTAAGAATGAAAAAAAAAAGAGATTCGCTACCACTCAACATAATGCCATATTTTTCACTGCTGTGTTGGTTGATCAAACAATGAAGGAACGTGCTTAGACGTAAAAGCACTCCATTTCTCATTCCACTTCTAAGAATTTATCAATACAAAATAGCTTCCACAAGCTGCTAATGAATACCTTGCGTGAATTTTCTTCATGGCGATTTCACCAGTGGCTTTGTTTGGATTCTTGACGTATAATTACCGAAGGTTTTGTTTATAACACAACGCTATTAGTTAACAGTTTCACTGATTTGTCCCTGTTTTTGGTTTCGAATGGCCACCAGCGATTACCTAAAAGCTTTCCAAGGCGGTTAAGATTATATGTCATGTGAAGGAAATGGCTTTTCGATTCTCTCAGTAGCTCGATTGTTTGGTCAGCCGATGGTTCGATATCAGTTTACTGAAATGAGGTATTTTAATACCTCTTAATTTTAATATGTCAGGAAAAATTTCACGCTTGAGGAAGGGAACAAAGACAGTTTTTAGAGTTATTTTGATGTGAAAATCTCAAGATAAAAATCGGTAGTGTTGCCTGAGAGTATGGAATTTCAAAGAACTATTATTTCTCCAGAGAACTATTGTCTTTGGAGCCCTCGGACAGGAGGCCAGGTGAACCTCAATTGATGACATAGACAAGTAAAAGTTAACGGAAACTTCCTTCAATCAGCAAATCACCAACCCACTTCCGAATTTCTAGACACTGAGCTCGTGAGGGTATAAGCAAACCAAGTGAAAATCATCAGGAGTTGACATATGAACTGCGGAGTAAGCGAGCTACCTCCTATTCTCAAACCGTCCGGTTTGTGAAGGTGACCTTCACAAACCGGACTCCGAAGGAAATGATGCATCCATTTGAGATTCACTTGTTGGCACATCACATCGATCGCAATGTAAAGAATTACGTTTTTTTATATTGATTTATTATTTTTCCAAATGTATATGGCGCAGACGATCGTTAATGATAATGTTTATTCCTGTTTTAAGATGCAGAAAAACTCAAAGTCGTCTCCACAATTTAATATCCGAAGGATGTCAGTACGGTGATTCAGTACATGTTTCGAACCTACCTAGGTTCATCATCAGCTGAATTTACATTAAATTATGGAGAAGAAAAAATAGCAAAATCACATGGTGAAGTTCAGGACATAAAAAATTATTGTAATGACAATTAGGATTGAATTGATATTAGGGGGAATTTAAGACATCCCTAACACCATAAAAAACATTAAATTCCCCCTAATATCAATTCAATCCTAATTGTCATTACAATAATTTTTTATGTCCTGAACTTCACCATGTGATTTTTCTACTTTTTCTTCTCCATAATTTAATGTAAATTCAGCTGATGATGAACCTATGTAGGTTCGAAACATGTACTGAATCACCGTACTGACATCCTTCGGATATTAAATTGTGGAGACGACTTTGAGTTTTTCTGCATCTTAAATCTACTACACTCCACTTTGAGATACAATGGACTTCTACCACAGGTTTATTCCTATGCTAAAATAATTGAGTATTGAGTAATAACTTAATTCCATACAACGGTTGATTTTTCACTTTGAATACAATTTTTTATCAAAAATCTTGAATCATTTCGTAGTTTTCAGTGGTGGATCCAGGATCAGGTCAAGGGGAGGGTCTATAACTCAAAATTATATATATATATATATATATATATATATATATATATATATATATATATATATATATATATATATATATATATATATATATATATATATATATATATATATATATATATACATACATATATATATATATATATATATATATATATATATATATATATATATAATCTAATCAACAGCATATTGTACTCATACATAGTATATTCAAATCGTAACCGCCATATACAATACTCATCACAAATGTAACAAGTCTAATTTTTCAAATACTGCGCCAAAAAGGATCCAATGGCAGCACTGTCAGAAATTTCTTGAACTTTTGCTCGATAAGTCTGACAAGTGTAAATTTTAGTTGAAGTGCCATCGAGAAAAATTGCAATTTGATAGTTAAAAAAAAAGCATTTTAGTTTGAACCTAAAACATGAAGAGGACTCTATTTTCATATTTTACTCGGCTTGATCCAGCGTCTGAACCGACTGAATCAGAAAAAAAAGGAAAGAACAATCAGTGAGTCCAAAAATTTCAAGCGAAATTTGTTTGTTTGTTTGTTTGGGTAACATTCAATCCAGATCTTGTTTGTACTATTTTTGATTCTTGAGAATTATTTCTTTAGGATTTGGAGGATTATTGAATTGAATAAATTGGTTGTTGAAAAATGAAAATTTACTAATGTTTAAATGTAGCCTGCTCTTTAGTTTTCAATGGAATATAATGATAATCATTAAAGTTCTTCAATTTTAAAGCAAACAAAATTATTCTATTTTATTTTTTTGTCTTGCTTATGTGACATTTTTTCGTTCCCTAACAAAATTTGGAAGTTAGGAGCCGATAAAAATTGAACAAAAATCTCTTATTTCCCCAAAGGGGGGGGGGTGTCCGGACCCGAAAACCCCCCCTGTGGATCCGCCACTGGTAGTGTTCCTATGGTAATGATGTATTCTATTCAATATTTCAAGGGACGTAATAATTTGATGAGGAGGAAACGAAAGTATGTCGACTACTGTACGGAAATGAACTGCCCAAATCAAGATATTGGAGGAAATAATTTTCCGTCTGGAGTGTCAGTGTTTTCGCCATCATGATATTGATGTCGAGTTGATTATTTTGAGTTAATTCAACTTTGAGAATGAGTTAATATTCAATCCCAAAATTGCAGAACAGCAAATTTCTGGTCTACACCAAAAAGTTGTTAATTTCATGAAAACAGTATCTTCTGAATAGAAAAAACAGCACTGGCCTGCAAATATTCCTGTTATTTGAATTCGGCTTCGAAAAAATGTTAATCAATGAAGAGATATGTACGAAACTAGTAGTAGTCGATATACAAAGAGAAAGACCAAGTTTATTCTTTTTCAATGAAGAGATATGTATAATAACTACATTAATCAATTGAAGTTTCGAAATCTAAATCCGTTCCAGTTCTCAAAACTATGCTGACTCCAAAATGTGATATTTTTTGCTAATCGTCGTGTATGAAAACCCCAACAATTTACAGAGAGAAGGATGTATTCACTACAAAAAATACTTTCAGTTTCATTTTTGTATATCTTTCTTGTATAAAACTCATATCTCGTAACAAATCAGATTCAACCAATCCCTTTCAACACAAACCCGAATGTTTATATAATACGTTCTGTTAATAGAGATAACATCAGATATATTAACGAAAACAACAGTGTTAAAATCCCATCCTATTGTTTCACTCGACCAGATAAAAGACATACAATACTCGAGAGACTGTCCTCAACGAATTTGACTTGGTAATTTATTGAAATGAATGGTAATAAACGAATGTTTTAATAATGATTATTTGCTGGCTCATACGCTGTAATTTATTATAGACAACACGCCATTCGTAATTTGGTACGTTGTAAAACGATCACATAACTAGGCTAATGATAAAGGTGTCTAACATACTTGTTCGAGTATTGTTATTATCATCATTACGTAAACTCCTAATTCCAAGGAAGTAGACAGGGATATTTGAAGCAATAATTTGGATGAAATGGAACATGTGCAGTATCTAAGAGAATGGTAGCAAACAGATGGTGAAAGGAACATATTCGTTGTACCAGTCAATATAAATTCCAAATTCTCATTTCATTTTCTCGAATCTCTATTTTTTTCGAAATATCAGAAAATGGTCTATGAAACAGATAATCCGCACTCTTCATATCTCAACACCACGATCCAGTTTCTCTCAAAAAATTCTGGTACCAGCATTCTATTCAACTCTATTCATTCATATCGGTATATGTGTAACAATGAATTATGAAAAAGTTCAAAGTGTTTCCCATTGACTCTTATCAAAAAAAGACCGTCTCCCATGTTTTGCAACGTCAATTTAATATCAATTTGGAATATCCACAAATTCACATAGACTTCGAATAATTTCGTTCATCGAATGTACATTTCATTGAGATGTAGAAATGTTTCTCAGTTGTGATATTTTGACTCTCTGATTGTTTAATGTTCATTCTCTCGAATATAAACTGATTAACCTTCTTGTACAGATTCTGATTAGTAATTTGTGCCTTTCCCAGGAATTTCAGTTTTACATATGAGAAATAATCTAGCCTTCGTCTATATCAGACGAATAAAAAGAGTTTTTTTTTCATTTAACGCTTTCTTTTTCTCTTTTGCATTAACTCACAATCATTCTTTTGAATTCAATAGATTCATACATACAATCGATAACACGAATCAATCAACAAATCCAGTACTAGATAATTTTTTCATCAAAGTTATTCAGCCCTCAAGGAAATATTTTCTCCTAATGAGAGCAGGTTGTATTATAATTGAATAAATAATTATCACTGTCGAGTTGAGATATTCAACAATATAAGAAATTCTTCATCAACTGTACATCATCACATGGTTATTCTCATTACTCAAGATAATTTTAATTTGAGGTTTTAAGATATAAATAAGGCTGTAACTGTATTTAATTCAGAGATAACGGTTATCGGTGCTGGGATTAATCATTGGAAACTGAGATGTTGAAAAAGTGCAAGAAGCGTTAGAATATTGTTTTCCAGTAGATATTCCTGTCAATTGGTATGGTTAATTGATAGCCTCAGATATACCTTTCTTGGGGAATCGTTGAATTGATATCATTGGAAAGATAAATCTCAGAGAAAATAATATATTATAAGATTAGTTTTTTCAGAACAGGAATTGTCGTTTTCAAATATTCCATAGTGAAAAAGGTTCTCAAAGGAACGACTAATTGTACAGAAAAATCTTTATAAGCTTCCTATTCAAATTGATGTTTTTGTATTTGAAGCAGACCTGAATTATACTTCGGTTGATGAATAAAAAATCAGTATTTTTGAATTGGTGTTGCAGATGTCACAACTTCATAGGTGATGAAATCACTTTCCATAGTCCATATTCTCTGGGTTTGTTGTGATGGAACTGAAGGAACTCATTATGAAAATGAGCTCGTAGTTAGGTTGTTCAAAAAAGCACGCAATATGGTCCTACAACTTTGTAGCTTTCACAATAATTATTGTCCGACTAGAGATAGGGATTTGTATAGCGTTTGTAATGAGGTGTGATTTTCTCTCTGTATCATTATAATCTACGCTTCTGAAATATCTTCATAATTATGTGTTTTTTTGTTGAATGTCGCCAACGTATCTGCATTCAATGTACTGGTGTATCATTGAACCCAATAAAGACGCTATTAGTATTACTATTATTAATATTTGAATTTTGAAGCTTCATTTCAGTTGAATTGACACACAGAATTCAGTACCTACTTTACCTTTCAGGAAGAAAACGTTATCCAAGTAAACGGAGATATCGACATGATAGTGTAGACGGTGTAACAAAAACGCTTCGAATGCTTTCCACACAGGCATTGACCAACTATCCTATTTCTCTATAAATAATAGCAGAACTGTTGATTTTTCTGAGTTTATCTACGCCCGAAACTATTGTTTCAAAATATGGAAATTAGTTTCAGAAACGTGATCATTTTCGTAAAGAGTTCAGAAGTTTTCATTACGCATAAGATTGATAACTCGTGAAGGAGTACTGAAATGAAGAGAGTGAAAAGACGTCTGACCTCAGGAGAACCAACCGCATCTTCGAAACCAAGGGAAGAAACATGGTGGAACAGTGCAACTTGTCGCGCCACTCGTTAGGCACATTGTAGAATGGCGATTAAGGAACAATGCCATAAGAAACCCATAGTAACAAACAAGGTGGAGTCGTTCAGCTCGCCACGCACCGTTCCGGGCAGCTCGCCGGCTTTTGAGAAACAGAAAAAATGGCAGAAGAGTCATTACCCGGTACGATTGAGACTAATTATCAAGAGAAGAATCTCTTTCCCATTGGAGAGAATCGAAGGCAGGACCTCGGTCATGGGCCGAGCACACAAATCTCTTAGCCCGTCCAAGATTTTTGTCAAAAATCATACTTCTTCCATTATATCTCGATACTGTTCCACTTTCCGTGATTTTTTTCTCATATATTTCCCCTCGTGAAACACTCTCACGAGTGTGTTTAGGCGACAGAAACTTGTGCGATCCATGGTTGGCTAATTATCTTGGCTGCTGATGGGCTCTGGGGCGTCTTACTGTCTTACTTACTCGCTTAAAACTACTGTCCAGTTCATACCTGTGCAACAGCTTTGAACTGTTCTGGACACGATTCCTGTCGGAAAGAAAACAAAAACATTATACTACACCTGAATACATCCTGGAACACACGCCAAACTTTCCCCAGTCCCTACCATAAATGATTGACAAAGTAAGAGAAGTAAAGTGTCAATTTGCTACCCTATCGGATATTGTTTCACCATGAATGTGTTTGCGATTGTTTCGTTCCTTATTTGCCTATGGAATGAACTGGTCGATCCATTGCTCGCACAAGTTTTGACTTCTGAACGTTGACGTTCGTCAGCTGGGAATCGAAAAAAAAAACATTTAAAACTCATTCCATCTCAACCAACCATGACAATAGATAAGTATTCGAAACAGCATTATTCTCCCTTCAATGATTGCTCATCATTGACAGGAATCAGTAATATATCGTCGTTTCCGAAATTCTCACATTGTTAATTTCACAGAAATATAATTCTAGAGTATCTTTTGAGTCCATTCTGTATATTTTTACCCGTTTAGAGTATTTTTGCTGTTTTTTGCCAACTTTGATCATCTCCATTATGCGCTGCAAACAACTTGGCTAAACCCTCCGTTGTTTATGATATTGGAATATCCAAGTGCTGAAATTTCCCATAGGCTCAGCTGAGAAACATCCAATAGACGATAAACAGTGAATCACAGTGATCAACAGAACATTTTTTATTCTAACTCCATGAGTCGCTTATCCTGTTGTCAACGTGCCTGAGAGCACGTTTCCCTGTGTTGATCGAATTAGTTATTCTGCTGATTTCACTCACACAACAAACATCTTTTATCTTTACAACAGGACATACCACATACCGTCGTAGCAAGAATTCGCTGATGTAATCCGCACCTTTCTTATTTACACGCCAATTATGGCATTTTCTAAACTAAACGAAGCGCGTTCGCAAGGTCGCTTCTGTTTGCTCTTTCTGCTGTAGTGGAATTATTGAATGCAAATTAGAGTTGGTTTTAGCGGAATAAAACTGTCAGATTAAAGATTACCTAAGAGGAGAACGATTCACTACACTTTCAGAATTTCTATTGAAAATTTTGGTTTTTACATGGTGCACTTGAAATGTTTCAATGAAAGACCTGTATCATCTTTTATGTTTTCAATTCCAGTCTCAGAATATGAGGTAATTTTGATTATCGAACCAAAAAAGCACAGGATTCAATTAGATTTCAATTCACATATCAAAGAGTTGTTGGATATCTAGGGTTTTAACGTACTGGATGTTGCTCGAGCTAGTTTTAACTACTTCACAAGGAAGGTGGGAAGTAGGTTAGGTATGAATAGGTTATGACAAATCAAGCTTTCGAATGCATATATATATATATATATATATATATATATATATTGTTCTAAAATTGTTCGTTCCGTTAACCAGCTGACGAACGTCAACCCTCAAAAGTCGAAACTTGTGCGAGCAATGGATCAACGAGGCCTTACCTTTTAACGTGCGATTACCCAGCATATATATATATATATATATAAGTAGATAGGCTACCTGTTTCCTAGATAAATGGCAACACTGTCTTATGGAGAATCCCATGTTAATCTGGGGAGAAAAGCCAAGCTCGATTTTGCAAATTTTTGGTTCAACATGGGATTCTCCATAAGACAGCGTTGAACATTTTTCCCCAGATCTGCTACTTTTATCTCGCGACCAGTTGGTCAACGATCTACGAATACCATGAATTTCAGCTATTAAATACAAAAAATGCACATGCCCCTATACGGGATTGAACTCCGGACCTCTCGCACGGAGGGCACTGCCCTTACCACTGCGCTACCAAAGCTCTTATGGTTTGAAGGAATTATATCGTATGAATGCGGCCACACACCGTTCAATCCTTCATTCAGATTCAATCCTTCTGTAGTTATGATAATGATGAACTTGCTAATATATCCGAAGATTATTCGGTAATACTGAAAATCAATTAAGAAAAATTACTTGCAGTCGGATTTGAACCATGCCGAGATCATTGTAGGAAAATATTTTGTATCAATGCGACGGAGCTTGAGTTCACACAATTCCGGAAATATTTTGCACTAAGGTATGCTTTGAACCGATAGTTATTGTGCTGATGATAGGCTACCTGTTTCCTAGATAAATGGCAACACTGTCTTATGGAGAATCCCATGTTAATCTGGGGAGAAAAGCCAAGCTCGATTTTGCAAATTTTTGGTTCAACATGGGATTCTCCATAAGACAGCGTTGAACATTTTTCCCCAGATCTGCTACTTTTATCTCGCGACCAGTTGGTCAACGATCTACGAATACCATGAATTTCAGCTATTAAATACAAAATATGCACTTGCCCCTATACGGGATTGAACGCCGGACCTCTCGCACGGAGGGCACTGCCCTTACCACTGCGCTACCAAAGCTCTTATGATTTGAAGGAATTATATCGTATGAATGCGGCCACACACCGTTCAATCCTTCATTCAGATTCAATCCTTCTGTAGTTATGATAATGATGAACTTGCTAATATATCCGAAGATTATTCGGTAATACTGAAAATCAATTAAGAAAAATTACTTGCAGTCGGATTTGAACCATGCCGAGATCATTGTAGGAAAATATTTTGTATCAATGCGACGGAGCTTGAGTTCACACAATTCCGGAAATATTTTGCACTAAGGTATGCTTTGAACCGATAGTTATTGTGCTGATGGCTTCGCGGATATAAAGACATTTTTATTATGTAGCCATTCGTGTGTTAGTGAACGCTAGATACCTATGCAAAATAAATTATCCACCTAGTTTCTGTTGAATTCCGAACTTTGAATATTTATTATGGACCTCGAATACATTGAAATGCTATCCAGATCGAATATTGTGACACTTCATATAGAAAAGGTTGACATTAAGAGAGGGAACCGTATTTCAGAATCAAAATATGGGGTAACTGTTTTTGATTTGAAATGGTAATACCTACATAATAATCAATTAGGTGTAAAAATTTGTTATTTAATCTCATCATCAGCCGGACATGATATCCTTAAAGGATCTCTCAGAAGTAGAAGAGTTTTTTTGGAGAAAATATGATCCGGAGTGGCGAAACATGAAAAAGAGTTTGTCATTATAGGTAGGTATCTGAAAATGATCCTTTATGCACTGATGGATAATATGGATAATACCTATTACCTAAAGTGTTTCATTTAAGAAGTATAATATGCAAAATGTTCAGAATTTTCAAAATAAATCACTATGGCACCTTCCAATTCATTAAAGCATACCTACTTTGGTATATAGATATCACTCGAAAGTGGTTATGTTCAATGAAAAAAAAACAACTGAATGACTGACAGCCATTTGCACCGGTTGTACTTTATTAGAATCCAATTATTGAAGTTGTAGTTAGGTTCAAAATTTCCCTTAGTTGTAGTGGTGCTAAGAGCCGTTAGTCAGTATGACCCCTTGAGGAAAATTAAATTCTGTAAAGCATATTGTATACAAGAAAATGCTGACAGGTACTATTATTATCTATATTGATATACCTTCATAACATTCCATTCAACATAGGTGTTCAAGAATGAATGAGAATATCTCATATTTGTAACTTATTAGTGTAACTTCGATCTATATAGGCCTGTTTAGTTTTTACGCGAGACGCGAGACTAACATTCATTGAAATTGCTATGGAATTCGATATGTTCTCAGTGAATGGTAGTGCAACCTACATGTACTCGATCAAGCGTGCTGATATATATGCACAAAACAATGGACTGATGTTAACGATTATATCAACGTTTTGAACTTGTAGCGAACGTGATTCATTTAGGGGTAGTTTGCATAAATGTCTTCAAGTTCGAAACGAACGTGTAGAAAGGGTGAAGTGATAGTGATCATCTTGATAATACCATTAGAGATGCTTCATAATTCAATAAACATATATATATGGGACACGAATAGTGGCTCCGTTGTGGAAATGATTGAAAAACAATCATAGGGTTACCAATAATTCAACAAAGATGGCAATTTGGGTGGGAAATGAAAATAAACACATCGTGTACCAAATTGCACTGATGCCTGGGAGGCATTTCATACTACATTTCATGCTACATGTTATGCACTAGAGGTGTAGAGAAAAAACAAATGATATATTCGTTTTCCTTGTGTTGAAAAGAATCCGGATTCATCAAAAAAACACCATTTTGGGTCAATATTTACAATCATTGAACTTTTAAGCCAACAATGGATATAATTGATATCGTCGTGCCAATAACCGCATTTGATATTTTAGGCAGAATTCAATTCATGGGTTTTTATAGATATCACTCCGCCAATATATCTGAAATGTTTTCCACTGAATTAAATATAAAAAATAGTGTACAATCGGAATCGAACAACCGCTTTCGATTTCAAATTCAATGGCGAAAGAAGCGATTTCATTGGAATCAACAAGTGGGAAGAGTGCCCGTTATTGATAAATAATAAGAAATGAGATAATAATGGTGAATTTATTTCATGAAATCAATGATATGCTGATTTTTTACGATGTTATTGAATCATCTGCTAATCGAAGTGAAGTATGTTATGCCACGTAATGCTGGAAAAAACGGTCACCACAGTTTGACTTACTACGAATTTCATAAACTAAGTAGTTGATATAGAATATAGTTTGGATTCTTGCATTACAACAGATTGAAATATATACCTAATATGAAATTGAATAGGAAATGAGAGGGAAAACGGAAAATCCAATCTACGAAATTCAAAGAATTTCAACAGACAGGTGAAAAAAGGGTTTGGAGAAGAACACTCATTTGACTTTTCCTAATGATAGGGAGTAGTTTTCCTATTACTCAGCGAACTCATAGAACATGAATCATAAGCTACTGATAACGAAGGCACACTATCAGTTTTGATGAAAGCTTATTGAAATATGAGTTGACGGAGAGAAATTACTTCTACATTAAGAAGATTTAGGGATACATGCAGAAATATCAAACAAACGGAAGATCGAGAATGAACGATTTGTATACATGGGTTCAAACTAGATTGATTTTCGAGTTCACAAATGACACGTTGTTTGAATAGGTTAAATAGTTGTTTTTGAAAGGTGTGTTATTATCTCAGATAGAATGAATCTCAAAACAAACCATGTATCTGGACGATGATTATTTTCCTCAATACAAATGAATAATGAGAAGTAAAATATTGAGTAGCATTTACAGAGTTCAACAGGGCTGGGACCAGGCTGGGTTTTGAAACATTTTCAAAGTATTAAAATTGGTGGGTAATGATACTGCCAGCATTTCTAATACAAACCGGGCAATTTGGCAACATGAGTCAAGTAACACTTAACAGAAACGATAAATGAAGCAGTCTAAATTTGACTCTCAGAAATTATCGATTGAGACATTTTCTCGTATGAATCCTGAAATTCAGTGAAAGGTATATACATCTTTAGACATCGTCACTCACGACGGATGCTGTCGATGTTGTTATATTTACTAGTCCTACGAGTACCTCATTCATCATATTATGAGAATCAACCATATTCCACAAGTGAATAAGATTTTTAGTCCACACTCCCTATAGGGTACTTCCGCAATATCGTTATTAGCTTCGTGCTCGGTGCTACGAGTATGATGCTTTTGAAACTTGTCTGAAAACATGTATGTTCGAATCCTACCAGATCAACCTTTGTCCTTTGTTTTTACCTGCCATTCACTAATACATCTCCTCCCTTTCCGAAAATAGTCTCAATATACATCAAGCTCAGTCCACATATAAAGACTACGCCTATACCTGAGACGCCCGATGATAGGTTTGCATGGCCAACACATAACAGTGTGAAGAGTGTGTTTTGCTTATCCTCGTCGATTGAAACGAACAGAGAACAACAATTGATGCTTGGAGAACAAAGAATAGGGAGATAATTACATGTTACATGTGTGGAAGATTTGTGGATCGCCATCACATTACGGGACAATACATGTACATATCTGCAATGATATTATGACATAACCTGTTGTACACACTAAGATAGCAATAAACAAGACGAACAAATAAACAGTCAACCTCAAACACGGACGATTGTAGTAACAGCCTGGCGAGTATATTATGATGCGAGTCAAAGCTTTTCAAACCGAAACTTCTATTATGGTTGACGACTAGTCGTGGATCTGGAGGTTAGGAACTAGGATCACGAATAAAATTCTATCATGAGAAAACCACACGACAGTATTCGCTTGAAATATTTCCTGAAAACAATAAGGGTTTCAGTTTCATGACGATAAGTGCTTGGAATCCCGACAGGTCGCGTCAATGATAGCATGTTGTAGAATACTGTTCCCTTATATTGAATTCGAAACCAGAACTAAAATAAGCATTGAAGGAAGAATAACTTGCCCTGAGGATGATACTTCACAAACACAACAACAATGTTATGGCTCATCTGAATCATCATAGAATTCACTGCGGGCTGTTCCTTCACGACTCGCCCGTTCGAACGTAGAACTTTGAATACCTCTGGAACCTCATTTTCATGGGTACCTATCATTTCTGGAACAGGTCATGCAAGCTTCAGAATCCTGAAGGAATTTGAATATATTCTTCAGGAGAGATACAGAACAGTGCTGAGTTATCAACCTCACCTCACGAGCTATAGGAAGAAATCAACGGAGTTTTAACAAATGTGAATTATCTTCAACTCGCAGTGAACGTGATTCACCTGAACAAATGTGATATAGAGGTCTTCAAATTCGAATTGAGGAAGTGGAAATAAAATGGAATCATTGAGCGCAAAGCAATTGATGTTCCATAAGAGAGACATCTGTGAAAACAAAGATGGAAAATGACCGACGTAGGGTCAATATTTGAATAATAAAATGGTGTGTCTGATAAGTAATGATGAAACCAACCATTAGAAGTGGCAGAAAGTCTGGTTAGTTGACAGATTACAAAAAAAAAGGGAATGAATAATTCAACCGCAATGATGATTTTGGTAAAAGAAAGAACATGTCATGCTGACGATATATTGTCATGTTCCAATCGAGGTACATGAAGGATATATAGAAGAACCAATTGGCATATTCGTGATCCTTATGTCAGGTACAGCTCAGATTTGTGAAAAAAAGCCACTTCCAGTTTTCAGTTTTGATCATTCGACCTCGAGCCGTGAACACTATTTCAGTAGTAAACGCGGTATATTGTATGGTATTATACGGCAATTGGGGTATTCAGAGGGACTTATAAGAAAAAATAACTGTTTTCGTATCCAAACAGAAGATCTAGACCATACGGTAGCACGAGGTGTTTTGTTAATTGGATGGCTTTCGACTCCGGAAGCACTCTGTTCAAGGAAATATATCGTCAATACTTTTCCATGTCGAAGAGAACTTACCATCACTAACATAAACTCAACCACAAAATAATCCGTTACGAAGCAACGTACCCAAACATAATGCAAAAGAGAGATTGGTTGAATACATTTACTATTCAGAAAACACAACTTTCGCCAATCGTATCCGATGCCTAAACTGAAAGGAGTCGGTGCACTGCAATGAATAAACAGCCAAGAAAATAATGCAGTTCAATATATGATTATATGGAAGCTCGCTAACAATGAATCGAAAAATGATCGACTGTAATTCAAATAACGTATAAGGGGGACTTCATGAGTTATATGAACAATTTTTCAATGAAAAAAAAAACAAGGGAGATAATTGACTGTCGGAGATTTCATGAGGATTAATCGCTGCGTCATCACCAATATATAATATGTTCTATATGGAAACGACTTCATCTCTATACATTACAAGCCGATAACACCAAACATGAATCATATCAGAAACGATGCTGCTATATGAAACAATAAGTACTAGCGCTATTCCACCAGTTTTCGGCGATACAATCGACTATATACGAAAAAAAACTCATCATAAAAGCGAAGTTACAGTCGAATTTCCTCAAACGGCTCCATTCAATATGATCTATGCAGCAAAACTAATCACGAAGAACCCAGTCCCGTACAAAATGATGTTACCGAAAACTACGATGTTTCTTTGATTCGTTTAAAATAAATTGATAGCTCTCAATCCCAGTAGTTTTTACGGCAATGAGTTCTTCTCGATCAGTTTTTCGGGATCTAGCCCCTTCAATACAGCCGAATAAGGATATTCGGGAAAATAAGGATATTCGGCAAAGTTTGGACTGACAATTCCGTTTTCCAGCGAATATTACCCATGATGCCGCTGAAAACTGACAGCATAGTGTTAGAAGTTATTGTTTCATATAGCAGCATCGTTCTAAACATGTATCATACTGTGTCATTTGACTCATTAAGAAGTGTTATGGGCTTGTAGTCGATAATGAACTGTACCCGCCATATTGTAGCTGCTTTCGAGTTGACGCCCGAAACGATCCGAACGCGTCCTCGAAAACCTTATCGCGTTTCTTTTGGAACTCGGGGCGAGTTCTGGTTCCTTTGTTTCCAATGGCACTGAAAGCCCGGATAATGCATTGAATGCCCTGCCCGCTCGATCAGGCTTCAACTTGTGAAGTCTGACTGTCTCACAAAATCATAAAAGTTCACGAATTGAGACAGGAAACACCCGAAACTCTTACTATGAACTGTTGGTAAATGAAGTGAAAATTCATAACATTTCATTTATTCTGTTTTTAAAATAATTGGCATAGTTCAGCGTATCTCAAAATATTATAGGTCTCGTTCGCTTTTCGGAAACTAATCAGAGAATACTCGCCCAAATGAAGACTGAATATGAAATCACGTGAATCGTTGACTTGATCTAAGGTGGCTATATACTGGTGTGTTTACTCCATATAACTATATAAAAGGTTGTCAGCAAATCAGACGACCGATATGGCCAACTTGATGAAAAATTTGATGATGTAGGTGTAATAGCAGTGCAAAAAATCCGTCAGGTACCGGCACTCTTGCAGTGGAGATGACAGTCCTGTGTTGCCAAGTGGCCTTGTCGTTGCGAATTCTGGTCCAGATCAGTAGAAACACAATGCAAATTCCAATAATTTTCAATAATCTCACATATCCAGTCCCGATAAATTCTCTATCCTTTTACAAAAACACCAGAATTGGCAACAGCGTGTTCCATGGATCGAGTGATCACGAAAATTAATAGAAATTTTTTATAACCAGCGCTCCCTCATGGCCACTGATGAACTACCACGCCTTGTCCACAGGTTTGTCTGAAACAATATCGCAGCATTAGAAACACCAGTATATAGACATCTTAACTCGATCCTAGACATTCAGAAATGAATGACAGTCCCCCCCCGCATTAGGGTGTTACATCGAACGAAGCAACATTCTTTTAGGCCGTGGAACAACCTTCCTACGGCTAGACTTCCGATATGCTCTCAATGAATTGTGCTTTCGAATGTGACCGATCAAGCGGCCTGGATGGAAAATGACCAATTTGATCAGCAACTTGTAAGATTTTCTGGACAAAATCATTTATTTTGGATCAGTTACTTGAATTTATGTCAACCGGTATGTGTCTGCACGTGTTTTAACAAATTCCTTCTGATAGTCACAGCAAGTAAGTGTTGGAAAAAAAAAATCGAAATGTCACTACAATGACAGGCAATAAATAATGCCTCGATAGCCACACTCATAAAGTTTCCCAGTTTCGTACCCATACCGACTTCTAGCATTTTCTTGTATACACCCACTCACGCAAACCGACAGTCGAACTCACAGATGTCGAATAGAAACAAATGAAGGACACATTGATACCATTGGCATTATAATCAATGGACTGACCCCTCATGACAGTTTTCCACATAGTCCGATGCGGAATACATTCGACAAAGGAGGGATATGCACCTTGAATATATGTTGTGAAAAACAGAACGAATATCTTCAACTTGAATCACTTCAATCATCAACCTCTCTTCATCTACTATGTTGGAAGAGACATGAATTAAATTGATTCATGAGGTGTTCTATCTTGCTCATTTCACAATCTTCTCTCTATCAGGGCCAGTCCATTGGCTGTACTGTCAATGATTGATACCCACAACCCAGCACTCTGAAAATGAAGGAAGTAATAACGCTATTATATCCAAGTGCTCTCCGACTCACAGTTAGAAAGGACCAAAATGGTGGCAAGACCAGTGACTATTTCTTGGACTATAATGGTCTCTTGTGGTTGAAAAAAGCTATCGGTTTCAGAATTCGTGTATATTCAAGGACGATTATTCCAAAAAGCATGTGTTATCTTGACCTTATATATAATTTTTGTTCCGAATTTGCACGACAAAAAACTTACAGAAAAGCAGTTTTCTCGCTCTTCATGAAAGTTTTCAGTCCCATATGCTCGACACCAATCTAGCCTCAAATGATTTCACGAACTAGTATCACTTCAAATGACACTTTAGTGTCATATGATAGAGCCCGAAATCGAGCCGACATTAATCACATGAGATGTAATGAAGGAGAAACTTAAATGGAAAGAATAGAATTTAGAATGAACAAAAGTGACTGCAAAGATGACTGTGAATAGATCTCTGGGGTATATAGTGCTTATAATAAATGAAGAATAAACGAACAATACAGTGCCATCGATAAAAGTATAATGAATATGACCTAGATATGATGGATATCTATTCAAATTTATTGGAACACATGTGATGATCATTCATTCAATAGGTTTTTTCATTGACAATGTGTAATTTTACGTATACCGAAGGGCTTGGTGAGCTCCATTAACGCTTGGATAAGAAAATAAACAGTTAAACGTTTCAAAGCCGTCTCAAAAAGTAGTTCGATTGTGAGATCATATGCAAATCCTTCCAAAATGGATTACTCACAATGAGCATTCCATTACATATTCTCTGACAGAAACACCCCTTCACGTACTGCCTACTCTAATCATTGATGGTGAAACTGTCTGATGAGACATTTGACCAGTTGGGTTCCTTATCCTTTGTCGGAGATGCCGCTACCCAAGTCTACATTTCCAATAAGGCAGGCAGATCGATAGTCGGATACATGACATAGTGACTATCATTTGAATATCGTTTGAAAAGTACACCATCCGAGATCTCCATTTGGCACATAAATAGTATCCCACGCCATACAGCATGAGACCTGATGTGGTTAGACAACAAATATGTTCAACACTTATAAGTATAGATGACAAAGCCACTGAGGATCCAATAACGATAGATAGTAATGGTACAGCTAACTGCCCTTCAACACATTCCATCATTTGATCTATGAACCAATTCACGCATATCTATACTTCAGTGGATTGATTGAAGTGGAGTGCTCGGGCTTTGGTACACGCTGTCCAACCATACTATACATCGATCCGTTCAGATTGCGCCTATCCAAAATTCTTCTTACGCAATGTTTTCTAACAAAAGTAAGCAATTTCGTTTTTCTACTGAATACTCCATTGGGTATCTCAACGTCCAATGGCTATTCTGATCGATAGCTATTAGACAATAATCCAAGATTTTCCTTATGAGCACGAATGTGTCGGTGTCGGTCCAATAAGGCATTTTGACGCAAATGAGCAGAAAAAAAGTACAATAGATCATCTCAGATGACTAGGCAGACGAATCGGGGGGGGGGGGGTTGTGTTGAAATTATCTACGACCACAACAGCGCGACGTCTGGGCGTACTCCCGTGGTAATTGGAATGCGACCATGGAACATATGTTCTATACTTTCGATAACGTGACAAACTAGTTAACAACATTTGAGATGCATACTTGCTCCATAATAAGAGAACAACTCATAGGACTGTCGTTATATTGTCTGAACGGAGTGATGCGACATCTATTTCCTCAATTTCCATCCAAGATGAAACATCATGAATATCTGTGGTTAATTGGCCTCCTACGATCTTCGTCTGCCACCCGTACTGATCTCAGGACGACAGTCATCGTCGAGGTTTCTGAACGAAAAAGGATATCCATTCATTCGTTCCACGATGGCACACTATAAGTTGTGCTCTTATTATGGAGCGAGTATGCATCTCAAATATTGTTAACTAGTTTGTCACGTTATCGAAAGTATAGAACATCTGTTCCTCGGTCGCATTCCAATTACCACGGGAGTACGCCCAGACGTCGCGCTGTTGTGGTCGTAGATAATTTCAACACAACCCCCCCCCCCCGATTCGTCTGCCTAGTCATCTGAGATGATCTATTGTACTTTTTTTCTGCTCATTTGCGTCAAAATGCCTTATTGGACCGACACCGACACATTCGTGCTCATCAGGAAAATCTTGGATTATTGTCTAATAGCTATCGATCAGAATAGCCATTGGACGTTGAGATACCCAATGGAGTATTCAGTAGAAAAACGAAATTGCTTACTTTTGTTAGAAAACATTGCGTAAGAAGAATTTTGCATAGGCGCAATCTGAACGGATCGATGTATAGTATGGTTGGACAGCGTGTACCAAAGCCCGAGCACTCCACTTCAATCAATACACTGAAGTATGGTATGCGTGAATTGGTTCATAGATCAAATTATGGAATGTGTTGAAGGGCAGTTAGCTGTACCATTACTATCTATCGTTATTGAATCCTCAGTGGCTTTGTCATCTATACTTATAAGTGTTGAACATATTTGTTGTCTAACCACATCAGGTCTCATGCTGTATGGCGTGGGATACTATTTATGTGCCAAATGGAGATCTCGGATGGTGTACTTTTCAAACGATATTCAAATGATAGTCACTATGTCATGTATCCGACTATCGATCTGCCTGCCGTATTGGAAATGTAGACTTGGGTAGCGGCATCTCCGACAAAGGATAAGGAACCCAACTGGTCAAATGTCTCATCAGACAGTTTCACCATCAATGATTAGAGTAGGCAGTACGTGAAGGGGTGTTTCTGTCAGAGAATATGTAATGGAATGCTCATTGTGAGTAATCCATTTTGGAAGGATTTGCATATGATCTCACAATCGAACTACTTTTTGAGACGGCTTTGAAACGTTTAACTGTTTATTTTCTTATCCAAGCGTTAATGGAGCTCACCAAGCCCTTCGGTATACGTAAAATTACACATTGTCAATGAAAAAACCTATTGAATGAATGATCATCACATGTGTTCCAATAAATTTGAATAGATATCCATCATATCTAGGTCATATTCATTATACTGTTATCGATGGCACTGTATTGTTCGTTTATTCTTCATTTATTATAAGCACTATATACCCCAGAGATCTATTCACAGTCATCTTTGCAGTCACTTTTGTTCATTCTAAATTCTATTCTTTCCATTTAAGTTTCTCCTTCATTACATCTCATGTGATTAATGTCGGCTCGATTTCGGGCTCTATCATATGACACTAAAGTGTCATTTGAAGTGATACTAGTTCGTGAAATCATTTGAGGCTAGATTGGTGTCGAGCATATGGGACTGAAAACTTTCATGAAGAGCGAGAAAACTGCTTTTCTGTGAGTTTTTTGTCGTGCAAATTCGGAACAAAAATTATATATAAGGTCAAGATAACACATGCTTTTTGGAATAATCGTCCTTGAATATACACGAATTCTGAAACCGATAGCTTTTTTCAACCACAAGAGACCATTATAGTCCAAGAAATAGTCACTGGTCTTGCCACCATTTTGGTCCTTTCTAACTGTGAGTCGGAGAGCACTTGGATATAATAGCGTTATTACTTCCTTCATTTTCAGAGTGCTGGGTTGTGGGTATCAATCATTGACAGTACAGCCAATGGACTGGCCCTGATAGAGAGAAGATTGTGAAATGAGCAAGATAGAACACCTCATGAATCAATTTAATTCATGTCTCTTCCAACATAGTAGATGAAGAGAGGTTGATGATTGAAGTGATTCAAGTTGAAGATATTCGTTCTGTTTTTCACAACATATATTCAAGGTGCATATCCCTCCTTTGTCGAATGTATTCCGCATCGGACTATGTGGAAAACTGTCATGAGGGGTCAGTCCATTGATTATAATGCCAATGGTATCAATGTGTCCTTCATTTGTTTCTATTCGACATCTGTGAGTTCGACTGTCGGTTTGCGTGAGTGGGTGTATACAAGAAAATGCTAGAAGTCGGTATGGGTACGAAACTGGGAAACTTTATGTGTGTGGCTATCGAGGCATTATTTATTGCCTGTCATTGTGGTGACATTTCGATTTTTTTTTTCCAACACTTACTTGCTGTGACTATCAGAAGAAATTTGTTAAAACACGTGCAGCCACATACCGGTTGACATAAATTCAAGTAACTGATCCAAAATAAATGATTTTGTCCAGAAAATCTTACAAGTTGCTGATCAAATTGGTCATTTTCCATCCAGGCCGCTTGATCGGTCACATTCGAAAGCACAATTCATTGAGAGCATATCGGAAGTCTAGCCGTAGGAAGGTTGTTCCACGGCCTAAAAGAATGTTGCTTCGTTCGATGTAACACCCTAATGCGGGGGGGGACTGTCATTCATTTCTGAATGTCTAGGATCGAGTTAAGATGTCTATATACTGGTGTTTCTAATGCTGCGATATTGTTTCAGACAAACCTGTGGACAAGGCGTGGTAGTTCATCAGTGGCCATGAGGGAGCGCTGGTTATAAAAAATTTCTATTAATTTTCGTGATCACTCGATCCATGGAACACGCTGTTGCCAATTCTGGTGTTTTTGTAAAAGGATAGAGTATTTATCGGGACTGGATATGTGAGATTATTGAAAATTATTGGAATTTGCATTGTGTTTCTACTGATCTGGACCAGAATTCGCAACGACAAGGCCACTTGGCAACACAGGACTGTCATCTCCACTGCAAGAGTGCCGGTACCTGACGGATTTTTTGCACTGCTACTACGCCTACATCATCAAATTTTTCATCAAGTTGGCCATATCGGTCGTCTGATTTGCTGACAACCTTTTATATAGTTATATGGAGTAAACACACCAGTATATAGCCACCTTAGATCAAGTCAACGATTCACGTGATTTCATATTCAGTCTTCATTTGGGCGAGTATTCTCTGATTAGTTTCCGAAAAGCGAACGAGACCTATAATATTTTGAGATACGCTGAACTATGCCAATTATTTTAAAAACAGAATAAATGAAATGTTATGAATTTTCACTTCATTTACCAACAGTTCATAGTAAGAGTTTTGGGTGTTTCCTGTCTCAATTCGTGAACTTTTATGATTTTGTGAGACAGTCAGACTTCACAAGTTGAAGCCTGATCGAGCGGGCAGGGCATTCAATGCATTATCCGGGCTTTCAGTGCCATTGGAAACAAAGGAACCAGAACTCGCCCCGAGTTCCAAAAGAAACGCGATAAGGTTTTCGAGGACGCGTTCGGATCGTTTCGCTTCTAACACTATGCTGTCAGTTTTCAGCGGCATCATGGGTAATATTCGCTGGAAAACGGAATTGTCAGTCCAAACTTTGCCGAATATCCTTATTTTCCCGAATATCCTTATTCGGCTGTATTGAAGGGGCTAGATCCCGAAAAACTGATCGAGAAGAACTCATTGCCGTAAAAACTACTGGGATTGAGAGCTATCAATTTATTTTAAACGAATCAAAGAAACATCGTAGTTTTCGGTAACATCATTTTGTACGGGACTGGGTTCTTCGTGATTAGTTTTGCTGCATAGATCATATTGAATGGAGCCGTTTGAGGAAATTCGACTGTAACTTCGCTTTTATGATGAGTTTTTTTTTGTATATAGTCGATTGTATCGCCGAAAACTGGTGGAATAGCGCTAGTACTTATTGTTTTATATAGCAGCATCGTTTCTGATATGATTCATGTTTGGTGTTATCGGCTTGTAATGTATAGAGATGAAGTCGTTTCCATATAGAACATATTATATATTGGTGATGACGCAGCGATTAATCTTCATGAAATCTCCGACAGTCATTTATCTCCCTTGTTTTTTTTTTTCATTGAAAAATTGTTCATATAACTCATGAAGTCCCCCTTATACGTTATTTGAATTACAGTCGATCATTTTTCGATTCATTGTTAGCGAGCTTCCATATAATCATATATTGAACTACATTATTTTCTTGGCTCTTTATTCATTGCAGTGCACCGACTCCTTTCAGTTTAGGCATCGGATACGATTGGCGAAAGTTGTGTTTTCTGAATAGTAAATGTATTCAACCAATCGTCCAAAAATAATCAATCTTACTGATTTTTTGAATGAACTTTGTACTTCATCTCTCTTTTGCATTATGTTTGGGTACGTTGCTTCGTAACGGATTATTTTGTGGTTGAGTATTGACGATATATTTCCTTGAACAGAGTGCTTCCGGAGTCGAAAGCCATCCAATTAACAAAACACCTCGTGCTACCGTATGGTCTAGATCTTCTGTTTGGATACGAAAACAGTTATTTTTTCTTATAAGTCCCTCTGAATACCCCAATTGCCGTATAATACCATACAATATACCGCGTTTACTACTGAAATAGTGTTCACGGCTCGAGGTCGAATGATCAAAACTGAAAACTGGAAGTGGCTTTTTTTCACAAATCTGAGCTGTACCTGACATAAGGATCACGAATATGCCAATTGGTTCTTCTATATATCCTTCATGTACCTCGATTGGAACATGACAATATATCGTCAGCATGACATGTTCTTTCTTTTACCAAAATCATCATTGCGGTTGAATTATTCATTCCCTTTTTTTTTGTAATCTGTCAACTAACCAGACCTTCTGCCACTTCTAATGGTTGGTTTCATCATTACTTATCAGACACACCATTTTATTATTCAAATATTGACCCTACGTCGGTCATTTTCCATCTTTGTTTTCACAGATGTCTCTCTTATGGAACATCAATTGCTTTGCGCTCAATGATTCCATTTTATTTCCACTTCCTCAATTCGAATTTGAAGACCTCTATATCACATTTGTTCAGGTGAATCACGTTCACTGCGAGTTGAAGATAATTCACATTTGTTAAAACTCCGTTGATTTCTTCCTATAGCTCGTGAGGTGAGGTTGATAACTCAGCACTGTTCTGTATCTCTCCTGAAGAATATATTCAAATTCCTTCAGGATTCTGAAGCTTGCATGACCTGTTCCAGAAATGATAGGTACCCATGAAAATGAGGTTCCAGAGGTATTCAAAGTTCTACGTTCGAACGGGCGAGTCGTGAAGGAACAGCCCGCAGTGAATTCTATGATGATTCAGATGAGCCATAACATTGTTGTTGTGTTTGTGAAGTATCATCCTCAGGGCAAGTTATTCTTCCTTCAATGCTTATTTTAGTTCTGGTTTCGAATTCAATATAAGGGAACAGTATTCTACAACATGCTATCATTGACGCGACCTGTCGGGATTCCAAGCACTTATCGTCATGAAACTGAAACCCTTATTGTTTTCAGGAAATATTTCAAGCGAATACTGTCGTGTGGTTTTCTCATGATAGAATTTTATTCGTGATCCTAGTTCCTAACCTCCAGATCCACGACTAGTCGTCAACCATAATAGAAGTTTCGGTTTGAAAAGCTTTGACTCGCATCATAATATACTCGCCAGGCTGTTACTACAATCGTCCGTGTTTGAGGTTGACTGTTTATTTGTTCGTCTTGTTTATTGCTATCTTAGTGTGTACAACAGGTTATGTCATAATATCATTGCAGATATGTACATGTATTGTCCCGTAATATGATGGCGATCCACAAATCTTCCACACATGTAACATGTAATTATCTCCCTATTCTTTGTTCTCCAAGCATCAATTGTTGTTCTCTGTTCGTTTCAATCGACGAGGATAAGCAAAACACACTCTTCACACTGTTATGTGTTGGCCATGCAAACCTATCATCGGGCGTCTCAGGTATAGGCGTATTCTTTATATGTGGACTGAGCTTGATGTATATTGAGACTATTTTCGGAAAGGGAGGAGATGTATTAGTGAATGGCAGGTAAAAACAAAGGACAAAGGTTTATCTGGTAGGATTCGAACATACATGTTTTCAGACAAGTTTCAAAAGCATCATACTCGTAGCACCGAGCACGAAGCTAATAACGATATTGCGGAAGTACCCTATAGGGAGTGTGGACTAAAAATCTTATTCACTTGTGGAATATGGTTGATTCTCATAATATGATGAATGAGGTACTCGTAGGACTAGTAAATATAACAACATCGACAGCATCCGTCGTGAGTGACGATGTCTAAAGATGTATATAACTTTCACTGAATTTCAGGATTCATACAAGAAAATGTCTCAATCGATAATTTCTGAGAGTCAAATTTAGACTGCTTCATTTATCGTTTCTGTTAAGTGTTACTTGACTCATGTTGCCAAATTGCCCGGTTTGTATTAGAAATGCTGGCAGTATCATTACCCACCAATTTTAATACTTTGAAAATGTTTCAAAACCCAGCCTGGTCCCAGCCCTGTTGAACTCTGTAAATGCTACTCAATATTTTACTTCTCATTATTCATTTGTATTGAGGAAAATAATCATCGTCCAGATACATGGTTTGTTTTGAGATTCATTCTATCTGAGATAATAACACACCTTTCAAAAACAACTATTTAACCTATTCAAACAACGTGTCATTTGTGAACTCGAAAATCAATCTAGTTTGAACCCATGTATACAAATCGTTCCTTCTCGATCTTCCGTTTGTTTGATATTTCTGCATGTATCCCTAAATCTTCTTAATGTAGAAGTAATTTCTCTCCGTCAACTCATATTTCAATAAGCTTTCATCAAAACTGATAGTGTGCCTTCGTTATCAGTAGCTTATGATTCATGTTCTAGGAGTTCGCTGAGTAATAGGAAAACTACTCCCTATCATTAGGAAAAGTCAAATGAGTGTTCTTCTCCAAACCCTTTTTTCACCTGTCTGTTTAAATTCTTTGAATTTCGTAGATTGGATTTTCCGTTTTCCCTCTCATTTCCTATTCAATTTCATATTAGGTATATATTTCAATCTGTTGTAATGCAAGAATCCAAACTATATTCTATATCAACTACTTAGTTCATGAAATTCGTAGTAAGTCAAACTGTGGTGACCGTTTTTTCCAGCATTACGTGGAATAACATACTTCACTTCGATTAGCAGATGATTCAATAACATCGTAAAAAATCAGCATATCATTGATTTCATGAAATAAATTCACCATTATTATCTCATTTCTTATTAAATATCAATAACGGGCACTCTTCCCACTTGTTGATTCCAATGAAATCGCTTCTTTCGCCATTGAATTTGAAATCGAAAGCGGTTGTTCGATTCCGATTGTACACTCTTTTTTATATTTAATTCAGTGGAAAACATTTCAGATATATTGGCGGAGTGATATCTATGAAAACCCATGAATTGAATTCTGCCTAAAATATCAAATGCGGTTATTGGCACGACGATATCAATTATATCCATTGTTGGCTTAAAAGTTCAATGATTGTAAATATTGACCCAAAATGGTGTTTTTTTGATGAATCCGGATTCTTTTCAACACAAGGAAAACGAATATATCATTTGTTTTTTCTCTACACCTCTAGTGCATAACATGTAGCATGAAATGTAGTATGAAATGCCTCCCAGGCATCAGTGCAATTTGGTACACGATGTGTTTATTTTCATTTCCCACCCAAATTGCCATCTTTGTTGAATTATTGGTAACCCTATGATTGTTTTTCAATCATTTCCACAACGGAGCCACTATTCGTGTCCCATATATATGTTTATTGAATTATGAAGCATCTCTAATGGTATTATCAAGATGATCACTATCACTTCACCCTTTCTACACGTTCGTTTCGAACTTGAAGACATTTATGCAAACTACCCCTGAATGAATCACGTTCGCTACAAGTTCAAAACGATATAATCGTTAACATCAGTCCATTGTTTTGTGCATATATACCAGCACGCTTGATCGAGTACATGTAGGTTGCACTACCATTCACTGAGAACATATCGAATTCCATAGCAATTTCAATAAATGTTAGTCTCGCGTCTCGCGTAAAAACTAAACAGGCCTATATAGATCGAAGTTACACTAATAAGTTACAAATATGAGATATTCTCATTCATTCTTGAACACCTATGTTGAATGGAATGTTATGAAGGTATATCAATATAGATAATAATAGTACCTGTCAGCATTTTCTTGTATACAATATGCTTCACAGAATTTAATTTTCCTCAAGGGGTCATACTGACTAACGGCTCTTAGCACCACTACAACTAAGGGAAATTTTGAACCTAACTACAACTTCAATAATTGGATTCTAATAAAGTACAACCGGTGCAAATGGCTGTCAGTCATTCAGTTGTTTTTTTTTTTCATTGAACATAACCACTTTCGAGTGATATCTATATACCAAAGTAGGTATGCTTTAATGAATTGGAAGGTGCCATAGTGATTTATTTTGAAAATTCTGAACATTTTGCATATTATACTTCTTAAATGAAACACTTTAGGTAATAGGTATTATCCATATTATCCATCAGTGCATAAAGGATCATTTTCAGATACCTACCTATAATGACAAACTCTTTTTCATGTTTCGCCACTCCGGATCATATTTTCTCCAAAAAAACTCTTCTACTTCTGAGAGGATCCTTTAAGGATATCATGTCCGGCTGATGATGAGATTAAATAACAAATTTTTACACCTAATTGATTATTATGTAGGTATTACCATTTCAAATCAAAAACAGTTACCCCATATTTTGATTCTGAAATACGGTTCCCTCTCTTAATGTCAACCTTTTCTATATGAAGTGTCACAATATTCGATCTGGATAGCATTTCAATGTATTCGAGGTCCATAATAAATATTCAAAGTTCGGAATTCAACAGAAACTAGGTGGATAATTTATTTTGCATAGGTATCTAGCGTTCACTAACACACGAATGGCTACATAATAAAAATGTCTTTATATCCGCGAAGCCATCAGCACAATAACTATCGGTTCAAAGCATACCTTAGTGCAAAATATTTCCGGAATTGTGTGAACTCAAGCTCCGTCGCATTGATACAAAATATTTTCCTACAATGATCTCGGCATGGTTCAAATCCGACTGCAAGTAATTTTTCTTAATTGATTTTCAGTATTACCGAATAATCTTCGGATATATTAGCAAGTTCATCATTATCATAACTACAGAAGGATTGAATCTGAATGAAGGATTGAACGGTGTGTGGCCGCATTCATACGATATAATTCCTTCAAATCATAAGAGCTTTGGTAGCGCAGTGGTAAGGGCAGTGCCCTCCGTGCGAGAGGTCCGGAGTTCAATCCCGTATAGGGGCGTGTGCATTTTTTGTATTTAATAGCTGAAATTCATGGTATTCGTAGATCGTTGACCAACTGGTCGCGAGATAAAAGTAGCAGATCTGGGGAAAAATGTTCAACGCTGTCTTATGGAGAATCCCATGTTGAACCAAAAATTTGCAAAATCGAGCTTGGCTTTTCTCCCCAGATTAACATGGGATTCTCCATAAGACAGTGTTGCCATTTATCTAGGAAACAGGTAGCCTATCATCAGCACAATAACTATCGGTTCAAAGCATACCTTAGTGCAAAATATTTCCGGAATTGTGTGAACTCAAGCTCCGTCGCATTGATACAAAATATTTTCCTACAATGATCTCGGCATGGTTCAAATCCGACTGCAAGTAATTTCTCTTAATTGATTTTCAGTATTACCGAATAATCTTCGGATATATTAGCAAGTTCATCATTATCATAACTACAGAAGGATTGAATCTGAATGAAGGATTGAACGGTGTGTGGCCGCATTCATACGATATAATTCCTTCAAACCATAAGAGCTTTGGTAGCGCAGTGGTAAGGGCAGTGCCCTCCGTGCGAGAGGTCCGGCGTTCAATCCCGTATAGGGGCAAGTGCATATTTTGTATTTAATAGCTGAAATTCATGGTATTCGTAGATCGTTGACCAACTGGTCGCGAGATAAAAGTAGCAGATCTGGGGAAAAATGTTCAACGCTGTCTTATGGAGAATCCCATGTTGAACCAAAAATTTGCAAAATCGAGCTTGGCTTTTCTCCCCAGATTAACATGGGATTCTCCATAAGACAGTGTTGCCATTTATCTAGGAAACAGGTAGCCTATCTACTTATATATATATATATATATATATATATATATATATATATATATATATATATATATATATATATATATATATATATAATTAAAATTCAGGAGTATCTTGACTGAACTTGGTAAGAAATGATATACTGACTGCATCCCCAAGAAGTATATCATTTCTTATATATATATATATATATATATATATATATACAGTGTCACACATGAAGTTCGCGACATATGGAAGTTTTTTTCATTAATAGATATAATGAAAATTTGGCTTGGCAGTTAGTTTGTGCTTGAAAAATTAGTAAAAAACAGCCTCTTTCCTTTTGTCATGTGATACTCTAAGCCTGTCAAATTTGACATTTTTTTCGAAAATCCTCAAAAAAATCTTTTTTTTTTTGAAAATTTCGAAAAATGCCAAAGAGAAAAAGTGCTCAGTTTCCAATTTTATACCTTTGCTCGAAATTTGGACTCTTTACTGTCACTTCGACTTTTTTCCAATTTTTTTAATTTTTCGAATCTTTCGCTCTATCGATTCGAACGAAACATGATTCAAATTTCATAATTCTGATGAATACGAGACTTCAATGTCATATCTTGCCCAGAAAATACCCGCATTGGCCTGTTACCAGAAAAAGATATGAATACACCTCCAGAAATTCGTCTTTGTTGTTGCAAAGTTCATCTAGTTTTTTCATTTCATTGTTAAACTGATTCGGTTTTTCCATGTATGGACGTTATAATATGTCAGTAATCGAATAAACGAATTCCTCTTCATTCTTATTACACTCGTATTTCTTTTTTTAATAGATTTTTATCCAGTTTGATTATTTTTCTGACCAATAATTCAGTTACAAACTAACCCGAAATATCATACTTTTCTGTAAACTAAACATTGACCTACAGTTTCAAAACTATTCAGAAGACTTTGGTTCTAGTGATTTGTACTAAACATGATATAAAATTTCGTGATTTTAAACATTACAAGACTAATGCAACATGTCGGGAAGAAAATAGTAGGTACTGATCAAATCGAAAGAAAATTTTCCCTCAGTAGGCTTTTGAAACAAATTTTTAGTTTTGGGTAATGTCAAATTATTGCTTTCAATAAATCGAGTTGTTTTGTGTACATATTTTCGTACATTTACATATAATTATATCTATTAATAAAAAAAACTTCCATATGTCGCGAACTTTATGTGTGACACCGTATATATATATATATATATATATATATATATATATATATATATATATATATATGAATATGTTTATGTATACATACATACATACATACATATATATATATATATATATATATATATATATATATATATATATATATATATACGATTTTGAAGCCATTTTCAAGAAGTTGATGTGGCTTCACGCTGAGGTTTCAATCCGTCCACTCCTCAGGTGTTGTCACAGGAGGCAGGGATTTGTGACTTGACTCCAGGGCCTCAGTCTGCCTACTCCCCAGGTCTCTACACTTGTGTTCTCAAAGGTCCCAAAAATAATTCATCAACAAAAGGAAATTAACTTCGAACTCCGAGTGGCGCTCGAGAAGAACAATCTGACAAAAAATGTATCTTGAGACCCAACTGAGTTTTCGTTTTTGGTAAATTCGGTCTTCAATCACCTGTGAAATTGGTTCAAAATTAGTTTGCAATATTTGACACCCACTAACAAACTTACACACACCTTAACAAGTGAAGTTGAAACTGAGAACTTGAAAATATGACGGGCCAAAGGCTGAAAAATCGATTGCAAATTTCTCAGAAACACTTTCTCATTCGGTTTCTGTCGTGAATAGTACATAAAAATGTGACACCTCTTATAAGCTCGAACAAGTGATTTTTGGGGGTGTCGTTAATAAAAATACAATAGCTGGTTGAAGGAAAAACCCATTTAATATCATTGATCCATATTGATAATTAACTGAATCATTTTTCAAGAATGTTTTTTTCTTTAAAACCCTTGTTCGTTCATTCATTCTGTTGTATCAAATATTCGATTTTTGTTTGAAACCGTCATTTGGAATAACATACACATACGTACACACACATGTAGTTTTCAAAAATACCCCAAGAACAGTGAATAAATAAAAAAACAACAGATTTGGTCTAATGCTTTTTCCAATTGCCCAAGTCGAACTCAGCATGGAAGTGAACCTGAGAAATGATATAACATAAAACATTTGCTAGCTGTTAACATCTTCAAGATGACGCTAGAGCACATATTTGAAACCAAGTTCAATCATTACTTCTCAGTAATTCGTTCCATAAACCACCCACGATGAAGACAGGAACGGCGTACGGCTCTTAGAAATATACGTCGATCGCAAATAGTGTCAATCGTCGCTAATTTTTTCAGAAAACAAATACTGGAATGAATGGAACTTTGAGATAATCGTAGCACTACAGCTTACACCAGTGAAATGGTTATTAAAAAAATGTGATTTTTTGTAATGCCTTGAATCAATCACAACATGACGTAGAAAAATATATGAAGAGGCTTGATAATGTTCGAAGTGGAATTTGAAACATTGAATAAATTTGAGCTATTCCAACGCCACCATGTACAGCGCGCTTTGGGTGACGTCTCATGACATGTTCCGTGTTTGTTTACTCTCAGCGTTTCAGATTCAATTCCTATACAGATAATGGTGGTTAGTTGAAGAAGCTTCTCACAAGTATAAGTATGGTAGCGGATTGAAAAAACACCATTAGAAATACACCCGACGAAGGGCTTTCTCGTATTCCAAGCTATGCGAAAGTATGAAAAAAATGTTGAGAGGTGATGAGAAGGCATAATGCATCTCTAAAATGTTCTTCATTCACGTGAATATCATTTTATCGTAAGTATGCTACATCACATGGAGTTTTCATTAGCTATTTAGCTGTGGAAAATTCATAACAATGATTACCTCGCAGCTTTCACTCCTTTTATCGTTACGTACGTTAAATCGAGATTCGATGCAAAATATACTGAGTTGTCCGAGTGTGCTTGAACAAAACCAGTTTCAGTCATCGTCCTAGATTCACTACAAATCTGGTTCCACTAAAAATCATCATAGAAATACAGGTTCAAGAATTTTTTCTCACAAACACCACTAACACTTCTTGTATATCAACCCAGATAAATCCGATGCTGTATCATCTGTCACATTTCGTTTCAACCAATGGTGACGCGTTTTGTAAGTTTGAATTCCGCTCCCTAATTTTTCACTTTTATATAATATTTCATGACTGTGAATGATTACTGAATACAGAAGTAGCCGTATCTGAGAAGGTCTTTCAATTCTATTTATATAATTTTCATTCACCGAACAATACTTTCTCATATATCTTTCAATCGGAGCATATTCCTATCTTTTAATTTACACAGAAATAATGGCCTAGACACTCATATTAGAACACGAAAATATGAGTCACTTAGTCCTTCATATTCCGTTTCAAGATGGCTCACGATGTCAAAGCAATCAACAGAAAAATAAATTCAACCGCCCTTCAAAGTACTTGAAGTTCCGCCTCTGGGATATTCCATTATTTTCACGAGTTGAGAACAAAAAAATCTGTTGTCAAGGCAGTTGTTCTGTGAGGCAGCGACAATTCTTGAATCATTTGTTTCCTTTGTTGTGAAAATGTGACTCTTGAGATAGATGTCGGATGATTCTTTGCATGCTTTTGATGATATCTTGTGGCAAATATACAGTGCGGGATATGAAAATAATGTATTCAATATAGTGTGAAGATTGTGTGTGAAAGGAAAACTGAGAAGAGTGGATCAGAGGAATAAAAATGTTTTTTAAACGTTCACGAAAAGGTGAGTCGGATTTTGTTCCATTTCTTATAAGAATAAGGTACTGTCTTATGGGCATTGGTCTTTCAGTTTTCTTTCTCAATGAATATACCTTATACTTTTCAATTGTATATTTGTTATTGTTTCTTATGAATGGCGTAGTCCCTCTTTGCCTGTCTTTGCCTGTCTTTGGCTATCTTCGGTGAAAATTAGTGAGACAAGATATTCGGGTTTTTCGGAATTCAATTTTGAAATTCTGAACGAGAACTTAGGATTATAGGTTGTGCTTGAGGCGTTTTTTATCATTAATAACTTATAATGACCTCAGGGCAATTGATATATCGTCATCATGAAACAAAAACAACCGTGTTCTAGGAATTTGGCTATATTTTATTTGTATGAAAACAGAGTTGCAATATGTGAATAATTTTCCACGAATATTTTTAATGTCCGAAATTGATATTTCTGATTTAAAATAATTGCGACCCTTTATTGTGTTACTGGAAAATCTTAGCAGCTTTTTTTGCTTTCGGGTACTTACAGGAAAAGTATTGAAACTCGATTTTGTTTTTCTATTCATATCTAGAGTAAATGGGCATTTTCCAAATACTGTTTGAGAAGTGGTAAAACAAATTGTCATAGGAACTTTAACCTATTGAAATATGCACAAGGCTAATTGGTAATGAAATTGGTTGGAATTCCCGTTGTTCATTAATTTATTCGATCGAAACCCATTGAAAAATGTATTATATCAAATGCACAGTTAATCAAAAAATTGAATTGTAAAAATTGAAAAATTATCAAAATTGATTTCAATAAACAGAATTTGAACATTAGGTAATGATTATAGTTAAAGTTAAAACCTATCGGAATACTAATTTTGTCGTGAATATGAATCAAAAGGAAAAGATTTGAAATCAAAATAAGAAAATTGTTAGGAACCTTCATAAAAAAATTAAGGGAATTGAAATAATAAGAAAAAGAAATATGAATAAGCGGAAATTTTGTGACAGGCTTCGACTCTCATTAAAGCAGTAGTTTCAATTTCTACCCATTTCAATTCACTTTCGAAATTTTCTAATTTTGATTTCCCTAATCTGTATTATAATAAATTCTTCGGTTCAGATTCAATTGTTTTCATTTCAGTTTGGTTTTTCGATCTATTTCGTTTTTTCAAGAACGTAAATTCTTCGAATGCGTGATAGTCTTCAATTAGATATAACATACAATTCACCTCCTGGCAATAAAATGGAATAACTCAAACTCCAAAATGGTAAGAAGTCAAGGATACAATACTCCCACGCAAATCTATCTCCACAGATAAAAGGCAGGAGGAGGTAATAATCACATGTTTACGATTAGGACAAACACGTCTAACACATGAATACATCCTCAAAAGAAGTAAAGAACGTATTCATGAGTGTAATGTCAAAGTGACAGTAAAACAGATCATAACAGAGTGCACAAAGTTTACCGATCGAAGAGGAATACATCACATTCACCAAATTCTCACTGAAAAATTCAAAGACTGTGAGAAAAAGAAAAACTAACTTTCATATTTGTCCACTATCGATGTCATCCGAAATATTTCAATTCCAAGTAGTTCCTGTAATTTTGCATTAGTCGCTGATAATCCAATAAAAAATGGAGATAATTGGGTGATAATTTCACAATGAAACTCTTTTCTCCCACACAAGAATTTGCGATTTCTAAATCGGCAAGACCGATACTATATTTGCAATATTTACTGTGAAGGCCGTGTTCTCAGAGGCCATAACTTGTTGCAGCGTTAGGCAGCATCTGGGGAGCAAGTCACGTAAAGGTGTAAACACAATTAATGCCCTTTTAAGTTTTCAACCCGACTTTTATAATGTTTAATTAAATATTTACGACCTTTAATGAAACGTTTTTCCGTGCTTTCACGTTGTAACCTTATTTTTTCTTGAGTTACGATGGAAATGATTCTCCGGGTATTGTTGGCAAGTTTGTGGGCGACATTCTCGATATTTTGTACGACGTGAGCAATTTGTCGAGTCGAAGTAGCTGATAACGATCGAAAGCTGTTTTTGAACTATGAAATTCTGTTTTTATGATTACTCCATACACTTGAAGGAGTGTTGGAGTTATCGTGAAAATAAAATTGGTAATGTGGTATTTTTTGCAAACATGTAAAAGTAAAAACATTCAAATCCATAAGAATGTTACTCGGAATACAATGCTACCGCGAAGATTATTCATAGAAATATAAAAGAGAAATATCGTTGGTAATCACAATTGTTTTTTGGTGATCAGTTGTAACTTAAAATCAGCAATACAGCAAAATCAGATTCTATTTATTCGCGATAGTAGCTAGAACTTTCACTTGTCTTTTGCATCATATCTAATGAAATTCGTCAAAAAATAGTGAAAACTTTTGTTCAGATATAGCTTATCCAATCCATCTTGGCACAAAACTAAAAACGTATATGCCCAGCAATCGTGAGTTGACTCAATTAGAAACTTACTCTTTTATATTCTTCGTAACATATTTATTTTTTTCTATTTTTACTTATGCATTCCATTACTTTTTCATTTCATTTCTACTGAACTTTTGCATTCCAAGATAATCCCATTGAATTTTAATTAAAATGTTTAGTGGATAATTATTTTTTTTCTATTAATTTTTTGGCCGTTATCCTAGGTTTTAAAAATTTCATACTTTCTGTTCGATAATTTTTTAAACAATTTCAAGAAACCCACTGATTTTTGAAGTAGAGTTTCTTCGACAGATAAAAATCCGTATTTTTTTGTAAATCTTCGACAAAACTGGTCATTGATTTTATAGGAATATTCGTCATAATCCAGAAAGACATCTAGTTTTCGTTGGGCAACTGTTTCTTCAATCAGATTTGGTACTATGAAAAATATCTTCAATCAGAACCGTTCTTTGTAAATGAAGATTGTAATAATTCTCAAACAGAATATTTTTCCTTATTTTTTTTTTTTTCAAATTATCATCATCAACTTTGGAGTTCTGCACGAACGATAAAATTGAAACCTTTGGTGTAAAAGTTGAAACCTTTTGAAACTGATTTTACTCGCTAATAGGGTTGGTTTCTTCAGGAGATAATTGGTACTGAAACTGAAGACTACGGTTAGCTATTCATATACTTTACAATATGAGGTAGTGCAAAAAATACCTGCAAATTGTTCTGGGTGCGATTTGGACTTCGTCTCATACTACTATTCATTCTGATCAATTTCTCAACAATATACTAAAAAGCGAAAAGAAAGGAATATGCCCTTTGTCACCATTCATGCTATTTTTGCATTTTGCTATTGCTAGACCCTCGAATGCATCAAGTAGCCTTGTGTCATGCACATTCTCAACCAGTTTTTGATTGGTTTCAACAATTTTGTTATCATTGTCCAGAACATGTTGGGTGACACTGGACTTTTCTACCCTTCCATTTCTCATGTGAGCATAATTCTCTTTCAAAACAGTTTTTGTAGCTCATCGGCTCTGGCCAATGTATTTATTGTTGCAAACTTGTCAATTGATTTAGTGAATTCCCGACTTTTCTGGGTTTTTAAATTTATCTTTTGGGATGGAATTGAATAAATACTTGATGAAAATTCATATTCAACAAAAAATATCATAGTTTCCCAAAAGATTCTCACTTAAATGGGTTTATGAAACTGCTACACGTGTTTCGCTATATAATGGCTTCCAAAAACAGGATGAATGAAGAACTTTTTTTATTTATTCCGCTTGAGAAAGGTATTGTATAGCGGAACACGTGTCGCGGTTTTGTTTACCCTTTGTCAGTGCGAATCGTAAAGGAAACTATAATATTCTCTGTAATTTATTTTTTGAATTGCCAAGAAGCTGTTGTGATTTATAAGTAGTTTCGAATGCAACTTTCATATTCACCTATCGAGTATCTGTTCTAGTTTTCTCGTGTACTGAGGTTGATAATAATATGGTGCTTTCCTATCATTACATTTTCTAATTATCTTATCAGATATCTCTGGGTTGAAACCGTTCACTTTAGCTACGTACTTAATCACTCTTTCATTGTCGCACTCATCTCTGCAAAGGAAATTTTACGAGTATCAACCTATGTACGAGAAATTGCGGTGCTGCCATTGTATGTTATGGACAATGATTCGAGTCGTTAGGAATGAACCTGAACCTCATCGTTTCTTCTCTACAACATAACTCTAATCCATTTTTTATAGTGATCCAATTAAGTTCTAACTGGCCGAATGGGTAACTACCCAAGGCCATTATAAAAAAAAAACTCTAATCCATGATGTTCGTTTCTTATAACCAATACATCTAAGAATGACAACTCTTCTTTTTCTGCTTCGTACGTAAATTTTATACTCCTTCACCTGCTGTTCTGATAAAATACCTGAGTTGCCAATAGTTGCCATTGTAAGAGAAACAAAATACACATTTCATCAGTCGAAAACTGTTGTAAACTGTGTAAAATTTCCACTAGTAATAACTCAAGGACATTGATGATTGTTCGAAAAAATGTTCTAACAGATTTCGAAAGCTGCAACAAGCTAGAAAAAGTTGTTATAAAAATTTTTGAACATTTATCGATGTTCGAGAGTTATTGGGATATAATTTTTTTGCTGATTTTTGATAAGAATGAGAAGCAAAACCAATTTATCCTGTTAGGTCTACATGGTTATGACCATCTTTCGTTCTCATATTCACAGACCAATCCTTTGAAATTGACAATTCTTTCGCCACCCAATTTCCATCTAAATGATACTTTCTATCATTGCAAAAGTCCATGAATGCTTTCTATACAAATGCTGTACTGTGAACGATAATCTTTGGTATATTCGATACTGTAATTCCATTAACATTCTAGATAGTATTACAACCAAATGAAGACATTTTGAACTATAAAATATTCGAATCGTCAAATCGAAATAAATAAATATGTATGTATCCATGGCAACGTGATAGCGTGAAAACAGCCCATGGGATCTGTTTTCAGTATAATATCGTTCTGATTGAATATGTTGAATCAGATGACTTCAAAACAACTGATTTCATATGATTGCTAGTTGAGCAAAAAATTTTCTCTGTAATATTCTTCATTCCCAATTAGTTACGACTAATGAGCCACCGATTCGATCCATTTCAGTCAGAGAGCGAATCCTGAAAACAAAACTTTCTCACGAACTCCTCCTGACTACCAAACAGATTAAATCGTAATTGACGATTTCAGAAACGAGAAATTTGAATATCGAACACAAACATGGAATTTCAAGTGAACGTCGACCGTTTCTATGCGGACAAAAGGACATTTGAAATTATTTAGATCGTTTTTGGATTAGCATTTCTGCCATGGTTATGGCGGATATATTAGGGAAACGTGATCCTGATCTCTCCCTAATCGACAGTCGTTGGTGATGTATTGCGGAGTAGTCCGGTCACGAGTCAACCCGCAGGTCATCATATGACTAAATGATGAATGCTCGGTCTTGAATGTTCGACTCGAGAAACGGCAACTTGGTCAATTCGTGGCATCGATTTACCAAACGGACTGACCATCTGCATGAGCTACCGGGAGAAAAGAAGTTTGATATCCAATCATTCACGGAATGCTCTGTAGAAGTATAAAGGTACGCGTCCATAGGTACGCATCGTACGTATCGTACGGATCGTATGAAACGGATTTTATTATTATTAGTATAGTAAGTTATACATATGCGTCCACTGACCGGCAGCGGACGGATCGCACGTATCGGTCCGTCGGTAATGCCGATGAAATTGATCTAAGGGGCAACTGTTGCGGATGACGTCATGCGGTTTGCCGATAAGTGGACGCATGAGACATACGAAAATACTGGGAGAATTTTACGTCGTCATTGAGCAAATCAGTGAACAGTGTATCATATTCTACAAATTGTGATCTTTTTTCGAATATGTCATGTATCCACATTTTATGTCTTCTCTTATTTCCCCTCCTTTCTTCTTCATCTAATAACAAAGCAATAATGACAAGTTCTTCATCACTTTCCATGATCGGAAACATTACACATTGTAATGTTTCCGATTATCCACTAACAACGAAAATGCGAATGTTACGTCAAAACCGACCATCGCATCGGCAATCCGATCACTACGGATACGGTGGACGCACTACCACAAATCGATCCGTTTTATACGATCCGTACGATACGTACGATGCATACCTATGTACGCGTCCATAGGTCCATAGGGTCCACACTGTATCCGTAGCGATCGAATTGCCGATGCGACGGTCGGCTTTTAAGTAACATTCGCATTTTAGTAGTAAGTGGACGATCGGAAACATTACATTGTGTAATGTTTCCGATCATGGAAAGTGATGAAAAACTTGTCATTATTGCTTTGTTATTAGATGAAGAAGAAAGGAGGGGAAATAAGAGAAGACATAGATTGTGGATACATGACATAATCAAAAAAAGATCACAATTTGGAGAATATCATACACTATTCACTGATTTGCTCCATGATATGCTTAATAACAATTATAATTAAAGCACGTGTGTGTACTTAGTGCCGAAATGTAACAAAATTCAAACGATCTAAGAGGCGACCAGTGACTACCTATCGTGACATGCGTCCACTTATCGGCAATCCGCATGACGTCATCCGCACCAGTCGGAAAAGTTGCCCCTTCGATAAATTTCATCGGCATTACCGACGGACCGATACGTGCGATACGTGCGATCCGTCCGCTGCCGGTCAGTGGACGCATATGCATAACTTACTATACTAATAATTCTAAAATCCGTTTCGTATGATCCGTACGATACGTACGATGCGTACCTATGGACGCGTACCTTAATCAGTTTGTATTCGTTATGTTGCGTATTACATTCACGTAGAACTTGTTTTTTCTTCAGTATCAGAAGATATATTCCTGAGCTGCAAGACTCTGTGATGTTGTCACAGTTCACATTCGTCCATATCACTCTTCCTCATACCTGTCCAATGATAATATAATCGCAGTTGGGACCTCAGAACTGTGTCCTGTGGAATAATGGCCAAGAGCTTATGGAAAAATTATCTGGTAAAAGTTTTTATCTATGAAGAATCGATTTCGGGTGAGTTCGTTTTTGCGTGACTATTGAAATCATTCAATTATTTCATTATGTGATAAGTAATGCACTTTGGTCCGACTAAGAAATGATCCAATTTTGTGCAGCCCGGAGCCTTAGTTGAGCAAGCTCATTACTTGTTTCGTTTTGCAAGCATGCACTTTTTTTGGAGATTATGATTTGTTTCAGCACCAACTTTTCACTATCATAAGGGCAGAACAAAAAAATTGGCCTGAAAATGAGTAACTGCCGCTCGGTCTATATTGTCAGTTCAGATTGGAAGATTTTCACTGTTTTCAGTGAGAAACTTCAGCAGCTAGGACGAAATAGAATATAAGTATATTTCAACTGAAGTACAGAATCAATTCATTTCAGAAACTTATCGAAAGAACGGAATAAAAAGTTTACATTAGTGATACTCTATCAAGTTGAGGGAACGATTTTATGTTGCCTAGGAAGATTCCAAATGCATAGCGTGTCCTTCTCGTGTTTCAATCCCGAATTACGTAAATTCGAGCTTGAGTCACTTTTTATTCATCTACTTATATATCAATATCGAAAATATTCCAGTTTTCTCAAAATTACTGAAATTGAATAATAATTTTTGTTTAGAAACTCCTACATAGTTTCATACTATTTGTAACACCCTGTATAGTGATAGAAGTAGTGAAATAGTCAGCTGCAAAAAATGATCATCGAATCACGTCTTCTAGCTCATTCTCGATCGTTAAATGATATAATGTCAATCTGTAGTAACTGACTTTGAATACTCGAGAAATATAATATATTCACAAATTCTGCCATGCAATAGCTTTTTCCCATAGAAATATAATATGAGTATTATAAGGCCTTTTCACTGAACAGAATCGTTGAGTTTTCGAAAATACAAAACACATAAATTGAAAATGGGACGAATCATAAACCACTCTATGTCCAATAAGTAAGGCCTTCAATAACAACTCCAAAAACAAAACATCAACTGCTTCAAAACATTCGCAAACAGTCGTGGTTCTGAAATGAACGTTGAGATTGAAACCTTTGGTGTAAAAGTTGAAACTTTTCCAAGAGATCAATTAGAGATATAAAAAGTTGCGCATAAAACTTCTTACAAATTACAACAGCTTCTTGGTAACCCAAAAGAGGAATTAGAAAACTCAGAGAAGTCAGGAATTCAAGGAATCAGTTGTCAAGATTGCAACAACAAATACATCGGCCAGAGCCAACGAGCTATTGAAACTCGTTTCAAGAAGAATTTTGCACACATGAAATACGGAAGGGTAGAAAAATCCAGTGTCGCCCAACTCGCTCCAGACAATACCCACAAAATTGGTGAAATCAATCTCAAACTTATCAAGCACGTGCATGACACAAGACTACTCGATGCATGTGATAGTCTAGAAATAGCAAAATGTAGAAACAGAAAGAATTGTGACAAGGGACCTATCTCTTTCAGCCCGATTTTTAATCTATTGTTGAGAAAGTAATCAGAATAATCAATAATAACAAATGACGGGCCAAAAAACTTTGTAGTGACTGCACTAGTTCATTATCGAAAAACTAAGTAGAATAAGTAGAAGTAACAAATAGAGCCCATATCGGACCGGAAAACTTTAGGTATATAAACTTTAGATTTTCTTCTCTTGAAGATGCTAACCTTGTTAGCGAAACGCGCGTAAAGTGCAAAAATTCGGTTTGGTGTTAGGTTAATTAATCTCTAGGGAAAGTCTCAGTCGTGATTCAGTTGATTTTGATAGATGTTTGACTTCTCTTTGTGTTTTGTACATTCAAAGCAAAATCGCTATCAGAATGGTACTGTCGAGTGGAACGAGTAAAATTTATTGGAACCTGTTTGAACTGAACATCTCAAAGAGAACTACATGATTGTTTTCAATATAAGTTTACATCAAGCATCGGCTTTTCTTCCGGAGACTTATATACTTCAAAAACTCAAATCAAATCAAATCTCCAGTTCCTCGGTTCACGCGGTGTTCTTTGGACATTATAGAGCTTTCCTTTCGTTTGAATCTGTGTATGAAAAAATTAGCATCAACGAGACAGCCGACATTCAAGTAAGATTAGAAATTTGTTCATTCAAATTGGATAAGAAGTAGTAGAAGTAATATATGCAATTTATGTTAGTTTATATATACCAAAAGCCGAAGTCTTTGAGCAGTAGGAATTTTCTCTAATATTCAAAACTAATGAAAATCGGTAGAGTTGGGAAGCTATAAAACGGCTCCATGCGGTGGGGCTACGATGTGTGACGTCACCTCCTTTATTGTTGCCACCTAATGCTCACATTTCAACTCGAACATGCAACATAAATATGAATGATTGCAGCGCTCAACGCAGATAAACAACAGCTGTGAAATGCCCGCGTGCCATTCAATAAGGGTACTGACGTCACAGAGCGCTCCTGAATTCAAACGAATGCTTCATCTTCTATATAGAAGATATAGAATTCTTTTAGTTTTGTTATCTTCTGGGCATTCATTGTTCATTCTTTATAGTTTAAGAAATTTCAAACATAATTTGTCTTTCTTTGATACGATAGAGAGAAATTCTCCTGATAACTTTTTTTCAGTAAGGGGATCGAACCCAGGACCTCTATGTTATGAGCCCTCTCGCCAAATATCAAAATTGGTTGAATATTGATTAGCATTGGTCGTCTTCTGAAAAAAATCCTCATGAAAAATTCTATACCATTTTCCTGTAAAATTTTTGCTATAATAAGGTTCACGAAACCATAATATGTGCTTGGCAATACAACAGCTTCTTGAAGCAAATATTGATATTATATTCCCAAATATTCTATTTATATTTATACCCTAGGGAGGTTGGCCAATCGATTTTTGTATTCAAAGTGAGTCTGTTCGCAGCATTTCGATTGAAAGTATTATCTTTGTGACGACTGATAATGGATCTGTTGCGGACGGGATTCGTCAAGTTGGTCCAATTGTTCTATTGTAGTGATTATACTAAATATCCAAATCATTCATTCCCACCTATCATGGCTTTCGAGATGGCATACCTAGCGTAATAATGAATTGTCTAAAATTGATTTCCCATCCACGACCTGATGAAAAAGTCTTTCAGGTTTTAAATTTAAACTCATCTATTCAATCAATTCGAAAACTTCGGCTATGACATTACCCTCCTACAAGAAGTCAAAATTCTATTCGTCCTAACCAAATATTGATAATAATACTATTTTTGATGGATGAACCCGAGAATATCTGAAATACCCTGAAACGATCCATTATCCTTTACCATTATCGAAATGATAATAATGGTATTAGGGTCTCCGTTATGGTTGAAATGCGTTTCATCATCTCTGAGGAGGATTTCGAGAACTAATTAAATCGTATGTTATTTCCCAACCCATACTAGATCTAATACTATTTAACTTTCCCAACAATCGACCATTCATCCCACTGACCAAACATAAAATTAAACGCAAACGAACAAAAACAAAACACATCGGTTCGCCGTTTCGAAGGCTCATTCCACGCAACAAGCAAACGAGAACTGTATTGTTATTGTTGGTGCAATCGCTCTTATGTAATTGCCGGTTGCTACATTGGCAATAATTACGCTGGAACTAGATAACCCGATTTAGCAGATCGTAGAATGCTTTGCAACGAAACAAAACGCCGTCTGTCTATGTGCAAGGGCATAGTCGGCGTCTGCGATTTTGCAAATGACTAATTACAGAGAAGAGATTGATTCGAATGCTGACCTTTCGGGCAGACTGACTCAAGCCTTTGCTATAACAACTGTAGAAAGACGGATTGAAATTGTTTTGATGTATTTTCAGATATTGCTGTTCTGTTCAATTCTATTCTATTTTTTTTTGGTTCATTTTTTCGCTAACGACCACATTGGAAATTTCGATAAATGAAATGGTAGACTGAGAGCAGACCGCAAAAAGTTAGTAATAACGACAATGACGAAACTCATTAGGTGCCTGCAGCGCCGGATTCATATTTTTTACGAGTGTAGGACAATTTTTTTCCGCCGCCCAATGTACCTTTTCTAAACTAATAATTTCTCATATGTAGTGAGAATGGAGCTAAAGTTAATTTAAAGAATATATTATTCATTAAGAAAGGGCATTGAAGAAACAAGAACTACAATTTTTAACGGGACTTTTTCATAGCAAAATCATCTATAATATTATCATCATAGTTTATGGTGTTCATTATATCTGCTTCTTGTATAAAAAAAAACATGAGACAACCGGTGAACTTTTTTGACTTTTGATTTTTATCCTCTAAAATTAAGTAAGCTTCCTCTAAAATATGCCGCCCTTCCTGGATGCTGCCGCTTCTGGGCTGCGCCTATATGGTCTATTGACAAATCCAAAACCGGGTTCCTGGGTAGAATTCGTGAAGAAGTTCTAGACGAGATTTCCCAAGATGAATTATCCAGTACAACATTCTCAAATGATAACATACCATATGTTATATCGTATCAAAGGTATCGTGATGAGCAACGTTATCCTAGAATTTCGGATCATTCAAATCGCCCCAATGAAAATGACGGCGTCAGGTTTCTTTGGAAAGTAACCCTGAATATTTCCGAAACGATCGGTTATATTGGGAATGTCATGAACCAGTTGTTAGAAGACCGAAAATAAGTATATTTCGACATCTCAAGTATAATTATTTATATATTCCTTCAAGCTCAAATGTACCCCCGAATTATTTTCAAAAAATATCATACCACATCTGTCCCATCGATCCAGAAGGTAGAAATATTCTGCCTGAGATTTCAAATCATTCTCTTGACAAAAAGGAAATGACAGAGCTGATTCTTGTTTCGAAAGTCGTTATTTTGTATTCATGAATAAATTGAAGACTAAGTGAATTATTAATAGCAAGGAATCAGAAACTTCTATTCGCCAGTAATGAACAGGTAGCCATTCTCTGGACATATAATGAAATAACAATAGAAAACTGGATTTTTTGCACCCTTCCATAGTATTCATTATCTCTCTCGAGACTACATTTGTCATGTAATGAATCGCAAGTTCAGAGCTAAAATCACGATCTTTAGCTGGCACAAGTTATAGCTAATCAAAAGAGTTCTCGAAAAACGATCTTTCAATAAAACATTTTCAGTACTTCTCTTGATTTGTTTCGACCTCTAAAATCATATTCCCTGCACAATGAGATACTCTGTAGCTCATACCTATTTCTGCTTTGCCAGTTCTCAGTTTTCATTAGTGAAAAATCTGCCTCCACAGATAGAAATTTATCAGTTTCAATATTGCATCGATGTCGTGTAATTTATCACTTCCATTTCGACAGATATACTTGCAATAGTTTGTTTGACATTGTCATAAAATGAATCTCTATATATTCTGAACGGCTTGAAAAGTTTTATTTATGATTATTGTTATTCCATTATTTCCTAAATTACATTTTAAAATTGCTATCACACTCAATAAATGGCTTTTTTCGAAATCAATTAAGTGACAGTCATTTGTTTCAGTTCCCTGTTCCCGAAACTAGAAAAGAAAAAAAAATGACGCTTTCGAAAAGCATTGGTCCTTTTGTTTCGGAATTGAAATGTTCGGTTCGTTTGCCCACTTGATCATTAGTCCAAATCGGCCCGTTATCTTTGATGTATTGTGGGTGAAAAGAGTTATTGTTTGGGGTCGGATTTTTTGTTTATCGACAGCAATACGCAAGTACACACAATATCTCGTGCCCACTTGTGAGCCAAACTTGGAAGTACTGCAATTGAGATAATTATTGGCTTAATAAATTGTGTATCGGGTGTCTCGGGGTATTGTTTATATAATGAACTTGAGAAATTCGCTTGTCTTACACCGACTTGAAAGTAGGTGGCGCCATTTTTAGGTGCTCGGTCTGCGTCATTCTAATTTAGAACGAGGGTCGTGAATTACTGTTGACGGCTTACTTTCACTGGGGATCGATTTACAATAATTGGAACGAGAGACATATCTTTGAAGGACTCCTATTGCATTTGTTGGGTATTCTGTAATTTTAATATTCCATTTTCAAACAGCCCTACGAGTGTGCTCAGGGGCAGAGCCTTGGGCGGGCAGGGGTCGCCTGATTATCCTCGGTGATGAAGCGCTCTGGAGCATCTAATTTTTTCAGTATCGTAATTGATATTTCAACCGCAGGGAGACCCAGAAAAATCCACAGTGCTATCGGGTCGATTGGTGTATCTTATTCTTGTTTGTCTTCAATGGCAAATATATTTTCGACTAAAGGTCTTCAATAATTATTCAAAATGTTACAATGACATTGTATCAGAGATCATGAACTGGGGAAAAAATGTGTAATATGTTCCGAGATATTTCATCAAGTTGAGCCTGAAAAAAAGCAATATTCCAATATTTCGATTGTCTTGGAAATTTCCCGGATTTTCTCATTGGCATTTTGTTGGTCACATAAATACGCAGTTTGATCCCCAATTTGATCAGCTTCGTTACATCTTTTGTTTCTAAGATCTCATTGGTGTCAGTCGAATTTGAAATTCACAGCAGACTCGATGAAACGATTTCATCACCTTAATTCAATCCCATCATTTGAGTTGTGAAATTTCTTTATATCAAGACAACTATCTCCACAGACTTCGAACAAATATGCGAACATGACAGTAACGAACGTCTAACAGAGTTTCACCTCCGATCTGATGTCGTTCTGCGAAAGTAGAAATGATAGACTGGTCTTTACTGAAGGGAGAAAAGACAACGATGTCGAGGACTTGTTCACATCTTGCTCTGTGACAAACTATAAATAATATCGGTTGTTCGTGGTAGGTAAATTCTCAGTGATTGATCGATATCGGTCATCTGGGAATATATGAGCTGCACGAGTTCAGCGAGGTTGGAATTCAAATGTGAATTATCACCATTGTTATGACTGAGGTTGGGATTTATGGTTGTTTCTGACATTTTGTGGATTTTTCAGGAGAAATACTGGCTGCTATTAGTTGCGAGGTTGTCGGTATTCGAATTGGGTTCAAGGATCTGTATTTTCTTGTACAGGGTGTTGAATGTAATTATGATATTTCAAAAAATAAAATCATTGAGAAAAATGACTCATTTTCTTCAAAAATGGCTTGACATTTTTTGACTTACTTCGAGAGCAACGAGTCATTCCAAAAGACGTGTATGAGTGAAAGTATGTAATAATCATTGCCCAGGTAACAATCCTAGTAGGTGAGGTATTTTCATCAGATGCAATGACCGACTCAGTGATACCATAGGTTTTACAGGTTTTTCCACAGTTTAAATAACAAATACACTCATCAGAAAATGCAAAAACCATTTCATTGTGCTCGAATTATGCAAGATATTTATTCCAATCAACATCACGCATCTTATTTTATCGAAAAATAATTCTGATTATTTGTTAAGTGAAGGAAAACCATTTCAGAAGACGCGGTCAAAGATTTCGAAAGATGGAAAGATTTCAACTGATAAGTTAGATTTGTTAATCACAGCACGCGACTAAAGTGATTTCATTTTACTTAAATGCAAATTTTTCGTAGTTTTCTTGGATTCTTAACCCACCACATCTTTACGAGTGTAAAAGGGCAGATTTCTAATCTACCCTTCTACACTTGTCTAGATGTCGATATTATTTTTTTTCCAGATTGTGGTAGGTTAAGAAACCCAAAAAAACTACGAAGGAAGAATTCGTTCACCACAGAAAGATGACTTTCAAACAGTACTCATGCAAATCTGTAATTATGCCATTTTTTTTCGATCAAAGTGTGAATACGCACATTCTTTTGGCTACTGTTCAATGTGTACATTGAATTAATAGGAAAGGTGCAGGGTCTTTTTTGATTTTTTCCAATCAAAAAAATTTATCATCAATATCTTACTGAAATTGATGAAACCGAAAGGTGGACGTGCTAACCTCTACACTACCTAGACCGAGAGACTTTAGGGTTTGTTAGCCGTTGTCTGCAGGTTCTTGGGCTTTACATATCGTTCACAACTGCGGTTGACATCATCAATGGCGATGCGGCAATGGACAATGTGTCTTTGATTTCTTCGTTACGTTCACTAATCAATTCAGACACATGTCATGAGAGCTAACAGTGTTTGGATATCATAAACAATTTGATTCTGAGAAAAGTCATAAAAAGCGTCGAGTAGAGTATACAGTATTTCCTTTCTTGTATGTATAATTTCTGACATGATATAGATGGAAACGTTCGTATCATACTTTTTTACTTTAAATCTCTTCACACAAACTGCAATCAATTCACAATGTCCGTAAATGAATTTCTTTTTTGAAAATAACCTTTTTCTTTTTTCGTCAGAAAGCACTCGAGAGGTTGTAGTTGAATAACCTTATTGCTGATATGTATATGCATGGTAAAATCCTTCCTCACATCGATCATACACGATTTCTGTTGCAATTTGAACCCATCGAGGTATAATTGGATGTTTACTTAGCGCATGAAATGAGGCCGTATCCTCTCCCGAACTGCATCGTCAGCATAGTTGAGATATCACAATTAGCTGCGATCAGTCAGATGGTAACAAACCATCCGTACAACTGGAATTGATGGTAATGGATATTCGTGCTACGTAATCATGCACTCATGGGTAAACTCAATGCGAGGCATACAACCAACGTCTTGATACAGATCAACGAATATTTGCCGAGGAAAATAAGTCAATGTTTCAAGTTTTCTCGAATGCAGGATATTATATAATGTTGAAAAAGAGAAGTAGTATTAGCTAGAAAATTGGTTAAACGTGTTGGATATTGTCAAATATGGAAAACCGTCATTAAATAATTCAAAATCCATTCAAGCAAATACATGAATTGGAAGATGTTTCAACCTCAACTCAAAATTTTAGAACGAAAACACCTAGTATTCAGAATTCCATCTTTAGATAGACATCAGAATTGATACAATTACAGGACATAGAAATATAAAACAATCTCGAAATTCGCAAACTTGCACGGATGCGCGCTAGGCATTTCACCTTAGTACGGTGACCGGAGCAAAGTTGCAACCTCGGCAGATGAATCTTTATTAATATTGAGGGTCAAGATTCGGTATTCATTATTCAGAAATTAGTCAGTATTCATTGATCACTCTTCAGAAACGGTCCCCAGAGAATTTTTCCGGAATGCAGCACATCTTCTTATCGACGATCCTGCTAGGAAGCAATATTATGTAAGTTTTTAGTGTTTCTTTATATTTCTTCAACTATTTCATGTTCAAAGTATTTTTTCTTCATTTTTTTTATAATAAACATTCAATCAAGTTTTCAAATGAGTCATTTCATTATTTTGGATGAATGAAGGTTGGGTGAAACAGCGAAAATCCTCTCAACGCAAGCCAAGCGAGTACTGAGTTGCGACAATATACAGGGTGTAACTAAATAAGTGTAAAACATTTAAGGAAGTGATTCCTCTTCGAAAAAAATATAAGATTTTTCATATAAAGAAACTTTATTGGAGCATTCCTTGCTAAGATACAGCCCCTTAAAGGGGGTACATAAAATTTGTATAACAATTTTTTTCACAAGCACTGAAAAAGTTACAATATTGAATTTAAACTGACGTTTTGTACTACCAAAAAGACACTTAGTCAGTAATTCATCTGGTTTACCCCATGGTTGTAAGGGGTGGAAAACGCAACCCCTAAAATTTATGTAACTTCTTTCTTATTATTTGTTTACCATTCAAAAATTCATTTCCAATAGCCTGTTCCATTCTAAACAGAAAATGCCTCTTGGGTTTCTTGCCCAAAATGAACCAGTTCGCATCAAAAAATTATTTAACGAACAACTACAGAGATACATCGTCATAAATGCGAAAATGACGCTGTCAGTTTGTGAATTTTCGAAATTGAATTAATTGTGTTGTTGTTCTGTTCTTAATTTGTTACTTTAAATTTCATGTACCCCCTTTAAGGGGCTGTATCTTAACAAGGGATGCTCCAATGAAGTTTCTTTATATGAATGGTCCTATTTTTTCGAAGAGGAATCACCTCTTCGAATAATAAGTTTTACACTTATTCAGTAACACCCTATATACAAAAATAGAAGGAATTCGATGGACAATTACAATTAACCTGCCTCACACAAAGGAGTAGAAGTGAAATTATTTTGGAGTTTCTCAAAAATGAAATTTCTTATACAATCTATTGTTATGAATGCTGATTCCATTTATTTATTGAATAAGTATCAATAAATAGCCTGTCAGCCTTCAGATTCGATTCGATTTGCCTCAAGAGATTTTTGGTGTGAGAAAGGTGAAAAATATCAATGAAGTTCAAGAGGCCAAATACATCGAATTTTCACTTTTTTCGATCATCTCTAGAATTGTGAGAATTTTGTGCAGTATAAAGTGAACATTGATGATTGCCAAGATGCGCACCGAGTGATGGAAATTACCCCTAGAATCTCTCGAGCAGAAAATTGGGTGCGGCGCGGGTATCTCTATCCTAGCTGATAGCGAAGTGATATACAACTCTTTGAGCTGACTCGCGACTAAAAACGCTGAGGAGTTCGCTCTCTGAATTTACTCTCCTCTAAAGAATTGAAAGATCCGAATTCTTATGTCATCTGTTTTAAGAGCAAATTGGTATGTTTGCCCCCCGATAATTAATTGCGGTTTCAGAACGAAAACGAAATTCACTGATATTGAATTTAAAAAGTATATCGAAAAGCACATCTGCTTGATCTCAAGAGCTGATCTGCCATCTCCACTAACCCCTTCAAGAATTCTTTTAACCCAAAAATGCAAATGAGTTCTTTCGATAAAAATTAGTACAAACATTCCCTCACAGTTCGTTCTCATTACTCCATAGGTAATAACGCATTTGCTTTCAGTTCGAAGTAGTACAAACCTTAAGTTTCTACTCACTTCTTGTGAGGAAGTGTAAAACAAGACTGCTATAATTTATTCATTGGGTATACTATTACGCCAACTCAAAAATTCGTGTTGCCCAGTATTTTCGACGCCAAACGCCTACGCAACATCTAGATCCGATAAGATCTCGTATTAGCCCAGAAACGCTTCAGCTAGCGATTGACTTCTCACAAAAACCGAATGCATACCTACCTCCAGATCGTATCAGAATACTTTTCACAATATTTCTCACCACTGTGCAAAAACACGTAACATATCAGTCGAAAAATCATTATTTAGATATCGATTCGATATTATTAGTCCAGTTCTATAGATTTTGATTATATTTGACTAGAGAAAAATCTGTGAAGAATTTTTATATATGGTTGATTATAAAATGTAACCGCGAAAAACTTTCAAATCGAGGTGGTGAAAAGTTGTTCTGAAGATCAAAAAGGGTGAAAATGAAACGCGCCTTATGGTCAGGTTACTTAAAAATTGTCATGAATTCAGAAAGAAATTGATTCGTTTACTTCTGAAATTGAAATCAAAAAAGCAGTAGGATCATGAAAAATTATTTAGATAGGGTTTTTGAAGTGATGAGTAATACAACGAACATCAATCCATTGTTATAATAATAATAAAGTGTCATAATTACAGGCGGAGTTCAGTCAGAGACTGCTCTCACACTCAACCTTCAAAATGTGATTACAGTAACATAGCTTGATACAGGAAGAGAAAAAAATATGTCATTACTGAAAAATAACAAAAAATATATCAGCAAATTAGATAATTAGCTATATGCATCATTACATGGGTAAAATTACGACAATGACGGAAATTTATCAGCATCGAGGTTTGCAATTAACATATTTGATGCCATTTAAGTTATCCACAAAGATTAGCTATAAATTAGATAATGATCATCACTTATTAGTGTCCAATAAATATTTCTTCAGTTTATCTCCAAAATGCCCTAAAGAATTCCGTTCGCAAAACATTTTACTCTTGAGGGTTGACGTTCGTTAGCTGGTTAACGAAATAATCTATTTTACAAACCGTTTTTTAAACATTCAATATACGTACTCACGAACGTACTTGAGAAAGAGACCAGAAAAGGAGCCTTTTTTGTCAGGTACCTAAAGAGAGTCGATATTTTTGCTTGGGAATAAGTTAATTGAATTATGTCATACACCTATTGGTTTTGATATGCACTTTACGAATATTAATCGTGGAAATTTCACACCTCAACTTTTAAACCAATAAGATACCTCAATTCAATCTAGTTACCAATGGCATCTGAAGAAAATTCCGGAATTTTTTTTGAGGCGCTACGATATTCAAGTGGAAATTTTTAGGCAGTTTAAAAATAAACGTATGATCTACAACCTTTTAATAATGTAGATATAATTGTGAATAATGCAAAATACATTTCTACCAACTTTAGTTACCTAAAATCATGAGGGGGGAGAGAGACTGAACGAGTACCCATCTGAGTTCAGGCATTTGGCGTAACTAAAGTTGGTAATTTTTTTATTCAACGAAATATGATAAATATACCTACATAAGATTTTTCTTGAAATTGCGTCATGTTATGAAAATATATTTCTACCATCATTAGTTAACAAAAGTTACCAAAGAGCGATAGACTGGGCTGGTACCACCTGAGTTTTAGCATTTGGTGTAACTAAAGTTGATATTTTTTTTATGTAGAAATTGCTTCATGTTACTTCTGAAAATATTAAACTGAAGTTGGTGATTTTTTTATTGAACGAAATATGGTGGATATACCTGTATGATTTTTTTTAAACTAGTAATTATTAGGCTTTCGGACAAAACCGGTGGAACAAAAATGACAAATCAACATATGTCAAGAATAGCAATATCCTGACTAACGTTACAATCACAGAAATCAATTTAAAATGTCAAGTTGGATTAATAATTTTTTTCCAAATTATAGTGTGAAATTTTTTTGCCTAATACCCCGCAAGTTATCATTATCGTGTTGTGATTTTGGCGAAGGATTCAATTAATTTATTTGATTACCTTCGAGAGTGGACATTGTAGATAAAATTATATTAGGGTGAAAAAAGGACTGGTTCTAATTGAATTGAATGAAATCTGCGATGCAAGAAGGTAAGACCATAGTCTCACTTGTGTTTGAATAATAACCGGTGAGTTTCACAAAATAGCACAAAATTTCACGGGTATGTCTTTGTTTTTATCTTCAGGTATTTTCTCTTCCAAAGGCAGACAGAAAAAAAATGGTCCAGAAAATCTGTCACTGCCGCCCGGTCTATTTATTACTGGGGTGTAATAATATATGTCGAAACGAAATATGATTGCCAACTTAAGTTATGTTGGGTTCATGGGTGCGGTACCACCCGCGCTCCGGCTGCTTTTGGCAGGTCAATTATAACTGGCTAAATTACATCACAAATGAGATTCGAACGCGACTGGACAATGGATGCCGGCTCCTCGTTGATGTTAACATTAATTGAAAATGCCAAATCGATGGCGAGTCGAAAGTTGGTATTTGCAGACGGATTGGAATTCACGCTTGTCTTCTTCGTATAACGCGATCGTAACTAGACATGGACATGTTTGTTTGCTTTTCATGCAACGGCTTCTCTTATAATGATAACATGTTCTATAAGATTCAAACTAAGCTAGCATAGAAAGGCTAGTCGCTGGATACCGCGATTTCTCATGGTGAAATCAGTTAACATTTTAATCTTGAAAACTTCCAGTGAAATCATTTATTTTCAGTTAATAGTGAACTCGAAACCCACGAGTGAATTGAGGTATTTTTGATAGTTACCAACGCCCCAAGGTTGATATTAAGCATATAACAGGCGAGTGTTGTTCGCTACTCTTCAACTTGCGCATGTGAAATGTCAGATCATTTAAAATCAACATGGGTTTGTTAAAGGTCGCTCTACAACAAGTAACTTGACGTGCATCGCACAATTTATAGCTGATTCACACTGATTTTTCTAAAGCTTTCTACCGACTTGATCATGGTATACTTCTGAACAAACTACTTTCCTTCGGCTTGACCAACAACTTTGTCTTTTTCTTGTACTCCTATCTAACTGAGAGGCGTATGAGAGTTGAATACAATGGATCCAAGTCTGTCGAAATAACAGCATCCTCGGGTGTCCCCCAAGGATCTGTCTTGGGACCCTTACTATTTCTTTTATTTATAAATGACATTTGCCAGGGAATCGACTCGGAAATTATATTATATGCGGATGATTGTGAATTATTTCGGCTAATTTCTTCTTTGGTTGACTGCAACTGTCTTCAAAGAGACATTGACAATTTAAATCAGTGGTGTGAAATGAACCTATTACCTCTGAACATTACAAAGTGCAATTTAGTGACCTACTCTCGCAAACTATCACCCATTGGATTTTCTTATACTATAAACGGTCAAAAATGGAAAAATTCAAAGATCTTGGTGTCATTTTTGATACGAAATTTACATTTTCGCCTCACGTAAATTATATTGTTTCAAGTGGTTTCAAATCACTTGGTTTCATCATCAGAAACTCCAAATGGTTGTCTGAAATAAAAACGCACTTACTACTCTTCAATGCACTTGTGAGATCGAAGTTCGAATATGGCAGTGTTGTCTGGAACCCTGGACATGTCACATATATTGAGAGTCTAGAAAAAGTTCAAAGGCGTTTCCTCAAATACGTTTGTTTTAAATGTGATGGTATCTATCCGGAGAGGGGTATACCTCATGATCTTCTACTTTCTAGATTTCAAGTCAATTCTCTCGATAACCGTCGGACATATTTAGGCATTGCATTTTTGCACAAGATTCTAGAGTCACAAGTTGATTGCCCATACTTGCTTGCACATATCAATCTACATGTTCCTAGGCTACCTGTACGTAATTTCATTACATTTTATCTTCCCTTCGCGCAAACCAATGTACTTCTTCACTCTCCTATTTACTACTTGTCAATTCAGGATAGACTAGAAATTTTCCATTGCAAGCAAACAGACATTAGGAGAGCTATTTTATCATAATATCTGTCTATTTGATATTTTTCTGTACTGTTGTAAAGACGTGCATGAGCTTTTTTCTCACTGAGTTTTTTTCAGCTCATGCACGTCTCTACGCTGTGTTAATCATCTTCGTTTACACTTTTTTGTCTTTTTCTGTGTTTTAAGTAATTTACCTATTTTATAGCTTGATATATACATATTGCATGTACTGTATTTATTGCTTCTTCCCATTCTGTAAAAGGCTTCGGCTGTTGAATGGTGTATCATAAATAAATAAACTTTCCTAGGAATATGATCAGTTTTGTATTTCGGGAAAATAGTTTCGGATTTGTAAATAATATGTATCAGTGTGCTGTGAACTGCAAGTAGCTTGTTACTATCTTGAAGCTGGTTGACGAACACTGATCTAGAATATCTCAGCATGACGAAAAACCGAGCGGTATTTCATCTGTGAACCAACAACAGCTCTGAGTATTTCCTCCTTCCAGAGAATTCAGTTACCTCGAGTAGGGATTATGAAGGTATGAGGCAAGTCGTCCTCTGAATCCTTTGAACGTGTAGGTTTGACGACAATCTCCCGAATCATCGGACCTGATTCTGAGTTTCATCTTTGAAGTCCCCCATCTTATTTCTTTGAGTCTTCTATTCAATATTTACTTTTTTCAACGAAGAACAGTCTTTCGTTTCATAGGTAGGCACCTGAAAAAAATTTTTATTGTATAGGAAAATTAATTTTCCATGGTAAATATATGATATTGTTTTCATTATGTCAATATGAACATCTTACCTGTGATTATTAATAATAATAGAATATTTTTGGTCGTTCACTCATTCAATTTCCATGTCATATCAAATATACACTATGGAAATATTATTGAAGCTAGAAAAATGTCATGATCCGCCTTCATAACAAATGGTAACAGTTGAATATTGTTTGTATATCAGTGCAGTACAAAGTGAGTGATGGATTTTGTTCTACTACTTGAAATGAAAATTAATATTTAGAGCTCATCTAATTCATCTTGGTAAGGAAATTTGTCCCACATCCAGTTAAGAATTGAAATTCGTGTGGGTTCAAATGGTTGCTTGTCGCGCACTGCGCAATACGTCATCATTTCCGGGCCAAGATGAAATGATTAAGCTATCCATGCCTTACAATGTTTTTCTCCATTAGTCTCGCTAGCTTCAATCGAAAATCTTGGCCCGCACATATTCTTCGAAACTTTTTTCATAATTGTGTAGGTTACATTATGGCTCGATATCTTTACCTTGAAATATAATATCAGATTGAATGCTAAAGTGCCCGAAAAAGAATGAACTTTTTGCTGTAAGATATAATTAAAAGTTTTCCTTCGAATTTCTCGAAACTTTATCAGGAATGAGCGATGGTACGATTTGTTTAGCAAGAACTATTGTCTGGATTCGGAGTTTTGTCAGTTGAGGAAAGTTTTCCTCTATTTTCTTTGAAGATTGAGGAATACTAGTGGAGATGTTATTCTTACTCCTGCATGAAACTTGTATTGAAATCTATCCGAGCGTGAAAATCAATTGCACAGGAGTTGTTATAAAGTTTTCGGATCAAGAGATCTCAAGCAGTTTGGTTTCCTCCGGATTCAGGAAATTATATATGGAAACGACATAAATTTGACCTCATAGTGATAAAAACAGCATGAGAAATATTTCATTCAGACCCACCTTTCTGAGAACAAATCGCACTAGGATTGTGTCACATGATCCTTAGCTGAACAATCATTCATTTTAATGGGAACTGTCCGACAGTTCATGGAGATCTGCCATGAAGAATGTTATAAGGAAATTGAATTGAATAGAAGTCGGAATTTGAAAGAAATCCATATTAAAATATACTCATATTGGGTCTCTATGATTTTTGCTTTGTAATATGGTTTACAAAACCGCGCCATATGTTCCACTACTATATAATATTTTTCTGAATTCTGTTTTTGAATTTGGTTGTGAAACACGTACCGCGGATTTTTTACCCTGATTATGGTGGAAATTCCACAGGTAAATATTACAGTACTTTTTGTAAACCGATTTGTAAATATTTCTCATGTGATAAGTTTATCATATATTTTATATTTATACCAGTTTCGAAAAATCCGAAGATTATATCATCAAAAGAATTACAATTCGTTTTGTATATCGATTCTTCATTCTCTTTCCCACGTTCTGAAACTTATAGTCATATAACTCAACCACGAATTGGATACTATCAGAGCCCCGATATTGTTGTAACCACTCCATTTGTCTGCGAAAAAGGCGGTTCATATTTCAGTGGCCGCTTCAGTTCCAGACCACACATTTTACTTGAGCCATTTCGAAGTCCTTCCGAAATTGATAAATGCAATCATATATAGTCAATAAATAACAGACATGGAACAAAAGTTATACTTTCGTGGGAGTAAAGGAATTGGTACGAGCATACATACATTTATATTTCTGTAAATCTAGAACTCTACCGAATTTAACGATCTTCCTGCTATATACTTCATATGCTGATATATTTATGAGTGTGGTCTTCCAATGACAAAGGAATGCAGAGGAATGAAAGCCAGTACCAATGTTTCTTGAAGTGTTCTGGATATTGAACGCTCGACTTCAGAATCATACAGGATATTAGAATTTGTGAAACAGGATATCATAATGAAATCGAACATTTGATTTTTCTTTCTGTCTGCTAGTTGATTCATAGATCAATGATAACGTTACAGTAAAATTTTCATAAACGGTGGAATTGAAAACTTTGGTATTAGAGTTAAACTCTTTGTAGAGACCATTTTCCCTTGTACTGATATTTTTTGCACTTGACGTGAATTTTGCTGCAAAGCTAGCATCCTCAAGACAAGAAAACTTATGATTCCTGCTGAAGATGATAGACTTGTTTGCGAAAAGCGAATCGAGCGTAAATAATATGAGTTCGGCATTGGAGTAAATGATTTTTCTGAAATGTATGAAAGGGTCATGTATGAACATTCCATTGATTCTCATTGTGACAATTTTCTCAAAGTAAAGAATAAAGTATGATGGCCCATGAACTAGCCTTGAAAATATTTGCGGATTTTTTATCACAATTCTGTGTTGAACAAATTTGCTATCATCAGTGATCAATCTTGATGATTACTGAATCAGTAGTCATCCTCATATTTATATACGGTGATTGAGATCTCAGTTTTATTCGGGATCGATGAGGATCATGCAGATCTGACCAGGAAACTCTCATTGTGGTTATCACGCACAGTTTGGCCACGAAAAGTATAAAATTGTTGAGGTCGATTTGAAATATTCACAGGCGAATAAATACCCACAGTATTGGCATGTTATATTCAGAACCAAGCTTTCTAGCTACTCTGGCCCAACTGTTCTGTATCGTATAGAATCATATTGAGTTTTTAAATTCCTGATGAACTTTACATCACGTCTTCAAAATTAGGACATCGAAACCGTGAACATCTTGTTTTTTTGAAAGATTGCATTGACTATCATTCAATTCATGGAATCTTCCGAATATAAAGTTTGATAACGAAGCGAACGTATGAAAGGCAACAGCTACGTGATGATTGTTTTTCGAAGGAGTTCTTGAATCGTTTATGTTTCTTCAGATCATTTTGTTTTTCTACTAGTTGCGACCTCCCGGGCAATCATTGAGAATTTTAGTGAGACTCATGTGAAAGGCTGACGTCTGGCATCTGAAGGTACAAACGTAAACATCAAACGGAACAATAATATAACCCCACCTAATTCTACCTAGCCAACCCTCAATACTTCCCATCTGCCCTGAATTCAGAGAAAATTTTGATTAATTTCTGATACTGATCAACTGGAATTTCATCAAGAATCACCACCCTCTGTATGTTTCTGTTGGAGTTCATTCCATTCATTCAATTTTACTAGATGTGATTCAAATGGAGTCTTAAAAAAACATCACTCTGAATTACAGCTCCTACGTCATGAGAAATGAATGATGATAATGTCCTTCATTCACCATTCACGTGTGTCCGGTTTCATTTCCAACCCTCTCTCAATGTTATTTATTGAAGAAAATATATGCTCGATTCAGTTGGTATATTTCGTTTATTGGGTGTGTTCCTGCTGTACCGGAAATGGAATCCAATTCTGTTGTTTTAAATTGATTGACAACCCCATTTTCAATACTTTATTGTCACGCCCATCGAAATCTGTGAAAGATTCATGCTTGTATCTGTTTTCAGTCGCGTATACAGCTCATACAGCTCTGTTCTATGGGGGGGGGAGGATTTTATATCGATTGTTGTCATCATCAGGGAGCTACAAAATAATGTTAATGAATGAAAATATGACATAGAATTTTTATCCTTACTTACATTGTTAGTGAGGATGGTCGCATGAGATGGTTAAAGAAGTCAGATGACACATAGTAAAATTGTTATAAAACATTGATACGTATCAGTACAACACATAAACACATTAAAAACTATAATCTTCTTATTTTAATGAAAAGGTGACAAACACCATGTGGAAATGATGAAAAGGAATGAAAATTTTGTGGTTATAAAGGCACTAAAAGTCATTTGTCAAAAATGTCAAATGTCACTGAAAATTTATTGCTGAGACACAATTTGGCCTTAGCCGCTGAGACCTCATTGCCATTACAGGTGCTGCAAAAGAGGATGTGGGAAAATGTAATGTAGTATTAAAAGATTTGAAAATTTTGAAATTAGTTATGTGAAAAAGTATAAATTTAATATTTTGATTAGGTAACGTCACTTGAATTGCCTTCGAGAACTCTCGAATTGCCATCAATCAATAATAAATATGAATAAATTTCACTCAAATGATTGAGATCGGTTGAATTGGTTAACTTCTTTTTTGTGACTTCATCAGAAGTTAACCAATTACACAGGTGTCATTTCAAAATTTTATGCTTTACCTAAAATTCACAAACCTACATTATCAGTTCGTCCTATCATTGCTTCCATAAACAATCCCACTGAACTTTTGGCATCTTTTTTGACTGACATTCTGACAAGGGCATATGATTCTGATAATCCATATTATATTAAAGATTCTTTTGAAGTTTCAAGTAAATTTAACAGATTAACTTCCTGAAGACTTTGTTCTTGCAAGTCTAGATGTTGTCTCCCTCTTTAGCAATGTTTATTTAGAGTATTGCATAAGAGTAATTTAAAAAAAATGGCATAATATTAGTACATATTGCAACATTCATGAAAATGACTTCATAAATTTACTAACCTTTCTTTTCAACAATACGTATTTCTCTTTCAATAATAATATTTATAAACAAACTTTTGGTACACCTATGGGTGCTAAAATTAGCCCCATTTTAGCAAATTATGTGATGGATGACTTGCTCGATACGGTCTTAAATGTTGTTCCTTTTCATATATCTTTCATTAAAAAATATGTTGATGATATCATCTTGGCATTGCCTGGGTCTGGAGTTGACGAGATAGTAGATATTTTCAACAGCTATGATCAGTTTATCCAATTCACCATTGAAAAGGAGGATGCAGATTGTAGTGTTCCATTTCTGGATACTAGATTGATGCGTACTTCCACCAATGTTATACTGGTAGACTGGTACCGAAAACCTATCATTTCTGGTAGGTATTTAAACTATTGGTCATACCATAAAGGGTCGATGAAGGTAAACGTGGTCAAGCAGATGAAAGATCGAATTCTTCGCATTACGGACCAGGGTTTTCACCAGAAGAATCTCCATATTTTGAAACAATTATTCCTTAATAATTCTTATCCTTCTTCACTTTTGAATGAGATCTTATTTGGCACGTCACCATTAACTTTTTCTCAAAATCAGAATAATAATTCAAATTTAGAACTTACATCTACTAATCAAAATCCTAATCAAACCCATAGTAATTTTTCATACATTAGTCTACCATTCATTTCTGAGATCACACCTGGACTTGCCAGAATTTTTAGTAACATAGAAAATATTAAAATAGCCAATAAAACGGTTCTTACAATTAATTTCCTCTTTTCTAATGTTAAAGACAAAGTTCCAAAATTATCCCAATCAAATGTTGTTTACTGTATTCCTTGCAATGACTGTGACTCTGAGTATATCGGACAGACTGGAAGACTGTTGAAAGATCGCATTTCTTCACATAGAAGCGATTGCAGACTCCATCCTGAAAGATGTGCTCTGAGTGAACACACTTCCAAGGAAGGACATTTAATGAATTTCAGTTCCACAAAAATTTTATCAATTGAAAGGAATGTTTCGAGGAGAATGTTCTTAGAAATGGCATTCATTTCTCAATCTTCAAATTGTTTAAATAAAAGAACCGATCTCAATCATTTGAGTGAAATTTATTCATATTTATTATTGATTGATGGCAATTCGAGAGTTCTCGAAGGTAATTCAAGTGACGTTACTTAATCAAAATATTAAATTTATACTTTTTCACATAACTAATTTCAAAATTTTCAAATCTTTTAATACTATATTACATTTTCCCACCTCCTCTTTTGCAGCACCTGTAATGGCAATGAGGTCTCAGCGGCTAAGGCCAAATTGTGTCTCAGCAATAAATTTTCAGTGACATTTGACATTTTTGACAAATGACTTTTAGCGCCTTTATAACCACAAAATTTTCATTCCTTTTCATCATTTCCACATGGTGTTTGTCACTGCACCTTTTCATTAAAATAAGAAGATTATAGTTTTTAATGTGTTTATGTGTTGTACTGATACGTATCAATGTTTTATAACAATTTTACTATGTGTCATCTGACTTCTTTAACCATCTCATGCGACCATCCTCAGTAACAATGTAAGTAAGGATAAAAATTCTATGTCATATTTTCATTCATTAACATTATTTTGTAGCTCCTTGATGATGACAACAATCGATTGTTGAAATATTGGAAATATATTGTTATAAGAGTACACTTTCGCTTTTGCTGCTGTCCCAAATATAATTCCCGAGTATTGTTCTTAACTTGTCAGCAAAGACTTCCTCTCCTCTCTTCTTTATATATATATATATATATATATATATATATATATATATATATATATTTGATCGGCTAGGCTTCCGCGGTTAGAAATGTGCTGGCTGGAACTTCCAGTTGATCCGCGTCTGGAATGATTTACTTGTCTACGTTTCGGCTCCCATTTTGGAGCCATTTTCAAGACTTAGTGACCTTGCGTCTAGGTCTGAGTTTAGGTCTATTCTTAAATATATCTAAATGTAAAGTATTGACTTTCACAAGAAAATCCAATACTGTTTTTTACCCATACACAATAAACAATACAGTTCTTGAACATGTTGATAATATTAGAGACTTAGGAGTTCACAGCTTACATTTAACTCGCACATAAACGAAATTACTAAAGCAGCATATCGTACATATGGTTTTATCTTTAGAAATTGTAGAAACTTTAATGATATAACTGCACTCTCATCTCTCTTCTTCAGTCTAGTAAGGTCTAAACTAGAATATGGATCATTAATATGGAATCCCATTTATAGCCAATCCTCAACAACCATCGAGAAAGTCCAAAAAAAGTTCTTAAAATTTCCATGCTTCAAGGTTGATGGAGTTTATCCTTCAAGAGGATCTGATTACATGAATATACTATGTTAATTCGATTTCGTATCTTTAGAAAAACGCAGAAATCAAGCATCCATGATATTTCTACATAAGCTATTGAATGGTGAGGTGGACTCCCCTGTACTATTATCGCAAATAGATTTTCATGTGCCGAGATTAGAGTCTAGATCAAATATCACTTTCAAGTGTTAAAGAGCTCATACAAATATTATGTCTAAAGCTCCAATTAATGTGATGTGTTCAAACGCTAACAAATTATCAAATATTTGTGATATTTTCAACTGCAGTAAGAGTGAATTGAGAAATAAATCACGAGCACATCTATAAGCAATTTGGGAATTAATCATGTCTGTTATTTTTTTATTTTTTTAACTTTTATGTTGTATCCATGCCATATTCTGTAGGTTGTAGTTGTAACACTGGTACTATACTTCTAATTATATTACATTTGCTATCTTTTGAAAATTGCCTTGTTAATGGTTTCTGTTGGGCAATAAATGCTATATTATTATTATTATTCATTATTATTATCACGTGACATCCGGTGTTTGTCTATTTGTTTATTTTAATCGTGTCCTTTACTCAGACATATTTTCAGTTGTGAATGCGATATGGATCATAGGAGTAGCTTTGAAAAAGTACAATTGAACAAGAAAATGTGACTCGACGATGTTTTAGATATACCCGTTCTTTACTGAAGTAATCTAACGTCTATGAATGATATACATATATTAACAGAGAGTAGTTGTTAATTGTTTGGTGTTTCTCCATTAGTTCCGTATTATTATTTTCCTTAATAATTCGTAGAAGGAATGACCACAAAATAGTTCTTCGAGACATGATGTTGTTTGTTGAGATGCAAATCGATGATCGCAGATGAAAACAATATCCAACCACTGACTTTCAAAGACTTTTCATGCACCAAGATAACCTATCGAGGAAGTCTGTACATCTAAAGATTTAATGATGGCTTCGACGACCGCATCGGCCCATGCTGGCGCCTACAGCTCACCACTTAACTCATGCAGAGTTCGAAGTCATACCCGTCAATGGCATTGTCTCGGGAATAGATTACGCGATGGGATCCAACACAAATCAGCGTGATTTATCACAATAGGAGTTGTGTATAGTGAGTGGGATATCCACTGTGAAGCCCATGACGTTCGACAGAGGTTGTGGTCTAGGAAGATGTCGATGTTGCGGACAATCACAAGAAAGGACATGCTTCCCGAATACTCTAGGTGCTGATATTCTTAGCGTGGAAACGAGAAAAATTCCCATTGAAACAAACCGGTCAGAGAGTGGTGTGACATGATATATCGTTAATGGTTGACTAACACCTGAATTCCACGATGCAATTTGTCTCTGCAACTCATGAAAGTTGCCTGTATTTGAGCGATTTTCTCTTGTGGCATGGAAGAGAACATGTTCTGTTTTGGCGAAATAAGTTGCAGCGGTGAGCTTGTTGGCGTAAACTTAATCATGCTGTGGGACAATTGTGAAAAATAAACTGACAGATTGATAACACTTCTTGCAACGGCAAGTTGCCGCGGAAAATTGCGTCGTGAATTTCAGGTGTTATATTGCACAACTGATCAGTGAAGATGGGATTCAAATAATGAAGCGTTTAACGAAACTTTATCAATACCATGTTGTTTTCGATTGATTTTATTTTCATTCCAGTGTCATAGAATGCTACATATATGGTACCTAAAGACGAAACATCGTTTTTCTACTAGTGAAATATATTCCTGTACACGATATTTTTTCCCGCTTCATTCCAATGAACACCAAGAAGTAACATCTGCGATTAACTTGCAGATTACAGTTGAATCTGTTATTATTGAGGTTTATGAATTTATTCAGTTTCGGAGGAATAAATGAAATATACAAAATATCATTTTTCACATCGTTGCCACCACATATTTGAGGTTTGCGGCAACAATTCACCACATAAATAACTGGGTCGCTGTATTTTATCGAACCAAAATAGAACATGCTCTATTCCATACCACTCATAAAAAAACGCATGAGTACATGCAGCCACAAATTGCATTGTAGAATTCAGGTGTTAGGATACCCATTTTCTACTTTTGACACCTTAAGCAGAATTTTTCAGAAACAGGAATTGTCAAAAAACAAAATATCGGATCAGTTTTTCTGTGAGCCTCGTTTTGAGGGGGTTTGCACATGCTTGAAAAATAATATGATATTATGAGTAATTTTTTGGCATCACCTCAATGAAAACCTGAATTCATTCCCAGATTTGGTATATGTCTGAAATATAAAAATTGTCCCAATGGAAGTTTCTATTTTATGCCTTCTATTTCAAAACTACGTTTTGAGCATTTCAACGCCACCGTATTGAATTAACAAATTTTGTAATATGTACTTGATGTTGATGTTGAATTATGTTTCTGTAAATTTGTTGAATTTTATTGGGATACAATTTTCTAGGGTATCTTGTACAGGAATGTAAATCATTCAAGATCTTGGATTCTGACACTTCTGTTGATTAGTTTCATTCCCTGTGACATCAGCATCCTCATAACCTTCGAAGCACATGTGATATGACTCTTTTCATATCTAGGGCCATTTAATTCAAATATGTACTCAGCATCCAAAGATTCTTATCGGTTGGGAACTGAGAAGACATTTAACCCGAATGATTTTGAACCGATTAGCAGATATTGATTCTCGCTGTCGTACTATACATTATGATGAATAAAACTAGTTCCAGTGGGGTATGTAATTGATGCCCAATTCATCCAAGATGCAACTGCAACTTCATTCGTGGGAATGGAGTCATAGGAACCTCTGAGTTTTGAACTCATTTGGTTTGACCAGTAGATCATTTTCGGTTATAACTGCACGAGTGCATAAAAATTACCGATAATTTTGCAAGAAAGCGTGATATCTAAAAATTGCAAGTTTATTTTCATATTTTGGCGAAAGTGCTCGAGTCCGAAGGACGAGGGCTCTTTTACAAAATATGAAAATAACCGAATGCAATTTGTATAAGTTATCACACTTGAATGCGAAATCATCTGGTCATTTTTATGCACGAATGTAATTCATTGGAATATTTCACGAATGAAGGAATTCTCAGGGAAATGTTATTTTTTGTTATACTTTCCTCTATAGATTGTATGGAGTACTCACCTAAACGCGAAATGTTTTTCTATTTTTGAAGTCTATCTGACATTTATTTGTGTTGTTTACTGACGTCTAGCGATACGGTTTCAAATGTGTTGTTATGGTGACTTAATACAATGCAATTACCGCAGTTAGTTTTCGATAATTGCATTGCTCTTATGAGACATTTTATATATGAGGGAAATATTCAGTATAATATTGTTCTGATTGAATATGTTGAATCAGATGACTTTAAAATAACTGATTTCATTGGATTTCCAGCTGAGCAAATATTTTTCATTCCCAATTAGTTACGACCAATGAGCCACCGAATCGATCCATTTCAGTCAGAGAGCGAATCCTAACAACAAACATTTTATATATGAGGGAAATATTCGGTGACAAATCTCACGCCTCTTCTAATACGTTGCATTTTATTTAACTTGTCGATGTTGCTGTGGATCGAATGTTGCTGTAAATATTCGAGGCAATTGGGCAAAATTCAAGTTTCAAATTCGAATGCAATATTCACTCACATCAACAAAGTATTATTATCGCCAGTGAAATTTCAAAGGAGAGCTAGTCAAATGCACATTTTTCTGTCGGATCACATCGAGAGTCTGCTCTTTTTCTACCTATCACATTCGTGGACCGCACTGTATAAAAAGACTACAAGTACAGATTTCATCTGTTCTTCAGAAGCGTATTAAGCTAACCCAAACACCGGACTTCTAATAGCCTACAAATGAGAAAGATTACTTTCCGCTTGATCGAATCTACGATATTCAACCCACATGACTGGCAATTCGAAAACTGGTAGTGAATCGCAAGTACTTTGTTCGAAGGCGAGTACCGTCACATCTGCCGCGAATATACACGTGTCTGCTAACAACTTGATTGATCAAACTCGCGCCGAATATCCGGAGAAATTTCCACTCTGGCGTCTCGAGTTTGGCGAGTGAACGTTGTTGACGCGTGCATGGAATATGGAAGAGTTTTTGATTTGCAGGCAGCTGTTTGTATGAGAATTTTATTGAGATCGTATGGAAACTGGAAAGAGCAAATACTACTCATTTGATGGTAGAATATTCTGTTATGCTTCGTGTACCCGAATTATGTTTATCAAGACTGATAGATACAACATATATAATAATAATAATGCGTATGCCCAGGAAGCATGCTTCACGACGCTAGTGATCACTTACCCGGCGCACGTACGGCAAAATCGCTCGACTAGCGCGACATATATAAAACAACGCAATTGTTTCAAATGATGAAAAATTAAGTTTCAAAACACTCATAAGTATCTAATAGATGAGGAAGCATAGTAAGCCTCCCATTGAAACATAAAACCGCATTAAAAAATGGGTCGCATTGTTCTTCAGCGGCAGGTAGGCGAGCGTATCGTTAGTATTCTAATAAATTTTGTGCGAATATCAAGTTCATTTCTCAGATCCGATACACAGCTATTCAATCTTTCATCATGGAGGTGCAACCTGGTGGTAAGTACTTTATATTACTATAATCTTATCAAGATATATCCATCATTTATATATTGAAATAAATTGAATTGTATCAATCTGTAAACTGAAAATTTTTGTTAAGTATACTCGTTTCAAATGGATTTTTAACAGTTAGGGCCTTAGAAGGCCCATTTGAGAAGTCATTCATTAGACAGCTCATAATGTTGTTATCACAACGCAATTTTTTCTTGCACATCTTTGCACATTTCACAATATTTTACTTTTGTTTACAGGTAGTCCGGACGAGTCCTTGGAAAAACCACAGTGCATAGTGAGAAAGAAACTGTATTCTTGTAGTCTTGAAAAGTGAACGTTCTTTTAAATTTTCCCTATTGCGTTGCAAGGAACACTTATTCAACTATATTTTGACAAGTTTGAATATTGAACAGTTTGATACAGATTTCGAAAGGACTGTGAAATACTCCATCAATGACTTCGTCAAAAAGGTACTCGTTGAAAGGAAGGAGGGTCGTCGTATTCACGAAAGACTCATTGAAAACCATGGCAGGTGGTTGAACGAGAATTTCAAGATTCCTTCTTTTAGAATCACACCATCATCACTAAAACGGAAAAGTACAGGTAGACCAAAAAAACAGTTCACAGATACATCTACACGTTCGCAACAAAGAACTGTTCGGCCACTTGTAACAAAACATTCACTAGAACAATTGACTTGTGCTATGGAGTCAAGCTTGAGAAAAGTTGGACGGCGAAAAACGGCTAGGGTCGTGCAACTTGCCATGCAAGCTTCACCGAGTAGTCTCAGAAGGATGCAAGCAGCAGAAAGTGCTACACCACCTTACAGACTTTACAGTCCAGGAAAAGCTCTGGCTCTGATTGCAGACACAAACATGACCAGAAAGTTACTTGAGAGTGCAAATGGGGGCCAAGTCTTTAGGAGCTAACATATATCCTGCATATAATATTATTTCGAAAGTGAAACAAGAATGTTATGCAGAAGTCATCATTATATCTGAATCAGAGGCCAAAATACCACTTCAAAGCCTGTTAGATCACACGATTGGTCGTCTTCTTGAAGTGCAACGAGAAGTATTCGTACAAAATCTACCGGAGGACATGCAACAAATAGATGTTTTTTATAAATGGGGTCTCGATGGCAGTGGGGGTCACAGCATATACAAGCAACATTTTGCTGAAAATCCAAAATACTCTGACTCTAATATAATATCAAGCACTCTTGTTCCATTGGAAATATCAGCAATTCAGAATGGCATGAAATTAATATTTTGGAGAAATATTTGTCCGTCGTCGACAAGGTGGTGTCGTCCAATTAGGTTCAATCTGGTCAAAGAAACTAATATTACAACGCAACAGGAGTATCGGAGTACCAGAATATTGAACAACAACTTCGAATGATAACACCAACAACTTTACCCTTAGATACAGAAAGAAATATTCGATCCAATCATATAGCAATATCAAACTTTTGTAGCATCATATAAAATTTATCTATAGTTAACAAAAAGTTTTCCGCATTTTCTCATAGGACTAGTATATATTAATATTTTATATAACCGATGATGCATGATACAGACACGAAAATAGCTTTGTGTTCATTTTATTTTCACACTATCATTTTTTCAATAACCAGTCCAAAATAATTGTGTCGTGCTAATGAGGGGATTTTGCCGTACGTACGTACTGAGATGAAGCACTAAGACATACTGAGTAGGTTTCGATTGGTATACACCGAATATATGTAATGAGTTACTCTTCGGAGGGGTATCTTTCTCTTCCCGTTGTGGAGAATGAAAAGTGCAGAATTCATTGGAAATATTCATTTCCACCCTCAGGCAAATACAAGCCAATCAACCAGATTTAGTCTTGGATCATCAGAAGACGATGAGAGTATTCTACTATTTTCCTTCCCAATATTCACTTGTTGAATATGAAGTCAGTGCGATCTCCAAATATGTCGAAGCTTTCGAGAAACGCCAAAGAAAAGATAATAATAATGAAAATGTTAGACATGAGACTCTACTAAGGTGTGGTGGATTTTTTCAAATGTTCTTTTGGTAGCAAGGATAACTAGACTTTGAAGATAATGGTTCTAATGTTCAGACAAGAGAATTAGTATCCTACCTCAGATGCGTGTCTACATAGATAGCTCACGAATATTCTATAGGACATTGGGCATAGCCCAGCTCTTCAGGTTGGCTGACAGTCGTTCGATATCTGAAGTTAAGCAACGCCGAGCGCGGTTAGTACTTGGATGGGTGACCATGCAGGGATATACCGTGTCGAAAGCCCGTACAGCTGCAGCAAAATAGCATATTATAGCTCGCAGGCAATATATCGATGAGCACAAGATATATTGAGGATATGCCGTCCTTCGGAGGGGACGTACACCTGGCGGCTCCGAGTCCATGGATGTTGGGCTCGTTAAAGATCTCTACCTCTGGTTGGAATACCAGAGGGTTCGGCAAAATTTCCGGTTGGGGGAAGTGTGCTCACCGGCGTCGGTGATTGGCCTTGGTAGCGGAATAGGCCGACGTTAAATGAAAAAAAAAAATTCTATAGGATTTGTGAATGGATCATAATTTGAATGATCAAATTGGATCCTTTGGTGTATAAGTGGGAACTTCTTGTAGAGATCAATTACCCTAACACCAAACTGATGTTATTTGCACTCGACACACGTTTCGCTAACTAGGTGAGCATTTTCAGGACAATAAAATTGATACTAGATCTAACGACTGGGGTTATCTGTTTATATTCCTGACAAATTTCAGGTAGTGCAACTACTACCTGCATCGGTTTTTGGTCAGATATGGATTTCGTCTTTTACAACTGATTATTCCAATGAATTTGCAAAAGTAGTTGTTGCGGTAAAATGAAAAATATTTTGTCGGTAATAATAGTTATTAATTCTAGTTGACCCATATTCGAATAACCGGAAATTTTTTGTTTATCTCCAACATTTCACATGATCTCTCCTTGAGTTCGATCAGATGGGTAATAATTTCGGTCTTTGTGAATACAGATTGGTATAATTTACAGAAAGCACGCGAGATTTGTTTCTTGTATAACTTATCATGCCTAGTAATGTTGCCTTGAACATTATGACTTCACACTGCCTATTGATTAGATTGCTAATCGAACCACCAAATTTAATATGCAGTTTGAAAATTGCCGCTCACATTAAACCAAGCAGTAGATTATAAGTGGTAGATCACGTTTAATGGTTATTCGATCGAAAGTACGATTAGAAACTTTAGTGTGAAAATGAAACTCATTTGGAACAAAACTCGAGTTTTACCAACCAATGTGGCATTTTCAAGAGGGGAATTCATGCCGAACTGTATGATCACATTCAGATATGCAGACCATTCCTGAGAATGGCAAAATAGTCAAGATGAGTGAGCCTCTGAAGGAGTTAGCCACTCGCGCTAGCGAAACGTCAAGAAAAAATTCCAAAGAACGACGGCCTTCAAACCCGAAGAAAAGTAGTAATACTGATTCCTGAGGATGCAAAAAGTCGGATTCAGATCCAGAACTTCCCAACGACATATATTCTGTTTGAATTAATAAAACGAATCCAGGCCAAATTGAATAAAACGGAGCGACGAATACGTATAGGATATTTCTTTTATTGACGAAAATTCACTTGGCGAATACGAGCGGATCTGTCCCAATATCGAATAACTCGTTTCAAACAAGGGATCCAATTTTTCTCTTTGGATTGGGAGTAATGTGTTTTTTCAGAGTAGCGGCTTCGTTCTTTATTTGTTCTGTCAGTCAATATCTCATCCTCGGATGATTTTCAGAAATACGTTGTTCAATATGTCTTTATTGGTGGAAGGGTATTAGGATCCGGTTATGTCTGAACAAGACAAGAAGATTAAGTTCGGAATGAGTTTTCCGACAACTGGACTCAATATTAGCTTCGGGTATTCCTTTGAGTAGCAGTGCCTCTTTGAATTTTGCGTGTGTACTTTCGTGAAATGTTTCATGAAATTCAAACTGATATTATTAGCACTCGACGCACATTTTGCTAACAAGAATAGAATCTTCATCAGCAAAAGGTTCCAATCTCATAGTTTATTCAACAGTTATATTTCCAACTATACAAGGTGTCCACTGGCGATGAAGTTGATAATGTGAAACTGAAAAAAGTTTTCAAGTTGCAAATTCACTTCCTCTCCATTGTAAAATGAGCCTCTGTTGATTTTACTATACATTACATCGATAATCCGAAACTTTCATACTCTGGAAAATATTTTGAGAATTTGGACATACGAGGAGTAGGTTGAAGAAGTATTGGCGAATCGAAAATATACTTATCATTTCCTAAATACCTTAAAAAAGAAGTAACTCAAATCAGAAAATGAATGATGGCTTGAGCATGCCAAAAAAGTGTCTCCATAATTCATTTAGAATCATCCAACGAAGCGAATTCGATATTAAAAATATAGTAATTTTTTATTACAGACCCTTGACAATTATAAATGACATCGTAATATTATACGAATTTTTCTAAATGTCGGAAAATATTTTATACGTAAAATGGTATATCTCATTCGCAACACGGATTTTATAAGAGATGGATAGAGACTGATTTCGGATTCTTCATTGTTGCAGAAGAATCCGTAGGGAAATGAATGGGGTAGGTTGATGTTGTAAACACGGACTTTGTGAGGTTTGAACATTCAAACTGAACTCTAGCATATTCATTCAGGTATTCACTAACGGATTTATTTTCCAGTTACCTCAGGAAGAGAATGCAGTATGTATATTTCATGAAAATCTCTGATCCATTCTAGTGGTCTGATGTACCCAAGAGATTGAACTTTGAATTTCTGTTTCTGTTATTCTCGAATAATCTCACTGGTTGTTTATCTCGTAACCGATTTTAGTATGCTGATGGTTCAGAATATTCAGAGAATCCGATAACAAATTAGATTCCATCTTTGATCTCGTTTCATATTGAATATTATATACAAACAGTCTTTAGTTCAGGGGTAATATTTGAAACCTCATTGAAGAGACGATTTCACCACTTCGGATCACCATCTTAAAGTGAAAATCATTGTTGCGAACCAGTGTTTCTTTTTGTAAAAGCCATATAACTTTCAATAATTGATACGCTCAAATAACATTTCAAATTCTCCTCAACTGAAATATTTAGAAATATATGCTGGCAAAAAAGGAAGAAAGTCAGAAAAATGCAGTGATTTCGGGTTATTGAAATATTTTCAAAAGTTGAATAAAAGTGCATAATTTCTCAATAATTGGGTTATTTTTGCGCCAGAATCAATGTGTTCGAAAAATTGTTGGGTGCGAATTAGCTTCAATAGACTTATAAATTAACTCCTTTTTTATCTGTCAGATGAAATAATCCTTTCAGACTTTTTTTGAGAATATTGAAAGATTTCCTTTTTATCCATTATTGACAGAAAATGTTCAGTTCTCAACTAACAGTTATTCATTATTTTATGTTATCAGTGAGTTAAAAGTCATAAAAAACGTATTCTATAAATTCCAGCTTGGCATCCATAGTTTGCATTTTCTCAATTTTTCTAACCATTACTTATTGTAACAAATTATATTGCACTGTGAATATATTTTGAATCATACCTATAGTATTCGCTGACGAAGTTTGCTGTGGAATTTTTTGCTTCATGAAAAAAGACTGAAACCTACTCAGCGAAAACCTCGGAATATATCCATTTATTGTAAACGCATCTTTGCTACCTGATCACCTCTGTCGCCATCTAGAGAGCCAAAGCCTAAATACGACTTCTCATGTGGAGTGGTATTGTATGTATGTACCAATCGATTACGGACTCACCAAGAGAGTGGACAATGTGAATTCTCATATGCGTAGATTTACTGATGATGTTCCTTCAGGTACAACTTCAACTTTTTGAATGAGATAATAATCATTTTCTGGTCATCCTTGTCACCCTTGCTACGTTTCATATGTTATTCGAGGATACCTCATTTGTTTATGCTTTCATATAATTTTGAATATCATCATGTCTCCACAAAGTTTTTCATTTCTTTTTTCTCTTTCAGGTAAGTAAAGATTCTTAAGGACTATTGAGCGATTCAATTCGGAGTTATAATGGGATGTTTGGGTAAGTAGTTTTCTCACAATAATCCACATTCATGATTTGACCTGGTAATTTTTGGAAGATTCGAAATATTCTTCCATGGAGTATTAAGTGTGCATTACCTTATTTACCATTCACTCCATATACTATTTTTCTCAAGCAACGTATTGCTTATTATATTCCATTTCAGAAATCGTTTGTTCGCCTATACTGATAATATGAATTTTGATTTATATATTATTATTGAAGTTGAAGACATCCCATCTAATTTGACATTAGTTCCGAACTGATTGAGGCCATGATCAATTTCACCAAGCTTGAAAGGTTTTTCGGTACTCTTTTTTAATGAGTTTTCATTATTCAAATTCTGTTAGTTTGGTTAAGATTATTGTTTGATGTCCAAATTGAGATGATGTTCGCAACAACCTATCCAAAGGAATTGGAGGAAACCAAAGAAATAACTATAAAAATATCATCTGAAGATACTGATACTTTTTTTGAAGTAGTTTTTGCTTCTATACTTCACGAGGATGCATTGATATATAGTTAGTCTAGATCGAGTCAAAGCATAAACAAAATATTGCGTAACCACTTATTAGAAATAACAATTGGAAACCTCATGAGAGAGTCGAATCAAAGTTACGCGATTAGGTTTGAAAAAAAGGATGTCGAATTGGAATGTTGTAGATATATCTTGGTGATCAAAAAACATTTATTCCATCTCCAACAATCCATAACTGGGTGAACCAACGTGGGGGATTCTCATCGGGGGCCTGAAAAACTCACTTTTGTTCATTTTACCAAAAGAATGATCAATTAACTTCAAGTTGTGCTTTTTTTCGCTTTCCTGTTCTCTTCTTCTCTTTCTTCTCCACTCACTCACTTTCCCTTTTCCCTTTTTCGCTCTGATACTTATTTTTCTCCAAAACTTCTATGGCGCTGGTGGAAGATCAGACGCGAAGTCAAATTCGCGATCTGAACTGGATGCCCTTTGCTCATTATATGAATTCACTGTTTATAACAATGATTGTAAAGACATCTTATAATGCACAATAAATGTATTATTATTATTATTATCAATAATTGTTCCTGGTATGCGATCGACGAAAATCGAATTTCAAGCACCAAAAGAGGTGAATTTTTTGTAGTAATTGATCAATGAATAGTTCTTCCTTCAGTGGTTCTCGGTGATGTAGAGGTGAGCACGTCCGCCTATTAAGCGGAAAACAGGGGTTCAATTTCCTGCCAGGCCACTGTGTCGGTATTCACACGTTAGAAGGTAACGCCTCGTTAATCCATTGATTGCACAAGTTACCACTTCTGAGGGTTGACGTTCGTCAGCTGGTTAACGGTAAAAAAACTATTTTAAACAAAGGAATTTGGAACCAACCAGTTCTTGAAGATTGTCAAGGAGTAACTATCCCACTCTACGAGGAAAAAAGTTTTTGGCTAAGATATTTTCGATATATCCTCGTAAATTTCTTATTGAATCTTTATTTCTGGTGAATCCCTCGTATAGCAATGAAAACACTGTAATTCAGTAATCGGAAACTCCTAGCCACGGTGCCCTCTTCATCTCGATATTCACCTCTAGTTCATCCGGAAGTATGTAATTGATCGATTTTGCGTTCAGATTAATGTTTACAGTAACTTAAGTAGTGTGTTGAGATGTAATCGTTAAGTTACATTGGTCGCCGTTAAGTTATCTCTATGGCCGCTCTTCGTACTACAACCCGAGGAATTTATTATATTTCCTTAATGAAAATCCGCTAGCACATCGACTCGTAAAGAATCGGTTACTGTTAGTATTGAAAGAAACACCTTTATCACGACGATGGGTGGTAATTTTGTTATAGAATTTATATTTGTGTGAGCTGAAAAGTGAGCGGTGAAACGAAGGCTTTGCGAATTGAGTTGTTAGGATTTAGCAGTCAGCTAGAAAGGATGATGAGTTACTGAATCGTGACGATACTGAAATATAGGTAGAAAGCGAATGGAAATGGATAATCAAGCATAACGAGTCTGTTGCTAATTTCTGCACGAACCTGTGGAAAACACGGTGATGAAAAGCGACTGAAGTAACGCCAGTCCTCAAAAATATGAGGAAAAAGAAGTAGTATGTTGTTGATCCAGTGGAAAAAGCCTTCCATTCTTAGATGACTATGAGACAGGCCATACGGAATTGAGGAATGTGGCAATTTTTTGACGGCCGTTGCCCAGAGTAACTGCCGGCAAACTGAAAGTTTGTATTGCTAAATATTTATTTTCCATAGAGACACTATGATATTGACGCCATCAGTATACTTTTCTATGTTCGCATTGAAACGCTGTCTTGTTGAAAAGGCATGATGCTTATTGCGCTAAAAATATTGTGTATACAATGGCTGTAAAATGTTTTCGCCGCCTCAAGATTATCTTGCCTCGGCTATAATCCATCTCTCGGAACGCGAAAAGTCATTTAGAGCCTTAGTATACGAGTAACTACGACTAATAAAAAATTTGATTAACTCGGCTTAATTATTTGAGAACGTTAACGTTATTTCTGTTAAGAAATTCTGAGTGACAGTTCAAGGAAACTGCACGAAAATAATATTTTTTCACGGATGCTATACAATGTACCACTTCTCTCATCGCTTTCGACGAAAGATTTCTCACGCCATTACAGTGAGAAATAATTTCTCACTGTTATCACGATAACCCAAGTCAGTAATGAATTGTTACATGTCAGATTGATATGACATGTTCTCGATGTTGACAACGCTACTCCGACGATTCGCGTGCAATAATATCCAAGTAGCCCATTTTTGGCTTTTCCATAACAACAAAACCGAAGCACTGCATAATTATTGCTGTCAACTCACCCAACAACACTAGTTTTATTGTTGATTGTTCTAGTATAAACAGTTCAGATTTATTAAATCTTGAATATAATGGAATACGAAGATTCAGGGTTGGAAAATACACCTCCAGAAATTGTTCAGAAAGCAATAGATGTTTGCAGTAATTTGCTACCAAGCACATTAAGAGAAAAATGTGAAATCGCTTACGTAAAATTTTATGGACTAGAAATGCCAAGGTGAATTCTTGTTCCGAAAATATCTTGTTAGTTTATTTTGAAGAGTTGTCAAGAAAATTGAAATCATCAACATTATGGTCTCAGTACTGGATACTGAGGAGTACCTTAATTATTAAAAACTGTGTTTATATATCAAAATACGTAAAAGTACGTGCAGTTTTGAAACGCAAGTCTGAAAAATATGCTTCAAAAAAGTCAAAAATATTAACTCATGAGAAAAAAATCTACAATTTTTAAAAGATGCTCCTGATGAAAGGTATTTGCTGATAAAGGTATAAATTGAAAATTTTCAAATCGTTATCGAAAAATAAATATTTGGTTTTGATTTCCGGCTGTTTTAGCTATTGGCCTTACAAGGGCATGCCGTTGTGATGAACTTCGAAAATTAAAAATTGATGACATGGGAGATCCTAATTCGACCCTTTCAATAAAATTACCCGATACTAAACCAAGGTTCCTAGAAATTTCAGTCACAGGGGAATTCTACCAAATTTACAAAAAATATGTGTATCTCCGACCATGCACAAATGAAACACGTTTTTTTACATTACAAATATAGCAACTGTACGAAACAGCCTGTGGGAATAAATAAATTTGGCACCATGGCGAAAGAAATAGCGACATCTTTGCAATTACCGAACCCTGAATGTTATTCCGGTCCTTGTTTCCGGAGGTCATCTGCATATAATTTAGTTAATGTAAGGGCAGATCTTTCAACTTTGAAAACGCCATGGGGGTTGGAAATCCAGCAATGTTGCTGGATCTTATATCGACAACTCTATAGCTAACAAAATGAAAATTTCCAAAAGTATAGTAGAATCCATTCAGCCTCCAGCGCCATTAGAAGCTCAGTCCGTTTCCCCTTCAACTTCGACCGCAGCTAATATTTCAATTACCGAAAACATGTTGAAACAAAACAAACTACCAGGAATCACCTTACAAAATGGTTCAACTATAACTGTTAATTACTGTTTTAAATAAAATTTAAAAATGAGTTAATGACATACAATTATTATTATATATGTATTTAAATTTTCAATACTTGAAAACAACGCAATCGTAGAAAAAGTATAGTGTATAATGCGTGAGAAAATGACATATTTCTCAATCTTCCGCGCTCTTGAGAAATATGTTGTTTTTTTCACTTCTTGTACAATATACTATTTCCAACGACTATCAAGAAATGTATACATTATTATTGTGATTTTGAACAGTTGATGTGACATTCTATCCACGGTCATTACCTATTACCATTACCCATAACTGGCATACGGTGCTTTAAAGGTGCATATTAACGATTATTTGTTTATGTTTTCGACTTCTTTATCCGAATAGGATTCTTGAGGCAGGGTCATTATTTTTCAGTAACATATAAGAAAATAAATATCACACCCAATGTTTTAAAATTGCATTTGTCACCTTTGTGTATCGATAGTCGTAGAAGAAGTATAGCCCGGTTCATTTACCACGAGTATGACTTCTGCTCCACGAGCTAGAGGCGAATGCTGTAAGTCATACTCGTGGAAAATGAATAACACTCCATGCTCGTCCCATAATATGCTATTCCTCACAGTAAAGCAATGACTCGTTGCCTAACTACCACTAGATTCATGGAAATGTCTTTTTTTTCGAGGATCTTTGCCAGGAATGGCAATATCTTCGATCGATTTGCAGAAAAATCTACAAACGTGGGTATAACTGTAGCTGTCAATGATTACATCCCAATATCAATGATCTGAAGTGAGTGCTCATATTATTCCAATATATTTGTATACAAAAGTTGATACAATGGCTCCAACATCATTGTTTCTCTCCTAGGGCATGGAAAGTTCATCACAATACTTGAAAATATATGATAGAGCTTGGAACGATAGTGGAATGGAAAGGATAGTGGAATGGAAAGAGCGAAAACTTGGCTATGATAATTCAAATATACACCTAAGGTCTTCAAAATTTCGTAGAGAAACTTACCCATCCTCAAGAGAAAATAAGGTGTCTTTCAAGAAGGAAAAAAGGCCACTGCGATTATAGAGAAACATTGCCAGAAACAACAATTGTGATAAGGAGTCATCAGTCCTAGTAACTGAAGCTTGCGTAGGAATAATTTTCGCTTCCCCTTACCTCATATTATCCGGAAATTCCCTATGAACGATTTTTATTTCACTTCAATTTATGTTTTATGTGATAGAAATGTGGATATCCGATTGAGTATCCGATGTGCATCCTAACTGTTATTGGTTATGGATTTGAGCCCAGCAATTGAGCGCCTTGGTCATGACCGAAAGATCCTGATTTTGATCCTTCAATGCCACATATATTTCTCGTTGATGATTCCTCTGTTGAATTGAAGAATGTCTCTGCCTGGTTTTGTGGTTCAACTATTTGTTTTGTAGAAAGTGTCCTGCTGTTTATATTTATTCATCAGACAAGTGAAAGAGAGGAATATCCCTAATTGTTATACTTTCCACAAGCACCAACCGTTTTCCATAAATCCTTATTAAATACTTTGATCGCGTGATAGCTTCGCATACCCATTTCTTTTCGCACGTCAGATCTTATCAATGTATGCCAATATCGAGAGCGAATGTTTATATGTATAGAGAGAGTGATATTATATTTGCATGGGAATCGAATCACCGCAAATTGGCTGAATACCGTGGGATTATTGTTAATAATTAGGTGGTGGCCCTGTAACCTCGGGCGAGTGTTCATCATAGGTTAGGACAGGAAGCAGACTCGCGCTGTGGTTTCTTTAGTAGGGACGATTAGCGTGAAACATTGATGTATTTATCCATCTGTTCAGTCTCCGCTGGAAGTAAAGGGCAAGTGAGAATCCTTGAATCGATGTGGATCAGAATCAACAGTTTGAGATCATAATCGGCCCATTCAAAAAAGTCTGTGTATCTTGTTAGAAAGTTCTATAATCTATTTATTACCCACGAAATTGGAATTGTTGGAAATTGATAATGTAAATTTATCCTGATGAGTGAGCTTTCATTGTTATCTGCTATAAGACCAGGAAGTGGTGACAGGTGACGTTCTCCCATTTTACACTGTTACCTTTTCAAGGCTTGATATTTAACCCCGGTAAATGAAAAATAGACAGGTTCCTGGCTGCCGAGCGTAAGGGAAAACGTTTTGTTTTGTGGGAAATTTTTGGCATGCACCTCCTGGTCTATATCCAGTTGTGCAGAAATATCCCATATTTGATTGAAATTTCGTGTGACGGGGCAAATAATGAAAGTCGTACATTTCGGAATAACAGGATACCAATACAAACAATAATTGATAATCTGAACTTGAAGGTCCGCTCACAATTGTGTGAATGTCCGATATAGTTTGCGCCAGGCACTGCTTGTGTGGATGGGAGTCACTACAGAATTGTTGTTGTTCTAATTGTTCGTTTCCGTTAACCAGCTGACGAACGTCAACCCTCAGAAGTCGAAACTTGTGCGAGCAATGGATCAATGAGGCCTTACCTTTTAACGTGCGATTACCCAGCACGGTGGCCCGGCGGGGATTCGAACCCCGGCCTTCCGCTTGATAGGCAGATATTCAAATTCAAAGATCTTCATTTTCTTTTCTGTCTACATTTCATTCCTTAAAGTATTTAACATTGCATAACTGATTCGTAAGATACAATTCAAAGTTTCATATTTACATGTCACAATGTCAAGTACAATACATTTCAGTCTGCAGACCGCCACCTTACGCCGTTTAGATTGCTCCAGACAGTTTGGGGGGACGGGAGGGGGAAGGTAGCGGGTCGCCCTTCCATTCAAGAATGTTGGGGCGATCCGGATAGGCAGATATGCTAACCACTACACTACCGAGACCACTTGGGTCAGCTCTCAGTTTCCTTTGTTCTATGCTTCTATGTGTCCAATGAATCAACACTTGATAATCAACAAAAACAAAACTGAAACCATATACTTGCATTTAAACCTCATACTCGTTCTTTGGGTGGTCAATATACAGATGGGGGGGTAATTTGAAATCCTTCCAATCGAAAGTTCACAGGGGTATTTGTTCGAAACGAGAATCAAATTATTCTATACTAGCGACCTGCCCCCGCTTGGTAGATGAAAAATGGTTACTGTGGGTTATCTCTAAAAAATAGACATATACCATCATAGCGTTTTAAGGTTTACAATACTGTAGTACATCATTCCGATCTATCCCGTATGGTTCAGCCATCTTTTGCAATGTGAGCGCAAAAAAGTGTATATTTACGACATCACATTAGAAAAGTCATATACATATTAACCTTCCTCTTGAATCACTCTTTCTATTGCTGAGTTTTTTTACTCCACCGTATTTCCGAAATCATTCTTTCAAAAACTTATAGCTTCAACGGAATCTGTGGAAATAAATTGGAAAATTTGTTACATGAGTAATGTCTATCATTGAAACCAATGATGAATGGCAGCTGACATGACAAATGATAGATGGCGTGACCTGATAAATGACAGCAGAAATATCTCTGCTGGTCTCTCCAGCAAGAGTTCAGCCAGTTTCTAAAAAAGGAAAGAAAACTTCACCTTGAAATTATAGACCAATTGCATTGCCTTCAATCATTCCCAAAGTCATGGGAAAAGCATTCAAAATTAAGCTTATCAAATATCTAGAGAAATCCGGAATAATTAATGATCGACAATACGGATTTCGTCATCAAAGATCAACCAGTGACTCATTGGTTTATGTTTCTCATATTTGGCAGCATTCAATCGGATAATTCGGAGAAACGATAGCTGCACTCGATATTTCAAGAGCGTTTGATCGAATTTGGCATCCGGGTCTTTTTTATAAACCGCCGCCTTATGGTTTGCCTCCCCAGTGTTGTGCTTTGTTGAAGAGTTTCTTTTCTGATAGGTGTCTGTATGTGATTGTTGATGGAGTATCATCTGATATTCTCCCAATAAATGCGGGTGTTCCACAGGGTTAAATCAATGATTTGCTCGAGAAAACACCTTGTTCAGTACATAGTTTTTCGGACGACAGTATTCTCCATTCTAGATTATCTTCCAGATTCTCCATACCAGCTCGAGAAACGAAAATTCAAAGAAGCATACACGTCAATAAAATTAACGATGACTTGGTAAAAATCATAGAATGGGGTAACATGAACTTGGTGGAATTTAATGCTGGGAAAACCCAGGCATGTCTCTTCTCAAAGAAAGCCGATCTATCATTATTCAGTATTCAGATTTCAGTAGTAACTATTCCGACAAAGTCAAGTATCTCGATGCTAGGAATTACAATCAGTAATAATCTCTCATGGGAAAACCTTACGAGATTGATCGCTAAAGGTGCTTCCCAGAAACTTCTATTTCGTGCGAAGCAATACTCCACTTCTCGTCATCTTCTAATGATCTACAAGGCTCAGATACGACCTGTCTTGGAATATAGTTCCCACGTATGGAGCTTGGCACCAAAACTCTCATTGAAGTTTCTTGATTCAGCTGAACTTTGGAACTCTTTGTCGTTTCTCCTGTCCCTTGATTCACACTGTGTTCTTTGTACATTACAGGGCTTTCCTTTCGTGTGAATCTGCATAAAAAAGTTTTCCAGAACACCCGACAACGGTAATATTCATTCGTTCATACACCCCCCTACCTATCGATATTGTTCCATCGGTATGGCCGCCTTCATTTTGACCCGAATATCCCATTCCGACGTCCGTGGGAGAGCCGTTCATATTTTAATGCAAGTCGTACAGTTTATTTATGGCGAAACGGAAGACGATCTTCTCGTATCTCTCGTCTTTTTTGTTGTCGACCGCTATTCAAACACGGCGTTTGTCACAATTTTGCTTGTTAAAGGTGATTTTTTTGTTTGTTCTCTCTAGCGCGAGATTTGCGATTGCCGAGAAAGTCGGTACACGCGGAAGGTGCTCGCCTGCCGGACTCGATGATTGTTCCAATTGATTTCGGTGTTTCAGCTTTTGAATGTTTAATTTATAACGAAAACGTGAGCTTGGTATCGGGTATTTATAATCTCGACTATAAAAAGTATGATACATAGAACCACAGCAACCTCGTAGCGATGCTGTGATAAAAGTTGTTTTCTTTGGCTGATATCTTAATATACTCAAACTTTCGCGAGCATACAAGGAGTATATCAATTTTGAAAATAAAAACTTTTGAGTTTTCTATTCTCCTAAGAGTTATTTCAGATAGTGATATAAATTGGTAAGTAGAGGAATTCACGAACGAAATCACTCTGAAAATAATCTTAAATGTGTACAGTCTTGAACACGAAATAAAACAAATAACTCCAGAATAACCATTCGGACTCTTCAAAAATGAAGCCGTGTTAGATAAAGAACTTTGAGACTTTCTCAACGAGATATCACAAGACTACCTCTTCCATTGAAAGAAAAGTTATTACACCCGCATGGCGACGAGTGACAAATATTTTTTTCAACAGAAATATCTGAAAATGATTTTTTTGTGAACTTTATCCCATCTCAAAATCCTGTCCGTGTCTGCCTTCAAAAGAAGGATAACTTATAGCTATAATTAATCGTGATCTGCGAAATTATGCGCCGTTAGGTACTTTAGATGAAACCTATAATATATATTCGTTGGAACGCCCTACTTTATAGTTCCAAACAAAATATTCAAAATTAATTTTCCCACTGCCTCCCAGCTCAATATATCATTTTCATTGTGGAAGGTAGAAAATGAACCATTAGTGGAGTTTTCACCAACAAATCGGTTAATGAATGATAGAATGATGTTGTTATTAAAACATGTTTCTGCTAAAACCACCATAGGTTTCTTTTTATTCATATTCGAAGATATTGACTCCATATTCTAGGGTTGTAAAGTATTCGTCAGGAGCTTCGTAATGTATCACAAGACCCCCCTTTCCATTTGATTCTTTTTCCAGATGGCACCCAGTCGCCTTCTTGAAATTTTTATCTGTCAATTTTACTGTAAAATGTAGTATTTATGCATCAATTTCATTATCCCAAGTTTCAATTTTTTGAGTTCATCCGTTCAAAAAATAAAAGGGGGGCAGTGAAGAAACGCACTGATGATTGATCATACATGTTAAGAGTACTATAACGCCTAAAGGAGCTATTGAGTAGTGAAACAAGCGTTATGGTTTGAGAAACTGTCCAGTAAAAATCAATGAAATGGTTTTTGATCACGTTATCATGGATTTTCATCAAGTATCGATTTTTTCCTTTCTTCTATTGTTTTATTTTCCTCTAGAGAATTTACACCAGTTCATTGATGGAAGAAATGATCTTCCCTTTGTCGAATGTTCGAAAGTCTCTTGTTCGTTGCTAAGATACCAATTAATTTAGGTGGGGCTTGTCATCGAATACATGATACTTCTGGTAGTACTGAAGGTCTTTCTGTTTTTTTTTCTCATGGTTAAGAAATCAAATTGGCTAAATATAAGTCACAACGAGATCCATGATAATCCAAGTGCATTAACTGACATGAGTTGCAAACCCTATTCATTGGAGAAATCGAAATGAGAGTTTACATTTTTCAGCTGCAGTAGGTGATGCGTAGCGATTTCCCAAAGCTGGCACCAACTCACGAATGAATTTCGGCACCAACGATCTTATGTATGGTCTGAAGTCTGCAGGAATCTTTTGTTCATCTATATATTCATTGATGAAGAAAGTCTGTTTGGACAAATCCACCCAATAGACAGACAAGTTTGAATTAATTGAAATTCGAATGCTTCTGGAAGATCTTTGTTAGAGAATATATTATCTTTACATACATTCCATGGAATAAAGATAATTTCAGGAATAGTCTGTTTACATGGGATGCAAATGGATGTTTGACTTGTGATCAAACCAGCAGTTAGTTGGGAAATTACGTAACAATATTTGAAAATATCCAGGAACGATGTGACAAATTTATCAACATAACCTATAAGACGCTAGCTGCGATTTGGTGCGCTGGACATGTGACGTTACCAGATTCATGAAGTAGCCCTCTGTCGAAGTGGTTCTATCGATTTTAAATAATTTAATAATCATGAATAGAAGACATCGGGAAATCTGGCTTGCTACTGCTCAGGATAAGTCAACGCAACAAGGTTTTGGTGCATCTCGACTTGTATACTTCAAAGAGCTACGGCGCTCAGGAACATTAGCCAGAATGTTTCAGTTAGCACTACGATCGACTTGAAATGAAAATAAATCGAAATTGAAAACAACGATATATTTTTATGGAGAATACTACAGAAGTTCATGGATGTTTGTCGTTGTATATAGAACTCAATATAAGGAATAATATTTTACTCAGATATATCTTATCTGCCATCTGGTAGTTATCGAAGTATATATATATATATATATATATATATATATATATATATATATATATATATATATATATATATATATAGATTAAACTAGTGAATAGTGGGGAATGCAGCAATGTCACAAAAGAAAGACTCTTTCAAGTTGATCCAAGATTTCGGAACTTTTTTTATTCCATCATCAGGGAACTACAAATAGATTACATTTATGTGAAAGATTTTACAATAAGTTGTCTTATCATACTCACACTTAGGTGAGGTTATATGACACGATGTTCAAAAGTAATCATTAATGGAGTGCTCATGGAATGAAGTTGTATTATAAAACTGGGTTAGTAAATGATGTACACAGATGCACATTTACAGATTACACGTTAAAATTAATATTAAAACTCGTCACTCTGTGTCGACCATGTGGTCAGTCTTAGATTGTCAGGTTAATGTCTTCATGACAAGAATGAAATATGAAATGTGAAATGTGAAGTTGACAGCGACAGGGATAGTCATCTGTCCTGTCAATTGTTGAACAGTGGTGCCACTTGTTGTGTGTAACCAACTGATGGTTTCATGAGTATTTGTTTTGTGACTATGAAATTTGTGTATGATCAATGGATATGCGTGAACTGTGAAGAAATTTGCTGATTCCTATTTATGCTAATAACAAAAAAAAAATATTAAAATTATATGGGTGATTGCAGATTACATCCGGAGAGATGTGCTCTAGCAAACCATGTAAACACATTAGACCACCGAGTCAATTATGAATCGGCGAGGGTGTTGGCGGTTGAGCCACACATGACAAAGAGGGTTGTTTTGGAAATGGCATTTATTGCACAAGACAATAACTGCATAAATAAAAAAACAGACTTAAATCATTTGAGCGATATTTATTCTTTTTTGTTGTCACTAGATGAAAACCCAGTCAGTACCATCAACGGTACAAACAATTCTGTTCATAACTTATCAAATTGAAAACATTTTGTTTCACCCATATAATTTTAATAAAAAAATTTTTTTTTTTTTTTGTTATTAGCATAAATAGGAATCAGCAAATTTCTTCACAGTTCACGCATATCCATTGATCATACACAAATTTCATAGTCACAAAACAAATACTCATGAAACCATCAGTTGGTTACACACAACAAGTGGCACCACTGTTCAACAATTGACAGGACAGATGACTATCCCTGTCGCTGTCAACTTCACATTTCACATTTCATATTTCATTCTTGTCATGAAGACATTAACCTGACAATCTAAGACTGACCACATGGTCGACACAGAGTGACGAGTTTTAATATTAATTTTAACGTGTAATCTGTAAATGTGCATCTGTGTACATCATTTACTAACCCAGTTTTATAATACAACTTCATTCCATGAGCACTCCATTAATGATTACTTTTGAACATCGTGTCATATAACCTCACCTAAGTGTGAGTATGATAAGACAACTTATTGTAAAATCTTTCACATAAATGTAATCTATTTGTAGTTCCCTGATGATGGAATAAAAAAAGTTCCGAAATCTTGGATCAACTTAAAAGAGTCTTTCTTTTGTGACATTGCTGCATTCCCCACTATTCACTAGTTTAATCCCTAACTAGTCAGCAACGACTACCCTCTTCTATATATATATATATATATATATATATATATATATATATATATATATATATATATATATATATATATTATATGGATAAATTCAGAAGTTGAATCATTCTTTTCTTCTCATTCATTTTTTCTAATATATTCATACAAAACTTTCATTATATCCTAGACCATAATGAAAACAGACAATTTGTTGCACATCTTTATAGTTCACATAACCAGGCCGATTGAATTTCCACCTTTATGACGTATAAAGCCAGCACATGACAAACGAATGTCACCGCTACACAAACAACAGCACGAATTTCCATGAATAAAACCCCGAAACCATTTATTCATCTGTTTCCGGGTCGAAGGAAACGCCACGCCGTCTAGATGCAGCTCCAGTGTCATACGTAGTGACTAACTGGAATAAACGAGCTCACGAGCTCACCACCACTTGAGCTTCTCCATCACGGACTGCCGAGACTGATGATGTCGACCTAAAAAGACACCTGGAGCGTATCGAACGAGGATGTTGATGATGAATAAACAATTTCAAAACGTGACGTTCTTCGACAAGTATTTACTCCTACATCGTGTGCGCGAACTGGGAATGCATATTTTGAAATTTACGGGGACTTTTGAAAATGGGTCAGTGATATTTTCTAGTTTATTCTGCTTGGCGGACTAGATCTATAAGAAAAAGATATAATGGTATCCTGAAACTTCGTACAGAAAATAGTATATTATGGGACAAACACGGAATGTTAATACAAAACAAATTATCCCGTATGTATGCACCTTTGAAGCATCTTATGCCAGCCGTCGGTGATGGATAAAGGAAATAGCCGAGGAAAAAGTGCCGTATCAACTGTTTACTCACATGTTTACATGATTTGATAGTCGTAGAAAAAAATATTTTCACTTCAATAATGGCTTTTATGAACAGGACTTCGGGATTACTGTAGGTTCACCTCTTTCTTCAATTCTCATTTGGTAGTACATCACGTGACGAGGATAATCAGCCTATCACGCATGAGCAAACACACTTATCTGGCCTTCTCCTCGAGTTGCGTACTGTACTTTCCCTACCCCCACCATACTTGTGCGTTAATTTCTGCTGGTGTAGCACGAATTTCTTCGTCATCATTCATTTTCAAAGATAAACGATCCACTGGATGACAGCAAGTAAGTGAAACAATTGCTTGTTTCTTGAATATAACTAGATACAGTGCCAATCCACAAACTGTTAAAACATTCCTAAAAATATCATTTTTGATTCAATGTTCAAAGGATTCGAAACGAGGATTCGCTGAATTTGGCTTTTGGGCGATTGATTTAGTCATGAGATCCGATTTACCTATCAGGTCAAATGTTACGTATCCCATATCGTTCCAAAAAAAAACAAAGAGCGGCCGCCATCAATTTAGAATACATACATACCTGAAATCTGTCGAATCCGTTATGGATGGTTTGAAATAATAGGAGTAGAAAAAATATATTTTTATGATTCTTTCGTAGAAAGTTTTCAAGATGATCCGGCAGTATGGTGAAGGTATGTTGATGATGTTTTTGCTATATGACACGTTTTGGGACGCATTCACAAACAAGAATCGCCAAGAGAGTTCATATTAGAAATGGAAAATAAACATGAACTTCCTTCTCCAGATGTGATGATTGAGAAATCAACACTTCGTGTAGGCACAAATCGAAAGAAAACTGCACCAAAAGGTGTCTATACTAGAACTAAAACCACCAAACGAGTATAAAGAAAGGTAAAGTTGAATGTCTTCATGGAAGAACAAGAACTGTATGTATTTCTTCAGGAAAAATCAACCTTCATAAAATCATTATTGGAAGAAAATGAATATCCAGACAATTTTATAAGGAAAACATCGTTGGAAGTCGGAAGACAAAATACACCAGACAATGAAAACATATAAATTCAAAAACTGCACTTGTAAGAAACATCGTACCTTATGTTCCTAGATTTTCTGAAGGGATATTACTGATCGGAAACAGGTATGATGTTATAATAACATTCAAAACAATCAAAACTTCAATAATGACACATACCCAGCCAATTAACTCAACAGAATACGCAAATAATGGTATTCATCGAATGTTTTGTTCGTGTAGTGAAAATATATCGATGAAACATCAAGAGCTCTGAAAAAGTGAAACAGTGAACACAAGTTGTACATCAGGGGCACGATTCTCGAGAGCTCGTGATGTTCTATCGCATTTCAGCACACACATTTCATACCGCTCTAAGTGTGCTGCCGTCATATATTTTTTCATTTCATTCATACATAAGATCGTTATCTATTTTATTGATACTCAATGACCCACAATAAGGTTTGATTGAATCATGTGATTTATGTATTGTATGACTTACCATATGTACACACTCAACTGTACCTAAATGGCTAATAAATTATTATTATTATTATTGTTATTCCGAACGATAAGTTCTTCGAACGTATGGTCTCGAAAATCGGGCCCCAGCAAACAGATTGGTAGTTCCTATCATCCGAACATATTCTCTTTGCCGAAGGAGATCACGCAGTAGAAATAAATGACACTCAAATCGTAGTAAGGGAGAGCAATGGCGGAGTGAAAAAATTGAAGAAATCTGCTTTCAACATGATATATGAGAAAAATTTCATCTCTATGAATTCACTTGATATGAATTGCATTTGATCCCTACCCGGAAAGATATGGAAAGGATGGCGGAATACAAAAATTGAAGAAATCTGCTTTCAACATGATATATGAGAAAAATTTTATCTCTATGAATTCACTTGATATGAATTGCATTTGATCCCTACCCGGAAAGATATGTTAGGGAGGCCCCACTGGCTAGCCACAATATTGAACACTGCACTTCACACTTAACACAATATTTATTGATCTACTCCAGAACAATGTCAGTTTAAGACTGATTCACCTAAGTATCTCACATTCCCATGACTCAACCCTTATCCCCATCTTACATAACTAACAGATAACTACCAGCGTCACATAGAAGTATACAGTGTGATACTATTCCCACTTATAAAGATCCTGACATTCGGCCCTCCTGCATAACCATTTGTCCTCAAATTGGTACCCGGATATCAGTAGAAATCTGTTAAATAAACAATATGAAGTTTTGATATTCGATGATTTTTGTTCCATCTCCAAATCAGGCAAATGAATATCACACCGGATACTGCTAATACCTCGGCTAATACCACCATAGATTATGTCTCTATGTTTGTGTTCAACCAAGTCATAACTTATCATTATTAATGGTAACTTAGTTCATTCCCTAAGTGTACCCCTTACTTAGTTTGTTTTTTTGTGTGCCTCAGTTTATTCCCTGAGTTAACTTTTATTTTGTCCAACTTAGTTTAGTCCCTAAGTGTACCCTCGATGTATTTATTTATTTTTTGTTACCTCACTTTATTCCCTGAGTTTACTCCTTTTATTTGGGCCAACTTAGTTTAATCCCTAAGTGTACCCTCGATGTATTTATTTTTTTCTGTCACCTCAGTTTATTTCCTGAGTTTATGTAGGTCGTTGGTATATTCCCCAACATAACTGAATTTCTGAACCATAATCTTAGTTCAACCCGTAAGTTAGTCAGAATTTTACTCACTTAAAATATCCTCAACATAAAAGAAAGATGTGTATCATCCTTATGTAATAAAAGATAGTGTACAGGGCTGTACTGAGCACTGATTCTAATGTAAAGTCCCTAACATTCACTCCTAATCATAAATTCAGTTCAATTCCTAAATTATGATGGATTACTTTTCATAACTTAGTTTAATCCCCAAGTTATTCTTTTCGGTTGGTTTAATCCCCAACTTTCACTCCTAATCATAAATTTAGTTTAATCCCTAAATTATGATGGATTACTTTTCATAACTTAGTTTAATCCCTAAGTTATTCTTTTCGGTTGGTTTAATCCCCAACTTTCACTCCCAATCATAAATTCAGTTTAATCCCTGAATTATGACTGGATTTCCATCTACTAATTGTCGTCTCTCACTGTGAACGGTTTGAGATGTTCCACACCAATAACTTCCTCATAGAGGTTTGCGTTCTGGCACCTTTCCGACCCTAATTTTTCTCGTACCTTATATCTATCATTTCCTAAATTTTCCTCCATTTCGAAAGGTCCTTTGTATTTTTCGACTAATTTCTTACTGTTTCCGTCATTTTTGAAACTAGTTACTTTTACGAGCACCAAATCGCCTATTTTATAAATCGGAGCTACTTTTCGTCTCATATTGAAAGCTTTATTCTGCCTTTCTCGATTTTCCTCCAATCTTTTTGCAACATCCTGCCTCAGTTTGGCTACGTCAATCGTTGGGGCTCACGGACATGAGCCACATATCGGTCACTCTCCAAGTTCAACCGAAATCCGATTAAAACTTCACCCGGAGCAGCTTGTACTGTCCTATCAAATGTACTATCGATTGCCAACTGAATTTTGGACACATCTTTTACCCAATCTTATTCCTTCAGACCTGAACCTACTGTTGCGGCAGCGTCCACAATAGTCCTGCTGTATCGTTCCACCTGACCATTTGCGCGAGGCACCGCTATAGAACCCTGATAATGGCGAATACCTTGTTCTTCGCATTTATTTTTTTATTTGTTGGATGAAAACGCTTTGCCTGCGTCCGATATCATACGCAGTGGTACTCCAAAAATAGTGATCAATTTACGTAATTCATTCAGAACCGGTGAAGTCTTGGTATTGGGAAGGGCACTCACAATTGTGAATTTTGTGAATGAGTCAACCATAACAAATATGTATTTGTTGCCGTTTCTACTCTCAATAAATGGACCAACATGATCAACATCCTGGCTTTTTCCCCGCGGGCACTCATGATATTGGCAATGTAGGTATGATTTAATATACTTTTTTTTACAAAATGCCGCATCCGAGGAAACCAATATCGTTCTTGCAATCTATGAAGAGTTTTTTCTACCGAGAAATGTCCCAAATCATAGTGGTTGGCTTTTACTATCTGTCAACGACAGTTTTTCGGAACAAGCCAGCGCCGACCATACTCAGTGACCTTAAAAAAACTCGCTCTGCCCTCTTTCATCCAATTTCACATCGTTCGTGAACTGAGAATAGTGTATGACTACAATCATCATCTGAGAATATCCACGACAAATCTGAGAGACATGGTAAAACTAATGAATCTAAACCCGATTTTGCTAACTCGATAGGTGGAAAGTGTTTCTATTGCAAATATTTTGTTTCATTTTCAGATCTTTGAGCTCTGCTATTGAAAAAAATGAGAGTTATGAGACTGTGAAATTTGGTAGAAAGCAAGAAAACAATATGAGAGGTGTCGTCATTTGTAACGAGCGTTTGATAACTCGTTTTTCCGAATAGGTGCCCGTTGACGTTACTATTAAGAACATTGTTACAATATTCACTTCGTATCTACAAGTAACGAAGTGGGCATGGTATCAGACTGAATACTCAGTTGCATTCATCCGGTTTGTTAGGAATCTTGATTCTGGGAGGTATTTACTAATCACCAACCTCGTGGCACTCTTTCCGAGCAAAGTAGATGATTTACTCAGTTATTGTATTATTGCTACGAATAGGTCCAATCAGGGAACACTTCACAACTAGTAGACCGATGTTGTAGAAAACAAGAATTAATACAGATTAAGTGACAGTTGTATAGCAGAAAAGTACAAATTATGCATACTCTGACGGGATACATTATTCATTGACTGCTATATATCACAATTATCCGCTATTATAAAAACCAGTGTCCAGTAATTATACGAACGTTTTATACGGATAATTAGAAATAGCTGGCCAATAGATGTTCAGTGGTAGGGAATTATAATTATTACTAGCTGGGTGGAGTGACAATAAACGAGTTACCGATTATTGATTAGTTATAAATGAATTTTCTATAACCTAACAGAACGTTTATCGATTTGTTTTATGTTCTCCAGTCGGGCTTCTTGAGATTGAGTTTTTTATCGCTTCATTTTGACTCTTTATACTATCAGTATCAATTAGGAATGTAATTCATTTCATCTACATCACAGCTGAAAGGGTTTTAGGGATTTTCTGAATTGATAATAATAATATGAGTAAAAAACTGCTAAATAATATTGCTTAATATTGCTTTTATTGAATAGGTAGCAGTTACATAGCGATAATGAACACATCCAAGAGTAGCACCTATTCAATGGCAGAGTTCAAAATGCTTGTTCTAGGAACGAGATTTTGCTCTTCCACTCAATCATTATATATTTTTCTAGACAAACAACTGGGTCTGTGGAGTACTCATTGAATCATTCAGTGGCCTCCATAGACTGAAATGAAATTTGATTGGTATATTATCATTAACAAATTTCTCTGGGGGGAATTCGCTATAGCTAAGGTCAAGCATTGAAAGAATTCCTTGATACCAATCCATCTATCGATATCGGGCAACACAGTTTTTCAACATTTTGAATTGTGCCCATCCGAGGTACTTTCTTCTAGTGATTGATCTAACATGTCCCTGAAGAATGGATATTGATGAATTGAAATTGTCATTCAATAGTTCAATGACCCTTCGTTATTTAAATTTTTCAGTGAGAAAACACATTCTACCTCTCTTATTATGTTCATCTCATGAATTATGTGAAAACTCATTTCTCCTTGTAAAAATGTCTTCAACCTGAAAACTTTATGTAATGTCGAAGTTGCATTCATTCTCAAGTGAAATTGCCAATTAGTACATTTGAACCCATTTGAAAAGGTACGTCAGGAGAGTAATGAAATTAGTCTGATTATGGGCAGAAAGAAGGTCGTAAACTCCACGAGAGAATTCCCGAATGTGAAGAACTGCTAGGAGTTGACAGGAACAAAAAAGAATATGGATACTATATACTGCTCTCACAATTATGGGGAAATATACAATACATCGCCAAATAATAGCTTTCTGTTCAACCTTCATGAAATCCTTCAAAATCATGGTTACAGATTTTCTAATCAAATTATTAGGATGTGTCAGTATTTCTCACAAAGGCATTGAGGTTGCACAGAGTATTTTTTTTTTGTTATCGACACTTCAAACGCTCGATTAATCCACACTATCGATATGGCAAATCGATTGTCTTGAAACTGTCGATTATACAAAAAAATACTTTCTTGCCTGACAGCGCTTTCGTAGAATCTTCTGTTTTCCTATAATTTTTTTTTCATTAATGAAGACAGAAATCCCTTCGTATCTATAAGATTGATTAGTATAGTAGAATTCAGCACATTTGTCACATGGAGTTGTGGCTGTCACAATGTACGATTATCCTAAAATACCATTATGGAAAAATTAATTGTCACCATTTCGTCGATAACATCAAGAAATTAAGAAGGTGGTGTTTCTACCTTCGTGTTTTCTATTTTAACCCTCCGTATTTCTTCGAACAATGTTTTTTTTTCATTCTTTATTTCCCTAGTCTTGCTGGTGAGGTTCACTTCATCATTGAATGTAAAATCAGAACCATTCATGTCAAAACTGAAAACTTCAAACAAATCAATGACACCACGTTCTGAGTACACTGATTATTGTTATTCTTCTGGTACGTTAACTGAATGGAAATTCAGTAAAAGTACTGAATCGAGGAATCAGTCAGTACTCAGTTTTGGGAAAGTTGATGAAATGATCAAAGGAGTATCAAAATCAATCCTTCTATAGCAAAACCCGTGTCGCGATGTTGTAAATCAGGCCACCATGCTGGGTAATCACTCGTTAAAAGATAAGGCCTCGTTAATTCATTGCTCCTACAAGTTTCGACTTCTGAGGGATGACGTTCGTCAGCTGGTTAACGAGGCCTTACCCTTCAACGTGCGTGCGATTACCCAGCACTGTGGTGCGGCGAGGATTCGAACCCCGACCTTCCGCTTGATAGGCAGGTATGCTAACCACTACACTAGCGAGACCACTATCTGAAAATCAAGTTGTTGAATTTCTTTGAACTGAGCTTGGATAAGTTTCAGCTAATGAGAGCCACGGTTTGTGAGAAACGCAGCTGATAAGGGAAAACACCATTTTAAATACCAACCAATTGGAGTGGAAATCATCGTTCGTTTCAAATAGGCAGAAACAATGAAAAAAATCATTCGATGAATGAATTGATATCAGTTTCTACAGAACTGAAGGTTAATATTGACTTGATTCACTGAATATTTCATTTTCATTTTTCAAAAATGAAATGTAACTAGCTCATTATTGCATTATCACTTGGTATAGTACAGGTATTACTTTTATCGTACTAACGCACCCTGGAAAACCAAATTCTTTATGTAATAATAATAATACGTGAAAGAAATTCCAGACAAAGATAACATGTCGATTGTTAACTCACTATCATACTTTTTTGGTAACGTTTGAGCATGAAGGCAAATCAAAACATTAAGATCATTTTGAGAATCGATTCGAATTTCTTAACTAGATGATGGAACATGTCAAAAATTATCTTGTCATGCGCATATCTTCTGTCATATTGGAGATATATTTTGCATTCATTTTCATAACTGATGGAGTTTTAGTAAATAGAAATTCATCATCATTGAGGTGACGATCTTAAATCGCCAAGTATCTCTGGCCCAAGGGTTTTTGTACCCATGGTGCATATAACCTTTCATGGCTCACTTGTTCATTATTGTAGCTACAATATGAAAATTTGAAAAATCGAATAATTGAGGATTAAACGACTTACCTGAAGGAAGTTCAATCCAAATTGTACGAGGTTGGTCACATCCGAATAGATCACCTTGTAGTGGTACCTCTATGACTGAAATGCGCAAGTTGAAAGAAAGAATGATTCACGATGCCCCTATCTCACGAGTCCTCACCCGAATATCCGTCAATATACCTTGCGATGATATCGCCTTTTTGGGTCGGGATGACAGAAAAAATAATATATTGGATTTTTTTTTCTTCTTTGAGATGGGTGGGTGTCTCTCTATTCGGATGTGACCAACCTCGTATAATTTGGATTGAACTTCCTTCAGGTAAGTCGTTTAATCCTCAATTATACTTCGGTTGGTCCCATCCGAATAGATCACCTTGTAGATGTTTGTGCTCATATCGATTTGGTTGGCCGCAGAAGTGGCAGCATGTCTTGTGCTGAGGTGTAGCTGGGTGATGAGGATTTTTATAAGAAAAAATGAGAAAAAACCTAATTGAATGTGTGCGGTTTTTCAATTGATAATCGTGGATGTCACATACAATTCACGTTCCACCGTGGAAAATGGTGAAAAAAATATATATATGTTTGTATTTGTTGCCCTCTTCGTCTTCTGTGGATAATTTGGTTCTCGGCAGTGAAGAGACAAGCACGTCTGCCCCTCAAGCAGAAGACTCGGGCTCAACTTCCCATCGAGCTTCCGTGCTGGGACCCACACGCCAAGAGGCAAAAGGCCTCATCAATACATTTTCTGCGGAAGATTCGACCTCTGAAGGGCGACACTCGTCAACCGGTAAACGATTTTTTTTTAATTTTTTTTATTTTTTTTTTGTTTTTTTTTTGTACTGATCATACAATAAAAATGCTACTCATTCTGATTTTCAATCATATTTTTACGCTTTAGCAAGCTTTAGAGCAACCATAAAAATAAGTTTGTGATATATTTTTCAAAATGAGGTTTTCCGATTTTTCTAGTTTGGTCCCCACTTGGTAAAGGTCCCAGATTTTTTCATATAGGGAAAAAAGTGGATCATATTTTGAAAATACCCTTCTAAAACATTTCCATTGTATCATCGTTACATGCATGAGATATCAGATTTCAAGCTGATCTATGTAATTTTCTAGTACTATAGTTTTTACCTAGCTGCATCCATGGGCGATCTACCTTATCCACATCTCCTTCACAAATATCCACCAATGAGACGAAAATAAATTGTATAGTTTCATCGTATTTGCAATCAGTGTTGCCATCCTGGATATCACTACCGTAAAACTTTGCTTCAGTCGGATCATCTCCCAGTATAGTAGTAACAGCGTTATCACTACGGAAAGATTCACTGTTGGTGGCGGAAAATTCCGATGTCAAATCTGAAGACGGACCTGCGCTAAAACCAAAGAGAAATTGTCTTTGGGCGCGAGACACTCGGCTGGCACAACTCAAAAAGTATGCAGGGCAGAAAACGGCCTAGGATGATGAATAAAGTTCAGCCGTATGTTGATCTACAAAGTAGATTGCCCCTGCCGATGATCAATGATAAGAAATCATTGTCAGTCTCATCTATTTCCAATTATATGTCCACTCATTCCGTTGGTTTTTCTAAAACATGACAAAAAACATTAAATAACAATCTTACTTACTAAACGAGTAGGAACGGAGTTTTTCCTCGAGTTTCCGTAGTGTTCGCCAAGTATCTACGTTGTTTTCACTGAGCATCGTTTGTTTTGTTTCCCATAGTACATATGGAAAATTTTCTTCAATTCACTTATTTAAACTAATTTACACTTTCGAACTTATCACATTCAGCACAAGAAGTATATTGACGGATATTCGGGTGAGGACTCGTGAGATAGGGGCATCGTGAATCATTCTTTCTTTCAACTTGCGCATTTCAGTCATAGAGGTACTACTACAAGGTGATCTATTCGGATGGGACCAACCGGAGTATAATTCATTTCGATTTCGAGAGCATTTCCATTTTATATACAACCGTTGTCATAAAAGCAATGTTGAAATTCAAAAGGATAATGTACAGGTATGACACAGAATATATTTTGAGTATTACACATGGGGCCATCAAAAAGTACCGTGAGTCATTCGTAAAAGTAAACGAATAAATAATCCCAGGAAAATAAAATATCTCTTTTCAGTTAATCACCGATTAACAACGAATCTTCCACGTGCATACGGTCGAATATTGTTAACTTCTTTGTTAACTAGCGCAAAACTGGTTTCTCAATTCTTGAACGGAATACATTTCTTTTAATCTCAACACATTGTATCACTTCTGACAGGACGAGCCGATAAAGCGGCATTTGTACACATAATTTGATCGGACTTGAAATAACGTTTTGGAAAGTGGATCGCTATAAACTTTCGTGCTCGTATCTGAAAAGGAGTCAATTTGTTTTGACTGCCTGAATTACGATAGCCATTACTCGTTTCCAGAGGAGTCTCTTTTGTAGGCATGCCTTTTTGTTATTGTGACCGTGTAGGCAGATATGTTGCGTTACAATGTGGTAGGTAACGATGTCATATCACTTACAGGAATGCTGTAGACGTCTAAAATAGGATAAATTCCATATGAATCTTATATGATGCCATCGTTACTGGAAAAATGAGATTTTTTCGAAAGTTTGTGATAATGGAATGTCCTTTTTTTAAATATTTCAATTATGGGAGGTGCAGCAATCTGCAAATAGAAATTTCATGCAAAAGAGACCGAGTACATACATTAAAAATGAAAATTATTCAAGAAATTGTTTCAGAGGTTCTGTGTTTTTGTCCATTTGCAGTGGATAAACTAACAGTCGCTATCCATTTGCGGTTACAAACACATAATAAAGAAAAAAGTTTAGATAGGAAACAGCGTACCAAAAACAATTCTGAACACACTTCAACACATCTTCTGTGCAGAAAGCAATTTTGTCCGGAATATATGGCGTCACGTACCCTGAGAAGATATATCTGGGCTATCCTTGGAAAATGATGACCATTTTCTGAGGAAACATATTGAACCATTTTGTAGAAATACATTCAATTTGAAGCTGCACCAACACCATCATAATTTGTCTGCTACTGATAGTAGCTTCACTCTCAGCTGGAATAAAATGACCGCCATCAGCGCTTTCGTTGGTTGTTGACCCTAAGATTTCGAATTGAACATTTCTAAATTTGGTATATTTGGTATGTAGAAAAAATAATGATATCAAAGAAGGTGAAATATGCAGTTGTAATAATGATAGTGTGTGACAATATATGTTGATCATAAACCAAAAAACATTTTTGTACCTATAACTGATTTTTTTCAACATTTGCACCGTCAATTCGGTTCAGTTACTTTCATCAGTTAACTAAAACGTATATGAAAAATACCTATACAGAAACTCTTTAAGAGCGAAACACATGTCACTGTTTTGTAAACTTCTTTGTAGTAGAAAATATCACAAAGAATAGTATTGAAATTTTCAAGATGGAGTTTCATCGAACTTAAACCAATTCAATTTCGATTCACTTATTATTTCGAAATACTTGAAAATACTTTTTCATCGTTTCCGACGAGTTCGTGCGATTGTTTGCGCTGTGTATTTCAAGAAGAACTCCTTGTCTGCTCTGCAGGATTCATTTGGGTTAGAACTTGTGTCGCCACTCTCACTGGAATGAGAGATTGATTAACCAACGGCCGAATAAGCCATCAAGGTCGTCATATTTACCCTCACGCTGAATTGAGAAGTCAGACTGGTGATGTTTGTTTTAGGGTCCTTCCGGCTCACTTCTTCAAGCTCACGTCCTATTTATCGGCCAACGTTCAGGACTATCTTCGTGACCCTTTCTTTGGTCTCTATCTACCACTTTCTGCACCCCTTTGTGTGTTGTAAGACCCCCAGTGTTCATGCAGCCACTATACAAAGACCGACCTGTCGACTAGGAAGACAGAGATTGGCACCACTAGTTCAAGAGAGTCAGCATTAAGCAATATCAAGTATCCCAGTGTCAGATAGGTTTAGCAGAATGTCAAGTCAAGCAGAGACAGCCTATAAGGCTTATTCACATCATGTATTCCATTGATAAGTATAATGTACGCTATCAACGTGACGTCACATGAATAGCCCTATTGCTGAGATCTAAGTGAAAAATATCAATTTAATTTACCCATATATAGTCACCTGAATATCCTCATTTGGAGTGTTGTGACAGAAATCTATTCGATTGCTGATTTCTGGTAGTTGAGTCAGTCTTCTATCTTCTATCTTAGTTGATATTGTTCTACATTTACACATCTATTTGTTACTGGTGTTATAAGCCATATAAAGCTGTGTGGCATTGGTGTAACTTCATAATATATTTTATTAGTAAGGTTCAAGTCTATTTCTTTAGTTTGGTCCAAGTTATTCAGGTACTGAAGAAATCGTATATCTACCAGGTATTATTTCGATATCTTCGTTTTATATATATATATATATATATATATATATATATATATATATATATATATATATATATATATTTGAATTCATATTTCAATATTATAACTAGGGCAGATAACTAGGGCAGTGGGTTGTCCCTTTCCATCAGAGTGGTTTCGGATTTTTACTGGCAATAAATCCGTGGCGCACCAGAAAAGTAATCCAAAGTGTTTCATTGACAACGAAACCTAATTTTGTTGTCGAACCCACACTCAACTGAGCTGCTGGAACAGTTAGAGGCGGGTATCGTCTTATGCACATTCGCTTCGCTTCCTCTAAATTCGCTCCTAACAGGTTATGTGATGTTGTTTTGTTTGCTAAAATACAAGTATGATTTTTTTTTATTAATGAAAGAACACTTCAACTCCATTGGAATGAAACTATTCGTTTATATGCTAATACGGTCACCTATGAGCCATTAGAAACATAAAATTGAAGGAAGAAGGAAAACAATGAATTGAAAATAAATAGAAAATGGGGTATGGTATAACGCAGGTATGTTTTCGGTAACAAATTTTTGAGGTGGGTGACGAAGTGTTGATTATGCATTTTTTCATACCAAAAAATTACGGAGATACCAGAAAGTGAGAAAAATGTAACTATGTTCACTTCTTGCTGAATGGACGGTCTCCCAATGCTGCGTCAGCGGAACAGCAAGGAATCAAACGAACAGTACTTGTATTCCTGAATCTGGTATTGTGATATACTCTCTTGGGAAAACCATGTGAGATCGATCGCTAAAGATGCTCGTCAGCTGCTAATGATCTACAAGGCTCAGATACGACCTGTCTTGGAATATGGTTCTCATGTGTGGAGTTCGGCACCAAAACATTCATTGAGGCTTCTCGATTCTATTCAGAGAAAGACAATCCGTCTTGTTGGTGATTCTGCGCTCAAAAACTCGCTCACTTCATGGGAAAATCTCAAAAGGGTTGAAGACTTGCCTCTCTTTTATAAATATTTTCACGGTCGGTGCTCTTCTGAATTGTTATCAACCGTTCCACCCTTGGCAATATCTACACAGATGATTCGACGAGTGCAGAATTCCAACCCCTTTGCTGTGAATTGGGAGACCTGTCGAACCTCTCTTTCTCAGGAATCTTTTTTCAATAGAACAGCTGAGCTTTGGAACTCCTTGCCGGAAGAGGTTTTTCCTGAGGCTTATACACTTCAAAAATTTTAAGTAAATGTTAATTTGTATTTTCTGTCCCTTGATTCACGCGATGTTCTTTGAATATTACAGGGCTTTCCTTTCGTGTGAATTTGCATAAAAAAAAACTGTAACTGTGCATCGGAGCTTTCGAAAATTTTCAGCCAAAGGGCCAAGAAGTGCTGAACTCGCTTTCACGCCATATTGAACCCGCTAGCCCCGACATCCAACATTCGAACGGTCCATTTGCGAACTCATTCCGGACCCTTTAATATTCCTCCTTGATTATCGTTCCTTCGGTCGTAACACTAAAGAAAGTAAGGAAGTGCGTGTCCTTCCGAAGGATTACACCGAGTCGGGTGTAATCCGAGAAGGCATTCCGTCGTTAATGTCGGCAGACAAATTCTCGGGGAGGCCGTTAGTTATGCCCGTAATGGGGTGTCGCGGGGTTTTCGTTCGCGGGGAGGAGCTCAATTCGTATTTGAGAATATGGAATAGTTGTGCAGACGTTCTGAGCCAGCGTCGAATTTGGATGTGTGAGATCGAAATGAATGAATCAGAGTTCCAGGCTATTCGCTTCATTGGTTTCCAAAGACTTTTGCGAGCCAGCCCACTAACATGTATGCGTTTACTTACTCTCGAAGGGTCTGATTTTTATGGAAGCGCAGAGATACCGGTTCGTTTGATTTTTCTTCAATCAATATATCCCTCTTACCAACATTGGTATATAGGAAACCAACTGCTTATTACACGGGATAAAACCAGCGGTGAGAAGACCAAATGAATATACGACACCGCCGTAGACCGTTCGGCCACCACCGACACTTGGTATCTTTGAAGCTCCATTTGCTCATAGTAATGTGTGAGAAAGAACAAGAAACTTCCAATTTTTTGTCGTACTTACATTGTTATATATGAATTTATTAAAATCTTAATTGGATGATACATAGTACAAAACATTACAAGAAAGAGTAATATCAGTACAACATTTAAAAAAAAAACTGATATTGTGTTACAAATTGGTGTCGTTTGGAACACCATGTGGAAAAAATAAAAGCGTGAAAATTAAAATTTATAAGGCGCCAAGTGGCAAGTCATTTCTCAAGATGACTTGGCACTTGGCGCCTCATAACCTTTATCTTTCACGCTTTTATCATTTCCACATGGTGTTTCACACAACACCAATTTGTCACACATTAGTTTTCAAATTGTCATCTAACACAATTTTTAACAATATCATATTGCGATCCTACTCACTAACAATGAAAGTACGAGAAAAAATTGGAAGTTACCTTTTTTTTTCACTCGATATCATTTTTGTAGCTCCCTGATGATGGCAATAACCATTTGTCGAAATATTGGAAATATATTGTTTTAAGAGTACACTCTCGCTTTTGCTACTGTTCATATATATACCATATATAAAAAAATTGTAAAATGAATATATAAAAACAATAATAACCTTAAGAAGTCAAGTTTGTTGCAAGGATATGGAATTGAAATAAATTTAGTAATTGGTGGTTCTGTTAAATTGATATGTCATTTTAATTTTTTTTGTTCATCAATTGCTAAAAGATCATTCTAGGAGTCTAAAGTAGCCAAGAACAGATTTTTTTCTTGTAAGAGAATAAATATATTTTTCTTATGTTACAAGGAATGATATCATGAAAATGAGGACATGAATATTTATAATTCCTTCTGCCTATGATTCAACTTCTTTTTTCTTTGGTGAAAGTTGTTTATTTATTGTATAATATTTTATGCTCATTCGAAATTGTTTTTTTTTTCTTTGAAAAATTGAATTGAAATTTGATATGAAAATAACTGATTAATATCCATCTTTTCATTATATTATTCATCACTAGAGCAAGTATAATCTTTATTATATATAATTTTCAAAAATCTCTTCTGAATGATTTTTTTTTTCAACTATATTTGTCTAACACCACCTCAACCCAAAATGCCAAAATTCAGTTGAGATTGAATCAACGAAAGATAACGCATTTCGAGATAAGGAGTACTTAATAATTGTTTTAAAATCTTCAATTCAGGTAGATGAAATCTATACTTTTTTAAAATATGATTGATTTGATATTCCCATTCGAAATGCCTGTCTATTATAATTCCTAAGTATTCAATATGACTTTAGATTAGATTTAGATTCAAACCAGTCCTTCAAAATTGCGAGATCATTTTTAACTATTTTTTTCAGTTTTTTCCAATTTTCTGCTGTGAAAATAATAGCAGTATCATCTGCGAATGTGATAATTTTTCACCAGAATTTAGGGTTGATGAATCATTCAAGTAAATATTGAACGAAAGTGGTACCAAAAGTATTCCCTCTGAGAAACCATACTGAAAATTCTTTGGATCACTCATATTTTGACCTGATTTCACATTACATTATAAGATCGAAATATAGATTCTACCGCGATAAGATGGTACATGTTCCATAACCAACTTACATTAAGATTGGCTTCTGATCCAACAGTATATAGGGCAGGACAAAGAATATTAAATTTGTGTGAATGAAGTACCCCCACTTTGATATATGAGAATTTCAGAAGAAAAGTTTTTGAGAACTGGAAGTTTTGCTCAAATATGGAGAGTCTCTGCCTGGAACACGAAAATAACATTTTTTTTAATTATCGCCGTATGATAAATCAAAATTCTGATCAGTGCCTATTAAAAGTATATTAGAGATGGATGATTATTGACTATACTTGTCTGAGCCGAGTACGGAAATGGACGAATGAAGTTACTAGATGAAAACTGCCCATAACTCTTCAAAATTGTATCTGAGTTTAATAAAATTTATTAATCCGTAGATAATTTAGCGGCGATAAATTCAGCTGGGTAACGGTCTGGAAGAAGATAATGCAAATGCGTCCAATTTGTTTCTCTCTCGGACTACCAAGCTTAGACGAAAAGTGTATAAGTAATATTACATCAATGGCCGTAACTATGGATTTTTTTAATGAATTTCGAAGTTATCCACGAAGATGAGAGTGAATTGAATGCCTGTGTTTTACCAGAATTCTTATTGAAAAATAAAAGTGATTTCTGCTCTCACTGAATTCGAATTCGACTAATAAGGTCACCAGTTCGTACTTCCATTGTAAAATTCATGGTCAATATCCAAGATGAAAATCATTGCCGGTCTTCGTAAAACCAGACTTTAAAATTTCAGTTTCAAAGAATATACATATATTTCAAGTTCATTGATTTCGCGGCATTTTTACCTTCATTTCAATAACTTATATTTTTCAATTGTCTCTGAATAAGGTTCATGGAGACACGCAATTGACTCTTAACTTGGGGGTTGATCATGAACTCCACCAAACATTATTCTGGTAGTAACGTCATTAGACAAATTCGATACCTTGTTTTTACGACTTGAGTGCACCGAAGAATTTTCACAAATCTTAAAGGCGAAGAAACCGACATAGCTGTAACACTTTCAAAAAGCAATTGGTGACATTCAAAGGGATGGCGTCTAGGACCTATTACTAACTTCTACGTATTTCCTTAAGAGAAGCATGGCTATTTACTTATCGTCTTCAATTGGTGGTCCCTTGGTAGTGTAAAGAGCCCAACCTCTCATCCGGACGACCCCAGTTCGAATCTCAAGGGTAGCAGAATTTTTTCAATTTCGGTACCTGCCGTCCACCCACGGAGCCAAAGTAGTTCGAATTCCACTTCATAAACTGTAGGTCCCAGGTATCCCTTGCTCGCATAAGCTTTTGAATGAGCTTATGAGGGGTTACCTAGAAGAAAAAAAATTCAGATCTGAAGCTATCGCCACAATATTTGAAAATAGCTGCCTATTTATATCTGCGGAAAAAAAGTATTCACTCCTGGATATATATAGTTTTCTCTCGAGGTCCTCACTATAATGTCCCGAAAATTATAATGAATGCATACTTAAAAGAACAACCGCAGAAAGTTGTGGACATATGGCATAATATCGAGTTAACAGCCAAAATTGAATAAATGCATTCTCCTCCTGATGAATTTATAAGAGAAATGTTTTCTTTAGAGGTGGAAAATAAAGTTATTCAGTGAGACAATGGAAGGAAATTCAGGAAGAACGTTTGTTGTGTTATATTATTCTTATGTCGTCTCTCCTACAAGGAGTCCACCATACGAAACACCTATTTTCTCTCTGTATCTTCAAAAACTCAAGATTCGTCGCTCATTTTCATTCTGAAAGTATTCGCTTATATGAAGGGCGACAGAAATCCTAACAATTCGCTTCCAGGTGAACTCTTGGCAGCTTGTCCACTCTCCAAACAAACTACTAATTCCAATTGTGTACCACGCTCGCTCCGACTATTTGTGCTAACAGCATAACAAGCATGTACTTCTTCTTTCCTCGTACACATCTCAAATATTTGCGCAGATGCCTCTGCTCCGTGTTGATTTATAAGATCTTCTCGTACCCATCGGAATGCAATCTATTCACACAATATAAAAGGAGTGTGTGAGAAAGCCGGTGCCGGGGTGGACGTCGTCCATTTTCTTTTATGGTCAAAACGAGCCTTATTACCGCCGACAAATTGGTACAAGCGAAATAGAGAAGAGGTCAATATCGGTACAAGATACGGTACATTGCTATCCGATGACCGCTAAAATGGAGTGGCTCGAACTTCGGCCGATCAGCTACCGAGATTATTGAATGAGTCTCCAGAATGGCCTTTGAAATGGTGATTGGTCTAGTTCCCCTCCTTTGTTGAAAATACGTCACTAATTCAGAAAATGATTTTCCGCCTTCCTCTATCCAGAGTATACAGTTCCTGGCCTCATTGTAGGGAGCAAAATCGTACTTTTCCTTCCTAGGGAAGAAAAGTAAAAGTGACGTTTGGTACGTCATCGATGAAATAACTTATACGGAAGTATGAATTTCACCGTTTATTTGTAGAAAACCCTCTCTTTTGTAAAATAGTAGAAACCAGTAAAGAAGATGAGATATTTTCAAGAATTAAATATATTAAGGAATTCTGTTCAATTGTCCCCAATTTCTCCAATAACCAGTTTAGTTTCGAGCTCTTTCTCAGCCAATTCCTGTGAAACCGTCAATCAACCCAGCTCTTAGAGATTTGAAACTACCAGGGGAGGTATGAATTTCGGAAACACTTGTTACATCAATAGTGTTATCCAGTGTCTTTCAAATACTAGATGGCTGCTTGAATATCTGATAAAAGACTTTTACAAGAAGGATATAAATACCAGCATATCCAGTATGAAAGGTGCTCTGATCGAAGCTTTTGCAGAGGTGATAAAAGGATTATGGTCGGATGATTTTTCAAGGAGAGTGGTCAAAACAGTTTTTCTGAAACGTCAGATCCAAAGTTTCGCCCCTCACTTCATCGATTACGCCCAACAAGATGCTCAGGAATTTTTAAGATACCTGTTGAATGGTCTACATGAAGATGTAAACCAAATAACCGAAAAACCCAAACCAATCGTAACCGAAGTCTTTAAAGAATTAAGTGACAGCGAAAAAGCGCAAGAGTCATGGTCGAGGTACACAAGTTTTGATGAATCCAAGATGGCACACTTTGTCGGTCAACTGAAGTCGACCATCAAATGCACGTATTGTGGTCATTGTTCCGTAGTCTACGAACCATTTTGGGACATTTCACTACCTATCCCAGAAGGAATTGACTTTCTCCAATTATAATATCATTGTTTGGATTCATTCACAAATGAAGAAATGTTAGATGGGGATGAGTTACCAACGTGCTCCAAATGTAAAGAAAGACGAAAATGTTCGAAATATTTATCAATACATAAATTTCTCCGGATACTGGTGATCCATCTTAAGCGATTTTCCACAAAAAAAGAAAACAGAGAGAAATTATTTGTCACCGAGGAAGGTCTGGAGATGAATAATTATGTGTCAGCCAATGTAGCTCCTTGTAGCTATAATCTCTACGCACTTTTAAATCACAACGGATCTGTAGATAGTGGCCACTACACAGCTTATTGCCGACACCCTTATTCTGGAAGATGACACAAGTACAACGATGCCCACGTGTCACCAATTTCCCCAAAATCTCTCATAAGTGGCGAGGCGTAAGTTCTATTCTATGAACAGGGTGAAACGAAATTATCCATTTGACACTGTTTTATATTTTATTCTTTTTTATTATTTATTTATTTCTATCAATTTATTCTTGTTACAATTCATACAACTGTATATTCAACATCAATAAAATTTAAGGAAATATAAGTTAAACGTCAATTATTATAAAAGAGCAGCAATACGGTATGTTCATGATTCCGCAGAAGTTGCTTATGACTGATAATGACATCTTTCTTCTTTTCTTTTTTCATTTTCGTTTTCCTTTGTTCTGTAGGTTCCTTCTCATTTTCGGAATTTCAGAAGCATGCTATATTCTACCTACCTTTAAGTTTCAGGTCATAAAATAATTTTGTTTGTTATTTTCATAAATAAACTATATGAAAATGACTTGTTATTTGAGGAAGACCGAAATATCATATGTATAACACGGGTGTAAAGTGCCTTATTTCCCCTTGAACTTCGTCCTCGGAAGGAAATGTAGCACTTTTCCCCCTTGTTATACAAATAGCTATTTGGCTCGAAGTTGAAGGACCCTATGGACATTTCCCGTGAACGGGGGACAAGTAGTCGAATCTATCTCTTCATTCATCTACTTGGTCTATTTGACACGTTCTCATGTTTACATTGGATGGGGCAAATGATCAGGTTTCAAAAATTTTTTCAAAGAAAATTGGAAGTTATTCTCGTTCCAAGATTATGCTCTCCGAGAAAAACTATTGTCACTGGCTGAATCAGACTGCTTTTGAAATTGTAAACAATTATATTTTCGTTGGAGCTCGAAGTTCACTTTGTCTTTTCCTCATGCTGAAAAATGTCGCTTGCTAATGTCGAAAGCTTATTAAGCTTTTCGTAGCTCTTTTTTTACTGAATGTGTACTCGTGTGAGATCAAACGGCGCGGCAGTGGAAGATTTCATATTATGAGCAATCCTTGCATTATGAGAGCACAGAGTGATATATTTCACATTGCATTCATGTTTGTTTGAAACTCTCCTCCAACTGGCATGAAAATGTAATTTGCAAGGTGCAAAATACAAGAATATGTCTTCAATTATTTTTATCACTTAGAAATCAACAGAGTACAGTTTGTCAAATGTAGAAAGAGACCTGGAAATCTCGGCCTTTTTCCTTCCTGAAGGCATCCAAGAATATGAGTAAATTCCCAGGGCTCTTTCTGTGTGTGAACATTTGTAGGTATAACTGGATATGTTCACTCACATTCACGTTGAAAACAATTCTTTCATCAGAGGAAATTTTAGAAACAGATCTTACGAGGATAACATGAACAGGTACACTGCTTCTTCTTATTGCTCTTTTGATTGAATCATCACTAAAAGAGTCCAAGCCTCATTCAATCCTGAAAACGCCTTTGGAGTGACTCCACAATTGCGGATACAAAGTTGTTGAAACTTTAGCATGAATGAATTATGCATTGCCATGTCGATCTCACAGAAATTTCAATTCTCAGCTTTTTTTCACATGAACCAATGGTTTCTCAGCATATTATTAGATGCTCACCAGCACTAGAAGACTATACAACCAATCGACATGTTCTACCCACAACCAACTTGGTGCTCTTTTTCAATCTTCTGTTATCGAACTCGATCACCTCATTATTATTATCAAACATCAATCTGATTATAACACTTCAATTCTATAGTACTTCACGACTATTTCAGTGTAAATTATGTATATCGAACTTCCTTCCATTTCAAACATACTCAGTTTCCACTCGTTTCCGACTGATATTTCCGATTCGGAAATGGAAATTGTTTATTCATCAAATGGAAAAAATGTCAAAAGGAATTCCATCGGCGTACAGTGATTTGTTTAACCTTTCATCTTTACCGATAAGACATCGTTAGAAGTTCTCGAAGTCATTCGGGAAAAATTGGCATTATTTCGTTCTGCCTTCCTTTTACTCACGAATGGGGAGGAACGAAAATCGAGAGGAAAAAAGCGAACCTGAACAGATAAACGCTCTAAAAACATCAAGATTAAATGTAGCGGAATAAAGATCTTGGAATACACGGCAACATCCTTAGGCGGTAAGGGGAATTCAACGAAGGAGAATTCATCGTCATTTCTTTGAGTCGTAGTCCATAAATATGTTCTGTGGGATTGTTAGTTTCTAACATTTTCAACTGAATTCAAGAGGAATTGGTTGTTCGCGTTGGTTTTATTACTTATTTTATTAAAACCTAACCAAAAACCTCTTTTTATCGATAAACTGAAGCGAAATAAAAAAAGGAAATCTTAACAATGACATTGCAATGAACAGTTGAACAAAAAAAATCTCGGAAAAAAACAGAATACGAAAAATAAAAAATGGAATCAACAAAATATTCAAGAGAAAAAATAATAAAAATGTTGAAGCGAAGTTTCAAGTTCAAGCTTGAACACGATATTTTTTTTTGTTGGTATCAAAAAGTTTTTGTACTGAAAAATTTTAATTTTCCAAAAACATTCGAATTTGCATGCATCAAACTTTTTGACAGCTCTGTTTCCTTTAACGGTGGTCATATTAGACAATTCATTCACTTAGTTGTGGGAATCAGCACCAGTTGAGGTAACAAAAAGTTAACATCAGTTCAATAGAAGTGAATTAACATGTCCCACAAAAATTACGATTTTTATGAGTGTGATACCAACGGCTCTTTATTTCGAGTAATCATGAGTAAAGTTTTATTCGAAATATAAGTCTACGTCTACACTGAACACTATAAAATGATTTGGAAACATGTGGTGCTATGAATTAACCTTATACCCGCTTATGAAGCTCACCAAATGATTTTTGCTCAGCAGAAATAACTCTGATCGTGTATATTATGGAGTGATAGGAAAAAACCTAGTTGAACGAAATTTTAACACAAACAGTTTTATCATTGTTTCATATCACATTTGTTTGATATGCAAATTGAGTACTTAAGAATTATTACTTCTATGTGTTTCGTACAAGAAGGTAAGAGATCAGTTATTTTTGATACAATCTTTTTCCTTCTTGTCTAAGATCTGACCTACTCAATATTGTGTTGGTTTTCTTGTAATAGTTGTTTTTTCGAATTGATTCAATAATAAAAAGCGAGAAGTTTATAGAAATTTCTTCCACACATAAACTTGTTTTAAGACCGTACTCAACTACAACATTGATGTTATTCGTGAGTTATAGAAGCGACAAGTACCAATACAGTTTCTTCAAAGATTTTGATGCAATTTCTTCCTCATGCAGAAATATAATCCATTTACCCCAAGATCTCCACTGTCGATTTATAACGCGAAAATGGACATGATGATATTATGTATTTAATATAAAATTATTCATTTTCATTTCGAAGTTGAGAAGCAATCTTAACTGATACCATCAAATGAAATAATATCTGAGATACAATGAGAACTAAATAACTGTCTCAATATTGGTTTGAATACATTTCCTTAGCTTCCAGGAAATATATGTCATTCTTTATGAATGTCATGCCCATCATAATGTCACTTGTTCTTTCTCACCTCGTATTTACAAAAATATCTAACAAAGTTAAATATCAAGACTTATTTTCACATGAATAAAATTGATAACAACAACTGCAAGAAAACAATACCTGTCTACTTACAGAAAGGATTCAATTTGACCATATCCACTCGTTAAGGGCGTTCCTTAGCTGTGGAATATTATAGAGTTGCATTAACCTACAAATATTTCAGAATTCGATGGGCGGGTCTTATTGAAATCGAATGAAACAATCACAGACACACTGAACAAAGGACGCCTCCGTCTAATTCCTTGGTTACATTCAATATGTCAAGGAACAGGCGAGTGTTTATTAGTGAGTCAGCTCGATAAACGCCAGGTACTCGTTACCATATCTAAATATCATGGCTGGAGGGCAATTATTTTAATTTCGGGTATCAAAATTTTTTGAATTATTCTTAATTTCGTATATATGTTTTCTTACGATATCATCAGGGTGATATCCTGACTATTAGTACCAACCTATTGATTCGCTTGCCTACATTTCCTCCTGTGGTATTGTTTATATAAATTAAAGTCATCTGTCGCGTCTGTCTTTTGTTCGTGAAAGACTCAAAAACAGCCCCACTGAATTCCATACAGTTTCCACCAATATATAGAGTGATTCATGAGGAAGGTTCAGGTTTATAATTGTAATTTTTCGTTTGCGTTCAAGTGGATCCGAGAATGTTTTAGATTTACAATACGGGCCAACTCAAATTCTTCTTGAAATTCTTTTTGTTTGAGATTAGTTGTTGAAAGTTGGGTTCGATTAGGATAGATTAGATTATAACTATTTCCATGGCAAACAACATTTGCCGAGTGATATGAGCTAGTTCCGTCAGCAGAACTCGAAAATGACCAAAATAATCACTGAAGTTTTTCTATCCCAAAGAGTTGCCTTAATATTTCCAACAAAAATGGAATATTGAAACTGAAAGATGAGATGACTAGTTTCAAAACGGTCGAAGACTTTCTGATTTTTTGTAAATTTTTGAGGTAAGCAACGTGATTTTTCCAAAAAACTTTATTTCAAATTTGATTGGAATTTTCATTAACATTCTGAAAAAGTATATTTTTCACGATTATTTCGTAAATCGAAAAAAAAAATATTATGGGTAGTTTCAAAAACGTATACGATCAAACATGAAAAACAGTTGTTTCATTTTCATTGTGTTTGGGAAAGCCGTATGTGGTTTTCATTTTCGTTTAATACCTATATTAAAACTTTCGAAAGAAGTTGCAGGGATCGACCGTATATCGCAGTTGAATTCATTGACTCGACCCGTCGGGATATATTCGTTCACTGAACATTTTATGCTCGTTGGCAGCAATCAACTATTATTTTCTAATTACTATTTCGCCCGTGTCGGCTATTTGTTCGGTTTTTCGCACAAAGTTGGTGTGTTAATCGAAATATATTATTACTTTATTTGGGACTATTGGTGTGGTTTGTTCTTCGGGGAGAAAGTTGAAAGAACCATCGCCGATCAAGAAAAAGGGCCTTTTTCGGCAGAGAAATCAAGCAGCTGTTGAACCACCTATGTTCATTGTGAGTCAGATCACTGGTGAGTCATTTCTGCGACTGTCACAAAAATATTTTCACAAGCGTTTCGAGAAATCAAGGAAAATGTTGATTACGTTCAATTTCCAACCGCATTAGGCTATCGTAATCCAACACAGTGGCAGCTATGAAATATAAGAAAATTCCAAGTCGCAATGAATCATAAAAAGCTTATGACAGAGACTGGCGGCTGTCAATGTGGTGTATCTATATGGCCATCGTGGATCAGTCAAATAAGAGCCGATTTATACATCTCTATTTAAGTTCTAGTCCTGAAATGACAGTTATTTTCTCGCTCTGTTTCAAGGAATTAGGTGGTTATATGTCATAATAAGCTTCCTGAGTTACATTTTTAAGATTGAAAGGAAGACTAAAAGAGAAGTAATTCTTCAAATGTTCCAAAGACCTCTAAAATTACTTTGTTCCCGAATGAAATAAGAAATAATACTAAAACAGAGATGTATAAATTGGCCCCAAACTGAATGTTTCGAGAATAAAGGATCAGATTAGTAAAAAAAATTGATCATCTGAAATTCTCGACCGCGTCAGATTGAGGTAGGGTGAGTTAGTTGTTTCATCCTGAAACGTCTATATTCCACTAATCTAACAATTCTTAAAGAAGTAGGAGGGCTACAAAATTATTAACAAAACTTCATCTCGACATTCTCGAGCATGGATAATTTTATTGTTATTTTGAAGGGAAAATTCAAGAATTGCAAAAAATATATAATCTGACGATTTCCACAAGCCGAAATAATAAAAATTCATCGATAAAGCGAGGGGTGTCTCACTTCGGAAATCCGGTGTACAAAATGACCTGAAATCCAGAAATCCTACATGAAATCTTGAAAACCTTATGGAATCCAGAAATCCTACAAGAAATTTTGGAATCCGAATGAAATCCAAATGAAATCTTGAAATCACAATGAAATCTTGAAATCCATATGAATTCTCAATGAAATTTTGAAATCCCAATGAAATCTTGAAATCCATATGAATTCCCAATGAAATCTTGAAATCCGTTTGAAATCCAGAAATTTCGAAGGAAATCTTGAAATCCGTTTGAAATCCAGAAATCTCAAAGGAAATCTGAAATCTCGTATGAAATCCAGAAATCTGTTAGAAATTTCTGAAATCCAATTGAAATCCCTCAAATGAAAATTTGGTGTACAAATTTTAAAGAAGTGAAACACCCCTCGCGATAAAGTTTAATGTGTGCAGCTACGTGATGCCTATATTTCCCTCTCCACGTTTCTATTCCTCTCTCACTCTTTCTCTATCTATTGCTCTCTCACTCCGTCCCCACTCTGGTTTCTGTTGCCATGACAGTTGATCACACATACTCGTTGGTGGCATGATATTGTTTACAACGAATATTAAACGTTTTAAAAATTTAATTTCTTATAATTATTCTCTTATAAATACAAGTATTCTACTAAAAAAGCATACACTTTTTTATTCGCATGCTTTTTCCTGAGATTTTCAATTAAGATCAATGATTTAAATTTAAAAAAAAATCAAATTGGCATAATAGGCGAATCCCTCCAGATAATCGTCAGATTATGAGACTGCAACGTCTAGGCATCCAGATGAACTATATATATCTTAATCTGACGCCCTTGTGTTTTTCAAAGTGACGAAATTTTTTATTCACATTCTAATAACGGCCGCGAGTCTGCGTCACTTCCGAACCGTCAAATTATTTATAAGAGCTTTTTTTAGGTTCACTTAACATCCCCACAGAAATTCTGACGCGCTCGAGTTTTTTTTTTCAACCCTTACGTACGACCACTACCATCATGGAAACAATCAGATTAACATACTATGTCCATGCAACAGTTTTTTTTTTTATATTTTTGGAAGTCTATAGCCGCTCCCCCACCGATGAAAAGGTATACATTATGTAACATTTTTTCTTTTTATTATCTAAGCTTCGCAACCCAATAGGTCTCTATGACGCTCGAGTAAATCCCGATTTAGCATCGTGGGCTCTCCTACTATTATTGCATTTTACTTTGTTTGTCAAACTGTTCCAACCCATATTTTTAGCAAAGCACCTACATCCGTTTGTAAGAACAAATTTCATTTCGCGATAACCGCTGCATTATAAAGAGTCGACTTGTAAATTAGGTCTCCGCCACTGTTACTGCTGAGCCAACTGAATTGCATCCCGAAGTATACGATTCGCACTGATATGATGGCGCCACGTTCCGGCAATGTTATTATGCACTTTTCATTTTGCATTTTCAAGTATTTGTATTGTGTCATTTTCTTACACACTTCATATGCGTTGCTGTATTTAGATGTATTTTTACGGAACGTGGGCTCATTCGAAAATAATTCTCTATTTCAATTAGTTTTGGGCAAACTTGTTGAAAACGAAAAATTACGATAACTTTCCTCGCTAGAGAATAATATTTCGAATCGATTGGTACATGTTTCAGTGAAATCAGACCAGAGATGATCTCGAAATTCGCAAAAGCGTTTTGCCGAATGTGGTGAGCACCCTTAACGATTCAGATAACGGAGGATAGGGGGTTGGAGAGACCCAAACTGATATTAGGAATGAAAGAATGTAGGCTTTCACGGCCGGTGTTAATACATGTCTGGTTTTTCGGGCTTGAGGGCCGTGTGGTGGAATTTTGACTTCCGGAGCTTTCGGCTACATCTGCGGCAGCCATCTTCAGCGGCGTGGTCTCAGTTGAACTCCTCTATGTGAGTTTACTACGACTATCAGTCGAAAAAACAGAGATGTGATATTAGGAATGTTGGTCTTTCCTGTCTTTCCCTTCTTGATGAACAATTATTGCCCATTCTCTTGAACTATCATGAATTGAACTAGTGCACTATGTGCAATGGCTCAAACTATCATCATGTCTTATGAAACATGTGTTCGAAAAATATTTTTTAATTTTTCAAAAGACGTACAGCTTATCCAATCCATCTTGGCACAGAACTAATAACGTATATGCCCAACAATCTCTGTGAAGTATACTGAAATAAAAAAAAAACAGTTATATGTGTTCACTGTTTTAAAATTAATTCCTAAAAGTGTTTTTTCTTTCGTCATGTTCTAAACTACCAGTGTGCAACTGAAAATTTTTCTGATTTTGTGTCATGATGGATTGGATAGCTGTACTTGCTCATGTAACAAATTCATCGATTTCAAGCAAATCATAAGTACAATTTTTCATTCAAAAATTTGTTTGGAATCATCCCATACACCCATATCCCAAATATTATTGAAATCGGATATACAGGATGTATTACTCCAACTGTAACAGGGGGGGGGGAGTCGTATTTGAAAATATTTCATATATGTTGGGCTCAAAGATAGATACTTGCCATAATTTGATCGAAAAAGTTCAATTTGCTCTACGGCCAAGTACGAATATTTTTCCAATTCGAATTCAAACAAATAATATACCAGGGCGGTCGGAGTTGAAGTGAGACACAAAGTATAATAAAAAACCACTTAGCCTTAATTCGCTACTTCGATGGTTTCTGAACAGGATCATAGGAATAATCTCTCAATGCAATGAATTTGTTTGATATGGAAAGCATTGCATGTGAAGAACTGTTTGGAATCTGTTGAGAATACAACTTTCCGTATTACATCGTATTAACAATCAAGTGCCGGAAACATCTCGTTCAGCATGTAAACATGTCGATATTTGACGCAGCAATCACTATCATTAACTACTGGTGAGAACAGTTTTCGCAAGAGAATATCCAGATCATTTACTACAGTTATCCACAATAATTATACTATTATTGTGATTGTAATTTTACTTGCATTACAGTTCAGCGTTCTCGTCAAAGTACAGGTTGAAGTGTTGGCAACATGATTAGTATCTTTCATTATGTCGTTTCAAATGAGAATTAAATTAATCGGTTGAAATTATCTGTTTCTCACCTAGAGATAAATTGTATGGATGAAACGAGGAATTAACCATTTTACGATGCTGACTAACTGATAATTCAAGATATTCCCTCAATTCTCTGGGTATATTCCTTCCCTACTTCAATTTTCTCAAAGCCAACAATGTGTCTGTGCCTATGCAAATATTGCAATTGCATTTCCAACACTGTTGCTTTCAGAAGAGACCATTTCTTGGAAAATAAATAACAATACAACGATCATATTCACAATCGTCGAACCATTGTAACTCAACGAAAAAAACAACCATACCTTGCGCCTCGAAAAAGCCGTAAAGTTAGTTCTAGTCAAGCCGGCTTATGTGTATAAATGAGCTTCGGCTTCGGCCAATTTCGTTTCTAATGAAGCTCACGGCGCTTTAGTGGAGATTTCCTGGAAGTAACAATTCCACTGAAATTATTTAGCTTGGTACTCGAACTATCTATGAAATTGCATATGGGCTCCGATAAAAGGGTTACTATTGAACAGCGATGTTGCCAGTAGCCTAATTGATCATCTGAAAGTCAGACATTTTAGTAGGGTTCTTGATATGTTATTATTTCATATCGGCTAACTTGAGTTTTCTTTCGGCAAAAGAAAAATGAAAGAAATGTGGAAAATCCTCAAGAAAATCTGACCAATTTTAAATTCCATACCGCTTTTTCAACTTTGACTTCCTATTCATACTCTTTTATTTGTTTCCCCTACCGATTTGGAACTAGATATCAACTTTGTGATTATAATAGTTATTCGAGACCAACAGATAGTATTTTTTCCAAAAAATACTTGCATTGATTTGACTGAGAAAATATAAATCTTCCTCCAAAAATAGGTATTTGTTTTGGTGCGATGTTCTACTTCCTCCAATTTGATGTGAAACTGACTCGGACTCAACTTGACAATTCCAAAACCATTTCCAAACTCCGATAATTATCAAAAATCGCGTGTACTATTCATCAATTCATGAATATTACTAGATAAACGAAAAGTCGTCAAGAATGAGTACAAATGAAATTATAGTGTATGTTGAAACTTTTCAATATACAATATTTTCTAGAACTTTATCAGAACAATATCGAATCATAACTACAAGATATCTCAGGAATCTCGATGGTTCCAGTTCAACAGTTGTCAAAAATTATCGTCAATCAATATCAATAATTATTCAGTGTACACCAGAAAAAAACCCAAATTAGAAGGAACTGACCGACGCTTGAGAAAAATCCAGTTCAAAAACATTTCTTCAATTCCCTTTCATTGTTCTTTCGAAATTATTTACAATTCATTAAATCTAACCAATTCTCCGAAATAATTCCCCTGAGTAATAATCTACTAATTGTTTATTTATCCTGCTTGAGGCAGCTACTGTATAGTAAAACACATATTGCGGTTTTGGAAACGATTTGTCAGTGAAAATCTTCAGGAGAAAATATACTATATTTTGTTTTATTTGGATATTAACGTTTATCTGGCTTATTTTGAAACACCTATCAAACTTTTGATTTGTTTCGAAAGCATTGAGTCAGTTTCTGTGAAAATTGAATATTTCCAAATATTCAGATTATCATCGGGGCCTTACTCATTGCGATGCTTCACTTCATCACATCGAAGAAGGGAAGAAATCAAAATATTGAAACTTCTCTGATGATTCCACAGATATTCACAATACGGTATTATTCACAACAAGTAAGATTTTCATCGAAATGAGTTTATATTTAATGATATTTAGGGATATTTCGAGAACTTCTTTCGGATATTCTGTGGCAACACTGAAGTGCAGAAAATTGCCGTACGTGCATTATTGCAGAGCGACCCACTCAAGGCGGTTGTCAGCTCCACATAAAATATCCGAGTTAACTGTTTTTTAGCTGTCAGTTAGTGTGAACTCATGAGAAATTTAATTACCTTCGATGTTATTACGGGCGATTGGAGAGAGAGGAAAAAAGGCGAGTGTGAGACCAAAAAAACGAAGATATCTTGATAACACGTCGATGTGAGGATGCAAACTTTCGACTCATCGACATGCAAGATAATTACTGCAACATGACGTCGGTATATTGATGGTTTTTCTGGAAAGCATGATACGTGGAAAAAAGGATCGGTCTGCCCTACTATGGCTAATTTATGTGGTTTCACTGAGTGTATTTGAGAAAATCATTAAATACGTAAGGTAAAAATTCAACTACTCACCAAAAATAAAAATCAAACGGATACAAAATCGCATACATATTTTCAAAATATAATTCCCATAACAATGATGTTTTGGATTATTCAACACAAATTTTGACTTCTCGGTAATCGGTTTCCCATTTTCATGATCATTACATTCGATTACTGTTAGCTAATTGTAATGTTCAATGAAATCGAAAGTTATTTCGGATGTCGATCTGAATATCGATATTTATCGATTTGGCGTTGACCTCAGTTACGAGAACAGCAACAATTCCACAAGGAAGGCGTTTTCTCAACCAAGCTGCTAGGAAAACAAGAAATGGATTATTACAGTATCAAGAGCTCAACTGCTGGTGTTAGCAAAATGAAAATATTGCTATTTAGGTGTAGTTTATACACAACCAAAATTGTAACACGCCATTGATGACGAATTGATGAACAATCCCCTGCTTTGCATTGGAACGTTCAAATTTGATCTCAAATTCCGTTATCCTCTTTATTGACAACTGTAATTTGAAAGTGACAGCTTTATATTCTGGTGGATACTTAAGAAAAATGCAAGAATATTTAAACGATTGCTCCCAATTGTTAATGACATTTTTGATAAGTTATTCCGAAATATATTTTTCTTGATGCTGATCATGAATCGAGAGTGTGAAAAACTTATTTCTCCCCATGGAAACAGAGAAAAACTACATGTCGGAATATGAGAATGCCATAAATAACGCTCAATATTGAAGCCTCTTATCGATCGAACTATTGAATTGAAAATTTGATTGATGTAATTCGGACAGATTAACAAAATAGTAGCTGAGTATCATTTCACTTAGCATTATAATGTTAACATCTTTCGAATCGGAGGAACTAAGATATTCTTAACAAAATATTTCTACAATAGCTAATGCAAAATTATCCATCATTATACAATAATCAAATAAATTTTCTAGCATTTATAATTTCATTATAATTTTTCCAGGTAATTCAAAGTTGGGTTTACGTCTGCAAGAGTTATTCGTCTCATGATAAAATTGTACATCAAATTTCTGAATATGAGATTTCAATTGGATTTGAAAATGTCTACAAAGATTTCTGGTGGGATTTCTAGAAAATCCTTTCCATCCCTCACGTCTTTGATGGCTTGTAGAAGTTTTGGTTCTATGTCAGCTTCATAAATTTTGGGATATTTTGGAGCTTCATTCGTATAGTCGTTATTGAAACGAAAGCTAATGAAATTTTCTCTGAAGCTCAGTACCAGCAGTGCAGAAAAACGTGTTCTGTTCGGAAAACATCATGAGAAGTACAATGAAAAATTTTATACAGTTTGCTGAATTCATCGTGTTTTCACTGGATAGTGAAAGATGTAGGAGTAATTATTAATACAATTACTTTCATCGATGAAATATTGTCCAATTTTATTCGCCTGAAAACCAATTACATTATCTTCAAGTTTTCAAATTTGAACAATAACTCCATCACTCTAATATAGGAGGGTTGGGGATTAAATTTCGGCTCTTTCGATTTGCTCACCATTTCTGGTTAATTTGATGTCAGAAATGGAAGAATTGGCTGCTTTTTCATTATATATCGGATGTCCCGTATTTCGAAGCTCATGATTGCAATCCAAATTTGGAAAGTGTTTTCGATTCGATCACCGTTTCTGATGAATTTGACGTAAAAAATCCTAATTTTTCATTAAATTAAGGTTTTTCAATGTTTAGTAACTGTGTTTAAAAAATTAACCTCCTTTCATAATCTAGTCACTGACTAATATTTTGTTGTTTGTTGTGTTTTATGTTTCATTGGAAGTATTTATCTCTGTGTTTATTTGAATGAGTGATATTGCCGCAGAAATTGCGATCAGTGCTGTACCTACTACAAATTATAATACTATATCCTCGCCGGGCCACCATGCTGGGTAATCGCACGTTAAAAGGTAAGGCCTCGTTGATCCATTGCTCGCACAAGTTTCGACTTCTGAGGGTTGACGTTCGTCAGCTGATTAACGGAACGAACAATTTTAGAACAATATCTGCTACTGAGTACCCCCACTACCTACGCGCCTGCTTCGATCCACTATGACTCTATTCGATAAGATCTGATTGTTTTTTATACAATTATATTATAGATGCATTGAATTTTGCTGGGGCATAAAATGCTTTAACAAAGTGTGCCTCCACCATGTGTTCCACTACCTTACCTTGACACTGGATGCCGACTCATATAGTAAAATAGTGTGTGTAACATTGAACTTCTACTACTAAGTGGAGCGAAATATTCGGAAATGTTCCGTGTTATCATTTAAGATATCTACGAATTTAACCTTTATCAATTATTCACCAATATACAGGGTACTGACCGAAAGCGTAACGTATCAAAGTTATGTTTTTTCGAATGGATCAACATACTTTGCATTCCATATTCGGATTCCTCTAAAAAAATGGAAAAAAATAGGGTTTTATGAGCACATACTGGGCGATTCAGCAATTGGGCTCAAAGTATGTGAAAAAGCAATCCCATTTCATTTCCAACAGAAAGAGCTTGGTTTGTTATATCGTAGTTTTAAATATATAATTATTTCGTTGCTTGCCGAATTTGGTTATAACACTTTTCACTTATACTGGGTGAATCAGAACTCAAAACATTTTTTTCCGAATTCTTCGAATGAAACTCCCTTTATATCATGTCATGTATGGATTATATTTGAATATTACTTACTAACAATCTAGGGTTGTATGGGTATATACTGATATGAATCAAATCCATATTTTTAATATTTCTCAGCAGTTAATCAGCTAATAAGAATTAAAAATATTTCACCATTTTCGCAGCACAAAATACTAATATAGATGGGACATAATTCTCTCTGTCAGGTGAGAAATGATTTTTCGGATGATACCAATTACCGGAAATACGTACTTTATTGTGAATTGAGAATTATTGTTTCGAATTACGGAAAATCCTGGATCTTCTTGAATCCTTTTCAAAAACTGTTACCGTCCGAAAGTCTTCTTTCAATAATTGCACATTGTTATGTTTTTGAGGATTTCATTCCTGATGCAACAGTTTTTATTCCCTACATACGCATGAAACTTCGAGATCTGTTTGTTTCAGTATCTCTCAATCCTTCACTAAGGAGATCAAAATTATTGTTTCTTGATGTATCATACGAATGTATTTTCTTTTCATATCCGAGTGATTCCGGCAGCACAAAGGTACAGCGAACCAACTCAATATCAAATGAATAATTTGATAGAAAACTTTGGTACACTGCAGTATTCTGAATGATTCTCACTAAGAATACCTCCTGTTAGGGGAAGGAAACACGAGTCGCGCTTTTGTAAACCCATTATCAGTGAATATGGTACAGGAAACTGTGGTTTTTGGAGTTGAACAGGGATTTTCATCAAATATTGGAGTGTTCAATTTGAATGTTTGCTAAAGAAATTTCCTACAGTTTTTTTCGCATTGGTTGTTGGTATAACTATCCTAACCTATGTTGTTGGGAAGTATTCTTCACGATTACTTCACACACTATGATATATGAGATATTTTATTGAAAAAACTCGAGAATTTCATTTTAGTTCTTATTCACCCAGTAAGTTTTATAAGAAAAGCTTTTGTTGGAATTATTACTCGACAATGGAAAAACTTTGTTATTATTTTTAAAACTGGAAAGAAAGAACTTTCCAGTAGAGTTTTTGTTGAATGGGCTTTCTTTTTCACTTAGCATTTTTTATATTATATTCTCATACAATCCGATATTTTTTCGAAGTTCTTATTAGGATGGAGAAATATGTTGTTCTATTTGAGAAAGCATAACTTTGGTTCGCTACGCTGCCAGTCACTACAGTGTATATTGGTAAATAATTTAAAAACGCTAAATTTGCTGACACCAAATTTTTTTATATTAAACATTCGATAATTCTACTCATCCACCCCAAAGTTCCCACGGATGTTCGGAATGACACATACTGCATCACTGCATAACCAAGAGGACATCATATTGATATAGAACTTTTGATACAAATGCGACTTGTCTGACAGAAACGTCCACAAATCTTATTTCACTTTTGGAATTGTGGAATGAATTTAGGAACGTTTGCAAACCGATGTAACCTCGGGGAGCGTTTCCCGACGTCCGAACTTCGGAAAACTCGTTCGTAATCGAGTGGTCGAAGGGGAAATATTTCTTTTTGGCATTTGTATCCGTCTGTTGGAATTGTTGTTTTAGTACGGAAGCAGATACGAGAAATGATTTTCCGCTCTCAAGAACAACAGTATCGATTCATCTATATTTGCAGTCTATCCGGAGGATATCCTTAACAAATTTAGTTCGCGTTTCATGTTTTCTTAACCCACTTCAGGTAACTGCACAAATCATATTATTGGTTATAATTGCACGAGTGCATAAAAATTACCGATAATTTTGCAAGAATGTGTGATATCTAAAAATTGCAAGAGTTTATTTTCATATTTTGGCGAAAGTGTCCGAGTCCGATGGACGAGGGCTCTTTTACAAAATATGAAAATAACCGAAGGCAACTTGTATAAGATATCACGCTTGAATGCAAAATTATCTGGTCATTTTTATTCACGAATGTAATTCATTGGAATATTTCACGAATAAAGAAATTCTCAAGGAAATGTTACTTTTTGTTCATTTATACTTTCCTCTATAGATTGTATGGAGTACTCACCTAAACGCGAAATGTTTTTCTATTTTTGAAGTCTATCTGACATTTATTTGTGTTGTTTACTGACGTCTAGCGATACGGTTTCAAATGTGTTGTTATGGTGACTTGATACAATGCAATTACCGCTGTAAGTTTTCGATAACTGCATTGCTCTTATTGGACATTTTATATATGAGGGAAGTTTTCGATCATAGATAATGCATTCTGTCAAGAAAATGATTAGGAGTATGAAGTTCGGCATATTTCGACTTTTTTTCTCGGAGTCGATATTGAAATACTACAAAACATAACGATACCTATTGGAAATGCTTGTGTTATAGTTTTCTCTGAGCAGAAACGAGCTTTGTTGGGGTTCAAAAGTGAACTGATTCATATTGTGTGAGTGAAATTTCAATGCAAACGGCTCTCAATTTTCCAATTGTCGAACAGTTTCAAAGGTGTGTCCAGAGGGCAGAGTCTTTTGTAGACAAGGAAAGGCTATCATGCCCTCAAGTACCATACACTTTCTGTTTCGAAAAGCTTGCTGTAAAAGAGGACTTTGACTTTATGTAGGGGGAAAATGTTTCAAGAATGATAAATAAGGAATATGGAAAGGTATTAATGTGATCGAATGTTGATCATAAACTATTGTTTTATCACTTGAGATGGGCACTCAGCGTTAATATTCTGTTATGATTGGTACCTTTTTGATTAAAATTAGGTGTGTTACTCAAATATAAGATGAATGAGATGATTTCGACTGGACTCTAGAGTTGAGTTGAAGTCTCAAGGGTTAAGGCTTTCGCGCCCGGTTTTCAGCATCACTACTTTGGTTCGGGTTTGAAGGCCGTCGTTTTTTGGAATTTCTTTCTAACGTTTCGCTGGCGCGAGTGGCTAGCTTCTTCAGAGGCTCATACATCTTAAGTTTGACTCCGATTACTTGAGTGCGATAGGCCATCTAGTTTTAGTCTTAAAGTTTTATTCGGATGCTAAGCTCTAGGTGTAGTTTCAGCAATGCATTGTTCGTCTCTGCTACTTGGTTCCGTGTAAGAATGATTCGATCTCGTAAAAAGGCCCTTTTACTTCTCGAATAGATCCGATTTGCCTGACCGTTTCAGCTTTGAAAAGGCGGGTATGGTATGATGTTGGAGTAATTAGCACTCCAAACTACGTGAATTCTTATAAATATGCTCTACGAAGTTGTAATACCCAGTCATCGCAGTCAAATTCAAGATGTATGAACCTCCGAAGAAGCTAGCCACTCGCGCCAGCTAGCAGAAATTCCAAAAAGCTACGGCCCTAAAGCCCGAAATAAAGTAGTGAAACAGTCTCAAGGGCGTTCATCTCTGAATTTCTCTGTCATTTGAATCATCATGAATAACTGAGGAAGTATCCATCAGCAATGAAAACTGGATATAAATATTCCTGACTTTTCAAACATATTTCACATATTCGTTTCCAGTTATCCAATATAGAAAAAGAAAAGGATTGGTCGCAGGATCAAACATCGTGCCTTACCTTTAAACCAAAAAAATGTCATTCATGGAATCAATCAACACTGCAGAAGAAACTGAAACAACATTCGTCAGTTATGCTCCCAACACCCATACTACTATGCCCAGTTTGGTCGATCCAACAAAATCCCATCTCTATCTCTTGCCATCTAATACTTTAAAATACGTTACGAATCAATTCGGCAGAGTGATCTTTCATTGAGACATACAGATGAAACATCAACTAGACTCAGCGATGACCATGTTATATGTGGGAGCTATCCACTGACCGAATATTTTCAGCAAAGGACAAAAGATGAATAGATCTTCACTCTTCAGTCTTGAACATGTTGCATTTCGAAATACAAGATGTTATTGAAGTTACGAATTTAGAAGAATTATTCAAAGGTGAATTATTATTTCTCTTCAATTTTTTTCATAATTCATATAATTTTTCCCAATCGTTATAGCGATTGGTTGAATATGATTGTAATTGATAACGAAGTGGGCAAATAGTGGGAATTGTGAACTAGTGTTGGAGTTTCAGGATAGAGATCAATACCAGAGGTAAAATAAGAAGATAAATTCAAAAATTATTCTAGATCCTTTGATTTCGATTTCTGTCAGTTTCAAACTGAAAACCATTCGAATATCTCAAAAACTTTGAAAACCGGCCTTTGAGCAATATAAAGAATGTGAAACAAAAAAGAACCATACACAATTTTTTTATAAATTAAGTCCTAACTCTCTACTGCTTTCGTTCATTCCAAGTGGCCTTCTACACATTTCTTATAAGCTAGCAATATCATATCAGTATATGGAATCATTAGAATAAGGGGATCACCAAAATTTTGTACATTTGATCGCCCAACTCAAATGTACAAGTTTTTCTTGTACATAAAATTCTAATTATACCAATTAAAAATTTGTATACAAAGAAACATCAACAGTTTGAAGCATGTGGAGAGCATACTTTTAGCATCTGTCATGTATCATATATCCGAATTCAATCCGATTTCATACTTTTTGTGTGGAATTTAGCTCAAGTTATCGATTTTTCATTGATAATTCTGACAGTTCTAACAGAAAAATGAAGGAAAAATGTGGAATTCGAATTCTATGAGGATTCATGAATTTCCTGACGACGTTTTCTTGGGCCTGCTTCTTCTCATTGTAGTCCCTGTTCACTGATTATTCTTGAGAATAAAATAGGAGATTGATCTTTGAAGGGTATAAGTGAGAATTTGATTTCAAAAGTGTTTCCAAATAACGACGGAAGCATTATTATAACTTCTTGTTTTACACATATATTTTTCAACAACGAATATTTTTTCTAGTGAGAGAACGCTGTGACACTCTGTACAATAATAGTTATTTTCTCATGTAGCAATTGCAGTATGCGATACGTATGAAATGAAATCAGAACAGTAATGCCCCATAAGAATTAGAAGCTTTGCAATCTGAAAGTCAAATTTATACCGATCTGGATCAATTACCGATAACAGAGTGAGTCTAAGAGCCACATTCCGACCATCTTTCTCACTTTCCACAATGCGATCCGGCGGTAATTGAGCTGAATCCTGTTTCTATATACGACCTCACCAGGAAGTCTCAGTCGGTTCACACAGAATAAATAAAATTCATGAGACCTGTTTGTTGTGTATCCGCAGAAAAGCGAACATTGCGGTAGAGCACAGAGTACTGTTGGTTGTCGGTCCGTTCGAATGACAAGATATTTATATTGTATCGACGACAATGATTGTGACGAAAGAGGCGCCAGAGAGTTCGGCTTCGGCGTTTGAAGCCAGAGGCGTTTACTTAAGGAATTGGAAAGGAAGTCGATTTAGGATTTTGCTGTGGGAGTGTAGGTGTCGACTAACGGGATCCAACTGAAGCAAGTTCTCTGATAGTGCCAGAAGGAAAGATTAATAGACTATTTCAATTTACATAACACGGGATTCTACTTGTGAGGTTCCTGGTTGAAAGTTTCGTTTGGGAATGAATCCTCGTTATTTTTGCTTATGCGACAGAATACAGAAATGATATATTTTGCTTGCGCAACTTATTCTTATTCCTGCCACAGGCAGGAGAGCAGCTGTGTTATTGTTTTGTCCAGTGTTTGTCAGAAGTTACCCAAATTGACAAGAAACAAACTTGAGAGCTTTGAATCACAGAGTACAGAAATAAATTCAGGAATGTAACAGCCGCATTATATATATATATATATATATATATATATATATATATATATATATATATATATATATATATATATGCAAGATGAATTTTCTGGGTTTTTTATCCGTTAGGTATCTTCTAATTTGTTCGACGTTTCGAATTCCATTTTGAATTCATTCTCAAGAACTGTGAGACGAATATCTGTCCATACCGTCCTGGTCAATCAGTCCCCTTACGAAGTAACCAAGCAAGAGTAAGCAAAGACTTCAATTGTCTGTTCTCCATGGAAACTGGTATTTATAATGTTTGTCATCAGTTCCGACTAGGTCCGATATTATTGATGATTATATCATTAACCGCTCTCCAAGATTGTATCCTGCCCATCCAGGTATTATGTAGAAATTGATGTTTTCACGGATCTTCGATATGCAAGATGAATTTTCTGGGTTTTTTATCCGTTAGGTATCTTCTAATTTGTTCGACGTTTCGAATTCCATTTTGAATTCATTCTCAAGAACTGTGAGACGAATATCTGTCCATACCGTCCTGGTCAATCACACCCCTTACGAAGTAACCAAGCAAGAGTAAGCAAAGACTTCAATTGTCTGTTCTCCATGGAAACTGGTATTTATAATGTTTGTCCTCAGTTCCGACTAGGTCCGATATTATTGATGATTATATCATTAACCGCTCTCCAAGATTGTATCCTGCCCATCCAGGTATTATGTAGAAATTGAGAGAGCGGTTAATGATATAATCATCAATAATATCGGACCTAGTCGGAACTGAGGACAAACATTATAAATACCAGTTTCCATGGAGAACAGACAATTGAAGTCTTTGCTTACTCTTGCTTGGTTACTTCGTAAGGGGAGTGATTGACCAGGACGGTATGGACAGATATTCGTCTCACAGTTCTTGAGAATGAATTCAAAATGGAATTCGAAACGTCGAACAAATTAGAAGATACCTAACGGATAAAAAACCCAGAAAATTCATCTTGCATATCGAAGATCCGTGAAAACATCAATTTCTACATAATACCTGGATGGGCAGGATACAATCTTAGAGAGCGGTTAATGATATAATCATCAATAATATCGGACCTAGTCGGAACTGAGGACAAACATTATAAATACCAGTTTCCATGGAGAACAGACAATTGAAGTCTTTGCTTACTCTTGCTTGGTTACTTCGTAAGGGGAGTGATTGACCTGGACTGTATGGACAGATATTCGTCTCACAGTTCTTGAGAATGAATTCAAAATGGAATTCGGAACGTCGTAGAAATTAGAAGATACCTAACGGATAAAAAACCCAGAAAATTCATCTTGCATATCGAAGATCCGTGAAAACATCATTTTCAAACTTATTTCATTCTAAACTACAACAATCCTATGTATCAATATCATTGTAATCATTGCAATTTGAAATGTGTATATATATATATATATATATATATATATATATATATACACATTTCAAATTGCAATGATTACAATGATATTGATACATAGGATTGTTGTAGTTTAGAATGAAATAAGTTTGAAAATGAACAATTTGATTCAACATATATCTTTCCATATGAGGCATGTGTTTTTCGTACAGATGCGTTTCAATATTACTAGCGACTCAGATTTTTATTATGTGTTGGTATCAACTAAGATGCCTAGGAAACCCTGGTGTATCTAGTGATTCGATATTGTTTAGAATTTCTTGGCGAAAAACAATCGACGATCACAAAAGCTTTCTAATTTTTATATAGGGGGCGTTATATGAGCATTTTCAAAAATCTGTCAAACGTCGGTGTTGACAAATTGACGTAACTCTGAGGTTTATTGTTGTCAACGAAAACTCTGAAATTATTTCTTCGCATTCAACAGTGTTTGAGAGTCTATATAAGTAGAATAAGTTTTGAAGTTATTACAAGTACTTTTTTACGATGTGTAGAAGATTTCGTATTTTGTGTGGTCAGTCAAAATCTGGGGATCCAAATATTCTTCTTTGTTCAGCACCTAAGGTAGGTACAAAACAAATCGCCCCAAAATAATAACATGAGTGTGGCGTTGTAGCTAATTTTATTCGTTTCAGCTTGAGCGAAAGTCTTATATCGAGGAGGAAACATCTGTAGCTCTTATCAATGAGATATTGAAAACAAAGTTTTGTTTAAATAAAGGAAATATCGATGTGATACGTATTTTGAACCGTTGCATAACTGATGTATGTATCCGAAATTCCAAGACAGTCTGTCACTTTCAATTCACTAGCATAAACTTTGTCGTAAATTCTCAGGTGAATGGGCTGAGTAAATTTTTTCGGAATCAAAGTCTAGTCTTACAAACTGATATAAACACACTAAAAACTTGTAGAGGTAACAGTGACAGGTTGTTAACGGTAGGTTTTCATGTTACATGCACGTTTTCTGAAACGCATTTGATTGGCTGTCAGGGCTGTCAAAATCTCAGTAGGCAAATAATAAACAGTGGTAGAATATTCGGTTGCACATTCCTCTCTACTGAAAATTAAGCTTCATATGGTATATGACTGATCGCCATCTACAATAGCGATCTGAAGCATTTGCGATCTCAGAAATCAAGCAATCAGTTTTCGCCAAGTTTATCCGAAAATTATTCAGGTATAAGTAGATATATCAGGGTTTCCTAGGCATCTTAGTATCAACACATCCAAGTATGGAAAATCTACCCCTCGATTCGACGGTAGTGTTAGAGTTTGAACAACATCCGATATCTATTCCAGCATCATGTTTTACATATCTTATTGTCGAAACAGTTGTTTATAATAATGAATGTTGTTTGAGATAGATACGTGTCATAATAACGAAATGAGTTGTTATTAAAATATATTTCATAAATGAGTTTTCTGGCCTATTCCACTATATTATATGATCTATCAGGTAGTTTGGAAATCTGCGGTTTTAGTGTTTACAGATTCATCCAATTTTGTTGTGTAGTTGGAGTCAACAGCTGCTACGGAACTCTGACACATTGAGGGAGAATTGCGTGACATTTCGTATTCAATCTAAAAAAAAAATATATTTTTCAAAGTGAAATTCGAGACATCGAATAAATTTGAGCAATTCAAACGCCATCATTTAGCATGTTCTGTGTTTGTATGATCGTTTCAGTTTCAAAACAACATCTTATTCAAGTATAGTATGGTTTCGAAGTGCAAAAATACAATTAGAGATACACCCGATCCCGATAAATTGTTTTTTCGTATTCCTAGCAATGCGAATGTACGAAATCAAGAAATAATTCATTTCCAAAATTGTGTATTGTTGTGCAGAGCATTTTGACGTGCATATGTTATGTTTATATAGAGATCAGTGTAAATTAGTTAGAAGCAGGGTTGAACAAATTCTCTAGTTTTGTGAGTTCACGCGAAAAAATGAATTGAACTCATGTATTGAAAATTAATCAGAAGAATGTGAATTCTGAATTCATTTCGAATGAATTGAATTCACAATTTTGTCGAACTCTGGTTAGAAGTAGGTTATTAATTGGTTCGAAAATAACCTAATGTAGTTTAAAACATAACGGAATATTGATTCAGAATATACATCACTGCTGTGAGTATTGAGGTATGTATGTAATTAACTCAAAATATCATTTAACATGATGATTACCTCGCAGCTTTCACTCCTCTGATCTCTGTGCCTGCGTACGTACAATCTAGATTTGATGCACAATATGCTGTATGATTGTTCTTGTTTCAGTCATAGCCCTTGATTCACTTCAAATCTATATTCTCTAGAAATCACCACAGGAATGAAGATCTGAAATATTTTTTTCACAAACACCATATGAATATCGACGCCGATAAATCCAATTTTGTGTCGTGTGATGTCATATTTGGTTTCGAATTCCCCTACCTGATTTTCCACTCCTTACGTAATATTTCATGGGTTTACATAATGAGTAAATTAAAAAATCCTCTCAACTATTATATGACGATAATGAAGATTCAAGAATAAAAACTGCAAACTGCGTATTCCGTATTGTTGGTTTATGCAAGTACGCTGATGTATCTGGCTAAAAATTCTGTTGTTTGTAGAGCTGGAAATCCTATCTTTGAAATAATACTATGATTTTTTGAGGCCGTGATCAAACATCTGCTGATTTGAGAGAAATTAGTTGTTTCAATATTCACAGGAGGCAAATGAATCTAAGCTACACATTCATCTCATAATACAAACGAAGCCACCGATCTTCACAAGAAACATTTTTTTCGAACTGATGTTAACAATTTGAAAATGCGATTCAAATCAATATTTACACACCACCACAGTATTCAGCGTGTCAGTTCTGTTCGCCATTTTCAAATAATATAACTCAGATATACAACAGGATTCCGATTGATTTGAATAATATGTCCATATCTTGTTTTGAAAACGAACGTTGTTTTTGTTTATGAGAGTGTTTCAGAAAAGAGATGCTCTTTTGATGTCTAATTTCTTTTTCAGGTATAATATGGAATTTTCGGAATAGCTTATTGCTGCCTTTCTACTTATCTGCATTCAATGGTTGAGTAAAGATATCGAAAATCTCACAGAAAACTATACAAGATTTCTTTTCAATAACTATCAACTCGAGTGAAAACGCAAGGTATCATTGGATCGATAAGTATCTGATTGGTTGAACGATTGTGTTTCCTCTGTGCGAGACTTTTGAAAAGATAGACCTTGCTAAATCTGAACGGTGCAATGGCGCCAAACTTAGACGCTGCTCAGCATGAGTTTAAATCAAATTTATTGTTTATAGAAACGGTTCAAATTTATTAGTTCTAGTAGAGTTATTCGTTGCACCAGTAAGTCGAGCAATAAATTTGGCGCCTGCGTGTGGTATAAATAATATTTTATGGGACTTTAGAGACAAATGTATTGATTTTTCGTTGTCTGTATTGTCTATATAAATTAAGAAAGTAATGCATGGACTATGGACGGACAGTCCTGAAGTGAAATGATCGATCGGGCAATTTTTGCAGTTGTTCGTGGTGTAAGTTACACACATGATATTCTTTCGTGTAGGTCCAATTAATGTCTTTTATCGATGTTTATGTTTCAATAAGGCAGTATTTTCGATTTGTTTTTCGATATAGGTAAACATGTTAGGAGAATATTTTTGAGAAACTTGGGCATTATCTCATTTCAATAGCAATACCTTGTATATTTTTTGTATATTCAATTTCACATGGAGGATGAATCATGTATTGTTCAGTGAACATTGTGAATATTTGAGAGGATGTGTTCAATTCCTGGGCATTTCGAATATTTTTGATATCGAAGTTCGATATTGATTTTCAAGATCTCAGTGGTGTCTCTATATGGTGGGTAGGAATGGTTCTTGTCTCTCTTCAGACACCAGTAGAACTCTTATTGCTTCTCAGGTTTTCAGAAATAACATTCAGAAAGATCGGAATATTTTGAAAGTAATTAGGAGAGAAGGGAAACTTTAATCATTTATAGTAGATAGAATGTTAGATAGATTATGAGAACGGAAAATATCATATAGTTGAGGTTTCATTGTTTTTTTTTGCATTTCATTCATTTGGATTTTCCATATATTATCGATTGGTTGAATCCTGACAAGTAGGATATCAATTCGAAACTTTTTCTATAAATGCGAATTATTGGTAATGAAACATTTCATTTTTCCAACTTTCGAGATGGTGTAAACAAGGTTTATAACCTTTTCTGTTCATTTTATTTCGTAGATTATAAAATACCACATATTTTATTCAATGTTTTTACCTGCAGCAGTACTTCTTCGAAAACATCTTGGGTTTCCTTTAACTTTCTCAATATCACAACGAAATTAATTCGAATTCAAATTCATTGTTTGCTCTCATGGTGTAATAGTATCTTTAGAAATATTGGAATTGATAGTGTTAAAATATTTTTCTTCTCCATATTTCATAGTGTTCGTTTATTTTTAAAAATACTCGTGGTTAAAAGACAGTTATTAGATTCAAGAAATGGTCGATGCACACCGTTATACTTTGTAAATGATGAATGAAGGAATTTGTGCAACAGGTGGTAACACTAGTTGAACAGAGCCTTGTTGAAACGTTGAATGGTGTAAACGATCCTCGTCGTTTCTATTCTTGGCGTTACCGAAAAATTTACTTTTTGATAATTTCATAGAATATTCTGATTATCATAGAGCTACGATTATCCCAGTCAACTTTATTCTTTTTTTTATACTATTTTACCCAGCCATTTTGATGATATCTCGAACATGTGGAGATTTCCTGTCCTAAATTTTTGGAAATTCGATATTGAGGTTGAGGATCAACATAGGATTTGGCTTCAAATCAAGCATTCAATATTAAGAAAAACAAATTCTGTCACTCATCGAAAGATCCTCACGATCCTTTGAATCAAGCATAGGATAGGTCATTGAGAGTAGTTGGAGGCTGATGCTTAGACACAATAGCGTGGATAGATTCTTGATTTCAATCGTATGTGGTTACATCTATCTATGGTCAAACTGAAATCCTTCAATCATATATTGAGAAAAAATTTCTTTCGATATTTTTATTAATTATAGAGTGTTTTGAAATTGTTCATTGGATATTTCGAAGTGTTAACATTGGTAAACTTATTTCAGCACAATAAGATTGACATACGGGGAGAAGTATTGAAAAGGAGTTGATGCTCACTGTTATTTCCTTTACATGGCGTACAAATGAGATACTTTTGTTTTCACCCCTCATCAATACTTTCGATCGAATTTTCAGTAAAATTGATAAATCATTACATACTGGACTGTAACCTTGCCTCCACAAATAGAGCTAGGCAAATCCATCTATACATATCTTCTTTGTGGAATTCATGAACTTCACAATGTAACGCGGTAGTAACATATTGTACTGAAACGCAGCTGCAGTCATCATCCACAGTATTGTATTTTAACAATAATCTCTCAGAGCAACTAAACAGCATTTTTCAGAGAATGACCTAACGAAATGTCGAATATCCCCTGAACACTGAGATACGATGCATCATAGTTCAGAAAAAAAAAATTTTTTGACAGCAGAATGAAAAAAAGTGTTCTTTGTCCTCATTGGTATCTTTGGCGACTGGCTAATTCAGATAGAGACGTATTCCTGAAACCCTCGACCCCTTGATAAATCACTTGAAAATGACAACGATACAACTCAGCGCATTAAATTGACGTCCATTAACAGAATTATTGTCGAAGAGTCTATCCTTTACGAGAGATGAGCCTATGGTATCCCATTGTAATTTTGTTGTCTCGGAAAGAATTGACAATCAATTTATCAAGTCCGAACTCTTTCAAAATTGACATCGGAATGGATCTTGATAGGATTCCAATATTCTCCTCTGAATTATACTAATGATGATATCCTTAAGTTTCAGATAATAACGAAGTGGAACAAGTAAAGAATATAACAATTAAGGAATTCATTTCATATTTCAATTCGAAGTTATTACAACTTGGATAATGATGATTTTTGAATCTATTCTTTGGTTATGTTATGATGAAAGTTCTTTTAGTTCTCAGAAGATATTATTTCAATGTTGTTACCGTCATCTCATTCAAATCCAGTATTTTGAATCGTGGAATGAAAAAATTTAGGTTGTGATAGATATTGAAAGTTCAAATGATTTGATCCCCATGAACTCTGTCCAGATTGCCTCATATATTATAGCTACAGATTTTCTATTTAATGGTGATCTCAGAGCGAATAATAATCATGTATGTAAATAGAATATTTTTTTAAATATGTGTGATCACTTGAAAATGAGAATTTGGAACGATTTCATCAGATATAACTTCAACGTGTTCGATAAGTATGGGAACGAGACTTTTTTTATTATTATTTCAATCGAAACATTCACTAGAGACATACGACAGCGAAATCAGATTTGGGATAGCTTCAAAAATGGACAAAATATGAACATTTCCAATTCAAAATTGAATAAAGAGGGTTATAGTAAAGTGTGATGTCACATCTTCTTATACATACTGAACACCGTTTTACGAAAGACATGCAGATAGTTAAATTCAAGATCCAAAAGGTTCTAGGTCCTTCTCAACCTATTCCAATTTCATTTTCATTTTCGCATCAGTCAAACATCCCCATTCATTATCCTCGTATAATCGACCATTTCGAATTACAACACTTGAATTTTTTTTCTGTATAAAACCATGCACTCACTATTGGAACTAAATACGGAATAGTGTACAGCCGAAGGTATCATTCAGTTGCCAACTTCGTTAACAAAGTTTCAGAAAGTTTCGGTTTTATGGGGATCAAAGACCAGATGGACCTTTAAAACTTCGACAAACAGGAATAAAATAACAAGAATCTCGGCTCGAGCGATGTTTCTTTCCTGCTTGAATCACGGAAGCGTGAGACAGAAACTATTTCTCACAGTAGAATTTTCAGCGCTTCTCTCCAGGTCGCACTTAAATAAATTATTTTGTTGGAAATGCCGGGTCGTTTCTGAATGATATGGTTATCACACAAGATAGGTCTTCTGAGAGATGACTGCGATTATATCATTTTGACAATTGCCCTAGAAAAACTTCTCTCGATAAAATCTGTAAGAGAAAGGCATTCGATCACCTTCGCTTGAATTCAATATATATTTGTAATGAGTTCATGAAGAGCTTTTGTACTTTAAAGCCGTCCTTTTCCCCAAGTCTTCGAGAAGCATCTTTTACATGTTTTGTGACAGCCATCCAAATATTTGATGATCTGACAAATCGTAATCTGCTAAAAAATACCATCTGCATTTGCCCCCCCCCCCCCCATTTTCTTTTTTCAATTTCAAGTTATTATATGGATACTGGCCAGAAGATGATTGAAACAAAATTCAAGTGAGAGTCCACAATTTTCGTATTCTTTCATAGAAAAAAGCAATGATGTCATGTCAACTACTTTCAATCAGAAAGGAGGTCGCTCCTAAGATAACAATAGTTCTATATTAATTTCAATGAATTTTGAATTGAGAAAACCAAGTTCAATTGAATTCAATGATCACTTCAATTAGTTTCGATAACCTCTAATAAACTAGTCAAACCATTGTTGAAATAGGTAACTTTCACTACTAACTACCTCACGATTACTACTATTCTGTAAAATAAACTAGTTTTTGATAGATCGAAAATGGTATCTCAAGACCCCCTTTTTATAGAATGAAAAACGATGGCTCTTCACGTAATTTTTGTCCGACTTTGATATGTAATCTCGTTGAAAAGTGTAGAGGAGGGGGTGGGATTTTTCATATCCGCACTGTGAAATACTACCATTCTATATCACTGGATTCTGAAATTGGGCACAAAGAATAAATGGTGAACATTTAATGAGAAGTTTATGATTGGAAAACTTCAAAAATATTTTTGAAATAATATTTCATAATTTCATATCGAAAAATTCAAGTTCTCACTTGTATAGTCGGGCTGTTCAAAAGATAGAATGATCACGTGAACGGCACGCACTCTTTGAATGTTCCTCTCCCCAAGTCCGATTTACACCACTCAACAAAAACGTCGCCTCAGCAGTGAATTCAACAGCAGTTACCTGTTCTCCCATAAACTCTTGGGATGCTTTTTCAGAACTGTTCATTATTACAACTTTTTCCTCTACAGTTGAATGTCTTTTTTTTTATCTTTTTCTTGGAGGTGAAAGAGTGTTTCCATCCATATTATTTAATTAACGTAACACTCGTAAATACAAAGCACAAATGAGTACAGTACAGTGTAAACCGTTCTTCATTTATTTCAGTTTAGAAGGCGTGGCTACGCCTGGCAGGCTATATATAGATGCAGGCATTCACTGATCACGCGTCCTTGAATTCTATCTTTTGAACAGTCCGACTATAGCCAACAATTACTCGATAATTTTCAAGGCATATCATCAAAAAGCGATATATTTCAAGTAAACATTTATTCAAATTTTACAATATATCAAATGATCCGGGCCCCAGGAGCTGAAATATTTCGTATTGCCAGACTGAAATGTTGTGGCACCTATAAGGCTGAAGGCCTATTTCGACATTCCAGCGGTCTTAATTTTTTCCCATTAATAATACTAAAATTATCGACCAACCAAATTCTTCTGAGAATTTACTCGAAATTTGTTTCCGAAAATGGGTTTGAGGCTGTATTCTCTCCAGAGGATGAATTTATAAAACTTAATTCAAACCTGCTCTTCCACTACGGGATAAAATTATCACCACGTTAAGTTTTAATCTTCGATGATCTTATTCGCCTCTTGACTTTTCATCGGATCATCTCGCATTCCTTTTTCGTTATCTAATATTCCTCTTAAATATTCGAGTGCCTTCACACCCAATAATCCCCGTATCTTTGAAAACCGAACCTTTTCATGTAATTCAATAGCTTTATCATTTGAGTTATGATCGTCTCTATAAGCGACAAGGTGGAATCGAAACAATGTTTCCAACAGTTCGAGTCGAGGATGCTTTATAAGGACCATATTATCAAGCGTAATAAAGAACAATAACAGATTATACCTACCACAGCGCGAGAGAGTTATATCAAGAATATTTTCGTAAAGATGTGCCGATACTGGGTGGCCTACTGAAGTGACTTTCGATTCATGTGCTTTATGAATGAAAGTTCATAGACAAATATGTGTACCTTCCAGAAGGAAGGCATCTTTGTGGGGTCAAAATATTTTAATATATTATTGTGTTTGAACTATAAGTGAATCAGTATCCGTCACAAGAAGACATATTGCAGTTTTGTAAACTGATTGTTAGCGAGAATCGTACAGGAAAAAGTAGTATTTTGTGAGGAATATTTAGTGATAATTGAGGATTAAACGACTTACCTGAAGGAAGTTCAATCCAAATTATACGAGGTTGGTCACATCCGAATAGATCACCTTGTAGTAGTACCTCTATGACTGAAATGCGCAAGTTGAAAGAAAGAATGATTCACGATGCCCCTATCTCACGATTCCTCACTCGAATATCCGTCAATATACCTTGCGATGTTATCGCCTTTTTGGGTCGGGATGACAGAAAAAATAATATATAGGATTTTTTTTTTCTTCTTTGAGATGGGTGGGTGTCTTTCTATTCGGATGTGACCAACCTCGTATAATTTGGATTGAACTTCCTTCAGGTAAGTCGTTTAATCCTCAATTATACTTCGGTTGGTCCCATCCGAATAGATCACCTTGTAGATGTTTAAAGAATTATTAAAAGGCGATCAAAATTTTATTCAGACTGATCTCATACTAATGAAGTAGTCTAAATGAACTGTTTATTCTTCATATAATTCACCACTATAAACTAAGAATTTGATACAGACAGTATTTGAATGCTAATACAATTTGATGTTGCAAAACTCAAATAACCAGAAAACGTACACTCGTTTAATGAAATTGCGGAGGTAATCCGCAAATGTACCATTTGTAATTACTGGTCTATGTAGAATTTACCAAAAGTATTTTATTTTTCGGACCAGCCTACATTTGATCGTATGGTGTCCGTGCTCAAATCGATTTGGTTGGCCGCAGAAGTGGCAGCATGTCTTGTGCTGTGGCCTTTGAATTGATCAGTATCAACACCACCAAATTGCAGACTCATTTCCAGCAAACGGCCGAAGAGCTCAGGTGAAGCTGGGTGATGAGGATTTTTATAAGTAAAAATGAGAAAAAAACATAATTGAATGTGTGCGGTTTTTTAATCGATAATCGTGGATGTCATACACAATTCACGTTTCACCGTGGAAAATGGTGAGGAAAAACACATGTTTGTGGTTGTTGCTCTCTTGGTCTTCTGTGGATAATTTGGTTCTCGGCAGTGAAGAGACAAGCACGTCTGCCCCTCAAGCGGGAAGACTCGGGTTCAACTTCCCATCGAGCCTCCGTGCTGGGACTCACACGCCAAAATGCCTCGTCATACATTTTCTGCGGAAGATTCGACCTCTGAAGGGCGACACTTTTTTTTTTTTTCTTTACTGATCATACAATAAAAATGCTACTCATTCTGATTTTGAATCATATTTGTACGCTTTAGCAAGATTTAGAGCAACCATAACAATAAGTTTTTTCATCTCCATAATTGAATGTTAATTCAGCTGATGATGAACCTATGTAGGGTCGAAACATGTATTGAATCACCTTCCTGACATCTTTTGAATATTGAATTGTGGAGACGACTTAGAATTTTTCTGCATCGTAAATAAGTTTGTGATATATTTTTCAAAATGAGGTTTTCCGATTTTTCTAATTTGGTCAACACTCGGTAAGGGTCCCAGATTTTCTCATATCGGGAGAAAAGTGGATCGTATTTTGAAAATAACCCTCTAAAACATTTCCATTGTATCATAGTTACCTGCATGAGATATCAGATTTTAAGCTGATCTATGTTATTTTCTGGTACTAAAATTTTTACCTGGCTGCACCCATGGGACGATCTACCTTATCCACATCTCCTTCACAAATATCCACCAATGAGACGAACACAAATTGTATGGTTTCATCGTATTTGCAATCAGTGATGCCATCAGAATCGCTGAAGGTTCACCCCTCAGTTTTTTGTCCTGGAAAATGGATGCCAGACAAAATCGGTTCACCCAGGGTGAGATGGCACCACAGTGGATGTAGGTGCTTAAACGAAACTGAAAAAATTATATATCGTTGTTCAAAATACAATATAATGGAATTCAAAATTGATATCAATTTGTGGAAACCAAGTTTGGGACTGCGATAACAGAAACACAAAACATGTTACTTTGTCCCCTTCAATCATTTCCAATATTCTAGGGAGAAAGTGGAAGTGGTGATGATTGGGAAAGCACAAATGTTTGTGTCAGACCAAGTTAATGTAATACATCAGTTGCATAACTTATGGGGTTTGGCTGTAAAGATAAAAATGTTTTACCCTATGTGTTGGAGTAGTTAGTAAACAGATCAACTTCAGGTTATCGAAATTTTTGGCCCGCTCTTGGAAGGCGTATTCTCGATATTGCATTCCGAAGGTGACACATCATGGCATTTGATCTGCTATAAACTCATATTTCGAACTCATTTATGAGACGAACATCACCAGTTGATAATTATATACACATATACACACATATATATATATATATATACACATACATATATACACACATATATATATTGTCCACCAGAAAACTCAAGTTCCTGAATATCATTATGCTCAATTCTTCACACCACTTCCAAATATCACCAGCCAGTCTGTTGAGGTTTGGGTGCGTCATTCCACACATCCGCTTGATCTGCGCGTTGACGGTTTTGTTGTCTCTATGCGACAAAATGTGACAGTTTGAGAAGAACTGTCTGAAGGTTTTGAACAATGATGTGAAGTTTGGCCTGCTTCACTGAAACCTTTGGCTTTCTCGTTGTTGCATGTAATATTCTGGAAAATTCAGGTCTTGTTTTACCTTCTAGTTGCCCAACATAAAAAGTCACTGTGACACTGGTTGGAAATTTACATTATCAAAATCTCCTCGATCCGTCTGCAAGGTCATACATCGGTGCTCCTCAAATAGTTTTGTAGACGGCCACCTATATTCAACCACAAGGCAAACCGAAATCAAGTGTCGAATGAATTTATTTTCCATTAATATAGAATCCTAATGGTTACCAGGATACCTCAAATTTGTTGGATGTTTCCTGAACACTCCATTTTGGCAATACTAATTGAAAAAGATGTCGTCTAAATAGCTACAGATACAAAAAAAAATTCGAACTCGAAAAATGTATAACCGTTTCTGAGGATTTTGTTTAAATATATAAGGTGCAAAGATGAGTCAAAACACAAAAAATTAAAATTCAAAAATTTTGTGTCTAGATTGGAATCGCAAATACTTCTTATGTTTATCGGCATCTGTCGAATCCACTGACAAAACAATTTTCAGACATCAGATTTTTCACAGCTCCAAGTGAGGGGCTGTGATGAATTCATGCAAATGTTTCAGATTCAAAAAAAAATCTTTAGCTATTAGTAAGACTCAAACCTGAGAAAATAGCTGAACCAAAAATTGCTCTTGACATTGACGGCTGGTTCAATGTAGTCAAATTCCAGTAATATATATAGCTAAACTCTCACAATAGAGGTTTAGCCGGCTGGGTGGAATTGTCGGGGTTCAGGTGCCAGTTTTTCATAAGGTAGAGTATAAAAATGGAATTTATGTCTCTGAACCCATTCCAAAATGTTGGAGTTGTTAGTTATAGATTGCCACGTGCTGTCAAATATTTACTGCGACCAGCGTATAGGTTCAAATATGTTACCTCGTCCATTTGTTATTGCACGTCGTGAACCGCTCTCACCATCCTCTGTTTTGTCTGCTTGAGGTGTCCCCCCTCTGTTGATTTTTCTAAGATTGCCATTGACTTCGATGAGCAGTGCCCTCGAGGTGTTTCGAAGGAAAAGGTTGTACCTTCAGGTCTAGTGCAAGCATAAATCTCTTGTGGTTCGACATCGAGGGAGGAACGTTGCATAATGGTTCATCAGCACCGGCTTTGTTAGACAAAGTAGTCTTGAATGCTTCAGCATATCGATCACTCACCAGGCACAGCTGTTCTGAGGGCTGAGAAACCTTTGCCCAACGAAATTTGAGGGTCCGGTGGAAAACCTCAACTCAGATGCCGAAAAAAAGGTCTGAACTACCGGATTCAGTTGGGGTGGATGTGAGGTAGTGTAATGGCCTGGAACCTGCGCCAACAAAAATGAAATTGGTTTTCGTGCGCGAGACACTCGGCGAGCACAACTCAGGAAGTGTGCGGGACAAAAAAACGGCGTATGATGATTGAAGGTCAGCCGTAGAATGATCTACAAAGTAGATTGCCCCTGCCGATGATCAATGATCAGAAATCATTGTCAGTCTCAGCCGTTTCCAATTATACGTCCACTCACGTCTTTGGTTCCGTTCTAAAACGTGACAAAATATGAAAAACAAAGTTACTTACGACGAGTAAGAACGGAGTTTGTCCTCGAGTGTCTTTAGGTTCTTCCTTGTCGTTCTCTTGTCCTTGTGTCAGATAGGTACCCCACCGCAGTGCGAAATCATCCTGGATATAACTACCGTAAGACTTTGCTTCAGTCAGTCTAGTAGTAACAGCGTCATCACTACGGAAAGATTCACTGTTGGTGGCGGAAAATTCCGATGTCAAATCTGACGACGGACCTGCGCCAACCAAAAAGAAATTGTCTTTGGGCGCGAGACACTCGGCTGGCATAACTCAAAAAGTATGCAGGGCAGAAAACGGCCTACTATGATGAATAAAGTTCAGCCGTATGTTGATCTACAAGGTAGATTGCCCCTGCCGATGATCAATGATCAGAAATCATTGTCAGTCTCATCTATTTCCAATTATATGTCCACTCATTTCGTTGGTTTCTCTAAAACATGACAAAAAACATTAAAAACAATTTTACTTACTGGACGAGTAGTAATGGAGTTTTTCCTCGAGTTTCCGTAGTGTTCGCCAAATTTCTACGTTGTTTTCACTGAGCATCGTTTTTCTTGTTTCCCATAGTACATATGGAAAATTTTCTTCAATTCACGTATTTGTAACCAATTTACACTTTAGAACTTATCACATTCAGCGCAAGAAGTATATTGACGGATATTCGAGTGAGGAATCGTGAGATAGGGGCATCGTGAATCATTCTTTCTTTCAACTTGCGCATTTCAGTCATAGAGGTACTACTACAAGGTGATCTAGTCGGATGGGACCAACCGAAGTATAATTCATTTCCCAGTCTCATTGTGATTATAATTTTGTTTTCAATAATTCTCGTATTATCGGTATGGAATCAGTTTTCACGTAAGACCTGTTTTCCATATAGGCGGAAAGTGTCACCAAGTTTCATGAAAGAATTTCAATCCTCACTAGAGGAACTTAACAAAACGTAAAAGGGTTGAAAATGCTATGGTAGGTCGACAAGAAATATTGGGAAAGTTTAACGTTATGATTGATGCTGTTATTGCTAATTTCCCCTTTTTTTCCGAAGATATTGTGCCATTCAATTATTATGAAAAGTGGCACAGTTCAATCTTGTGCGAAAAGGGTTATAAATCCCCCACAACTGTAATACTAAAACAACCACTTTTATATTGATGTATGTAGAAGCGAAAATAATATATAGTCCAAGATCCCAGAGCAATCAGACATAACTTATTTTCACACGGATGAAACCTGAAGTTTTCAGTAGCGTCTTGTGTGCCTTGAATACCTACGCGCTTTGTGGAACTTGCCGAGTGACACCTGGGCAGGTACCAGGTGAGAAAGGTAACTAAAAATAAGAATTATTTTACTTAAATTCACATGGCTGATTTTTATATATGTCATGTAGAATATTATTTCAAAGTAATATCATAAGTGTCAGACACTTTTGATGGACCAGAGCTTTTATCAGACGCTTTTAAGCTACCCAAAAAATAAATGAACTTTACTTATTTTTACATGTCTGATTTTTTAATATGTTATTGAAGTATTTATTTAAAAGTTATATTCAATCATTAAGACAAATTAGAGTGACCAAACATCCCCTAAGACAAAAATTATTCAGCCAGAAGTATGAGGGCGAGAGTACTATGCATGCGCTTCAGAGTGAATGAGACGTCCATAATAACTCGGTTTCCCTTCTCAAACTCACCATCTGTTTCAATCTACTGTGTATATGTGCTGTTTGTGTGTAATATAACTTATAGTATACAGTATAGTCAGTGTTGTTTTTTAAGGCACAATTGTGCCAAAAGGGGCACTATGGTAAGCACTTTGAGAAATTGGTCGAAAACGGGCACAATTTTAAGATTCCGTATTTTCGTGGTTCCGTGGTCATTTTCACTTGTCTAAATTCTCACTTTTCATTTCATTTTCCTCAACAATCCTGTTTCCTGTTAGTATGAAATTTAAAAATTATGATTTCTATGCAATATATACATGATTTCTCAACGTTCAGATTGGTAAACATTAAAAAATGGAGCTTCATGTAGTATTTGATATGCAATTGATGGAATTCCGCAGGTTTCTGGGGCCAAAATTGCCTCCTTTGGGGCTTTGGACAAACCGTCTACTTTTTGCGAGGACAAACGCCAACTCGAATGTGACTCAAGTGGCAATTTTTCATATTTATAATATATTATTGAATATATTTATATTTTTACGATGCAGAAAAACTCAAAGTCGTCTCCACAATTTAATATTTGAAAGGTGTTCAGTACGGTGATTCAGTACATGTTTCGAACCTACATAGGTTCATCATCAGCTGAATTTACATTGAATTCTACAATAAAGGAAGAGTAATATAATATTAGTTGATGAATGGAGTATAAAATTTACTTACATGGAGATGAAAAAAATTGCAAATTCACATGGTAAAGTTCAAAAGGACATAAAAAATTTGGTTGGGTTAGGTTATTTTTCTAATATTGCATATTGGGCATAAGGGCTCCAAGCCCCCCAATCTTTAATGTATTTATGGTGTTAGTGATGTCCCAAATTCCCCTAATATCAAATCAATCATAATTGTCACTGCCAAATTTTTTATGTCCTTTTGAACTTCACCATGTGAATTTGCAATTTTTTTCATCTCCATGTAAGTAAATTTTATACTCCATTCATCAACTAATATTATATTACTCTTCCTTTATTGTAGAATTCAATGTAAATTCAGCTGATGATGAACCTATGTAGGTTCGAAACATGTACTGAATCACCGTACTGAACACCTTTCAAATATTAAATTGTGGAGACGACTTTGAGTTTTTCTGCATCGTAAAAATATAAATATATTCAATAATATATTATAAATATGAAAAATTGACACTTGAGTCACATTCGATTTAGCGTTTGTCCTCGCAAAAAGTAGACGGTTTGTCCAAAGCCCCAAAGGAGGCAATTTTGGCCCCAGAAACCTGCGGAATTCCATCAATTGCATATCAAATACTACATGAAGCTCCATTTTTAAATGTTTACCAATCTGAACGTTGAGAAATCATGTATATATTGCATAGAAATCATAATTTTTAAATTTCATACTAACAGGAAACAGGATTGTTGAGGAAAATGAAATGAAAAGTGAGAATTTAGACAAGTGAAAATGACCACGGAACCACGAAAATACGGAATCTTAAAATTGTGCCCGCTTTCGACCAATTTCTCAAAGTGCTTACCATAGTGCCCCTTTTGGCACAATTGTGCCTTAAAAAACAACTCTGACTATACTGTATACTATAAGTTATATTACACACAAACAGCACATATACACAGTAGATTGAAACAGATGGTGAGTTTGAGAAGGGAAACCGAGTTATTATGGACGTCTCATTCACTCTGAAGCGCATGCATAGTACTCTCGCCCTCATACTTCTGGCTGAATAATTTTTGTCTTAAGGGATGTTTGGTCACTCTAATTTGTCTTACTGATTGAATATAACTTTTAAATAAATACTTCAATAACATATTAAAAAACCAGACATGTAAAAATAAGTAAAGTTCATTTATTTTTTGGGTAGCTTAAAAGCGTCTGATAAAAGCTCTGGTCCATCAAAAGTGTCTGACACTTATGATATTACTTTAAAATAATATTCTACATGACATATATAAAAATCAGCCATGTGAATTTAAGTAAAATAATTCTTATTTTTAGTTACCTTTCTCACCTGGTACCTGCCCAGGTGTCACTCGGCAAGTTCCACAAAGCGCGTAGGTATTCAAGGCACACAAGACGCTACTGAAAACTTCAGGTTTCATCCGTGTGAAAATAAGTTATGTCTGATTGCTCTGGGATCTTACTCTAATAGTGCTAATGATGATTTCAATGGTCAGTTATATTTCATATATCATTTCATTTCGAATAATTGTAAATATAATAGACAATCCTCATTCAGTTGCTCTAAGACCTTCATCAGCAATAATTCTCTCTCGAGAAAAACAAAATGCTTTCTACATCGGTACTTCTTTAGACATCTATTCATAACTGGCAAACCGATAATTCGGTGTAAGTTCTCATATTTATTTATTGAAAGCAATTCAAACAGGTTCATTGAACCTAATTACATGAATTGACTACATCACATTTTGTGCCTATTTAGAATAAGTCATTTTCCTATATATCTTAATCAACTTAAACTTAAAATTAGTTCTCATATAGTTTCAAATTATATTTTAACGAATACTGATATCATTGAATAAGAATGTTGACAGAGAGAGAGAACACGAGAAATTGGCTGAAACATGGAAAAAGTATGTGGAATATGTTCATATTCCTGACTCTATGTCACGTGTAAACTTTCATTCATCTCGACTTATTATATGCCAGCCTATTGTTAATATAAAAAGAATAATCAGTTATTCACGGTGTGAACCTATAATTTGATCTCACGAAAGCGATAATTATTCATTTACAGTAAATTGACCAAAGGAGCGAATAATTATAATCATGAACCAGTTTCTGTCATGATCCAAATTGCCGCAATCTGTCCTGCTTGCCAAATTAGGCAAAAATTAAAAAATCCAGTCACTACATCACTTTAAGATGGGACTAGATTTCGATAACGACAATCTAAAGGCAAACATAATCGCCTTCTCGATCACAGTTTTCATTCCTGTTTGAAGCCACCGATTCTGACAATAAGAGAACAGCGGACATTTTGATTTTGAGGTGGATTGAGTTACCTCAGTTTGGGGAGTTCTTCTTTCATACCTTCCGGCCATTGACTGTCGATAATTTGTGTTCTCTTTCGTCGACTCAAGTATGAATATTCGGAGGCACATATTTCTCCTTTTCTCATAAATGAAAGTTGTTTAATCTCAAGTTCTCAATATCATTTTCACCAAAAATTATTTTAATTATACTGAATAAAATTCGAATTAAATCTCCAGACGAGTAACTATACATCTGTCCGAACATAACTTATCGTCAACCACAAACAACGGCAATTGATATCAGGTGCATTTCGCATTTTTGTCAGATAAGGCGTGCATGTGTTCCCCTTTAAATGGGCAATTCTCCTAATAGGAACTCGAGAAAGTATTGGGCGTCTAAAAACCGATATCGCTTATCAAAAGTGACGACCGGGCTGGATATTAACTTATCAAGTATCGCGTGACATTTACGAATTTTTGCAGACACCAAAGGTGTTGCGTGGGAATCGGCATACGCCCTTGATATCATTGAAGAAGGATGCGGACTCAGTTATGCGATTATCCCATTAGTAAGTGAGCGGAGTGAATATTTGAACGGTTGATCTTGTTCACCGGGAAAAATTTACTGAAATCTACCATTATTTTTCATTCAATTTTTGATTTTTCCATTGAAACGTTTCTCTCACATATACATACGTTCACTGTTTTTATATATTTTTTTTTCGACCAAAAAAGTTGTTTGGTTTCAGTAACATTGAATTATGTAAATAGTTGAAAGTGTCGCATTGAATTAAATCACTATCACTTTGTAAATTTTTTTTTTATCCTGATTCACTTTCATTATCAAATTTCATCAATTCATTTTCTCAGGCTGCATCGTTTCCATCTCAGGCATGGGTTATGTATGAGTAAGATGGTTATATACTGGTGTTTTCAGTGTTGCGATATTGTTCCAGACAAACCTGTAGACAGGGTGTAGTTGTTCAAAATTTCGCCTTAAGGGTGCGCTTGTGGTTGAAATTCCTGAAAGAAAAATTTTCCAGATAACTTGATCCATGGAACACGTTGTTACCAATACAGATCACTTTCGGTTAGAACAGAGAATAGAACGCGAGATCAATCTGACGTTTGTTTTCATCTTCAATGACCTACTTCCAAGAATTATCTCACGTTCTGGTATATTCAATAACCATTTGAAAATTTCGTAGGGTTCATAAAAAAACACAAGAGAAGTTTGCTGGCAACAACATTCTAGAGTGTGCACGTGTTCTGAATATTCAATAAATGCAGTGATATGTGTTTTAGATTCAGTTCAGCCCAGAAGATTATAAGAAATAATAATGATTCCGCTCACCAGAAAAAATGGCATTTTCTCACTTCACATATCCATAAAATTTGATCACAATTCTCAATCCTATTCGTTCGCACGCATTAACGTGAATAATATTCGGCTGAATTGTGATACTACTTCTAAACCGAGCTTTTGAATCGAGATCACAGTATTATATTGCTCAAAAAAAATATCAACAATCAACTAATTTTTTCAGCACATACCAGAATTCGCAATGACATAGCCACTTGGCAACACAGGACGTGCACATGGCTGTCATCTCAACTGCGAGAGTGACGATACCTGGCGATTTTTTTGAGTTATTACTACGGTTTACGTCATCAATTTTTGATCAAGTAGGCGCTGACAATCTTTTATATGGAGTGAAAACACCAGTATATAGGTAGCCACATTATGTATGAGTTTTTGAATCGAAGCAGACTAGGAATCGATGGCCTTCGAGTTTTCGGTGCTGACCTGCCCTTTACTGATGATGGAGCAACTACTTTGAAACCGGTATGCAAATGGTCCCTCTGGTTTGTGTCGAGCGGTCACTGTTGTTCGGTCACAGGAAGCACTTGTAAGCGTCTCTTCTTCGAAGATCCTTCCAGGTGTCTGTCAGATGCCCGGCATAGTGTTAGCCAGGAAAGTAGTTACCCTTCGAACATCTGCCCAAAATATCGAACATTGTTGAATTTTTGTAGGTATCATGAGATATTTATTTTTTTACTCTGTAGCTAACTACTGTTTATCATTCAAGCAATGAGTCCAACTAGTCGTCCTAGGTGCTATATGATGCTCGTGAGGGTACGTGCTGGGTAATTATATTTGTTGACCGTGCTATAAACATTTCCTAGTCAATATTTTCGGCATATGCCGCGAAGTTTAACGCATTAAATCATGAAACATCTCTTTCCGGTACAGTAGTTTGCCTATTGTCGTATTTTAAGCTGAGAGAATAATGAATTTATTTGGAATTCATAGCAGTGTAGACTTCTGGTTAACCCTGGAAAGTTGTTAGCGGAAAAAGTTCGAGGTAAACTAAAATCCCCACCACCCGTATAAAGATTCCAAATCAGTCCTAAATTTCTTTAACTTTTCTATCCACCAGTTTTCTGATGAAACTTATAAGAAATAAAGAAGTAGAAAGAGCATTTAACCATCATACTTTTTATGAGAGGTGTTGATTTCAATACTCAAGCTCATCATGAAGCGGAAATAATGATATTTATTATGATTTTATTGTATGGACAGGAAAAACATTGATACAGAAAATTCTGGGATTGAGAAATTAATACAATGGCCGAGCTCAAACTTATTGTTCCAGGAACGAATTTCTGCTCTTCCGCTCAACCATGAAACTAAAAATGGTGAAACAATTTCAAAATGTCGATTTTTTTCTGTCTATTTTTTTTGTAAATTGAAATAGCAATGTTTCTCTATGGAAACTGAAAAAAAAATTGCCTAAGATTGATATCATCGTCTTCAATTATCAGGTGTGTTGAGTAAGGTATATTCAGTTGATTAACAGGCATATTCAGACTAGCATCTTTTACAGAAATCTGATGGAACATCTGATTATGTTTTCATCAATAATACTCTATACATAAATTTCAAATCGTTTCTCTGAGTTTTGAACCAAATGGAACAAATATTCATCGCATCGTTACCCGAAGGTTTCAAGATATGTATACAGTTTGCCCTCCTACTATACATAATATACCACACACACTGAATTTATGATATCCCTGCCACAATTTATGATAATTAACTAGAAGTTGACACGTATAGTATTCATCTGCATATCAGCGAGGCAGAGGTAACTTTCCTTAAAGGGAAACAACATTGAGTAATCCAGTTTGGGCCTTTTGATTCGTCGCTAGAGCTCGACTCGTTAGGGTGAAACTGGCAGTAGCTTCCGGGAACGTATGAACAGGAAGCGGGTGTCAAGTGTATCATCGGTTGATAATTTATGGAAAATGACGGAAAGTGCGGGAGGGGGGTGCAGGAATTATATTCGCTTAGTGAAGAGTATCTTGAGGGGAATCGACGTCTCCTGCTCTCTCAAAATCACGGAACATTGATATGCTGAACGCTGTAAGTGAATTATGCGATATTGTACTACCCCTTGTTCCCTTGGGGCGTGATTTCGTTTGAGCGATAATTTCATGATTCGATTGGACTCTACTGGATTTGGATAATGCAACGGCTTGAAATTTCAGTAGTTCTCTCTTGATCTGATAGAATTTGTCCTTGATCCCCGATCCGTACCTTCTGAATGGTATAATGTATTCCAAAGTGCTTCCTATTATCGTTCGGGTGATAATACAATCTTCGTGAAGTCTTGAGAAGGAACAAGGAGCTGAAATATTGATTGCGACATGCTTTTGGAATAATATTCCCATGTGTGTCTCATCTAAAATCCATCAGAACTTTGATGTGGAATGAATCTATCGGAAATATTTCGTTATAAAAGTTTCGGATAGTATTGCATTCTTTCTTTTGAGTTATATACCGATATATAGAGTACATATTGAAAGCGTTGCTTATAAAAGAATGATCTTTCAAATGGATCAACATATATGCTTTCCATATTCTTTCTACGTCTTGAAATCAGATTTGGAAACTTTTAGGCACCAAGTGGATCAGAAGTTATGCCAAATCAAATGACAAGAAGCAGACCTACTCATCACATTCTCCATTTTCAACAAAAGTTGAATAGGGAAGAATATCGACCGATGAGGGCGCTGGTGGTGGTTAACCTATATCCACCATTTTGAAATAGTTACCTTGTTTACATTTGTGAAATAACGCGCCAAACTGAAATCCAGTCATCAGTTGCCCTCGCTAGACAAGATTTTGGTGGTTTTTTTGCTATATTTTCATTGTACGAAATTTTTCTCGTGAAGGTTAATATAACTGTGTTCATGATGCTTTGAATAGCCGCACAATACCATTCATTGGAGGTGAACATAGATGCATTGTGTTTCAAAATCTGATGATATTTGTTCCAGGACATTTTTTAGTTTTAGTGTAGTGTTAGTGAACCAAAGAGGCTTTTATTACATGGATGATGAAATGCGCCATAACTTCGCCTAAAAATAGACAAACAGACTCACCAGGTAACAAGAAATCATCTCTCTTGAAATGCAAGTAACACACATGCAGTTTCAGTTTAATTTTCCAAGCCTTGTACCTGTCTATTTTCTCTTTCAATCCACTTTCCGTAATGTTTCCCACCAAAGATGTATTTCTCTTTGGAAAAGTGTGGGAAGACAACTTTGGATTTCGGTTCCTAGAGTAGCGGCAACTTGGGAACTTGGCACCCAACACTTTATACGGCTCACTGAGCGATCTGCATCCATGATTGTTTGTTATTATTAATCAAAAAAAAATTACAACTTCAGATGAGATTTCCTAAATCAACACCAGAGAACTCAATAAATTCACGTACATAAAATGGAAGCCATTTGTTTGTGAAATTATAGCAGTGCGTTATATTTCCGCCAGACGTCGCATAAAATTATGAACTTCCCAATAGCTAACATCATCCTGAATATTGAGAATGTAGTCTCGTTATTAAATATTGAGTTTTTTCGTTATACTGGATGAATCAGAACTTAGAGTCGATTTTTTCTTGCATTTTCTATATAAGTTCCATATTAGTTCTCGTTTTTTCCAGATTTTGGTAATTTAAAAAACAAAGAATTACATACTCTTATGATACTAATAGTAAGTATATGATCTTCTTATGCAAGCAACTAATTTGATGAGTAATAGGAGGATTTTTGAATACATCATTCTATCAAAATTTTGGCATACTGAGGAAAAAGTATGCCCAATGGATTTGATAGGTGAAGTGTTATTCGGAGAAGTGAATTTCTAACACGAACTCTCTAAATGTTCCATTTATGCTATATATATTATTCAAATTGCCTACTTACGTTTGTTTGGTATACGAACCGAGAAAAATTCACTTCTATCTATATGATTCATGCCCGTAGCGCCATATGGCAAGGGAATATTTATCTTATAAATAATTATCCTTCCGTTTCGTGGTGGAATCATCACGTTATCAGTTTTTCTGAATTTTCAAGGTACCTAGTCTTTTCTAGCATGTTTGCTTCTTCATCTTAATTTGCAAAAGAAATCGCCAAGGAAATTTCCTTAAAAAACTGTTTTCTTCATGCAAAAAAATTATATTGTATTGATGAAGTACTCCCGGATTGGGCCGAGAAAAATATCTGTTATTGTAAAGCATTTGAAAAAAATGAATTTTTTCAATATCAGCAATTGCACGAATTTTCTCATAAATATCAATATATAAAAAATTCACAAAGAAATATAATAAAGGAATGTGTTTCATTGATTTGCTATTCTGCACGGTTGCCAAAAAAATTGTTCATGCATACACGTCCAAGAACAGTTTTTTTCGTACCTGTTACTCAAATTATCATTCTGTAACAGTTATTTATCAATGCCCAACTACCACTAGATTATTGGAAAGGCCCTAACGTTGTTAGCGAAACGCGCGTCGAGTGCAAGAATATCAGTTTGGTGTTAGGGTAATTGATCTCATGGAAAAGTTTCAACTCTTACACCAAAGGTGCCGATCTCATCGTTTAAGGTCATTTCTCTTGTCAGAAATGTCAATATTTCTCATCGATTCGCAGAAAAATAACATTACTCTTTTTATTCATTGGGTTGAAAGTTTCCGCGTACAAACAACCAAATATAATGAATATTTCATCTTGTATAATAGAGACACATTTATTTAGTTGTGTGCTAACTTGTAGGAGAATTCTGAAGACTGAACAAAGTTTACTCTAACAATGCATACGATATGAAATCGGATGATAATTTCAACATTTCAGAACGATCAACAATTGCATATTGAAATGTGTATAAGGTTTGAACGTCTTATATTTCATCACTAACCAACAACTATTCCAATGTCGTTTTCCCATAATATTTCTTCTATGATCTTGAAATTGTATTTGTTCAGTCTCGAGGTCACCGGAAATAGGAGTGATTTATAAATGTCTCGTTTGACTTTCTGGCATTTTGTAATTTACTTAATTTATCAATTTTCGACAGATGTATTGTCATCGAGGATGAATGATGCATACCCAATCTTTCGACAAACAATGACACTCTTTTTTATTTCAGGTAAGTGCCGATCCTGTGTGATTCCAACAGAATACATTCGAATCGTAAGTAGCTTATGATGTCAGCATGAAAAAATAACCCATTGCTGATTCGAAATTCACCAACGATACTCTCAATTGAGTGAGTTACGTATCGAATTATTATGTAAATTGCTTGTTGTGCTCAAATTCAAATTTCATGCGCCATATAAACGATTACATTAGATTCGTATTTTATTGACGGTAATAAATTTTCATATTATAGCTTTATGAAATTGCCACTGATTGAAGTGATCAAGTTCACGTTATTGTCAATTACCATCGAGTTCATCTTTGTCCGTCGATATTGCTGTCATTTGGATTGGTTATATGATTAATGTTATGGTGAATATCGTAGTATAATTCTTTTATTCGTTGAAACTATGACAATTTTACTATATTGAAAGAAATACTACGAATTAGTGGTCAATTTTTCGTTTTCACTTCGAAGCGATAATATTGAGTGAATTCAGTATATTCGAAATGTTTGAAGTTTTCAACCAACCACATTCTGAAGAAATAAAATTCAATATTGGAATCAATACAACTGTAGAAGGGTGTTTAATCTACTCCGATAAGTTGCTCTGTTGAATATAAAAACAGTACCTTCTGATTGTTACACGTTCTATTAGTCAACAATTTCTACACTTGTCTAGATTCCAATATTAATTCTTATTTTCACAGATTTTGGTAGGTTTACAACCCAAAAAACACAAATCCATCTCCCACAAAATAATGACATTCAAACAGTGTTCACAATATAGTTTTTCGAATAAAAATCACTTAGTTGGTAGCATTATCTACTTTTTTGAAAGATGAATGTTCTCCTAGGTTTTCAGTTATTCAACATAAACCTCAGTAGGACTAGGAAGAATTTCTGCTTTCTTCAGACAGTGAGGGTTTTCTATTCATTATATAACTTATTAGTAATACCTGCATAAAATGATAAACTTGGTGTGCCATTTAGAGAAATGCCATTCAGGTCATTACTCTGATATTTATTAGCTTGTACAGTGTGAATATTTCAATTGATACCACTAATTATCAAATTGAAACATCAAGCTAACCAAGATTTTCCTTCAAAAGTAATTCTTTCCGGAAATATGAATTGTATAATATGTTACATTCGCATCCAATTCACATTATTCTGTACATCAGAAAATGCCTAATAATTTGTGGTTTTTTCGTATCCATTATTTGTATTTGATTTGATGTAAAATAGTGACAATTGAATTCACTAAGAATTGCCATTTTTTCTAGTATCGAGCTAGGTTTTACCTCATTTCTGAACCATGAAGGCCAAGGATAATCAGATTTTCTTTAACATCTCCATATCGTTATTCCAAATCAAGACAAAAACTAATATCTTTTAGGCTGTCATTTCTCTTAGCGAGCACTGAAGCACTCTTAAAGCAGGATAGTTTACTCGGAAAGTTTTATGAGATGATAACGGAATAGTGAAAACAAATTTCTGAAACGACTCGAGTAGTTTGCACTTTTATGAAAAGCGTTTATGATGTGAGAAATGCTCCAACCGAGTGAGGTGCAATTTAACACGATTTATGAATTCTCGTTCTCTCGTATTCAGTTATTAATCAAAGCAAAGTTAAAGATAGAAGCATTCACAGAACACATTCAGTGGCATACTTCTTTGGGGGATATGAATAGCATCTGATATTGTATTCAGTTTGTACATGGTCGTGTTGTTATAATAATATATTGAATTTCACGGCATTTTCTGAATTTTTTGTGCGTACTTTTCAGAAGATTTTTTCAATATTTCCTTTCTATCAATTGACTCAGTATTCCAGCAATGTTTACATGAAAAAATCCATTGTGAAAATAACATCAATGACGGAAATATTCTCTGTCTCTCAGAAGTGTATATTTATTATTATTTCATTTCTCAGAACAAATTTCCTTTACATTCAGATAATACGACTACCCCCAGATTTCAAACCAAGCAACTGACACTTTTCCTTAAATTGTGGCTATTTAAGTTGATTTGTTTCTGGCGCACATTTTGGAATTGAAAAAAAATGGATGTGGTTGATAAATAACGGAATTAATAATAGAAAATCACAAGTGAAGGTAACTCTCTCTCTCTCTCGATATCCTTCCAAGGTGGTTTTCTTAGTGTCAGCTAGTGAGGGAGACATGAGGAGGAGGGAAAAAGGAGTAGTGATTGCGTTATATTGAATGTATGATTCTATACATCCTTTTTCATAGAATATAACATACGCCTCGCCACTGGTAAGAGATTTCGACGGAATTGGGAAAATCTCTGATATTTTGTCATCAAAAAAAACATAGACCACTGTAAATCTCTTTCGACTCCCCCAATATACACTTCTCTTGACTTGAATCGTTTTGAAAGCTTTACTCTTGATTTTTTGTATTATATGGTGAAACCTAACAAAACTTGGTCTTCCGTAAATGTTTCAGTCTACTTTCAATGGATAGTGGATATCCATTTCTCGTATCTATCACAATATTTGTGGTCCACTAAAATATTTTTTCGTTTTTCTATCAAAGCGTTTCTCCGAAAAGCATTGAATGATTTTTCAAGGCAAATACCGGACAGAGTTTTTGTGGTTTCTGAGTTTCGGAATTATGACTCATATTTTAATATATTTCCATAATCCAGTATCATCATATACTGTAGATATACGGATACAAAACAATCAAAAAATAGTGGAGCTATTGAAAATTCATTCATACAGGAACCATAAAAAGACTCAATCATTTCCAATATTCAGCGAATTAGTAAAATATAATATCGGTGAAGGTTATACTCAGTTGCTTGTTTATTTTATATTTCATACCCATGCGGCCTATTTTCCGTAATGGTGTTGTTGGCTATTTCAATTACTGCTGATCACATTGAAGGTGAGGCTTTTATTGTGGGAAAATAATTATCTAATTAGCGACTCGTTACTAATTCTTTCGTGGTATTTACATAACTTATTTTTATCTTGATTGTGAACACTGGATAACACGGCGTGAATTTGTTATATTTTTGTTTTTTATTTTATTGGTACACATTTATGAAACTGATTAATGTCTTCAAGACCACATTATTATTCATAGTTGGAAATTTTAGAATATAAAAAGAGAATATCAAATTGTAGTGGTAGGATCAATCAAATATTCCTATGTGAAAACTACAGGGGGATTCACAACGGAAACCGACATATGTTGGTGTGACATAAGAATTCGAATACTTGAAAACATTTTATGATAGTCCTACAGAAAACAAAATGGCAATTAAAACAGTTCAAGAGAATTTGTCTTTGAAGGTTGTCAGATGAGGTGTGAAATAACAACATATAAATTCGACGGGCCCAAACTTGTGTTGAGGCCAGTAGAAAGAGAGTTATTATTTTCATTTTATATCTCGTTCATTTGTTATGTAACATTGTATATGTGTTTGAAATTTCTCGGATAAGTTGTGGAACACTCTGTATATGGGCATTGTGCCCGGTCAATCTAGACATAAAAACGAGAGCGAAGATAGGTACATAAATTCCCATCAAGCTGAAAATTAGTAAGATTGTTGAAATTATGATTAAAAATAAAATTTGAAAGTTCCTCATCTTTTCCCTGCATAGAAAAAATGTTATTCAAGGTCAAAGGTCAAGAAAATGTGTCAATACTTTTTTCCTACGAGCCACCGTTTTTGAGATATAACGTATTTACAAAGTTGTTCAAGTTGTTATCGTCATAATATGCATGAGTGCGCCACGTATATAATACATCTCTTATCTAGAGTTGTTATATATGTTGAAATATCTTTCTATCGGTGATTGTGATTTATACTTATGAAATATGCAAAAGTTGTAACTATAAGAATATCAGGTCAAATGAAACCCAGTCCCTTACTTAATACGCCAGTGTAACTTCTAGACAACATCTGTCTCTTGTTCCATTGTGTGCGTGGCTAGGGTCTTATACCTGCTATAATAAATGAAATACCGTTAGTCTTGAGCGACACTCTGTAGTGAACTCCAACCGAAAACACTATTTTCTTCTCAAAATCAGGAAAAGCTCAATATCAATCGGAAATATATTCATCGAAAAGTTTATCTACTTTTGCAAAATGTCAATATCACCTACTATTTTCGAACGCAATAACTGGCTGTGATACGACATCTGCATTTTACAAGAGGGGTAAAACAAGTTTTCAAAATGTTTGAAAAACTAGATTTTGTTCAATGTGCTGAAGTTTTTTAAAACAGTAATTCAAGTCAAGAAGAAGTTATCACCAACGGCATCCGCCTTCTTCTTTCTATGTACGAAGCTCCTAAAAAACTACCTGCTTAGGGAAGCATCGATATGTATGTTTCGTTAAAAACATTAAGAATAAAAAACAAGTTCAATTAGCTTCTCTTCCTCCAACCTCAGTTGCTGCTCATCAACATCTTCTTCGGGTATATTACCAATTTCATGTGTGGCTTGGTTATCAGCTAGACCCTACAGACTGGGGTTGGAAGTTGGTCGACAATACCTTGGAACCAGATCAAACTTTACTCCCACCTGCACCGGAAAAACTGCTGAACACCATTTTTTGCAAAATTGCAACTGCAAAAAGGGATGCAGTGCTAAATGTGGTTGCAAAAAGTCGGACTGTTCTGTTCTCGGGCATGTACCAACTGTCAAGGCCGGTCGTGCTCCAATGTTTTATCACTAACAGAGGAAAATTCGTTTTATTCCTACGAGGATACATCGCGATTGACGCAATTCAACTGCACTCAGAATGAAGAAGAAGAAAAAGAAGAAGAAGAAAAAGAAGAAGAAGAAAAAGAAGAGTTTGACGGTTACAATTCAGAGGAATAAAATTCACTACTTTTTTAATTTACATCGCTTTTTATTTTTTCCAATATTTACAAATTTCCTAATTTTGCGATAGTTTTAAATTGAACAATTTTAATTTTGCAATAGTTTCAAATTAAACAGGATCCCAACTGACCGGTGAAGTAGGCCTGCGGGGGAAACCACGTTAAAAAAACGCGCTAAGTACACTACCTCATAAGTGGCGTGGAAACATGTGCATATTATGACGATTGCAACTTGTACAACTTTTTGATTAGTTATATCTGAAAAACAGTGGCTCGTAGGAAAAAGGTATTCATACATGTTTTGTAGATTATTTTATGATCTACAATTTTTGTCTGAGATATTTTTATGATTAAACCTACCGTTTTGCTGAAAATCGTGAAAAACTCATTTTTTTGACCTTTGACCTTGAATAAAATTTTCTCCGTTCAGGGGAAAGATGGGGAACTTTCAAATTCTATTTTCAATTATATTTTTAACAACCTCACTGATTTTCAGCTTGATGGGAATTTATGTAGCTTCGAATGTTTGAAAGAAATGATTATTTGCAATATTAATATCATTACATTTTGTGCTTCAGGTAGGCATTGCTCATAAACGAATATAATGACGTTTCCACACATGTCAAAATTGTCAATTATTTGTAAATGCTATTTGCCTACGTAGTTGTTTCACATATCTCATGAATTTCAGTTGTGTCTTACTAGGGTTCTTGCGAATATCAAAATTTGTATTACTTGAATATTAGCAGCATTTTCGACAATAAAAATGAACTGACCTTGAGTGATGATAAAGCTGAAACCTATACTTGGGAAAATGGCCAATAAAACGGTACGGTGCCATTTTTGGAGACTAGTGTGTTAGTTGATGAAGAGTTCTCTGGTTTTTGAGAAAGAAACTGAATACCCAACTATATCTTTTCTGTCCTTTTGATACTGAGATGATGTGTAATATCATATTAGGGATAGCTCGTTATTTTGTAACTGCGATGGTATTGACACGTAAGTTAACTTTCGAACTATACCTACAGATTGTCGGAAACCTTTATTAGCTAACAATAATCTCCCGATTGTGTTCTTTCCATGAAACGCTATAATAGTTCGCATGACAGAATATAAGGCACGCGCTACAGATGTTCGCCATATGCCCAAATAACACCTGGATCCACACCCTCTCACGGTACATATGGCTGAGATCCGCTTACTCCATCATCTAATTTCTAATAATGAAAATCGACTTCTATTCTGTTATTTCGGAAAAAATATTTGTGATGGTGTTCACGATTCAGTACATTTGTTTTCACGTTTTAAAAATGGAGCTGTTTAATTGTCTGGTGTAGGGTGTAGGCTTTCGATATCACAACACTCGGAACTGGCATGGACTCGCTCACATCCAACTTAAGAGTTGAGAGCGACGAGAAGTTTTGTGAATCAAAATAGTTTATATCATTTATATTATTTATGGAACAATCCAATTATTTCGTTATTTTTTTCATTTAGAAGTAAAAACAATAGATCGTCATTCAATTCCAGAAATCTAGTTCTCATTGTGAACATATTTTTTTATAATCGTTAGATATCGTCAAATGCCAATTGCATTGTTACCAAGAATTATTATTATCCTCATACAGAATTTCATTATTTACCAATGATCTCGGTCACTGTTCTCACGAACCTTTCGGCTTTTTTTTGGGGTCAGGAGTACTATGTTGTGAGATCGACCGCATAGTTCTGCAAATTTGTGGTGACGTACTTAGCCGTGAATCGATAACAATTGATCTGGTCGGTTGTAGAAATAAGCTACTAACAATATTTGAAATAAAAATACACTCACGCCTAATGGTTTCATATTGCATTCATTAAATTCATGTTTTGAAAACAAACATGTCACTTTCCATGAAGAGTATAAATATAGAACGCACTGAATTGAAAGCTGTTTCTTTGGTTTAGCACTTCACTATTGCTGTATTTTTTCCTCGCTGGAAAACAATCAGAATAACTGAACCTGAGCAACAAAAAAGATTTTGTTGCTATACAGATAGTTGAATATTCACTTTACACAGCAAATTGCTTCAGTATCGTTGATATAGAGTGACTTCAAGTGATATGCTCGGTACACAACCGGATTGAAATGTGAGCATTACTGATTGCCTTCACGCTATAAGCACTGAATTTTTCATTTCTCCTCGACCATTCAGTGATTAGTACTGATATAATTAAATGCAAAAATACTTTCTGTAATTTTCTTCTTCATTTCTCATTTGGATACTCGTTTCATTCAAGGCAAATGATGACTCAATCCAATCGAAAATCTGAAACTTACTGTTAGTAATTTATTCAACGTTCATTTTCAAAATGCACCTTTCAAAATAATGGAAAAAATAATTAAATCTAAACATTCTTCGAATAATCCAAGAAAGAAGTCTGACATCGAAAAGTTTATGCTTTATCCTTATGACGATGATGAATTGTTTCATCTTGTCAATGAAAAACTGAAAAACATCGCATCTAGTGGCGCTGATAGAATCCCTAACATTCTTGTAAAAATGTGCTTCATATAATTATCAAACCTTCAACATATTTGGTTAACCTATCATTCTCTCATGGAATATTTCCTGAAAATCTAAAACTTGGGAAAGTGATTCCCATTCATAAGCAAGGAGATATCACTGATATCAACAATTATAGGCCGATCACTGTGGCGATGGTATTTTCAAAAATTTTAAAATATGCTTATCTTGACCGTCTCCAAAAACATTCGAATAAATTCAAAATCATTACAAAGAATCAACACGGGTTTTGTCGAAATAAAAGTACAACTACAGCAATACATTCATTTTATGATAGGATAGTTACGAAGATTGACGCTCGCGAGTGCCCTGTTGGGATTTTCTGCGATCTCAGCAGGGCGTTCAACTATGTTAATCATTGAATACTTCTTGTGGAGTTGAAATTTTATGGAATAACAGATGCTGCCCTTAGATGGATTGAGTCGTTCCTTCTCAATAGAAAACAACATGTGAGTCTCATGAACATGAGAATAACTTCAGGTAAAATGTGAAATTTTCATCACTTGATGTATCGGTTGGCGTACCTCAGGGTTCAATTCTGGATCCAACGATCTTTATCATCTACATTTATGATCTGGAAGAGTATGTGGATGACGTACATTTCACTTTCAAGGCAGACGATTCCTCTCTGCTTATTTCTGATGAGTCAAACAGTATACTTGAAAAAACAATTAAAGTCCTCGGAGAAATCTCGTTTTGGTTTTCAAATAATTCTTTATTTTTGAATGAATTAAAAACTCAATACATGAGATTCCAAACACCTCACAGAATTAGCGATAATTTGAAAATTAGCATTGCGGATAATTGTCACTTAATTCCGAAACCCTATGTCAGATTCCTTGGTCTCACAATAGACAGGAGTTTGAACTAGAAGGCTCATTGTGATTCGTTGGTATTCAAACTTCACTCATTGAATTTGATGATGGAAAATTTGAGAACTGTGTTGAATAGAAAATAGATGCTTATGGTATATTATGGACAAATTGAATCTCGGCTGAGGTACGGGGTTTGTTTTTGGGGTTTATCTTCTAACGCGACATAAGTCTTTGTTGCTCAGAAAAAAATTATCAGAACAATTTTCAGTCTACCCAGCAGTCACAGCTGTAGGAACCTATTCAAGGAACTGATCAATCTGACTTTGACTTGATAATAAATACTTGGGATATGTATCTATATATTTATCAATAGTAACTATTTCAAAAATAATCGGAGGGGCAGACATAAACTTACAAATTCCTTTTGCAAAATAATCGGTGACTCATGAGTCCCCTAATATTATAGGTATCAAAATATATCTGTGACAGGTTTCAAAACACGTTTGAAAGACTTTCTGGTCCCTCAATGTTTGTATACACTCAAGGAATTCATGTGATATGTTGTTTTATTGAACATACTTTGTGATATTAGAATAAGGCTTAGATAAGGTTATTCTGTTTTTGACGACTCCTATACATTGAAATTTGTCTTTATGGAGAATAAACGACAAAAAAATATGCATCACTTGATCTGTTCGACGAATGGATACGTGTCAGAAAAAGAAAGAGAAAGATAGTCCTCCGGTATGAATCGACAGAGCGAAGTGACACAAGATATCACAATCACCATACAAAACAAAATGAATATTACGATAAAATATACACCAAACGAAAAATAATTATTACTTGAAAAAAGAGCGCAATAGCAATATACAAGAAAATAGATAGAGATAAAAAAAGTTATAGTTTCAGTAGCTCAATGCGAGAAAAAATATAAAAATTGCAATAAATCAGTGGAGCACATTTTTCTGGTCGAAAATATTGGTTAACCGTTTAGAAATCTGGACAATATTAGTGTGGTTGGGTGTATTGGACCCCAGTCGATTTTAGAGCGATACAATGAAAATCAATGTTCGGAAATGTTTTATACGGGTAAAAACAACTGTTGTTATTTACTAGATGTTACATTGGAGTCACAATATTTTTGCTACACCGGTAAACTACAACGATTTTGAAGTAAACAAAGAGTAATTTACAACTGAAAAGCCACACAAAATTGAAAATACAGTCTATTGGGGTCTGAGAGGACCTGTCAATAAAGTGCATATCAATTTTCGCACTTGCACGCTACGAATATCGAAACAGAACTGGCACTTTTTAGAACGAATCAGTAGCGGCAGCTACATTGGCTCCCTCTGCTTGACATCGATTTGTGTTAACACTGTAAGAAGTTGATCATACATCTGGGCCTGTCATACCCCATCAGTGGCGTACCTTCCGGGACACCACTGTCGAATTTTAAGGAAATCGGCTGAAGGATTATCTGGATTTTCAGGAAAAACGATTTTTTTTGACACCCTGTTTCTTGAAAACGAAGCATTACCGGACCTAATTTTCATTATCCCGAAGTTAGTCCCCACCTAGGCCAGATATCAGGGTGCGTTCCTATACTGAATACGTTGGCAACTCAATCAAATTTCGAATCGATTCAGTAGCAGAGCATTACCTAATATTCGAGGATCGACCGTAAACTATTCAAGCCTGAAGAAACCGAAAAAGAAATAGAAAACCAGTTGGCCATTTTTATGCCATCGATAATTTGTAGCTCTATTGTTAGGGATTTGTTCGCGATGCCGAAACGGCATAAAATAAAAAACGACTCCTTTGTGAGGTGGAAAAGGTAGGGCTTTCAAATCAAGATATGTTTATGGCCACATAAATCCCCAAATTTTGCAGATGAACCATTAATTTAATCATCGAACCCGTATAGAGGGGGAATATTTAAAATGCAAGATTTACATAATATATGTTGCGGTATTTCCGAGCGAAATAAATGTTGTGGGTGAATTATTTGGCAGGTTTTGTTGAATATGAAACATAGGCCCTTTTGAGATGGATTTGCCAGACATATACATGATAATCAATTCATGATTTCAAAGGCGAAAATGGAGTAGGAATTATTAAATAATTAAATATTTATTACATATTCTTGAACGACTCGGAGTATATTTTTGCGAAAGTTGTTAATTAGTTGGTGATGAGACTAATCTGAGAACACTCCACACATAGTGTCAGCCAGCTGAAAGTGCCGACTTGATAAGAATTGTTTTACTGCGGATAATTTTATTCATACCACCCACTTTTTTCGAATCGACATTGAAATCATTATATTTCTTTGGGGAATTTCTGTCTGGAATGAATGATCTGTATCTACTTCAATAAAACTAAACTCTGATGAAATTGATCCTAGTTTTTTTAGTACGGTTTTGCCTGATGCCGGAGCAGAATTCGGCCAGATATTATCATTCATTTTTTGAAAACTGAATGGAGAACCTACCAGTTTAATTTATATACTACGTTACTTCCACAAATTTCAGCAGGTTTGTAGAGACATTTCATTAATGATGAACATAAAAAAATAACTTCTTTATCATGTGCGTCGATTATTTTTAATGAAAAGACATTTTTCCATAGATATTTCTGAACTTCCATGGTAAGTATTATAAATTATTCCTCAACCAACTTCAAATGAATGGAAATACACTAAAAATATGTAAATATATTAAGATCTCATTTTTCAGGACCGACTTAGAGTGATTTTCATTTGTTTCAGTTCATCAAATTTAGTAATTCATCGTCAGAAGCAACTCATTGAATTCAATATTGTTCAGGGGAATTATCTCAACGACTTCATAAAATGAATAATGTTTGTTGGAATATTATTAATATACTCATAATCAAAAAAACTGAAATTATTAAGCTTTCTCGCGTACAGATTGTATTCAACTTGATTATCATTTTCTTAACCAGCTGAGGAACGTCAACACTCATAAGTCGAAACTTGAGCGAGCATTGGATTAACGAGGCCTCACCATTTAACGTGTGAATACCCAACCTGGTTGTCTGGCGGGAATTTGAATCCCGGTCTATATCATTATAGTTTTTGTATAGTTCCAACTACATTGAAAATTTCGAAAATTCGCTTGTACTGAGTAAATATTATTTCAGAATTATTAGAATACTCAAAAGACCTCGAGATATACCGAACCTTTGAAATTTTCAACCAACATTGCATTAAATTTTTCTGCTAACGGGAAAGAATCAATTTTGTTTAGAACACAACATATGGGACTTATTGATAAGTTCTTGCAAGTTGATGCTTCCACCATCCACTATTATACCATATCATCGATCAACATTTCCATAAAGTCCGCCTCGAATTCCAGTTCCACATTTGGGAAAAAACAGAGAAACAGTTAATCTGCGCCCGCCCATATTATGTAATAATTCGCGCTAGTCGAATGAATTAGCATACAGAATTTTACACCTTGAGAGTGCAAACTAACGAAGTCAATAAACTGCGTCTTATCACTTAGCGTTTCGTAATTAAAATAATACGGCCTTCGCCGTGACCACGAACTTATCGATCCAGGTCGGGAGTTAGGAGGACAATTGAATTAAATGCCGCAGCGAGGTTACGACTGTCAACGGATACGAAGTCCATATTAAGGTTTTTCTGTCTGATTTCTATCTCAGAATGTATAGATGCGAAATCATGGTGTCTTCATTATCCAAACTCTGCAGATTACATCATTTGGGCAGAAGGCGAGGCTTGAAGGCGTCATTTCCTTGAAAGCGAGTGCAAGCTTAGGATTATCGGGATCCTATCTTTAAACGTGTGGTTCCTAGCACGGAAGATTATATTATGAGTGCTATCAATTGTCATAAATTTTCATCATAATTTAGACTCTTTACTTAGTTGATACTATTGTTATTATAAACAATTTTTTGAAATCAAAACTTATTTTGTGAAACTACGTTGAATTATGACCAAATACTGTCAATTTCTGGAGATTTGTTCCTATCACATGCATTTCTCCACAAGCTTTCAAACACCTTCCAGCCAATTCAAAGCTCGGAAGAAAGGAATCGGTGAATGATCTATGAAGCATCGTTTATAGGGATATAGTTAGTCAATGCCTGTTAAAAAAAATGAAGCGTTTTTGTTACGACATCTACTGTATAATGTCGATATTTCCGTGTGCAGAGTTCTCTTTGTCAGTTTTACCATTTTTTATAGAGATATAGTTAGTCAATGCTTCTGTTAAAAGGATTTGAAGCGTTTTTGGTACGCTATCTACAGTATAATTTCGATATTTCCGTTTTCTTCATGATGCACAACAAAGTGTCCTACTCTGAAAGGATAAATAGGTGCAGAGTTCTGTCTGACACTTTGACTGAAATGTTGAAAGAAGTCTAACGAAATACAGTTAACGATAGAAGTTTATCAGGGAAATGAAAGTTCAGGCAATAAAATATATTGACGAAAAATTCCACTACTGTTTCCGAATTTATTGCCATCTTCTGGTGTTATGTATGTATATCAAGAAAATATATGTTTCAGGCCACGACGCGACGTCCATAAGAAAAACGAAAGAAAAGACATTACTTGAAATCGAAATCATTAGTACCATCTTCCCGTATTATCCAGCCCTTCAAATGATATTTCAGTATGGTTGATTAACTATGTCTCTACAAACAATGATTGAAGTATCTGAAGTTGTCACAATTGAGAAACTTCCTTCTTAATTTCTTTTTCCTATTGGACAGTGCGTCCAGGAGGAAGAGACTGTGCTGGAAAGAGACTACTAACGTTCTCTATTGCTTCAAGATAAGGAGTGACTCATTTCTTTTTTGGTTGTGCCGAATTATAAAGATAAAATTTAAAAACTGGTGCACTTCGGTAGGGGCGTGGTCAAATTTCGAAATACACTATAGCCAAAATTCCCCCTTCTTTCTATGAGCACGATGTTCACAACTGATTCCACCTTCATCATCATTTCTCAACCGAGTTATATACATTTTTCTAGAAGACTGAAAAATAAATCGTTATGATAATTCGAGGTTAGCAAAACACACATGCATCGCGATGCGTGCTCTACTATTTTGTAGTGAAAACTGCAAAAATGCATGTAATTCGGTTGAAAAGTGATGAAGAAGTTGGAATCAGTTGTGTACATCGTGCTGATAGAAGAAAGAAGGGATTTTGAGCGGAATTGGCGTAGAAAAAAGCATATGCTTACCTTTTTTTCTGCCTTTGTCTGCATAACTAGTTGAAAACGCCAAAAATTTTATTTGAACATTTTGTTTAATAAACCGAAATACGTGAGTGCAAAAAAAAATTTAACGCGTGGCGTAGCATTTCACCTAGTATTGAATACAGGTGTTATTTCAATATTATCTAGTATTTGAAGTTTAGAAAGCAAGAAATTTCGAAATTGGTTGAATGTAAGTATTCATAATATATGATTGTACGAAAGGCACCTGCAGTAGGGTAATATTTTTGGATACATTGAAGTGAAATTATGAGCTTGACTGACCGATCAGAGAAGATCAGTCGGAGAAGGAATCAACTTTTTGTAATGAGGATTCAAAAATTTGTCTCATTAAACAATCTATATATTTCGGAAGTTTTCACTGTCTACTACTATCACATAATGACAGTAAAAATTTTTCATTGAATGAAATTTATAGAAATATTTTTATTTTGGTAGTTTTCCATTAATTCTCAAGCAAAAACAATTCTGAAAAGCGAGAAACAACACAGATATAAATAATCATGCAATAGAGGGTTTCATCTCATCAAATCAACAGGATATGATTTTCTCAGAATGGTGATGATACTCAATGAAGTCACGGATGTAACCCACCTCAAACTGCTTTGAAGATTTCACCTCACTACATCTCTGTGCAAACGTGTATCCCTTGATCTGAAGAGTTCTTTTGTATTGCGTGACAAAGAATACTATTATTATGCTTATATGGAGACCTCGTACACCAACTAACGAAGTAACAAATGTGCATTGTTGAACCTATTGTCTTTGTGCTGGTGAAATTGTATCGTATGAGACAACCTCTTGGGTTCGACAAAGTAGGTAAATTTAATTAAAACCGGCTGTTTCAGAAAGTAGGCTGCATTTAATCTTAATTTCACTCGATAAGTTATATTTCTTTCATTCATGAAGTAGGCTGATTTATCAGATACATTTTCACGAACAGATAGGTATGGAAAATATGTGTTGGGGTATACATATTTATTCGGTGCATTTATACCAATTTTGGGACTACAAACGTTAATCGGTTTTTGTTCAGTGACATTTTTCATTTATATCCAAACTGACAACATCAGTCATTCGAATACATGATCTGAAAAAGTGCTTCAACGTCCAAATCGAATATGTTGCAGAATAAACACATTCACATATCGTTATATGGAGTTTTCATAAAAATAACAAAAAACCTCAAAGTTAAGACCGAATGTTTTTCAACACTTCATCAATAGCAGCAGACCATCTGCAAATATCAAATTACATAATTTTTTATGTCACAACCTACAAGAAAAGGGTTCCTATCAGTCCAGATTTGAGCCCCACAGAGAAAGAGTAGGTGAAAGACCTGGCAGTGACATATTTTTCAAGCTTTTACAGTCTGCCTTCGAATGAAAAATGGTTGACTTTGATGGCTGGCTCGTATCTTTTATATATAGAAATTGATCAAATTACAAGTACCATGAAATAATTCTACAAATGAAACAAGGTGACTTCACAATTTGCACGAAAGTGTTACCAAAAAAAAGTAATAAAAATCATCAGTATGTTCATTACATCTTGAACTAGTTTCATCATGAGATTGACGATTGGAATAGGAAAAATATAATGTGAGTCGACAAACTTGAATTATTGGTTTTACTTAGAGCTACGGGGTTTAACAATGTTTCAAACTCAAGAATTTACTCTTCAAAGTGAGACTGCCAAAAATTGGTCAAAAAAATATGTGACTGTTGCCCGATCTACAATACGAAGGTTGCAGTTATAATTTGTTCTTTAAAATTCTCTTAGGATAATTTTCAGATCTGCCCCATTAGTTATTTTCATTTGAAGCATCCGTAGAATTTTCAAATTCTTCCTTATCACAGTTGATCAATGTTTTATCTTCTACATTATCTCAATTTTCATTTCCTATTCATTTCAAAACTTAGGTAAAATATTTGAGGTGGCAACAACAACAAAATGTACGCCCGGTGGGGTATGTACTGCATGTAAAACCTACTAAATCCTCCGGTACTTCGAGGGAATGACAACCACAAATGATGGGTTGCCATTTCTGCTATTTCAATTGATTAATATCACATTTTACGACACCCAATCTTGGGTGTTCTTATAAGAGTTTGAAATGATGGGAAATAATATCAATTGGTATATGAAACACCATAATTATATTACGTTGTGGTTCCATCAAATTCATTAATTTTTTCTTGATGTCACAGTGACTACAATAAAATCGAAAAAACAATCCATCAATCTTGTTTATATGATATTCACATGCCAATCCCAGTTCTATTTTTGTTGCTCATCACTTGACTGTCTATTCGCTTTTCAAATGTAGATTATCTAAATTAAATTACACCCATCGCAAATGTGTAATTACCTTCATACACCTGTAGCATATGTAATGTGTCTTTACACTGGAGGTTTTTTGCTATTCATCAAAAGACACCGATGTTATCTCGCAGGGGATCTGATTAGCCATAATATATGGGCGTGAAATATTTCTAACTCATTAATAATTAATAAACATCTAAATTAATATTGGAAAGTGTTCTTGGATTTTATCGAGAGGAAGTCAAAATTTTATATGGTTCAATTATTGTATTGATCTAGTTTTTTCTAATTGGATATTAGTCTGGTGGGCTCCTACCGGTCTAGAATCAATCAACGTGGGATGTAATAGTGTTCAGCTCATAATATTATTCAGTAGCCACGGATAGATTGATGGGAGTAAACTCAATTCATGATCAAGAGTTTGGACGAATTTGGAATAACACAATCTGATTTGTCTAAGTATAATCATTCTGAAGAGAAAAATAGATAGTCATCCAATAGTCGTAATTCTGTATGGCCATGTCAGAATTAAAAGCACGTCAAAATTTTTAACATAAGTTATATGTGATGGAGAAGATTTTCAACTTGCTTCAAACTGTGTGGTTATAGAATTACCACTGATACCTGTGTAAAAATGATTTGAAGCGTATTTGTTAAACCATTTACACTATTTCGTCGATATTTTGGATAACTTGACAATGTACGATGTTTTTTTTTTCTTTGAAGGATAAAGTGGGTGCATATTTTTGTTTTGTAAGGGTGACTGAAGTATTGACAGTAATCTAATAGAGCTACAAAATAGTTTTCATAATTGAAGTTTATATTTATCAATAGATTTCTCGAAATTTCCATCAAGCAAAAAATAGGTAGGTTGCTTTCCCAACAAGTGATAGATATGCAATTTGCCAGAATTCTATGAATGTTAACGTTTCTTTTCAACAAATGACAATATCAAAAAATTTAAAGTAGCATTACAAATTCGATCTCTGATATTACGATTAAATCAATCTCCCATAGATATTCAAAAAAAGTGATACCTGATCTGAAAACTAGGGTGAGCATTTCAGTCTTTAGAATGAGTATTAATTTTCTTCTGAAGATGCCAACCTTGTTAGCGAAAAGTGCGTCCAGTGCAAATAACATCAGTTTGGTGATAGGGTAATTGATCTCTACAAAAAGTTTAAACTTTCACACCAATCGTCCAAACTGAATCTACAAAAATTGGATCCAAACATAAGATAATTCCACATTTATATATTTTTTTTGGCATAAAATATTATATATAAAGTTACTAGGTTACAACTCACTAATTCAAAAGTTGAGTACCGATGTCCATATAGAGTTATGAACATTTTTGAATATTTTTATTGCATAATTTCCATATTTCAACCACTTTGTATTTTGTATCTGATTATCTTCCAGTATTGATTTTCTGTCCCGCTCGTTATTTTTTTGTGTATAGTGAATAAATTTAGAGAGGAAGAATGTCCGAAAATAAATAGTGCTTTCGAGAGGATTCCCTTTTCTGACAGCTTTCGTCGTCAGAAGGTAGTATAAATCCAATTTGGGGGTTCTTTTCCTGTAACTTAGTTTCGCCAAATGCAATTTACTGGGTTTATCGTGGGGTCGCTGAGAAGCTTTCAAATACTGCCGGGATATAACGTAGAATCAAATCCGGGTTATCATCCGAGATATATGAATAAATATGAGATCCTGACAGAGGGGACGGAAGTGAAAGTGATGAAGAAAATCCGGTAATTAGAGACGGAGTAATGATTTCAGCAGCTCGAATTTCATGGACAGATAAAAGGATTTTCAGGAGTAGGCTCGTCTGCAATGTAGTGCGAAAAATAAACAATAATAGTTTTATACAGTGTGTTTCAATAAAAAATTTGAAACCCTCAAATTTGTCCAGAACTCAACAAAATATCAAAATATCCTTAGATCCTTGATTTAAGCTTCATACGACATGATACCTAATACCGTATATGATTAATTGAAAGATCTCGTTATATGTACTACTGTAGTACCATTATTTCAATCATTTCAGTAGAATCAAAGTAATATAGTGTTGTAACGTTGCATTGGCAGTTAACCAGGAATATTTTCAGAGCAAAAAAAATCAAAAAATCTTCCAGATCATATAATGGAAGTTCAATTGGCCTCAAAAACTAATAGGCACATTTGTGTATATAGTATGAAAGGTATAATTAATATTTTATTTATATTTCGGAAAAATCGACCCTCAAACTTGGCGGCAATTAATTTTGTATTTGAATGATACTATGTGTTACTCTCATTGCCTACACAAGTTATGATTCAACAATGGTAATTGTATGATAGGTAGAATTATCAGATTCGTAAAAATATCCAACACATGCTATCAATTGGAATCGAGGATGATGTGTAAGGTATATAAATTCAGTGAGAAAATGTGACTTCTATGTAATTCAGCGCATTTCGTGTTTGAATGAATCGAAAGTCTATAATAATATAAACATATCAAAAGAGAGTTCCTTATTTTTGTTACTTTTTAAATAAAAGTTCTGTATTATTTTGTACATCGATTTAGAGAAAAAAAGCAGAAGAATAGTTTCACAAAAACGTTGCTGCACTCACGTGCAGGAAATTTTTAGTAAATTTTTATAACTTTTCTCGAACAGTCAGCTGTAATTGAAACTACGATTACTTTGCTGATGTTGATCTCTAGTGTGAGAATTTCAACCGCAGCCACATGATGTATGTGACCATAGGTCAACAAGACGTCAACAGATTGATGTTTGATCAGAGTGGGAGAAAAGGGAGAGTACACAAATCAGATTAATTTCTGTCTCACAAGCTATTGAACAAATTGTTTGAACACATGTTTTAATCACCTCTGATGAACAAGTACACAGACAAATTGGGAATCAATGGGATGAATTGTGAGAGGTAACTACGCTGTGAAAAGACAATTGGACAGCGAAACAAAAACTATACCGACAATATAAAGAAAAAGTCAGCAAGGGAGACTGCAACAACCTCTATCATAGAGCATTTGAATCCTTGATACATCCGAAGCCCCAGATATCGCCTCAGCTCTGCGATACACAGAACCGATTGTAAACATCAAGGGTTGAGTTTGCATCGTGTAAGGTCTTTTTGTGTGCACCTGGAGGAAAAAATTGTTTGTTCTTCGTTCGGAAAAAGTCTAATTTCAACACTTATTGACTTCCATTTCCAAATTTTTTTTGAATAGTGAGCTAATTGGGTTCATGGTGTATAATTCCAGTTTACATACAAGGTCACAACCGAATTGATGATTTTCTGGTTAACAATTGTTGTGCACACATTTGAGCAAAAAATGTTCTAACATCATGTGGGCTTGAATCGTTTGTATAACGATTTCATTTCTCAAAAGTGGGACCTACAATTATGTTCGAAAATATTCATTTTAGCATATACGTGCGCCATAACAGTGACTAGTGACTGAATATGGCAGTACTTCAAATGAACAGAGTTTGACTATTTGGGATAAATAATCCATTGAAAATATTATGAAAATGCTTGAATACTTCGGAAGGAACGAGCCAATTCTCTCATGGACTTCACAAAAATTACCGCTACTCAGCTAAGGCAGGATTCAGACAGATCCGAAATCCTATCGTACGACGATCAGACAGCTTTCTGATTGGTCTAAATTCAAATTCAGACCAATTTGGTCTGAATTTGAATTTAGACCAATCAGAAAGCTATCTGATCGTCTTACGATCGAATTTCTGATATGTCTGAATCCAGCCTAAGGACCAGGTGCACCACTTCTTGTCGAGCGGCAAACAACCGTTTTGGGTTTTGGCGTTTAACAATATTTTGTTAACGACTTGAAATAAGGGTCAATTTAACAAAGCATGGTGATCTCATGGTCACCTAACCGACAACCTCCTGGTTAACTTTTCCATAACTAAATGCTTGACCAGCTCTTGAAAAATAAAAATTAATCTCGAAAAAAAAATGTTCGCTTCCGTTAACCAGCCCTCAGAAGTTGAAACTTGTGCGAGCAATGGATCAACGAGGACTAACCTTTCAACGTGCGATTACCCAGCACGGTGGCCTGGCGGAGAATCGAACCCCTGTCTTCCTCTTGAAAGGCGAATGTGCTAACCGCTACACTACCGAGAGCCACATGGATTAGATCTACGTTTTGGGTGACCAGATATTGTGATATTGGCCTTCATGGTTCTACTGACCAGAGGATTGTGCTCTAATCGAGCGAAACAAAGGGTACTTGTTGGGTGGAATTCGATAAGATTCTTAGGCCATTTTCTATTTGCTGATTTGGAGTCCTCCTAGGATGAGGAAGATAATATTTCAAATTTCATTGGGATTGTAACTAATCTATTCCTTAATTGACTCATGCCTGACAGCCGATTCTGAAACTGGTTATTGCAAGTCAACGTCAACCAGTAATCACTTGGAAGTTCACTTGATTGGAAGATGGTAGAGTAGAACTGGCCCTTAGTTTTTAATTAAACTCATTTTAAATCCACCCCAACTGACAAAAAATTATAAATGAATTGTGCACATTGATATGATCTATAGCGCAAAATTTTCATTTCATCCGGTAATGACCCTTCAAATAAGAACAGCGAAACCATATTTAGTTTGCCAAATGGAGTCAAATATATTCATAACCAGCGAAAAATGCCCCCAGACTCGAAACCTCATGAATGTTAAGGTTGAATTGCTGTTATTTTATGTAATCACTTTAAACACAAATTTCATAATGTCCTAACAGAGCGGCTCGGCTTTACAACATTTTTATAATTGTTTTCGTGATGAAACTGTTGGGCACGTATGGTGGTAATAAAAAACGTATGAACGTGATAGAATAGAATTATTTTTGTAATCGGTATTCGTGTAGTGTTGGAATTCATCAGGCTCAGTTCTGTGATCAGAACAAATTATTGACGAACTGAATATATTAATTATATGTCTACCAATTTTGTAAGTATAGATATCTACATGATAATGTGTTCAATTAAAGATGAAATATAGTTGTTTAATAGCCTTGAAATGCATGCAATCCAATTCAATATTCTGATTTGATGTATATTTCTGGCACTCCCATGATGTTTGGTCTGATTTTGGTGAAAGACATTCATCATAAATTCTGATTATTAAAATAGGCGTATCTTGTTTTATCGATACATTTTCCAGACACCTTCAGATTTTTGGTTAGGAATGAAGAAAAAAGTTCACAAGAATCAAATTCCATTTTACGAAAGAGATTCAATAAAACCAACTCTTACATAATGATTACTGAACCCTGAATTCACATGGCCGGCTAGAAAATGACTTTCCTGACTACATTAGGATATAATAAGTTTCAAGTGGCAATAATCAATATGCTGTTTAGAATTCTGAAACTTTCAGGTCAAAATCTTGAAATGCCGATTTCCCTGTGGGTTGTTTAGTTTCGTTTTGGTTGAAAGTGAGTAAGCCTATTGGATGCTTCATCGGAAACCACTTGGATCTGATAGCCTCACACAAATTCAAACTCTACTAAAAAAATCCAGTTTCTGAAAGGAGCCTATAATTCCTTTGATTGGTGATCTTTTAGGTCCGATGAGGAGAGTGCCAAACATCAAATAACTTATTCGGGCCGCGGCAGAACATGCACAGAGCATGTGCCCTGACTATTATTCCATCATTTTCCGAACACACACGGCACACTGGATCTTTCGTCGGTCCAAGTATATTCAATGATTATTCACACGATTGTGACCTGTGAGTAGGCTTGGAAGACAAGTTAGGTCATCCCTACTATACAATTCTTTGTTGATATTCTTCAGAAGATGCAAAAATACCTTGGAAGATTTCGAATTAGAAGTCTTGAGCTCAATTTGCTGTCCAAGTAGGTATTAAGTGTTCGTTTGGCAAAGCTGAAGACGATGCCAATTGCAGGTTTTGGTCAGATGAAGCTGCTTGCTGCGCTCTCCGTTACGAGGGAATCTGCAACCTCGCTTTAGGGGCCACAATACTTCTCGAATCATAAATTCGAGTTTCTCGGGTATGTTTATCCAAACATTCGGTCTTGCATCAACTAATATCAATCAATGCATGTGCGAAATCAATGCATGTGCAACGCAAGATTTGAGATTTTTCATTGCTGCTACTGGTTGCTTATACGAAATATCATATTTGAGAGAATTATTATTAGACACTGCTGGAAAGTCGATGTCACAATTTTCAGACATCATTGATACGAATGATTGTCATAATTTGAGCATATTTCAAAAATATATTCTCATTAACGCATCAGAAGAAATATGCTTATAAAAAAACTTACCAGTACTCCAATAACAATAATCCAACCCACGTACGGCTTATCCAATCCATCTTGGCACAAACTCAGATACAGTGAACATAATATGTGATTTTTTTCATTAGTATACTTCACAGATATTTCTGTCAGATGCGTTATTAGTTGTGTGCCAAGATGGATTGGATAAGCTGTAGCGATGTGCATTTTTCGATCCATTCCATAGCGTAAATGGGTCAGAACACCATTATGTAAGGGTACAATATACATCGTATGATATTCTAGGAAAAGTCATTTCATTTTCATTTATTTCATATCTATAATTTGTTGTTGTATCGAATGACTTTTTATTTTTTTGTTAGAAGTTTGTTGGGTTGTTCTCCTTCGAAATCTATGCAAGTATAGAAGGGCAAGTTTCTGATGTACCCCAGGAAGTTGCTGCATTAATTAAAGAAGCCACTTTTTAATTGTTTATTGGAACACTGAAATAGGAATAGGTAGTAACCATAAAACTGAAAAGAGGTTCTCCTTCTTTTGTCTGCGATGAATTGTTTCATGGTGTGAAATATTGTTGCCGTTCTCTCCCACAGATTGGTTAATCAATTGTTTTTTTCATTTGAAATCTTTCGTCTCTATGCGAATGTCGGTATTCTGCGTTGCCCCTCGGGCGAAACAAGTTTTGCCATCCTCAAAGCAAGAACAAAAAAAAGGCACACGAAAGAAACATACTCTCCGAAACAATATTTTTAAGATTTTTATTTTATTAATAAATATTCAACACATTGTTGTGGGTTGTCTCGGTCTTCATGTAACGTGTTATTATCCCATTCGGGCCACCCATTGGGATACTGTGAAATACTTGTATATTTTGATGTCTCACTCCCATACGTACTGTAATTAAATTATTGCTGGAATAACTTTTATTACTTGTCCCTTTTTCGATGATTTAACCGTAAACTTTTCTACATAAAATAATTACGCTACGCTGTACTGGCATGTTTATTTGTACAGCCTTTGTACTACTCTTGTGGCCATATTTAATAAGGTTTGTGTGTTTATTAATTGGAGTCAGTCGGAGCCATTTATACTGGAAGAGAAACAATGAAACGGGCGTTTGTATGGAATATTTTAACAAGCGTTGAAACAGAAGCTGTCATTGTGTAAAATCGCAGTTATAACACAAACGTAGTATGATCTCGACCTAAAAATTGAACATATTTTTGAGGCTTATAACGCAAATTTTTTTAATTTTTTGAGTTTAATAAGAAAAAACTGCAAGTGCATAAACGGTAATTTGTTTTTGTTGCTTTCTATTAATTGCTTAGTAATAAAAATAACTATGTCGATAATAATGTAATTTATCGGAGAAAATCAGAAGGTTGTGTGATATTCGTAAGATTCACTACAGAAATTTTCACACCCGCTTCCAATTAACAGATTGTGTAATTTTTGAAACTTCTCGAATAAGTAATCATTTTCGTGCCAAGATGAAATGAATGGAAGCTGTAGTATTATTGAAGTCGTAAACACTGTATACATCAGTTGACAAGTCAATCTGCTAAGACCCCCAACACCATCTTGACATATAGTTCAGTCAAGTAATACAACAATCTTTCCGCTCACCACAAAAAAATATAATAATCCAGCATATTCAGAAAACGAATGAAAATCATATTGAAGAACATAATCATGTACATAAATATTTTGAATTCACCATCGAAAAAAAATATTTGATGGCAAAAAAAGTCGTAGTCCGCAAAAATTCAGGTCCAAATTCAACCCAAAATGAAAAGTTCAACAATAATTTAACCATTCTCGAATCGAAAGAATCATGGAGGTATACTGTTTAAAACGATACAGGGTGACTTACAACTTTCCCAAATTTATTGCGTAAAAGACAAGTTTCAACAGTATGCACATAATTACCTGAAATAGTTTTCTACCAGTATTGACGGAAATTCACAGGGCATACAGACTGTTCGGAAGTATGTTGTGCATTACAACTACAACTAATGCGAATTCTGAGTTTTACATGAAGTACACCGCGTGGGTTTTTTCAGCTTCAATGATTTCCAATTCTGTCTATATGAAGCTTTGATGAAATTTCAAGCTGTACTGATCTCAATTTATACTGATACAATTTCTGTAGATTTTGTCCCATTGTGCATCATTTTGAGATAGCGTCATGAAATTTTTTTGTATGTACATGAAATTCGTATCATTTATATTGAAGTACCTTTATTTTATCATTTAGGTATTTAGTGACTGAGTCAACATAACTCTGAACATTGAGTTGAACACTTGTTTTTCATTTGCAAAACGACATTATTATAATTGAAAATTTGATATTCCTCAGAAAAAATAAACATATTTCCAAACAATTATGCAATCAATCAAATCATACGTATCGGACATAAAAATGTTAATCAGAAGAACGCATTATTTCGTCTAGTAAAAATTCATAATTCACTCATCTAACTCCATGCCGATTTTCTACATGTGGCGCTGTAATTCGGAATTATTGCAAAATCTGAAAGAAACACGAAATTTTTGTAACTATAAAACAGAGAATGAATTTGGGTCCAGGTGAGCACTGATGATGACGAAAATCTTGTATCGAAGAATAGAATAGCTGTAAGCGTCCGATGGAGTTAACTAGCTTTCGAACTGTATATCGTTTTTCTCCCAGGGGAAACAATCAAAGTGATGTTAATATTAGCCCATTTAACTGGCCCAAGGCTCTTCCTTTTTTGCTCACTTGTAAGCCTATTGTGATGAACAACAGAAAGAGAAAATATAAAGTAACGTCATGGACTTCGAACTCAATTTGCTCAAACTATGTTTCAAACCCACATATTATATTGTTTTCATTTGGAAGTGAACGAACAATATATAGATGCTGTATTTATTGAACTATCTGCGATTAATGATATTTTATGTATCTTATTCTAAATTTCATATTTTTTTCAGGTGAGTAACATAACGTCATCATATCAACAAAAGAGTGAGTAGTAACAAAATTTTGTTTATGCATTCGTCCTATATTTCCCACTGTTTGTATATCTACAAATTCTATTGAATGTTCTATCAGAAAATATTACGTGTGGTTGGCCTCAATACGTGTTATTTGTTTGTTTGAAATGGGATGGGAGCATGAAAACAGTTTATCGATCCCTATGATTCGCCCTAAACGAATAAACAGACTTCTTTATCCAGATTCAAACCTAATGTAATGAATACATAATGGGCGATAAAATCGTAGCAAATGAAAAATTCGATAGATAATCGAAAATCGTTTGAGAGAACAAAAAAGAATGTACGTAACAGAGGCGTGTATATCTTAGAAAATAACGATTTGACAAAGACAATACCTGTCATCTGACATTGTAACTCTGAAGGCCGATTCATGCAACGTTCATTATAATTACATTATCATTAAGAAAAGTTGAAAACCCATTTTATAGTGGAAGTGTTCATGCAGTACATTAGTGCATTACATTTACATTAGTCGCACTAAAGGCGGATTCATGCAACGATCGTTATAATTACATTAACATTACATTACCATCATATTTTCACTAAGAAAATGTTACCGTTCATGCAACAAACATTACATTATAAAGTTGTTAAAATTTCAAAGTTTTTCAGTATAAAGATGTTCATATTGACGAACTTTTATTCTATTGAAGTACTTTGGTCCATAATATTGCTGAATAATGATAATATAAACGCGAAAAATAAACATCACATAACCTTAAACTGTCAAATGACATGTCACGTCACTGTCACTGCACATGCTAATTTGATACTTCCACTAAGAACTATAATGTAATGAAAATAAAGTTGAAAGTTGCCAACTTCTTAGTGCGACTAATGTAAATGTAATGCACTCATGTATTGCATGAACACCTCCACTATAAAATGAGTTTTCAACTTTTTTAAATGACAATGTAATGTTAATGTAATATAATGAACGTTGCATGAATCGGCCTTAAGAAGTTGGCAACTTTTAACTTTATTTTCATTACATTATAGTTCTTAGTGAAGTATCAAATTATCATGTGTGACGTGACATGTCATTTGATAGTTTAAGGTTTTGTGATGTTTATTTTTCGCGTTTATATTATCATTATTCAGCAATATTATGGACCAAGGTACTTCAATAGAATAAAAGTTCGTCAATATGAACATCATTATAATGAAAAACTTTAAAATTTCAACAACTTTATAATGTAATGTTTGTTGAATGAACGGTAACATTTTCTTAGTGAGAGTGTGATGCTAATGTAATGTTAATGTAATTATAATGATCGTTGCATGAATCCGCCTTGGAGTCAAACATAGACATTACTACTAATGGACTGAACTGGTTGAGAAGGATAGAGTAATTCAAGTATAGAATTATCATTCTGTCCTTCACGATATCACTTCAATGTGCATATCATTTCTCTCTCTAATGTATTCCGCATCGTGTTATATGGAAAACTGTCATAAAGGCCAGTCCATTAGTTATAATGTCAATGGTTATAGTCCACCCTTAAGGGTATTTATTAGCGATTTATTCCAGGAAATAAATGCTGTTCTACAGGGTAAATTACAATAACGTTCTCCAGCTTTGAGAACAACATTCAATTTTCAGTAAAGTTCTTAGTAAATGTTGCCAAAACGATATTTATTGAATAATGTTGAGGCTTCGATCTACTGAATGAATTTTCTTCTTTGTCCATTGGCCCACTGAGGAGCTCAATATATAGTTTTCTCTGAGCGACACAATACCTTCTCTGGGCTTGAATGATATATTATCCCGGTGAGTGAGATTTTTCTACAAATTACTCACCAGTTTTGCTCTATCGTGTAAAAATTTACTGAAAAAGCTGCCCATTTGATTCACTTTTCGTATTGAGCAAGAAAAAGTGACTTTCGTGCGAATGGAATGATAGCTACGGGTTTCCTCATTATCTCGAACTTTGAATCATTGAAAAATGTCAGTTTTTGCCTAAGTTATGAAACAATTCGTCCGCCCGCCTCCAAGCGAATGCATAGACAACATAATTCCTATAGAGAAAGCGGCAGCTGAAATGAGGAGAGTTTTGGGCCCCTTTATCTCGAAAACTGTTGAGTTTTCTGAAAAAATGATGAGGGTCATTTTTGTATATGATGAGACGATCTTCAATTTTTGGATGAACGAAAATTCTCTAATTCGTATATTTAGCCAGATATTGGCGGGAAACCCATTTTTCTGGGTTCGAGGGGGCCATTTTCGGCCATTTCCATGAACACAATCTTGTTAAGTTTTGGGTCATTTGAAAACATCTGTGACGACCTACAAATTGAGCCACAAGTGAAGAACTCATAGACTTATTCACAGGTTCGTCCCTTCATTTACTGGACTATTATGGCTGTTCTTGTGTTTGTTCCTTCACATATGATTTCTGATATAATCTGTACTAACAACTCAATGTTGTTGATGAATGAACATATTAATACCACAAAGGTCTCAGTGCAGGATTGTCCTCTCGTTTATTCCATAATCTACGAGTGTACCCGTCTCAAATATTGAAAATCAATTCTGGCAGTTGTATCATCAAAAGCAATGCCAGGAATTTCTCCTATGAAGAATCCTGCACTGACACCTTTTTGGTATTAGCCAGGGGAGAAGTGTTTTTCGGACAGGTGCTCGTCCATGAACATAATGTATAGATCAATTGAGACTGTCCTAAAATAATTTTTCTTCAAGATGATTAGATGCTATGCTGATGTGTTCTCATTTCGCCTCTTTTTTTACAGAGAAAAAAGCTAAAACGTCGTTCTTTATTTTCTTCACAAAAACACTCAAGTTTTCACTTATTTTTCATTTGTGTCGAATATGGTCGAATTTAGTTTATACGACATGGATATTTGATTAACATTAGGAAATAGAAGTTTGTACAACAATGGATATGGTCGCCATATCGCACGAGGTCGAAGTTTGAGGACGATGCCGTAGGCGAATATAAAGTGGATGGTCTCAGAGGACCAACGCTATACTAGCTAGGCCACTTGGATTGTATAATTTCACTTAATTATTGCTTTAAAGAATAGATGTAGGTACTTCAATTCTACAAAAAAAAATCAATTGTTACCATTCGAACTTGACTCAATAAACAAGAAATTATTTCAGATATAAGTACCTTTATTCATGCTTGAATGAAACAACTTGAATTTCGTGTTTGTAGGTAGACAGATCAGAATTGTGACGTTTCTACAAGGTTGTCCCTGGTAACCAAGTATTTCGTTCTCTGTGATTGGTGGAATTCATATCCTACCTCGTGTTAATAAGATATCATATCCATTCAGTTGACTGGAATCGCCTACTAATCCATTTGGTAAACTATAAAGAAATTAGCATATTCATAGGTGGGAGTAGAAAAAGTATATACCAATAACAATGAATAGAAGAGGGTGTATGATATCGTTCGTTTATAGGTTCGATAACACCTCCATTACTCACTATGAGACCCTGTGTGCCGCATATCGAATTATGGACGTCTATAAATTCGACGAGCACGTAAATTCAGCAACTGTATTGAACATATTTTCCTATAAATATGCTATCGTGCACCGGCTCCACGCGATTATAGTTTATGCAGTATGCTTGCAGTACGTCGCCGTCGTCGGTCGCCAGCATGCAAATACCCACCTCCGTAGTAAAACTAGAATTTGCATTACGCTCGGGAATCTTGTTCACGAACGGTACTAAAATGCACAGAAGCCGGCCGGAAATTTTATTAGGTCCGTTCTGATGCATTTGGGAATATGTGCCACACGACAATTATTTCAGGATCGAGCAATGTTAGAATGCAAATTTTTGTACTGTTTGAATGTCATTTTTTTGTGGTGGATCCATATTTGTTACGTAGTTTTCTGGGTTTGTAACCTACCACAATCTGAAAAAATTAGAATTAATATTGGAATCTACACAAGTGTAGAAGGGCAGATTTTCAATCTACCCCGAAAGGTTGCCGCGTCTATTGAAAAACATTTCTTTTTGGGTAGAACAAGTCCATTTAGGTTGGGTTCTTCACGACCTGATTAACAGTCTGTTGAAATAATCGGTGCTGTGAATAGACACTACATACTTTCAATTGCTACAGTGAAGGCACAGCCTAAGAACTGATTATTTTATCCGATTCTTAATCAGGACGTAAAGTCCAATTAGTCAGCAACTTCTTGTATAATCAAATTTTGCCTATCTCATCGTTAACGTTTTGGAAAATAAATCCGCTTCCGTTCTCATAACCTATACGCAAATTCCTTTTCAAATGCAGATTTCTCTTGTAGGCAATCTTCGTTATTGACATTCGTCAAATATTTCAAATTTGACATAACATTCTGTCTTTCAGGAGGGGCAGCCATCCGCGATCCATATCAAGCGAACTCAAAGATATGCATTCTTCACCATACAGCATGATGAAAGCAGATTCCTTTAATTTTCGATTCCTGCCATTGCTCTCGTCATAATTTTAGTGTCGTTCCATTCTACTATGTAATCTCCATCGGCAGTAAGAATGTGTTCTGATAATTGAGAACCACCTATCTGTCTGTTTCTGATGTACAACTTGTGTTCACTCTTTCGCACTTCCAATGGTCGAGACGTTTCACCGATATATTTTTGACTGCACGAACAAGGAATTTCATGAATACAATTTATTTTTATATATATTAGTTCCTTTTATTTTTTTGAAAGCCAAAATTTGATTATACGAGAAGTTGCTGACTAATTGGAATCGTTATATCCAAAAAGAACTATTTTTCAATTGACTCTCATGGTAGATTGAAAAATCTGCTCTTCTATACTTGTATAGATTTCAATATTAATTCTTATTATTTCAGATTGTGGTAGGTTACAAACCCAGAAAAGTACGGAACGTACGTGTTTACGCATCACAGTCCACCATTTTTATGAATTTTCTGAGGGTATGAGATATGAATTCGCTGAATCTATATATTCATCAATGAACAGAATTATTCAATTCATTCAATTATAGTGAAATAAAGAAACACTTGTGATATAGAAAAAATGGCAGATTCCTCAATGGTCGTCCTTCAATCTTCATGCTCGCTCACACAAATCATCATTATTCTCCCAGTAATGAATTATCTACTTGAATTGGAAAAACGTACTATTTTTCGGAATAAAATTTATTTATTCCAAACGAACCTCTGTTTCATATTTCACGATGAAGGTGTCTCCTATCTCGAATACTAAAATCGATTCATTCTCTGAATTTAAAGCCATTGGACGCTAGTGTGGGATTGTGCCGTAATAAGTGGGATTTATGAGAAAAATAGGGACAAGCTGGATTCACCCACATCATCCACGGCTCGAAATCCTTCGACTTATTGTACAAATATTGGGTTCGTCAATCGGCTTTCATTTCATTCGTGTATTTCTACGGAGTTGGGACCATGAAGTTTTTCCAGGAGAAAAAAATTGATTATAGGTTTCATATATTTTTTATATACTCCAAAGTAAGTTTTTCTCTTTAGATTTGTAATTTTATATTTTTTGTATTTTCACATTTTTCCCAATTACTTATCACCATAACTCAATTTATTTCGCATTTAATTAGTATTTCAATACAAAGGGGACATGCAGCTTCTTGTTTCGGGACTATTCCCAATTCCAAAAGTCTCGATGTTTTTTCATGATTCCTCTTGTTCCCAAATCACACTATTCCGACAATCAAATTACATCTTCCGTTTCCTTCCGATCTCAAGAATTTGCTCAAGAATTTGCAGAAGCCTTCCACAACAACCAATCATCCCAGGAAATTTCATCTCTCTCGCTTTCCTCTACATGTAAAATTACAGCTGGAACATATGGTTCGAAATTATTGAATAATTCATGCCATTCTCCAACAATCACAAGTCTTCATGACCTTCCTACAGTAGACCACAACAGAAAACCTTCAAAAATCAGTGTCCAAGAGGAGTATGATATACTTAGACCTATAGTGGAACCAATTGAAGTGGTGGCTATATTCCAAGCCATGTCACAAAGTAATACTTCTGATAATATTGAGACATGTGGCATTCTAACTGGCAGACTCGAAAGTAATGAGCTTAGTATATATAACACATGAATTTTCCAAAGCAAAAAAGAACCTCAGATTATTGCGTGGCAATGAATGAAGAGGAGATTTTTGATTATCAAGATCAACATAATTTTATAACAATAGGATGGATTCACACTCGCCCCACTCAAACTGCATTCCTTTCAAGTGTTGATCTTCATACCCATTATCCCTACCAGTTACTGATACCGAAAGCAATTGCGATAGTATGCTCGCCAAAATTTAACTAATCTGGATTTTTCATATTAACTCCTCATGCTTTAAGAACCATTGCAAATTGCCGAAAGAGTGGATTCCATCCACATTCAACTGGACAACCATTATTTAGTATCCGATCACATCCGAATTGAAAACAATGCACCTCAAGAAGTATTGGATCTGCGCAAGGCTTAACACATCCACTTCTACAATAAAAATTTTCCCTTTTTTTATTTATAGATATATGAATAAGATTTTTTTTAAATATACTTGATCAGCCATGTTATATTTTCCCACTCCTGCTCATCACACAATAATCCATTGTAAAATGGCCAATAAAAACCTAATTTACAATTTATTTCGTTACTTCTACTTAATTCAATTGTGATTTTTCATTCATTTCAATTTTCTTGTTTGTATATTGCTTTTTCATAAAAGTTAAGTTTTTCCAACCTATCACAACTAGTCAAAGGTTCTATCTTCATAAATACTTTTCAAACGAGGCCTCTACTTCCTAACACCAAATTTAAATCACTGACGTACGACGCTCCTTTCACTAAGGAACTTAACATCTTCAGAAGAAACAAATTGATACTGAACCTTCAAACTGGATTACTGATATTCATGGAGCAGATTTTTCCTTTTGAGAGTCTGTCTCTGTCGCATTGGCAAATAACACGTTTCATGAATAATGGTCTGCGAAGCTTCTGAGTATCGGCCTAGGGAGTTGGCAACAAGGGTGACGTCCTGAAGGACGTCTGTCAAAGTGGATGGCGTTTGGTGTGGTTAATACCATAAATAACATCAACTGCTACTTCTGATACTTATACTGATGAGAGATTAGGGAAATACTTTTAAAATTCTTGTGATGAAATTTTGGAACTTCGTTCCTTCTCACGAAGATTAAGGGTGTCAATTTCACGGTAGGGTTACTGATCTCTGCTAATAGTTTTCACTTTCACACCGAAAGATATTGTTATAATTGTATTTCTTTCACTTTCTGCTTATTCACATTTATTTTTCAAAATAGGTATGTCATTCATCTTTAATTTCTGAAAACGATCACTTCAATTCTTTGGTTTAAATTTATTGTTTTCTATTTGGGTTCAGTTTTTCGAATCAATACGTTCTTGGGCAGGTCCCAATAGAGTGTTACATAAGACAATACCATTAACGGGGAATATTCGAACAAAATAACTCGTGATAATTAATGTACTTGAGCTATTACTACTGAAATCCAATCGTTAATTGTGTGAAATGGAGACTGTCATATGTACTCATTTCTCACGACCGAAAATTTCCAACTAATATGATTCAAAACAGTTGTCAAATATTGAATATGCATAAGTATGTTGCTACTCAGACAATGACAAACGAAACTTGACAGTTTGTCGACTTTCAGGTATGGTAATTTATTCGGTAGTTTGTTCAAAGTGACTATAGGCACTTTTAATTACTAACAGTTGAAATTATCATCCACTGTTTCAAATTAGTAAATACCAAAACAAGACGAGTACACTCTATCAACAAATCACTCGGAAAACTAACGTGTGCATGCCGATGATGCTTGGGAACAATATTGACACAGTTTGTTCTCGTCTGCGTCTTGGAAAAAAATATTTATGATGTGTTAGCTCATTATCATTATTAATGTTATAATGTTGGCATACGAAATATCTGCTGCAGATCCATGCGTGGAAAATCAAATTAGCTCGATGAGGAATAGTTATTTTCAGTGTAGTTATGCTATTTTCGAAATTGTTCAGCTTACATTTCTTGAACATAAATATATTTCATCAGGCTCGTTGAGACGAAGAAAGAACACTATTTCGTAAGGTTGAATTGATAATTTGAATAGATCACAAAGGACTGAATGTTTATGTTTATCGAGAATCGAGAACTTTATATGAAGATATTGAACAATATTTTCTGAATTTGTTGTTCAAAGAAATACTCGTGATGATGAAAGATTTTAACTAATCTCTGAATCACTTTGTGCTATCCATCAAACAAGATAAAAAATATCCCTTCACTTCTCCTTAATTTTTTTTGGGTTCTCAACCTACCACAATCTGAAAAAAGGTAATACTTCGGTCGCTATGAGCACCTTTTTTTCGAATTTTTTTTTTGTGGAACTTACGTAACTCGGTCTACTCTACAAAAAATGTAAATGAAATAATCGGCGGTCACTTATATTTCCGGAAATAGAGGGCCTTTTTGGTGTAAAACTTCACAATTTTCCACATCAATTTTCTGTCGTTTGAACACACAAAATTCCTCCTTCTTCTGATCAAACGTTAGTCACTCTATTATTCACTCGTTTTCAACATTTTTAAGAAGAAAAAACCATTATTTTCTCAAAAAATCCAACTTTCTCCAAAAGTCAACATTAATGCATGCAGTTCTCAACAATAACAATGAGAGCGGCAACACTGCAAATACATCACTTTCGACTGTCATTGCACTATGACATCACAACAAATTGGTTATGGTTTGAAAATAATTGCATTTTTTGGAAAACTAATGGTTTTTTATGCTTGAAAATGTTTAAAACGAGTGAATAAGAGAGTGTGTGGTGTTTGATCAGAAGAAGGAGGAATTTTGTGTGTTCAAACAACAGAAAATTGATGTGGAAAATTGTGAAGTTTTACACCAAAAAGGCCCTGTATCTCCGAAAATATAAGTGACCGCCGATTATTTCATTTACATTTTTTGTAGAGTAGACCGAGTTACGTAAGTTCCACAAAAAAAAAATTCGAAAAAAAGGTGCTCATAGCGACCGAAGTATTACCTGAAAAAATAAGAATCAAAATTAAAATCTATACAAGTGATTTTTAATCTACCCTGAAAGTTGTTATGTTAATTAAAAAACAGTTCTGAGTAGAACATATTCTTCATTATACTTCGGTTGGTCCCATCCGAATAGATCACCTTGTAGTAGTACCTCTATGACTGAAATGCGCAAGTTGAAAGATAGAATGATTCACGATGCCCCTATCTCACGAGTCCCCACCCGAATATCCGTCAATATACTTCTTGCGCTGAATGTGATAAGTTCGAAAGTGTAAATTAGTGTAAATAAGTGAATTGAAGAAAATTTTCCATATGTACTATGGGAAACAAAACAAACGATACTCAGTGAAAACAACGTAGAAACTTGGCGAACACTACGGAAACTCGAGGAACAACTCCATTCCTACTCGTTTAGTAAGTAAGATTGTTTTTAATGCTTTTTGTCATGTTTTAGAAAAACAAACGGAATGAGTGGACATATAATTGGAAATAAATGAGACTGACAATGATTTCTGATCATTGATCATCGGCAGGGGCAATCTACTTTGTAGATCAACATACGGCTGAACTTTATTCATCATCCTAGGCCGTTTTCTGCCCTGCACACTTTTTGAGTTGTGCCAGCCGAGTGTATCGTGCCCAAAGACAATTTCTCTTTGGTGGGCGCAGGTCCGTCGTCAGATTTGACATCGGAATTTTCCGCCACCAACAGTGAATCTTTCCGTAGTGATAACGCTGTTACTACTGTACTGGGAGATGATCCGACCGAAGCAAAGTTTTACGGTAGTGATATCCAGGATGATTTCGCACTGCAGTGGTGTACCTATCTGACACAAGCACAAGAGAACGACAACGAGGAACCTAAAAACACTCGAGGACAAACTCTGTTCTTACTCGTCGTAAGTAAGTTTGTTTTTCATATTTTGTCACGTTTTAGAACGGAACCAAAGACGTGAGTGGACGTATAATTAAAAACAGCTGAGACTGACAATGATTTCTGATCATTGATCATCGGCAGGGGCAATCTACTTCGTAGATCATTCTACGGCTGACCTTCAATCATCATACGCCGTTTTTTTGTCCCGCACACTTCCTGAGTTGTGCTCGCCGAGTGTCTCGCGCACGAAAACAATTTATTTTCTGTTGGCGCAGGTTCCAGACCGTTACACTACCTCATATCCACCCCAACTGAATCCGGTAGTTCAGACCTTTTTTCTCGACATCTGAATTGAGGTTTCTAGTGGACCCTCAAATTTCGTTGGGCGAAGGTTTCTCAGCCCTCAGCACAGCTATGCCTGATGTGTGATCGATATGCTGAAGCATTCAAGACAACTTTGTCTGACAAAGCCGGTGGTGATGAAGCATTATGCAACGTTCCTCCCTCGATTTCGAACCACAGGAGATTTCTGCTTGCACTAGACCTGAAGGTACAACCTTTCCCTTCAAAACACCTCGAGGGCACTGCTCATCGAAGTCAATGGCAGTCTTAGAAAAATCAACAGAGGGGGGACACCTCAAGCAGACAAAACAGAGGATGGTGAGAGCGGTTCACAACGTACAACAACAAATGGACGAAATAACATATTTGAACTTATACGCTGGTCGCATTAAATATTTGACAGCACGTGACAATCTATAACAAACAACTCCAACATTTTGGAATGTGTTCAGAGATAAAAAATCCATTTTTATACTCTACCTTATGAAAAACTGGCACCTGAACCCCAACAATTCCACCCAGCCGGCTAAACCCATGTTGTGAGTGTTTAGCTATATTACTGGAATTTGACTACATTGGACCAGCCATCAATGTCAAGAACAATTTTTAGTTCAGCTATTTTCTCAGGTTTGAGTCTTACTGATAGCTATAGATTTCTTTTGAATCTGAAACATTTGCATGAATTCATCACAGCCCCTCACTTGGAGCTGTGAAAAATCTGATGTCTGAAAATTGTTTTTTAACGTCAGTGGATTCGACAGATGCCGATAAACATAAGAAGTATTTGCGATTGCAATCTAGACACAAAATTTTTGAATTTGAATTTTTTGTGTTTTGGCTTATCTTTGCACCTTATATATTTACAAAAATCTCAGAAACGGTTATACTTTTTTTGAGTTCAGGAATTTTTTGTATCTGTAGCTATTTAGACGACATCTTTTCAATTAGTATTACCAAGATAGAGTGTTCAGGAAACATCCAACATATTTGAGGTATCTTGGTAATCATTACGATTCAATATTAATGGAAAATAAATCCATTTGACACATGATTTCGGTTTGCCTTGTGGTTGAATATAGGTGGCCGTCTACAAAATTATTCGAAGGGCACCGATGTATAACCCTGCTGTTCAGGAAACATCCAACAAATTTGAGGTATCTTGGTAATCATTACGATTCAATATTAATGGAAAATAAATCCATTTGACACTTGATTTCGGTTTGCCTTGTGGTTGAATATAGGTGGCCGTCTACAAAATTATTCGAAGGGCACCGATGTATAACCTTGCAGACGGATCGAGGAGATTTTGACAATGTAAATTTCCACCGAGTTACAGTGACTTTTCATGTTAGGCAACTAGAAGGTAAAACAAGGCCTGAATTTTCCAGAATATTACATGCAACAACGAGAAAGCCAAAGGTTTCAGTGAAGCAGGCCAGACTTCACATCAATGTTCAAAACCTTCAGGCAGTTCTCCTCAAACTGTCACATTTTGTCGCATAGAGACAACAACACCGCCAACGCGCAGATCAACCAGATGTCTGGAATGAAGCACCCAAACCTCAACCGATTGGCTGGTGATATTTGGAAGTGGTGTGAAGAATTAAGCATAATGATATTCAGGAACTTGAGTTTTCTGGTGGAGAATATATATGTATATGTGTGTATATGTGTATATATATGTATGTGTATATGTGTATATATGTGTGTATATGTATATAAAATTATCAACTAGTGATGTTCGTCTCATAAATAAATTCGAACTATGAGTTTATAGCAGATCAAAGTCCATGATGTGTCACCTTCGGAATGCAATATCGAGAATACGCCTTCCAAGAGCGGGCCAAAAATTTCGATAACCTGAAGTTGATCTGTTTACTAACTACTCTAACACATAGGGTAAAACATTTTTATCTTTACAGCCAAACCCCATAAGTTATGCAACTGATGCATTACATTAACTTGGTCTTACACAAACATTTGTGTTTTTCCAATCATCCCACTTCCACATTTTCCTAGAATATTGAAAATGATCGAAGGGGACAAAGTAACATGTTTTGTGTTTCTGTTATCTCAGTCCCAAACTTGGTTTCCACAAATTGATATCAATTTTGAATTCCATTATATTGTATTTTGAACCACAATATATAATTTTTGTCAGTTTCGTTTAAGCACCTACATCCACTGTGGTGCCATCTTTCCCTGGGTGAACCGATTTTGTCTGGCATCCATTTTCCAGGAGAAAAACTGAGGGATGAACCTTCAGCGATTCTGATGGCATCACTGATTGCAAATACGATGAAACCATACAATTTATTTTCGTCTCATTGGTGGATATTTGTGAAGGAGATGTGGATAAGGAAGATCGCCCATGGGTGCAGCTAGGTAAAACTTATTGTACTAGAAAATTACATAGATCAGCTTGAAATCTGATATCTCATGCATGTAACTATGATACAATGGAAATGTTTTAGAGGGGTATTTTCAAAATACGATCCACTCTTTTCCCGATATGAGAAAATCTGGGACCCTTACCAAGTGTTGACCAAATTAGAAAAATCGGAAAACCTCATTTTGAAAAATATTTCACAAACTCATTTTTATGGTTGCTCTAAAGCTTGCTAAAGCGTAAAAATATGATTCAAATCAGAATGAGTAGCATTTTTATTGTATGATCAGTAAAAATAAATAAATAAAAAAAAAAATCGTTTACCGGTTGACGAGTGTCGCTCTTCAGAGGTCGAATCTTCCGCAGAAAATGTATTGACGAGGCCTCTTGCCTCTTGGCGTGTGAGTCCCTGCACGGAAGCTCGATGGGAAGTTGAACCCGAGTCTTCCGCTTGAGGGGCAGACGTGCTTGTCTCTTCACTGCCGAGAACCAAATTATCCACAGAAGACCAAGAGAGCAACAAATACAAACATGTATATTTTTTTACACCATTTTCCACGGTGAAACGTGATTTGTGTATGACATCCACGATTATCAATTAAAAAACCGCACACATTCAATAACAATAACACATTTTTACTTATAAAAATCCTCATCACCCAGCTACACCTCAGCACAAGACATGCTGCCATTTCTGCGGCCAACCAAATCGATATGAGCACGGACACCATACGATCAAATGAAGGCTGGTCCGAAAAATTAAATACTTTTGGTAAATTCTACATAGACCAGTAATTACAAATGGTACATTTGCGGATTACCTCCGCAATTTCATTAAACGAGTGTGAGTTTTCTGGTTATTTGAGTTTTGCAACATTATATTGTATTAGCATTCAAATACTGTCTGTATCAAGTTCTTAGTTTATAGTGGTGAATCAAATGACATAAACAGTTCATTTAGACTACTTTATTAGTATGAGATCAGTCTGAATAAAATTTTGATCGCCTTTTAATAATTCTTTGAACATCTACAAGGTGATCTATTCGGATGGGACCAACCGAAGTATAATTGAGGATTAAACGACTTACCTGAAGGAAGTTCAATCCAAATTATACGAGGTTGGTCACATCCGAATAGAGAGACACCCACCCATCTCAAAGAAAAAAAAATCCAATATATTATTTTTTCTGTCATATTGACGGATATTCGGGTGGGGACTCGTGAGATAGGGGCATCGTGAATCATTCTATCTTTCAACTTGCGCATTTCAGTCATAGAGGTACTACTACAAGGTGATCTATTCGGATGTGACCAACCTCGTATAATTTGGATTGAACTTCCTTCAGGTAAGTCGTTTAATCCTCAATTAGTCAGCAACTTCTCGTATAACTCAAATTTGCCTATCGAAAAAATACAAGAACTAATGATTATCAAATACTTATCGTTGTAAATGTTTCCGAATCAAATCTGCTTCCGTTTTCAAAACTTTCTCACTAATATATCTATTTTAGTATATTCATGGAAATCTCTCAAATATTTGATATTATTTGATATAATTTTAACTTATATGAATTGAATTGATTGAGGTGCAAAATTCTTCAGAGAGCATGATAAAAGAAGATTTTTCCGACTTTTGTGTCCTACTGATGGTTTCCTTTGCCATTTGAGTGTCATTCCATTCTACTGAGTGATCTCCATTGGCAGTGTGAATGTATTCCGATTATTTAGAACCACCATTCTGTCTGTTCTTGATGTACACCTTTTGTTCACTAATTCCCAATTTCAAAGGTCTGGAGGTTCCACCGATATATTTGACATATTTCCAGAAAACGAATGAAAGGAAGATATATCTGTGAAAAAGTTTTGAAAACGAAAGAATATTTGATTCTGAAACGTTAACAATGGTAAGTATTTGATAATCATCAGTTTCTGTATTTTTTCGATACCCGAAACTGCTGTTTAATAGAACGTGTTACATTCAGAAGGTACTGTTTCTCAATAAACGCAGCAACTTTTCGGAGTATATAAAAAATCTGAACTCCTACAGTCGTATATATTCCAATATTGATTCTTATTTTTTCAGATTGTAGGTTGAGGACCCAAAACACTAAGGAGAGAGAATTCAATTCAAAATAATGACTTTCAAATAAGGACCTCTATGTATTTAAATTTTTTTCGAAACATAAAGTCAGTATGGTAGTTGTTCAAGATAGGCTATATGTCTTCGTTAAGTAATATTTCGATATCTTCAGATAAGATACACGTATCCCTAGTATAATTGACTTTCGTAGTTTATTTGGGAGTTTTTCACCTTTTTTATACTGTATCAGCATATGGGATCAGAAGAATTTTGAAAAAATTGGCTTATATAAAAAGTATTCAATTTTTTATCACATACTCAAAACTTCAAATATTGCTTGATGGAAGCAAGTGAAACTTCGGCTCATTATTCCCTATAGAACTTCAATATGCGTCATTTTTATATAAAATCAGAGCTAAAAACTGATCAGGTTCATATCTGATTTTAATGGCGCCTTTCCACCAAACAGACTTTCCAACTTGAGTTTGTTGATTCAAAACATACCATGTGCGACATTTCTTCCAAAAGGTCTCTTTAAGAAGAATATTTTTTGTGTAACATTCTAATAGCATCAAATGAAATGGTGGCGTATTTTCGTTGAAAATCCATGTCAAATATTTCCGAAACGAATAAATATATTGAAACTTCTAGTGAACACTCACTAGTAGTTGATGGGGGCACATACTTTCACCTGCACTACATTCGCACAACCAAAACCTCTCATGTCTTAGCGTCTCTCAAGGTTCTCAAACGCAACATAAACAAGTGATACATAATGTGAAAGGTCTCATCGCTTGAAACATATCACCAAAAATCGGAGTGTATCTTCATGTTCTCTGGTGCACATGGTTAAGGCAAAACGCCATCTAGTTCTTCTCCTGAAGATGGTAACCTTGTTAGCGAAACGCGCGTCGAATGCAAATATATCAGTTTGGTGTTCGGGTTATTGATCTCTAGGGAAATTTTCAACTCTTACAACAAAGGTTCCAATCTGATCGTTCATTTGGGATAACAATGGGTTTTGGGAGTTGCAGTTTGAAATGTTACTCAAAGATAAAGACATATTCTCCTCCCCGTTCTTTGTGAAATTTTGATATTCCATTTCATTCTGAAAATATTCAAGATGGAAAGTTTCAGTTGTTCGGAAGCCTTGTATAAAGAGCTGGAAGCCATATCAAAACGCCCCTGAAGCTAGCAAATTGGATATAACCCCTAATTTTCTAGTAAAAGCCTGAACGATATATTCAAAATATACAAAGTCAACATCAAAAACTGAAGGGTCAGTGAGTGGTAATTTAAAATTCAATATACAAATGCATGTATGATGTCGAAAGCCACAGTCGTATGGAAAAAACCGGAAACCGCAATACTATTTGTTTATGTTTTACCGCAGAAGGGTTGCTAGCATAAATGAACACTATAAATCCGATTGTGACCAAGAGTTCGTTTTATAGTCGTACTTCATACACACGAACCCATTCTCTTTACTGGGCAATAACCGTAATTATCTTCGTTAAAAATTGAACATTAATCTTGTGAATTACGCTACGCCGCCTACACACACGTCAAATAACTTCAAATTCCCGAGAATATTCCGTTTTCAGCATTTTCGGTATCGCATCATAGAGCACGTCCCCCCGTCATGAAATGTAAAATAGAAGTAAGTATCACATTTCATTTGGCAACGCCAGCTTTCGTATGTTTTGGTCGAAGAATAATTGAAAATAAATCAGAGCGAGTCGCAGAACGGGCATGGAGAGCTAATTTACAGAGGTCATTCCGGTAATGACCGTCGAGCCAGCTTCGGCTCCAAGTTAATTAACCCGCAATACTGAGTTTTCCACAGGGTCGGTATTCGCCCTAACCACATTCCATTTTTTTTTGTGGAAAAGTTCGATGTTGGCTACAGATGTCGTCGTGGAACTGTTTATTGCTGCAACGTTAGTCAATTCTGCTCGAACCCAACAAAATTTATTTCATGCCAATCTCACGAGCACTTAATTCGTATACGGTGTGCCGCACTCAAGATGAAGAATGAAAGAATAGTGTATGGAACAATTAAGGAAGTGATTTTCAAAACTTCTATAATATAACTATCGTCAATTATTTGGTTTCAATAAAAACACTTCATTGCGCAAATTTTCCCTCGGGAAATTTCATCAGTTAGTCAAAGCACTATCTGTTGATGGATATGTCGTTCATAGAACTTCAATACATACAGGAAAAGGAAGATTCTATCTAAAATAGCTACTTTCCTGCATATATGATGCGACAGGCAATGAATCATTTCAAAGAAGTCCCTCAAATCTTGATAGGATCTTATATATCAACAGAGGATTTTTGTTGAATATTTAATGTTCCTTCTTGCATGGACTTGAAGAAGGAGAAGGCAACAATCACCTCTTCAAAACTTCTGACCACGAAAACAATAATGTTCTCATTATATAGAATTAAAATCATATTTTGAACTTTTTATACCGACCACGAGAAGACCGATATAATGATATTCTCGTCTTCAATGCGACACAATAATATATAATTCTATATAATAATACTCTCGACCACTTGAATGTTGAAATGCCCACACGTCGTGTCTGACACAAGTCAGTCTTCGAATGTTCTTCTTCGATTTTCCTTGGAGAAGAGTCTGTTTCTCATCCGGTGATCCCACTAGTAGTACAAAGACAACACAGTCTGAGAAACCATACTTCAATAAAAGCTTCTCTAAAGCTGTCAAGCGGAATTTAGTGGCTGGCGCCAAAATCTAAGTTCAGAAACGAGATCTGAGTATGTTAACGCAATAGGCGTAGTGCAACCATTGAAAGTTCTGAAGGAGCACATAGTCATAAAGTCGTTTGAGGTTCAAGACTTGTTGAATGTTCAAACGATTCTCATTCATTTTGGTCATTTGCTAAAGCTGTCGCCAAAAATTTCACTTTCAGTTCCTTTTCCTCTTCAACCAAAGAAGATGGATCACAAGCCACCACTGCCCAACAAAAAACAAATGTATTTGCAAATATGTGTGCTGGAAATTCTACTCTGAACTCATCGGGAAAAGATTCCCCGAATATCACGCCTGTCGACAGTCATATGACTGAAATAATTTTTCACCAACAAAATATAAGAAATATTCTAATGGACCTCAAGACGAACAAAGCATGCGGATCTGATGGAATCCCAGCGATTGTTCTCAAAGTGTTTGCCCCTGAATTGACACCAGTACTTTGGGAATTATTCAACTATTCCTATAAAAACCAGTGTCTTATTGGCGTATGTTTCACATATTTGGCAGCATTCCATCGAAAAATTCGGTGAAGCGTTAGCTGTTGCACTTGACATTTCAAAAGCTTTCGATGGAGTCCTTTTCTAAACGGCCGTCTTATGGTTTGCCTACTCAGTTGTGTGCTCTGTCGAAGAGTTTTTTGTCTGATAGGTCCCTGTATGTGGTTTTTGATAGAGAATCGTCTGATATTCTCTCGATAAATGCAGATGTTCTACCAGGTTCAGTTCTGGCGCCAACTTTGTTTTTGCTTCATATAAATGATTTCCTGGAGAAAACTTCTTCAGTGCATATTCTTGCGGATGACAGTACCCTTCATACCAGTTTCTCTTCCAGAGTCCCCATACCAACAGGAGAAAGAAAAATCCAGAGAAGCATTAGCGTCAATATCAAATCAAATTGGAATTTAATACAAGGAAAGAAAGGCATGTCTTCTCTCAGAGGAAACCGATCTATTTCCATCAGGAAATAACTATTCCTACAAAGTCGAATATCTCGATGCTAGGAACTACGACCAGTAATAATCTCTCATGGGAAAACTAGGCGAGATCGATCGCTGAGGGTGTTGCCCAGAAGTTTGGATTTCTATTTCGTGTGAAGAAGTACTTCACTTCTAGGCAGCTTCCAATGATATACAAGGCCCATATACGGCCTGTCTTTGAATATAGTTCTCACGGATGGAGTTCGGCATCAAAACATTCATTGAAGCTTCTTGATTCTATTCATAGAAAGGCAATCCGTCTTTCTGGTGGTTCTTAGCTCACAGACTCGCTCACTTCTTTGGATCATCATAGAAGGGTCGGAGACTTTTCTTTCATCTATTGATATTTTCACGGTCGGTGTTCTTTTGAATTATCGTTCCACTCTTGGCAGTGTCTACACAGATACCCTGACGAGTACAGAATTTCCACCCCTTTGTTGCGAGCTTGAAGACCTGTAGAAACTCTCTTGCTCAGATGAATATTGATTCGTATCTCTTGTCCCTTGATTCACGTGGTGTTCTTCGAACATTACAGGGCTTCCTTCCTTTTGAATTCATAGATATGTTAAAAAAACCCGATGAAGACAATTGAAACTGGAATATGATTGTGTCTTCAATCTCGCGACCAAATGAAAAATACGGTTCCTAGGTAATAAATTGGAATATGCCCTGAAACCATATTATAGTAATGAATGAACTTATCGCTTTTTCTTGAATATTCATGTGCGGGTTGTGCCTTAACTTATCATGACAGAGTTAATGACCTCATTTTACATCTGACTGACATATATCTAATGTGTGATCAAGTAAAATACTTTCATTTTTAGTGGAGGAGCATCGAGATTTCCGAAATTCTTCTGAGAGAGAGAGAGAACGCAATGATGATTGGCGAATCAAAATACAAATATAACCTTTTTGTTTCGTACTAGAAAACCTAGTTCAAAAATGACCGAGAATTCTCACCATTCATTCAACATTTTCAACATCAAAAATAGGAGAGAAAATTATTTCATCCAATGATATTTATCGAACAGTTCTGTTGATAAATCAATCATATATGAAAGTTTTCGAAATACTTTGTTGAGTTCATATAACATTGATTGATCCACAAAGTTATTTCGACAAATTGAAACTCCTTACATTCAAAAACTTTTCGTAAATACGATGAGCTTTACTTACACCGACGAGGATGAGCTCTTGATTTTACCGTATTGCGATCGACTCGCTGAATTGTTACTGAAAGTCACAGAAATAAAACTTACTATCATTATGGTGATTGATTCAAACTCTCATTCATCTCAGTTACTTCGGCAGAGAAGGAAATCTCAATATTACCACTGACTGCGACAGCAACTATTTACTTCTTTCCAGATAAAAACACTTTAGTAGAGAAAATACAGAACCATTCTTTGGTTAGTACATTATATTCCAGTCAATATCTTATCTAGCAAATAACATCATCATTTCCAACGCCAACCCTGAACTCTCCCTCAATTCGCCTTCTCGATGTGTTTCTCTCGCCTCATTTCATAGCGATAAAGAGGTCCATATATAGCGCATAAACTTTCGTCAGAGTTTTTTTTAGGTAATTATCAAGCGAAAGGGTGATAAGGTGTGGGATATCCCAAACGTACACGTTGCTTGGGTCTGCTTATTTTTTTTTATATTTCGAATGTGCACGTAATGACGGCGGATTAGGTTTAATTCATTTATGTAAAGTTGCGTTTAGCATGTTTATTTTCCGGCGTTGAAGGTTCATTTCGCTACATACTTTGGCTTTGAGCTGGCGTATGCACGGAATTTGTTTGTGTTGTTCGAAAATGTTTTCGTTTGGTGAAATGATTCAGCTAGTTACAGTTTATATTTGCTGTTTGAGAGTTCTGTGGAAACAGAAATTCAACTCGAGAGGAGTAACCGACAAATTGTGTTTGAAGCTGATTCATTATATTCCGTGTTGTGTTTTATTGCAGTTTATACTATATTTATTTTGAATAAGATGTATGAGAACACTGGTGCGTGGTCTTATACCTGAAAAATATAAGTCCAAATCCTTGATCCCGCGAATTCTTGATTGTGAATGATTATAACTGAAGAAATCCCTTTCAGACATGCGCAACCCATGAATCTGATAACGTTACGTCACATTTTCCGCACGCCCGACGGTAGTTTTGTAGGTTAAAGGCATTTGAAAACACTCGCCTGAAAGAACTTTTATTCCATGATTTTAATTTTTTTTTGCATTCTTTTTCACTAAGCACGTAACAATCACTGTTACTAATGCTGGAAAAAATAACTACTAACTAACCCATTTGAGTTGAGAAGGGTCACTCAAGGTGAAGTTTCTTTTCACCATTGTCAGAAAAATCTTGCGTTCTATTATAATCTGAGATCAATTTTGATTCTGGGATTTTCAAAACTATCTTTTATTTTCGAAATATGCGTTGAAACTAATATAATAATAATAATAATAATATCTTTATTATTTCCAAAGACAAAATTCTTATAACAATCGTTTGGTTCACACAGTATTTGAGACTAAAAAAAACTGAGAAGACAAAAAGGGAAAGAGTATTTCAACTAGTACAGCATGATATGAGAAAAATACAGTTCTGTTATCCGTTCATAAGAGCGCAGCTTTAGTACTTCGAATAGGTAAAAATACAGTAATTTTGCATTTTCAAAATTGATACTTTCAATTGAGATCACAAAAAATTCGTAGTTAGCTAAGAATGGTACTGCAGGTCTAAGGACTGAAAGTATGGGACATTCAAAAAGAATATGCCGCAGATTCTGTTGTTGATGAGTGTTGAAAAAGGAGCAAATTTTTTTAAAATCGATATACCAGTGAAAGTTTTTGATTGATATCCTAAGACTGTCCTTGTATGTCAGGCGAATTTGTGCTATTATTCGGATGACGTATATTGACGTTCTATAAGTGAGGTAGTTTTTAGGAGATGAGTAATCTGAAAAACCTAGATGAAAAAGTGAATATACATTTTTCAACACATCAAAATAGTTTACCTGCGGTAGCTACTCGATATACTATGTAGATGAATATTAGAATTGGAACTATTGATACACCACAAACAATGGAAAATGCTTCATTACCTATAGAAGTATTTACAGGCGAAAAATTAATTCAACAATAGCAATAGTAAGCATAAAAGTACAAAGTGAAATGAAAACGAACAAACTGAATGGAATAGAATTGAAATCTGCGTTTATTCGAACTTCCATAAGCATTCAAATTCTAAATACTTCAAATCGAAGTATCGAACTGCCAAATTTGTCTGTAAGGGGCTAGATAAACACAAATTTTGTATACTCATGATTCTATTGGTGAACGAATGTTTCCGTCAGAGTTTAGCCACAAGGCCGTCGGTGTCAAAATGCACTCGTGAGCTGTTGCTTGATTAGCATTCCAGCTGTGAAAAATCACCTACCGTCAAAAAATGTAAGCTCTCACCTCATTCCCTCAGATCGAGAGGAAATGGCTTAACAAAAGCATATCACTCAACGCACCGGAGTTTTTATATTCATCTTGATTTTGAAGTGACTGATTTTTTACGATACCTCTCCAAATTAGTTCCTTTGGTGAAATCGTTATTTTTCATATTTTCATCAAAGTGTTACAACTTTTGAACACTAAAGAATGAATTGTTCCTTGAGAAAATTTGACAAAACTAGGTTTTCCTCTATTTAGTAACGATATTGCATATGAGATCGAAGTCATATTTGCTGATGATGAAACAGGACTGCAGTTTAAACTGGATGTGAGTTCACCTGGTAGTGTTTAAAGAGCATGTTGGTGGCGATTGATCGAAAAAACAAGCTTTGATTTTTTCTTACGAGGAAATTCAATAATGCATCAGAGAGCACAAAGAAACTTATTGAAGAGATCAATTACCCTATTACCAAACCGATATTATTCATATTCGACTCGCGTTTTGTTCACGAGGTTTGCATCTTCAGGACGAAAAAACTTACTCATATGAGATGCTAACCTTGTTAGCAAAACTCGCATTTGGTGTTGAAGTGATTGACCTTTACAAAAAGTTCAAATTGGTTCCTATCTCATCGGTTATAATAGTGCACATAGATGAAGGCTTTATGAAGCTATCAAAAAGCACGGAATTTTTAGGAATATATTCAGACCAAAGTTTGAGCTAGTAAAACTGAATTGGGCATATCTTCAAAAACTGTGCTATCCACAATTGAAAAACCCGTCATGATTGTTCACTTGAAAATGTAATGCATTCGAAATACCAAAATATTTTTTTTGTAGTACAAAATTTGGTACAACAACCCCATAACAGCTGGCGAGTAATAAACCGGTAAAACACATAGGCTGTACACAATCGACTTTGGTGAAAAATCTATGACACAAGGTTTTCAGTAAAAATCTTTTGCTCATTGATTTTTCTACGATTTTTTTAATTACTGCAGATTTGTTACCTTGTGTGTCATTTTTACAATTTTAGCGTCGTGAGTTCAAAATCTTATGAAAATCTCAATAACATCTACGTACAATATCGAATGCATTGACTTAAAAATTTTTCAAATTCCTACAAAGAATAAAAATCCTGTTTAAATATATGTAAAATAACTAATTCAGCAAGAATAACTGAGAATGTAGATATGAAAATCTGTACAGTGTTTTCAGTCAGTGTATTCTCAAGAATTCATAGGCTGAAATTTTTGAAAATAGTTCTTATACATTTTCGATATAGTAAATCGAGTTATAGATCTGATTCCATTTCCACCTTCTCCTCGCTAAGAGAAATAGATGACACTCAATATTTGGGATGCATACTACCCCTCTACCAACAAAAAATGGTTCACTCTTATCTTCCTTATACGATACAAATTGTTTCTGGTCAGAAATAGATAGCATGGGTGTGATGCAATATGGCATAAACATATCGGTTCGATGTTCGATCTGAAAACTACAGAACATATAGTAAAAACAAACTGAAAAACTTGGTAGTACGTACATATCTGGTGTAAACCCCAAAGGCATAACGTCATCTACTAGATGACCAAAGACACAAACACTTCATGCACCAAGTAAAGGGAATCTTAAACAACAAGCACATCGTTAGGCGAAGCCGTCTACTTGCAAAGGCTGCAACTCCACACAGAAATCAGAATTTTAATGTTCAAAACGATTGCATTTTCGAATCTAATGCCAGACAGCTGTTTTGACCCACCCAAGGCTTCATGAGTGACTATAAAAGCCGCCGTAAAAAATGACCGCCGCAAACGAAAATCGTCTTCAGATTTTCAGTGTTTTTTTACTTTATTTTCATCTGCAATTTTTAGATCCAACCGAAATGAATATACTTATTTGCTTCCATATCCCTGTTATCTATTTCTGACCAGGAAAAAATTCGATCTTATAAGGAAGGTAATAGTGAAACATTATTTCCTTTCACATCCCTGTTATCTATTTCTGACCGGAAAAGAATTAGATCGTATGGGGAAGAAAAGAGTGAAACATTTTTTGGTGGCGGAGGGGCAGTGGGCATCCCAAATATTGGGGGTCTTCTATTTCTCATATTGCGGAAAAGGGGGAAATTGCATCTGCTCCATTGTTAGATGAACTATGTACAAGAAATATTATAAAAAATTTTAGCCTATTCATTTTTGAGAATACACCGAGAAAAAATTATGGACACTTTTTCATTCCTAGAATCTCATTTGAAAACTCTGAATTGATCATTTCACATATTATTAAACATGATTTTATTTAGTGTCGGAATTTGAAGTAAAGGTACCTAAAATATTTCTTCAACAATCTTGAAGTATACAGTGTGAAACAACAAAAACTTAACAGAGCCGTTGTTGAATGTAAAAGATTTTAAAAAAGCTCGGACACGTCGATTTCTAATTAAAGGGGGACCTTTCAGACTAATCAGATTTTTTGTAGTACGCACCCCCTCGGAGGGGTGCGTCCGACGACCTTTATTTAGATAGGGAAAGTAGGTCGAGTGGCAGCCTGTTTCGAAGGTCTTTCGAATACCTTTACAACTCTGTTAACAGAAAATTTTTGTGACGATTAGTTTTCGAGGGGGTGCGTACCACAAAATATCTGATTAGTCGGAAAGGTGTCCCCCTTTAATTAGAAATCGAAGTGTCCGAGCTTTTTTTTAAACTCTTACTTTTTATATTCAAAAACGGCTCTGTTAAGTTTTCGTTGTTACACACTGCATGTATATGTATGTATAACTGATAAGGTTGGCGATCAAAAAATTTGCTTTTTTGGAAGATTTTGTTAATCCCATTCCCAACAAAATCACCAGAAAAAATATATAGGTATAACTGAGAAAGTTCGGAAATACTATATATATTTCATGCGGTATCATTTATCTTGAGATTGTGAAATAATTTCATTCGGATTTGATATATTTAATATGCCCTAGCCTCAACTGATATCAGTAATTTATTCTCGATAACGATTCTTTCGATGTTCAGCTTCTGGTCAACATTTATTTAAAAAACTGGATGGAGCCTTCCAAGAAAATCGATATTGGAATTTAATTGACAAGTAGTGTCGGCTTTCGTTTGTTGAGACATTATCGAAGCTAATAGAAAACGGTATGTCTACAATAAATTATAAAAAGATTCTACGAAGGAGGTCAAACTATATTGTCTAAATAAAGTCAATAAGATTCCGCAATCGATAAAATGCTCGAAAGAATGCAGGTGGATAAAGGATATTGCTATATATTGATTGTTCGAATATATACTTGTGGGTATATCGAATATAGGCAGTAGAAATGGGTCCTGTTTCTCTGAAAGCATTTTTCACTTGGCTCGTAGTGACTCACTTTACCGTTGTGATGATCATTGTGAGATTTTTAGGTCACACTTTCAAAGCGTTCCGTATCAATATAAATATTTGGATTGGAATATTAATGGGATATTGTTGTGAAGTCGTAATTTTTGAAATATTTCTTCTTGATACCTTACTATAAAAATGCATTATTTCATCAAAGGACATTCTTCGTTAGAGACGAAATTCAAATTTCCATTCTATAAATATTTCTTCATGGATTTCATCAAAAATTTCACGATATTGTGTCGAATATGTGTGGGTATATTGAGAAATCGATTTTGAATCCTTTAATTTATAGACGTGAACATTTATTCAGATTCATTTTGAAAATTGAAGAATATTCGTATGAAGTTATAGCAGTACTTCGGGCTCTAGCTGTGACCTCCTGATCCCTCTCAAAATTCCCGAATCTAAAGGAATATCTGCCTTTAACCCCTCATCTCATCAGGCTTATCGTTGTCTGTAGTATTCTCATCAGAACATGAGAAAATTTGATGATGTGTGTCCCAAAATATTTGAAATGATTGAAAAATGTAATCTCAAAGTAATGTATTGTAGGAAATGGGCAGAATGGTAGATGAATGAATTACTTTTGTATTGATGCACAACTCCAGCGTGTTGGATAGGAATCTTTATTTTTGATCATTTTTTGTGCTATACATTTTTTGTGCTATAACATCCAGTTCATCCTATATATAGAAAGAAGCAGCTGTTCATAAAGAAGATAATCGTATCTCTACACCAACAATTCGATAGACTATGGTTCGTTTAAAAATTTTGACTTGCGATTCCCTCATTTAACAATATGATAATTTTGAAAAAAACTTTATAGTTAAAGCACTGCACTTAACTTGTTATAAATATAGCTCCATAATTCACTAGAAAGTACAAAACAGCCACGGTAACCTTAGGTAGCATAAAAATCAACAAAACATAGATACGAAGGTGTTGAAGGAGTTAAAACACGATCTATACTGCCAGTGGGTGAATATAAAATACATATTTTTTCAAGATGCAGCGCTCATAACTTCAGTCTAAACATCGGAGAGCGTTGAAATTGTTGGACTGAGAGAATTATTACATACAGTCGAGGTGTGAATATTGTGCTTGTTTGCGTAGGTTTTTAATGTGATAATGGGCGAATGAAGAGAGAGCTACACCAACCCTAATTGTTCCATTATTATAGATTCTGATGGGCATCGATGATTAATGTTCACATGATAGCCTTGAAATTGAATCAATACTGAAATAAGCTACTCGAAAGTTTATTATGTGTCGATTATTTGCTGTGACTCAAAGGGACTATTTATCACATGCAGGATCAAATATTTCAAGTAGAGGGATGAAGAGTAATGATTATCACAATTTCCAAATATCATCTATTCCAAAAATTGCTCTCAAGTAAACAAAAGACAGGGATATTCTTCACGTTACCAAGGAATCATCCAATCTTTAGTTACTGAATGCAGTCCAAAATAGTTCTAAATATTAGCCTGTTCCATATATGGAAATAATTATTGTTTATCGTAGTCATATTTTGCGAAATTTACTTGCTGATAACTCGAAAAAAACAGTGGTACTGGCAGAATTCTACCATAATTTCTCGCAATATGCGCTCTCTAGTTCCTATAATGCAAAATAATTCAGATGTTTGACTTATTAACGGAAAAAATAGAGAGAAATTGCAGCTTGCCTTTTTTATTTGTTACATTTGGTACCATCGTTAATCCCGTAATATATATTAGTCTCGCTCACAAGTTGGAAAACGAGAAATCTTGTGATAGTGGTTCTAAAAATATGAAATTCCGACTAAACAAATGTGCAGAAAAGTAACATTAACACTAATTCAATAGTTATTAACAATTAAAGTGTCGAAAAAGGGGGTTCAGTAAGTTTCGTAAATAACTTGATATCTGTTAATGTCAGGCGAATTCTCCGAACAGATTCTCGAAGTGAACAGCATTTCCAAAAGAAAAGTTTTTTCACCGAATCTCCACAACTAGTATGAACCATCTTAAATCCGTAGTGAAAATAGAGCTCCGCACAGCGCTTGCTGATTTATTATATCACCACGTAAATGATTGTAAAACATAATAATGATTATTTTCGAGTTTCTTATATCGATTTGAAAATTTGAAAAGTTCAGAGTGTTACCCAGAACCTGAAGGAACAATTTTTGATGAAATGATTATATTAGTAATGAACATTTTTTTCCAAGTTTCCATGAACTTATTTCAAAAATTTTGTTGTTGATGTTTTACCTTTCAAAAATAGTATGCGATAACATAATTTTCAAATATCTGGTGTAACCTGTTTGAAAAATTTTTATGTATTGAGAGAATAATTAATTGGGTTAAGAATAAAAAACATCTTTTCGTCATTTAATTTCACAAGAAATATAATGATTTCTCACAAACAAAAAAATTAATGAAAAATTTTCTGATTGTTCAGATGAGCATATACGCGAATTTGTAACTATGCTTATTCATTAGTTATCTGCATTTGTTCTGATTGTTCAGATGAGCATATACGCGAATTTGTAACTATGCTTATTCATTAGTTATCTGCATTTGTTTTTGACATTTTGAGATTTTCCTTTTATTTTCTGATCTTTAATGGCTTATAACCCGTCAAGTACTGAATATATTGTAATTCACCTCTGAGATAATGCATCTTCGAATTATAACTGCGAATTCGAAGTGTCGAAATCAAAACTCATAATGAATTTTTAGAAGTTCCCGGGCTTCCAAGCCGTGGTCCGCAGGTTTTTGGGACTAACGTTTCATCTGCATCTGAGGCAAATCTTCCTGCCATATAATAACGGTTTGACGGACCGCATTGGAAGACTGCTGGAAAAACATGGGGTGAGAACAATTTTCAAGCCTACGAGAAAAATTCAGGAAAGCCTCAGATCCGCAAAAGACCCACGAGATCCAGTATCCACTCCGGGAGTGTGGCGAATACCGTGTATTTGTGGTTCTGTCCATATAGGAACCACAAAAAAGGGCATAAAACGCGGTTAACCGAGCACAAAATCTGTCGATATGGCCAAACACAGCCAAAATCGGCGGTGGCTGAACACGCTTTGTTGGAAGGTCATGATATTGACTTCGACGGAACGCAAATACTGGGCACAACTACGAGCTTTCACCCCAGGCTCTATAGGGAGACCATAGAAGTTCACAAGCATAAAAACAACTTCAACCGCAAAGAATAGAACCCCAACATCCACGAAAGTAAGAAACATTATTTGATTCTTAGAGCACAGAAGGCCATTCGAAAGATCAGTTGATTCAGAATAAAAAATTAATGCCTCACTGCCTTTTCGGGTTAATTATATTTAGAAAAATCACCAAGAAGTTGAATTTTCAAGTAAAACATGGGAATATTTGTCTCATTGTTGACCTATCCAGACGTGTATGCTTTATTTATCACCCCGAAGTAATATCATGAATGCGCTTTTGAAGTTGTTTGGATGTCACAATTATTGAACACAAGAAGAGCACACTACGAGGATAAACTGCAAATGAAGGATTAGCAGAGCTTGTTTGAAGAAACTATCATAACATCAAATAAGTAGTCCGAATCTGGGAGCATCCAGAAGGAGGAAAAGAAGTTGAGAAGAAAAATTACGACGATTTCAGTCAACCAAGCGTTGAGTTTCAAAACATGTGGAAGCCACTTATCCATCAAATGGACCAACTAGGACACAACGAACTGAATCTACGCCAGAGATATCACCATTTTTCTCTGCTTTTTGCTAACGTTCCCTTTCCATAACGGTTGAACCAATATAACGTGATAAAAGCGATCGGAACGTCGTCTTCAAATTCGTTCATAGATAGCAAATAGAGGATCAACAGAGAACCAGATTGAAACAAATCTCTGGCAGAAGTTCAACAGGAAATGCTCAGTGCCTAACGCGATCAATTGTTTCATGGCAAGAGTGGCAATGTTGATTTCATTAATATTTTGTCCTATCTATCCTGTTGATTTCGGATTAGAAGGAATACTTGTGTACCGGAACCAATGATTCTTTTTATGAGTCAGTTCAAATTTGACCTTCTACCCTAAACTCTTTCGATAGAGGTGACGAATTCAACAAAACCACATTCACGTTGCAAAATACTAAAGAAGGCCCATTCATTTCCATAATGAATAATTGTTTTGCTACTTCTCACGTCAGTACTCACGGGCCGGAAAACCAGCATTCATGGTTTCACTTTTCTTTATTCTACACTCAGTTACGTAACGCAAGGAATTACCTACCGCTTAATTATCCACTTTCATTGTTTCAAGTGTCCGACTAATGGAGGAACGCTCAGCTCCCGATGAATTTTATTGCTCTGCAGAGTATTGAACAGTGTTTTCAATAAGTGACCATAATGCAACGCAGAAATTGTTTTTCTAGAAACGCAGCTGTATAGACGTTATATCAATATTTTTTCCGTCAAATCTGTTCATAGAGATCAGTTACCCTAGCACCAAACGAATATCACTCGCACTCAACGCGAGTTTCGTTAACTAGGTTATGATGGGGCACGTAGAGTTTACTTTTATGGGGAGCTTATTTTGGTCATATTTTCAACCTATGCATTTACATACCCCCTAGTAAGGAGGTGTCACAAGCTAATTTTTTTTGTGAAGAATGGGATCGAGTGATACATCATGTGAAAAAGCAGAACATTATTTTTCTAATCATACCCTATTTATTGAAATTTACTCAAACAGATAATGTGATAACTGCGTTTAGAACACGATAATTTTTGCAATCATGAAAAATACAAATGAGATTTGGGTATAAGGAAACAAAACATTTCCAATTAGTGGAAGGTTTCAATGTGTATTACTTGTAACTCTTTTTTGTAAAAAAGATAGTGAACAAGCTGTTGAATTGATTTATTGAATCGTTACAACAAAGTTTGAAAATGTGACCCATTTGCTTTCATAAAATAATATTAATTTTGTTCAAATTTATTTCTATAATATTATGCAGCATATCAGGTGTTACGTTTCTGCTCTCTGCTGTTACCCGTTGGCACCGATCTTCTATGGACATATATTTGTCAAGTGTCGAAGAAAAAAAACCAAAGGTGAAAGATCTGGTGACCTGGTAGGCCGTTCAAAATTGATACTGATGATCTTGATCTCCTGAAGATGCCTACCGTCGAGTGCAATTATTTCTTGGGTACTTCTACTTGTAACAAAGCTTTTCTTCGTATCTATTTTCTAGTTTTCAACCAGGGTGTTTGGCATCATCAATGCCCAAGATTTTGATTTATGGTCGAACGACTTTTGCGTGTTAAATCTAGAATTGAGCTTGAATTCGTCTCAAACTTCCACAATAGATCTTCAACGATCTAAATGTGTCCCAATGGGTTCAGTCATGGTAATAACTCATAATTTTATCGGCATTATACGACCGTTTTGCCATTCATATTTTACGACGCAATTTAGTAACAATAGGGCTTTTTTATATATTTCCTCATACTTATATTTCTTCATTGATCGCCCGCGTTGGAAAACCATAACACCGTTGATGTTTTCCAGCACGACACGACTAACGAGTCGTTTCATTTATTTGTTCGCATCTGCAAATTGCTCTCTTCTCTTCTACAGTTTCACAGTGGCGTGCACTTAACATATCAACCACTTATTTTTAGGAAATTCACCAAAGGACGTTCTGGTTTTATGACGACCGACTGTATCTTATATTTTCAGAACATGTGAGATGGATATTAACGGCAGAATACAATCGAGATTTCATGTAATAATTAAATGAATTCAATATACACCGTTAACGTGAACAAAATATTTGATGACTTCAACACAGGAAAAATGTAAAACCCTATGAAAATTCTGCCGAAAAGGAGCATCAAATAGTTGATTCAGAAAATAGAATTGAGAAATATGCAATGATAGTTCAGGAAATGTCTTGGAAAATGTATTTATTTCAGAATTTAATACTATCTTTCACACAAGTATCTCGTGCTTCGCTATTCCTTTTTTTTCATTGGGGTTTGTTGGAGATGTTCTCAGGTTTTTGCTTTCAACTGTTTGGCCTCATTTTAATTTTTTCAGACGTTATATGGGTTAAAACAATCTACGGGGGATTTAGGAGGTAGATAGAAACATCTGACTTTGGAATATCACTTTATGAAACTTTTGAAATTGATTCAAGTAATAATCAAACCACTTATGGTATAACTACTTTTCTTCTCTCTGAAGAAGCTGGCCACTCGCGCTAGCGAAACGCTAGGAAGAAATTCCAAAGAACGACGGCCTTCTAGCCCAAAGAAAAGTAGTTATACTAATAACCTCGGCCGCGAGAGCCATAACCATTTCGTCAAACCACTTATACCCACAGACCTGCATCATATGTGATGGATGAAGTCTTGCTTAAAATAAATAGTCTTCTCGTCCGGCTTGAATTGAAGTCATCAAAAACATTTGAAATACAGTAGTTCAAACTTTGGTTATCTGTATTATTTCATGGCAATGAAATGAGTCAAAAACCCGTGGGGTAAAAAGCTAAAATGATAGCTCTTAAGTGGGAAATATTGAGAAAATGAAGTCAGGTATGTGAAAAAATTAGAGTATCCTCTAATCCAGACAGTATGTGACATTTCAACTTGTGTTCAAAATGTTTCATAAGGATAAACCTGGTGGCTCGATGTCTACATTGTTGGTTGGCAATCGTGATCTCTGTCTCGGCTGTGAATGTGAAGATTCTGAAAGTCACTCATAAGTTGAACAAGTTAGACGGCAAGTGAAATGTCACTTTTGACAGTAATCATGTTCACCAATAGACAAATCTGAAACTGAATTCAGGCTTCATTCACTGTAACCTGCTTTCTTCTGAGGATCAGAAACTAACAATAACATCGAAAAACATTTTTTTCGGATCACATTTGAAGTTTTATTTTGCAGTATTGTAACCAGGCGTTGATGATAAATAAGTGCTCTCATATGTCCGATGGAGCTTATCGTAAGGTAAGAGTAAAATGTTTGGTTTTCATTTAGATATAACATTTCGTCTTGATAAAGGTCATGTAGGGTCAATTCTTGAGATTTGAATCAATTCTCATTACCCTCTCGTATATAATTGGAATCTATATGTATATGTAAATGTATAAGGGTACTCTCTTTTTTCAGTTGGGTTGAGAAAAATTGTACACTTCACCATTCAATGTCTGTCATGCTTGAATTCTTATCATTATTATTATACAGATTTCCAAATAGTCATAGCGCCTATATTTTGTCTACTTAAATCGTTTCTCATTCGCCTCTACAAATCGTTTACCAGAGTGCCCTTCATAATAGAAACACTTCGATTGGCATCAATCGAGTAGGCTCCCTCCTCGATAATTCCAGACAAGATCTTTCTCATTATTATAGAAGACTGTGAATTCGAAATTGTATTCCACAATGCCATCAGTTAATTCAGTTTACTCAACATGAGAAAGAGAGACGATAAAGATCAACAATCGAATGAAAATGGATTCAAATCAAGATCTTCAACGCAAGCAGTAATCAGGTATTTCCGCTACCTGTATCCGGTGATAATCGAATCAACACCGCGTCCTTGAGATCTCTTTCTTTCTCTCTCTTCCCTTTCATGCCCACAGGCCCACTTTTAAATGGAGCAGGTATATAAGTTGATCGACCTGCTTAAATTTGCAATGTAATCATGAGGTAGTGAAGTTGTTTTGAAAAATTGCAGGTTGTCCCACGGAGAATCATATGATTTATCATGTTCTCATGGTAATCTAGCTAGAGGTTGTCCGAATGATGAACGACGATTTATTTGAATAAAATATCGTGTAGTGAAACATGGATTGGCCCTAATGACACACATTGTGGGATAAAATGATAGTATTTCATAGTGCCGCCGTTCGAAAATTATGAAAGATGTCTTTATCGGATGGCGTTTCATGCTTGAAAAAGGAATTAGTGATATGTTGATTAGTTACGGAACTCACGATTTATCATAATTTGGTAATATTCGGTGAGAAATTGGGAACTTGAATAAATAATGGTTATCTAAAAGTGCTCATTAGGTTCATGTTTGAAAAATTAATTCCAGATAAAAATTCATGGGAAGAACGCAGAGTAGACAGAGGCAAAAAGTTGGGCAATGGATCTTACCATCGTGCCAAGTTGATGCTTTCGAAAATTTGTGCGTCATTTGTTGAGGTATACTTGACACGTGTGAGAATATTTTCAGTTCGATTCAGCAAAATAATCTTGGAAGCAAAGTAATGAAAAGAAAAATGAAAACTCATTTGACAGTTCATCTGGCAAATGATGAAATTAAACAAATTTGAAAGATTCAGCACATTTAAAAATCAGAAACACAAAAACAAATTGTACAAATTCAGGGAAAAATGATTTACTTCCCTTTTTAAACGACTTTCATTTCTTATCCCCCACATCATATTCATATGCATATATGCATCGCATTTATATATTATGTCTGCCTTCACAGAAACACTATTTTTCAACTTGTTATAAGAAGAATAAATATGCAAATCATAATGGTATATTATGCAACGAACATTACATGAGAGATGAGAGTCGTATATGATAGGTTTCTACACCCGATAAATGATGAAGAACTATGAAAATTATATTCATATTTGTGTTAACACAATGACAGTAAATACTATTTCTACGAAAACTTCTGGAAAATTGTAGTGGTATTACTTCGTATATAACCATGGATATAGGAAAACTGTAAAGATTTAATATATATTCATTAAATTTTTAATTATTGTATTATATCCAATTCACTCAAATATTAAGATAATTTATTATGCAGTTCGAAAAAATAATTCCAGGTCCCACTTATCTCAGTAAAAGGAATATTCACATGTTTCTCAAAATTGCTAGTCTCGAAAGAGTTCAATATTGTATTGGAAATGCTGATTTCGCTAAATTGGATTTTCAATTGATTAAGAATCGGTATCGTTACGAAAAATCTATATTATAATGGATCTCATTATGAAACGGATTACGGACGGGTGTAGAAAAAAAAAAAAAAAAAATTCGGAAGCTAGAAGAAATTTGCAGCAAATGCATTCATTGATTAGGAACTGTCAGAACCGTGCGCGAAATGCGTACCTACTTGAAAAATGTACTTTTCTAAAATCCCTATATAACAGAACACTTTGAAGCAACTTGAAGTCGATGTTAAATGCTTTCGCTAGAATTGTTTCCACAGTCTACAGTTTGGATTTATGATGAACTTCATTCACTTCATCAACTGTGCAAGTACTTAGGCACTCAAAATATGATTACCCGGAGCCTATTTCACTAATAGATCGGAAAACTCTCCCAAAATGAGGAGAACAACCAGTCTCTTTTATTGATTATTATTTTTTTCATATGCAGAATCACACGAAATTACCTTCAATTCCTGAAGTTTGTAAGCCTCAGGGAAAACCTCTTTCGGCAAGGAGTTCCAAAGCTCAGCTGTTTTATTGGAAAAAGAACCCTGAGCAAGAGAGGTTCGACAGGTCTCCAAATTCACAACAAAGGGTTGGGAATTCTGTACTCGTTGAGTCATCCGTGTAGATTTTGCCAAGGGGGGAACGATTGATAACAATTCGGAGGAGCATCGACCGTGAAAGTATCTGTAGAAGAGAGACAAGTCTCCGACTCTTCTACGATGTTCTGTGAGTCTGTGAGCGAAGAATCACCAACAAGACGAATTGCCTTCCTCTAAATGAAATCTAGAAGCCTCAATGAATGTTTTGGTGCCGAACTCCATACACGAGAACTGTATTTCATGACAGGTCGCATCTGAGCCTTGTAGATCATTAGGAGCTGACGAGAAGTGAAGTATTTCTTCGCACGAAATAAGAATCCAAGTTTCTGGAAAGAACTTTTAGCGAACGATCTCACATGGTTTCCCCATGAGGGATTATCACTGATCGTAATTCCTAGCATCGAGATTTTGTAGGAATAGTTACTCCTGACATCTGAAAATTTCATGATGATAGATCGTCTTTTCTTGAGAAGAGACATACCTGGGTTATCGTAGCATTAAATTCCACCAAGTTCATGGTACCCCATTCTATTATTTTTACCAAGTCGTCGTTAATTCTATTGACGTGAATGTTTCTTTGAGTTTTTGTTTCTCGAGCTGGTATGGGGACTCTGAAAGAGAAACTGGTATGAAGAGTACTGTCGTCCGCAAAACTATGTATTGAACAAGATGTTTTCTCGAGGAAATCATTGATATGAAGCAGAAACAAAGTGGGCGCCAGGACTGAACCCTGTGGAACACCTGCATTTATTGAGAGAATATCAACAACCACATACAGAGACCTATCAGACAAGAAACTGTTCAACAAAGCACACATCGGTATATATCTCATTAATCTCAAACTAGCTAGAATGAATGTTTCATATGTTGCGATCGAAGATGAAGATTTCTTTTAATAAAAAGCATGTAAGTTGTTTTCGGAATATAAATGATCACATTATTCACTAAGTAAAATTTCAAATCTAGTTTAAAGTAGATTAGGTATTTCTGAAATGAAATTACTCAACGAAATTCTAAATGTCACACGAAGGACCTTTGGGAATATTTATTGCATTTCATTTCAGTTCCCCAAGAAGGAAGAAGCAAAGTGAAACGATTCGTAGGAGTATCAGAGAATATATCACAGACAACGGGTAAATAAATTCGGTCTCCCCTTTCCAGGATTCGATCACTTATTATCAGCTCTGAAATATTACCAGAAAATTCAGTCCGGAAGCCCCGACCAACGGATCAGATGAAGGGCTCGTAGTAGGCGTTGAAACAATTTTTTTTTGAATTTGTATGTTTCAATCATGTGAAAAACCACAAAAGTTTCTAATTTTGATTCCCGGTTTCAGATTGAGATAGAGAAATTGCCCAGCTGACTAATATTGGGAAATATCTTATGGTAGTAGCAGAGGTGGCTGTCGGTAGCATCATTCAAAATAAAAAATCGCCGATTCTTTCCAAATCGTATTTTTTCTTATTTCTGCGTTCTTAATTTTGTTATGTGTTAGTTTTCCACAAATACATATCTGGTTACACCAGTCTATCAAACGTGTTAAAAATATATCTAATATATTATATCTGGAATTGAATCTAGATTTGAAGTCCGGACAAGTCTAGTCAAAATTCTTTGGATTATGCCCATCACAAATTTGTCGAACCTTATATAAAATTGTCTTCCCTAATATAAAATATCTCTCTAAGACTGATGACTACTAATGGCGATAATTGTGTGATGAAATATAAATGCAATTCATCGGGAAAAGCCATGAAAGATTCAATTTAAAGTTTTTGGTTATTTGTGGTGTAACTAATGATTTTCAGGGACTTCCGGAAACTATTTTTATTCCGGCAATGGACATCATGAGGATGCCCTTTACTTATATCCATTTTTGCCTCGTAACCTATCACAATCTGTAGATTTTGGTAATATAGAATCCATACATATTCAGTCTTCCTGTCTACCCCGAAAAGAAGTGGAAATCTCGATTATAGGAACTTGAAAGTTTCTTGTGAAAATTCCCTAAAGTAAAAATCTCCTACACATTGCGGTTCATATCACACTCTTGAATACTGTTTGCATGTCTTCTTTGTGGCGGATAAATTTTGTCGTTCATGCGGGTTTTAATCTTCGAAGTATGGAATCTTTCAAAGTCTGCCATGTATACTTGCAACGACTGCATATCAACTTTTTATTCTTTCAGATTGTAGCAGGTAACAAACCCTGGTAACGGTAAAACTGAGGCATTATGCGCCACCAGAACTGATATTCATATTCCTGGACTCTGTGCCGCCTTATCTCGGCTCACACCGTGCCAAACAATATTCTGAGTAGACCGCGATAAGGCTTTCCGTACTAGGTGTTTTCCATTATCAAGTGAGAAAACCTTTTACATAAACCATCACTTAATAGATAGATAATTCATTTCACTCCTATACAAAAAAAAAATTGTAAGAAGTCAACAATAACGTCCAAACATAGTCACGCATTTGGATTAAATTTATTGTGAAAGTATCCACAAAGAAGAAGCAGACGAATACAGAATTCACAAACACAGAATTGAAAATCATTAATATAATATATAAAGAGGAAAAATGCATTTCACTGAGTTGATAAGTACGGGGGTCTCCAAATCTTCTTAATAAAAAAATATTTTTTTGAATTCCAGTAAATGAATTATATGTAAGGAGTGAAAGAATGGGGACTATTGCCAGATTCTCAAAAATGTTGTTAATAGTGGTAGTTATAACCAGCACCAGCGATAATTATAACAGCTTTACTTTTGTAATTTGTAAGGTGAAAATATGAAAATTACCATGGTCGTACAGTGTTGAAACAGAACTGATCTTTGAGATTTCTCAACAGATGAGGTGAACCTGGATAACACAAGACGTAGTTTCGATTCGGGATAATTTATCAGTTTATTTTCACTTACGTATTATGTAACTTTTTTCGGCGAGTTGCTTCATTTCGATCGCTTGGATCAGAGGAAACCTCCTCTCGTCAAGTTTTAGTACTATCGATTTTTCTTCTACTCCTTCAACTCAAAACCTGCAAATTATCTCAAGAATTTTTTATCGATTTGGCAACGGCGTCCAATGGGTGTATCGGCGACAACGTGCCCATCTTTCATTTTTCCGGGGTGGAAATTGCAGAAACACCCGGGGGAAATCACGTCACAAAATACGGTAATTGCACGCGGTATGGAGCTACGACAGAGGGCTCCACTATCAACATTTCATCAGGCTGCTCCCGTATCATTTTATTACCGAAATTACTGAACACAACTCGAAATATCAGATTGCAGATTCGCCACACGAATTAAATTGGAAGCCGCAATGGATTGCTTCGACACCGAATAACATTGGTTTTGTTACGATTCCGTGAGGTGCGAATTGTTACATTGTCTGATGCGCATAACTCATTGGTGGATTGTACCTGGTTGTGGATTCCAGTGTTGCAGTTGTATAAGTCAGAAAAACTGATAGGGTGCTTCAAGATTTCATTGTCTGAATAACTCTCTCTATGAAAACCTCGAAGAAGTATTGAATCCAAAGAATTTGAAATTGGAGGAATCAATCTAGATGAGCTAGAATTAAACGAAGAGCAACAATGATAATAAAATACCTGTTTATAGAACTTATTGGGGAAAAATAAAACCAAATGAAATGGAAGGCACGAAAACGCGAATGAAAGAATTAAAATTAACCATCATCAGAAAATTTAATTTAAGAAATTTAAATAATCATAAAAAAAACGTAAATGAGCGGGAATTGAGAAAAAAATATCAATGCGAAAAAAAGCAGTAAAATGAAACGATATCAAACCAAGTTTCAAGTTAAGTGTACTTTCGTTCTTGAAGTTGCTGGTCCATCTGAAACTTTTTGAGAGCTACTTGGAGAATAGGTACCAGAAAGTGAAGATAGAAATTGCACTGAGTTCAGAGCAACTGATAAAGTATGGAGTGCCACAAGGAACTGTTCTGGGGCCTGTTTTGTTTATAGTTTACATCAATAGTATGCTTAATCTCAATTGTTCCGGAAAAGTAATATCATATGCAGATGACACTGCCCTATTCATTGAAGATGACTCGTGGAATAAAGTAGAAGAAAAAGTGCAGCAAGATCTGAAACAAATCACAGCTTGGTTGGACACTAATCTACTCACACTCAATCTTGAGAAAACTGTATGCATACCATTTGCAAATAATAAAATTGGACTTCCAGAAAAGCAGAACATAGAAATAGAACTTCCCTTTCGCAAAAAAAACACCTGGCTTTCGAAAAGACAGAACAAAATATCTCGGTATAATTATAGACTCGCATATACGATGGAACTACCCCATTGATTATGTTACAAAAAAGCTCCTCTCGATCTTCTTCCTATTCACAAAATTGAAATACTTACTAGATACTAAAGAACTCATATCAATGTATTATGCTTTAGCACAATCCCATCTGCAATATGGAATAATAGGATAGGGCGGAGCTTATCCAACAATAATGAGACCGCTAGAAATCGCACAAAAAAATCATCAAAATAATAATCAAGTTAGATGCAAGAACACCAACTAATATAATTTTCAAACAATCCCAACTACTCAACATTAAAAATCTATTTTATGAAGTATCACTATTACATGTGCTAAAAAACAACCGTTTCACCAACTTTATAAATCATCAATACGAAACTCGACTGAACCAAAACATGACAATTACAACACCAAGAACTTTGAAATCCATAGGCCAAAGAACCTACTCGTATATAGGAATAAAAATATTCAATTATTTACCAAGCAATCTAAAAGAAAAAACAAATAACATAAATTTCAATAAGATTTTAACGGATTGGCTGCTGAATTTGGAACCAATATACCTGGTATAATAAATGAAGCTGAAAGAAAGAAAACGTTCATTTGTTATACATTTTCATTTTATCATATCGTCATATATGTAACACTTATAACTTTTTCGTTTTTCTCCTCACCAGTTACTTCATAGTTGATAAACTTCAATGTAAGCTACATATACTATATTTAAGCTGCGATAGTTGGACGGACAAATCTCAACAGATTTCAGTCAACTTGAGCGGCTCATACTTTAAATCCATCTCATTCGTTTCATCAATTGTACTTTTTCCTCCACATATTTATTTATTTAGACTTGTAGATAAACTTGTTAAAAACTATTTTATACTGATAAATAAATATTATTATTATTATTACTATTATCTGATGGATTGAGTTAATTGAATGGGCCAACTTTGCCTTACCGAAAGAGATCCTTGCGCTAATGTATCCAGATCCCGCTGAGACGAATCAGAGAGCACCATATTATTAGCACCTCATTCTTTCACACACACACACACGATTCGGCTTTACCACGGCCTACGTTGATCCAAGCCGCGGGCAGAGAATTGGCAACGCCGCATTCCATGCAATCGGGAGTCCAATTTCGCTGTGCTGACGGAGTAAATAATTACGTTAACGTAGGCCGTGGCTTTACGTGGTGTGGTGTCTATATGCATCTAACATGGCCAAAGGAGTAATTTTGATTTTCTGATTGCATATGTGAAAGCTCCTCGTGTATTATGGCAAAAACGTCTGACGTATACAAGAACAGCAATGAAACCAAGCAAACTTGAAAATGAGTTTGAATCGGGTTGAACACTGAGCTCTAGTGAATCCGATGTATCTGGCATCTCTTTTTGATTCGACGCAAGTGACATCTACAGTGTAACACACTTGACATAAGAAGCATTTGTATTTCAGTCATTTTCGAGAGCAGAGATTTGATTTTTGGTCTGAGTGACAGTCTTAAACCCAACCTATTGCGATCCCGCGAAATTGGCAAATTCTGGATATTCTGCTTCGCGTTGGAGATACCGAAATGAGTTGATTCAAATTTAAAATTTCAACCGAAAATTCGAATTTTGTTTTTTTTGGAATTTTCATATTCGAGTAGGATTTTCAATTAATAGTTCCGAATAAGAAGGTAATTAGGAAATAATAATTGTCATTATTGGTTAATTCAATACATTTATTTCATCGATTTTGACTATTTTATCATTTCTGTAAATTCTATTTCGAAACCATTAATTGAAAATCGGACTTGAATATAAAAATTATTACAATAAAATAAAAATTTCGGATTTTGGGTTCAAATTCGGTATGTAGGGTCAAAATCGATTTCCAAACAACTTTTTCAGATAACTTATTCCAACTCGAAGCAAAATATTGAAAATATCGAGAATTTGCCCTTTTCGCCGGATCGCAGTAGGCTAAGTAAGTGCGGCCCATGACGGTCTACGCTTGTACCAAAAATCAAATCTCTCCTTTCAGAAATGTCTTAAATACAGGGTTGTCTTCATCTCAAGTGTGTGTCACCCTGTATATTGTTGTTCTAAAATTGTTCGTTCCGTTAACCAGCTGACGAACGTCAACCCTCAAAAGTCGAAACTTGTGCGAGCAATGGATCAACGAGGCCTTACCTTTAAACGTGCGATTACCCAGCACGGTGGCCCGGCGAGGATTCGAACCCCGGCCTTCCGCTTGATAGGCAGATATGCTAACCACTACACTACCGAGACCACATATAAAACCAATAAAACAAACGTTTTTCTCCTGTACATTTTGGCTAAATGCTCGTATGGCAGACACACCTCTTTGTCCACGGTCACAGTACTAACTGAAACCGTGAGTGTGTAACAGGAGCCCAAGATTTGTTCGATACATGAAATTCTTAAAGAATTTTGTTGGGAGTAATGGAATCTTTTAATTTTTCATTCATGGAAAAGACGGGACAGTTTCCATTCCTCAGTACTATGAATTCATCCGATTTATTGAATAAAAATTCAAATTCAGTTCCTGAATCTCGACATTGTTATGATAGTTAGGAATGAAAACTCAGTTTGGTCACTATCAGAAAGAATTTCATTCAATTTGTCCAACATTTTCCCTCATTGAAAGGGTATTTTTTCCTAAATTATGCAAATGAATTGATATTCATTATTTCATAATGACGAATATATATAGAATGATATCGAAAGTTGGCTTCGCACAACATTGATCTTGCGCAAAAATGCCTATTTTCGATATTTTCATCAGATTTTTTCTCCCTAGTGAAAGAATACTCTGGCGGGTGCACCAATGACTGAAAAACTTCGCAAAACGTGAGGGCTAATTCTTGAAAAGCTGCCTTTTCATTGTGCTGACAGGTATTACTGTTACTATTGATTTATTGGTCTTTATCCAATATATAATCATGAGAGTTGGATGAAGTTACATACCCTTTCCAGACGATTACTAACCAAAATGACATATTTAACAGTCTGTTATGAGTTGCCGTAGGTCGGTGAAGAGTGAAATTCGAAGTACACTATTTAAAACCTAAAACTACTTAGTTCATATAAAAAAATCAATCTATCACGGCGATTTTTTGGAAATGTTATGACTGAGAATTTCATCCTATCAAATTCTCGCGATTTGTTACCTTTCTATGACAACCAATTTTTTTAGAATTCATTCAACTCATGAGCACCTAGCTCTAACCTAACCTACCTACTCATTATTTTTATGATAATCTCGAATATGCTCAGATTTTGTACAAAATGAAACGATTCACATTTTGCAATCAAGAATCGCTTCCTCAAAACTCCCTTTTCCCCACAAAAAAAACATGTTCCTTAATTGTATTGTTCTCTTCAAGGTGCCCAAGCATCAACAATACGATTAACTACGAAGAACTTGCAATTTTTTATATTATATTGCGTAAAGTTGTTGTTTATTTTGTTTGCGTCATTGACAATTTTTCAAATACCTCTTCTAAATACCTTTTCTTTAGTTTTATTAGAATGAAATGATTATTCACGACTAGAAATATCAGTGAAATTGTCCAAGAACGAGTTAGATAAGACGGATAAATTCAACAACTTTAGCATTGTATGGTGAAATTGAAAATACTCGTAATGTGAACCACAGCAGAACCAAGAACGACCTTGGCCTTAGTTTATCAGAGGTCGATGCTTTCTAAGAACGTATGGCAATCTATCAGTTCGCATTGTATTTGCGTCACATATCGATATTTCGTTATATACGGTCAAACTGCTCAGCCGATAAAGCGACGTGAAAGAATCCATGGAACCGGTCGAGCTCTGAGAATTTCGCTTTCAAAAGGAAGTCTTATAGAACCGGTGGATTTGGGAGAGAACTGAGTGGAATAGTCATGTTTCGCAACACTTAAAAGTGTAGCACACCTGTAGTACCCTGAAGTTTCTGCAGGAAACCGCTCTTAGGAAGTTTGGCCAGTGATCCCTTGATATTTTTCCGCTGAAATGAAAATCCTTCAAATTTACCTACATTTGCGTAATAAAAGAACTATATCAACATCACACTGATGATGTTCCTAGGTACATTATCAATAACCACGATTCACGAATACAGTAACTTTTCTCAGTCACATTTATTAAATCGCCAAGTACTTGCTCCCCTATGAACAGCTCTAAGAAGTCTTCTAGAGACGTGTACGAGCTGTGATCTAGAGATCTATCTCTTCATCATTCATTTGGATCAGAATGGTTATTCGTGGACCTGTCAACCCTGAAACTTGGCAGCGTCATTCCTCAATAAGACAGAACTTTTCGAAGGAAATACCTTCACCTCATTAGGGGATTGAACTCGGTTCCTTTCGATCATGAGTCTACCTCTCAAACCACTGCGACAACTGCGGTTTTTTGAACTATAATACGCTGTAAAGTTTTTCTTCGAAATATCAAAACTTTATTGTTCAACATTCATAATTCTGAAAACGAAATAGTCTCAACAGATAAAATTGAGTAATAATCCTTTTGTGATTTGATTACCAAGTATTGATACACTATATTAATACAGCATTCCGAATAATCAAACCCCTACATTGCGAGCAACATATATTCATGATCATATGTATTTCAGTTTCAGTCAATATTTTATTGCTAAATTTTGCGTGGAGAGAGTTGCCGAGACTTCCGTTATTAACGTAAAGACCTTTGAAAATGTTGATGTTTATACCTCAAGGGGATTTATTCAACAGTGAAAACAGTTCCTTCTGAATGGAACAAGTTAAGAGATATATAAAATTTTTGACATTTACAATAAAACGAATCTGAATTCTTGTTCGTTTCCGTTAACCAGCTGACGAACGTCAACCCTCAGAAGTCGAAACTTGTGCGAGCAATGGATCAACGAGGCCTTACCTTTCAACGTGCGATTAGCCAACACGAAAGAGAATATTCTTGAAAGATTTTTGAAAACGAAAACGGATTTGGTTTGTCAAAGATAAGTATTTAGAATAATCGGTTGTATTTCATAGATAGGCAAATTTGAGAAATACTAATACCTAGAACGTGTTCGTTCCATTCAGAAAAAACTGTTTGTTAATTACCGCAGCAACTTATCTAGGTAGATTGAAAATCTGCTCTTCTACACTTGTATAGATTCCAATATTCATTCAAAATTTTTCAGATTGTGGTAGGTTAAAAAACCTCGAAAATACGAAGGAAATATTTTCATTTCAACTTCAGTATGTCGAATTGTTCGAAGTGAAAGTGTAATTTGCTTTCCGCATGCGCAAATTGAGGAAATTACGAAGAGAATGACAATCCAAACTGAACTATTAGCCCCATCAATGAAGAAGGTCAATTATGAAACATCTTCCTTTCATCCAATCATATCAAAATGTTTTATGATTAATGCGCATGCATAGTTTCCATGGAGTTCTATATGAAGTACCGTATTATTGGCAAATAACAAAGTTAGGCCTCTGCCTCCTTCATTTCACGGATACAAGCAATTTTAGTATATATATTCTTCAGTTAAATAAACTACGAAATCAGCAAAAGAAAGATGAATTGAATTTTATATTCTGTAATCTGCAATAAACTTCTTTTTTTAATGTCGATCATTTCTCAAAGAACATTCAAATACTCACAGGAAAATACATTTGGCGAGGTAACCTAAACAGAATTTCTCGAGAACAACTCCATCTTTCATATGATAAGGGTGGTCTAAACTTGATAAATGTAGAAATGAAAGCCAAAGCGCTATTTTTGAAAACACAACAATTATCGTGGTCCAACGAAAGTAGTAAAATCAACTTTAAGTCATCTCTGAATGGAATTTTTGACAAAACTACCCATTTAGGATCTATTCATTTTAGAGCTTTAAATAAACTTGTCAGAGATAATACCATCCAATTTTCGAACAACACTTTTCTGTCAACAAGGAATATCTACCAATCATTAAAAATTAGTTCAGAACAACGTCCGAAAGTTGAAGACTATCCTATCCTAGCTTCAACTGGACCATAATTTGAAATAATGTGTTGAAATCTCCTCATATTAATACTAAATGGAAATCGAGTGTACATAAATCGTTGAATGGAGTTTATCCAGTAGCAGAGAAACTAAAATCACATGGTATAAGCGTCTCAGATCAATGTACAAAGTGTCTTACAGTAGATACTATTATACACCGTTTAACTTTGTGCGGTGCTGCGAAGGGAATTTGGGACTGGAGCAAAACATGTATTGAAAAAAAATTCAAGAAAACTGTCAAACCAGATGACAGGGAGCTTTTTCAAGTTCAATTCACAGACACTACAGATTTGAATGTTTGGATTTGGTTTTTCAGTGCCATGGTTCATAATAATATGGAGTCATCGAATACTCTGGAACAGTTCAAAAGTGTACTTCGTTTAGATCGATATAGAAAAATAACTGCTGGATTCCAACACAATTTCTCGAAAAAAAATATATTTTTTCTGATTGAAGTTTATATTTTCTGTTATCAATCATATACGAGAAAAATGTATGTTTGTAGATCGAATATAGGTATTTGTTTTGCAATAAAAGGTAAAACCATCATATTTCAATCTGTGATATATTTTTAGTTCGTAGTCTCAAATCATGTAAATATACTTTTTACTCATTTGAAATCAATGAAGGTTTGATAAAAAAAAACTCTAGTGGAAACTTACCTGTATTCTTCACTTTTTATTTTCACAAGCAATATTGCCGTATTCTGGATTGATGGTATGGTGAAAGATCAATTCGTATCACGTATAAAGGTAATAAAAGTCCTTCTAAAAACATATATGGTAACTGCAACTAGTTATAGTTGTTATGTTATGTAACGTAGTGATTCGCAGAGATAAACAATTATTCAATATTTATAGGTACCAGTCCACAATAGATTCCCATTCAGATTGCAATAGCTCTAATGTAATCTTGTTATCTTCTGCAGAATTGATTGCTTAAATTATTCGATGAGATTAGGTTTTTGAATGCGCTTTTGGAACTGATTGAGCGTTTATAAAGCATTCAATAATCGAAAAATCTTAAAATAGAGTACAGGGAAACATAACCCAAAGCTTTTCAGGTAGCCACATTTATTTGTTTTGCTTCATAGCTCTTTTTTTAGATTAGGTTTTTATTCCTCTGAAAATACTTTCAGGAGACCCTGAGTAAAACTGCATGCTGTAGTACACGTGGATTCATAAAAAAATTAAGAATAAATCAGAATTAACTCCATTCACCCTTCACGAAGTACATTTCGAATATCAAGAGATTGCTTTGTGCCATCATAACATATTTGCTGAAGACACCACGATATCCTTAGGCGATTTATGCGCAATCCTAGCTCTCAGAAATTCAAGTGAAAAAGAAAACGTACAAACCCCTCGAGAAAACACCAAACAAACTGACAACATATTTCTCTATTGACATGCATTCTCCTACTTCTTATATTTATTGATGGCGTTATTCAAAAACAGTAGAGTTTATTTTCCTTCACATAGTGACACGACAAACATTTACCTAGCCTGAATCGAAAACAAATACGAGAAAGAAAATAACCTTATTTATCGTGTCGAATGTGCCTTTGATAAATCAACTAGGTAAATACCTCGTTTGGAAAAATATAAATTCTTCAGATTTTATCGCGCACTTCCCATGTTTCATAGCTTTTAAATTAAGATTTATACGAGAAGATAATCTCATTGAATACTTATGCTGCTTCGTTCGGTACCTACTAATTGCGGTGTCAGATTTCTCAGGGATGGAATTTTGATCACTGGAAGGCACCATCGAAAGAATGGGGTATTTTATGGTTCTTTTTATTGTGTGATATGAAATAGATTAATCACATGCACATACTGAAGAAATTCTTCCGTTGGTGTGATGATTAAAAGGTATATAAAAAATTAGAAGACAAAGAATTTATGTGTGAAAGATGAACTAACTAACATCAAAAACGTCAAAATAGTTGAAATAGATTATCATTACTTAATGAAATTATTTTATAACAAGTTATTGCCACGTGCGGAAAACCCATCGTGGTTGTGGAGTTAGGTTAGAATTTGGAAACATGACATATGACAAGATATTGAAAATGTGAATTCTTTAGAAGTATGACAGATACAACCACTATTTGGTTGCTGCTTATGAAAACATTCAGCCAATGGATTGAACTCAGACGAGTGATACGTTTCTTGTGACAGAATCATTTAAAATATGAAAATTTTTATCAAGTTAATTTTTTTAGGAAGAGTCAATAGACTGAATACATATCTATAAATTTATACAGAGCCCTGTGAGGGCCAGGATCGGCTGATTGTCTTGGGTGGCTATGCACTCTACGGCGCTTTACTGCTACCGAGCTACCGGGTCAGCTGGTTTATTTGATCAAGATATAGCCTACCAGGATTGGTATCTAGGCAACTAACAATTGCCTAACGCTAACGAAACAACCCATCCAGGAAAATTCTGCCCCTACAGCGGATTGAACCAGCAATGAGAAGTGGAAATCGGTTATCAAACGGCGCTGCAGACCACATACCATCTCTATGGAATGTTTTCAAACCTCTTCTATACCTACTTTTTTCTTCAAATCAACAATACTTTGATACGATGCAAATTTTTTCACCGACTCGAATCACATTTTCTACCGAAATATATGAGTTGATTCATTGGAATTGACACACATTGTATAACCAGGTGTTCATCTAAAAAGCATATTTGGTAAATAAGAATCACTTCATTCATATTTATCGTTTCGCCCCTTTATTCGTATCACAGAATCCATTGTTGAGAAATTCCAAAAATTTTGCGCTACACGAATCGCCTGCCAATATCAGTTTTCGTCGGAACCTGAACCAGCAACCGAAAAGAAAAAGATTCATTCAAAGACTCGTCGAGACGAGCTACCAGTTTTTCTGCACAAAATCGAATTTGAATTACAAATACTATCTGGTCTTCCTCGACTGGATCCGGATCTCTGTTATTCTGTGTTCGATGAAGTGTTAAATAAAAGCAGAGACGGTTCTTTGTCGTCCGATTTGAAATTCAGATGAACAGAGCAATGAATTGGAATTTGATAAATCCCATACGTAATTGGTGTTTGCGAAAATTGATTTTATTGATAGGAAATTATAGAGGGAATTGTACAAGTTTGTATGTGCAAGTATGAGTACATCTGAGACCAACGGAGAAGATATTTTATACCGTGTGTCACAGACTCATGGTACACCCCCGTTTTCTCCTTTGTTTTTCTAGCTATATTTTTGAGATTCGGAACATCGAATAAGCTCACTGAACAGCATTTCTCGACATATCTGAAAGAACAAAACAACTTCCAATTTTTCCGTAAATGACATCAACTTTCGATTCTTGAATGGGACACCCTGTATATTGTTACATGATCGGCTAGGGATGATCATGAGGAATCCAACGATACCAGGTTTGATGATGTTATCTCCAATGACTGCGGAGATATCGCCATTTATATTATCCATAAGCTCAACGAGTAGGAGAGAGAAACTTTACTGGCGGGTCAATCCAATTCTCTCTCCCACTCATTGAGCTTATGGATAATATAAATGGCGATATCTCCGCAGTCATTGGAGATAACATCATCAAACCTGGTATCGTTGGATTCCTCCTGATCATCCCTAGCCGATCATGTAACAATATACAGGGTGTCCCATTCAAGAATCGAAAGTTGATGTCATTTCCGGAAAAATTGGAAGTTGTTTTTTTCTTTCAGATATGTCGAGAAATGCTGTTCAGTGAGCTTATTCGATGTTCCGAATCTCAAAAATATAGCTAGAAAAACAAAGGAGAAAACGGGGGTGTACCATGAGTCTGTGACACACGGTATAGGTAATCAAAGTGAAGCATTGACGAGATCAGTTTTTGATAATGATGGTAAAAGTTTGATTACGGTATTCAAATATCAAAATCTCATTGTAAAAAAAGTAGACGAATGTACCGTCCAAAATCGTGAATGATACTTCTCTTGGATGTTGGGTTTTCCTGAAAAAAATATACTAATTTTTCATCAAGATCTGCTTTTTTGCGGCCAGCCTTATGCTATTGGTGGTCCCAGTGAGAATTTCACTTTCAGTATTGATTTATTTCCTCAGAAATATAATACAATCCTGAGTCAGAGGTGCTATTGCTAAATACTGGATTGTTTTGCATTTTTATTCAAAACAATTTATTTGTATTTTAACATATATATTATCAGTAATAGGAAGGAAATCAAAATATGACGATATTTTGGAATTTGATGAAACTTGTCACATCTATTATATTAATTTCGATTTGAAAGCAAAATTTATGACATAATGAGAAAAAATTTCAGCTCATGAACAATCACAACTCTATCTTTACGTATTCACTACTCATTAATGCAGATTAAGACGAGGGTAATTCAAATAACTAATAATTTTCATAAGTGATATAAATCCAAACTCACTTATATATCTCTGCTTGATTGGATGAAAATAAGCTTACTTATATAGTGTCATTTGCAAACCAAAGAATCTGTCCTTCATAGTATCTCTGCCTTTTATGTATTCCGCACTGAGTTGAATGCATTTTGAATGGGAAAGTGACGTGAGAGCCAGTCCAGGTCTATGGTCAGTCCATGTAACAAGTTTTTCAAACAACAACTTATTTTTCCTGATCCAAACAAAACTCATTTATAACATTCGAAATAATCCAAGAAATTGAAAAATATTGCCTGCTGTTTATATTTCTGAATCGAAAATATCATATACCCATATAGATCTGAATCCGTTTCTGGAAATGAACTGGACGAAATCGTTGCAAATTTCTGATTATTGAGAAAATATTCAACTACCTAAAAGAAACTACAGTGCTCAGATAGAGACCTATGAGGCCGAATTATTGAATACTACAATGACTATATCAAAAAGTTGATAAAATGAAAGCATAAAGAGAAAATAGTTGTCAACAATTTTTTGAGAAAAAAGTATTTGGGAAAATATTCGAAATCCAGCTGAGTGTAATGATCATTTCCTCTGAAATGATCATTCTTGAGTCTTCATTCCATTTGAATTCATATCGAATTAAAAATAATATATGCTTAGCATTTTCTAGGTTTGGCGCCATTTACATAAAACAAGCCAGCATTCGAAAATACGATCCAACTCGAATATTAATATTTGTGATTAATATGGGCAATAAAATAATAAGTTTCCTTTCGTATTTTTATTGCAACAAGTTAACATCATTGAAAATTCGTCCACGAATATATTCCCGGCTGGCATCACAGATTTACAACAGAGTTCCATAAGAATAAATGCATATCAAACGGTTCAGGTATAGTTTAAGCGTAGGCGTGCGAGTTAGGATGGGGGCAAACCCAGAACTTTCGTTTATTCTCCAACCCATTAATATTCGATGGCGAACGAGTTCTTGAGAGGCTTTTATACCTGTGGAAGCCACAAAACATATTTCGAACGACATCGACAATTCCAAATTGTTCCGAGAATTGGGATATGGGTGGCGAGTGGAATCGCAGAAATCTTTCTTGTAATCTCGTGACTTATACTAAAGAGAGTTGAGGATATTGTACAATTAAAAATAATAATAGAATGTGGTAACATGAACTTGGTGGAATTTAATGCTAGGAAAACCCAGGCATGTCTCTCCTCAAGGAAAGCTATCATCATCTAGTATTCAGATGCCACTAACTATTCCTACAAAGTCAAGTGTCTAGATGCTAGGTATTAGGGTTAGTAATAATCTCTCATGGGAAAACCGTGTGACATCGATCGCTAAAGGTGCTTCCCAGAAACTTGAATTTCCATTTCTTGCGAATAAATACTTCACTTCTCGTCAGCTTCTAATTATCTACAAGGCTGAGATACGACCCGTCTTGGAATATAGTTCTCATGTAAGAAGTTCGGCACCGAAACATTCTTTGAAGCTTCTCGATTATATTGAAAGAGAGGCAATCCGTCTTGTTGGTGATTCTTCGCTAACAGACTAGCTCACTCTCTTCTATAGATATTCTCACGGTCGGTGCTCTTCTGAATTGTTATCAGTCGTTCCACTCTTGGCAATATCTACACGGATACGACAAGTACAGAATTCCCACCCCTTTGTTGTGAACTTGGAGACCTGTCGAACCTTTCTTGCTCAGGGATCTTTTTTTAATGGAACGGCTGAAGCTTTGGAACTCCTTGCCGAGAGAGGTTCTTCCTGAGGCTTACAAACTTCAAAAATTCAAAGTGAATAGTAATTCGTATCTCCTGTCCCTTGATTCACACGGTGTTCTTTGAACATCACAGGGCATCCTTTTCGTGTGAATCTGCATAGAAAAAATTGATATGAGTTTCCAGATTTTGGCAACAATCATTTTCACGTAACTTTTTGTAGATTAGTTACTCCTAACACCAAACTGATATTATTGTTAGGGATGTCTTAAATTCCCCTAATTACAAAAATATTCATAATTCGTTTCAATATATTTTTTTAATGTCTACCTAAACTTCACCATGCGACCTTTTTTCCCAATTGAATTTTTTCATCTCCATAATTAAATGTAAGTTCAGCTGATGATGAACCTATGTAGGTTTGAAACATGAACTGAATCACCGTCCTGACATCCTTCGAATATTAAATTGTGGAGACGACTTAGAGTTTTTCTGCATCGTAAATCTTCTCAATTACTTTTGGTTGTCCGATGACGGTACATAATCCTGATTTAAATTATTCCCGAATCTTCAAATTCTCTGTCGATTCATTGACCTTTTTGTTATGCAACAAGATTCAAAAATCTCTGTATCTGCATACTTCACGCATTTTTCAGGTCGTCAATGTTTTCAAATGTTTCTTTATATTATAGATATAAATTATGAGAAAAAAAACTTCGGCTCTCATTTCTCCTTACTATTTTTACATCTTCCACAAAATAAGATGACAAATAGATATATTTTTTGATACCATGTGTTTAGTTCTTCTTGTGATTCTCATCTGCAAACTGTACAACTGAAATTAATTTTATTTCATGAAAATTGACGAAAGCATGGAAAATATTGTGAAAAATAAAGTAACCAAAAATTGTTTACCCTCTAAAGACGAGTCGCAGACAGAAGCTTCTATATTATATGTTCATTGATATTTTCCAGATGATGAATGAGGCGTCTGAGACGACATAGAATTTTTCAAAAACTGATTTCAAATCGTACACTGAGCATGATTAATAAAAACTAATTAGTTTTGCTAATTTTTATTGAAAATTTTCAGATGCTTATCCTTTATTCATTTTGGTGTTGTCATTTCATCTGTCAATCAGTGGGACATTACATTTGTTAGTTGAATAAGTCATATGCATATGTTTTCATTGCGGTTTTGAGCCTTCCATATTGATATTATTCAATATAAAGTAACCAACCAAAAACCTCTATTCTTTCCAACGTTTTGAACATATAATGAAAGAGTCTTGCTGGACTGACGAACTCTAAAAATTAACTCTAAATCATAAGATGGAAAATCTTAAATACCAAGAATGTATCGTTGACCCTTCCGAGACCGTGGGATAGCAGTTATATCTGTAAATTATTATTATTATTTTCGGTTATATATTACAGTCTAGTCAAGTCTAGTGAACACTTCTCTATTAGTATTTGTTCATGTTAGCCAGCTACCGATAACATCTAAATCGAATATTAAATCAAAACAAATAGCTGTGGGAATAGTATCCTTATTAAATAGCTTTACTTTTTATAAGTGAATCATTTCACGTTGTTCTCATTCAATCTGCGGTATATGTGTTAATTCAAAGGAGAATTAGAATATTAATCTTTTTTTTTCGCGAACTTTCCCGTTATATCAGTGAATAATCGGGTCGTGTTTTGAGATTGTAACGATTTTCTCTTGTTTTTCATGCGATAAAACAGCTGGTGATTGTTTGATACATTCATTAGTTGTGGTTTGCAAAAAAGAATGAGAAATCAGAAACAATGGCTGAACGGGTCTTCACTTCTGAACACGAATGGTCGCTAGAAAAAGTTTATTGTTTAATCAACATGCGGAACAGCTGTGATAGAAGGGTTCAGAGCTGAGTGAGACAAATTCAGTTTATGCTAGTTTATTTTCCAGTTCTTTGTCATTTCTTGTTATATGACGAAATGGATCATTTACTTTCGACAGCGTTCTCCAACATATCTAACATTTTCTATCTACTTGCTACTTACTAATGATTATATTCTATTCATTTATTTTCATTTCTCATGCAACCATATCGAAAAAATTACCATTTTTTCATTAGTTATCAATGTACATTTCACCCTCCTCCATCAGTGGAGGCTATCTTACATTATTACCATCAGAATAATTTTTTTAAGTTCTTATTAAACAAATGTTAAACAAATGATTTTTTCGCAGACGAAACATTTCAATTGGGGCATTGACGAGCTCATTATCCGTTCTGATTTTAATTTTTCATTCGAATACTTGAATATATTTTCCTCCAGGTCGATAGATTTGTACAGACATTTTTGAAACCAAATACCAACAGTTCAGGTAACACTCAGGAAATAATTTCATCCGCATGAAGAATGATACTCAATGATCAATTACCCTAGCACCAAAGTGATATTATTTGCGCTCGACGGTCGTTTCGCTAAAAAGGTTAGCATCTTCAGGACAAGAAATCGGATTGAATACTTTACAATCATCAGGTTCTGCTACTTCTAATTATTCTTATTTTGTCAACGATAAACTAAAAGGCTATAATGGATAGGCCCTTTTTCACCATTCATGCTCTTTTTCACATCTTGCTATTCCTAGATTCTCACATGAATCGACTAGCTTTGTGTTATGCACATACTTAATCAGTTTCAGATCGTTTTCACCAATTCCTTGGTCATTGTCCAGAGCATGTTGGTCGACAATAGCCTTTCTACCATTCCATATTTATTGTTGCAATATTGACAACTGAATTCGTAAATTCCCGACTTTTCGGTGTATTTTAATGAAATTTTTATATTACCAAGAAGTCGTTTTGATTTATAAGAAGTTTATTATCCATCTTCAATATTAACTCTAGCGACTATCTGTTCAAGTCTTCCAACTTTAGTGTATTGAAGTTCATATGTTTTTGAGAATTGTAAAGTATATATATATATATATATATATATATATATATATATATATATATATATATATACCTAACCCTAGTCTTCAGATTTATTATTATATTTCCTTCTTAAGATGCTAACAAGACTTCAATCTCATCGTTCATGGATGAGGACAATTTGCAAACATATGAAACAATAAGATTTTTATCAAAAAATATAAGAATATACCTTTTCCACAGACAAGTTTCGTCGGCAGTGAAATAAAATAGTAAAACGAACAAAATGAAATACCGTATCTATTCATAGTACAAACAAAACAAAAAGGGGCTGAAACAAGTAGATGATAATGTTGCCTTCGATTTCCGTTGAAAAAGTATTGCTTGTTTTAATTTTTCTTACCGGGAAAGCAAAGTTTTCGGCATACCGCATTATTTTTTGTCCATCGGTTTATTGACATCAAACATTTGGCAGTTCAAACACATTCGAAAAATCACATACGAGTCATAAAAAAAATTAAAATATAAAATACATATGGATTTTATAGCTTCCTGTTATGAATGTGCCAAAAACATGTTCAGCAAATATCTGCGTATCTCATGATTCATGATGTTGTCTTTCGTCACTGAGTCAGAGATGTAAATATTAGGAAACAAAGAAGCCGTTACCTGATTTTTCCATCAATACCTACCTATGTAATCGCAAATATTCTCATTACCGAAGAATCGACTTTCTCCCAGTTTTCATTATTTTGACAATGATTTCAGTGATTAAATTTAAATTCTTCATGCAGCACACCCTACTTGTTACTTGACCTAATCAAGAAATTTGTTTTTTAATGGCATTTGTGATAACGATTATCATGAGCTATATGGATATTATAATACATGGCACTGTATTAATTATTTGATGTCTCCTGGAAATAGCATCATTGTTGACAAACTCTTCCACGTAATCTAGTGCTTGCATTTTCATCTTGCTGAAAACAGGAAATAGTAATTAACGTAACAAGTCCGGAAAATACTGTTTTTTTGGACGAGTAGACAAAATTCTAGGACGAGCCTTATGCGAGTACTGGAAGTTTGCGAGTCCAAAAAAACTTTTTTCGGTCGTGTTGCGTACACTATTTTTTCGGCAACCGACCACTTTCTTGACGCTTTTTCTCTGAGAAAGTAGCATTTTCCTGGCCTAGTCCGGGAAGTACGTACTTCCCGGACGTTTGCCGAAAAAGGTTATTAATGTTTGAAATTCGCCGATTTAAGAGGAGCTTCATGTATATAATCATATTAGCTGAAAACTTCTTCGAAATTTAGCCTTCATAATGGAAATAGCTTCCTAGCTAAAATATCCCTTTAGATAATATTTATCCATACATTACGTGACCAATCCTCTATCTTCATTCGAGCAGCATTTGTAGAAATCTATAGTTTTAGAAGTAGTCCGACTCTACTCAATATCATCACTCCTAGAACTGAATGTTTCTTGATAATTTTAGGAATAACACATAGGTACGTTAAAATGCTTCTATTGACACCTAGTTATTTTATAGAAAGACGCCATTTTTGAAATGATAGCAATCCGGTATACTGACATTAGATGAGTTGAAATTAGGAGATATATTAACAGCTGAAAAGTACAAAGATAATATTATTTAGAACAAATTGCTTTAAATTTGCGACTATAAAATGAATAAGTCGAAGGAGTGAATTTTTGCATAAATAATATTTTTTTCAAATAATTGATAAATGAGTGGCGAGCCAAAATTTTTCTAATAATAGGCTATACCTACATTTATCAATGAAATTTCATTCGCAGTAGAAATATTAATCTCTTAAGAACAAACAATGTCTTTGACAGTTTCATAAATACAGAAATCATTAAAATGATTCAACCTTTCTATTTGTTAGTTTTCAGTTGGTGACATAGGTATCTATTATATTCTTCTTGTGTCCAATTCAAAATTACGTCTTACGCCTTTGACAAAATCTTTTCAACACTTTGTTATTTTATAGTTATCTTTTTCTTATTTTATAAGTATCGCTTGAATATGCTGCAAAAGTGCAAGTGAGATAAAGACGTCTACAAAACTACTTTTTAAGAGGGTTAGAGAAATGTTATAGTTACTGCGAAATGTTAATGAAACTATTTTGTAGTGTTTGTGAAAGGCCTTATACAAAATATTAATAAATAGTAATAATAGGTAGGTATATTGCTTTATGAAACGGTGTCTATTTCTTATTTATAGCTCTCGTATGAACACATTGAAAACTTTTCTGGGAGGAATATAGTTTTATAATTTGTTCCTCCGAAACGTTTTCGTAACCATTGAAATATATAAAATTGCTAGTTGGGCACTGACAAACCCTTTTGTACTCAATTTCAGCTACTCGGTCTATTAATATGTCGGAGAATAAAATCATACGCAGATAATGTTTTTGGTTATAACTCCTGGTTCAGAAAACTGGTATGTCAATGTCACTGAAGAACAAGACATCAAAACGATATTTACCGCCAACAATCCAATTTCAACATTCCTACTTTCCCCCAAGCACGAAATTGTCAATGATTCCCAAGGTATAGGTATCTGAATAATGTTCCGATTGCCATAGAGCCATACCTAGAACATATGTCAGACCCATCATCAGCCCCTTTTCGAGCATCTGCAAGAGGCACAATATTTATAAAAATCACTACAAGCTCAGATGATTCGTAGCACCATCGAAATAATTGAAATCGAGACGACTTTTCTGTCTGAATTCTAAATAAACCTGATTTTCCGATGTCCAGTGCCCATCAAAACTTTCCGTGATAGGAAAAGTTTGTTACTGGTTTTCGACCAATTTTCTTATATATTTTCTTATAACATCCTCGGTAGTATAGTGGTCAGTATCCCCGCCTGTCACGCGGGAGACCGGGGTTCGATTCCCCGCCGTGGAGATTTTTTTGATCGAAATATATGTGATCGGCAGATTTCTTCATGAAAATGAGAATAGTGTGGAAATAATTAGTGGACCCAGTTGGTAAAAAAAATTTAATACATTATCGTTGTCAAACAATCGTTCTCGGAGACATGAAGATTTTGATTCGTTTCATACAGTAGGATGGAGTATCGGGTACCTATACAAAGATATGAATTTCGATTATCAGTAGCGGATGGCGTGTTGAAACCTAGCATAAAATGTTATGAAAAAAGATATTGCTATTTTTCGTGTCCTTACCAAATAACGTCACAAACATTTTTATCTAACATATCACAGTTATGACTGCCGTTATTACTGCCATTTCAGACAGCTGAACTATCAAATAACACACTAGTGTGTTACTTGTCTAAAATGACATTAATAATGACAGTCATAACTGTCATGTGTTGGATAAAACCTTTTATGCCACTCGTGTGTTATGTTTCTTAAGTCACCTGACGGCTTTGTGGAATAAATTTTCTAGTGTGACTTATTTTCAACATAACACACTAGTACCATAAATAACTATTCTTTTGCTCTATAAGAATGATAGGCGACACTCTCATATCACCTCACTAGATGACATACCTTAGACATCTCTTGGATATTTCTTTTGAATCCATGTACCTACTACCTAAGTAGTCACTAACGGTACACCCGGATAGAAAAAGGGTAGGTAATCAAAAGTGCACCCAAAGGAGAGTTTACTGAACGAATTTTCCACAAATTAAAAAATAATGCACAACTTAAAGAACAAAAATTACATTAACAAAATTACAGTTGAAAGAGTTCTTGATAACTAATAATTCAACATACCTACCTACCAACCTAACGAAGCAATAATAAAATACCTAGAAGAAAAGTCAGTTTTAAGATGGTTGATTTAATTTTCCCCAATTCGAATAATGCTTAATTGTTCACTAAACCCGCCTTATGACGTCTTTGCTTTTGAGGTGGCACTTTCATTGATAAGTGGGTGGGAACTTTTGCTGCACAAAACAAACTACTAAATTACTCACATGAAAATATCTGAGAATTTTCTAAAATCAAGTAATTAGTATAATCCTCGGTAGTATAGTGGTCAGTATCCCCGCCTGTCACGCGGGAGACCGGGGTTCGATTCCCCGCCGTGGAGATTTTTTTTCTTAGTGAAGTTTTTTTTTTTAATCCTCTCTGTAGGCGATGAAAGAGAAGAAACAATTTGTCTTTTCATTGTGGGATGCGATGAACTGTTTATTGAAATTCTTATGATTTTATTTTATTTTTTCTGTATTATTAATTTTTCCATTCTGATAGATGATAGAATAATTGACTGGCAGAATAACGTAGACTACATTATAACCTAGCGCCACTAATCTTAGGAACATTCTGCAACTACAAGTGGTAATTGAAAACACATACAAATAATGATTAATTATTCATTATATTGATTTTTATTACTTCATTCAAATCTTTTTGATTTTTAGTATCATATCTACTACGGTGTATTAGTGTCAGTGTATAAATGAATGAATATTTCCAATGACAGATTTTAACCTCTATGTGACAGATTTTAATCAGTCAATTAAATTTTTTTTTTCATTTTTACAGTGAAAGTAATACGCCGTCGAACATATTCAATATTGCCCTCTCTCTCTTCAAATTCTACTTATCAAACAGACAACAATGTTTTTCCTTAGATTCAAATAATACATCAGACCTGGTAATAATTGAGTGTGGAGTGCCCCAAGGCTCAGTGTTGGGTCCTCCCTTATTTATCACATATCTAAACGATCTCTTCACCTATATGAATCCGTATAGTTGCATTGCATTTGCAGATGACACAACCATCATAAACTTGAACAACCTTGCCACTGAGCTGGAAAAGGACATCAGAAATGCTCAAGATAAAGCAGAATCTTGGTTGAGGAGCAATAATTTAATGCTAAATAAAAATAAAACTCAAACAATTATCTTTTCCTTAAGTGTTAATGTATCCGCGCATGATAGCACAAAGTTGTTGGGTGTCTGCCTGGATGAAAAGTTGAGCTGGTCTGTTCACGTAGACCAAATACCTGTTCCTACTCAGGAAATTGAAACATATTTTCAGTTTACATGCTTCATTAACAGCATATTATGCCTTCTTTCATTCTCAGTTATCGTATTGCACAATCCTCTGGGGTAATAGTGCTCATTCTAATAAAGTATTTCTGATGCAAAAAAGGCAATAAGAATTATCTCCGGTGCGAGATACAGAGATTCATGTAAGCCCCTTTTCGCATCTTCAACAATTATGACTCTACCTTGCATTTATATTTATCAATCCTCATTGGAAATACATGGAAAAAAAACGATTACGTAGTAAATGCTGACTTTCACAGATTCAGCACTCGAAGCTGTCAATTAATTAGACCACGCAAATTTAGACTCCAAACAAATCTTAATCTTTATAACTTGCAACCTTCCTGGGTCAAAGAGCTAAATTCACACAAATTCAAAAAATCCATGAAAGCTTATTTAACTGCTAATATTTTTTGTTCTTTAAAGGAATATATTGATCATGCGCCTGCCCTGTTACCTGGGGTATGAGAGACCAGTTCTGCATTTAGATCACGTACACCTTTTATTGTCGCAAAATTCCTACTCTTCTGGAAATGTTTCCTTTTCTGTGTTTTGATTCTTTTTATCAAATTTCAATTGGACACTGTCATTGTTTCATTATTGTGTTTTATAACATAAATTCTATTACCTGTATTGTTTATTAACATACTGTTTTTTTATACCATGTGACGAAATTGACGAATCTCATTTGTGCTTTGTAAATGAATGATGATTGTACACCTGAAAGATCAATGAACTATCTATCTATCTATCTATCTATCTATCTATCTATCTATCTATCTATCTATCTATCTATCTATCTATCTATCTATCTATCTATCTATCTATCTATCTATCCATCTATTTAATTTTTTTTCCAATTTTAGTTACTCTAAACTCCAAAGAATATAAATTCTGATTTTCATTCTTTGGCCAAAATCCATTTCAATGTTTCTGTTTGAATTCGAAATTTGAGTTCTTTGATTTATTTTTAATCCGTTCATTTGATATTTGATAGACTTTTTTAACCTTATTCTCGCTTATAAACGACGAGATTGGCACCTCTGGTGTGAAAGTTGAAACTTTTTTCAAAGATGAATTATTCTAACACCACTGTTCGGGTAATTGATCTCTGATCTCTGATCGCTTGTCGGTTTATATCTGCTAATTTATTTAAAAGTTTGGGAGTGATATATTTGATGCTCCACCGTTTAATTCAATTCCATTCGTGATTTATTTCAATTAAATATTTTTCATCTTATAAATTTTTTGTAATAGGTTTCAATAAAGTTAATTGTATAGAGAATGCAGAAACAAGTATCGCTAACAAAGATTCAATTACTTTTTTTGAATTTTTTCAGTTGTTTAGGGTTCTTGTACAAATAAAATACAAATATTTTGTTGAAGAACATCAGAATAATTAGGAAACATTATCTGTTGATATGTTTATATAATCATATATGTGTTTAGAAGTGTTATACTCTTTCTTCCATTTCTCCCCGCCCCTTCGCCACTTGTTTCACTTTCCGCCAGTCCTCAGTTTCCCACCGAAAACCGCGGTCCATCATTGCCAAAAAGTTCACTAAACCGTCATCTTGGTCGACCTTAACACGGTTACCTTGCCTTGCTTGCTTAGCTTTAGGGTCTCAGTTGGCCACGATCTGATGCCCAGTTGTTTCTGCCTGCCACGTTGGGTTCTTGTTCCCCATCGGTTGCCGCTCTTTGTGTTTGTTCGGTTTGTGTGCGAGTTAAACTCAGTTCTTCGTGACTCTCCGTTGCGTTTGTTTCGTACTGGTGTGCACGTGTGAGCGTGGGTACAGCACTGTCAAGGCGGTTGGATTCGCTGTTATCTTCCCGTTTTCCTGATAAGGACTGATACCGGAATAGTATCTCGTCATGGTGCTGATTTTGTAGACAAGTATTGTGTGGTTCGGGTTCAAAACTCAGTGATTACTACAAACTATCCGTGTGGAGGGATTTGTTATGGTTCTGCTAGCTAAACATGGTCAGTTGGAATGCATTAGTGTCTTTTTCAAGTTCATCTCTTTGGAGTACAGTTTATTTCTAATCCTGAAGTTGATTGGCAATCATTACCAGAAGTTATTCAATTATTATTGCTGGTTGAAACTAGATATTCATCTAGTTGGTAAGAAGGCAGACTTCTGATACCGTTTCTTGAGTGTGAGGTTTTTATTAATCACAAGGATTAACATACCAGTTTCCGGTCTAAAAGGTGAAGCAGAAAGGAGTAACCAGCAGTTGCATCTGTCATTGAAAGTGACATTCGAGCATTAGACAATATGACAAACAATAATGCTACATTGTCGTATATATTTTGGCGTGTTTTGAATGATTAAACGTTATTAGAGCTTGTGTATCCAGATCCCAGATGATAACTATATTTTAGATCAGACGATCAAAGATCAAAATGAATTATTTCTATTGTTAACCAATTGACAAATTTCGAATCTTATGTCCTGTTATGGAGTATTTGCTTCTTGGAGTGTTTCGGTTACCTACATTTCTTTCTAGAAAATTTGTCTACTCAATTCCATGGAAATTTTGTTTTTATCACGTTTGAAATACCGAAATGATTCAGAAATTGAGAAAATCATCTTCTCATTTACCCAGTTTTATCATGGTGTCCTAAAGTGTAGGTTGATTGTCAATTTTTTCTCACATATCCACTTACATAAACCTACATAGCGCTGTTGAATCAATTGCATAAAGTCACCCAGTCTGCTGTGACTTTTTAATCAGTTAATGTGAACGCATGCATTGTGTTTTTTGTTCAATCGGCATGTCCTCATAGCGTGAGTTATCGATTTAATCGCGGGTATTATGATCCATGACCCGTTAGAAACGTTATCAGTGGTAAACAAACGACTTTTCTCAATAGTTTCATTTGTCGAGTCGTATTTCTCACGTAGGCAGTTTAGCTTAGTGCGGATTTTCAAAGAAAATAATTGAACTTTGGACATAAATATAAATATCGTATTGGGTATATCCGGTTGTATATAGATATATAGTTAGGGTAGACTGATGAATTCATGAAAATATGATTAAAATATGAAAGAGGTGAAGGGGGGGAAGTCAATAGCATTTCACAGTTATGGTTATAAAAACACACATAAATCAACGTTATAAACTCAGGTTGAAAGTTTAGGAAACACCTGATATTTAAAAGAACTCGAAAGTCTATATGATGTCATTGATCTCAATTCGAAATTATTTATGGTTCTGATCAGTATGCGATATGAACAAACGAATTTCCCTATTAATTATACTTTTGCAAGATACCTGGGTATACTCGACTAGTTTACTATAACACGAGTACTCTAATTTGTATATCTTGGTTGAAATCAATTGTTTTTTCTTTGAAAAAAGTATTCAGTAGGCATTGATAATTAGTGAGTTGGCATATGAGAATTACAAAATGTTTCAAATTTGAGATGGATCTATACTTCCCACTTTTTTTTGCTTTTTTAGGGGTCCTTTTTATGGATATAAGTGATCCAGGGGCCTGTTTATAAGAGTAAAAGTTATGTGAGTCTTGTATCTACAGAAGGAACACAAAGTACGTACAAGATATTACTATTATGAAACAGGCCCATGAATCCTCCCCCTAGGGAGAAAAAGTATGATTTTGCTCCCTACAATGAGACCAGAAAATGTATACTTCGTATAAGTAGAGGTAGGCGAAAAAGTATTTTTTTGTCCTATAACTGGCAGGGTTGTTCTGAAAAACTGTATTTATTGACATTAGTCAACAGAGTTTACCTTCGACATCGCTCTCATGATATGGCCAATTACTTGGAAGCTCGGTTGAAAATATTCACTTGAAAAACTTGCGATATAACTACTAAACGATAAAGTTTTCAACGGGAGGTACACAACAAATGTTTCAGTAATTGACATTGAACAAAAAAAAAACACGAAACAATTCACCCAGTACGTTTCCCTTGATATTCTCGGAATGAAACTATGATGAAGAAATAGTATACCGAAACAAACATGCCATTTCTAGCGAACACCATTTGAAAGCATGTCAATAATCGAGATCAAACGAAATGTACCCTAATGGTTCGGATTAATAAAAGCTTGCAGATGTTCGTTCCAGCTTACTGGCAGGAGATCGTCGATTTCATTAATGGGGAACTTTGGAATAGAGACAGATGCATATTTGTGGCATTTCCTAATCGTTTCGTTAGTATCCGGTCAATAATTATAGAAATTATTTCAAACGAGTAATTACTCAAGTAGTATTCTGTAAATTGTGGAATGTACAGGTGCTTAGTTTATCACTAGTACAGTATAGTAAGCATGAAACAAAGTCGATTTCCCCTGTCTGTCTGTTCATATGTATGCCTAGATCTTTGATAGTACCCATCGGATTTTGATGCGTTTTCTAATAAATGAAGGGATTCGAGAGAAAGGTTCATATGTATAATACATGCGCAAAATAGTAGAGAAACACTGATAGTTACACTTCTCATGTTAATTGATCATCATCGAGATCATCAACAAATGTACAGAAATTTCTTCAAACACTTCAGTCCAACGAGTCCATCTATTCTGGCCAAATCCAATTTATTCATTTGATCAGAAATGATCTTGAAATCAAATATATCATGGAAACATAATGATATGAAATTAATGATCAGGGATTTTCTTTATTCAAATCTGACAATGTAACTTCAAAGTTGGTCCATAGTCCATGCCACCAAATAGTTGAAACGAAAATTTAAAAAAGGTTATGAAATGACGAGTTTCTATTCCAGATACAAATAACCGTTTTGAGGCCAACTCAAACGTAAATCTAGATAGTTTCCTTGGAATTCAAATGTTTTTGCCTTCCTTCATATATGGTTTTAATCTCGGTTTTAATCTTCACAATCATGAAGCTACATCGAGAGCTACATCGAATAGATAATAATAGTGGAACGCCATAATTCTGTTCATTAAACATATCTTTATTTCAATTTGTATGATTGTATAAAGCCGTAAAACTATAATTACGCCAACTTTCGACTAATTTCTTCCAGATATAAACGGAATGGGTCTAGTTCGTATGCGAATTGTAATAGCCTTATTTTTGCCGCGATGATGTAATTTCAGCGTCTTGTTTTCTGTTTGCATACCAAAGGATTTCTGATGTTTAATTCATGCACGTATACAAATATAGAATGAATACAGAACTAGTACTGCTTTGAATATTATAGGATGATTATTGAAAGTCGACTAAAACAGAATGTGACCTCATCTTTACATTGTTTACGTGCCAGTGATAACCTTAAAGTTATGAATTATGGACCACATGTTTTCTACAAGTTACTCCTATAATATAAATGCCTAGTGTTGACTGTCCTTTCATTCCTCTGCTGGTTTTCAAGATGTAGTCAAAACTCTCAGCCCTACTTGCAGTATCATACACAAGTACCACGTACAATTGTATAATCAATATTTTGATCAATAGCTAACCAAACAAGGGCGAGCTCGAGATAGATCTAGAGGCTCGGGGCTAGATTAGTGCTAGTGATTCATAAAAAAGTCCATCAGTGTATACCTGTATGGTACAAAAGATGCAATAACATTTATGGAAAAATTATCCTGAAAAAAGAAAATTATAAAAAGGGCACTTTCCTCATTGATAGATTCCGTAAGCTTGATTGTGAGTTCTCAACAACTACTGGAAAAAGATTTTAATAAGTCATAAGAAATAGATTGTTTTCGTCGCTTCCTCTTCCTCTACCTAAACAGTTGATTGGCGTGTGCACCTGGGACCCTGAATTCCGGAAACACCCAATGACGGAAGTTCTGTGTATCCCGGTACTGAACTTTTTAGTATACTTCCACGTTGCCGAATTTCAATATTTCATGTAACAATGTTATGAAAAGCAGCGTTCTTATAGTACTATTCTGAAAATTTGTGTAATAGTAATTAAGAATACAAGGTGGATGGCATATAAACGGCGAGGTTACGTTTTGTAGCCGAAACAATCAGGCAAAAAATATCAGATTTGGTTGTATGCAATCGTTCTGTACTTTTCAGTATTGCAACAAAAAATGTCAGTTCTGGGTTTTGTTTCTGTATTTTTGAGTGATATAAGGGAAAGCTCTAGGGAAAGCTTGTCCTCCTCCTCACTTAGGTTTCAGTAGGCCCATTATGCTATGCTTCTTCCTGTTATTATACTCAGATATAACGATGCAAATTATTGAGTAATTGATCCTTTACACCTCGCTTTACACCAACTGAATAATCTTTTTTGTAGACCGCATTATTTTTGGATTGCGTCCCATCGAGAACACAGCTTCAAGTTAAAGAGGTCCGTCAACATCCATTCTTCTGGAAGGCTCGACGCCTTGTTCGTCGACAAACATCCGAACAGACAGCGGTTGTCGTTGTTGGTGCGTCGTCGACTCTCATCAACGGATCAGTAAACTGTCCTCCGTTTGGACGCAGGACAATTTGCTTTTTTGGCCCGTTGAGATGACGGCTGCCACCGTTGATGTGACTTGGTCACTCAACTCTTAATTTTTGAAACAACGGTTTGGAAATATACATGATGGTTACTGAAATAAACTATGAGTAGCTTCTCACTGCCACGAAGCTTGTTGACAAATACTCGTTAAAAAATTATAATTGACTTATATATTGGTACTGAGGCAGATGCAGTGAGTCGAGATTTATTGCGTTCAGAGAGCAGCCAATTAATCTCTTCTCTCAAAAATGACGTAAGAGTGCTATATTTTTGAAGATATAGATATTCATAGTTCTGCTCCCTTTAATACGAATATCAATATAACAGTCCTAGGCCCACGTGGCCAATGAAGAATACTTTTTTGCTTATCAGTAACTTTGCAACAAGAATGTCTGAAATGAAAATGGTGATTGAATCAAATTGAATGGCCGGATTTTTTTATTCTTATTCATATTGTAGATGCAATAAGGAAGGCTGCATCTTCGATAATTTCGCCCATCAAACAACGTGATGGTAAAAAATGAACTGGTACCCTAATTATAGGAAGCGGTGATGAATGTAACATGTAGTGGGTATAGAAGTTCTTCAACTACGTGTCAGGAGTAACTATTCCTACAAAGTGAAGTATCTCGATGCTAGGATTTACTATCAGCGATAACCTCTCATGGGAAAACCATGTGAGAGCCATCGCTAAAGATGCTCCCCAGAAACATGGATTTCTATTTCATGCGAAGAAATACTTCTTTTCTCGTCAGCTTCTAATGATCTACGAGGCTCAGATACGACCTGTTTCGGAAAATGGTCCTCATGTGTGGAGTTCGGCACCAAAACATTCATTGAGGCTTCTCGATTCTATTTAGAGAAAGGCAATCCGTCTTGTTGGTGATTCTTCGCTCACAGACTCGCTCACTTCATTGAAACATCCCTCTTCTATAGATATTTTCACAGTCGGTGCTCTCCTGAATTGTTTTCAATCGTTCCACCCTTGGCAATATCTACATGGATGACTCGACGAGTACAGAATTCCCACCCCTTACAAACTTCGAAAATTCAAAGTGAATGTTAATTCGTATCTCCTGTCCCTTGATTCACGCGTTGTTCTTTGAACATTACAGGGTTTCTCTTTCGTGTGAATCCGCTTTTTTTTAATATTATTTATTATTACTGCAGATTACACATTCTGTTATTACGCGTTGTCATAAATCCGAGCATGGGTTTTAATATACACTACCATTTGTTAATACAATAGTAATACGTTTTTTTCTTCTGGTAGTATATTGCCAAATGATCTTGAGTATATAGATAGAATTTCATGATAATTATTGTTCTGAGGTTCACTCAAAAGAATGTGATGCTTGTTCCGTAGTTTTGGGTATTGTAACCTACCACAGTCTGAAAAAATAAGAATTAATATTGAAATCTATACAAGTGTAGAAAAGCAGATTTTCACTCTACCCCGAAAAGTTGCTGCGTCTATTGAAAAACAGTTCCCATTCACCCCTATTTGTGATGTTTCATCACTTTGAGACTTTTCCAAGAATTCCTGTACTGTTATGAATATTTTTCTGTCTAGCGGGTGTGACCATTTTATTCTTCTACGGAGCATTTTGTTTCCAGAAATGCCCTTATCCAACAATATTTCAAAAAATAAACGTAGTATTATTTGTTCTTGTCTGTAGCGATATCCCAAGAATGTTTTCGATATCAGCTCAATTCGAGCCTGAATTGAAGCTTCATTCTTATCAATCTCACATTTCACTCATTAATTTTCAACATCACACTAAAGTAAACGAATCAAAAACATTGACCGCACTAAAGTCCCAAGCATAGCAAACCAGCCTCTTAAGAATCGGACAGGTTGAATAAAATTCGAAAGAAATTATCCTGCGTTGCATTAAATGTATCCATCCAGAGACTGTTCTCGTTTCTCATTGTTCTCCTCTGTATACATTCAATGAACAATAATGTCTGGATTCATGAATGGCCTTTTTAAAACCGAACCTTCTGTACCATTCATGGATGTACGTAGACGCGGCATGTGTGGGCTGCTAGAGAAAAGACGAAAAAGGATATTTTAAATACTAAAGAAGCTAGCAAAGCCACATAAGAATTTCGACTTGGGGTAGGTTACCTAATTTAAGGCTCATTTTAGGCTAATTTATTGCCATGTTCCCGAATTTTTTGCTCTCCCCCTTCATAGAAGAATTCGTGGCTTTGCTAGCTTCGGCCGAATTCAGCAGTCATATTTCAAACTCAAAAAAAAAGTGATTTGATATGGCCAAATTGTAGAGCCTATTTTAGGCTAATTTATTACCCTATTTGAAATTTTTTTACTCTATTCTATCTTAGAAAAATCTCTGGCCTTTTCTAGCTTCGGTCGAACTCAGCAAAGCCATTTTTGAAATAAAACATTTTTCAGCCATTTGAAATAGTGATTTTTCAGGAATATTTTTAGGCTAATTAATTACCCTAGTTTCATATTTCATTGCTCATTGAGTTTAAAAAAAAACAGGATTTATAGATTCTCGCCCAGGCGAGGATGTGATGATCTAAACTATAAATATTTGACAATTAGACCTGTCAAAACAATGATTACCATCGAATGATCGATGAATGGCTAACATTGAATCTTTGAAAAATGTTGTTATTGCAGAAATGGCTCTGCTGACTTCGCGCGAAGCCAGCAAAGCCACAGGTTTGTTTTAAAAAAAGTTGTTAAAAAAAATTCAATGATGGCCATTCATCAATCATTCGTCGGTAATCATCGTTTCGATATGTTATATTGTCAAATATTTATAATTTGGAATAACTACATCATCGCCAATGAGAATCAATAAGTAAATCAAGTTTTTCCGAAAACGCGAGGAGCAAAAAATATGAAACTAAGGTAATTAATTAGCCTAAAACAGGATCTTGACTATTACTATTTAGAATCTTTGAAAAATGTTGTCATTGCAGAAATGGCTCCGTTGACTTCGCCCGAAGCTAGCAAAGCCACAGTTTTGTTTTGAAAAAAGTTGACCAAAAATTTTCGATGTTGGCCATTCATCGATCATTCGACAGTAATCATCGTTTCTACATGTCAAATTGTCAAATATTTATAGTTTGGAATGATTGCATCATCGCCAATGGGAATCAATAAGTAAATCAAGTTTTTTTTGAAAACGCGAGAGGCAAAAAATATGAAACGAAGGTAATTGATTAGCCTAAAACTGGATCTTGAATATTACTATTTACATTCTTTGAAAAATGTTGTTATTGCAGAAATGGATCTGCTGACTTCGCCCGAAGCTAGCAAAGCCACAGGTTTGGTTTGAAAAAAGTTTCGATATGTCGAATTGCCAAATTTTTATAGTTTGGATCATTACATCATCGCCTGGGCGAGAATTAATAAATCCTGTTTTTTTCTAGAACGCAAGGAGCAATGGAATATGAAACTAGGGTAATTAATTAGCCGAAAAATATTCCTAAAAAATCACTATTTCAAATGGTTGAAAAATGTTTCATTTAAAAAATGGCTTTGCTGAGTTCGACCGAAGCTAGAAAGGCCACAGATTTTTCTATGATGGAATAGAGTAAAAAAAAATCAAATAGGGTAATAAATTAGCCTAAAATAGGCTCTAGAATTTGGCCGTATCAAATCACTTCTATTTAAATTTTGAAATATGACTCTGCTGAATTCGGCCGAAGCTAGCAAAGCCACGAATTTTTCTATGAAGGGGAAGAGCAAAAAATTCGGGAACATGGCAATAAATTAGCCTAAAATGAGCCTAAAATTGGATAACCCACCCCGAGTCGAAATTCGTATGTGGCTTTGCTAGCTTCTTTAGTATATATTTTAAATATATCAAGTGACATGAATGGCTAATAGATCGTCCTTTGTTAGTAAACAGTGTCATCATCATCAACAACGGTTATGAAGAATATGTATAACGGTTATCGTTTCCGGAGATATTATTATCGCCTTTACAAAAATGAATGGGGCTCGTTTGGATGATTTAGGCAAAACATGTTTGCTTTGTGTCTAGACGGGGAATGTTTTATCAAAGGATGGTCATGTTTACTTTTCCTTTAATTTCTTTTTACATTTCCTGAAAAAAGATTTGAAAGGGTCTCTTGTACTTTAAGTTCACGTGAAAAATAACTGTAGAAAATGGACAAAAAAATATTCTGCAATGTTCACCTAGAAGTGATTTCCCAGATAGATATATCCAATTCAAAGACCAGTTGATTCTCCTGATGAATGAATCCGGTTCGAAGGACCAATTATTGGTGTAAATCTCGAAGATATTTTCTACATAAAAATGCCTAGTGGAAATACTTTGAGTCGAACTGGTATTTTGCAATATATACGAGTCTATACATTCAATAATATGCAACTGAGATTTTGGGTACAACTCATATTTTGTCAAATTTCGAGTATTTTTTAGTTTTTCAGAAAGTGATGTGATCATTTGGAGCATCAAATCGAACTGAGAAACAAACGATTTTGTTTGAATGTTGACGCTGGAGAAAATATTTTCTTCACTATAATCGTTATGACTACCATCACATCCCAGGGCTTTAGAAATGGTATACCAGTAACGTTGATTTGGGCATAGATTTTTGATACGACTAGCACAATACTTAATTAATGTTTTCAAAATCGCATGAGCATAAACGCACCAAGTTATTTCAACAATATGTAGAAGAATTATGCGATTCCTGTTGATATCGCAATAGAAAAATCACCCTGATAACTTGGACAGGATTTTCATTTTTCAAGCCTTCAAATTCGTGTAGTTCATTCTCGTACAGCAGACGAAATGTTTTCCTTACTATCTGGTGGTGGTTCCCAGGTTAACACGTCCGTCTATCAAGCAAAAGCCCTAGATTCAATTCGCCGCCAGACTTCTGACGGTTGATGTTAGTCAACTAGTTAACGGAAAAAGCCATTTTGCAACCCATTTACAACCGTCACCTCGTCTCCTCATCACACTTGAACGCCATGTCAAATTCAATTTGCGGGATAACCTCCTCCATCACAAACCATACACGATGGCAACACTCCATGCGTTTTACGAATTAACTAAATAGATTCCATCGTTGCTATCGAATCAACAGAAGATTGCCACTTGATAGTGAAAGATGATCTAAGATTTATGTTGAAAAATTCGAAATTCAAAGTGAACAATGAACATTTGTATACAACATGATGTTCTATTATCTCTGACCTCTGACAACTCACAAACTTTGTAAAATGGGAATATAGATATATCCATTATCCCTTGGCACATAATTACTATTTCGTTTTTTAGCAATACTCTCACCAAATCATCATATTTCAACTTTATAACTTCCATCAAGCCTATATTTATTGCCACTGAGATCAGTATATGCGAATAGAAACAGCTGTCTGTATTCGATTCCGGGTAGGGTTCAATTAATACTCCCTTTGTTGACATTCTTGTCGCACACCTGATCCTTCAAACGATTGTCAATTCGCTATCGACTTCCTCTTTCATGTTGGAATCAGATCTGGGATCTGGGTATTCAGAGACGGAGCCAAAGGGGAAAGTTTTTTGTTTCCATGATGAATGATATCAATTCGTGGTCTCGGTAGTGTAGACTGTAGTGGTGAGCATATCTGCCTATCAAGTAAGGGATTGAAACATCCGAACTACTAGCCACCCATTGAGGGTGAGAATTCTTTATAGTTGGTTTTTTTCACTGTTTTTCCAACACGTTATCATCGCCAGATCCAACCAGCGATTAATTAATGCCAAAATCTCTTAATTATTTTAATACATGACCTGCAACCTGCATATAAGCCCTTGGGCAGGAGATGCGGATGCACCTGTTATAGTCCAAGATCCCAGAGCAATCAGACATAACTTATTTTCACACGAATGAAACCTGAAGTTTTCAGTAGCGTCTCGTGTGCCTTGAATACCTACGCGCTTTGTGGAACTTGCCGAGTGACACCTGGGCAGGTATCAGGTGAGAAAGGTAACTAAAAATAAGAATTATTTTACTTAAATTCACATGGCTGATTTTTATATATGTCATGTAGAATATTATTTTAAAGTAATATCATAAGTGTCAGACACTTTTGATGGACCAGAGCTTTCATCAGACGCTTTTAAGCTACCCAAAAAATTAATGAACTTTACTTATTTTTACATGTCTGATTTTTTAATATGTTATTGAAGTATTTATTTAAAAGTTATATTCAATCAGTAAGACAAATTAGAGTGACCAATCATCCCCTAAGACAAAAATTATTCAGCCAGAAGTATGAGGGCGAGAGTACTATACATGCGCTTCAGAGTGAATGAGACGTCCATAATAACTCGGTTTCCCTTCTCAAACTCACCATCTGTTTCAATCTACTGTGTATGTGCTGTTTGTGTGTAATATAACTTATAGTATACAGTATAGTCAATGTTGTTTTTTAAGGCACAATTGTGCCAAAAGGGGCACTATGGTAAGCACTTTGAGAAATTGGTCGAAAACGGGCACAATTTTAAGATTCCGTATTTTCGTGGTTCCGTGGTCATTTTCACTTGTCTAAATTCTCACTTTTCATTTCATTTTCCTCAACAATCCTGTTTCCTGTTAGTACGAAATTTAAAAATTATGATTTCTATGCAATACATACATGATTTCTCAACGTTCAGATTGGTAAACATTAAAAAATGGAGCTTCATGTAGTATTTGATATGCAATTGATGGAATTCCTCAGGTTTCGGGGGCCAAAATTGCTTCCTTTGGGGCTTTGGACAAACCGTCTATTTTTTGCGAGGACAAACGCTAACTCGAATGTGACTCAAGTGGCAATTTTTCATATTTATAATATATTATTGAATATATTTATATTTTTACGATGCAGAAAAACTCAAAGTCGTCTCCACAATTTAATATTTGAAAGATGTTCAGTACGGTGATTCAGTACATGTTTCGAACCTACATAGGTTCATCATCAGCTGAATTTACATTGAATTCTACAATAAAGGAAGAGTAATATAATATTAGTTGATAAATGAAGTATAAAATTTACTTACATGGAGATGAAAAAAATAGCAAATTCACATCGTGAAGTTCAAAAGGACATAAAAAATTTGGTTAGGTTAGGTTATTTTTCTAATATTGCATATTGGGCATAAGGGCTCCAAGCCCCCCAATCTTTAATGTATTTATGGTGTTAGGAATGTCCCAAATTTCCCTAATATAAAATTAATCATAATTGTCAGTACCAAATTTTTTATGTCCTATGAGGAAAATGAAATGAAAAGTGAGAATTTAGACAAGTGAAAATGACCACGGAACCACGAAAATACGGAATCTTAAAATTGTGCCCGTTTTCGACCAATTTCTCAAAGTGCTTACCATAGTGCCCCTTTTGGCACAATTGTGCCTTAAAAAACAACACTGACTATACTGTATACTATAAGTTATATTACACACAAACAGCACATACACAGAAGATTGAAACAGATTGTGAGTTTGAGAAGGGAAACCGAGTTATTATGGACGTCTCATTCACTCTGAAGCGCATGCATAGTACTCTCGCCCTCATACTTCTGGCTGAATAATTTTTGTCTTAGGGGATGTTTGGTCACTCTAATTTGTCTTACTGATTGAATATAACTTTCAAATAAATACTTCAATAACATATTAAAAAATCAGACATGTAAAAATAAGTAAAGTTCATTTATTTTTTGGGTAGCTCAAAAGCGTCTGATGAAAGCTCTGGTCCATCAAAAGTGTCTGACACTTATGATATTACTTTAAAATAATATTCTACATGACATATATAAAAATCAGCCATGTGAATTTAAGTAAAATAATTCTTATTTTTAGTTACCTTTCTCACCTGGTACCTGCCCAGGTGTCACTCGGCAAGTTCCACAAAGCGCGTAGGTATTCAAGGCACACGAGACGCTACTGAAAACTTCAGGTTTCATCCGTGTGAAAATAAGTTATGTCTGATTGCTCTGGGATCTTACTCTATTATTATCCTCAAAACTAATGCTGCAAATCAGAGCAGCACACAACATCGTGCATGCAGCTGACTGGCCGATCCTCCTCGGTCCTGTTCTGTTGTACAAGGGTAGGATCGGATCGTACTTCCCTCGAAAGGGGGTTGTGCGGCCCGTGAAAACACTTTCCGCTCCAGGACCTCATTTTGAAATGCTGTCCCGTCTAGTGTGTGTTATGTTCATTTTATTTAGTGTTGTGTTGTATTATATTTTATATTTTATATATTATATTTTATTTATACACCTATTTATTGTGGATGTAATTATACACATTTTTTGTTAGTATATAAGTTAGATTTGTGACAAAAAAGGGGAAATAAACGTCTTTTTATTTTTATTATTTTTTTATATCTGCCTATCAAGCGGAAGGCCGGGGTTCGAATCCTCGCCGGACCACCGTGCTGGGTAATCGCACGTTAAAAGGTAAGGCCTCGTTGATCCATTGCTCGCACAAGTTTCGACTCCTGAGAGTTGACGTTCGTCAGCTGGTTAACGGAACGAACAATTTTACGAAAATAAAAAAACAATTTTGTATTATACCGGTACTGGTCTCAGAAATAGGATATTCAATTGAAATGGAATCGGATTTCTCTCTTTTTGCCACTTTAGATTATTTATCATCCACTAACTGTCGCCATATTTCAGAGATTAGCTGTTGTCAATGCTTCCAACAACGAACACTTATGGTCTAGTGGTGGTTGTTCGGAGGGACTTACGAAATAGAAAGTCCAATCAGTATTATTACTTTTGTTCGAGTTTGAAGGCCGCCGTTTCTTCCTGACGGTTCGCTGGTGCGAGTTTGTTTGATTTTGTCATCGGAGTCAAACTCACGATGCACGCGCCTCTGAAGGAGCTAGCCACTAGCGCCAGCTAAACGTCAGGGAGAAATTCCAAGAAACGACAGCCCGAACAAAAGTAGTGATACTGAAAACCTCGGCCGCGACTGCCTCAACCATTTTGTCAGAAAGTAGAATGATTCCACAATGATTCGATCGAGTGCTTTTTGGTTGAAGCTATCAATTTGTTCATCGATGATGCAAAGACATATTCGATTGTAAAGTTTATTGTGTTAATTATGCAACAAATGTCGAAATTGGTGCATTGAGAATTGAGGGATACCATATTTTTCATGACGTAATGGTAACAGAATGAATATTTTAGCTATTTTATTGATTTGCCCCACGTTGGGTGCCAATGATAGAATAAACTTTGTAACTGAAATAAAAAAGCTTGAGGAATACTCAGTGTTTTACTTACATATAATACAATGGCAGCACTGATTTTTTTCCCAGGAGACAAATGCAATATTTATTCTGATTGTACATACTACTCAATTGATATGAAATTTTATTTACATTGTTATTATTCTGGAATTGTACTCGTACTATCACTGTACCAGTCAAAATCGTGGGGTAGACATATTCAAAAACATTGAGTTTATTCGGGATTCACTTCAATTCAAATTGGGACATTGGGAGAAGGTCACAATTTTGATAACATAATCTATTCATATGGCAAGAATAAATATGCCCCAATTCTTCACATATTTTATCATTTCACTTGAATACGATCACTTTTTTAGAGAATCTAGGATTTATTGTGAGACTTCATTTAAATCGCAATATACCAAACAACTACCCAGTCAATTTCTTTAGATGATGTATTAAAAATTCAACAATAGTGACTGAGGTGTGTTTTATTTTCTAGTCACTATAGATGAATATGAATGATTCATCTGTTGATTTTATCTCGATTTATTCAACGTTTGATACGTGACGCTATCAATAAAAAGTAATCATTTGAGAATAAAGGATTCGCAAATCATATCCGGGTATACGTAAGCATGTAAGACTTCGCGTAACTGGATTAATATTTACATGAACTGATTTATGCGGGAATGTGGGCCAATCAGTTCGGGTCAAGGAATTGCTAATGTTCAGCGAATAGTTGTTGAAGTAACAACCAAGATGTTTGAATTCGGTCATTGACGACCTTGCAGACTATAAGTCGTTTTCAGCGTAAAGTTGCAAGAGGATCTGTGCCTGAAAAGAAACATGGTACGTTAATTTGCCAATAACATTGATTTCGAATTCATTTTATACACTATTCAAGTGTAGCCAGTCAAGTTGTACCCTATTTGATAGATATTCGTTTGGGAATAACCACCCATTTGGTTAATACCATGTCGAATATCGAAATCATCTAAAATACGCACGTATTCAAACGATTAAAAAATATATGTGTCTTCGATCAGTGGAAGCATCGCTGCAATCATATATCTGTCTATTCCTGATTCACATGAGTAAAATTTGTCTTTGCTCGGTTTGAAACAAGGTTTAGAATTGAATAAAGCCACATCTACTCAAAAGAGTTTTGAAGCATTGAAATATAACAAAAATATGTCGAGTTCAAACTTGAATCTGGATCACTGTCGTCGGAATTGATATATGTTGTGAAGATTTAAAAACAAAATGATTCATTTCCTGATTTCAAGAAACATACATAATGATATTCTGTGCCCTTAATGTGATATTTGATTATAAAAACATGTCTTTCGGGTTTGGAACAGGAAAAAAGCCATGTGTCGGACCACTGCTCCTCACAGTTTCGAGTAAAATGCCTAGGAAACCCTGGTGTATCTAGTGATTCGATATTGTTTAGAATTTCTTGGCGAAAAACAATCGACGATTACAAAAGCTTTCTAGTTTTTTTGTATAGGGGGTGTTATATGAGCATTTTCGAAAATCTGTCAAATGTCGGTTTTGTCAGATTGACGTAACTTTGAGGTTTATTGTTGTCAATGAAAACTCTGAAATTATTTCTTCGCATTCAACACTGTTTGAAAGTCTATTAAGTAGAATGAGTTTTGAAGTTATTTCAAGTACTTTTTCACGATGTGTAGAAGATTTCGTATTTTGTGTGGTCAGTCAAGATCTGGGGATCCAAATATTCTTTTTTATTCAGTACTCAAGGTAAGTATATCACAAATCGCCACAAAAACATAACATGAATGTAGCGTTATAGCTAATTTCATTCGTTTTAGCTTGAGCGAAAGTCTTATATCAAGGAGGAAACATCTGTAGCTCTTATCAATGAGATATTGAAAACAAAGTTTTGTTTAAATAAAGGAAATATCGATGTGATTCGTATTTTGAACCGTTGCATAACTGATGTGTGTATCCCCAATTCCAAGACACTCTATCACTCTCAATACAATAGCATGAACTTTGTCGTACATTCTCAGGTGAATTGGCAAAGTAAATTTTCTCGTAATCAAAGTCTAGTCTTACAAACTGATATAAACACACTCAAAACTTGTAGAGGTAGCAGGTGACAGTGACAGTATTGACAGGTTGTTAACGGTAGGTTTCCACGTTACATGACGTTTTCTGAAACGCATTTGATTGGCTGTCAGGGCTGTCAAAATCTCAGTAGGCAAATAATGAACAGTGGTAGAATATTCGGTGGCACATTCCTCTCTATTGAAAATTAAGCTTCATATGGTATATGACTGATCGCCATCTACAATAGCGATCTAAAGCTTTTGCGATCTCAGAAATCAAGCAATCAGTTTTCGCCAAGTTCATCCCAAAATTATTCAGGTAGAAGTAGATACACCAGGGTTTCCTAGGCATCTTAGTTTCGAGGATACCACAAGTTAATTTCGATATCCATTTTTGTATAAATAATATGAATCTCTGCCACGGGTGCTAACTTATTATTATGAAAATGGTTGGTTTTGAAGTTTCTGAAAAGAAAAACGGACATGTTTCGAAAAATTTTGAAGCATCGTCGGCTATCTAAATTGCTGATTTCCGAGCTGATATCTCTCATCAAATTTCCATATTGTATATTATGTGTGGGTTTCCTTCAGACCTCAGGCTCAGTTGTTGATCAAGCGGTCATCTAATAAAATTCGCCCAAACTATGCATATCAAATTTCATTACACATTTCCACATGCATGATTGAAATTCTTCATTCGTCTTGCAAGGCACAATATCAAATCCGTGGGCATTTAGAACATATTTGTCCTACGTTCATGTTTAATTTATTCAAATTAGCCCCGCTTTCTTTCGGTACATAAACTAGAAGAGAAAACTGTAGTGTTTGGTGTGGCTCATATTTTTAATTAAAATTCCGGAAAACCTACTCAAATCGTGTGCGTGCACATATATTGTTCACACAAATGTTAATTTATTGTTTCGCAACAACAGTTTTATTGTTATTGGCTTGACTGGAATGCCATTCGATTCAATGGTTCTTTTGAGAATTTTCATTCAACTAGTCAAAATCATTCGAGCAAGTAAGTGATGCAGGTGAAGAAGTCCAATCATTATGAAGCGAGTTTTGATAATAAATTAAGATTATCATTTTGAGTTTATTTTTCAGTTAAAGCTATAGGTACTAGCTGTTGCTGTGAACGAAGTGAATAAGTTATACTTATAGTCATAAGTAGGTACGCACCAGAGAAATTCCTGTTTATACTTGATTGATGAATGGACATGTTCTTTATGCTCATACAAAAAAATGGATTTAGGTTTCATTCATAAACTGGGCCTTTATGAAGCTATTCCGTTTGATTGTCAAAAAAATAATATGGTTCAAGAATCGCAATGAGAGGCTTGAAAATCAGAAGCCAAACTTGAAATGAAGTATTTGTTGGAAAAGTAAAAAAAAATGATTCAACTGTAAAATACTGTGAGAGTATTTTGACTATATTCTTCGACTATTGAAATTGTATCTTCCGTTGTATAATAATAATAACTGTTGTCTTGTGATATAGTGAATTCAAAAATATACTAATAATCATGTACTCGAGAGTGAATGTTGTGATGGGATCGTAAGGAGAGAGAAATTGTTCAATTTCCTTTAAGAAGTGGCAACTCTGTTAGCAAAACGTGCGTCTAGTGCTAGTAACATCAGTTTGGTGATGGAGTTGCTCTCTATAAAATGTTTTCACAGTGTTATTCCTGAGGATTATTCCTCCTGAGACATTCTAACCTACTTCCAATCACATTTTTGAGACATTTTTTGAAATTTCCTCATCTTCTGGTATGATGAATAAAAAATGCAGTGATGCTGTGAAACTCTGTTTTAGTCCTTGAGCAATCAACTATTCGCAAATAGTTTCTATTTTCTATCTTAAAATCAGAAATATAACACAGTTTGAAGAAAAATAACGAATATAACACCAAATGTAATAAGACGAGCGTGTGGAATTATTGAAAAATTATTGAACTATTTTATTGATAGATAGATAGATAGATAGATAGATAGATAGATAGATAGATAGATAGATAGGATATTTATTGGACTATTTTATATTTACAGCTAGTCAATCACAACAGTGCGTTATTTGATAATAAAGAAACATACTATAAATCACACAGTATGAAACACTGAATAACACAGTAAAAAATCAAAGGACAAGCCTACATATTATAATTTCCCGTTTGGAAAATAAATTGAATTGTCAGCAGTTTTCCGTTGACAGGAATGTATTGCTACCCCTGTATTACATGTATATACAGTGAAGTTATTGCGGATGATTCACATTACCCATTTATTATCACTTTCGGAAATAAATCTCTTGAATGTGTATTGTATTTTTTCGACATGTTTCTTATGTTTTAGCAACGTTCTTCTGACGAATTTCTAAATCTGTGAAGACCCGCTGGAATAAATCAATATTATATTAATATTATATGATAATATCGGTTAATAAAATGGTGCAAGCAATAAAAAAAAATCACCATTGCAAATGACCAATTCCCCTGGTATTTCTCGGATTAATTACCCTCTAATGAGTATAAACGAAATCGACTCCATTTGGACCTTTAAAATAACGAGACGACATTCTGTTTTTAATAATGCAATATTAATTAGTGCTTTAAATTTCGTGCTGCAGACTGGAGAAATGTCGACGATAAAAGCACGAAAAACGATCGTCGATTAATACCCGAAGATGCTGCTTTTATATTCGCTCGAAGCTTGATATCTTTCAAGAGCCCATAACATGAATTCAAATACATACCAGGGTTCGGAGTATTACCTGTCGATTTACCTTATGAAGAGAAGCTTATAAACGGAGTATCATTCAACATTGTAAGCATATTTTCATCAAGCAAGATGTTCTGCACGATACTAGATAAAACCGTTGTCTCTAGCTACTTAATTTTAAACTATCATCTCATCATTCAGGTTCTGAGAAGGGTTCTGATAATGTCATTTGTGTCGCAATCAGAACTGTTTTTCCCAATCAACTCCATGCAATGGTAGCTGATGACCACACACACGAAGATGAGATTGACAACCAGTGTTAATTTTAGATAGAACTTTAGATTGAGTAGAGGCGAGTTGATAGTATACATATCGTAATAGATGCCATAAAAAAACAGTGACGAATACTGAAAATATATAATAACGTAGTGATCTTTGTTATGAAAATATTATCAATTATAATTGAATCCTTATACGAACAGATACCGACAGTGACCTAAGAATGACAGATCATATCAATTCATCAGTGATTTCCTTTGTGGATTTTGAAGGATTTTTTTTATAGGGAAGAGAACAATTACTCAGACTATTGGTTGTAGTATGAAAAAACTCTTGACTGTAAAAAACTTGATCTGCCAAATGCTTATAAGGAAAGTTAAGTTATTCATTTCTTTTCAATTTGATTTTGCTTTTTTTTTCAAGAGGATCTCATTACATCAAGGTGACCTCAAACGAGTTACAGTCCAATTTTGTTACAGACTTCATTTTTGAATAAACAATTATAAGATACGATATATCGTATTCTTTGTGATATTCTATCCGTTTTTTCCGCTGCTCCACTAAAATGTAACCCATCATTATTTATTCCTTGAACTACCTGACCTCGAAGGAGCACTGTCAAGGTAACCTCTATAACTGGTTCGTAAAAGTCTGTCTGCTTAGGTAGATTTATGGATGCGATTGCGTCAATCCTTTGTCATAATGGGTCGACAGTTGAATATTGGTTGTTATGATGGAATTACGAGTGGAATTACTAAACCATGAGTCCTTGTCTGTTTTTTTCTTCGAATTGAATTGAAGGGAGTAGTTGTTATTGTTTCGGTAGTATTATGAGATTTGACCATAACAGGTATGAGAAAGACAAGTATAGTATTGCTGTTTTGCAATGTTTGTCTTCCTTAGATGATTGCGAAGGTTTTCCCAGTAGATTGTTCATTGAACAACTATGGCAATTGTTTCCTCCGTACCTTTCCAATTCATGGCTTCGAAATAGCATGGAACCTACAGAGTGCTATCCACTGAGTGTGCCACAAATGGGAATTTTTGTTATCAGTTGTTGAATCGAAATTTAGAATAACAAAAAAGTACATAATAGATAACCACATACAGGGTATGTCAAGAAATATTAAATCTTTCAATAATGAAGTAGGTACTTTCTCTCTGGAAAATTCGACAAAATTTCATTTTAGGAAAAGTGGCTCGGAATTGAGAGCTATAGGACTCACTTTTGATGGTATTTTTTTGCGGGAGAACATCGTGTAACATTGAGTTCCTCGAATATATGACTATATATAGATCATGAGTTTCATTTAATTTTTTACTAGCACGAAGAAATGATTTGTAGTCGCAGATCTTCATATGTGATTGATTCAGCTGAAAGTTTCACAAGACCAACAGTTTTCCTGAAATACTCGATCTGTCTTTATTTTCCTCCATCTGAAAAGGCAAAGGACAATTTGTGATACATTTCAGAAATCAAAGGGCCCCTTGTAATTGTAGGTAACTCGATAATGAATATAGCTCAACATAGATTACCAAACATAATGTGAGTTTTTCAAAACCAAGAGCGAAAAATATCCTCCTCTACTAGTCACCAACAAACAGAATTTCGAGAAGTATCTCATTTCCTATCTCACTAACTTCATGAGTACATGTGTAAAATTCCCAACACATAGTGTTTGGGACGTAAAGAAACGAAATCATCAGAACTGGGTACCTCTGAATTATACTCCATCAAATTTAATTGTCAAAATTTTACGCTCGGGTCAAGTTGAATTGTAGTGTTGTGTAATAGCTACTCAGGCTAATACTGTTGAAATGCACATGAAACATCCATAATCAAAAATTTGATTTCGATCATTTATATACATTGAAAATGGAAGTATACCCAAATGTGGCCACTATATGAAACAGTAGTGCTTAATCTTTTTGGAACGTATAATCATTCATAATAAAAAGAATACTATTTTCTACAAAATAACTCAATAAGATGTTCTTCATTGATTGCTGGGGATATCTGAATTTTACGATACCGGTTGATTCATCACTGAATGATAGCAATAGTTTCAAAGAACCTGTTGTCCCTTAGAAACCCAACCTATCACAATTATGATGATTCATTATGGTCTTGAAAAACATCCCGTAGTGGAACCTGAATGTTGAATTACTCGTTACTTACAAAACGAAGATGTTACGAAGCATTCCCTAACTATTGTGTGTATATTTCAGTTGAGTAAATGGAGACATTTAATTTTTGTGAAGAATTTTAATGTATCCATTAGAAATATTTCCTCGGTAGGTGTCTTTGCTCAGTACCACGTATACCCAATGAACACACATATGTCTGCCATATACCATTTGGAGTTCACCGAAACAAATTTGAAACATTTCAATGATCTCCGTTTGGTACATTTCTGACATATAATTCAAAACCTACCTGTATCTTTCAAATGGCATATCACTATAAACATATCGGACATATAAGAGAGCTGAGTTTGTTACTGTGCTAGATGGTTTCATTGCAACAACTTTGTTCGTTTTATGACATATGTATGGGTTCAGAATTTGTACATATAGATGAACATTGCACGCCATTGATCACGATATGAACCAGATATGTACCGGATATATAAGTTACCCAAATAATGAAAGGTACTCGAAAATTTTCGGGAAACAACTTTTTTCATGTCGCGAAACATTCTTTTCCAGTTAACGACAGGTAAAAGAAGACTATGATGTGTCAGACTGCCTCAAGCGCTCAGGCCAAGATTTTGTATTTGAGGTTATATAGTATCATGTTTGTGTTTGTGAAACTTTGATAGAAGTTCAGGTACCACCAGAATTTGAGCACATTTCAAAACTGTATCATCTTGATATCAATGTTTGTGCTGAATTGTGAGATGTGTGTTCTGCATATGAGTTGAGTTTATTTAGTGCGAAAAATGTCTGGAAAAAATACTTCTATGAACTAAGCAGACTGCAGAAGTGCAGAAACGTCGTAAACTTGTGTAAAGTGATATGCTCTGGATCCCTCAAGTGATAAACCATAGTCTTCATCATCAGCGAATAGAGAGCTTTCTCGGAATACTTCTCAGGTTAGAGTGTTTTCGTGGTGAGTGTCTTAGGTGCTGTGTTTCTTTCATTACATCTACACTAAAAGGTGGATTCATGCAGCTTCAATTATCAAGGAACAATTAACAAGTAGCAAGTAACAATTATCAATGATGAGTTGAGCTGCCTAATTTACTGTAGATGATTCATGCAACCAAATTATCAACTATCAAGTAACAAGTAAGAGTTGGCCAACTTTAAACTTTCTTACTTTAATTGTAAATTATGTGTCTCTAATGTGCAGGTTATGAGGGATTATATGATCATAACCAAATTTTGATTCAAATAATTTGCTTTTCGCGATTGTTTTTCTGTTCATGGAATGTGAGCGAGTTGAAATTGAAACTGTAGATGCGATTCTAGTGGACTTTATTAGGTAAACAATGATTTTTCATTTTCAATTTCAATCTTCAACTCTCCAGAACGAAGTTAAGGTTTATAAAAATGAATAAACAAGACTACTCAAAAGTTTTTGTAAGGTTAAAGTTTATCCCCTTCCACAAGCTTCGATCATTGTAAAATTAAGGTGCATGAATGCCTGCTTTTTCATTACTTTCTACTCGATAATTGTTAATCGCTACTTGTTCATTGTTACTTGATAATTATTGAAGTTGCATGAATCCACCTTAAGTCATGATTCATTATGGGTAACATTATCTGTACAGTTCTTTTTCAACTGCTAGGCTCTCTAGAAATTATTGTTCCAAGAGGGCATGCATTTCGAACTATTAGCTTTATGAAGTGTTTATAATTTGAATTGAATGTGGTTTACTTTTTGTTTTTAGTGGAGATACAACATATTTATGGACACAACAATATATTGCCCTCCCCAAAGAAAATATTGACAATGAAAACATACCAGATTCATTCAATTCCATTCTTCTTATATTTTCAGGAAATGTTGTCATTTTTATTATATCTGAAATCATCAAAAATTATCAAGATACATCAATTGAGTTTCAAAATATTATTACAACTGATTAACCATAATTTCCCCTTCTAAATCGTCTGAATCATTTGCATTTATTCTTGAATGTCTGTTTTTTTGCTCTGTGCCCCCTTCCTTTTGGAAAATACTGTGCACTCATTTCTGACACGCACACCGCTTTTTTCACCAATTGAATTTCTGAAAGGGAGCAGTCCAACAAGCAGCCTCAAGTAGATCCATGAATTATTAGTCAGAAAATGCGAGTAGATCTATGAATTATTAGTCAAAAAATGAAACCAATATAGTTTGCTCACCTATTGAAAACAATGTTTACCTATATCCTGACCTATTCTATCTGAAATTAAATCTCAACACATTAAACATCAAATAGGCCTACTATCTGTAATAATGAATATTAACACAATGAAATATAATTTCAGAGAGTTCGTTCAACCTACAGCACCTTGTTATATTTTTTTACAGATAATCAAATATTTTGACTATGGTATAGCGAAATACGTGCAGAATGAATTTATCCTGCTCAAGGAAGATTTCATATAGCGAAATACATTTTGCCATTCTGTAAACCAATTGTCAGAATTTTGTATAGAAAACTGATATTTTTGGTTGACATGGATTTTTAGTATCGCCCTGTCAATTCAATTTGTGTAACATTGAATCAATAATTTCAGCTGCTGTAGCAGACAACTGCCCTCATTTGCTGGAAGAGTTCGAGAATATAGTGAGTGAATGGTTGCGGCAGTCGAAGCTGAGGTTTGCAAGGGAGAACCATGAAAGGCAATTAATGATGAAATGGAATGTGTTTGGTTTTGAAATATGTTTGTTATTGAGAGAAAATATATGATTTATTGCAATTCATTTCATTTTACCTGGGTATTGAAAAACCAATAGAGTTGATTCATGAAACAAAACCTATGTGACAAAAATGTATACAAATAAATGGCACGTACGCTAACATTTTTATTCTTTTAATATATGAGATTTGATACTTACAACATATTTCATTTAATAAAGTATCGTACCTCATAAATTAAATGAATGAAAATGTTAGCGTACATGCCATTCATTTGTTCGTTTCAGGAATCATTCTCGCTAAGATCAGTGAAACGAATCAAACAGATAACAGTGGAATGAAAAAATATATTACATGTTTTATGTCTGAAACATAGACAGTTAATGAAATTGTTCTTTTCGTGCAAATAATTTGTTCCTTTCAAGAAATATGTCATAAACATTTCCAAGAGACATGTCTGATACATAACACTGAATGCTGAAATCATGTTTCATTTTTTATTCAGATACGTGTATGTTACATCAGTTGAGGCGGACATCGTGTGGTAAATGGGGAGTACCTGAACTATACAAATGACATGTCTGACACATCCTATGTTACCGGTGTTATATAATAGATACAAGACTGACACATATCTGTGTTCATTGGGTAAATACCATAGCTCCGTTAAAAAAAAATGTGACACGGAGACAGGGTCAATAAAATATGTTGAGTTTATTAACTACAAGAATGGGCCTTCAATATAAAGCTGATTTATAGTGGACTCCGAGTTCACAAGATATATGTTCTTGATAGGCTTCTTCTTGAATTTAATCTCTGGAAAATTATTATCATTGATGCTTACTTCAATAAGTTTCATCTTCAAGCAATAATTCGTGAGCATTAGAGAATTTGGGGAATCCTTAATAGCAACTCGATTCCCACAGTTGGATATATATATATATATATATATATATATATATATATATATATATATATATATTTCCCAAGTATATTGCTACGTGTACACACAGCATGACAATCTTTGCTTATCCAACTCCTTCATACTGTACATTCCTTCTGTTTTCAATCACGTCGATATACTATTTTAATAAATATTTCCATGGATCGCTTCTGTTGACAAAAATCAGATTCTAATTGAGGAAAACTGAAGTGGGTTTCAGTTCTTTTAGTTATTTACATCATAATATAATAGGTGCTTCTCATATTTGACCCACTTCAAATTCACATCTCTGTTTGCTTAATCACTGCTTTGTCTCATAAAATATGTTCTTTGAAATCGTGAGGATTCGAACACTTACTTGCATTTATGTAGCAATAAATTTGAGAGCAAAGTTGTTATTTTCCCATAAATTGATCTCATTATGAATTGCAATCCGCCCACTTTCACAATATGCATTTTAGTGGTGTGCTATTTGCATACCAAATATTCTAGTCGATAGATCCGGATTCATGACAATAACAGGGTGAATTTATTTAATTGGCCTACCCACATAAAGCTTGTGGGCATTTAAATCCATACTTAAAATTGTTTTATACTATTTGTTTGAGAGTTTGCTATGTCGATACATTTTGCCGATAAATGAGTATTTGCATTCTTGTTGAACAAAGTTGAATTGGAAAAGATTTCCATTTTCCATCTTTGTCTCTCTACTGCAGTGATTAATTTTACCCCTAAATCACTTTTTACCTAGTTTCGGATAATTTTCACTTCAAAGGAGTATCTCAGCAAAAAATATGTTCTATTCTATATTATGTAGAAAAAGCCTATTTTGTTTTTTAATGGGTTAGTACCTAGATGACCCAAAATAGCTCTTTTTTTTGATAAATCGTGTTTTGTGGACATTATATTTAGATACGAATCACATAGTGATAAAATATGAATTTTTCTTTATTTTACCGACATAATGATATTAAAAAAAAGTTGAGAACCTCGATTATTTACTGATTTTTTTTTTCAACTTCCAATACTAATACGATTTTCAACCCTTAATGGGGGTAAGAAAATTTAAATGGTGATGATTTAAAGTTTTAAGATCGAATGTATCAAACTTAATCGAGGTGTTTTTTCAAGGTTCTAACCTCTGCTCTTCATACTTATCATTACACTTTGAGTCTTGGAAAATAATTTCGGAAAAACTGATTTTTCAAACTTTCACCACGATTTTTCACCTCTGAAATAAAATATTGTTCGTGTGAACCGAAATGGAGATATAATGTTAATACTCACAAATTGGCTGAACTACATAATTCATATATTTCTTTCATTTGTTACAGGTGAGTTGAACGTCATAAAAAGAACGTCGAACTGGAAAATGAATGGCAGTAAGTAGGTAGTATAAAAAATGATATAATTTTTTACGGTATTAGGCCCTAAACTCTTCGGCAAGGTGTCGCTTTTGATAACGTTGTTTGTCATATAAAGATATCCCCTTTGTGAAAAAGCGATACCGCTAAAGAGGATTGGGACCATTTTTCTTGGCCATAATAAACTGGATGGAGTATTATGTGTGCTCAGGGATTATTTCACAAAAGTTTTGGGAACGAAATTGTCTAGATCATTTCAGTGATGGTTTTTTCGACCCCTGCTGATGACTTCTGTATTTAATCCTTTGCGCCATTCACCTTTACATATTTCAATTTGGATTATTCAAGCCTGAAATAATTGTGTGAATTCAAACTCGTCAAGTGTTTTTTCGCTGAAATAAAAAAGAGGAACTGATTTTCTCCTGACGACTTCCTTCAATAATTGCTCGTAATTCAGAACTTTTCTTATTGATGTTCGGTGTGTACTTACAAGAAAACATTTGAAATGAAGAATAAGTCGAATTGTGTGAGCTTCTCTATAGTCAATCAGTGTTTCACTCTGCTTTTGAAATAGGTAATACTCAATGCTAAACCAAATTATAACCCCCAAAAAAATTACGCGCTGCGTGATACTGTTGAACCCAGAATTTGTGTTTGTTAGTACACACTGTATACCTCAAATAGTGTTCCCAATTAATTTTCGTCAATCTCGCGATGATTTTTCTACTTCGAGCGATGTTTTTTGTATGTAGCAGATGCAGGGCAGCCTCTCCAAATCATTTTTGAACTTAACGAATACAACTTTTGGGCTTTACATGGAGTACCATGCAGCGCGTACATTTTCTTCAGATTACGATTTGTTATACCTTGGATTACTTTCCCAGACTGTATGAAGTTCATCCAATAAATCTGTCACTGCTGCCTGAGCTATTATCAAAATAAAGTCACAGCCGTGGAGTACCCCGAAAAGGATGTACTTCGTGCAACATTCTAAAATTTAAATCACGCAACGGTGAAGTTATGTTTTCTCTTCCTTTCCTTGGTTTAAACGATGTTCACTGAGCTTCAATGTTTCTCTGTCCATAAAGATAAAAAGATTCAACATGTCAGCTCAAGCCGATATCGATTTGATCAATTTTAATGAATGTAGAAACAGTTTTAACGATTATGTCAGGAATTTTATGGATATAGTTGTACACGAGTTCATACTGATAATGATGCTCTAGACTAGAAGGACGAAATACCAATCAATCACGATAATTTCATTCCCCTCGATGTTTGAAGTAGCATTTAAATTTCAAACAAACCTTGTCTCCTAATGTGACGAAACGAAATTTGAATAATTATTTGTCCGCTCATATATAGAGTTCAAGGAACGTTATTCCAAACGAGTTAGAATTACCGATCCATCACATTTCTCGGTCTTCCTATCTACTCCAGTCATTACGTCGGAAAAATCGGGTTAGAAATGCAAATGAACCGAGAAAGCCAAATTGTAGATATTATGTTGGGGGGGGGCTAGAAATGCTTAAGTTCAAATTGTCGACCAAAATAACCTTGTGGGTTTTCCGCTATCTTGAAAAAGGGTTAAATTCAGTTTTTTCATCATTACTCGGTTCCCCATTGAGATACGAAAATTTATATTGAATACTTTTGTGTTGCTTTTTGCACGATCCACAATTAAGGTTCCATAGATTTTTCACGTACCGATCATCGTTATCGAGATATCGATGATAAAAACCATAATTGGGGAGAAAAAATTGTTTTTCGCTATTTTCTTTTTTCTCGTGGAAGATATCGAGAAATGTTCGAAATGAAACTTGTAGAGAGTTTCCAGACCTACAAATTCGTTTTTTATTTTTTATTTCCGACAAGAGTCACGACCTCTAGCGCGCGTAAGACTGTGTCCGGTTTTTATTGAGCCGCTCGCACGGTTCTATCCACACGTCAGAATGGATGAATGGTTGTTCAGGGAATTATTGCAATACAAAATAAATTAATAAACCAGCCAAATTATATATCAAATACATGAAATTTATTAATCAAATAATTGTTATGCAGCAAAAATAATAATTACAGGCAGTCATTTTTTTCACACGTTTTTCGGCGTTTTGATGGTCCTGGCTGTTCAAACTTCTCCTCGATAGACTCTTCGAGTCGTGAAACTTCGTCAATCGCAGGAAATGATGCTGTGACCGTCAAAAAATCGTCATCGTGATCGTCGTTGAATAAATTATCGACTCTGGCGACATTGTCGCACGTCTGTCCATTACAGTGAAGCCAAATAACGGAGCAACTAATTCCTGCTTTCCTGCACCCACAAGCAGCTCAACATTTTCCTTCACATTTGCACGAAATGAGTTTTAAAAGTTTGGGTGGAGCGGGTGCGGCTGTGGTGCAAATTGGTTCAAACCCGTATTTACTCTGTCGCCAACCCCATTCCTGAGGATCTTTGAAAATTCCGAGCCATGTTTGTACTTGAAGATATGTCCGGAAAACGTGTTGGCGGACTGCGTTTTCCGTTGGTGGGAGTAGTGGAAGATTATTCGTCATAGGGAAGAATGTAGGCTTTCACGGCCTGTGTTAATACATTTCTGGTTTTTCGGGCTTGAGGGCCGTGTGGTGGAATTTTGACTTCCGGAGCTTTCGGCTACATCTGCGGCAGCCATCTTCAGCGGCGTGGTCTTAGTTGAACTCCTCTATGTGAGTTTACTACGACTGATTGCAAATCTGGAATAGATTCGTTTTTATTTTTCGGTCCGCCAGCGTTCTCTTGGTCGTCCGATTCCCTGGTTCTATCTCGTTTCGTCTTAGCTGTTCTTAGAACTGGATACCAATTTTTTTGCGATTGAGATACATAAGCATAAGGCTAACTTCAACAGAAAGGAATAAGGACTAAATTTGAACAAAATTTGGTATCGAGTTCTCTAACTCTAACGGTCGCTCTATGGCGAGACGCACATTGCAGCGTCGGGCGCGCTGAGGCAGACTTTGTGGCGCGCTAGAGGTCGTAACTTTTGTCGGAAATAAAAAATAAAAAACGAATTTGTAGGTCTGGAAACTCTCTACAAGTTTCATTTCGAACATTTCTCGATATCTTCCACGAGAAAAAAGAAAATAGCGAAAAACAATTTTTTCTCCCCAATTATGGTTTTTATCATCGATATCTCGATAACGATGATCGATACGTGAAAAATGTATAGAACCTTAATTGTAGATCGTGCAAAAAACAACAAAAAAGTATTCAATACAAATTTACGTATCTCAACGGGGAACCGAGTAATGAAAAAAACACCATAAATTTAACCCTTTTCCAAGATGGCGGTAAACCCACAAGGTTATTTTGGTCGACAATTTGAACTTAAGCTTTTCTAGCCCCCCTCCAACATAATATCTAAAATTTGGCTTTCTCGGTTCATTTGCATTTCCAAATGTATATAATGACTGGAGTAATCGTGAAATACTTTTACCGCTCTTCGGTTATATCTACAAGAAATATTACATTAATGTTCCAGACTTGTTGACTTTTCTATTTCAACATATACATTGTTGAAGATATGTAAACAATATCTCGGCTACATTTATCCCATTGGGTTCGTTGAACTTGTTTTATTTAAGTTGGATTTATTGCAGTTGATGGAACCGTTAGTTCAAAGCTTGTTTACTTTTTAGTGCTTTTTTAATTGTTCCGTACGATTGCGCTTCATGTATGGTAGGATTATTGGAAATTGGAAAATAAATTGATTGCGACTGAAGTTAACTTTTAGCTTTATAGGTGTAGTAAAAATAACGTTAAGCGTTACTCGCCAGACTACATGTGAACATAAATGATGAAAGTAAAAAGTTCCAAAAAACAAATCCGTTTACTTATGAGGTTCTTAAAGATTAATGGTATTTCCTTTTCAATTTTTTCCCCACCAACAGGTTAATGTTATCGAAATTGAACCATGGAATATGCGCGCTGGAAGAACGTTTTGGAAGAATCAACAGAAATAATATTTCGCGAATTGAAAAAAGTTATTGTTTCTACTACCACTATTTTATACCGCTCATTACGTATTTGACAGCTGTTAGGTAATGGCTCATTCAAAATTCACGTGTATTCTAAATTAATGGCGGCCGCTTCCCGTATTGTTTTTTTAAAAGATGGGATATGTAACATTTGACCAGATGAATTTGATCTCATGACTACATTTGATTGCCCTAAAATCAGAATCAGGGAACCTTCGTTACAAATTCTCCTTAAAATTGAATTAAAAATGATATTTTCAGGACATTTATATATCTGTATGCGTAACTACCTCATTGACTACAACTACATCCGAAGACTTCAGGGAACTATTCAGAGTATAACGCTTGAACAATGGGTTAGGTTGAAAAAATAGAATGGGAAACCAGCTCGGCAACCCAATTATTGAGAACTAATGACCGATATTTTTCATACGTGCTACAACTCTCCTGTTCAATCATTGTTATCATATGTTACTTTTTCGTTGCCACTTCGTTCAACACCACTCAGTTTGAATTACTGAAAAATTCTATATTTTTGATTCACTCAACATCTTCGATGAGCGTTGCATCACTCACAAGAACCATCTTGTCCTGTTGATTCATATTATGAATGATTATTTAATATAGAGCCCATGACTAAAAGTATACGAATTATTCTACAATGGTATCAAATAGTACAACTCGGATGTTGAAACTTCAATTCTAAGAAAGTAATGTTACGAAATTCAAACGAGGCATTGCGAACCAGTTCATGATTTATGCACATGATTTATAACAGTTTGCCTAAAATTCGATTGTAGACCAAATAATTCTGCTAATAACGAACAAAATTATGAAAATGTGAAATTTCTGGGTTGACAAATTGACAGTCACCTCCAGTGGTCACAGCATGTGAATTTTTTGTGTACTAAACTCTCCAGAGCTGTTTTTGCTATAAAAAAAGTTCGAGACCTTGTAAATCAAAGAGCAGCGATAACTTTTTATTATTCCTCATTTCATTCACACCTTCAGTATGCCACTATATCTTGGAGTAATGCAGCTCAAACACACATAGTTAAACTACTTATTTTACAAAAGTCTACCATAAGATTGTATGACAAAGTCAAATTGGGATTCTAGTTGTAGACCTTTATTTCCGGCCCTAGGAATAATGACTGTTTATGCCTTGATTATATACCACAAATTAATATATATCAAAACTGATATTGAATCCTCTGAAACTCATGAAGAGTTACATGAATATGATACAAGGTTCAAAACCAGATTAGTTGAACCAAAAACAAGGCTTCAAAAAACCACCAAAATTGATACGGGGCTCTATAACAACTTACCATCTCAATTTCGGGATCTACCCCCCAAAAAAATCCAAATCCAAATTGAAATGTATCTCATCCAGTAACTGTATTTACAATTTCCAAGAATTTACTCAGTTGATCGCTGAAAATCGGCAATTGTTCATGTATAATCACAGTGATTGAATATAAATTCTTTTATTGTACATTGTGTTCATACATTGATCTATATTTTGTTCATTTGACATTCTATACATTTTACACTTTATATATTTTTACATTTTATACATTAACACTATATATTTTAGACATTTATGTTTGTATGTTTCATACATTTTATATTTCCATGATTTAGTCATCTCTTGAATTGTATCAATCTTGCAATTAAGTTTATGATTTATTTATATTTATATTGTCCATTATTCCATTTCACAGAACCACAAATAATTTTATCAATAGTATCTAGATGATTTAGGTTAAGGTTTGGACGTGTCTATAAAATGTAAATTTTCTTCAGACGAATGAAAATGAAATGAAACTTAACTATTGAGAAAAGCACGTGTCCTAACGGAGTTTGCTAAAAAAAAGTTATGGTTATGGTTATGGTTGGGGAAAATCTCATTCAAATCGGTGAATATATTGTCGCATCCTCATCAGTAATAATGTTATGGAATTCGTCCCTCAGCCTTGACAGAGAAATAATAGGAACGCCTTTCAAAAGTAAAATACTATATACTATAAAGGGTATGCAAAGTATAGATATCATCACGAAACTACTTTGAGAGGAAAAAAGTTTTTGTTTTTCGTACATAAATATATTTTTATTAAAATCGTAGCAGAGCGCTTTTGACTAGAATAGTCATCATCAGTGCTTAGCTGGAAGTAAATGATGATTGAAAAAATATTTGAATTCAAGGCAAAAATAAAACTCTCTTCATACTAAAAAAAATTCTTTCCAAATGTGAGGTTACTTAATGGTCAGGATCAAACCTTAGAAATACGTGCTTCTGAAGGTAAAAAAAGTTTTTCAATACATACAAGAGTAAAATCCTGAACAAGGTATATCTTGGATATAATTTGATAATAGAACATATCTGTATTCATAAAGTCAATTGAGGTCGAAATTCGGTGAAAATGGCAAAATAATGACAAGTTTTCAAGGAAACCAGTCAAATATCTGAAAGTATCAATCTAATGAGAATCTACTATATTCAGATCTATGTCAAGATAAACCAAAAAACTCGATCTTGATAATGTGATTAGAGTTATGAAACTTCAAAATGAGTGGTTAACATGATTCTTCTTCATTTGATCATTAAAAATTTGGAGAATCCAAAACCAAGACTAAGAGGAAAGGTATTTTCTAGTCCTGAAATAATGACTGAATATCCAAAAAGTGGGGAGCCAAAACAACGAACAGGAATCCAGGAATCACGTTGCTTTAGCTCACCTTTTTTTTCGTTATAATTCCAGTGGAAAATTTGTTTTATCGAAAAATTATTTTTTTCTACTGCTGGAAAAAAAAGTTCTCATTTTTTGTTGCTATGGATGCGTGAAGTACCTACTCTTTTTACAATGAAAAAATCTTATTTTCACCGTTGTTTTTTTTTACAACAGCTGGAATAATATAACCGAAAGCGAAAATTCGAGAAACAATTTTTAGAATCATAATAATAAAATACTTGATAAGTGAGTATACGAGAATGTAATGCGATAAATGAAATAATAATCAGTATATATAGATACATCAATCCAGATCACGGAACTTTGTTCAATAATATTTGATCTACCTAAGCGACTTGTAAGGAGAAAAAAGAGTGATTGGTATTGCGATTGAAATTATCAGTTATCATCACATCAATTTTATCACTTCGGAAAATGAGTTAGTTTATTACGAGACACATCCGTTTTGTCAAGGAATTCCAATACCAAACTGTCTTTCATGTCAACCGAAAATATCGGAAAAATGGATTTTGATTAGTATTGAAATTTCTTTCTAGAGCGTTATGGAAAGTCGAGTTTTGTTGTGACTACCGGGGTCCCTCTTCATTCCAGATTTTCGAATTAAAAGTTTCGCTAAGCTCCCAACAGGAGCAAAGTATAATCACTTTTTTCGATTCGCGAAATATTATTTTAATTAAATTTCCGATTCGTCGCCGTTTTGCCGTTTCCAGCCTTTTGCATTATTCATAGAGTCCGAAAGTCGTAATTCGGTTCGGCATTAGTGAGTTCTCGTCTATTATCGCTCAACTCGCCGGGATTAAAAGTTAAATTGCTAAAGGGAAAACGTTTACAGAGCAAACATTTTGTGCCGAGCAGTAAAGTGGCTTCAGAAATTATATATGATTATCTTAACGAGCCATGTGTCATCTCCGTTGAATTTCTCTCAGCGAGACTACATGCTGACTGAATTCAGATGGTGAGTTGTCTGTGGAGAAATGGTTGTTCGACACAGGCAGGAATAATCCCTTCACTCCTGAATAATTTCTGGTTCTGTAGAATAACCCATTCATACATGAATTTGCAATATTCTCGTCAATAAATTGTATATATGAAATTTCTGGAGATTGATAAGAACAAATGGAAGATAAAAAATTATTAATGGTTAGGTGAAATTATACATAAAACTATTTTATTTTATGTAAAGATGGCTACTTTACGAAAAATACTTTGGGATACACAAAATGGAGTGTCCTATAATGTTCAGCTTGAGATTTTTCCATTAGCTCAAGTACTTCCAGTGTTGGCAAATACAAAGAAGTGACCAAACCACGTACACTTTTTTGTTGAAGATATCAGTTTTAAACTGACAGAAACTTATTTTATGTTTGAAACACACAGCAACAACATATATACAATCAAGTTTCACAGTAAGTTTACTAAATAAGAGCAAGTGCTCAGGAAAGGACAAAACTATACATTGGGATTTGACCCTTGCTGGACTTGAAACATGAACAAAGCTCTGATATCTGTTGAGTTATAGTAGTAGTTCATTGTTTTAGTTATTGAAACGTTTCGAAGCTATGTAAAACCGCTACTTCCTTGCCTTAGAGGCTGTTTCAGATAAACTCATTCCTACTTTTCATGAATGAATCATTGGTATTTGAATAAGATGCACATATCAACAGAGATTGCTTGATTATTTTTTGTATATCTTCTTTTAATGATTCGGAGAAGGAAGGAACTAAAAATATTTCTCCAAAAGTTAGTTCCTCTCACAAAAACATCTAGGTGCAGTTGTTCAGATGAAGGATAATAACAGGGGTCCTGTGTAACGTCAGTTGCACAGCACCATCTGATCTTCGGCGTTTTCCCATGTAATTAATGTACATTATATCTTTTGTATTTTGGTTTCATGGGAAATATAGCCCTTTTATTATAATTATTATTTTAGAATTTTGATTTTTCCACAAATTATTCCTAGTCTGCAGACATTTTATTGAATAGAAAACAAAAACTTGCAATTTTTTCAAAGCAATCTGAAACTATTATTTGAATAAAGCATGATACATTATACAAATGCAACTCATTACTTATTTAGAATCTTCATTAGAAAAGTTAGTTTCACAGCTCTTTCCACTACTAGTCAGTTGCGTAGATCCGAGTGTATCAATCCGAAGAATGAAAATATTATTTGAGTCATCATTTTGTGATGGATGAATTCTTTTTCCTAATGTTGAAGGACTTATTTATAATTTACCCCGAAAGGTTGCTGCGTTAATTGAGAATAGAAGGAACTCTTTTTAATTATTATATTTAATATTTATACTCTCTACTTATTCCATTATTAATTGAGAAAATTATTATTATTATTTCCACACCTGCTGATGAAGTTATTGCTATCAAAAGTTGTTCGATGCTACTTTCCGCTGCAGGATCTATATCTATTCTGTAAGTGGAAGTATCGACACCCACCACTCAATATCTGTCATGCTTGAAATAATAGTATTGCATCAGAACTTCATTGTTACAGATCAATTTTCTATGACTTTCAAACAAAAGTTTGGTACAATTGGTTAAAATTGCTGAATTTCACTGCAGCACTATCTACTCATCTTAAGAGTAATGCTGGTATTCTCATTTTTTTGATTTCGGTTTCACGGTGATTCTACGATTGTCAAATATTTATTATAGTCAGGTTTCCACAATGTCATCGGATTTTTCTGCTCAAATTAGTTTGATCCAAGGACAATAGTGCGCTTTGTTCCCGTTGGAAAAAGTTTGATTTATGGCTTCTTGTGGTTCTGGGTAGTGTAGAGGTTAGCATATTCGCCTTTCAAGCAGAAGACCGGGTTTCGATTCATGGCAACCCTGCTTTTTAACCCAAGAAATTGAATAAAACTTACATATCATAGAACCTTCAAAACTGTTCAAAGACAATGTATCGCCCTCAGTGGTATTCAAGTACAACTCTCATAAGCATACTAAAGCAAGTCCAGATTAGTTATCACATGTACTTTTGCGTCACCTTATGTAATATTTTCAATATACTTTTTCCAATTTCCGTTGGTATTGCAGGTATTTCAAATTGATATTTCATTTCTGAAAATCCTAGTTTAAATATATTGAAACTAATAAACGATGAGTTTTGGAACCTTTGGTGTAAAAGTTGAAACTTTTCCTAGAGATCAATTACCCTAACACCAAACTGATATTTTTGCACTCGACGCGCGTTTCTCTAACAAGGTTAGCATCTTCAGGAGAAGAAAATTGATACTAAATCTAGAGCTAAGGTTAGTTATTCATATACCTAAAGTTTTCCGGTCCGATATGGACTTCGTTTGTTACTGTTAATTATTCTAATTAATTTCTCGGTAATGAACTGACTACCTGCAAGTTCCGTCATCTGTTAGTATTGATTTCTGATTACTTCCTCAACAATGAATTGAAAAGCGGGCTAAAAGGGATAGGTTCTTTGTCACCATTCATGCTGTTTTTACATTTTGCTATTTCTAGACTCTCACATGCATCGAGTAGTCTTGTGTCATGCACATGCTTGATCAGTTTCAGATTGCTTTCACCAATTTTGTGATCATTGTGTAGAGCGTGTTGGGCGACACTGGAGTTTTCTACCCTTCCGTATTTTATATGTGCAAAATGCTCTTTGAAACGGGTTTTAATAGCTCGTCGGCTCTGGCCGATGTACTTGTTGTTGCAATCTTGACAACTGATCTCGTTAATTCCCGACTTCTCTGAGTTTTCTAGTTTATCTTTTGAGTTACCAAGAAGCTGCTGTAATTTGTAAGAAGTTTTATATGCAACTGAACTGAAACTACATTGCAACAATATTTTGTCCTCGTTGCGGCCCCGGTAAAAAATTACATTCACGTGTTTTGTGTACATTTACTGGTCCTCCGATTGGAATATACTGTAGATTGTGGTTGAACCGAAAATAGTCCAAATCAGTATCGCCTCGATAAACTTTCGGGTCCAACGTCCCAATAAACCGTCGAATTTATCGCCCCACAAATGCCGTCGAACACACTTCCAGACGACTTGTCGCGCACGAATCGGCCCCCGAACGCATGAATAAAAATATGACATTAAATTAGCCGGAGAGCGTACCAGCTCGGTAATTGAATTTTAAATAAGACCACATGTGTGCGTCGCGTCTGTCGGAAAACAATCCACGACGTGGAGAGCCTTTATCCGACCCCAATGAATTCGAAGCTCTGGTTGCGTTCGAAGAGTCGCTTCGTGAGTAATGGGGTAGAATCTCGGAACAAGTATACTCTCTCTTTTGTCTAGAGTCTAGACAAAAGATTAATTTATACATTTGTTGTGTGTTCCAGCAACAAAATCACATAACCATAATAATTAAACTGCAAACTCGTAGAATGTACATCAATTTTAGGTCGCTCAGTTCTCAATGCTAAAAAATAACATTTCATGCAAAGAATAGAAAATTATCTGAGTAATTCATTGAGTCGCCTGATATCATTGAATTTACTAATGAATATGCACAATAATTTGTGATGTTCTTTCCTTTTATCACATTTGAACACCAAACAACAGCGGGCCTTCAAAACGTTCTGTCACGACACCACTCCGTCTATTCCTGAAAAATGGCATTCATGTCATACTGATTAATTATATTGTTTATTTTTCATCTATTTCTGAACATGCATTTTTGATTGGACTAGACGGAATTTTTCAACACAAAAAAATTTCTTTCAAACAGTACTTATGTGAAATCAGAATTTCCAAGTTAGAACTGATTGCCTTCACAAATCCAATGCCAGACAGCTGTTTCGACCCACCAGGTCTCATCAATGACACTTGGTTGGACTGTGAACACAAACATTTCGAACTATTTACTCCTTACGAAGTAAATATCTGAAACTGGTGTAGATAGTGTAAACATCCAAGGAGCAACGCCATCTGCTGGGTGACGACCAAAGTCTCAAACTCGCACTGCCCAAGGCAGAGGAGACCTCTTACAATCATTTCGAACATGGAAATTTTGATTTCTGTGAAGGGTTGCAGCTTTCTGCAAGTTGACCGAAGTCGATTCTCGATCGCGGCGGGCTATTTATTGCGGCTTCGCCGCACGATGGCTCGCTGTAAGAGATCTCCTCTGCCATAGTCAGTGCGAGTTTAAGACTTTGGTCGTCACCCTGCAGATGGCGTTGCTCCTTGGATGTTTACACTATCTACACCAGTTTCAGATATTTACTTCGTAAGGAGTAAATAGTTCGAAATGTTTGTGTTCACAGTCCAACCAAGTGTCACTGATGAGACCTGGTGGGTCGAAACAGCTGTCTGGCATCGGATTTGTGAGTGCAATTATTTCGAACATGGAAATTCTGATTTCTGTAAAGAGTTTCAGCTTTCTGCAAGATAACCGAAGTCGATTCTCGATAGCGGCGGGCTTGGAGGTTCACACCATCTGCACCAGTTTCAGTACTCATACTGATGTATAATTTCCTCGGTTATTTGATTCCTCGAAATTCTTTCTTCGAAATTGTGATATTGTGCTATGAATTTATGAATGCAGAATTGAAAGAAGCATCAGACTTTGTACTGGAAAATAAAACGCAACAACACTTATGGACAATACATTAAGTGCAGTTTTTTTATATTTTGTAATAAAGACACCAGAGCATCAAAATCAACAATCACAGTTTTCTTAAGAAAATCTCACGATAGTCTGGATTTCGCGATATAAATTCTTTCAATTATAGAAAATATAACTTTTGTCCCATCTTACCAACAATTTTATCTTGTACCGTCGTTACTGATATAGCAATAACAATTTTTGGTATTCAATGAAATATTCGTCAAACTTCATGATTAGTATTAATTATCTCAATCTTACCTCCCAGACAATCTGGTTTCAGCAGCGGATATAGTTGCAGTACTGAACTTGTAGATTCTGTTGACGAAATTCTCAGAGCCAATCCTTCAAATAAGCTTAACATCATCTATTGATCAATCAGGTATGAATTCTGAATCATTATTATTGGAAGGCCGGGGTTCGAATCTTCGCCGGGCCACCGTGCTAGGTAATCGCTCGTTAAAAGTAAGGCCTCGTTGATCCATTGCTCGCACAAGTTTCGACTTCTGAGGGTTGACGTTCGTCACCTGGTTAACAAAAACGAACAATTTTAGAACAATTTTAGAACAACAACTATATATACCTTTCTTCTAGAATTTCATTTGATCTGATTTCTCTTCTCGTTAGCGCCGTTTTGTTTATCTGTTTTCACTTCTATGCACTTCTTGTCCTCTTGTGGTCTGCTAGTGTCTATAAATGATTTCCAATTAACCTTTACTTCCGGTAGTCGTGATAAAAATGCATATTTTTTCATTATTGTGAGCTCTGATGGAAGAACAATAAGATAGAAGATCATCTGAACCAGCTGCCATTTATTTGCATGTCTGGTGAATAATAAAAAATGTCTTATTATCATTCACAAGTTGATTCCATCGTTCAAAGCGAATTATCTTATTCTGATCGAATGACTTTGAAATGATACAAGTTAATTTCCTTTCACATGAGAATTCTTTTTTCTAAGAATTACTACTCTTCGCTCAACTTTCCGAACGCAAAAAAAAATTCGAACACAGTTGGAACCTTCCAAAAAAGGTTGCTAATTACATATTCCCAAAGTCGAATTGGTGAATTAGCTATATCGACTCGAATGTCGCCGCTTTCGGTGTCACGTGCTGCGGCGTATGAATCGACACGATTTTCACATTTCGCTGTCACTGTGATCGATATCAACCCCACGAGAAAGAACAATTTCGTGTGTAATTGATTTGTGGGGTATCGGGGATCGGGAACTCCGCGACTCCTGTGACATTTCTGACCCAATAACAGACAGAATAGGGATGAAGTTGAATTGATTTATCGTTGCATGTAGGTTATTACCGATAATGAAAACGAAAGTATTCATGGATGCGGGCTACGAAGTTGAAAAGAATGTGATTTGTTGGTATGAGTCCGAAGGGATGACAAGCACGCGAGGCTGAGTTATTTAAATATCAGATCAAGCCTGGGATGGTTCCATATTAGCTTTCTATGAAAATGAGAAGTTGCTACTGAAACCTTGGACACTACATTTTGTGTACAATTTGTCAGGCAAAATGTGTCACATAAATGAAAAAAATTAAGAAACAGGATCTAAAAGTACGCGTCGACACTTGATCTCATCTCAGTCATGATTCCTTCATTACCGGGAGTTGTGAAGCTGTTTTTTGTCTCGAGCAGTCAGTTGTGGTTTCGATCAAATGAACTGACATAATGGGTAATAGGTCTCATCATTTTTTGACGAATCTTTCATTTTATCGATTACTAGCTGTTGCCCGTTCGAACCGAACCATTTAGTAGGCGCACGCCGGTAAAGCATCACATCTCGCCCTCTTTTCTTCGACTTGATTGACATATTTCTCCATGAACTTTTTGTTCAATCATAATGAAATACAGCCTATATCACTCCTGAAGAGTGTATCTTTCTGTTACTGAAAGAACTTCCATGATCGGATCAGTATTACCCCTTACAAACAAGCAAACAAAGTTAGAAACTTCACCTTGTAATAGAAGTGAATATAATTATACACTGAAGCATTGTGCACACATTTTAACCGAACATAACCCCCGAATAACATCAGATCAATACCGATCGATAGCCTTTTTTCTTTTCGGATAGTGATTCAGACATATCAGTAGAGTGTACAATTCGGAAAATTCTCATATTCCCGTCTTTAGAATATTTTTCAATATGTTTCTGTCGAAATTTTTCTCGGAATTGTATTTCTTTATTCTAAAAATCACGACTTTTGAAGTTCTCGATGAAAAAAAATGCTCCATTTCCTTTTATTATTCACTACCTGTTGCCCGCAACTTCGTCCTCGAAGCAGTTGAACCGAACCGTTTAATCAGCGCACGCCATAAACGTATCACATCTCTCCCGTTTTTCTATACTATCATTTCTCACCGAATTTTCTGTCCAATCATAATGAAATATTGCCTTTATTTAAAAATTTGACCTCCTCATAATGGTAGTATAGATTTACCTTATCCGTGTAGAATTCTGTTATGTTGTTCATCTTGGAATGAGATTTCGTATTTTATTTTATTAGTTTTCGATTATCGATTTTTCTTCAAACTTCTACTCGAGCTTCTACTTTAGCCTCCTATATCACTTTTCTCTATCATCGGCTCCATTTATTTCCTTTTTAGCTATTCTCGGAATATTTAATTTAAATTTTTTTTGAGTTTTTAGTTATTATAATAATCCCTAGTTTCTCGACTTAAATTTTATTTTCAGTTTTTATCATATCGACCCTTGTGATTTTGATAATCATCATTCTCATCTTATTTGTATCGTTTTCTCATCAAATTTGATCAAGTTGTGTTACCACCGATTATAAACATCAATACAAGTTCTGATAGAACTCAGATAGACAGCTCTATTTTCGTGTTTCCTTTCCACGAGAATCCACAGTTGAGTTGTAAGTAATAGTATTGTTTTTGTTCACAGGCCTCTTTCACTTTTTTCTGTCAGTTTTATATTTACCAAATAAGATTTTTTTTTATTCTATGAGTATTCCACAAGTTTTTCCATAAGGATTATTGCCTCTACGATTGGTAACTACCCTTTGATTCTAGTTTATGTATTTCTACGATACTTCATTCTTTGTTTTTTTTTCAATTTTCTATTTTTTTCATATTGAGTTCCAATCGTTGTTATTTGGATATTCTTACGTTAACGTCTATTTATATTCATAAATTACTATTATATGTGAAAAAAAACCTCCACTCTTTCGAAGCTCTTAATCACAGAAACAATTGCTTTAGGCATCTTTCCTGAAATCCCTTCTCATAGACGCTCAAAGACAGATTACAATCCTAAACTAATGGAAAAAAACTGCCGGAAGATATCAAGCAACTCCCAATTGGAAAATTCAAAAGTTCGATTGAAAAATATTGCTTACTAAGGCCTTTTATAATATGGATGAATACTTCTCTACGAGTCTCAATTTGAATTTGATATCTGTAATCATTGTTGGCTTTAGACTATTTTCACTGTTTTCAAACCTTTTGAATATTTTCGTATTATTTAATGTCATACGCTAAATGACTCAATTTTTTGCTCTTTTTTTCAACGTTTTGGCTTCAACTATTTTGACTTGTTCTATTTCTTACTTTGTATGATCCTTTGAGAACCAATGAATACTCGACTTGAATTCATTCCTCGAAATATGGATTCTTTCCATCCGATAAATAATTTGATCCTGAAAAGCATTATTGTTCATTACTTACTCAAGCTTCACCCCGTATATCGAATTCAATTTTCTGTAATAAAAACAAGAATGGGCTCGCCTAACCCCTCTCCCAGCGAACTGCTCATAGTCCCACGTGCGTGCTTGCCCCATTATGTAGTTCGGAATTAGTATGCGCATTGTCCTTTGTGTTCCTGATGGAAAACGACGCTCGTGCTCTCTAGTGGGTGTATTTGAATGCAAATTGGTTATTTCTCCAAGATATGGCGAATTATTTGCTTCCAACTATCGATTAACATGACCCGTTATTCAATTAATCTTTAATAAAGAGCCACGCCAAGAGAGCTAGTAATTAACGTTTTCCCATAATCTGAAATCCTGCGAATTCCTCGTTGTTAGTCGATGAGCAAACGATGACTTTTCATTAAAGAGGTAATTGGAATCTTCGGAATGAAAGTGAAAACTTTCAAGTTTAAGTTCAAATACCTCAATCAGGCTTGCACTCGACGCGAGTTTCGCTAACCAAGAAAAAGAATGGCATTAATTTCTTCTTCGGAAAATCCCTACGAAACCTACATTGAGAGAGATTTGCAGTGTCATATAATGTAATTTTTAAAATTTCTAATTGGGAAGAATAAATTCTCACTGTGAGTTGGGATGGTCGATACTTCATGAGAATCAGCTTATGTATGTTCCCAAGCTTATGTTGATTCTGACGATGATTCTTCTTGCTATTCCTATAGATCATCACTTTCAGTAGGTGAACGGTTCTTGATATAACAATAAAAATCTTGATGTTACCCTGTGTCCTGTAGACAGGAAAAATGTTTCCACTTGCTGGTGAATTCCAAATAATTCTCTTCGCGAACGGATCGATATACCTCAACAAAATATCTGCAATTATTATTCGACACGGAATTATATTTAACTTGACAAGGAATGTTTCATTATCGGAAAATGTAACTGACAGAGATAGCTTCAACCTATAATAACGATATTGTAGCAGACACTGTAGTTCACGAACATGGAGTGTTCAATCATTCAGTTTTGAGTGTGGGTGCATCCACTTGAGATATAAACAGGAATCATAAAATCAACCGCGATGGAAGTGGATTTCATGAACAAGAACAACAGTTTTATCCGTGGAACTTTGGAAGGTTTTCAATTCATAATCGACCGGAAACGAAAGGAATTTTTCATTCTTTTAATACCAGTAAAACTGGTTTAGTGTTTCATCAGTTTTTCACTCAAGCAAGTAATTCGTGTAGGAAGAAGTTGGATTTATCAATTTGGATCAAAACTATACCGGAATTCTTTGTTCTCAATTCATAAACATTTGCATGAAAGCAGTCGACCAGATACAGAAAGTTCGGTGAATTCTTTTACGAATTCCATTGAAAAATAATTGAACCACAGTTCAGGAATTTGGGGAATAAGTAATAAGGGTTGATATGATATGGTGTCACTGAGATCTGAAGGAAACAATTTTTCATCGGGATTATGGTGGTTCCATATGATAGTTGAATTCACGCAAAATGATGATACACCATTCGGAATCCTGATAATCAAGAATAGAAAAACTTCCATTATGAGATTTTCCACGCAAAAATGGGAATAAACAACCAAATTTTCTCATGCAACGTTGTTAAGGATGATAGATCCTTTAAAACGTATCCTGAAGAATTCAGTGCCGTACAAATAAATTCAATGGCTACCGTTGTCATTAATTTTATTCAGTACAGGGCTCACCGTGGGTATTTTTGCAGGATATATTATCTTGAAGAGAGCCGCCTAAAAATATTCACTCGTGCTAGGTGCTACAAGTTATTGTTTCATATAGCATCATCGTTCTGAATCATTCGACCCTATAACAAAGTGTTTAGGGCTTCTAGTCTGTCGATATTTCAGATATATTTTTTTTCGAGTAGGAGATTCAATAAATGTTATGTAAAGAATTCCAAATTTGAAAACAATGCTATTTTTTATTCAGGTACTCAATAATGATAATCCATCATTAATCAATTCGAATTTGAAAAATCTACTATGTGGTCAATTTTGAGCACTTTCAAGGCGGTTTGGGAAACAACGTCCATTACATCATCATAACACTGAATGTTCGTTATCGGTAATCCCTTCGAAAGATGTTAAATGAAAATCCCTCTCAGCCCTACTACACTTCCTTATCACCTATTTCGCTCCCAGGTATAATGGAATATACCCATTCCGAGCCCCTCTGGTATCTCGATATTTTTTTCGGTATTATGACTGCGTCGAGTACGGTAATCTGTGAAGAAAGGTTCCTGTATTTAGACCAGTTGAACTAGAGCAGAAACTGTTGAATCATGGATATGACCGTACGTATTTTTAGAAAATATTTCAGGGAATATCGTACTATCCAGCGTCCTGACTTCATCGCTAATTGCAAATTCAATTATTTAATAGAGAAAAATAGTTACGAAAATTGGTCATTTTTTCAGGATTCTTTCTATTTTACTCGCTAAACGTCAACATTAACAAAATTGTAGAGCATGAGTTTTCCTACAGAAAATCGAACTTCAAAAGGTAATGAGTTCTTTCCCAAACAAAACAACGAGAGGAAATGTGAAAATTAGCTGTATCGAAACCGTGGTTGTTGATAAGTATTTTCGAAATATTTGATATTTCACAAAGCTAATGCAAAAATACGATGTCCGCTATCTTTTTTTGTTGCTGCACTATTGCATTTGATATTAGACATCGATTTTTATAGTATCATTAGCAAGAGTATCTCCCACAATAACCGCGATATTTCAACGCAATAATGTTGCAATGATTCCAATATAATTTTTTTATAAATAACCCAATCATGTAATTCAATGATAAATCGATTACTATCATTATGTTTTGAAAATCACCATGAAATGCATTCGAATCATTGCATTTGGATATTTGACCCTTCTCATGAGAGTGAAATAAGAGCGGTTATTGTGATTTTTTTCTTGTTTTCAATACTGAAATATCCCATTTATCAATTGCGATTCACGAATCAACTGAAAGAGATAGCGTCATAATGTTTCTCTTCGCGAAATTTCAAATTTTCCGAAAAATTATTTGAAATAGCACCAGCTTTGATTGAAATTGAATAACTCGCGCAAAAACAGCTGATTATTTATGTCTTGTAGGCTCTGCAGCTTTGGGAATGAACTTCGAAACAAAGGATTTCTGTAGCCCTTCTTATGCCCTCGATTTTATGTTTCATGAAATTTCGAAAATGATACCACATAACAATAAATCGAAAAATATGAATTTTCTATTGAAAACTTCTTTAGAAATACCAAAAAAAACAATCAGCATTATTGCTATTGCTAGTTGCTCGATTGGTAAGTATCGATCAGGAATAACAGAGTTAAAGTTTGAAAAATGGACATTCATCTGAGAAAATTTTCAGGTCGAGTGGTATTCGTAAAGATTATTTCCTGAAATATTCAATTCAAAGTACAATAATTATTGTTGGCTAGATAACTAGCCTACTTAAATTTGCTAGTGGAAGAATATTTTCAAGTATTACATTACTCCTGATGGTCCACAGACGCCTTAAATTTTCTTGAATATGAATTCGACAAAATATTCATTATTGAACAACTTTTAGTATCAATTCAGAATGATAAACAAGAAACGGAAGTGCAGTTTTACGTAACATGACTAGGCTCGGTCTTTTCAACAATGCTATTTCATCATTCAAATCTATTCTTGAAATGAGACCACAGAGCGTAGACATGTCTCACTTGTATCGTGTTTCTTGAATATCATACTATCATACATAAATTTTTGATAGTCAAGGTGAATATTGAATTCAAGGATTGTGAAGTTAGTCAATTCCTTTTTCATATTTCACTCTTGTGACTGTGTATTACAATGGTGAGTTTAGCTATATAGTAGGATGCATTCCTTGTCATTTTCACAGTCACTGTTATAATAATTATATCAGACAAGAATTGAGGTATGCAAAGTTTTGATATTCAGTCACAATCATTTTCGAATATTTGATTGCATTATTGGTTCAATTGTATTTCATGGCAGTAATTTAAAATGAGATAATGATCCGTAACTAGCTCCTATTAGTCACGTGATTCAAGAATAATGACACTTAGGTGATAATTTCATGGCAGAGAGCTTTCAGTTGTCAAAAGTATCACTGCTTGGAGGAAGTGAATTGTCGCTCTAATTATGAGTTTTGTTTGCCTGGACCTGAAGTTTTTCATCAGTTTTTTGCTTTGTAGTAATTTTCACTATAGTATTGATATTCCAATGAAAAGACATATTTTTTAGAAAACATTCAATACAGCTTCCACTATAATAACATCGAGCAATTCCAAATCACCATACATACGAACGAATTATCCATGGTTCAACAACTTTTGAACTAATTCGATCGGTCTAATTTTTGTTGTTATGACTGCGATAAGTGCGTAGGGTAATCTCGGGTAATCTCTGAAGGAAAGTTCCTTTACTCCACTTTGGATCTCTACTGTCTATATACACATAAGTTGTTCGTCATGGAAGTGGGGTCCATAAATATTTTAGTAGTGACTTTTTAAGTAAGTTGTAAAAATAGTCCCAAAGAAGACGCTACCATTAGTTTTATGAGACGCAAGTGTTCCGATTGAGCGACACGGAATCGTTGGTGGTGTCAGGAATGTGATGGACGGTCGGTTGATGAGTTTATTATCGCTGTTTCGAAAATGTTAATGGAATAAAAAAATTAGTTGGTTCAGAGAAACAAAAAATTCACATCGAATTTATAATGGGAACAGTTATTCATTCTATTACTCCCATATAGGAATGGAAGAAAATCGTTTTCTTCCCTATTAAATTCCATATTTTTTCTCCTTGTTGAATAAAAGACTATGAAAATAATTGGGAAATCAGAAGCAGGCTTTCATAAATGCAACGTACTGAAGTAAATGAAATGAATTTGAGTCCTCATTGAGGTTATGTAATGATAAATGTGAATATTTCACATTAGGTAATATTGAGAGATCGTATGCATGTTGGCATATTATTATGATTGTTATGGCAAGGTTTTGAGCAATCTAGATTTTTATCCTGCATGGAAGACGAAGACTACAAGCCCTTGCCCAGCAGTGCAAAAGTGCAAACTTATTTCATAAACATTGGCCACATAGGACTTATAAAACCTCTACCAAATATAATTCGATCTCCTGAAGACCAACTAATTATAAAGGGTGTTTATTCAAGTACTTGGCCAAACTCAAAGGAATTTTCGAGTAATCCTAAGACAAAATATTCATGTAAACATAGGTCCGATGATGCTTCGTTTTCAAGATACACGGTGTCAAAATTTGAAAAAAAAAAACAAATTTTTTCCTGATCAATGATCCTTCAGCTGATTGAGGGGCTGATTTGTCCATGACTAGATTGAAATCATTATATCTAGTTGCGACGCGAAGGTACCTTAACCAATACTTTTGACCACGAAAATATGCCCCACTGATTTTGTGCAATTTCTGTATTGCTTTCCGCATTGATTTACTGACACTACAACTTTTTCATCTTCATTTTTTCATCTAGTTATATGTTTGAGGAAAAAAATTAAAATCACTTTATTTTTTAATGTCCTTGAAACAACAAAATAAAACTAGAAATCCATTAACAGCCGATGTGTACTTGTATGGACGTGCTATAACGAGCTTTCAAATAACGATTGAACAAATAACATAACACGTAAGGCATCTTTCGAATTTTCAGATTAACTGTTCTCGATGGAACACAACGTTATTTATTATTGCAGTGTTTCGGAAGTAAAGTTAGGGTGCTATGAAAGGAAAACCATTTATTCAAAAAATCATTTAATGTAATTCCATTATGCTCAGGATTTTTTTCTGTGAAAAAAAAATCAATTTTGGACTGGAGCTCTGGAAAAAAATATTATTCAATGGATTCTATAATTACATTCATTCCAACTTTCGAGGAACTGTTAGTTGGCTTTTTCCTTCAGAATGAAGGGAATACAAAAATTCTATCGAGGAAGTAACATTAAAGACGAAATAACAAACACTCTTATGGGTACGATTCATCCACTCACAGGTAGAGAAGTCACTTTAACAATGAATTTTCACCTACCGGGATTAAAAAACTACAATCAAGTCACTAAATATCCATATCAACTCACGTTAGTATGGAAATGTGCAAAAATTTGTGAATTCAATACCAGCTGGTGGAGTATTTGCTCATTCGAGTGGTATAATTTACGCGAAAACTTTTATTTTTTAAGGCCTAATCAAATTTTCGGTGGGTGTTGACAACAAAGCCCTATTAAAAAATGTAACTGAAACCCAATAAGAGTTTTGTTTCTTTATAATTTAAATATTGAAAAGGACGTCCTAAGAGGATGTGGGAGTTGATAGAAGCGCTTTTCGTGCACCATCTGCTTGGTTTCGCTTTCGAAATCGATACTCCAAGCAGTACGACGTTTCAGGCCGGAATGTAGTTTGATGGGAAAGAGATGTAATATTATCTCAAGAACATTTACAATTTTTTTTCGATAAGAAGTCCGTAGCTAAAGATCGAATGCTTCATTCGTAGACTTTTGTTAATGCTAATATTAATCAATTCATGCCCAGTTTATAGGATACAGTATTGAAAAATATATGTATATAACATTTTTGGAAATCAGAACTACAATTTTGAATATAATGTTAGCATAGAAAATTCAGTTCGAATGCCGTGATTGTTCTAAATGAATTGTTCTGGAATTGTTCGTTTCCGTTAACCAGCTGACTAACGTCAACCATCAGAAATCGGAACTTGTGCGAGCAATGGATTAACGGTACATAAAAACATGAAACGAAACGGAAAAACTGAAGTGGCAAAATTAAATCACAATCAATCAATAAGTGTTCACCAAAATCACTGAATGGTGAAGGGAAAAAATTTCTTAATTCGAATTATTATATTAACGGTTCAATTCGTTTTTTTTATAATTCTGAAATGCTATTTTGACCTAACACTACCTGAAAAAAATGCAATCAATTTACTATATAGAAAGGCAGATCCGTTCTTATCAGAAAAGTTGCTACTTGAAATAGCTATTTATGATATGAGTGTTGAAAGTAAGGTTTTATTTTGTGAGCGAAAAAGTTAGCGAAACTATTAACACAAATATCATGCACAGTTTCTTGTACAACTGTCCTGTTTGCATAATGAAATGGATAAATTCAATACTTCTAAACATTTTGACATCTCTTGTCAGTTAAGTTTTCTCATGTTATCGCATTTGCTGTGGGGTGGCCGCGTCAGGTGACGCCGTATCACCTGGTTACCAACAAACAGTATTGTTTAGAGCTGACGCGTTTTATTTAAAGTCACATTTGAAGTTCTTCCTGGTGTGTAATGTCTTGCGTAATGAAGAACATTAGTGAGGAATTGTGTGTTCCTGACGATATTGAAGAGGCTGCAATAAAAAAATCGTGTTAAAAATAGTTTTAACACGATACTTTGTAAGCATTATCTTTCATTACTCATGACAACCAATAAAAATGTCACTTTTAATGACAGTTGTACAAAAAATATTTTATTCAATTGAGCGAAAACTGAAACCAAATAGGAACAGTTTAAATTATTTGAATTCGCCCGTAAGAGAAAAACAAACCGATAAATATTTTTAATTGTATGAATTTTGAAATGTCAATGAAACATTATACTTATAATATTTCGGTTCGTTTGAGCCATCAAGTTTTTAAAGTTTGTCTTTCTCAATAAAAAAAATTTTAAAACTATCAATTCTGATCAAGCTAACCTCTCCCTAAAAAAGTTTATAATTTGGATAAGTTTGCTTCATTTCTGAAAAAACAAATTGAAGATTGAAAAATTTAGATTGACTCTCGCTCCAGTATCTGGGGCTTCCAGTTCAAAAGGCACTTCTGTATATCAAGTTCTCCTCAAGTTATGTGGTTCAAAAGAAGATCACACAATTCTTTATTTAGAATAATTACTGTCGGTGATTCTGCTTCTCTTTTATACTCACGTATCGTAATGTTTCGTTTCATTTTTAGAATAAAGAAATCCCACATTGTACAGCTACCATTTGTTCTGTACTGTACCTCAGCCCACTCCGATAGTCCGTCCCTTTTTATGCTCGAATTTATTCGTTCCTCTAAGACCATCTGCTTTGAGTGGAGAGCACGGTATATCGCGTCCTCAAGCTCGGCGTTGAAGGAGGAGCGTTGAATGATCAAAAGAAAACCACTTGATTCGGTTGATGTTCAGAAACAAAAGAAAAACCGAGCGCGACCCACTAAGGAATTTTTTCGTAATTAAATTTTTTGCTGCTCGTCAGCGAATTGTTAGGGTATCTGAGAAATCTCCTTTGTGTGAAAACTTTTTGATGCTCCAGTTTCAGGTTTCAGATTGATATCATCGTTGGTTTCAGTCAGTGAAGGTCACTGAAGATGCTGTAGATTTCTCTGAAACACGAAAAAAGTTCGAATTTTGAACATCGCTATATTTTCACATAAGTACGTATGATGGATTGCTATGTCTTGGATCGTGCTTTTTATTGGAAACCCGGTGGCATTTTTCAATTCCACGATTGAAATTTTCCACCTGTAACTTTCTCACGATGATTTCAATGGTACAGGTATCTAAGTATCCTTGTTCTTTTTCTGGAATACCAAAGAAACGAAGATTCTGTAATTTTCTCAGCACCTTATTAAATTGCTTCTGGTATTAACTCTTTCCCGAGTTTCTTTTTGTGTTTGCTTCAAAAATGTCACCGATTCATGCGCATGCGACATCTTTTTTAGACAACTCCATCTCAGCTGAATCACATTCAGAAAGTGATCAAACAAATCATTTTCAGTACGATGTATCATGCACTTTTTCACGTAATTTCAAACTGTTTAAGTTGACAGTTTCCCGAAATATTGTATATTTCAAAAAAAGTGTTATCAATAAATTCAACGGCAGGAACACGAACTCTACTCAGTTCTTGCCATGTTTCCAACTATCTTGAACCCAAAAGAAATCTTGGAAAAATTATCATCCATCTCAAGGCCTCATCAATAAGACAGAGAGATTCATTCAGTTAACCTCAAATGTTGAAATGGATACCATCAATATATTTGTATGCCTATCAGTCTGTGGCATGCTATATTCAGAAAATCATGAACAGCATTGTGATGGGCCTACTAAATGATGATTGCCTCTGAAATGGATATTTTCATGGTCGCTGGATTATAGAAAATATTATTCGTTCATGTAGACGGAATTAGGGACCGACAAATATTCAATCGTTTTCACTGAATGTAGTCTTGAATAATAGAGGGCATCGAAACCTCCGAAGAGTATGACCGATTTTAAAAAATTTCCCATTTCTAATGTAGCACGGATATGGGATAAGAGTTTCTGGAGCATTTCGACATCACTTACCCACTTTCATTCCGTTTTTTCAATCGGAAGATTTTCACTGCTGACGACATTTGTCTTCAACTCGTATATTCAGAATTTGAGTTGAATTGATGCTATGATAACTTTTTATTGAAATTTCATTTCATGCTTGTGTTTCTAATCTTCATTTCTTTTTTTTTTCAGGTGAGTCCATTCTCCGAATACTGTAAGCGTGAGTAGAATCCATCTGTATATGAATGTGGATAGACAAGATTTCTGTCTCACTTTCCATACAAAATTTGCTTCCGTCGTCACTGGGCGTAGATCCATAAAAATTTTAAAATATTTCATTTACATAATATCATTCAATTCGATTAATGGAAAAGGCTGCTGTTCCATAGTTCATAGTGAAATATTTGCACTAGACCACTTTAACAGACGTGCAAGAACCTGGATTCTGCTTCACCTTTCAAATATTTCAATGGAAAGTATTATCGGGAATATATTCAGTGTTCTCCAAAATTTTGCTTGAATTTCAATTGGAATATGAGAGTGCATCAGCGTTAATTCTTTCTTATTCATAATGTGTTTGGTTTCATTATGCTATTGTTTGTTTGATTCGAAAATGTGTTTATCCGTTAACCAAGTAAATCAACCATCAGAAATCAAAACTTGTGCGGGCCATGGATTAACGAGGCTTTACCTTTCATCGTGTGAATCCCAGCACGGTGGCACGGCAGGGAATTGAACCCCAGTCTTCCATATGCTTTCATCTACACTACCTAGAACCACATGTTAACAATCATCACAAACTGTCATAGTATAATTTTTTTTCCTATTATAACTCATGATCTGTACTCATATATTCATTTCATAAACTTTACGGTTAGAGGTAGTAAGATAGTTACCAGAAGTCTGAATACAGATCTTTCTGTTGATCAATGGTCTTCTATAGAAGCAGGGAAAAAGAGTGAAATATCCGGTATCTTTCGCAACATACTGTCAACACTTTCAGATGACACAAAATATATCTTAGTTTTCTGTTCGATTCTCACCGGCAATGGGTTTCCAAAAATACTTCCTCCAAATTTCATTTCTCAATAACTTATCTGAGGGTTAGTTCAATCAAGTTAAATTCATACAGCAAAATATTAAATGAAGGATATCATAAAGAATTCTAGGTTGGATACGAGAAATTGAGGTTTTTTGGTACCGCACATATTTTTGCTGCCACTCTGTATCGTCGTGACCTCAGATGTCGCACATCCACTCGAGAACCCATTTGTCCCCTTTTGAAAAAATTGCGCGCATTGTTTGCTATTCGCCCGAATCCCAAGCTGTGCGTAACTTAATATGGCCGCTGCTGCTGCCGCCGTTATCTCGAATAGGGCCTTCATTCTAAATCTCTCTTCCTTCAATATCCATAAGAAACACGATGCATAAAGAAAACGGCCGTAAACTCGAGGTGAACAGTAGCGTATCGTGAATATTAATGCCGAATGCTCGTATACCTGTTATTATATTTTGATGATGGTGATTCGGCGCGAGAGGAAGTGTCCTTCCTGCGCTTTTCGCATAAGATATGCGCGACGAGTATTTCCTTGTTGGGAGAACCGGGTTCGAGGATTAAGAAAAATCCGTGCGCACGTTGAAACACTAAAGTCGTCGGCTGACGTGAGAGTCAACATCATTGGGAAAGAGTTATCTCGCCAGTAATGTTTGATGAACGAAAATTTCATTAACAACTTCCTTGTTGATGTTTGAACTAACATTCGCTTCATCATCATGATAAGCTTGGCTAGACTATGAAAAACACTTTTTTGTTACCCACTGAACACTCCTGATGTATATGGCATAAACTTCACTTCTCGTCAGCTTCTGATACAACCTGTCTTGGAATATAGTTCTCATGTGTGGAGCTCGGCACCAAAACAATCATTGAGGAATCTTGATTCTATTCAGGGAAAGGCAATCTCGTTAAAATAGAAATAATTATGTCTTATATCAACTAAAGAGATTAACATCGGCATTTTTGCCGTTTCTCCGATGAGGAATTATAATTTCCTGTTACCATGACAACTAGAAACAGTTTGGAAAATTTTCATTACTGACCAGATATGCCTCTGACGAATAATGACAATAGATATTTGATATCCCATGTTTTTATGCCCATCTTTTAATTTAATTATAGTTCATTGGATTGAACGCACTTGCATTTGAATACGTTTATTTACCACTAATGCATAATGTCAGTATTATTCTTATGGCTTCTGAAGTATAATGCAGGCTTTTACTCCCTCGGAAAATAATGGCAAGGGATTGATAGAAATAGTCTTTATTTCCTCTTGTAGTCCTATCACAAAATTTCTCGAATTGAATATTACCATGGAAACGATACATCCAAACTCCAAGTGTAAGTGTCAAACGCGTAGGTAGTGTTTGTGTGTATTTATTGAGATGAATGAAACTGAAGAATCATTCATTCATGATAAATAAGTTAGTCGTATATAAAGTAGAGTATACTACTTGCAATAATGCCAAGCAAAAAATATTCGCTTTGTCCACAATGAATTTTCTTCACCACGTAAGTGGACAACAAAGTGACTTCAGAACACAAAGACATTGCCACGACAAAATAATTCGCAAATCAATAGAAATAGAAAATCGTCCTTCCTGCCTTAACAACTGACGAAGATTACCTAATTTCTGGAAATAGCAGGAACAAAAAATCAGATATCGAGAGCCTCAGTGGAATGTATTCATTTCTATTAAAAAGCTGAATACATCAAGTAGTATAACTGTCATAATGAAAAGAACACAATGAATTTCAAAATCAATAACTTAACCTGGTGATTGGTCAGGTTTCCTTTTTCTAATATATTGCTTACAATTCCACCAACATCTACTCTTTTGACTGCGATTTTCTTCAATGATCATGAAAATTCTCTCATTTACGAATATTTGAGAATGATTGTTATTCGCCTCCGACTCAAGATGATTTTCTTTACAGATATGTTAAGCGAAAATGTTTACCGAAAAAAATTTTTACAAATTTTTGTATATTTGTTGTTTAAGTTGGAAATCGGGGATCTGTAAATCTTGGGTCAATTTTTCGGCAAAAATACGAAGGATATTATGAAATTGAAAAATTTATTTATTCTGTCAGTCCCCAATTGATATTGTCAATCTGGGACAAGAAATTAATAATCTTATTTTAAATCAAAATATGGAGCTACGTGTTATTCTGTGATGAATCTTGAATTATTTATGAGTTAATAATAAAAAAAATCTAATTTTTTATTTTTTTTATATAATTTGATATTTTTCGAAGCTGAAATACATTTTCTTCAGACTGAATTATCAGTCACAAGAACTTATTGAATAAAACAATTTACCACTTGAGTTGTCTTCATAATTTCAACAATAGAATTTGAATAGAATTGTTATTGAAATAACGCATAATTATTGATCCAATTCGATGTTTCTCACATAAAACATAGAATCCATTCTTAATTCAGTTTGTTTTTCATACATGTTTTCCAATATTTGGTTGGAAATACATATATCTGGAAATTTCACTTTTTGCTCTTCACTCACTGCAGAAAAATGACTTTCAAACAATTGAGGATATCTCTACCCTAAAAGAACAAAAAAAAATATTTTAGTTCATTCTAAATGGCATTGAATTTGTGTTATTTGAATATTGTCTATGTTCAATTTTCTATTCCCTCACGTCAGTCCTATTACCAGAAACCCACTGGTAGATCTTTTCCTACGCCACTGGATAAAGGTGTATCTGGTCGTTATCTGCCTTCTCTCAGTGGGGATTCAAACCCTCCAGCAAATAAACCATGTTCCAGGAGATAACTTCAAATGCTTTATCTGCAGAGTACGGAGAGATGGGGAATAAAAGTATATGATAAAAGAGTGAAAAATATTACTCGACTGCCCTGTGGTGTTATCGTTGATATTGCATTAAATCGCGCAACAAACTCGTGTACATGCACTACATCTTGTACCGCGTGTTCCGTTTCATTATTAGAAGTGAAAAGGATTTTTTTGGATGTTCCATGTTGATTTTTCCAGCATATTATTGCCATGAAATAATCCCGCAGCAAAATTGTGTCTTGTGAAAAACATGGTTTCTACTACACCGACCGCAGTAAATTTTTCTATTTCATTATCTTCAGAAACTAATAAGAAATTTGTTACCATCGTATTTTGGAAATTTGATGAAAAAGTTCCAGGAAGCATGTATATTCCAACGAATCAGCACTAAGTTTGCATTAAAACATCAAACATTTTTAAGACTGTTTTTCGGCCCTTCAACAGCATTTTGAAGTAGGAGGTATTACAGTTATTTCAGGAATTCTGAGCAAATTTAAGAGACATCAGCAATTCAATATCTAGGAGACATATCAAACTAATTACAGGAATCCTGAGCTGATTCAAAAAGGATCAGCAAGTCATATACCTAAGTAGCAATCCAAATGTATGGTATCTTTACTGTGAAGGCTGTGTACACTGAGAAGAGGAACTAAGATAGACATCAAATTTTTCTCAAATATAGGTTCAGTGAATATAATCTGAATAACATGCAATTTCTATAAAAACGCGAAGATAAAACATGAAACAGTATATGAAACTGAACGTTCTGAAGGTTGGATCAGATCCAGGGATCATGTATATTGAGAGATCCGAGTAGCGGTTAGAAATGAGCTTGGAAAAATGGCTGTTATTTTTAAATGTTTGGAGGTTGCAAGTCGAGGGACACTTTCCTAGACGAAGAGTTGTTAATTTTTGTTATTTGATGATTCATCTGTAAGTCATTCAGGTTTCGGGACAAAGTACGAGTAAACCGAACGTGCTTAGCATACAAAGATTTATTATTCACCTAAAGAAATATTCAAGAACTAGAGACGGAAGTAAATGGGTTCTAATTATCAGCATTACATACTAGCATTGTATATAGACCAAATTTATTTTTCACACCACTAGTCATAATCACAACCAATAGCTGCCATACAGATGATTCAGTCTTATGGTACCATAACCCTTTTTTCATAATCTGGTCCTAAGTTTGACCCACCTTTCTACGTCGCTTCTAATTTGTTAGCAAGGAACTCTCCTGTAATGAGTTTTCCTCCTACTGGAAGAATTTTACCGCCTTACTCGTCAACAAAATGTTGTTTCAGAATAAGACTCATTCCATGTCGTGGCCAATTTTGAATTCACGAATTCCGCTTTCCAGTTATCATAAATAATCCACCCTCCAAAACTCTAATTTAAAAAAGATTTCTTGAGGGTGGTTTTTCCGGGACGCGAAGTGACAAAAATTATATCAAACGGCGGAAGGCAGGAAGTTTAATTAAACAATTAGTCGGAAATTCGTGGCACGAACTCGTTCTCTACATATTTCGGATGATACCACACTGTCGGAAGGTGTAATGCCGCCGTATTTTGTTTTTATTGCATAGTTTCGCCCCGGTAATCCGCTTCTTGGAACTCATTACGTGCAATCTTTGATACTGCCAAGGCGTAATTTGTGAAACCACTTACCCGCACTAATTGACGATATTTTCCCAGTCACTTCGATATTATATCACGCTGCGGCAATACAGCCGAAATTTTTCGGTAACGGTATACGCGATATTTTATTATTAAGCAGGGTTATCGGGACGATTAACTCTTCGAAGTCTCAGGATATCCAATAATTGATTGATAAATCGATTTTCACCTCATTAGGGTGTAGGTTGTACGTAATTACTACCGGGTAATTGGTGTTTATCCGGGTCGATTTCAGTGCATTTTCGAGATTCCGAAGATGTTATCAGGCACAGCGTATCTCGACAGCTACTTATTCCAAAATATTGTCCTGCTGTGCTGTGAGCTGCCTCGGGTTCGCAGTAGTTTGAATGCTTGCCGGAATCAAGAATGTTAATAATGATGAGATGTAATACATTTTTTATTATATTAACTGTCCACGTATCTGTAATATTATGTTTACGTCTTCGATTTATGTGAGAGTTTCTTCTTAGTCCATATTCAAGAGCTTCCAAATGGGTTGAAACCGCAGAGTTCGAATGCGCAGAATAGAATGCTTTGTCAGGAAGTGTACCGTTTACATCAGGACTAGCCCTTTAGATGAAAAGTTATTCCATTTAATAATAAGTGATTGTGGACTCCTCCTAGGGGAACAGATAGGTAAGAAACACCGAGTGAATGAGCAATTAATTGATTGATTGAAGAGCACTGAATCAACAATCTTACGTTCAAATAAAATAAAATTCACTGTCCATAGGAACGTTAAAACATGTTTCGGGCGTCTAGGCGCTCATTTTCAGTTGAATAATCATTTTCTGTTTCAGTTTTTTGTGTATTCTCAACTGAAGATGGGCGCCTAGAAGCCCGAAACATGTTTTAACGTTCCTATGATATTATAATATATGTGGAGACGACATTGAATTTTATTTTATTTGTTAATCACTAACTCCACATTGAGGACAAACTCCATATTTCCAAGAGGTGCAATAAATGAATTCTACTACACGTCCTTTATTGCAGGATAACTTAATTTATGTTTTCAAAAATTATTAAGCGGTGCTTATGACGTAATTTCAATTGAGAACAGTGCATCTTACAACAAACAAATACCTTTTAGATTCTCAATTATTTTGCAACAAATCTGATCTCTTAGTTTGCTTTCAGTCGATGCACGATACCGCATCAGATTTTTGAGGAATTTATCCTTAAGTAAAGCGATTTTTAATTTTTTGAGCGAAAACCATGCGTCGGACAAAGAAAACCCAGCAAATCAAATGTGCTGTGTGCAAATGTATGGAGATTTTAAAAATAATTTTCATTTCAAGATAAAGCAGTGGCGTAGTATTTTTTTTCTCCAAAAATATTCATTTCAAAACTCGTACGTACGCCACTGGCAGAGAAAATTAAGAAAATTGTACATCAGAAAATGCGCCTTGAGGCATGGAACATATGTAATAAATATGCCAAAGATGTCTACAAAATTATCTCAGTTATTAATGAAAAAATGATTATTTTTGAAAATTTTGCCACCCTGTATTTCAAAAGTTAAGGCGTTTAGGACATACGTCCATTGGAAGTTTTTTCTTTAAATTGGTCTAAGAATATTTGCATGTGTTTAAGGAACACCCTGTATAATATACCCACTTACTTCAATAGCTATAGCAGCTACACGATGCTGGAGAGGCTTTTCTTCCAGGCTATAATAGATCAACAAAATTGTTTGCTGAATTATTATCTGAAGTGTTTTGAGCATTATGCAATTTATCAATTACTACAAAAAATAACACAGCGGTTTACCTAAACGTTTCCATTATGTGACATTCGAAAAAACGAATTGCTCAGTTAATACGTACGGATTAAATGTTCAAATGTAGTAATTGTGGGTTGAATTTGTAATAATAGTCTTTAGATTTCATTTCACAATTGAATGTGTATAGAAACATTGCACAACCTCTTTCAAAAGTTTCAATCGAACGTACCTAAAAAACGATATTACGTAGAGTTATAATTTTTAAATTAATTTTGTCTTGAAAATTTCACACCAACAGTTTTCGACCAATGAAATATGTATTTTGTTTCGCGTTGCCATGGTTACCGATGGCAACTCAGGTATTTTATTGGAATTTTTTAAGCAGAAAAAAACATTAATATTTCAAAAAATGCATTTATTTTTAAACCATTACCAATTTTTTGTGATGTCATAGTGCATTGACAGTCGAAAGTGATGTATTTGCAGCGTTGCCGCTCTCATTGTTATTGTTGAGAACTGAATGTATTAATGTTGACTTTTGAAGAAAGATGGATTTTTTGAAAAAATAATGTTTTTTTCTGTTGAAAAATGTTGAAAACGAGTGAATAAGAGAGTGTGTGTGGTGTTTGATCAGAAGAAGGGCGGATTTTGTGTGTTCAAACTACAGAAATTTGATGTGAAAAATTGTGAAGTTTTACAACAAAATGAACCTGTATCTCCGAAAATATACAAGACTGCCGAAAATTTCATTTGGATATTTTGTAGAGGAGACCGAATTACGTAAGTTCCAAAAAAAAATTAAATAAAAGGTGCTCATAGCGACCGAAGTATTACCAATTTTGCTTATATTTGTTTGCAACTAAAGTCGGTACAATCAATAACTCCGGTAGTTTCTTGACCGAATCGATTCATTTTGTTAGAGTTCACCCAGTAAATTGAATTGAATATGACAGAACAAGGAAATTCGGATTCAATAGACCACGGGCATATCTGACAGATGACTGTAAATGACAATTGTAAATCCAGCCCGCTGGACAAATAAACGGATATACTAATGCATATTGTGCATTTGTGTCATAATTCAAAACATTTTTTCTCGATAATGCCTCAATTTTGAGCGATTGTGGAATGCGGAAGTAGAAGCGGTAGATATAAGTTTTCATTCCATCGATTCCCTTCTATTTTGGACAAATGAAAAAATATTAATCCTTTTGCTGAGAAGAGACGTGAATTGTGTATTCAGGCAACTAGAAGAGCAGATTTAACCACTGATAATTTGATATGGGCAACGGTTTGTTCAAAACATTTTGTATCGCCTTAGAGTAATGTAATCCAAAGCCTATCCTGACGTCATGCAGTGCTTTGAAAGGTTCAAACATGAATTTCAAATGAGTCGTGCTCAATATGGTGTGAAACTTTTTTTTACCGAATACTACGCGTACTTGGATTATCCATTTAATTTTTCTTCTGCTCACGAATAAATTGAAAAAATCATTCCTCGCCTTCGGCTTGGGATCATTTTCAAAATAATCGTAAGCTCGAAAACATTTCCGGAAATATAATTCAAGCACTAGTGGTAATACGAGTGAAAATCACTTCGTTTTCTGGAATCGTCTCCCAGACATTTTCTCCGTTTCTCATCAGATTCAATGAGTATCTCCCATTCCTAGAAATTACCCTCGCTACCACTATCGTCCTCAGACAATGTAGATAACAAATGACAAATGACACTCACGTGAATTACTTCTCCCGTTGTCGGTTCAGTCGGTCGGTAGACGATCTAGTAATCCTAGAGCGGAATTGTCTAATGCGACATGAGACAGTCACCGAAGTTCGAGTAAAGTTCTTTCTCGGGCTCCCGACAGAGCAGCGATCTCGGCAGCGATAGTTTCTATTTATTATAATATTCTGCAGAATTCGCGATGCAGCTTCGCGAATGCTGACACCAATGATACGGTGGGAACATCTTGAGTTATTTCTCTGCAAAGGCATGCACTTCGTATCAGAACCGGATTCGCCCCGAATAGCACTATAGGCCAATTGACGATGAACTTCAAACCGTTGTTCGAACAGTTGAAGCATAACGTATCCTCAGGAATCAAAAAGATTTGATGATGCTTCGGATTGAGCAAACAGTAGCAAATTTCAATTGGAGTTTCGAAAAACATTTCAGAATCTTAGGAAAAAAAAAAAACAGAATGAAAATGGTGCAACTTGGGATCAGTACATATCCGTTGATAGAGCGTAGATTTTAGTGTCACACACATAGTCGACATCTTATGGAAGTTCCCTTCAATAAACGATATAACTTAATTTTGACATTGCAGATAGTTTTTGCTTGAAAAAATGGGTGCAAATGAGCCATATTTCAGTTTCCACCTGCTATCCACCAAATCTCAAAAAAACGAGTTATTATTGGAAAGTTCGAAAAATGACTTACGAAAACTCAACATCGGATATTCTCTTTTTGTGCAACGTTCGTCTACTTGTCTACCAATTTGATTCCAAACTCATTCAGATTCGATATCATTATTTTCATGTTTTTAATTGATTCAAATTCCGAGTCAGTTCTATAATGAACTGGAACAACTAAAACACTGCCCCAAGGAAAGGGAACTCCTGGAGAGCCGTTTTTTCAGATCATAGGTCAATAAAATTATTTTCTGAACTTGATATCGCGTTTAGATCTTGCCTACATAAAATTTTCAGAGTTTGAATCATTTTTCATTCATTTGGGCAAAACTTTTGTATTTTGTAACATCATATTTGACATCAAGGAAAAATGAGCTGCAAAGCAATAATTGAATTATATCAAACTCCTTGCGGAATCCAGAGTCAACTTAAGTCACTGATCATGATGGTTCACGTGAATATAACTTTCTTTCTCATTTATCATTAATGCTCGAGTGAATGGTGTAATATTAGGTTGATGCGAAGGGACATGTCGTTAATAATAGAAAACATCTTATAGACACTACATAAGCTTCAAAACTGTTATTCCAGTTATTGAACATTTTTTCACCTATAGAATATGTATTCGGTTATTCAACTTATCAATATTTCAGCATCATTGGAGAGATTTATGAAAGGTTTCTTTTCCTGGATGATTACACATATTATAAGATGCATATTTCACTAAGGTGGTACCTCGATGGAAGTAGTTCTGTTACTGGTTTTTCCAATGACGACTTAATTTATCAAGTTTCTTGTGTCCAAATACTTCCCTGATGTAGCTTTTTAGAAGCCCAATTCTTCTTTTCCAAGAATGACATTACCATCAATCTAGCACCCATATCAAGGTTACTTTATTGATTTTCGTTGACGGTTGTTTGAAGGAACCTTATAGCAGTCCTCAGTTAGCTCATATTCCCAATCAATATGAATTAAATCTGCTGGTCTGACTAGAAGGGTCGATACAAGAAGTATCAAGAGCTAGAGCATTTTGGTCTGTTACTTCTACTACAAACCTTCAGCTCATCATCAAAATCAATTGTTGTCTGTTTGTTTGTTCATTTCAAAGACCGAAACCGTTCTGAAATCATATATACAACACTCTTGAGTTGAGCATTATGGAAAATCCTTTATTTGTGAGCTTGGATTCTGATTGAAAATAATAATTTTCCCACTCTCCTATCTTCTTCTGGTCGTTCCGGTCCTGTTCCTCCTCATAAATAATAATCACGGTATGGGCTGGGTTAAAAGCAACATTTCTTGACACATGTAAGTGACGTTTTCCACTTATTATTTACGTCGCTGTGTCGAGATTCACCCGTAGAAAATTCTGACGCGCCAGCAACCGTGAAGAATGGGTTGTGTGACCTTTCTTGTTTCATTAGGCTTGTTTGAAGAGGAATGTTTTATTGCCGGGTAGGCTACGGGGCGTTGTAAAAATATTCGGCCGTCGAATGTTTTTTAACCTTTTTGCCCGGTGTATGTGGAATATGCGACCGGGGAACTCAGAAACCAACACGAAAAATAATATGAAAATATCACCTCGTTTCGCAAATATATTCGGTAAAAATATTCGTAAATTTTTTTTAGGAGTGTTAGGATTCTGGTATTTTGAAAACTCGAAAAAAAAAATGGAAGCAGAAGACTGTATCTCATTCCCGATGCAATTTATCAACTGCAAACGAAGCTTGTATTGGAAAAATTTGCTGTTTCAATTTTGACTCTTCTCTAATTTGTTGTGGATATCCCAAAGCCTTATTTTTTGTAAATTCATTTCGATTTGATGATTTTTTTTGCAGTTTCCAAAGCAAGTAATGCTTTTTTCTACGACTATAAGAAGTGTATACATTATCAATGCGATTTCAATCAGTTAATATGACCCTTCACCACGCCCATGGCCCACGACCGACATAAGATGCTCTTAAGGTGCTTGAATACGATAATCCGTATATGTTTTCGACAAGCTCTCTCCAAATATGACTCTTCAGTCAAGGTCACTTATTTTCAGTCACATTTGAGTATAAACATACATTCCTACCTAATACTTTCAAAAATTGAATTGGTCACACTAGTCGTAGAAAAATTAGAGTATGCAATTCCCCCGGCATACTCATTCCGTGCTCGTTCCATAATATACTATTTCTGTTTTTGGTAAGGAATTTCTGAAACAGATTCAAGTATAAGATGGAGGAAGGTAATGTCAAGAATTCAGTTTGAAAGTTATTATTTTGTGGTCAAATAACACGTACTTTATTCGAAAGAAGATCAATACCAATAACAAATAAAAACAAATAATTTGCCGGCCTAGATAAGAAGTCCGCCTACACTTGAATGGAATCCAATATTAATTCTCTTTTTTTCAGATTTTAGTTGGTAAACAGCTCGATGACTACGTAGAAAACAAAAAATCCATTTCCAGTTATATCTTTCATTTTTTATAATTTGCTAATTATATACTACTTGGTTAATCTTGCTTCAATATTTTTTCGGTCACGCTTGGATTTTGTTTCGCTTGGCGATATCGAAACTATTCCCAAAGTTCTCGCTCAACTGGTTTTCTATAATTTCTGAAACATTCTTTCGACATGCCACTTCTGCGATGATTTTCCAGTGTGATCTTATAAAATGATTCCATTGAAAGTACTTCGAGTTAATTCGGCAGGCGAGCGATAAACAGTGAGTCTGAAAAAGAACGAACGATAATCATTTGCAAATGTATTCAAAACCTAAATGGAATCTTCATGAAATAAAGTGAATGAAGTTTAACCAACTCGTGTTCCATTCACAAAAGCAACCTTCCACCCCTAAAATAAACATAAACTAAGTTTATATTCAGCAGTAAATAAGCGCCCGGAGGAATTTTCGTTTCACCCTTACGTAAAATTTTTATATATATTTAGATTGAAGTAGGCAAGCATCTTCCTAACAAAATATTTCAGTTTTACCGGAGAAGGGAATGAAATCGTTATCTTCATTTTACAAAACTCACCTTCTCGTGGTTTTGCTTGGGAAAATCATTATACCTATGCGAAGCATAACAGTCGTTTTCTGTCAATATTTTTAATCATATTCATTTCAACCTCAGCTCTCAGGAATATATAATACAATTTTACTCCGAATTTTCTACTTCGCTGTAATGAAACTAGTGTGTGATTAAAATATAAATATATATACAATTGAAACAAAAAACATAATCCGGAGAAGTGAGCTTTTCGGTTGAGATGTTTTTTGAATACATTGAAACTGGTATAATGCATGGATAAAGAGAAAACTGGAACTTGGTTGAACTAAACCTTTTCCAATTGTAATTCAGATAATATAAGATGTTATTCAGAAAATATCAATTGTAATTCAGATTAGTCAAATGTAATTCGGAAGATATCAATTGTAATTCAGATTAGTCAAATGTAATTCGGAAGATATCAATTGTAATTCACAATAATCAACTGTAAATCAGAAAATATCAATTGTAATTCAGATTTTGTCAATTGTAATTCAGAAAATGAACGATATGCAGACGTATACGTTCGATCAAGAACACCAAAGGCATTCAGTACTGGCACGACAATTCTGAAAACACTGCAAAAACACCAATAGGGAAAAAAATTGATATTTACTAATTTCCCACACCAGTCCTTCTGCATATTTCTGAGAAAAAGTGATTCTCAGACTACACAAAGAATATACAGAAAATTCACAATTATAATGGACATGTATGTAGGGAAAATAACTGATACACTGCGGCTGCCCCAAGCAAGAACACAGTAATTTTATTTAAGTGAACATGTGGGAACATGGGCGCCGAAATCATTTGATTTCTGTTTCGGAAAATCGATTTTTTCATATGTTCTCCCCATGAGCCACGCGTGAATTTCCCTTCATTATACTTAGAATCGATGTCCTTTTTAACCATATTCGAGGCTTGTATGCGAAAATGGGGCACCAAATCTGTCGCTATCTAACGGTCTGATTGTCTCCATTGAATAAATAATCTGAATTACATTTGATATTTTCTGAATTTCAATTAACAAATTCTGAATTACAATTGACAAGATCTGAATTACAGTTGACCATTCTGAATTACAATTGATATCTTCTTAATTACAATTGACTATTCTGAATTACAATTTATATCTTCTGAATTACAGTTGACTATTCTGGATTACAACTGATATCTTCTGAATTACATTCGACTAATCTGAATTACAATTGATATTTTCTGAATTACAAGTGGAAAAGGTGTAGAGTTAAGTTTGAGCTTGACCAGAGGAAGAGAGAGGAGAGAAGTATTTTGAACCTCTCGATATCTTATATAGAATTTTCTGAATACACGAAAACGAGCTGAAAACTGTCTCAAGTGCGATTCCTATCTTCACAAATAGGTCGACTAGACTGTATTCGATGATGACATTCACATGCTATGAAATATGCTACTGATCATTTCTAAAAGACTATAGACTTGAGGAGACGAATGAGAATGAATAATAGTTGTTGTAGTGATGAAATTATTTCCATGACTATAATGTTCATGACCCAGATAGTTATATTCCAATGTTTGAAATGAAATGAAGAATTTACGTACTTCGATCAATGTAGTAGTGAGATATCGGCTTTTTCAATTGTTCTTTATCCAACTGAGTATATTCTAAAAGTACCAAAGATGAAAATTCTGTATTCGGTATATCTGGATTTCACAATGTCTTCGTGAGACCAAAAAGCTTTAATGTCTATTCCAACACACTTCATTTTCCCTTGAAAAACCCCTTCGATACCTTCAAATGTTATACCATTCAATACTTCCTTCTCAACGGATTCAAACAATGATATCGCGTTCGGAATCAGGCACAAAGTTCAATCGTTTGTTTCATCAATTCAATCATAAAATAATCGACAGTCCGACAGTCCCGATTGGCTTGATTCGGAGTGATGGAAGCAATCACAAAATCTATTCAAAACTCGTACGTGTCATAATAGTTCAAGACACTCTAATCTGGACAAAAGGCGTAAGAATTTGTTACGGGTCCGAACTGATTTATTGAAAACGTAATCTCGAATACGCGAGAGGCGATTTGTCATACAATCAATAGAAAGTAAACGCGGAGGCCATCTCGCAAGCCCTTCAATAGGTATGCAGCGTGTGACATGCGGCATGTGTAGGAAGAAAAATAGATCTTTCACGTGTCACATACTTTTTATTGGTATGGCATGCTGGAATTTATTCGAGGTTTATAGTAGGGATTAATCAACTTTTGTGAAGGTATAATGATGGATTAGGCCAGATTACGATTGTGAATGTGGTGAATGATAAACATTCAGAGCTCATGAAAGTATTTTAATTTCGAACTGAAGTGGATCTATGGGGTAGGTGTGTTTTCAGGCAGGTAGAAAAAAACAATCTTCAGTAGATTTATTATACAGTTTTCTGTACGATTCTCACTGAGAATGAGTTCTAAAAACCGCGAAACGTGTTTCGCTATACAATAGCTTTCTCGAGCAGGATAAATAAAATTCATATATTTTCTTTGCGTAAAGAAAGAATAAAATCAGCTATCCCGGAGTATCTTCTGTTCTGGTGTGGTTAGGATCTTCCATCCAGGGGGCCCTTGTCTCCAATTTTGTGGAGACACTATTTTATTTTGATTACCAGTCACATTGCCGGAATATACTATCAATTAGCATTTTCTCAATGAATGGCAAGATATATTTTTGCAGAATATGTGAGGAAGTACATCTAAAAATTTGATTAATCGGCAATAGAAAGCATGAAAAAAGCTATGTGTTGAATTGAATTATCAAGCATAGGCCAAAAGACATATCAGAATTCATCCGTATATATGTACTGGATTGGTAATAGACTGAAGCTCATGAACGTGAACATAATACATTTGCTGTTCAATATCACCTTACTTGCTTATTGATTTTAGTTCTTCTCTGCCGACCACTAGGAGCATCTCAATTCAATTTGTTTGCCAACAAATCATATTTTAGAGCTGAACAAAACCTCTTTAGATGGTCGACTTAAATGCACTTATGCTGAACATCATTCGACATCAAATATGACATGAAGCTCTTTTTTATTTTATATTATTATTTCAATTCAACATATTTTTTCATGAATTGCTACATTTATAATTTTGCAACTCTTGTCTCTATAGTAGGCTCATGATCGTTAACTCTGAGCGCCATGTTTGATATTTATTGTTTTGCTTGTTAATATTTTATATGACCTAATATCAATTTTTTTGCTCAGTATAATTCAAAAGTCGTGCATGAAAGGCTATCATATGTTTTCAAAACGGGCGAAATTTTTTGATGACACCTTCATATCCAGTTATGTGCAACACATAATTTCTTGTTTAGGCGGTTCACCAATGAGCTCGATTCTCCCTTGAGGTAAACTCTGTATACATGACTCCGATTCAGGCACTGAAATATATATTCACTTCCATGTAATGTCATTTTTGCAACGGTGAACTCATGTCTACGGGATTAACTAGCGCACACATGGCACTTTTGCTCTCATCTGACAAGAACTTGTGCAAGCTCGATTTGCCTGTCAGTTTATCTATCGGTTCCAGAGTTATCACTTGAACATATGTATCAATTTTAGGTTCACAGAATCAAGTTCTTTACCATTATTTGTACACTTTCGACTCGCCTGGCAGATTCTTGTGCACATCATAATCGCCTGTCATTTTTCTACTTACACTGTATTCTCCGAGGTATTCTCTATGAACTATGTCGAAGAAAAATTTCGAATTACGGTGACAGGTTCTCCTTTAATTTTTATTGTCACTTTCGAATTTTTTACTATTTTTACGTACTATGACTCTACACGATACAAATTTTCAGTCTTACAGAATAACCGTTACTTGACTGTTCACGAGCTCTATAGTAACTATAATGAACTGTAAAAACTCTCTCCAAGAGAATATCCTATTGAGTGGCTTCTAGTCTGGGTTACTTGTCACACTGTCCGGAGAAGGTGACCATTACGTTTCATTGGCATCGCCTCAGGTAAAGGTGCCATTACACGGCGTGTGGAGTGAGACGCCTGGCGTTAGGAGTGCGGAGTCCCACGCTGATACCTGCCTACCACTTACTGCGAACTTGACACGCTGCACCACGTGTGAAGTGTCAGTTTACACGCCAGTTGCGTCAATTCACACGTAGTGTAATGGCACCACAATAGTTGAAAGATCCGTCGTATCATCTCTGTTTGGGAGGTCATGGAACAACAGAGCACGTACTTTTATAGATAGGCTTGAAGGTATCCAACTATTTTTCGAAGTGAAATTCAAAACATTAAATGAATTTGAGCCGTTCAAACGTCACTCTGTAACGCGCCTTCAAAAATATATATAAGTACGAGTCTCGTGAAGTATCTGTTTGTTTACTGAAAGCATTAGATCAAGGAAGAAGCTAAAACAACTTCTTACTAGAGTATTGTATGGTATCGATGTGCAAAAACACTTTGGAGATACACCCGATAAAGTGTTTCTTTCGTATTTCAGGAAATGCGAAAACACAGAAATGGTGAAAGTACGAAAACAGTGATGTAAGATAATGAGAGGGGATAATGTATCCCCAGAACTGTGTTATTATTGTTGAAGAGATCATTTTAACCTAAGTATGATATATCTATATATAGCTCAGTGTGAATTAGTCAGAAGTAAGTTTTGCATTAGGTATTTATTTGGCAGTGGAAAATTCGGTGTACACACTATAACTTAACCTAACCTAGTTAACAAACGGAATATTGATTTATAATTTACATATCTGCTGTGGGCATTTATTATGAATACCAATCTATATGTTATGGAGTCAAATACATCATTTAACATAATGTTAATCTCTCCATACGTGAAATCGAGATTTAATTAATCTTCTGTTGTGACGTCTGAGGCCACATTTCGTTTCGACCAATGGCGACGCATTTTGTAAGTTTGAATTTCCCTCCCTAATTCTTTGATTTCTATGTGATATTTTATGGGTTAATATAATAATAGTTATCGACAATTTCAACATTAGTCATCTAGTGAATACCGTTCTCATGAAAAATTCCCGATCATAATATACAGTCCTGTGCCGTTACGAATTTATTTTTGTTTGCTTTCGGTCAGGAATCAATAACGTTATTGTTGGCGTACTTTAATTGTAAATCCAAGTCAAATATCCTCCGGACAATGTTCGTTTCGCTGCACCGCCGGATACACAAAATAAAGGGGAATAGTAAAAGTTTCATGATTCCCACTTGTGGATCTGTAATTGGTTGTTTCGGATGCGGGGCTGCGTGTAGACGCGCCATGACGCTTGCGACGCCCCAGAGACCACCCTGCGTTGCCATAACGACTTGTCAGAGCACGTTGGATTTCGGTCTTTTTGGCAGTGGCGTGGTTAAAAACAGGTATGAGCTGTTCCAACAGTTCACTCCACAGTGTATTTTTTCAACAATGTCGTATTTATGCTTTATTATAAATTCCATTACTGGTTCGTGTTCAATGAGTTGTTGTACCTTCTGGAAATAAAACTTCAAAATGTATCACTAGGAACTAAACTACGACAACGACCGGTATCGAATGAATCAATTAAATTTTACTTTTATTATTGTTCCATTCTGAAATGCAAATTCAGAGCATGAAATTGAATGAGATGAAGAAAAACATATCGAAACGTATCAGGCTTGCATCCATACTTGCTCCCTTGATGCCGAACTACAATATCCTTCTAATTCAAGAGCCTTGCGCTGATACCGTGTTATAAGTGGTGTCAGGTGTGGGGTGAACTTGAAAAGTGCTGCACTTTCCAAAAACTCTATGGATCTGTTCAATGAATGGCTTGTGTTCTTTGAAATCTGACCCTCTGTTACAAGAGAGCAGCCCCTAAGAAAATGATCAGTTACATCAGAAGTCTCAGTATAACCATTGTTCATAGATAAAAAGGATAGTTGTCAACCTTATGGAAATATCGTTTGAAGGGATGGTAACTACCGATAGATGGCATTAGAGAATTCGTTTCCAAGGCATGTCTTTTCTTTTCACAGGCATTGTGATTTGAATCGAACATTTCTTCAATCCAGCATCGAAACTGTTTTGTTTTTGTCAATGTCGTAGATCATTATATTATTGTCATGTTCCGATATTGCTGGTATTACTGGCCGCAGTAAGCATTTTCGGAACGCTTTTTGCAGTGATAGTAATCTACTGCTGATGATATCGGAACGGATCGCCATCGGACATCCGTCAAAGGAACTGTCAGCGGTGACAGGTGTGACGTACCCTATCTTATTTCAAATCGAATTGAATATTGGGAGGAATATTGAGCACTAGCGATACGGAAATAGAAAAGTCAGAGAGCTCAAGCTCTTATAATGAGTCTTTAGAGAATATAATGACTGAAATTATAATCCTCGACAAAATTAGAGGTCGCATAGAAAAAAATACCAAGAATAGAAGGGTACATTCAAAATATAGTAGGTTTTTACACCCCAGATTTTCAAACAACATTTCAGGTAAGTGCGAGTAAGGCTTGCAATCTTGAAAAATGGGGTTCCCGCAGATTTTATTGATCTGCTGGATTCATTTCAATTCAGCATCAACTTGTACGCATATATCTTCCGGTACAACTCGAAACTTTTTGATAATTTTGCAATTGCAATAATCTGACAACAAATTTAATCTGTTATCCGTTTACGTTTATTCGAATACAACCTAACCTAACTCAATTTGAGGAATACTGAGACGAGAGGACCACTTCAGCAGCAGTAGCACCAGTAACTTTTCAGTCTCTATCAGGGTACCTCAATAATTGGCGCGAAATAATTGCCAATGATTGTCAGTAAAATCGGAACGACTGAATCAGCTGGACAGTACTGTTCAGGAATATCGGAACATGACAAATATATTTATGAGTTATTTGAAGTTTCAAGGTTCATTCTTGGTATAAACTTCCATAGACAACAGTATTTTGATGCTGCATTAGCTTGCTGTCAACATTTCAGGCAATCTGACAAACAGAAATCTGCACCTCCTTTCTCCTTCAGAGAAAAACCTTTGTCGTGCGTTGTCAAGTGAACGGAAATATCTATGGGGTAGATGGCGTCAAAAAAATGCTTGGAATGCAAAGGTATTGACTAACTCTCATATTCCTCGCTGAATAATGATATGACAGGCTGGTTTGAATAAAGCAAAATACAAACAATCTGAGTAGTGCGTGGATACTCGAAAATTGAGATATTTCAATCCCACATTTTGAAGGCTCCATCCCTGTGTGTACGCACACACTGTATATCTATGAGACTCTTCTGCGAATCTTCACATCCTGAATACGTTTTTCAATTATTATTCGTTGAATCAGGCACTTGACAGACTCGAAGAAAACCCCTGCAATATTCCTTATATATCCCCATTCGCGTTTCAAAAACGATAACCCTCATGCCCTCTCACGCTCTCCGAGGTCTCAAACAAATAATTTATATGCTCTCACGAGCTCTATGCCCACACGACAAATTTTGACGGATCCGCTGTCGTATTTTTATGACATCATTTCTCACAGGCACTTTTTTCGCTCGTATATACTGCGAAACGGGCGCGTAAGAAATATAGCGATGGGGATTGAGTGGATGTACGAGATACTGAAAAGGCAAATTGGATCGGGCGAAATTTTATGGCAGTGATTGTTATTGGCTGTGCCGGTTGCAGACTTTAACGTTGGTGAGATATGGGTACTTATCTCCGATAAGTATCTAACGTAACGAGATATACCCGTGTTGAAATAACATTCACGTGAAAGTAAATCATATTGGTAGGTCATATGAATATTCGCCAGATATGTATTTTCATGATGTCCAGACTATAGTATATCCTTGTTACTAACAATCTTCCCCATTACTCAGGAGTAGCATATTTATTCGCGGATTACTCAACCCCGAATATAATCAACTAGCGACTCGCCTTCGGCTTCGCACGGATAAAAAATGGTTATCGTGGATTATCCCCAAGAGCTAGACATACCATGGCGGACTTTTTTGTAGACCTCTCCAAGGTGTACAATACTGTGGTACGTTATTTTGGTCTATATCGTAGGTCTCAGCCAGCGTTTGCAATGTAAGCGATAAAAATGTGTTCATTTAATACATCACACTAGAAACCTCTAAAATTATCAGTGTTTCTCTAATATTATGCATGTATTATATATACATATAAAGCTTCCCCTTGAATCATTGTATCTATTCAAAAAACCGCATCGAATCCGTTGTAAAGTTTCAAAGATCTAAGCACACATAAGGACAGACAGACGGCTTGAAGCGACTTCGTTGTATGCTATGTGGTGATAGTCATAGGATAGTGAGAATATCCCACTTCTGATATCCCCAGAGCTTGATTATTTCACGGAAATGTTGCAAACTTTCGTAAAAAATCCGTAACTGAAAAGAATTTATGGAATACGAGTACTTACGACAATTCACGTCAAAGCTGAAACTAGAATCGATTGATTATTATTTCCTTTTGAATCAAAACCCTGGACATTTATGATCGACAACCAAATGAAATCCTTTGCTTGAATCAACCATTTCCACTCATTAATCGGGTGTTTGTCATGGCAACGTCGAAAGTATCAACGTCAAATACCTCAAGACCATGAAATACTGCATCATAATCTATACTCTATACTATCAAATGGAATTTCGAAAGAAGCTGAAACATAATTTTTACAATAACTTTTCATTCATAGGTATGCTGGCGCTACAGGAATTTGTATACGAAACCTACCCATATATATATCGTCGAGTAGTAACAGGTTATTGTCGGTTATGATTGCACGAGTGCATAAAAATTACCGATAATTTTGCAAGAAAGCGTGATATCTGAAAATTGCAAGTTTATTTTCATATTTTGGCGAAAGTGCCCGAGTCCGAAGGACGAAGGCTCTTTTACAAAATATGAAAATAACCGAATGCAATTTGTATAAGATATCACGCTTGAATGCAAAACTATCTGGTCATTTTTATGTACGAATGTTATTCATTGGAATATTTCACAAATAAAGAAATTCTCAAGGAAATGTTACTTTTTGTTCATTTATAATTTCCTCTATAGATTGTATGGAGCACTCACCAAAACGCGAAATGTTTTTCTATTTTTGAAGTCTATCTGACATTTATTTGTGTTGTAAGTTTTCGATAAAATGCAATTACCGCTGTAAGTTTTCGATAATTGCATTGCTCTTATGGGACATTTTATATATGAGGGAAATATTCATTATAATCTATTGCATTCATAATATGTGCCAACAAGTGACAGTTGCGTATCGTAAAGTGACAGATCGATGCCACTGAGTTTTGATATGGGATTATCCTCAAGTGATCTATAACTTCACTTCATCTTTGCTCATATCATCGGTAAAGGATATACTCAATCTCATGAGTCGCATGCGTCAAGCAACAGACTTTGAAGCAAGTGCTTGAAGCACGTTCAGCAAACTGACTTGACAGTGTCGAATTTCTATATATTTTTTTCCTATGTTTTATTATTATTTCTCTCATTGATTCTTTCACTCTTTTCTCCCTTTATCACAAAAGGAATGGAAAGCCCTCAGTATGTAGAACAACATTTTTCATTACGACTTGATATTATGTTCGCATCTCTTTCGTCGTCCAATAAAGAAAAAACTCCAAGAATGTCTCCAACTCAAAGCAAGACACGTATCGCATACACAATGGACGTACTGACGGGTGGCGTTCGTCCCGAAGGGTCCCATTATATTGATATTTAGGGGCCAGCTCTGTCATCACATTTCCAGCTTCGTTTTCAGCAACGCTTTTTATTTTTCATTTCCCCATGAGTGAAAATTTGCTATTGTCATCTGAAGTGCCGATATATTTTTCTCTTCGAGTGGAGATGAAAAAATATGAATTGAGAGCTATGTGTGTACTTAAGCTAATGGAAACGTTACTGGAGTGGAATCTTTTTACGTGAAGGATTTTTGCACGAAGGACAATACTGAAAAAATAAAGTGGATGAGGAATTCTGGAGTAGAACTTTTTCCTGCTCGAACCTTCAGTCAATTCGAATTCAAATCAATCGAATCGTTCTATATTGGTATCAACTCACACCCGTATAAAGTGGCAAAAAAATAAATACCAAAGAACGATTTGAGCTTCATTATAGCCTTCACAATTTTCCGAATCCCATATTTTTGACAGCTCTGTTCAAAGGTTTGAGGAGTTTAAGGTAATTTCTATTCTGATCTATCCCGTTTCGTTATTTCATTTCCTTTTCAGAGTTTCTGTAGTGAAACATTCATAAAACATAGAGTTTATCTTATCACGGCATTTCGAATGTGGATGGACTGAGCTCTGCTACAATGAATGTAAATAATAGCGAAAGCTAACTTCAATATTCTCAAACATCAAGTCATTGTCAAGAGGGCTGCATGAACTCTTTTTCAGATGGGAGACGGGATTCTTTTGAGATCCGTTCAACACTTGTTTAGTTTTCGGAATCGGCTTGGAATTGATTCAGCGATCGAATTCAGAAGTTATCAGTTCAGAATATCAGAGGATATTTTTTATTGGCTGCTTTCTTTAAAAGCGCCAAAGTTCTCGGATCTTATGAATTTCTCATTCTAGCCACAAGCTATACGTTGAAGTCCAGTTGTGTGACATAAATTTCTTTTATCCCCATTCTTATGGACGATGTAAACCTATTTTTACGAAATTAACGAAATAGAGTTGCTAGGTATAATGAATTTGAAGCACTAAGTCAGATTTTTGAAATGATACAACATGGAACAACTATTCAAATAAATATAAGAAATATTTTAATGGACCTGAAGACGAATAATCTTGCGGATCTGATGGAATTCCAGCAATTGTTCTCGAAGCATGTGCCCTCGAATTGACAGCAGTAATTTGCGAATTATTCAACCTTTCATACAACTTGGGGGTTTTTCCGAATTCCTAGAGGACAGCAAGAGTTCAGATAGTTCCTAAAAATGGAAAGAAAACTTTACCTTTTAATAACAGACCAATTGCATTGCTTTCTATCATTTCCAAAGTCATGGAAAGAGCAATCAATATGAAGCTCATCGAATATCTAGAGAAATCAGAAATAATTAATAATCGACAATACTGATTTCGCCATCAAAGATCAACCAGTAACTTATTGGCTTATATTTCTCATTCAATCGGAAAATTCGAAGAAACGATAGCTGTTGCACTCGATATTTTAAAAGCGTTTGATCCAGTTTGGCATCCGGGTCTCCTTTCTAAAATGCCGTCTTATGGGTTGCCTCCTCAGTTGTGTGCTTTGTTGAAGAGTTTCTTGTCTGATATATGTCTGTATGTGGTTGTTGATGGAGTATCATCTGATATTCTCCCAATAAATGCAGGTATTTTACGGGGTTCAGTTCTGACTGCCACTTTGTTCTGCTTCATATCAACGATTTGCTCGAGAAAACATATTGTTCAGTACATAGTTTTGCGGACGACAGTACTCTTCATACTAGTTTCTCTTCCCCCATACCAGCTCGAGAAACAAAAATTCAAAGAAACATCTACGTCAATAAAATTAACGATGACTTGGTAAAAATAATAGAATGGGGTAACATGAACTTGGTGGAATTTAATGCTAGAAAAACTCAGGCATGTCTCTTCTCAAGGAAAGCCGATCTATCATCATCTAGTATTCAGATGTCAGGACTAACTATTCCTACAAAGTCGAGTACCTTGATGCTAGTAATAACTATCAGTGATAATCTCTCATGGGAAAACCACGAGAGATCGATCGCTAAAGGTGCTTCACAGAAACCTGGATTTCTATTTCGTGCGAAGAAATACTTCACTTCTCGTCAGCTTCTAATGATCTACTAGGCTCAGATACGACCTGTCTTGGAATATGGTTCTCGTGTGTGGAGTTCGGCACCAAAACACTCATTGAGGTTTCTCGATTCTATTCAGTGAAGGGCAATCCGTCTTGTTGGTGATTCTTCGCTCACAGACTCGCTCACTTCATTGGAACATCATGGAAGTGTCGGAGTCTTGTGTCTCTTCTACAGATATCTTCACGGTCGGTGCTCCTTTAAATTGTTATCAATCGTTCCACCCTTGGCAATATCTACACGGATGACTCGACGAGTACAGAATTCCCACCCATTTGTTATGAATTTAGAGACCTGTCGAACCTCTCTTGCTCAGGGATCTTTTTTCAATAGATCAGGTGAGCTGTGGAACTCCTTGTCTTTCCTGAGGCTTACAAACTTCAAAAATTCAAAGTGAATGTTAATTCGTATCTCCTGTCCCTTGATTTACGCGGTGTTCTTTGAACATTACAGGACTTCCCTTTCGTGTGAATCTGCATATAAACAAAACAAGGTATCACAAGGCCCTCTTTTTTTAGTGGAAAGGACGAAGTTTGGAGAACTATTTTTCGGCTTTATCTTCTCTGAATCAAAAACAAAAAAGGAAATGCAAAACCTGAAATTAGTAGAAATCAATTTCTTCAAGATTCTCTGTTATGTGTAACATATGTGGAAAACGAATGTCGATTCATGGGACATTCAATGCAAAGTGCGGTCAGCCAGATCTCACAGTTGACCACCTCAAAACTATAGTTCCGGTCGCGACGGACCATCAATTATGCAATTGAATAGTTGATATTCGGTCCCGACCATGTTCTCTACTCGTAACCTGGTCGAATGATGCCTCGCTAACACTACATTGTTTTCTTACAAGTCGATAATTATTCTCCAGATAATATCAACTCATTCACAAATGGAAAGAAAGGACTACACTCCTGTCTATATCTGATCATCACAGACCAATTGAAAAAACAGAAAATTCCTCGTAAATTCTTTTTATAAAGATTTTTTATTCAAACTGAGCTTTAATATGCTCTGTATGTATTGAAAAAAATATTTGTTTCGCGAAACAATTATTGGTGTATCGTTCTGCAAAATAAAGAAAAAAATATCATAAACATCAATATCAAAACATCAAACGGTTGATTCTGATGTAATTCGGTTCAACATCCTTTCGGTGGGTCCTAAAATAAACGTTGATTATTAATTGGCTCAGCGACAACTTGTCTCTCATATTACCGCTCATTTAGTTTTTTCATTTGGTGAGAGACGGCAGAAGATTTTATTAAGCGCCCGTGAAATTATAAAACTCACAATTTTTTTCTCTCTGCATTAGAATTTATACGACTTCCCAAATTAAATGAAAAGAAATCTGTTTATAAATGAGTTCTCCTCGGGGTAATTCATTCCAGTTCCATAAAAAACGACAATTAATATCTGCCCGCTTTAATTAAAAATAACACTGTGTGTAAAACGGGCATGTCGGCATAACGCTAACATGACACAGAAACTTTACGACACGAGCTCTTTTTTTCTGGATAATCAATCAGTATTCCACCCTTATCTACTTATAAAACAGGAATTTATATCCACTATCAATTATATTGTGACCCTCTGATTGAAATCGCGTTTTTTTTTTCGTTGAACAACCACTGCGGTTGACGTTATTTGATGAATTGACCTTCTTGTTTGTTGTTTCCACTCAAGCAGTGGAAAAACAAGTTGTGAATTACTGACTGTTCTTATAGAATTTCACGCCTTCGAGCTAGGTTTTTTTTTGTGAATTACAAACTGAATTTACCAACTAAATTCAATTCGCACAGTCCTATTTTCTTTATGAGAATTGTTTGAAGAGTTGATGGCAAAATGATTGTCTCTAAACGTGAGGTAGGCTATTTGCATGATAATCAGAAAATGATTCTATAATCAGAAAATGATTCTATAAAAAAATTCATATATCAAATGAGATCAACACATTCTGAGAATTACTTTCATTTGAAACTTTTGAAATGGTGACCGCTTCATGTGCTGAAAAGGATCTTCTACATTGCTTCAGAATGTTGTTGAAAAAATATCCATTTGTCTTCAGAAAATGTATTGATATTCATAGCACAAAACACCCTAACTACACAGAAGCGTTAGTAAAAGAAGGCACTTTGAACTTCAAGGGGCGAATTTTCGTGTCCTTCCTTCTCTGCTAAGTATCACATCTGTCATAGGCGCATCTACTTCAGCATATTTTTCATGTCATCGATTTTATTGGAAAATATTTTCTGGGATTTCTTCTCAGTTGACATTGAACTTTTGCGAGTTCACACAAAAAATCCATTGATTGATACGAAAAACGAGTAGAACTAGCGGGAAGTTTAAATTTAACGAATGTAACACTTAGCACAGCACAAGCGCTCGCAGGTAAAGTTTGGGCGAAAAGGCGATCTTATGCTTCTGTGTATAAGTTAGGGTTTTCCCGTACATGGTGTATTTTTTAATCAAAACATGATATACCACGATATACAGTAAAACCAACTTTTCTTTCCCAGTTCAGTAGTTTTTTTATTCAGAATTTTTTTTTTCATCTTACAGTATCAGATATTTTCGTCAGCTGCTTAACGGTCTTTTTCAATATAATAATACTTCGTTTTGTTAGGCTTGTCATAAGGTCCAAGAAGAATTAGATCAGTTGTTGCTGTTTCGGTTGTAAACGTCTCCGTTGATTGGGCAATTGTATTTGTTAAAAAAGAAGCTACTCATGTCCGTGACAATTTTGTTATTTCTGGGAGTTAAACTTGATAGCCAAACAGCTCTAGGGTTTTCGTATATTTGCTTCAATACTCTTTCTTTGGATATTGGCAGTTTTATATTTTCAATGGGTTCGAAATATTTTTACCTCTAATGTATTTATTCTTGACGATGGTTGGTTATGGTGTCGAATACATGTTATAGAAGACCCAAATTCAAACAATTTTTTTCCACTAAATCAGAATTTTTGGAATTGTCTTCGAAGAAGATTGGTTTTTGAGAATAAGAAGAAAAAACCTTTGCTTGTTACATCTTAGATGTTGAACTAGGGATTTTTTTATTGATGGCAAATCTTATTATTATTTATGTATCTTTTCGGTATTCAATCAAAATCACACCATCATATGAATTAATATTCGTCAATCAAGTGTTCATAGCCAACATATTTTCGAAAGATTATGATCGTTACTTTTTTATACATATCAATTTTTCGCTAAACTGACATGTCACCAAATTATAGTGAAGTGGCAAAATTGAAAACCGAATTTATCTCCGCAATATCCTCTCAATCTATCCATTTTATAGCTGAGGGGAGAGACACTCGCTCATAATTTTCTACAAATTGACTTTTTTTCTTTAATAAAAATGCACGAATCTCCTGGGCTTTGATTTAAAAATATTCCAAACGTCAGCATTTCCCCTCTCCTGTATGTTCTCGGCAGCTGTTATACACCCTCACTCTTATTATGTGGGTGGTTTTCACCCTCGCAGAGGTTGAATATTCTTTTATATCTTCAGAGATCCTTTCCGGTAGAGCTTAAATAGGTAAAAGAAGTATAAGGGTGACATTTTAAAATTGAAAATTTGGGTTTCATTCCTTTGTATGAAGTGCAGGTTTTGTGAAACATTCTGAAATTTTTTACTTACTTCACCCCTTTCAAATGAGAAATAACATTATCTGCAATGTCGATAAGAGTAATTTTATATCAAATAACGATTCAATTGTGTTATAACCGTAATTTATAATTTTTCGATAATGTCAATTGATTTTCACGTGAGCTCGTCAAAAAATTTCTACACTCTGAAAACGCGAAAGATTTATTACCTTTACTGCATTGAATATTTGTTTAAATCCCTGGAATTGAGAATGAATTGATTTTGTCAGAATTTTCCAAATCGTATTATGTCAACGTCATACCTCATTGGTTAGATTGTCAGCTCTATCAATTACGGTTTCAGAAAGTTCTGGCATGAATTTTCTCTACTCAATCTCCCTTAAGCATGGCCTACCAAAATTTCTACTCAATTCCGAATTCCTCATAAAATTCGCAACTCGAAAAAATTCCTGGAAATGATGATGCTTCACTGAAATTATAAGTGAAAACTTACACTCAGGAATAAATGATGTTTCATGAGGGAACACTTTAACCTAGTTTCATACCGCTACCAATTCCAAGGCTTCAAACAAACCGCTCGAAACAAAATATCTCGATTCATTGTTCTCTTGTTGGGTTCTGATATCGATAGCATGCGACCTATATTTCGGATGCTCACGCTATGTCAACATCAATTTCACGCAAATGACGTAAAATCCACACCCGTCTTCGGGTTTTTATATATGTATATATGGGAGTCGAGCACACCTTTTTGTTCTAGTAAATCGCCGCACCCCGCTTGTAGAGGTCTGACATTGAATTTTTTTTATCTGAGTATCTTGTATTGTTGAGATTGTAAACAATGTATATGTCATGTATATGAATTGCAATGAATAATTCGCGAGCTAATAAATGAGCTAGACAGTGGCTTGCTTCCAAATGGGATCTGCTGTATTAACTTTTCATTAGTAATTGTAAGATAATAGATGATATTGTATTGAAACAGATATCTGCGATGATTTTGTTTTTTATTTCATTCGAAGAATCAAATGTTTGGAATATCCACTTATTGATTGTGTGATATTTTGGGTGTTATTATTTATTATTCTAGGGGTACTCTGAATTTCGGATGTTTTTGTTATAATTTTCCATTGAACAATTTGCGGAAGAATTCTAGAGCTATGTGAAAATGAGATGAATATTCACTTAATCGAGGCAGAAAGTCGATGGAATTTCATGCAATCATAAAAATATCGATATTTCCGACAGATGGAACAAGGTTGGAGCTGGTTTCCAAGTCATGCTTTTTCTTAGATGTTTGTTTTTACAAAAAATGAAAAAATGACAATTGATTCAGCAACATAAGAGGGGTTTTGGTCGATGTTTCAGATCATATTTTGGTAACTATTTCAAATTTTGAATTTCCATTTCCGGTATATAATCATATTGGTAAAACTATCGTGTGGAGTTTTTAGCGTTCTGTGTATATTTTAGTCAAACTAATAGACACAAATCTGCACGTAATTTGGAGATGAGGAAAATTTTCGCGTAGGTACAAGAAAATGTTGTCATAACATTCGATTGCTTTTCACACTAGCTTTGGTTGATTATCCTTGATGTGTTTATTTTTTAAAGCCAAACTTCCATTGCTGGTATAATTTAAATTGTTGTATTGGCCTTTCTGTCAATATTTCAGGAAATCCGACGCTCAACAGAAATCTGTGCATAATATGTACAGCTTATCCAAACTCAGATATTTTTCCAGTTGCACACTGGTAGTGTACACCAAGACGATAGAAAAAACACCTTCTAGGAATGAATTTCAATCCAGTGAACACATATAAAAGGTTTTTATCATCTCAGTATACTTCACAGAGATTGCTGGGCATATTCATTGTTAGTTCTGTGCTTACGATGAATTGGATGAGCTATATTTGTCCTTTTGAGAGAGTGAATCTTCTCGTGAACATTGTTTTTTTCCTCATTATCAAAATATGTTTGATCGTATGGTTCTGAACAGATACTCCAATCATTTCTAAGAATATTTCAAGAATCATAGCTTTTGATTTTTTATTATCGACTCGACTATATTTTTGAAATAAAAAGCTATGTCATGAAACGGTCATCTTGAAGGAAATGAAAAACTAAAGTGAAAGAGAATATTTCACCTAGCGTTCAAATAATAAATTATTTAGGATATGAAGTCACAAATCATATATATCTTCAACGGACATTTGTAATAGATATTCCTTTTTTTTACAGGTGAGTACTCTCCTCGAATAATAGCTTGTACAACAAAGCAGTGAGTATAAAAACCGCTTTCTATTATAATCGCGGAGATATCAAATTTGCTTCCATATTCTTCTCAATAGTGAATGACAATCGAGCCTCTGAACGCCATAGAATCGGATAACACGGCGACCCAAATAGTTTTTCGGCATTTCATTGTGTTCCTTCGATAAACTATTATAAAATTCAAAAGGATTAATGAAGATTAAATTTAACGCTCAACTTGCCTCGGATGATTTTTATCTGCGATCCTTCATGGCTACCTATTAATTCTCGATTTGAATGATGTTTTTCTCTCGGGCTCGATTTCGAAATCTCTCACTGGCGGCACCTGACTTATAAATAATTAGTGCGGAGGAGAAATCAAGATCAAGGTAATGGGTTTGAATTGTGTTGAAATGGCGCCTTGCACGCACCTAATGAATCTGTGAAATGATAATTTATTCGTTGCCCCGACGGTAACGTTTATTCGTAATTAGCTGTGGAGAAAAGTGCTTATTTGATTTTATTGGGTGTAGCCAAGACGGAATGTCATATGATTTCGTTGTTTTTGTGTGTGGGCGGCAAGGTGAACTCAACGGAAGATGTTGCGTCCTTGGTCTTTTCAATAACCTAGATTTAAATTACACACTAGACATAAAAAAATGGTTTTTTTCTAAATATTAGTTCCTCCCCTTGAAAATTATCCGGAAGTGAATACACATTGTTGAAATTTAGATTTAGCAATTGAATATTTATTCATTTACCATTCAAACATTTGCAGTTGTGAAATTCAGAGAGTATTTTTCAAAATGCCCACGATTCCGAAACAAAATCAGTATTTCACGTTTTTACTGTGATTGTTCAGAATATTTGCGATACTATCCAGAAAAAAATACATTTATGAGGTGAAATACATTAATGAGGTGAAAAACTATAAAATACAAATCAATTTTATTAGGTCCGTACGTTTCTTGCACAAATATCGTTAGTTTTCATTGTATTGGGAGATAATTTTCTATCGTGTTAATAGATATTCAACACAAAATACTTCAATCGAAGGAATTCAATCGATTATGGAAAAATTGAAAAAATAGTGACCGACTTTTTATACTATTCATTCCGAGTGTGGATCGTCCCGAGTTTCCAACTTGGAAATGGGTAGAATCTAAATCTGAATCATTTTTAAACTCTTTTATGGAGTCTCGTGAGATTTCTTAAGGGGATGTTTACGCCGCCAAACATAAAGTAACCCGTTTTTCTCTTTTTTCATGTTTTCCCCGTGAAATTCGTTGCCGTGCTTCCGTTTTACCAGCGCTCCAGTTTCCCGTTCTGGTAAAAGTACCAGGAAATGCATTTTTCTTGCCGACGAATTGAAAGCGAGTTGTGAAGTCGAGAAGTGGATTCATAAAGGAAATTGTTGTTTTGTATAAACTGCATCTCTGTGCTTTCAAAACGTGTCTGAATTATTGCAAGTTGAGGAAACGAATGATTCATTCAAATTTCCTTGTAAAATAGCATCATGCTCTCTTTTCTTGGGCACGGAAAATATATTTCGTTGTGGATTCTCTCGAATGGAACTCGAGATGAAAACCTCCACATTTGTAGTAACTTCAGTAGAACTTTCTGTTGACCATTTTTAATTTGAAAAAAGCTTCACTTAGCTCCATGAAATAAGTTTGTTTATCGACAGTATTATGCGCAATCCGAAAAGCCATTCATTGACTGTATCCGTTTGCAAAATACAGCGGAATAAACTCAATACGACTCACTTCTTCTTACTTCTTAATTATTTCGTTTTTTCGCATTCACCAAAAACTCTCAATTCTAGCGGGTCACTACTCTTCTTATACCCATGTGGAGTCCCTCCAGCACAAAAATGCATTCGAAAGTTCCATGTCATGATGTCGATTTGGACCTACACATTCACCAAACGTTCAAAACTTTTCGAAGTAAACAATTTCTTCATAAATCAATTATAAATATTTCAATGTTTCAGTACTCACTTCATGTTAGGAGGCATTGTCAGTGGCTGAAAATTGAATATTGAGCTCCCAAGATTTTTGTCATCATTCGTAAATGTCATACGCCTACGTGACGTAGAAATTATAAACTGTTCACCTTCGACTTGTTTGAATGTGGAGACGTTTGACTTCCATTCACATATTGTTTGTGTTACTACAAATGAGAGGTGCAAGGTTTATTTTCAGATCGAGCACTTTCAGCAACAAAAAATATTAGTGAATATGTAGTTTGTTTCCTATTCCACTCATATAGCTCTTGCCCTGTTGATGATAATTCATCCAAAATACTCAAGTCAAAATCAATTAGGTAATTGTGAAACATCAATTAAGGATGATTCTTCGAAAACGATACAGATAGAGAATTAATTGTATCTTGTTATATCACTCAAATGTAGTTCAAGCCGATATCGTTTCATTCATTTAACCTTGATACATCCATGTTTTACTGGTTTCATCGTCTGATAGTATTACCACATTTTTATGAATCGGTTTTAGACAGTTTAGAGATTTTAATAGCAGGTAGATAATTGGATGTCACAGTAAAAATTTTCAGTCAATTGCAAAAGTTTTTCAACCCAGTTTTTTCCAGGCAAACAATAATTTTTATGACAGGTGAACTGATTTAGAACCCAAATCTCAAATATTTCGGAAAAACTTCAGATATCATACAATTCAAATACCTATCCATCATAAGGAAACTGAATATCTCTGTTGTAAATCGATCGAGGCTCGTTCTTGTAAAGTTTTCGGCACTCCTTATGTCAAGGTGCAATTTTTCAGATACATATGTAATTATATTCTGTGTTTCTCGAGAAATTACAAGAACTGCTTAATTCCGATTGGAAAACCCACCATATTCGTAAATTTTTGGATTCAGAAGATTATATCACATGCGATTCTTTTTTGATTAGAAAATTATGCGAATTAATTTTCTTGAAGAATACATTTCTTCTAGAAGGATGTGAGCACCAAAAACATTTTACTTGTTTCCATGATCTATGTGGAAATCAAATCAGTACCTTTGCTTTTTTCATTAATTACAATTTTTCAACGAATTCTTATCTTCATGTTTTCAAAATGAATTGCTAAATTGAAAAATTCTCGAATGTAGGCTACCCCCGAAGAACTAAAAATGCTGAGGAAGTTATGAGCCAATCAATAAATACGCAATTCCATAGGACCCACCAAAATTTCAGACCGATATCAGGAGAGACAGATGAGGTAAAGGGACGAGCCTGAATCCGTTGACGCCCGGTATATGAAATGAAAACATTCCCTATTCATTTTTTGAAATCCCTTTCGTGAGTAATCGTTGAAACCGAATATTAAAGTCAATCCATAAGCTGAAACTTTTCCTACAGATCAATTACCCTAACACCAAACTGATATTTTTACACTCGACGCGCGTTTCGCTAACAAGGTTAGCATCTTCAGGAGAAGATACTATCAATATCAGGAGAAGATACTATCAGTATCAATTTTCTTCTCCTGAAGATGCTAACCTTGTTAGCGAAACGCGCGTCGAGTGCAAAAATATCAGTTTGGTGTTAGGGTAATGGATCTCTAGGAAAAGTTTCAAATTTTACACCAAAGGTTCCAAAACTCATCGTTCATTTAATCCATAAGCTGAGTGGGCTGAATGGAAACAAATACAACAGTGATACGTTGGTTTAGTTTATCTCTAAATCTATTATTTTAGACCTCGTAATTGAAAAATTTATGGTTTTGAATATGAAGATAACAGATACTTAATTGATATTTCGAGAATTACTCAGAATCCAGATCGGTTCAAGCCCGTCATATAAGATGATGAAATCTGTCCTCTATATTACGCAATAATTCTGGTATCGAATTGTTATAAATAATTGTCGACCCCTGTGCTGGTTGGGCTGGATAAAAACAGATGGAGCTGGAGTTTCCGTTATGTGTCTCGTTCTTGATATAACTCCTACATTATATATTAGATAATTGAATATATTTTTCTGATGGTTTGGAATACTTAATCTTCCGGTAATTTGTCCGATTTCAAGATGACTCGTTCTCATTTATTGGTCATTTCGATACCATTTATTTTGTAAGAATCACTTCTGTATTCGAACTGAAACTATACGATTTTGTCTCGAGATTTTGACTCTTGAGAATCGTCCTGGAGGACTTGACAATACTTTGTTTCTTCAAACATTCTCAGAAAATTCATGAACGTTTCTCAAATTGTAACATTTTAATTTTTCGTGAAAATTCATTGATCTCTAATAGTTCAACTTAAGGGACAATCTGTATAACTCCGAATGTACATCGAGTTTTCTCCGGTGACAATAACTATTCATTGTGAATTTGGTGGTGTCTGCTACTAGATTCATGAAACTGAGACTATCAAAATGTTTTCATTGCTACCAGTCTTGGTCTTTTTCAAAATAGGAAATATCATGGATACGTATTCATTGTACGCTACAATTTCACTGATTACGTAACTGAGGTATCAGTCCCTTCCGAATATGATATTTATATATCAATTATACCAAGCAATCAATGAATCACCATTATTTTGTGAAACCATTTCCACTCGAACTTTTGAGGTTCGCTGGTGTGTAACTTTTTATAATTCATAAGCATGGCGTTTTTGTAGATAATTCCCCCTGAAAGAATACGAGAATTTATGTCGAGGAAGAGATTTTTTTTGAGATTCGAAAGACGAAATATCATAACTGTTGAGTGCATACAAGAAATTTCAAGTTGTTGAATTTGATACATGGTTTATGGATTTGAAGAAATTTCAACCAAGAAGTCTTGTTAAATGAAAAATACCTCAACAGAGTTTTTAGATTCGTTGTCGAATAAAATATTTCACTTTGAGGCCACACACAATCCAAGGTGAGCTTTTTCCGATTCATTCCAATGAATTTGCTATAAATTCTCGTTCCACTTTCAGGCTTCTTCTATTTTTCCTAACATATTAATCGTGAAGGATATTTGGATCTGCTTGGAAAGCTATTTTCTCGTACTTAAGAGATCATTTCTAAAATTTCGTTCATCAACGATAAAAATCCCGATTTCATTTCATCCCGAGTTACTGGAATAGAGCTGAAGTACCTAGATCGTCATTTCAGACGAGATTGATGAATGGAAATCCAGAATCAACTACCAGGTTTGCAGCTGATTTGAAAATGTGTAACATTTTATAACAAGTTTTTCCAATTTCGTTTATTTGATTACGTAAAACGAAAATTCGAACAGAAACTTTATTAAACGCTATTAATTTACCTTCTTCTTTCACGATATGATTGGTTTTAAATCAGCTAGGTTAATACAAATTTGTTAACTTTGTGGACGAATCATCAAAAAAATAGTACCAGTATTTCCAATTGTATATATGTGAATATTCAATTTTTGAAGGTATTATAAGTCTCAACAATATTCTCCTTTTTTTTGCATCATTCCACCTGTTCAATAATTGATTTATTAGTTAATTGATTATATTGGTCACGTATTCATGCATGGGCTCAAACTAATTGGCGCCCTTTTTTCCTGATTAGATATGTTCATAACATCTTTTTGATCTCACAACTCACGACCCATTTGGTCCCAAAAAAAATCTGAAGTACCAAGGCACATTTCGTACTTTCAACAGATGAAGTTGGGTACAAAATCAATTCACGAGTTTTGTTAGAGGCTGTATTCGACTTCTTTCCGACCACCATCGTTCATGAAATCACTTCCTAGTAAACAATTTCAATTGGCGATGCTCCAATTTGATTTACCTCACGAGATCGCCCAAAGCTCAGCAATAAAGACAATATCCATTCCGGCGTCGAAATCCGGATCTAGGAACTGGCAATGGATAAAGGCGTTCTTTATGTCCGTCACGTACAGCCGACTTAGAGACGGCCACTCGTTATTTCTTCCGACGATCGAGGCGTACGTCCGAAAATAGAAAATCGAAACCACAGGGAATCGGAGAGCTTTCTAAATCCCATT